>OX637324.1:9566880-11966880 GCA_951799385.1 Hyppa rectilinea
ATACCCTTCTGCGAAGCTAATTATGTAAAGAAATTATTTTGTTGTTTAGAAACTCTTGTTTAGTAGTAACCTAACGGTAAATTTTTTCTAATTGAAAATGAACCTTATTCTTTGGTAATAAAGTTGAATAACTATCAAAGAAAGGAGATTGTTCTACGCCCATACATTGTTCGCCCTGGAGCCAACAGCATAGAAAAAATCATTTTCTATTGTAAATTGCCCTTAGTAGCCCAAAAGAACAAAGTTTCTTGACGGACACTTTTGAGAAAAGATTTATTTAAAGAAAAGGAACCGATTTTGAGGTTATTTTTAATAAAAGAAAACTTAAGTAATTCCTTCTAAAATCGCTATTTCTGGTTTCTACAAAGCATTTAACTTCAAATACAGTAAAATATTACTGTAAATACAGTTGTATTACAAACAGAAACCAAATTAAAAACGCCAAAAGAAATCACCAAATACAACGCAACACAAGACTCGTTGAGACGAACCGACAGACGTAGTGACGTAGAGAATAGAGATGCTCTCTCGAAGATCAATCATTCTATATCGATTATCAATGACCACCTATATAATCTGAGGTTTTAATTTATTAGACCAAAATGACAGATCAATATGTCAAATTACAATTAATTTGTTCCGTTACAAACATAAACACGTTGTTGCTATGATTCTACTTCAATTAAATTAATGCTAAAATAAAATATTTTCAAGTTTTAGTTTGCGACATTTAAAATAGAGTTTAAGTACTTAAAAAGTAAAAATATGGCTATTGAAGTCGTGAAATGGTTATGAGAACAATTCACTAGAGTTGCGTCGTAAATGACATTTCAATCGTTAAATGAGAGATTTTCTGACAAGTGAAAAAACATAGTTCAATAGATGGCGTGGGTAAAAAATACGTCTTTGTTTTACTGGCTACTGATAACAAAAATAAGATCCCTAAATAAGAAAGCTTATTTGATGTCAAAAACCTGAGACAGTGCCGTATTTTTACCAACGCCTCTTTGAACTAATATTTTCTCACTTGTGAGAAAATCCCTCATTCGACTAGTAAGTACTTTTGTCGCGAAGGAGGTGGCGGGATGGGAGAGAGAAAGGTCCTCCCGTCCCAGCCGCCGCAGGAGACGCCCCGGGCGTCGGGAGCCACGTGACGACTCCCGGCCACCGTAGGCGCGGGCCTGCGGACGGTGAGTAATGGGTGACTCACCGTCCGATCAGCACCAGACCCGTGACGTACGGCGCGTATATGTTCCACGCGCGCCTCAAAGAGATGTCAGCATATGAAGGGGCCCCTCAGGGCCAAGCCTGCCGGGTAAGCGGGATTGCCCGAAAGGGTTACCGCTACCCCGGAACATAAAGGGCTACGGAAGGAACATGGATGGGTTTTAGTCAGTAAGAGTCTGACACTCCCTTCCGCTCCACCCAGAGCGGGAGCAGTCATTGGATGATTTCCCAGCCTTAAAAAAAAAAAAAAGTACTATTTGTGAGTTTGTTTTGTTCATTATATTTTCATCATAATCGTGCTAGGCCAAATTCATCATAAGTTCCATTAAAATGTTCACGGAACTAATTCCATGAAAAAAGTATGCATGAAAAACTTGCACATTTTCAATGTTTTGGAAGTGATAAATATCGAACATCCATTATTTATCACTAGATATTATGGACATCGTCGTCGATATCGATATTTATTTAAGATGAGCGAGAGCGACACTGTCAAATCTTTTGTGACATTCACATTGACAATTCCTTGAAAGATGGCGAGTTCAGTTGGTAATAAAATCAATGAGGTCACTTTTAAAAACCTATTAAGGATTAAACAGTGTCCGCTTGAATTTATTATTTTTAAAAAGCATATTAAAATATAATTAAAATTAACGTACACGTCAAATGTTTGTTGGTTATAGGGCGGTCTAGAACATTCTCCTTTGACGGATTGAGGATACTTGATGTGCTGGCCTCTGTACATACTCAGGGATTGTAAAAGATCAGCACCCTAATTGTGTAACGCACACTGTAGCAATGTCTCTCATTTAGACATTTCAACATGATTCATAGCGTGTCTTACGTTGTTGAGTACATAAATCTTTCGAACCTAAGAAGTAATGTACTACGAATATCGTTTAAAAAGATTCAGCTTGTGATTGATAGCGTGCTATTAGGGTGCTTTGTAGGTAAGCAGGATTGTCCAAAAGGGTTATCGCTACCCCGGAACATAAAGGGCTAAGGAACGAACATGGATGGGTTTTAGTCAGTAAGAGTCTGACACTCCCTTCTGCTCCACGCAGAGCGAGAGGAGTCATTTGATGATTTCCCACCCTTAAAAAAACTTGCTTTATCAGGTGTATCGTAACCAAGTAAAAAATTAAGACACGAACTGACTATAAAATAGCTGATTAAATTCTTGGGAACTTAATTAATACCTTTTTTTTATGTGATAGTTAAAACACGCATATAACACAAGCAGGTAGATATTCTAAGCCATGAGGCACTCATGCCACTAAAAAGCGCTTGGATAATTTTATCATTCCATTAAAAAAAGAAGGTATGATAAGTTTTTAATGAAATATCTCTTCTTCAGTCAATCTGTCTATCTCCCCTTTGCGTTATTTAGCCAAAATAGGTCAAATATGCTATAGACAAACTGCAGACAATCGATTTTTAATATCGAGTTGAGTAAGTACAGAGACATTTGTGAGGTTGGCTGTCTGGTCTGAACACCATAGTCCAGAGATTTAAAAACAAAATGATAATGTTAAGGTTGGTGCCGGACGGCGCGTACGTGTTCCACGCGCGCCTCAAAGAGATGTCAACTTTCGAAGAGGCCCGTTAGGGCACATAAAGGGCTACGGAAGGAACGTGGCTAGGTTTTAGTCAGTAAGAGTCTGACACTCCCTTTCGCTCCACCCAGAGCGGGAGAAGTCATTGGATGATTGCCCAGCCTTAAAAAAAAGCTTTTGGTCCCGGCTGTCATTCGTGACCTCTGACAGTCCTTACGGGTAATCAGAAGCCCGGAATTCTTATAGCCAGTCTTACCAAGGGGTATCGTATTACCCAGTTACTAACTGGCTTGTAGAGGTCAGATAGGCAGTCGCTCCATGTAAAATACTGGTATTCAGCTGCATCCGATTAGACTGGAAGCCATCATAGTTGGGAAAAGGCTAGGCAGATTGATTGATTATTGTACGTTAACAAAGAACCAATAAGATAATCATCCGAGGCTTTAAACTTCAGGATTGGAAATATAAATTCCACTAACACTGCTTTTATATCACGCAATTTATTTATGTATGTTAATTTTATACTGTCAGAAAAAAACGGCCAAGTGGGAGTCGGACTCGCAGGTGAAGAGTAGCGTACCAACGAACAATATGCCATTATTGTTATTAACATCAAACAAAACAAAACATTTTAATTATTTGTTGTTAGAACTGCCATGGTACCTAGAACAGACTCTGAAAATTTCAAGCTTATATTTATTACGGTTTACAAAATACAGCCCCGTGACAGACGGACGAACAGCGGAGCCCTTGTCCCGTTTACATCCTTTACACACGCACACATAACTCATCATGCAACAACAGCAACAGTAGCGCTCACAACTACTAGACCAATAAGGCTGGCCATTTGGTTACGGAACCCTAAAAAACTAATACATGTTTTAAAAGTGCACGTCACTGGAATATACATTTTTAGGGTCCATTTTATGCTTTTATGATCCCAACATGACAAGCTATAAAATTAATCCTTGATAAATTATTAAACTGTCCCTGTTTATTCTTTATACCTCACACCGTACGTCCTATTCAATTTCTATCTTTATTTTCTTTTGAATAGAGTCTGAAATTGCGTCAGCTGTGTTTCGAATTTCATTAATGCGTTCTCTCTGTATGAAGAATCCGAATTTAGGGTCGAATCTACATTAATACATTAATAGATGTACATGTTAGTCCCTGTATTGTTGCAAGAAACGAGGGGAATGGCTTATTTTAATTTCAAATCAACCTTAAGTTATGCAAATGGTAAAAGGTATTTGTGGCAAATTGGATACAACTGGCGTATCGGAAAATCTGGTTTGTGCATTTAATTTAATTTACGAGGTTGTGTTTTGCGCTATTTAATGATAAGATTTAGTGCTTGATAATTTATTTTATTTATTTATTTTACCTCAAACGGCGCAAGTATAACAACCTTATTGGAAGTTATATATTCGAGCCGTTTGGGGTTGAAACACTAGGGCCATGGGGTCCGAGTACCCACTATGTTTATCGAGACATCACCAAGCGATTGGTCGACTCTTCACGTGACCAGAGGGCTGGCCTATTTTTCGGTCAAAGAATCAGCATTGCCATACAACGTGGCAATGCTGTCAGCCTTTTGGGAAATTTTCCTGTTGACAGCGATGTGGACGAATTTTTTGATGCCCTTTGATTTATTTTATTTTGTTTCCCTCCTGTTATATACTTGTACATAGTTATCAATAAATTCATATGTTATAGTTGTGAAAAAAAATATTTTAACCAACTTGTTTTTTGCAGTTTCAAACCACACAAACAAGTTATTGATCTGTAAAAAGTTAAAATTACAAACGAAAAATTATAAATATAGACAAAAACTCCGATCTTATAAAATAAGAGATTATTAGAAATTAGGTATAATGAAATTAACAATATTGTCGTTACGAGTCGTCAGAAGCCCGAAAATCTTACAGCCAGTCTCACCAAGTATTGCCCAGTTAGTGGGTTGTGGAGGTCAGATAGGCAGTCGCTTCATGTTAACTACTGGTATTCAGCTGCATCCGTTTAGACTGGAAACCGACCCCAACATATTTGGGAAAAGGCTAGGCAGTTGATGATTAATTAAATTAACAATATTTGAAAATATAAAAAATAATTACAATTTAAACCAGAAATAAATAACAATTTAAATGAGAAATAAAAATAATAATTACTAAGCAATTATATAAAATCAAATAGTAAAAATAAGTAACATTAGTCAAGTCAAGAGTGATAGTGCTCCCTAGCACTATCACTAGCAATGGACTCCAGGTAACGAGTAGCAGTGTTCAGAAATCTCAGCTCAGCAGTTGCAATGATATCAAATTTATCGTCAAATAGCAAAATATTGTTATTGAGGGTGAGGGCTACATAGAGCTAACAATAAAATTTGAATAAAAACCGCTTTAATTAGATTAGTACATAATTTTATTTTACTGCTCATAAGGAAAATAATGAAATCTACTACTCGTCATCGTTGTCGACTTTGTGTAGTTAGTGACTAACCTGGTGTCAGGGTTTTTAGGCTGCCCAATAGGTTTCTGACTTAGCTTCAAATGCAGCTGAGAAATATCTCTTAGGCCTGCCGGTTTCCTCACGATGTTTTCCTACACCGATTTTTAAGCAAGTGAAACAATACATACAAAAATCCGAAAGTCAGAGGTGCGTGCCTTGGGTTAGAACTCGAGACCTATTACTGGACAGTCCGATGATAACGGTGATGAAGAGTTAGACCTACTTACGATTTACTATAGATGAGCCCAAAAACCAAGTAGAAGATGGCGTATATATCGAATTACAAATAGAAAAAGATACCGTAAGTTATGACGGTATTTTAAAATTCACCAAAAAATGCAGAACACTGATCAAAGTAAGATTCAGAAAGCATATGATCACACTGATATTATAAAGAAAAAGTCAACTAGAACCTTTTCCAACAATTTTCCGAATGATGGTTCTTCACGGATGAAGCCAAACTTTCTATGGACACAGTTGGCGACGTGGTGTGCGAAGTAACAAAATAATTGAATAAAGAAGGTCAGTTCCATGCAACAAGCAAAAACGCACGCAAACATACACACGCTTCACGAAGAGATAAACTAAAATAACAAAGCCCGCCTCTGTTCGTCGCTCACGTAGGACACCCCGTAACGGGGTGTCTTGGCGACGAATAAGACGCGACGCGAAGCGACACTACACGATGCAATGCGATGCGATGCTACTCATGTACTACGTGATTTTGGTCATTACTTCTCAAATCATGGAGAAGTACATTACAATTTTGTTTTAGTTTGTGGTATCGCGTCTGGTCGCCCACAAAAAAAGTACGCGTTACGTCGCGTCTCACCGCAGGCTGCCATATAGGCTGCAAGCAGGATATGCCATTGAGTTGATCACGTTTGTTGCGTTCGCAGCGTCGTATCGCGTCGTATTGGTCGCTCACGCAGGACACCCCGTAATTTGGAGGGGCGCGCCATAATATCGTAGTTTGTCTACAGCGAGTTGAGTAAGCACATTCGCCAAGTCGCGACTGTCATTTGTTTGGTCCAAGCCGACAGTTCTTCCAGTAATTTTGCACCAGCTGCATACGGAGCGTGTCTATGTCTGCATGCGTTCTCACTCGTTGAATGGAGCCAGCCTTCTGCACTTAACTATTTCATGGCACAGTGACACAACATCGCAACTTTACTCGTTCGGAATTAGTTGAATACATCTCTAATGAGTGTGCTTGTTTATCTTGCTTCACGGACGATTGCGGTTGAGGGTAGTAATTAAATTATGTTGGTAAACTGTCATGATTTAATAGTCTGTTGATTTTTATTCAAAGTTTTACATACTATAACATCACGCCTAAAATCCGCGATGGGTTTGGCCAAGGTACCCATAGTAACACCCATATTTCGCGAGATATATTTAAATCCCATATAACATGGGAGTGCCGAGTACCCGGTAGAAGTCCAGACTACGGGCTCCAATTTTTTGAAGATCAGATCTTTGTTTTTAATTTGACACTGCGGTGGTTGGTAAAATTATGCTGGCTGGGACAGAAGCATTCAAATAATTTGCGTTTTTTAGAATATTTACAAAAAAAACGAACTATTTAAACAAGCAAAATTAATCATCTTCTTTTCGTGACTAACCTGGTGTCATAGTTTTTATGCTGCCCATGGCCCTCTGACTTAGCCGCACATGCTGTTGAGAAATATATCTCAGACATGCTGGTTTCCTCACGATGTTTTGTTTTCCTTCACAGTTTTTTAAGCAAGCCATAATTTTACAATACGCACATTAATCCGTAATTAAACCAACTTATAGACAATTAGAATTGAATTCTTCCAAATTACTATAATTTTTTAGTAAATAGGTAATCCGTGGATGCGGATGGCGCAGGACAGGGTGTTGCAGCATTAGCAGAGAGAGGCTTAGTTGTTTGATTGAAGTAATCACACTAATACAATAAAGGCGAAAATTTGTTAGTGTGTGTGTATGTATGTTTGTTACTTGTTCACGATCAAACGTCTGTACGGATCTTAATGAAATTTGGCACAGAGGTAGTTTATGACCTGGATTAACACATAGGATTAACACATCTATCCTGGTAATACGCAATCTTGGAATAATTTCCGACATAGACGCGGATGAAGCCGCTGCCATTAGCCCGTATTAAAATTAAAATAATCCATTTATTGTATAGGAACTAGAGGTAACTATTCCAAATTATTTCCAACACGAAAAAACGGAAAGTCAGAACCAATTGAAACTATGTAAATACACTAGTATTGTACAACAATACAGTATTGTAACCACAGCATAAAAAGTCCACTCCAAATTCTAAATCGCCATCCCTAAAATATTCGAAAATGTGCGAACACGTACCAACAATTAGCTAATCGAATTATTGGACAGCAGAGCTTTAATATTGGACCATTTGCGCATACTGCATACAATACGTGAACAACTGTCGGCGGCCACAGACACAAAAGAACAGTAGTTACAGTGTTGCCGGATTAGTTCCGCTAAGCATTGTCATACTGGATTTGCATAATAGACTGTGGGAATTTGGGTGTTCATTCATGTAGTCGGTTGATGTTTGTGAGCTGTTCTTTTAAGTATAATATACCTACTGTAATTTACAATATTGTATGTTTTTCATGTGGTTGGTGATTGACCTAATGTCAGAGTTTTTTGCAGACCATGGGCCTCTGACTTAGTTTCACATGCCATTGAGAAATATCTCTCAGACATGCCGGTTTCCTTACAAAGTTACCCTTCGCCGTTTTTTAAACGAGTGATAATTATGCAATTCGCACATAAGTTGGAAAAGACACAGGTTACCTGACCTGTTCCATACATTTTGACGCATTCGTCCCATGTTTAACCTAACACACTGTATAGTTATTAGATTTTTGGTCCGTCCGGTCTGTTTATCTGGATGTATGTTCCGGATTGGCACAAAAACGGCTACATGGTTTTGGATGAACTTCAACACATACATAATTTATATCCTGAATTAAGACATAGGGTACTTTTAATCGCGATAGTACGTTTTCGTGGGATATTTTCCGACATCCACGCGAACGAAAGTCACGGACAGAAACTAGTACCTAATGTGTACAGACGCCAGCACATCAAGCTATCCCTAACTGAAAAATTTTCTCAATTAAAAATGAACCTTATGTCTTTGCAATAAAGTTAAAATACCATCAAAGAAATTTGACAGATTGTGGTAACTTGATGTGCTGGCCTCTGTACATAAGTTATGGACTTATGACAGAGTGAATATTATAACTTCTATGATTTTTTAAATTAATTCAGGGTACCGGTCAGCGGGATTGATCCGTAAGGGTACTTAGCACAAAGAGAAGGAACATGGATAGGTTTTAGTTAGTAAGAGTTTGACACTCCCTTCCGCTCCACCTAGAGCGAGAAGAGCACTTTGATAATTTCCCATCCTTAAAAAAGGGTACCATTTTTTTTTTCTTTTGAGGGTGGAAAATTATCAAATGACCCCTCCCGCTTTGTGTGGAGCGGAAGGGAGTGCCAGACTCTTACTGACTAAAGCCCATCCATGTTCCTTCCTTAGCCCTTTATGTTCCGGGGTAGCGGTAACCCTTTCAGACAATCCCAAAGGCCAAGGGTACTTACTGGGTTTCAGTTTCAGCCAACCATTCAACCACGCTACGTATTTTTAATTACTCATCATCACCAACACGATCACAAAGCGCTTTCCCAGTAAATATCAGCGCTTTTCATCGCATTGGAAACGTTGTTGTCCCCAGGTCTTATGTAAATCCAGCTTAAATCGCTGCAAGCCGCTGCAAATCTTCATTGTTAGGAGTGCACAGTTGTGTTAGCATTCGCGTCTGTGTTTAACTGTGTGCGTAATGTCAAGAGGGTTTTAATACGTAGTTTGAATGTGAGTTTATAGAGATCTTGAGAAACATAGAAAACTTCTCTATTTTCCCAATTATAGTGTGGTCAGTCTTACCGGGTCGAATATCAGTTTCTTACACGGAACGACTGCCTATCTGACCTTCACAATTCAGTTACTTAGTAACACGATAGGTCTTGATAGACTTTTGGACTTCCGAATACCTTTAAAGACTGTCAAACATTTACAAATGACAGCCGAGACTAGCCGCTTAGCTTGCTTTCCGACGGGGTCGCGATAGATAAGAAATGGTAAACCATCCATGGACTGACCTCAACGGGTGCTGCTGAACCTTAAAGATTGGCCCATGTAGCTGTTATCATTAGCCAAGAGCTCCTGACTTCTATCTATCAGTTGTCTTAATTATTAATTTTGTTTGTTTTTTTTGTAAGTATCCTCACAAAAGCAAATTATTTGAATGCATCTAGAGTCGCGGTAGGTAACGAATGGTAACCCATCCACGGACCGACCTCGGCAAGCGCTGCTCAACCTTGAATATCGAACCGAGCGGCTGTTATTAATAAGCCACGAGCCTCTCGTGAGTAATGTAAGGTATTTAAATGATAGCTAAACATTAATTCAGCGATAGTACCTACTCTCGAAATAGATGTATTATTTTAGGGAAAATGGTTGAGGAGCACCTTGGAGTTTCATAATTGCATTTTTAATAGAACAAGGTTTCACGGTTGTAAGAATCATTGTTTCGGAATAATTTCCTAGGAATTTTAAGACTCTTTACCTACCGGCCTACCTTATAATAACATAAGATTATAATATCACGCCTTTTATCGCCGAAGGATCGGGCAGAAGTGGACCTGTATTACACATATTGTAGAAGGAGGGTAGGCGTTTTTGGGGGACTGTCTTATGTAACTTTGACCTTCAAAAAGTACTGATGTTCAGCCAAGTTTGAAAAAAAAAACTTTGATTGTGATTTTGACCTACAATAGCTAGTTATGTTAACTTCAGACCCATTTCTTAAGAAGGTATTTGTTCCGGGTCTGGGTTTTTTTCTATTTAAAATACCTAAATGTATATAAGTAGTTTATCAGTCATCTCGTTACCATAACACAAGCCTTAGGTTGCTTAGCTTTGGGACTATATGGCGTTGTATGAAATATCAAAGGATATTATTATTTAGAAGACAAGTTTTAGTTGTATTGCCTTCAATTTGCCACAAATCCAGACTCAGGACTGCTACCGAGGAATTCCTGTTGCAGAAGTCCTTTATTCCTTTGCCTGACCTAGAAACGGGAGAAGCGCTGCGACCACTGGATCTACGAAGTACTCCTTTTAATATCTGCCGAAAAAGTTTAAGTACAAGAAAAAGAGGTTTTCATTTCACTTGTGGAAGCTTGTAAATGGCAATATTCTTAACGCTACCGTACAGTACTTGTCTTTATGGCGTTTATTTTTAGACTGAGAGAGCTAAAGCTAGCTAGAGCTCGTGACTAAGTAATAACAACAGCACGGATCGACCCATCAGGTTAGCTACGATTGCCGGAGTTGGTCTGTGGATGGGGGACCATCTTCGGATTCCGAGACTCCTCCGTGCCTCGGAAAGCACGTTAAGCCTTGGTCCCGGCCGTCATTCCTGGATTTTTGACAGTCGTTACGGGTAGTCAGAAGCCCGAAAGTCTGACAGCTAGTCTTACCAAGGGGTATCGTTTTACCCAGTTAGTGACTGGGTTGTGGAGGGCAGATAGGCAATCGCTCCATGGTAAAATACTGGTATTCAGCTGCATCCGGTTATACTGGAAGCCGACCCCAATATAGTTGTGAAAAGGCAAGGCAGATTGAACCCTTCTAACAAAATAATAAATAGACTATCAAAACGAGTAAATCGATGACCCATTTATGTCCACGAGCCTGCCATTAAAACTGTTCCCATAAATAAAAAAAAACAAAAAAATGCTATCGCTACCCCAAACAAACCACACACTATAAAAATAATCCACAAACTACACTTCTCGCGTTCGACAAACAATGGGTCCAACACTCAAACGCTTTGTGACAAAACGTGGCACGTGACAAAAGTGTGACGACAAAACTGTGACCAAAGATAGTTAGTAATAAATTATGTTCAGCTGCCGTGTGCACATTGAGAAGCTTTGCCGATGGCTTCCGATGATAGCCGAAGTTATCCGAGCTAATAATAAAGATGGCGGGATGGAGTTTCTACTACATAATTATTATTTGCAGTTACTTTAGTAGTTGTGGAATTTGTATCTTAACCAGTATTTATGAATAGATTTTGATGATTCTTTTTTTGTTTGGTAAGCTATATTTTAGAGGTGGTTCCATGTCAATTTTATTTACTTCGTATGAACAGTTCTTGAGTTAGCTTCGGTAATACGTATCTAATCCACTCTTGAAACATTAGTACTTCAGGTCAATATTGTTTACATAGCAAGTTTAGTAGTGGATACGAATTAGTGTGGGGACTGTGGGTAGGATTTTTTTTTCACAAAAAAACAACTGACTTAAAAAAAACGTCAGAAGTCGTTGTCTTTGGTTTTGTAATTTCGGTTTTAATTCATTTTGTATTGTTTTTTCGGAAGTCGTTTTTTTTTTGTAAAAAGTTTTCACCATCAACAACGATGGAACAGCTGATCAAAGTATTAACTGACAAGTTCTCACAAGAAATCTTATTACAGTGTCCGAGGGAATAAGTATGTATTAGAAGAACAGCTAACAGAATCTCCTGCAAGCAATCGCCTGGTTCGCACAGAGCGAACAAGTCGATTGCGATGGCGCCGCTCCTCTAATCAGTCTTCAATCTTGCAACATTAAAGTAAATCGATTTCCTTGAGTTTAACAGTAGTTTTACGGTAACAAGGCAGTTAGACGGTTACAGAATAAACCGCAGCACTAAAAGTCGTTGGTTCAGAATTGACTTAGAAATTGATCCTACGGATAATTTTGTCAAAAATATCTTTGCTAATTTATCGAAAAGTTTATTAAAATAATTACAGTCTTCAGACTAAAGAATGAAAGAAAAGGAGAACATAAATAAAATACAAAGAAAATAAGAAGAAATCTAAGGAGTAATATTCTTAAAGGAGAAGCTCATGGCTAAGTAATAACAACCGAACCGGATTGATCCATCATGTTAAGCTACGCTTGCCGCGGTGGGGTGGCCATCTTTACATACCCGAGACTTCTCCATGCTTTGGAAAGCACGTAAAGCTGTTGGTCCCGGCTGTCATTCTTGGATTTTTGACAGCCGTTACAGGTCATCAGAAGCGTGAAAGTCTGAAAGTCAGTCTTACCAAGGGTTTCCATGTAAAATATTGGTATTCAGCTGCATCCGGTTAGACTGGAGGCCGATCCCAACATAGTTGGAAAAAGGCTAGGCAGATTGACGTTTATAAAGAAGAGATTATAATTATTTGCCCGATTTCCACCAAAGCGATTAAGAGTAAGGAGACGAGAAGAGATGCCCTGTAAACGACCAATTAGATATCCAAATCGAAGCATGTATTGAAATAAAACAAAACAATTCATCAATGGCCAATAAGTCAAATAGAATAACAATGTTCTATTGTGTTTCAATTTAATGTCCGATTGCTGCCACGACAGAAAATGGGGTACTTTTATTTTAACATTTTCTTATATAACTTGGGTATCAGAGGACCACATTTCATATCATTATTACTTATAGTCAAACAAGATGAAGTAATATTCAATTTAAAATTCTTTCAGCAAGATTTCTGACAACAAAACTTCAATGTTTTTCTTCGCCCCTAAAATAATATCTTTTCATAAATAATGCTCCGCTTGCAATCAATCAAAGCCGTACGCTTTCATAGCATAATGTACATTTATACACGCTAAAACAGATTGCAGGATTCATAAATTTAATCCAATCACGCACGCATCATTTTATACAACGTGTTTTTATTAAAAATGTTGTTAAAATGGTGTGCACGTAAAAAGCAAATAAGGTTTCAAGCTTTTATACTATTTTTTAGAATACTGGACCACAAATATAATGCAGTAAGTTTAGAAATTTGTGAGGGGTCGTGAGTAAGCAACAAGGTTAAGCTACACTTGCCAAGGTCGGTCCGGGGATGGGTGACCATCTTTGTCTTACCGATATCCCGCAGTGCTTCGGAAAGCACATCCCAGCTGTCATTTATGAGGAAAATGTCGTCAGAAAAGTTTTGCGTATGAATGAAGACCAAAGAAATGATGGATGGATTGGGTGAAAGATGATATGGCTAGAAAGGGAGTGACTACCGAGATGACGACTAATAATAAAGTGTGGAGGAAAAAGACACGTTGCACCAACCCCAAATAAATTGGGTTAAAGGCAGGAGAATGATGATGAATTTGTCTCAAATTGCAGTTAACCTGTAAACGTGCTTACTGTATTACCTGGACCATAAAATATATCTATTTCTAATAAAAATGATCTACATGAATACCCACCATTTTGCCTTAAATCTTTCCCAGAATCAATGTGACATGAAAGGACACCGTCCTAAGTTTAATATACTTTTGTATGTATTTACGGAACTAGTTTAAAAGCTTTTACAAGGGTCGCGTCTTAAAGGACCAGGGCGAAGTAAATGCAAAAATAGATAGAGTAGGCGTTATAGATACAGTGATAACAAAACCAGTACCTATAAGCTGACCTCTCTTTCTATTAAAACTTAAATAATCTACTCTTTACTTTTTTGTCTGTCTAATCTCTCAAAATGTTACTTAGACTTTCACTGACCGATAGCTGATGTTATAAGGATTAAGGATCTATGGAGAAGTACGGACAGGAAACTCTTTTCTCCTCTTTTAAAGGATTTTGACTGATAAAGATCATAGTGATGGAGAATAATTGATCTCGTCGCGAGAACTTAACATTTATTTATTTGCGCCTTGCGAGATCTCTAAGATATTTTTGTAAACAAATTTATTAATATATTTCTTGTCCGTTCTTCTCCATAGATTTCTACTATGTTTTGAAACTGGCAACTTGCTTCATAATTTTTACTGATGGACCTCTTGACAATTGGTTGGTTTGTCTATACTAATATTATCATAGTTTGTAAAGCATGTACATAATTTCGAAAATTGTTTCACTAATGGGAAGCATAGGCAACGTTTAAAAAAGTATGGGTAGTGCTTTTGAAATAAATGCTTTGAATTTGAGTAATTAGACCCTTTACAAAGCCATAATTCCAATCCCATTAGACCATCATTCTATAACGGTCAATACAGAATCGTACTCAATAACAGGCGAATTGTGTACAGTCATAATAAAATAATTATTAATATTTTATTAAGGTCATTCGTCATTTGTCATTATTATCATTGAACCCGCTACATATTGTGGATAATCATCAAATTGCGAGTTAACAAGCGCAATGCGTTGTTTATTGTTTATTAAAATGTGTAAAGAGCATGGAATATTGTATTTAATCGATACTCAAAAATAATTCTCTGAACCCTCTAATATAATTATTGTGCCTCTATTTGTGTAGGATAGTATAAGCATAATAAGCCTTTAATATTCCCACTGCTGGGACTCTGTTTGTGAGGGAGTGGGCCGTAAGATACCACGTGGGATCTTAACAGTTTGTGTGTTGTCAAATGACTTCACATTATTGGATCTAGGATTCCGGTGTTCTCACGATGTTTTCTTTCACGCAATTGAGAACAGTGGTGATATAATAATTTGCACAAAGTAAAGCGCCTGTCCGGGTTCCATTAATCCACTGCTATTTAAGGACCTCAAATATTTTTCATATTGTGGTCCGAAAAATAGTAAATAGCCTGCTTGTAAGTAACTGCGACCAACTCGGCTCGCGGGTTCTAAACTTTTATTTTTTGGGATAATTTCCGACGACCATGCGGGCGAAGCCACTGACAGCAGCTAGTTATGATATAAATGTGCGTTAACTTAATTACGGTAGAAGTAATTATATTATAACTGCCGTACTAGTACCACTTCTAGATTGAGAGCTTCAAACTTTAACAGAACATTCCTTAGACTGTTCTTTATACGTTTGAAACTACTTCAACTTAAGTTTAGCATTCTCTTTGTTTCGGTCTCCGATTATCATTTAATGAAATTCATTTATTGTAACTACTGCTTCTGTTATTGTCTTGGGTTATAAAGGGCTTTATCCATTTTGAATTCATTGTATGTTGTCTCTTAAGAAAATTTTGCATTTTATTCGAAGGTATTAGTGCCACACCTGCTCTCCCGTAGTATCGTATGATTTTCGTCACTATCTTGCGGCAGCTGTCTATAATTTTGAAGGATGCTTAAATATTCCAGGTACAGTTTTGATAAGAAACCATCCCCATTGAATTTCACTATCCTCACCAACCACCATTCACCATCCCATCTACCACCCACACATCCACCATTAAATTAGAAAAGTTTATAAGGTTCCGTACCCAAACGGTAAAACAGGACTGTCCGTGACTGTCGCTGTCCGTCTGTCACCAGGCCCATGTCTCATGAACCGTGATAGTTAGACAGTTGATATTTTCTCAAATAATGTATTTCTGTGGTCGCTATAACAACAAATACTAAAAAACAGAATAAAATAAATATTTAAGTAGGCTCCCATAAGACAGACATGATTTTGATACAAACATATTACGTGATGCGAGTCGGACTCGTTCACGAAGGGTTCCGTACCATACGACTCGCACTTGACCGGTTTTTTTTTGTTCTCCTTCCATCTTTTAACGCAATCACATCAGCCTCATTCAGCCTTTCCTTCCTTAACTAAACAAAATCTATAGTCACATCCAGCCGCCCTAATTCCACAGTCCCATTTCACATACCCCTAGGTATTGTCGGTTCATAAATTATGAATCTCGCGACACGATACAATCTCGACCGATGGGAGTATTATGCTACGATCGTATCGGCAGACCCTCTCTTGCATGAATGTTTTTCAAATATTCGCGTGCCACCACACGTTATTTGGTGGCTATCTGGATTTGATTTATTTTTATGTCATTTTTAATTATTTTTTTATGATGGTTTTTATGATTGGGACCTGATTTTGTTAGGATTGGGAAAGCATTTTGTTAAAAAAAATGTTTGAATGTGTCTTCATATTATGAGGTGAAATTTTATATTTAGGTTCATCAATAATAGTATATTAATTTTATTAAAACATAAATCTACTTACTTACCTATACATACTTATATTAATTGACTATCTAACTAACTGCATACAAAAATCGTAAATACACTATATAAAAAAAAAAAAAAAATTGTAAAAAGAGTAAAAAATGGACGAGCTCATAGGGCGTCAAAAAATTCATCCCCATCGCTGTCCATTGGGAAGTGTGGCAGCGTTGCCGCCTTGGATGGCAATTCTTTGACCTAAAAATTGACCAGCCTCCTGGTCACGTGTGAAATCGACCAACCTGGGCAATATCCCAGAAATAGGTGAAATTCAATTAGTTTAAACAATTATCATTTTGGGATCCTAAAAAGTAATCATTGCGATCAACGCGTGTGGTTGATGAAAGTTTGTCAAAAAATCTTGAGAGGTACAATAATAATTAAAACTTACCATCATAAGATCAGTCATAAGATCAGTAAGTTTTGAGAAACTGAAACTCGAAGCATTTATTTCAAATAAAGCAATTACAGGCCCTTTTGAATTGTCAAGGTGTCGGTCAGTCAGAAAGATGAAGCAAGTTGCCCATTCCAAAACAGTAGGTACCTGTGGAGAAGAACGGGCAAGACACTCCACAGACACTCTTTTAAATCAGAATATGGTTACAGAATACGGGCTGCATCATAATTTTTTTTTATTTTTTTTGTTTAGCCTACACTGCCCCACTGCTGAGCAAAGGCCTCCCCCAAATCCGTCCAGAAATCTTTCTCTTGAGCCACCTCTATCCATCCCTTGCGGTATGCGTGTAGGTCGTCTCGCCACCTCTTCCTATGCCGACCTCGACGGCGCCGTCCATCCTCAGGCACCAACCTTGTAGCGACTATTGCCCAGCGGTCACTCTGCATGCGGCTAACGTGACCCGCCCAATCCCATTATAGCTTGGCAGCCTTTTTCGATCCCAGTTTTGGAGCGTAGCGTGGCATTTCGTATTCGGTCAGTTCGTTTAATGCCCAAAACGCTGCGCTCCATAGCTCTTTTGAACTCAAACATCATAAATAAAAAAAAAATTAAAGGAATAGTTAATTAATATTCTCTATATTTTTGTAATCATACTACTAATAAAAAATCATTATGACGTGTTACTTTAGTCTCCCGCATTCCCCTTAAAGTTAAGGGGAGGGGGTGATCATAAAACAATGGTTAGATCTGATGTCTAGGACGCATTTACCGAGATGAAGACTAATAGAGAAGTATGGAAGAAAAAGACATGTTGCGCCAACCTCAAATAAATTGGGATAAGCGTTAAGTGCATTTAATATTTTTAAACCCTTTGACATTGTACTCCTATAAACGCTACAAAGGCCCATACAAAGAGCTTTTGGGCTATGAGCGACGGACTATACACGAACGGGTTCTGTATACACAAGAACCATTAGGGATCCCGAGTGTAGCGTGATTCAAATCGACCTCATTAGTAATATTGACTAATGTAGTCGTAAAACAAATGGCCTGAAGCATTAAGTTGATGGAGGGTCATTGCAGAGCTAATGCTTCGAGTTGCAGTCTCATGGGTTCTGAAAATTGTTGTAAGTAGGTTTTATGTCATGGTTTCCGCACAAACACAACACTGCACTGATAGCCTAATGGTGTGACCGTCGGACTGCCAAATCATGGGTCTCGAGTTCGAACCCAAGCCACGCATGCACTGATTTTACTGATTCATGTGCGCATTGTATAATTATCACTTGCTTAAAAATCGGTGACGGAAAACTTCGTGAGGAAACCAGCATGTCTGAGAGGTATTTCTCAACAGCATGTGAAGCTAAGTCAGAGGCCCATAGGCAGCATATAAACTCTGACACCAGATTAGACACTAACACGAAAAGAAGAAGAAGATGGTTTCCGCCAAGAGTTCTTTGGACCAGGCGGAACATTCACCATATCTTTTGAACTCAAACTGAAACCCAAAGCATTTATTTCAATCTAGCTGCTGCCAGCGGCTTCGCCCACGTTGATGTTGGAAGTTATCCCAAGCGGACGTACTACCGGGATAGAAAAACTTTTTTACAAACTCAAACTCAAAACTCAAACTCAAAGTATTTATTTCAAATAAACCAATTACAGGCACTTTTGAATTGTCAAGGTGTCGGTCAGTCCGAGAAATGAAGCTAGTTGCCCATTCCAAAGGAGTAGGTACCTATGGAGAAGAACGGGCAAGAAACTCCATGGACACTCTTTTAAACAAAATATGGTTACAAAATATTTGTTACATAGTTCATATTAATATTATACATGTGAGAACGAAGCAGAACGTACAAAAAATAAAACCGACTTTCAAAACAAACACTACAAAGTGACAAATAATTTCGATTTCGGAAGTCGGTGTCTTCGGTTTTGTATTTTCATTTTTTGCAACCGACTTCCGAAATCGAAATTATTTGTCACTTTGTAGTGTTTGTTTTGAAAGTCGGTTTTATTTTTTGTAAAAAAGTTTTTATTTTTCACTTTTTAGTTGTGGTACCTACCTACACAACCCCCCGCCCCCCAAAATTTTAATACCACTACCTGGTATGTAAATTACAGTGACAGGAACTTATTAGAACATCGTCCACATATATTGAGTAGGATTTTTTTTTGATTTTTGTTGATTTTTCAAAAACCGCTTATTCGATTTCGATAAAATTTATATGGGACCATTTGGGAAGTATACCCTTTCCAACAAAAAAAGAATTTTTTAAATCGGTTGGCAAACAACGGAGTTATGCGCGAACAAACATAAAAAAAAATAAATATATAAACATCCGAATTGAGAACCTCCTCCCTTTTGAAGTCGGTTAAAAATAATAATAATAATATAATAACTCTGTACCAAGTATCATCCAGATCCGTTCAGTCGTTTAAGCGTGAGGGCCGGCAGAACATGCAAACTCACACATACACCCACTTACAAACTTTCGCCTTAAGATATACATTGTACTAACAAAATTTTAAAAGAAAGTTAACACAATATAACAGGTATGGAATACCATCTCCTATCTTCCCAAAGCATGAAAGAACATCTTGTAAACAGCAATTTTCCAAGTTAACAACAGTAATTATACTATCTCTCGTAGATCGATGCAGGAGCCATTCGTCAGCGCTCACAAGGACTTTAGCAATCAATTAATGCATGTCAAAGTTTATCAACATCGGATCTAGTGCATAGTAATTTTGTTGTTCGAGGAACGTGTAAATTTGATGCTAATAGAGAGTTGGAAAAAGCAAATAAAAAGCCACTTGTGTCCATGACCAAACCACTGTTATCAGCAGTGATCGAAGTAGGTAGACTGAATGGGGATCATTGATCCGAAAAAAAAATCTGCTGTTCAGTACATTTATGTTCGCCTAACTCGTCAAAATGTACACAGCAGATTTTTTTTCGCGATTTCATGTTCGGTCCCTTAGTAAAAGTTGCTCGTTATAATGAGTACAATGAATAAAACTACTAAAATTTAACCGTGTTAAATTAAATACCTTTTGAATTGCTTAGGTTGTCAATAGAAAGGTATTTAATCTCTAAATTAAATACCTTTCTATTGACAACCTAAGCACTGATATTCAACAATTTATCTAAGTCTTATTATTTGCCTTGTACCAATGTATTATTGCATTTTGAACCCTATTATTGAAACATTTTATCGGAAGCAGAACGTCGAGAAAAAAAATATCAGGCGTCCCATATTTTGGACCGAGTATGTGTTGATGTTTTGTACGAGACCGCTGAAAAGTTTGTCTCGATTTTGATGTTAGTCTGTAAACATCAAAGCGAACAACTTTCTCCTCCAACTTCTGTGACAGATGGACCATTTGAGTACGGAACCCTAAAATAGCAATTATTCGTTACAAGCTTTCGATTTCGTTAAGGGCTTATATAATAACAGCAGCACGGATCGATCCACCAGGTTAAGCTACGCTTGCCGGGGTTGGACTATAGATGGGTGACCATCTTTAGATATCGAGACTCCTCCGTGTCTCGGCAAGCACGTTAAGACGTTGGGCCCAGCTGTTATTCGTGGTGAATCTTTAACAGTCGTTACGAGTAGTCAGAAGCCCTAAAGCCTGACAGCCGAACTTACCAAGGGGTATCGTATTACCCAATTAGTGACTGGTTTGTGGCGGTCAGATAGGCAGTCGCTCCATGTAAAATAGTATTCAGCTGCATCCGGTTAGACTGATAGCCGACCTCAATAAAGTTAGAAAAAGGCTCGGCAGATTGAAGCTTACAATTTCTAGTATCCAACTATTCGTGCACTTTCAAAAACAAACACATACGTTGGTTATAAAAAAAACTATTCCATACATTTTCACTGGTAGCCGACCCCAATAAAGTTGGGAAAAGGCTCGCCAGATTGAAGCTTTCGATTTCCAGTAGGTATCCAACAATTGGTACCTACACTTAAAAAAACCACATACGTTGGTTATAAAAACAATAAAAACTGTTCCATACATTTTCACTTCGTAGGTATTCCACTTTTCTATGAAACAGCAATTCTTATTTTAATAACCTACGAAAAATTTCAACGCTGGGCGCTTCAGAATCATGTACTGAATCCATGACAAGCAGCTTAGTGTCGATGTCCCTACCACTCTGTATATATAGTTACGAATCAAATCTCTCTTTGACACAACAATTTCCAGCAGGATCCAAACTAAAAAAAAAAACTCAAAATCATATTTTTACTCGTAGCGATACAGAATTTGCAGTAAGGCAGGGTTTACACAAGCGACTAACTCAACGCGATTTGACGTAGACTATAGAGTCGCTAGAACGTAAAGCCGGGTATCATACAATAAGCTGGACTTAATGACGGGTAATCCCAGCTGTTTTGTCCTAGCCTTAGTCTTAAGAACTGATCTCCCGGTCGAGACGTAGTCTTAATAGACCTCTTCATGTTTCGTTTACCTACTGTCTAGTAACTATGTCCTTTTACTAAATGAACGTTTAATATACACATCTAGAAACCCGCTCCTGCGTTGTATGGCTGTCACAACTTTGCAAAATGTTCAGATTTCTTGATTTTTCAATTCAATGCAGAAAAATATTTCAGATCATGAGATCCATTAATAGTGTTAGTCAGTTGATAATTAGTTATTTGTTGTACTTCATTCTTTCTTTCTTTTCCGTGTGGTTAGTGCCTAACCAGGTGTCAGAGTTTTTATGCTGCCCATGGTGAATTAGCTTCACATATTGTTGAAAATTACTATTTCTCAGACATGCTGGTTTCTTCATGATGTTTTCAGCAAGTGATAATATTATACAATACGCTCATGAATCCGTAAAATCAGAGGTTGGCTTTGGGTTCAAACTCGAGACATATGACTTGGCAGTCCGACGGTCACACCACTAGGCTATCACTGCTGCTGCTATAACTAACCATTGGACCAATGTTAATAAATAAATAAATGATTTATATTTCAAACCACTCATCCTATCGCAGTGCACTGCTAGACAAAGGCCTCTCCCAGACTGCGCCACAACATCCTGTACTTTGCCTTGCGCATCCTCATCCATCATCATCTTCCCAGCTATTTTCTTAAGGTTGTCGGTCCGTTTAGCTGGGAGTCTTTCGCTACGCTTGCTGATACGCGGTCCAGGAATCGTCTGCTCCAACAATATCCGTCTGGTCCTTCGACAGACATGACCAGCTCACTGCCATTTCAGTTTGCTTCCTCTGCAAGCTATGAATATCGACTTTATCCTTCAAAGAGACCTCCAAGCAAAGCCCGCTCCATAGCGAGCTGAACGACCTTGAATTTGAAACCAACCCTGTCCTTGTTTGCGCAGCATTACTATCATCAAAGAAAAACACAACAAAGCTGACTCTAAGAACCGCCGTAAAAAATATATTTATTCTTCTTCATTCCTATGGAAAAGCATTTACTTAAACATCTAGCGGTACTTTTTATGCTCTTTGCTTCCTTTTTGTGACCGCTACCCAACCATTTCTTTTCTGCTACACCCCATTTATTCTCAATAGAGACTGCAGAGCTGGTATTCTCAGTTTTATGTAAGCATTTAAAATATAAAATGTTTACAGAATGTAGTTTCAAGTTACGGGCTATTTTAGATAAGTTTCTGAAATGTTTCATGGAGGAAAATGTGCGGGCTATGGTCAGCTCACTAGATATCTCATTCAAAAGACCAAAATCTAGCTTTCATTATGCCTCTCTTTACTCTACTCACTCTTGTAAAAGAGATGTTAAAAATGTAAAAACTTGCCCAATATCCACGGCATTTTATAATAAAACAAGCCTAATAATTGTTAAGGGGGATGGTCTAAAAGGGTTACCGCTACCTGAACATAATTGGCTAAGGAAGGAACATGGATGGGTTTTAGTCAGTAGGAGTTACACTACCTTCCGCTCCATCCAGAACGAAAGGAGTCATTTGATGAGTTCCCACCCTCAAAAAAAAAGCCTATTAATGTTCCATTGAGAGACAAGGCCTTTTATAAAGAGAAGACACGTGAGTTCACCACAATGGCTCACGACTGGTTGGCTTTCGTTAACACCCTAAAAATTGTAGCAGTAAATACGTCAAGGGACACGAGAACTAATCAATCATCATATGAGCGTCCGCAGAGCGTGAAGTTTCGATTAATTATGATTTATGGACGTTCACACGTCACTACTTCGTTCCTGTTGTGTGTGAGGGCACCGGGGTTACGTGACAGAATTATTGCTTCTAATTTTATATGATTTTGGCTGGAGGTCGCAACAATTTGTCTGTTTTAGACAACTTTATCGGTTAGATAGATGCATAGAATACTCTTTTATTCTACTTCTTGTAACTAACTGGGTGGCCAACCTACAGAAGATCTCGAGGACGCTTAATCAGCATATATTGTTTCCACTGCGAAGAGACAGGTCTCCTCTCTGTGAGAGGGAGTAGGGCATCATCCATCACGCGGGACCAGTGCGGGTTGGTGGGAGACGTGGGTGAATTTCGCAAAGATGAGGAAAGAAAGAGACAAAATAATGTACAGACGCCAGCACATCAAGCTATCCCTAACTGTCAAATTTTCTCAATTAAAAATGAACCTAATATCTTTGCAATAAAGTTGAAATACTATCAAAGAAATTTGGCAGATTGTGGTAACTTGATGTGCTGGCCTCTGTACCCACTGCAGAGACACAGGCCTCCTCTCTGTGAGAAGGAGTAGCCCATCATCCATCACGCGAGACTAGTGTGGGTTGGTAGAAGCCAAGGGTGAATTTCGCAAAAATAAGGGAAGAAAGGCACAAAAGAGAGAAGTCTTATGCTAAGCAGTAGATGGAGTAAGGATACCATTGATGATCATGATGTTGATGATAAAGAAACTAACTAAACTGATGGAAAAGAAACATGGAGAAACCTACGAGTTTGTTCTTCTCCAGAGGAATTCTTTCTAAACTTACTCTGTCGTTCAATTTGAATCTTATATAAAGCACTCCTCTACTACATTTTTACACAATCATTCATTCAGTACTCTAAATGTATGTGAGAATACAGTCTCACATACTAAGTACAAAAATAAAAATGAAAAAGTAACCATACACAACCATAAAAGTCCATGCAGCATCCTTGTAAAGTGTGGTTAACACTATGTCAACAGACAATATACATCATTACACTGCGGTTCACTCGTATGAACCACGAAGTGTACCGCATTTATTACGAACATAATATAGCTGTGCCTTCCATTTTCCCAGACAGTGCAGCGAAACAAATGGCGGCGCAAGTGTCTGAAGTGTCCTGGCGTACCATAGCAATAAAAATATGTACAGTAACAGTTGAGAGAGTAAATTTTCAGTGCATGTTTAATGATGGAGCAATTAGTTACCAATTCATACAATCAAACATAGCTCCTTAATCATAGAGACAAATTTTGCTTACATATCTCAAAGAGGAATTCTTGAACTGAAATAGATGATACATTCCTTGACGACACAGGAACATCGATGACAAACGCCTAAAATATTCATAACCGTAGTTAACATACCAAGAACATACAGCGAAATGATATTATACACAGAAACGTCCCTAAATAAATTAATAAATAACGGAACATCAAAGCAAGGGACATCAAAAAACACTTTTATGTTTGTAAAACGCCCAAAAAGTAGCCATAAACAGTCGCCGCTAATGGCTTCAAATAATACTTTAAATAGCTTAAGTGCCAAACGATTTTTCAAGTCATAAATTCGTTTGCTAATACGTGGAGTCAATGAATCGTTTTAATTTTCAGCAGCATTGTATATTCAACTTTAAAAGCTACTTTCCTAGGTCGATATTTGTGTAGCAATTTCATGTTTTATATTTTTATTTATTGTGTTTGAAACATGTTGTCATTAAACGATCTAGTTTATAACACATGGGGTAGCCAATTAGATGCTTATTTTAGTACAAGCTGAGCGCTGTATTTGATCCTGTGAAACTTGCATACTCAACTTTGAAATACATTGTCTTGGACGATGGTATAATACTTACACTCTTACTAATAAACGTATTATAACAGATGAACAGTTACAGTACAACTATTTCTCACTTTCAGTCGTCAGAAATTTGAATTTTGAAAAAAGAAGACAAAGCGTTGTGCAACTACACAGACGCTACCATATAACGCGCAACGTTTATTAGTAAGAGGGTTGGTATAAAAAAACAAGTCGAACATAATTATTTGAGCTTTGTCTACATATAATCTTTTCCAGTCAAAAGAATAGATTGAAGTTGATTTTCGTAAAACCAGAAGACAGAGAAATATTCGATAAATATATCTGTTCTTTCTACAATTGATCCATAACATTACGTATCTGTATAAGTATGTAGAAATACTATAAGTATTTCCTGATAGAACCAAAATAATAATACATCACGTTGAATCTAAATCAACCGTTCTTGAAATATATTTATAGACCATTAGCGACAGACATGGATTGAACGCTCCTAGTGAACTAGAAATATATCGTCCAAATACAGTATTTTACCAGTTGTTTAAGAAAAATTCAACCAGGGGAATGTAAATATCAAAAGTATTTTATTTTTTATTGACCAAAGTATTCTAAGAGGTTCGGGAAGTTTATCAATATTAAAGTACGAAGCAATGAACTTTATGATTGTTTAACATTGTTGGATCTTGGAATTAATAAACTATTTCGATTTCAGATTCCTTAGATTATTATTATTTTGTAACAATGAAATTGTTTTGCTTTTGGACGTCATCTATATGGTTTATATGATCTTTACTATCGCCTTCCTGCCCTAGTGCCTTGTTACTTGGAGTAAGCGTGACACGTTATCTTCTTTCATTTATGTCTTCAAGTTATTATATTGGCTCGTAAATGAATGACCATCTTTACATTATGTACGCCTCCATGCTTCAAAAAGCAATGTCATTCGTAGATCTTTGACAGTCGTTACAAGTCGTCGGATACTCTAAAGTCTGACTGCCAGTCTTACCAAGGGGTTTCGTATTACCCAGTTACTGGGTTGTGGAGGTCAGATAGGCAGTCACTCCATGTAAAGTACCGGTATTCAGCTACATCCGGTTAATCTGGAAGCTGATCCTGGCGAAATTTGAAAAAGGCTAGGCTGATATAAATTGAATTGGCTTTTTGTGGTTGTCTGTGTAACTGCGTTGCTTTTCTGAACTCCGAAATGAATTATGATGTGAATTTCACCATCATTTTTTCCAGAAAAGTTTATGTATTACTACATCAATAATAAACTTACACATATCATGATAAAATTTTAATATTTTGTCAAGTCCGTGTCCGTGTTCGTCCATCCAAGAACCGTAGTGGGACGGGTGCCTAGTTATTTTATAACAAAGAAATTGTTTCCTTTTGGCTGTCGTAGGCTTACTACTGTGACTGCCACCCACTCCCTCTCGCCCCGGACCATGGCTTGCACCAGGGCCGGGCGCGAGAGGTCGCCGCCGCCGATCGCCTCTACGAGGACACGGCGGTGCTCCGCCCAAGCGGGGCAGGTTTGCACCGTGTGCTCTACCGTGTCCTCTGGGCGATCAATAATAAACTTACACATATCATGATGAAATTTTAATATTTTGTCAAGTCCGTGTCCGTGTTCGTCCATCCAAGAACCGTAGTGGGACGGGTGCCTAGTTATTTTATAACAAAGAAATTGTTTCCTTTTGGCTGTCGTGGGCTTACTACTGTGACTGCCTCCCACTCCCTCTCGCCCCGGACCATGGCTTGCACCAGGGCCGGGCGCGAGAGGTCGCCGCCGCCGATCGCCTCTACGAGGACACGGCGGTGCTCCGCCCAAGCGGGGCAGGTTTGCACCGTGTGCTCTACCGTGTCCTCTGGGCGATCCTCGCAGTGGTGACACCCGGGCGTTTCCTCCCGCCTGATGATGTGCAGGAACCTCCCGAAACATCCATGTCCGGTGAGGACCTGCGTCAGGCGGTAGGTGAGGGCGCCGTGACGCCTCTCTAGCCACTCCTCAAAGAGGGGCCTTACCGCCACTATCGTGGCGTGCCCTGCGCTGGGTTGCGACAGTCGCTGATTCCAGGCCGCCAAGAGATCGCGCCGGAGGTCCATCCGCTCCGCCGCAATTTGCTGCGGAAACGGAGTTTCTCCCCGGCTTAGTACCTCCGCGCGCCACTCGAACAGGCGCGCGAGGACTATCGCCTCCAGATCCCACGGCGGCAGTCCGGCAAGGAGGCTTGCCGCCTCGCCCGAGATCGTGCGGTACCCCCGGATTAGCCGAATGGCTACCACCTTTTGGGGCGCGTTCAGATAGTGAGCGGCTCGTCGCCGCAATGAACGCGCCCACACCGGGGCCCCGTATAGGGCCATGGACCGCACGACTCCCGCGTAAAGCCTCCGGCAGGAGGCGTTTGGCCCCCTCAAATTGGGCAAGAGCCGCTTGAAGGCGGCCCCAGTCCGTTCCAGCTTGGGGGCCAAACGTCGGAAATGCTCCACGAAATTCCATCGGCTGTCGAGGACCAGACCCAGGTATTTCATCGTGGTCTCGACGCCGATGTGAACCCCTCCTACCGTAAGTTGGGATCCCGATGGTGGCCTATTCCGAGGCCCATGAAAGGACACGGCCTCGGATTTGTGCAGTGCCACCTCGAGACCCAACTGCCGGATCCTCTCAACGACTGTCGCAACCCCGCGTGTCATCGCGTCGGCCGCCGCCTGATGCGACCTCCCCTGCGCCAGGACCAGCGTGTCGTCAGCGTAGCAAACTACGCTGACGCCGTCAGGGAGGTCGGCCCGCAGCACCCAGTCGTAACCGATGTCCCACAGGAACGGCCCAGAACCGATCCCTGCGGGACACCGCACGACATCTCTCGCCGGTTCCATTCCCCATCGCGACCGGGGTAGATGACGGCTCTGTCCGTCAAGTACGCCCCGACTATTCGACGGAGGTAGGTCGGCACCCGGTGATACCGGAGTGCTTCCCTAATGCAACTCCAGGGCAGGGTGTTGAAGGCGTTGGCGATGTCGAGTGACACCGCCACGACGACCCTACCCTGGGACACCGCGTCCTCCGTCGTGAGGGCTCTAACGCGCATGATGGCGTCCACCGTTGAGCGCCCCTTGCGGAAGCCAAACTGGCAGTCCGCAAGGGCCGGCCCCGTCCTTCCAAGGTGCCCGACGAGGCGGCCCGCAATAATTCTCTCGAAGAGTTTGCCGACCTCGTCGAGCAGCACTATGGGCCGGAATGCGGACGGAGAGTCCGCAGGGCGCCCTGGCTTCTGTATGAGGACCAGCTTCCCCGTCTTCCAACGGAGCGGAAACTGGCCTCTCTCCATGCATGCGCTTAAGAGCGCCTCCAGTCGGGGCCCGAGAGCCCCTGAGGCCAGGACCCAGGCTTTACCTGGCAAGCCGTCGGGTCCTGGGGCGGTATTCTTGGCCTTGAGCCTTCCAACCGCCGCTCTCAGATCTACCTCGGTCACTTCGGGGATGTCGTCGTCGTCCTCGTGGTCCGCTTCGGGCGGAGCCATAGGCGGGGGAGTATGCTCCCCCCGTGAAGGGAACAGAGCGCTCACCACCTCCTCCACCAGCTGAGGGCGGAGACTCTGCGTTAGTGGGGGGGCCCAGGTGCGGAGCTTGTTCCGCACCATTTTATATGGGCGCCCCCATGGATCTCTGTCCAGAGTCCCCACCATCTCCTCGCGGGCCAAGTCCTTGGCCCGCTGGACAGCTTCTTGGAGGGCGGTCTCCGCCGCTCTGTACCCCTCGTACAGCTCCGCCTCCGTGGCTGCCGCATCCGGAGGGCGGATGCGGAGCCTGCGGTGCCTGGTGTACAGGTGGCGCACCTCGCGACGCACGCCTTGCGAAGTTCTTCCACCTCTTGCGACCACCAGTACACCTGACGTCGGGCGCATCCTGGCGAGGATATCCTGCTTGCGATATCTTTTTGGGACTTGTGCCAATATTGAAATGCCCATCTATTTCATTTTGTCGTTTTCTAGTCTTGATTATGTGAATTTCTTTAGTTGAATCATTTTGAGTAAATTGTTAAAGGGGCCATGTCTGTTATTTTAACGATTGATCCTGCATGACTACCTTAATAGTATAAAAGTCATTAACTTTATCCAAAGATACACTAACAAAACCAATAAACGCTGTAAGGTATATTAGGAGTAACACGTTCACTTTAACTTATAATTCCAATAGAATACTCAGTGACGTGAGCAAAGCCGCGATTATGAATAATTTTATACTACTGTTAGTGATATCATCGGATATGAGGAGCTCGTGGCTAAGTAATAATAAGTGCACGGATCGATTCATTAGGATAAGCTACGCTTGCCGGGGTTGGTCCGTGGATGAGTGACCATTTTTACATATCGAGACATACATATTTCCTTTCTAGCCATATTATCTCGCACACAATCCATCCATCAATCATTAATTTAGTAAAATAACAGTAGCGCCGACATCAATTTAACAAATGGTTACCTACATAAACCAATGAACTGTCATCCATGTATGACAATATGATATCACTTAAACTGTAAAACGCGAAGCAAAATTAGTTTACGTGTATGCATTTAAAGCTCAGTATTCCATACACTTCGTCATAATGACAGAAAACATCCAACCAGTCCCTCCTACAAAGAAAATGCACTAACATTAAAGTTCGCTTCAAGTTAATTGCTCCTATAAAAGCAAATTGCGTATTTTATTTTCAATTTTGATGGAAGCTCGTATAGTCAATGCATATCTATACTAAATATTATAAATGAGAAAGTAACTTGGTATATTTGTCTGTTTGTAACCTTTTCACGTCTAAAACACTGAACATTATGAAACTTGAGAGTTAGGGGAACAATTTTATTGTAGCCGTTGTCGAAATACGAAATGCTAGACAAGTGACAATCGCTTTCAAACCGTTCTGTATTCTACTTAGACAAGTGACAATCGCTTTCAAACAATTTCGTATTCAACCTAGACAAGTGACAATCGCTTTCAAACCGTTTTGTATTCTACTTAGACAAGTGACAATCGCTTTCAAACCATTTCGTATTTAACCTAGACAAGTGACAATCGTTTTCAAAGCGTTTCGTATTTCTGCAAGGAGTTTGACATGATTATCATAAGCTCTTTGGTAGCTTATGTCAGTCCCATACATTTTGAATTTTCTATCATCGTTATTACTGATATACCGTAATCTGGTCCTACTTTGCTCCTAAGGTGGTAAAAATGCTCCACTTCCGAAAAATGATTAAATCTGATTTTGCGTACTGACACTCTACTATTTAGTAGAATCCAATATTTTTATATGAAAATATTGTTCTTAATCTAGCAACACCAGAGTTGACAGATGTCAAAGTCAGCCATTATTTTTTTCTGTGTGTGGTAGAAGTGCATCGCTCTTCGAGGTGAAAATTTAAAAGTGAGTAAAATCTATTAACATCTACTAAACTTGTGATTTAAACAATTACAGTCGCATTTAATTAGTTAACGTGTTTTCTAAACTATCAGATTAAGGTGATATTTTGTGTTTAATGCCAGCTTTGTATTTCTTGTATCAGTTTCTTTGACTTGGGTATACTTTGCGCCTACTTTTGAGGTAATAATGCGCCTGGAGCAAAGAATACCCATAGTTTAATTTTTTCATCTATGTTTACTTACTTATGTATTTTACTTGTTTTAGGCTAGAAACATGCCTAGAAAATATAAAAGACGAGCTGATGCAAGGTGCTACAAAGCGTATAGCAAAGAAAAATTAGAAGAATGTCTTTTGACATTAGAAAATAAAACCATGACCCAACGAGAAGCTGAAAAGCATTTTAATATTCCTAGAAGGACTATAATTAATTACATTAAAGCCAGAAAAAATAATATAGACGTGAAACCACCAGGACATCCTCAAGTTTTTGATGATGAAGAAGAATCACAGTTTTCTAGTTGCATTAAATTGATGGGAACATACGGATTCCCCTTATCTGAAATTGATTTTCGTTGTATCGTAAAAGCTTATCTTGATAAAACTGGACGAACGGTTTTAAGATTTAAAAATAATTTGCCAGGTACCGAATGGGTCGCGTCATTTTTACGTCGCCACCCTGATTTATCCAGACGCTTTGCTGCAAATATTAGGCGAGCTAGGGCCGCCATCACTCCTGACATTTTAACTGAATACATTGAATATCTTAGACAAGAGCTCGCAGATGTGCCAGCCAGTAATATATGGAATTATGACGAAACAAACGTCACGGATGATCCCGGCAATAAAAAAGTGATTATTAAAAGAGGCACCAAGTACCCGGAACTTCTACGAAATTCATCAAAATCCAGTATTTCAATTATGTTTTGTGGAAGCGCTGAAGGCGAATTACTTCCTCCATTCGTCGTTTACAAGTCTAGCTGTCTATGGACAACATGGACGGAAGGTGGACCTGAAGGGACCCGCTATAGTTGTAGCCAAAGCGGCTGGTTTGATATGAGCATATTTACTAATTGGTTTCAATCGCAGTTGTTACCTAGATTGAAAAAAATGCCAGGAAAGAAAGTCATCATAGGAGATAACTTATCTTCCCATATTTCTCTCGATGTTATTAATCAATGCAAAGAAAACAACATCACATTTCTTTGTCTACCACCAAACAGTACTCATTTAACACAGCCACTAGACGTGGCGTTCTTCCGCCCACTGAAAGTTGCTTGGAGGTCCATTCTGTCCGACTGGAAATCTAGTGCGAGTGGGTATAAGAATACAGTTCTCCCAAAGGGTATTTTCCCTCAAATGTTAAGACGTTTAGTGGATGCAATAACCTTGAACAGTGCTAATAACCTCAAAGCTGGATTTAGAAAATGCGGAATCTATCCTTTAGATGCTAAACCTCTCCTAGATAGACTACCCCATGCAATTAACACAGAGGCAATTAATGATTCTTTCGTACAAAGCCTGGAAATAAAAAGAAATGCATGGACTCAGGGTGTTGCAACCAACAGAGGCAGAAAAAAGCTAAAGTTAATACCAGGCAAAAGTGTAGCGGATCAGATGCTTGTTTCGCCGACAACTGGTGAAATAGAATGCGTCCCTAGTTCGTCTTCTGCTATTATTAATGGTGATAGCAGCGAAAGTGATGATCAAATGTCTCTAAGAGATTCCTCTGAAGGGCCACTAAGTGACGTTGAAAACGAAGACCCCAACATTTTAAATTCTAGAGATTCAGAGAATCTAGCGTTACAGCCTTTGGTAAAAAAAGAAGGTCAATATGTCATTTTTAAATACGAAGGTGAGCTGTTTCCCAGTGTGATTATAAAAGTTAATAAAAATGGGGCTGTTATATCATCAATGAAGCGTTCTTTGAAGAACTGGAAGTGGCCTCTTCCTAAAGACGAATTATACTATACATGGAATGATGTAGTTGGCAGCATAAACACACCGAAAAAAATTGGACGTAGAGACTTTTATTCTGTGCCAGAACTGAACGAAATATGGGGAACCTAAGTTAATAAGTAGAATTTTTTGAAAATTTATAATTTTTTTGATCTCATAAATGATTGTTTTATTGATAATTTGTGCTAGAGCACAACAATATTGTTTATTTTTGAATTATTTACATAATTTTGTAGTTAATTACTGTAATAATTAAGAAAAAATGATCCTATGGCAAACCAAAATGTGATTTTTAATTGATCTCTCATAAATAAAGGTGATTTTATAACACATCTGGTTTCTATTACCCTGTACTATCGGAGCAAAGTAAAAATGACTAAATAAAACTATGCTCCATTGAAAAATAAATGACAAACCTGTGAAGAAAAATTACGGTGCAAAGTTACCCCCTGCATAAGAACTACTTTGCTCCAAAAGAAATAAAAAAAATAAAAAACTTGGTCACTAAATACAATAATGTATTTAATGTCAGGTTAAACTTTAATAGTACTATTTAATACACAATACATAATATTACTGATTTAGGCAAGATTTAAAAAGATGTGGATTAAAAAAAAAAGTTGGAGCAAATTTTGGTGCAAAGTAGGACCAGGTTACGGTAATGTCACTTTGTCCAGCCCCATCAGGTCATGAAGCTACCTTGTCATCCCGGAATGTGTACAGACGCCAGCACATCAAGCTATCCTTAACTGTCAAATTTTCCCTATTGAAAATCAACCTCATGCTTTCTAAGTTGAAAAACTATCAAAGAAATTTAGCAGATTAGGGTAACTTGATGTGGTGGCTCTGTACTATCAAAAATTTATGAAATATAAGATTCATGCCGACGAAGTCACATTATAAAAGGAAACCGTGACTGACTGACTTGATCTGTCAACACAGCTCAAACCATTGAACGGATCGGGCTAAAATTTGGCACACAGATAGTTATTATGACGTTAAGCAACTGCTAAGAACGAATTTTTGAAATTCAAGCTCTAAAGGGGTGTAGCATAGGATCAAAATTTCTTTGGACAAATCTTTTTATGAGTTCCACGCCAAACGAAGTCGTGGGCAGAAGCTAGTTAACAAAAATACAGTAAAGATAAAACGTACACCCACACTAGAACTGAATTTGCCGACCATTTCATTTTCGATCGTTCACGTTAGTTGGCCTGGACATCAAAAAGAAGCTGCTGCAAATAAAACTAGACCTTGTGCTAGGGGAATAAAGTAGAGAATGAATTTTAGCCCTACAGACGTTGACACTTCCGCAGAAGTGCAGTGAGCTACAAAACTTATTTAATTTTGAATATTGACAGCGAGATTCTTAGCAGTCTTGTTTAGTCTGTTTCTAAGAATACAATTGTAGCCTCTTTGGTTGAAACTCTTGGATAAACTTGTGCGCTTTCCTTGAGAAGTAAATTAAATGTACAGAAGATAGGACTTTTTCAAAATGAGCAGCGTACATATCTAATGAGGCTTAGCGTAGTGCCAGCGAGATTACCAAACAAATATCGAACTTGTCTCGATTAAAATAAAGTGAAACATAAATAAACGTCCCTTAGCTCGAGAGCGCGTTTAAGCGAGAAGAGACGCGTGTCTCGGGTAATTTATTCTTAACTTTATTTTTAGGTAAGCAACGTTCATATTTGTTTAGAGCTGTTCTGCTCATCGCCACGTGTGGAAGCCCTACGTTTGTGCATATTATGTTCTAGACAGGATGTCCTTTAATTATAATGCAGTGACGTTTCCTTCAAACTTCAACTTGTCTAGAGCTTCTGAAGGCGTACTTATTGCTCAACTTGTTCTGATAGCTTATAATTTAATAATGCTAAAATTGTAATTCTCGTTGGTGTAATGGTCTTAGTGAAAGTCAAATCATTTATTTCAAACTAGCTGCTTCCGCGCGATTTCACCAGCTGCTCAGCTCTTATTGGTCGTATCGTGATGTTACATCACAAGCCTATAGCCTTCCTCGATAGATGGATTATACAACCCAAAAATAATTTTTCTAATCGGACCAGTAGTACCAGAGATTAGCGCGTTCAACATACTCTTCAGATTTATAATATTTGTATAGATAGGCACTTTTGCACGTTAAAATGAACAAGAAATAGAATTGAGTCTAGTCGCCTCTTCTAATAAAGGTATTAATATTCAGGCGAGAAACTCCACCGTTACTCTTTTAAAATGTTTAACAATGTTTACATGAAATTATGTGTGTAGACGATGCACCCAGAATAAAAATACTACACCACAAAAGGTGGAAAGAAAAACATAGATAACAATGGCAGGTAAAATTGATTATGTAATAATAAATACTCACATATTTACAAACATTATAATAATAAATCAATCAATTAGCGAGTTAGATGTATTCCAAAATGTTAAAACAGTGTGGTACTTTGGAGAAACCCAAACTCCATAGAAACTTGGGCCTGGCGTTACAGAACTGGAATTTTGCCATAAATTATAGCACCTAGGAAGATTTCACGAGCCTAATTTTCACGTCTCTCAGCAATGGCCAAATAGGTAAAATCAGAAAATGTTTACATGTTAGGTTATTTTTTTTAAACAAAAGCGGTGAATTCAGATTGATATTACTGAAAACCTCAGCAAAAAATTATGTTTGCTAAGTAAGGCCCACTTACATCACTAATGGGTTGAATTTTTAAACATTGTATTTACTACCAGGGGATTTCATGCTATCTCAAATTACAGTAAACTGAGATTGCAACACTAGGTTTATTTAAATAAAAAACCGTATTATTGAGATAGGGTTTTATTAATCACCTTTTTCGTTAGGATATCATAATATAATAATACAGTATCTAGGAATTGTGCAAGAGGTAACTGACTACCCTGGTGCTGAACGAACGAAGAGAACGTCCACAGTGAATACACACTCGCCGGTATCCTATTAGGTGTCTGTTCACTCTCTTCTGGTCTATTTCCATCAAGAGATAATACACCATTGGCATGATTTCAGCAAACTTGACAGATAAAGTCATTTTCATTTACCTGAAGCAAACATTTATCATTTGACTATTAGTTCTAGCACTAGCATTTAGCTATAAGCATCTGCTCGCGCAAGTTTTTTATTTATAAGTATTTTTCCGCTTACAACACAGAATTGAGCTAATCATTCCTTTCTCCTTACCCATACATTCCTTATCGTTCGGAACGAGATTGGAAGCTCATTTGCGCGCGACCAAAGTGTCAGTGTGATCATCGCATTCAACCGCTACATAACCTCAACCGCTCTTCGCTAATACCGCTTACTCAACCCGCATCCGCATCAAAAACTGTATAACTAATAAAATAAGTGTTGGCCGACACAAGTGGGACATTTAAACAAGTGAATAGTGCATCAAGGAGAAGCAGGAAGAAATCAGGGAACACGTGAGACGTCTGCAAAGGGCTGTCCTTGCCACGTGTTTCGTCCAGAAAGTCTCAAGTAAGTCCATCCATCCATATTCCTGAAAACCATCACCACACGAAAGCTCAATTCTGTGTCGTCCAACAGTTCACCACGCTAAAATCTACACCCCAATAAAATTAATTCACCGCATACCAAGGTCCTTCGAAGTCGTTTTTAAAACTTAACCACCATAAGTTATTTGGTCCAATCGAGTCGGATTCAAAGAATCAACGATCATAATATAGGTCATACCTAGGATTTAGGTTAAAATACCTAAAATACAACGTTCGTAAAATCGCCATATTGAACGAACCTACTTGCGTTCGTACATTCCCCGCTAGGTACATTATTCATTGAGAATTACTGTATCAACTTAATATTTCGCCTGCTGCATTGAAATAGCATAGGTAAATATTCAATCCGCTAATTATCGTGAGTTAGTCTTGTCTAACTTACTTACAACGTATATTCATCCGCATTCCTTTTGTATACCCGCTTAGAATAAAATAATTATTCTAAGTCTACCCGCTATTACCTATTATCGTGAGTTGGTCTCGTATAACTAACTTATTCAACTTTATTTCTTTGTATACCCGCTTAGAATAAAACAATTATTCTAAGTCTACCCGCTATACCTATTATTTTGTACGCTATATTTTCTAGAACTACTCCAACATGGAAGATCTTAAAATGAAAGTTAAATTACTTCAAGCGAAAAATAATTCAATCCTCAAATATTTAACATCGCTATACGAGGCTTCTAAGAAAATAAATACGACTAGTATTGAGCTTCGTTCGGTGGAATCATTTATGGCAGACTCTGAGGCTCTCTCAGTAACTCGTCAAGAATTTAGTAACAATTTAGATAAAATAAATACATACTCCTTGCAATTAAATCCTAATCATAATATTGATTATAGCAGTCAGGAATCTTACTACGAAGTTTATTCTCGTATAGAGAGAGTGCGTTCGTTAATCACCGCGAACCGTACAAGGTCATTAGAACATTCATGCGATTCTAATGATAACGCTAAACAATATAAAGGCACGGTCAAACTGCCACCGATTCAAATTCCTTTCTTTGATGGTAGGATTGACAACTGGCCTGTTTTCTATGAATCATTTAAATCAAATATCCATAGCAACTTAAACCTTACAGATTCTCAACGTGTGCAGTATTTGATGGGTAATTTAAAGGGAAACGCATTGCAAATTACCGCCGGAATTATTCCCTCAGGAGATAACTATGCCGCTATTTGGAACAGTTTAGTTCAAAAGTACCAAGATAAACGAGCACTAGGCTCACATTACATGTCTAACATACTAAATATTAAACCCGCAATTAATAACTCCGCATCTTTAAATGTTTTTATTGAAAGTTTTCACGCGTCCGTTTCTGCTTTAGAACAATTACAAATAAAAGATTTAAAGGATTTCATTTTGCTTAATTTAGCTTTGAAAAAATTAGACCCCGCAATCGTAAATTTATTCGAGGCGCATATGAGAGATGAGGAAATTCCTACTTATACGGATTTCGTAAAATTTATAAAATCGCAAGTTAAAATATTGGATCGAACTGTTTCATCTCGAACCGCGTTAGTGAGTAACAACCCTAATAAAAATAATCCTTCTCGTAATCAGTCACGTAATAGTACAGTGCATACTTTTGTTGCTTGCGATAATAATCAAAGTTGTTTGTATTGCAGTAAAGTTGATCATTATAAACTTTACACTTGTCCAGCCTTTCAATCCCTCTCAGCCAATTCGCGTTTGGATTTTATTAAAAACAAACGTGGATGTGTAAACTGTCTTAGTATAACGCACACTGCTTCACAGTGTAAATCTATACATAACTGTAGGGCGTGTAATAAAAGACATCATTCGCTTTTACATTTAGAACATAGCTCGTCGCAACCGGTTTCAACTGACGTTGCCGCAAATTCACAACAGGTGGCGCTGTGTGCGTCCGCTCGTATCAATAATGTAAACAAACCACTTACATCGATACTGCTTTCTACTGCCCAAGTTTATGTTGATAACAAATATAGCAAACACGTTTCTGTGAGATGTTTAATAGATAACGCTTCGCAAAATAATATAATTACTTCCGCTTGTTGTAAAAAACTTCAATTAAACATTATACCGCTTTCAAACTCCGTTATAAAAGGGGTCGGATCATCTTCGCGGCCTGTTATAGGTTACGTTGAGATAAAAGTTACTGCTAAAATTAAAAATAATTCTTTTAACATTACCGCACTAGTTATCGATAGTATTACAGATAACTTACCATCTCACTTTGTTGACACTACTGCAGTGCAACATTTGTTTGATTTACCGCTCGCTGACCCACTGTGGCACGTACCTGGTGAGGTTGAATTGCTTCTAGGGGCAAAACTGTTCCCGTATTTATTACTCAACAATAAAATAATCTCACCTACCGCTCCATCCGCAATTGAAACCGTGTTCGGTTATATTCTTATGGGTGAGGTACCCGCTAGTTTATCTAATAACAATTATAGCCCCGCTGAATTAAATACCGTTTCATATTTTTCTACCGCGCTAAATATAGATAATTTTCATTGTTTTCTGTCGTTAGACGAATCCTTACATAAATTTTGGAACATTGAAGAAATACCTTCAAAACATTTTATGAGCCCTGCTGAACTGGAGTGTGAACAGCTGTACGCTTCTACTGTGTCACGTGACTCCAGTGGTAGGTATTGTACCGCGTTACCATTCTGTAAAAATCCAGATTCACTTGGAAATTCTTATGCTGTCGCTTATCGACGTTTAATTAACTTAGAAAAAACTAAGCTTCGCGACCCTGTTTTGCGCGCTAGTTATAATGAAATAATCCAAGAGTATATCGATCAAAATTATTTAACTGAAACTACACCTAGTTCTGTTAATCAGACTGTAGGTTATTACATACCGCATCACCCTGTTGTTAGGAATGATAAACAAACCACTAAGGTTCGCATCGTTCTTGATGCAAGCGCTAAGTCTCATAATGGCGTGTCATTGAATGACTTGTTACACACAGGGCCGAATTTACAGGCTGACATATTTTTATTACTTTTAAAATTCCGCTTGTTCCCTATTGCAGTTACAGCTGACATAAAACAGATGTATCTTCGAATTGCTGTTATTGATGAGCATCGAAAATATCAAAAAATATTGTTTCGTTTTAATACCGCTGAACCTATTCGCGAATTTCAATTTAATCGAGTTGCATTTGGTCTTAAACCTAGTCCCTTCCTAGCCATGCGCACTGTGCGCCAGCTATCAGAGGATGAAAAACACCGCTTTCCGCTCGCATCCATTGTTGCTTCTCATGAGCTATACATGGATGACTTGGCTACTTCGACCCCGTCTCTGGAGGAGGCCAAGATTCTTTCCGCTGAACTTATCGCCTTATTTAAGGCTGGGGGCTTTGACCTTACTAAATGGGCAAGTAATTCCTTGGAACTACTAGAGGCCATCCCACATTCCAACCGCTCTTCTATTCATTTCTCTGATGGGGATAATTTAAAGATTCTTGGACTCAAATGGATTCCTTCCGAGGACTGTTTCACCTTTACTACATCTAATTTGGATAATAGTTGTACCAAACGCTCCATGCTTTCAACTATTGCCCGTCTGTGGGATGTTCTCGGTCTTGTGGCTCCTGTAGTTTTATTCGCAAAATTACTCATAAAAGAATTATGGAAATTAAATATAGATTGGGATGAAACTCCACCCGATTCTATTATACTGCTCTTCCAAAAATTTAAAAAGCAATTACCTCTGCTCTCGTCTTTAAAATTACCTCGTCATGTAGCCGTTACTATGGGTTGCGTGACAAATATAGTAGGTTTTGCTGATGCCAGCTTGAATGCATATGGCTGCGTCATATACTTACATGTCACTGATACAATTGGTAACACACACGTAAATTTGGTGTGTGCTAAATCCAAAGTTGCACCTGTTAAGGTCATATCTCTAGCTCGTTTAGAGCTCTGTGCTGCAGTTCTTTTGTCTAAATTAATTAAATTAGTTTATGACACTTACCGCTCTCGTACCGCTATTAATGATATATTTGCCTTCTCCGATTCTACAATTACGCTTTCCTGGATTCATTCGTCACCGCACAAATGGAACATTTTTGTTAGTAACCGCGTCGCTAAATGTCAAGAAAATCTTGATCCTAAGCATTTTTATCATATTAACGGAAAGGAAAATCCTAGTGACTGTCTATCTCGAGGTCTTCTACCTGAACAGTTACTAAACCACGATTTATGGTGGCATGGCCCTGATTGGCTTCTGCGCCCAGTTGCTGAGTGGCCTATTACTCCTTTTGTTTCTTCATGCAACGAACAATTGCCTGAATTTAAAAATAAAACTCTAACATTGGTATCTACCGTATCAGAACTCAATTTAATATATAGTCTTTCACAAAAATTTGCGTCATTCAATAAAATATCGCGGATAACTGTATACATTCTAAGATTTTTACGTATTATTCCTTATGATAAGTCACATAAGACAATTACTGTCCGTGAATTAGCTACCGCTGAAACTTATTTAATTCGTTGTATTCAACAATTTCATTTTAAAGATATTTATGACGAAATTAAAAGTAAAAAACTTCGATCACAACTTAAAAAACTCGATCTCTTCATAGACGAGCATAATATAATTAGAATCGGTGGCAGATTGTCAAATGCAAACCTTCCTTATGAAGCTCAGCATCCCGCTCTTTTACCTAAACATGATAATTTTACACATGTTCTAATAAACTATTATCACCGCATTTATTGTCATGCCGGTGTGAGCCTGCTTAGTTCTCTGTTACGCCAAAAATATTGGATTCTCTCTTCTAGAGGTGTCATCAGAAAGATATTACATGCTTGTAACTTTTGTTTTAAAATTTCTCCTTCTCACCCCAGCCCAAAGATGGCTGATTTACCCGCTTGTCGCGTACAGGAGACTAAAGCTTTCGTTCATACGGGTGTGGACTACGCTGGTCCCATTAAAGTAACGTTATGTAGACGCCGAGGTCAGAGAAGTCAGAAGGCTTACATATGCTTATTCATTTGCTTCGTTACCAAAGCAGTTCATATTGAATTGGTTACTGACTTGTCATCGGACACCTTTATTTCCGCTTTTAAAAGATTCATTTCCCGCAGAGGACCTGTCTCTTATTTATATTCCGACAACGGAACAAATTTCGTTGGAGCCAAGGCTCAACTACAAGAACTACTTGTTAACCGCTACCGCATAGAGTGGAAAATGATTCCACCCCGCGCACCCCATTTTGGAGGGTTGTGGGAATCTAACATTAAATCTATTAAAACACATTTATACCGTGTTATCGGTTCTCAGCTTCTTACCTACGAGGAGCTTTCGACTGTTCTCACTGAAATTGAGGCAGTTCTAAATTCCAGACCGCTCTGTGTCCTGAATGAGGATCCGTACCCAGAACCGCTTACTCCCGCTCATTTTATAATGGCTTCTCCGTTAACTTCGTTGCCTGTCGTGAATGTTCCCGAAACGACGAAGTCTCTGACTTGCCGCAAGAAATTGCTTGACCAAATGGTTTGTAGTTTCTGGAAGAGGTGGCGTATAGAATATTTACATAATCTTCAAGTTAGACAAAAATGGTTGAATGCCGCAGACGATATTAAGATTGGTACAGTGGTTCTCATACATCAGGATGATGTCCCTCCTTTACGTTGGCCATTGGGTATAATCACCCAAGTTTTTCCCGGCAAGGATGGGACAACCCGCGTTGCTATGGTGAAGACATGCAGTGGCTCTTTCAAGAGACCCGTTGTCAAACTATGTCCTTTACCTTCTCAATAACATCACCGCGTTATTAAAACCATAATTTATCTTTAGTTAATATGCTTAGAATATCTTTTTTTATAAGTCCGCTTTAATATAATTTCTTTCCTTTTGAGAATATTACATATCCTCAAAGCCGGGCAGGATGCTCGCGCAAGTTTTTTATTTATAAGTATTTTTCCGCTTACAACACAGAATTGAGCTAATCATTCCTTTCTCCTTACCCATACATTCCTTATCGTTCGGAACGAGATTGGAAGCTCATTTGCGCGCGACCAAAGTGTCAGTGTGATCATCGCATTCAACCGCTACATAACCTCAACCGCTCTTCGCTAATACCGCTTACTCAACCCGCATCCGCATCAAAAACTGTATAACTAATAAAATAAGTGTTGGCCGACACAAGTGGGACATTTAAACAAGTGAATAGTGCATCAAGGAGAAGCAGGAAGAAATCAGGGAACACGTGAGACGTCTGCAAAGGGCTGTCCTTGCCACGTGTTTCGTCCAGAAAGTCTCAAGTAAGTCCATCCATCCATATTCCTGAAAACCATCACCACACGAAAGCTCAATTCTGTGTCGTCCAACAGTTCACCACGCTAAAATCTACACCCCAATAAAATTAATTCACCGCATACCAAGGTCCTTCGAAGTCGTTTTTAAAACTTAACCACCAGCATCTGAGTGTCACATTTAGGTAAACATCAGCGGCTTTATTACATTCCCACTGCAAGGACACAGGACTCCTCTCTGAGAGAAGGAAAAGGCCGTAATTAACTATGCAGGTTCAGTGCAGATTGGCAATATTACATGCTTACAAAAATGTTACGTTATAGAATTATCGCATACTAACCGCTTGAGGCGCGACCCATTCCTGTACAATTGAAAGAATCACTTCATCTTCCAATCTTCGCCTTCCTATTGTGTTGCAGCGGTCCGTTACTATTCCACAATTAATGCACAAGCTTATGATACCGTATTAACCAGTCTTCAGAAGAGCAATATCCAGATCCGGTTTTCCAGCAAAGGTCAGCAGGAATGGCAGGCTACGGTGTCCAATATTCAAGCGAGGGTCAGTCAGAAGGCAATCAAATTCAGAGTCCAGTATTCGAGCTGACAGCAGAGGTTTAATATTGTAATTAAACTCGCGAATTCGTACAACACATTCACTTGCGCAAAGATACGAAAAGCGAATGACACTAATTACAACGATGGCATTTGACAGACGTTGACATTGACATTTGCCGTTTACTAGTGTAATCCGCGTTGCAATTGATTTTTTCGATTATTTATTTCCTTTAATGATTTTTAAATCGTGCTTACGTAAAAAAATAATTATATTCCTGAATTTTTTATTTTACAATTATTTCAATATCTAAAAAGCGAACAAATGATAATTGAAACCTCCATTATTTTAGTACAATACTAAAATAATGGAGGTTTCAATTATCATTTGTAATTATCGATATCCGCTAAATCGATTACATTCTTAGGGTACGCTCTATTGTTTAATGCCAATGTTTGCAAAGTAAGTGACGTTTAATGAAATAAGTGCTGTAACGGTTTACAAAGGTTGTTTAAAACAAAAAAATAAAAATGTACTTTTTTTTTACACTTGGCCATTGTAATTGAGGCTAAGATTTAAATGGGTTAATTAGGCAGAATAGGAGAGTTTTTTGGTACATATTTGATTCGTGTAACGGCTAGGCCCAGAAATGGGTTTCTCCTTTGAAATTATTACCTAATTTACTTAGCAACCAGTTTGATTTTCTCTAGGTCACAAGTACTAATGCCGACCATAAGGTCCTGGGTTCGACACCCAAGTCGATCAAAGTGTTATTGGATTTTTCCATCAGTAATATCTCAGTAGCAGCCTAGATTTATGCTTGGTTGGTGCAATACATTCACCCCTACTGCATGGAACTTAAACAGTCAGTGTCAATATTCCCTAACAATGACTCTGACAGGTCTTAAATGGGGTTTAGGTACAAGCTGATCGCATTTCGTTTCATTGGTGGAATTTGCCCTGTCTACCTACATGGTGTATTTTACCTATTGTGTATAATGACAGTTGTGGGGCAGAGATAGAAATATGGCTTAGCCAAAGGACGGGATATAAAGGGTGAAAGGGACACGGTACTCATGTACAGACACCAGCACATTAAGCTATCCCAAACAGTCAAATTTTGTCAGTTGAATATGAACCTTATACTATTCGCAATAAAATTGAAAATCTATCAAAGAAATTGGACATATTGGGGTAACTTCATGTGCTGGCCTCTGTATATCCAATCAACCAATCTATTGAAACCGGTTTTGAAGTCCCTTCCATCCTGTATGTGTGACATTTATAGATCTCAGCTTATTATTCATCAACAAGGCTATTATTGCTCAATACTAAGAATTTCATAATTAAATTGTATTCTCAACATGTCCACCAACAAAACAAACCAAAATTTAACTATCTTTCCAGCCCATTACTTGTTCGAATTTTTTTTTTTTTTTCTTAATATATTACTGTAATAATATATCATTATAACTATATACTAAAATAAAGTTGAGAAGTAAAGAGTTTGTTTGTTTGTTTGCTCGCGCGCTAAGCTCGGGAACTTACTGTTGGATTTGAATACTTATTTTTGCAATTGATAGCCCAATTTTTTGGGGAAGGTATACGCCAGTAAGGAGCAGACCAAACAAAATAACGGGCCAAAAAAAGAAATAAAAGCGCGGGCGGGCGATGCAATGCGACACGGTGAGTCCGGGGGCGTTAGGCGGCCATAGTATAATAATAATATATTTATTATTGTATTGAAAGTTTGTACATGTGTATTCGTAATTAAATAAATATTTACACTTAATTTCTTATTGCATCTACCACTGTTTATCTCTGCATCACCCTAAGGTTGACTGCTAGAAAATGCTTATGGCATTAAGTCCGCCTCTGTACATTTCTGTGCTAAATAAATAAATTAAATAAATCAAATAAATAGACATATTTTAGGTAAATACAAGAAATTACACGCGGACGAACTAGCAAGCAGAAGCTATAGTAACAAATAATATCCAACTCAACTGTCCCCATAAATTAATGGGCACAGATGTCTACGATGCCAGTTCGGGGAATATCGCCACAAACGTTCAGCGCAAAGTAAAAAGTGAACTCCGTGCAGTTTTTATTGCTCCCCATATGTTCAGGTAAAACGTCGAGCAATAAATATCCCCGCGCAAGAAAAGTGTTGAGATTCCAGCTGTTAATGCACGGTTGTATCTGGACAGTGAAAAGTGTACGATGAATGAATTAATGCGCCAAAAAGGTCAGAACGAAAGTCAAAACAGTACGGTACGGTACAGTACCGGAGTAAGGACCCTCCGCCACTACTTTCAAGTTACTATTGTTACTAACCCGCGTCGGATGAATCAATAAAGCAACCTTTTTGATTAACACTGCATGGATATCGACACTTTGGTTTTGCTATGAATCGCGATATTCTAAGCTTACTTATTTACTAAACTAAACTACTATTTAAAAAATCAGCATTGCCATACAACGTGGCAAAGCTGCCAGCCTTTTGGGAACTTTTCCTGTTGACAGTGATGTGGAAGAATTTTTTGATACCTATTGATTCTTTTTCCCTTCCATTTTATTATACTTGGACATAATATTTATTAGTTATTATTCATATTTTATTTGTTTACATACACTTACACAAAGCACACAATTAAACCCCTGGGGCAGTCCTAGCGTGCCATGGCTTGGGGCCCCCTCTGAGGTCTGTCCTAGCTTGCCATGGCCTGGGGCCCTTCTTTCAGCATACACTTTATGTAAGATAGACCTTACATATTTGGCAACATTCGATGGATGGTTTATGCAAACAAATTCGGAATTTATTACAAATGGAAGAAGGCTCAAACCTTCTTGACAACAAAACCTCATTTGTTTTCATAAAACCTTTGTCTGAATTTTACACACATTATGCATCTATTGCAAGAGATTGTTATTTCAAAAGCAGCCTCAACCAATAAATGATCAATACATATTTATATTTGACCGATTTTTACATCCTATTTTTGGTAGCCAATCACCTGTCCCAACCCACGTTACATCAAATCCTCCTTATTTCCTCTGGGATTACACCATTGTTTACCATTCGAGCCAATATTTGCACAAAGTGACAGACTAAGTTAGCATCACACGAGATTATTGGACCGCTGCAGCATGTGTGGTAGATTCTCAAAGATAGATTGTAGGCTGTGGCGTTAATTAATTTGGTGTGTGTATCTAAGTAATTAATTATAATATAACACCTACATAATGTACTCTGAATAGAACTTATGTGTACGTTACTAGGTACTTTGAGTATGTTATTTTAGGTATCATGATAACATTATCAACACGATAACAAACTAATATTATAAAGGCGAATGATTGTGAGTGAGTGAGTGTGTGTGTGTGTGTGTGTGTGATTGTATGTTTGTCCCTTCTTAACGCTCAAACGGAAAAACGAACTTGGCACAGAGGTAGTTTATGACCTAGATTAACACATAGGACACTGTTTATTCCGGTAATACGTTCCTTTGGAACAATTTCCGACATCCAAAGAAACTTTTCTGTATACTCAATAGTTTTATTTTTATCACAATAACAATACAACTCGCGCGCGCAAAGTTCAATGACCTTCGTGGTGATGAGCTGTTAGCAGCTATTGAGCATACAAAAAAAGTTTCTTTGGGAAAGTTGATTGTAATCATGAGTACAATCACGTGTTTAAATATCGGTCACTAATTACCAGTCACCTTATATATACAAAAGGACTACAGACCACCAAACTGAACAACTTTTACTATATAATCGTGAAAGAAAATCAGCTGTTCCCTACATTTCGACAAGTCGCGTGACCAAAAATGTATAGAACAGCAGATTTTTTTTTTACGATTTCGGAGTTGGTCCTTTATTAAAAGTTTTTCAGTTTGGTGGTATGTAGCGTATGCTTTTGTATGTATATACCCTTTCGGTTACACCCTGTACAGTTAGTTCCTGTTTTTAGTTGGTGAGTGTTAAGACTTATCTAAGTTTTTGATGTTTGACTAAGTTTTATTGTTCGGAAAGCTTCTCAAGCAAAGTTGAACAATAGACACCCACATGTTGCTCACTTTGCTATTACTTATGTGATACGATTCTATCATGGTTCGGACTGCAATCAATTTATTTTCGTAATTATTTCTTTTGATTGTTTCTTTCTCGAACTTGTATTTTTTTTGTTGTTTGTTTTTTACCGCGTAATGATTGTCGCAAGTAAACGTATTTTATTCCTTTTTTCTTTTTCTTACTTTTTTTAGTAACAGTGTTTATATTATAAGTTTTATTAACTTTCAGATAACGACTGCCTCTAAGCTGTACTACAACGATGATCTTTCTTTCCATCTTTCTTCGTGTGGTTAGTGACTTACCTGGTGTCAGAGTTTTTGTGCCGCCCATGGGCCTCTGACTTAGCTTTACATACTGAGAAATATTTCTCTGGCATTCCGGTTTCCCCATGATGTTCTTCTTCACCATTTATAACCGACTTCAAAAAAGGTGGAGGTTATCAATTCGACGGTATGTTTTTTTTAAGCAAGTGTTTACTATACAATACGCACATGTATCCGAAAAGACAGATGTACGTGTCTTGGGTTCGAACTCGAGACCCAAGAATTGGCAGTCCGTTGGTCACACCACCTTTGTCTTACCTACCTATGGCACATCCATTTCTTGTGAGCAGGCGCGTCCGCTGAGCAACAGGTCTTCAAGGACCTCCGGGATAAGCCTCAATTCCCATCATTCCTGCGCGTAGCTGATGCTGTGACTAAATGCGGTGAAGAGACCCGCTAGAATGTTAGACGTATTGGAAGGGCTCCGGTAGCTGTGCAACATCGCTACACGGAGGCATGAGGTTGCAACATCAATATTTACAAAAAGGTCAATCAATCTGCCTAGATTTTTCCCAACTATATTGGGGTCAGCTACCAGTCTAACCGGATACAGCTGAATACCAGTATTTTACATGGAGCGACTGCCAAACCTCCACAACCCAGTCGGCAACTGGGTAATACGATACCGGTTGGTAAGACTGACTGTCAAACTTCCGAGTTCTGACTGTCAAAGATCCACGAATGGCAGCCGGGACCAACGGCTTAAAGTGCTTTTCGTTCGAGGCATAGAGGAGTAAAGATGGTCACCCATCCACTGAAGAGCCCCGGCAAGCGTAGCTTAACCTGATAGATCGATCCATGCGGCTGTTGTTACTTAGCCACGAACGAGCTATTTATAAAAAGGTCGCAACATCAAATCAACACATCTACTTTACAGATAGTCTATTCTGCGTATAGTACAGAGGCCAGCACAACAAGCTACACCAATCTGTCAAATTTCTTTGATAGATTTTCAACTTTATTACAAAACTATAAGGTTCATGTTCAATTGAGAATGTTTGACAGTTGGGATAGCTTGATATGCTGCCGTCTGTACTTTCGGGTAACAATCGATTTCCGGCGCAGTTATTGACGTCGAGATGCGCCGCGTTCTCGTTTGATTCCCTAACGTTACTTATTTCCGCGACTGCTACGTAGGAGTTTCGGTATTTAAAGTTCACTCATCCATCCACGGACCAACCCCAGTAAGCGTAGCTTAACCTGAAGGATCGATCTGTGCGACTGTTATTACTTAGCCACGAGCTCCTCGTTTAACTGAACACATTGTATAAAATTAATGATAAAAGCATTTTTTCAGACATCCAAGCAGACAAAGCCGCGGTCAAAATCCTGTTCATAATAAAAATCGTATATCCAAACCTAGTGACACAAACTGTAGATAGTGTCATCGTATAACGTTGTTCGTGAACTGTTCGCGAAAATTGGATACATCCATTAATTGACTGTCATGTTTTCATGACAATGATGGACGTCATATGATGGGTTCTGTTTTTGGGTTCGGTAAAAATGGTTGTTCGAATCTGCGTGATGAGATTGTTAGTGCATTTCATGTGATTAGTTATTTAGATTACATAACATCTCAAACTCAAACTCCAAGCGTTTATTTTAAATTAAAAAGTTACAGGCACTTTCGAATTGTCAAGGGGTCGGTCAGTCAGAAAAATGAAGCTAGTTGCCCATTCCAAAGCAGTAGGTACCTTTGGAGAAGAACAGGCAAGAAACTCCATTGACACTCTTTTGAATCAATATGTGTTTACAAAAACTGGGTTACATCATTCATGTTGAAAACATGTGAGAACGATGCAGAACGTAAACAAGCGTACATAATTAAAAGATTAAAAAAAACGATTCAAAATAAAATAAAATTTATAAAGAGCCGTGGCAGCTAAGAAAAGACCAGTCCCTACTGACGGCGCCCGTTCACGAACATGACGCATCACGCATGTATGTATTCCGCAAAGGGATATTCAGAGCTGTAGGTACTGTAAAGACCAGATGAGTCTTCACTTTAAAAGCTCTCAGTGGTAGAGCTCGTGTAAATTATCATGTAGGGATTTCAACCCTACAAACAGAAACACACGGGGCAGCAGCTATTGAATTATATTACTTTTAAAGAATACTTGCGTTCAGCAGCACGCCTACTGACAGAGTCGATCATACATTTCTTTTACAAAACCTATTTAAATTAATCTATCATTTTGAAAGGTCGAATGCTGCTAGTTATTTTCTAACCAACCAGTTAAGTTCCGCAGAAGGTTACGCTCTCATTTAGCCAGTTATGTTCTAGTGTGCTCTAAAACAGGGCGAGCCTATTGCTATTAACTGGGCGAAAATCTAGACTCTCGGCTACTTCTAAGCCCAATGACACTTGGCCTGATCTGAGAATCAAACCCAGGACCAAGAGGAGAAATTCGTTATTTACAGAGATAGTTTATAGTCTGGAACAGCGCATACGCAATTTTAAATCCGGAAAAATGTCCGGTTCTTATGGAATGATTTCCCACTGCCACGCGGCCGAAGCCACTGGTAAAGCTAGTATGATGAACTTTCTTTCTTTTCGTGTGGTTAGTGACTATCCTGATGTCAGAGTTTGTATGCTGCCCATGGGCATGGGTTGAGAAATATCTCGCAGACAGTTTCCTCACGGTGTTTGCCTTCATCGATTTTGTAAGTGATAATTTTATTATACAATATGCACATAAATCCAAAAAAAATAGAGGTGGCCTTGGGTTTGAACTGGAAACCAAGGACTTGGCAGTCCGACGGTCACAACACTAGGCTATCACTGCTTTCATGTATGATGATAAATAATACAATAATGATAATCTTTTACAAATTACATCCAGACCCGTTCAGCAGTTTTGGCGTAATTGAGTAACAAACATCCATCCAATCTTTCGCATTTTTAATAGTAGTAAGACGATAAACAATACAATTTTGAATAACGAATAACACCCATAAATACAAACAGATGTACAGAGGCCAGCACATCAAGTTACCACAATCTGTCAAATTTCTTTGATAGTATTTCAACTTTATTGCGAAGACATAAGGTTCATTTTTAATTGAGAAAATTTGACAGTTAGGGATAGCTTGATGTGCTGGCGTCTGTACCAATAAAGAAAATATACGAAATTGAAAACACTTAAAGTATGTTGGAAACCCGGAAAACTGCAGATGTAATGAATCTGTAAGATATTGGATTTTCTGAACGGAACGTTCTACTTATACTGGCATTCCAATTATTTCTTGTTCTGATTGCCGCAGTAAATTTTCGTACGTTGTTATGTTTTTTCATAAATTTCTGTTCTTTTGAGCGGTAAATATTTTGAATGCTTAAATGTTTTAGATAGTGACACGAAAATGGGAGTCATAAAAAAATTAAGTAGAAAAGTGATCATTATTCCGGGGGCCTAGTCAGCTTTCATTAACGATAACGAAATTAGATAAATCTGAAATTTATGGAATTGGTACAAACTTAAGGAATGTCACATGATCAATTGTTTTCGATCGCTAGGTGCTAGACAATGTCAAATTGTGTAACGAAACTCCATCAATATTCCCATACAAATGCGTTAAAAAGAGGCGTTCTTGACAATCCGAATCGCTGAGATAACGAACTGTTCAATCAAAAATTTTCGAAATCGAATCAACACGGAGCGATTGACACTTGTCTAGGCCCCCTCATCAGTTTTCTACTTGTCCATTAATAATTAAAAAAAAAAAGAAAATTGAAGAAATTTCAAAACGAAATAGATTTGCTCCTGTCTGCAAAATGCTCTATTCAGGAAGATTTACGTGTGTAAATAAAACATACATATTACAAGTTAAAAAATCTCGATTTTTTTTCGGAAATCGTGAAAACCGAACGGAGTAGGGTAGAGGCACCAATGTTTGATATTCCGCGCCCGCTTTAAGACCCGCGGAAGTTCCTCACCCTGGTCGAAAACTAACTTATATATTCGAGCTCATAGTTTGAAAACATATTCAAGAATATCAAGAGGAAACTTATCTTTGAGAAGCAAATTGAATGATAACATCACGTATGGAAAGTTGGCTAGAAAGTTGGAGCTAAATTCTGAACTCCTGACCTAGCTGTAGAAAATTTTAAAGTCTGTATAGAACAAATTGACATGCTCCAAAGCTTTTGATTGCGTGCACCACGACACGCTTTTACGTAAACTACGTCATTACGGCGTTCAAAACGAAGCTCTTAACGTAATAAATTCATATTTACAGAATAGGTTTCAATGTGTAGATGTTAATGGTGTGAAATCTACTGAGCTACCAGTTCAGTTAGGTGTACCTCAAGGCTCAATACTAGGTCCATTCTTATTCTTAGTGTATATCAATGACTTACCATTCCATTTAAAGGGTATCTGTGATGTTGTACTGTTTGCAGATGATACCTCTCTTATCTTTAAAGTAGACAGAGATAGACTAGTTTTTGACGATGTTAACAGTGCACTCTCAACAGTAACGGATTGGTTTACATCTAATAACCTAGTTCTCAATGCGAAGAAAACGAAATGTATAAAATTCGCCTTACCCAATGTCAGAAATCTAGGACCACAAATAATATTAGATAAAGAGGTGCTTGAAACTGTAGACACAGCAGTCTTTTTGGGAATAACAGTAGATTCTAAACTCCAATGGAGCCCACATATATCAAGTCTAGCAGGACGGCTTAGTTCAGCCGCCTATGCCGTCAGGAAAGTAAGACAATACACTGACGTTGATACAGCCCGGTTAGTGTATTTTAGCTATTTTCATAGCGTTATGTCCTATGGCCTTCTGCTGTGGGGCAAAGCCGCAGATATAAATAATATATTCGTTCTTCAAAAACGAGCTGTTCGAGCAATTTACCAGCTAGGTGCCAGAGTATCTCTGAGAGATTTTTTTAAAGAAATTGGTATTCTTACGGTAGCGTCACAATTTATTTTCGCCAACATTTTATATATTAGACAAAATTTACACTTATATACTAAAAACAGTGATATTCACAACATCAATACTAGAAATAAGGATAAACTACGTGCTCCCTTTCATCGGCTTTATAAGGTTCATAACTCATTTGTGGGGCTTGGTATAACCTTTTATAACAAGCTGCCCTCTTCTTTGCTAGAATTGCCTTTTAATACGTTTAAATCTAAAGTAAAATCTATCCTTTGTTCAAAGGCTTACTATACTACCAACGACTACTTAAATGACAAGAATAGTTGATCGCTGTGATTAACACAAGACAATGTTTATGTTCTTTCTCCAGAATTAGCTTCATAAATTATTTTTATTATGTATTCAATTCATTGTTTTGGTTGTTTTTATTTTTTTTTATTAGCCATTTATTGTTGACATAATCTACTCATTACAATGTTTTTTTTTTTAATGAGTTGTATTGCAAAATGTGGTTAGCTAGAGACCTCGACAGTTGATCATATTTATTTATCTTGATCCTAGTTAGTAATCATTAGCAATTAATTGATTGATTTTACTTCGATGGTCCTAGTTTATCATTTGTAACTTCGAGTTACGGCTGTATGGACATAGTACAACATTGCACATGTAAGCGGGCACGCACTTTTACCTGGAGGCTCTTTTTTTTTCTTTTTAAATTTACGCTTGAGTACAGTCAGTTTTAATGTTTTAATTGGTATATTGACGTGTGCTAGCTGACATGTGGCAAATGATTGATTTTAATGTGATGTGTTTCGTAATGTTAATTACTTCTCATGCGATAAATGTGTGTAGAGTCAAGTTCTTCCAACTAAACAGACAGCTGTGCTGCTGGGGAGTTTGTTGCGCCACTTCTTCTTCCCAGCTAAAGCACTAGGAAGTGGTGAAGGGTGGGCGTTTTTGGGGGACTGTCTTATGTAACTTTGACCTTCAAAAAGTGCTGATCTTCAGCCTAATTTGAATAAATGACTTTTGATTTTTTGATTTTGATTTTTGCTTGAATACCCCAGAGAATTTGTTCCCACTATTGAGGACATACAGCAATCCACCACGCGGGCTCAGTGCGAGTTTATGGAATGCAAATATCTTCGAATTTTTGGGTTTCCTCGCGATATTTTCCTTCACCTATACAACCCAGTAACTATGTAATACGATACTTTCTGACTTCTGATAACCTGTAACGAATGTCAAAAATCCACATATGACAGCCGGGACCAACGGCTTTTTTTTTTTTTTAAGGCTTGGATATCATCTAATGACTGCTCCCGCTCTGGGTGGAGCGGAAGGGAGTGTCAGACTCTTACTGACTAAATCCCATGCATGTTCCTTCCGTAGCCCTTTATGTTCCGGGGTAGCGGTAACCCTTTCGGACAATCCCGCTTACCCGGCAGGCTTGGCCCTGAGGGGCCCCTTCATATGCTGACATCTCTTTGAGGCGTGTGTGGAACATATACGCGCCGCCCGGCACGGGTCTGGTGCTGATCGGACGGTGAGTCACCCATTACTCACCGTCCGCAGGCCCGCGCCTACGGTGGCCGGGAGTCGTCACGTGGCTCCCGACGCCCGGGGCGTCTCCCGCGGTGGCTGGGATGGGAGGACCTTTCTCTCTCCCACCCCGCCACCTCCTTCGCGAGCATGACTTTTTCGCAGAAGGAGGTGACTGCCTCCCACTCCCTCTCACCCCGGACCATGGCTTGCACCAGGGCCGGCGCGAGAGGTCACCGCCGCCGATCGCCTCTACGAAGACACGGCGGTGCTCCGCCCAAGCGGGGCAGGTTTGCACCGTGTACTCTACTGTGTCCTCTGGGCGATCCTCGCAGTGGTGACACCCGGGCGTTTCCTCCCGCCTGATGATGTGATGGGACCAACGGCTAAACGTGCTTTCCGACGCACGGAGTCTCGTTATGTAAAGATGGTCAACCATCTATGAATCAACCAGATGGATCGGCCCATGTCTGTTATGTCTTAGCCACGAGCTCCTTATGACACATAAATATGGAAGGAAAAAGTACTAGATATTAGTATGGATGGGAAAAAACCCTATAGCCGACTTTTTCGGGGTTAAACCAAGGATCCTACACAACTCAGCACTCGCGCTTGCGTCCACTATACTACTAGTCAAATGAGTGCACCAAACTTGCTGAACCATCGCATTGTGCAACCTGCATGCGATTTAAAAAACCGAGCTTTCACAAAACAGGCGATCAAGAATGCCCTGCAAAAAAAATTGCGGAAACTAGACATACATTAATTCCATAGATTATAATGAGGTCGCGTAAAAGCACCAACGTTTATCTATAAGTCTTTTTGTTCCTATTATTTACTGGATGTAGCATATAAAATAGTTTTCATATTTACAATAGCAGAATAAATAAAAATGCAATATTAACATTTTGATGACCCGGCAATTTTTTCTGTATATTAACAATGTATTCGCGACCTTGTTAAAAATATTACACTGCAAAAATCTAAATAGAACACGGTTGCAAAAATATCTTACGATGATCAAAAGTAGCTAATAACATTCATAAGATTGTATAACACCATTTATAGTACATAAGTTATTTACTATTTGTTTAAGGGAACCTAGATATTACCTATGTATAAGCATTTTGAGTGTGATGCCTGAGATACAGGTTTATTCCTAGTTCAGGTAGAACCCTATTATTATATACCTCTAGTTTTATAGCACTATATTAATTGTAAACATTTATACTAATCAATTTTTTCAATAAACAATTTCAATTTTTTTCGTCAAACTATGCCAACGAGACATTTTATTTAGAATGGCTTATTTTTCTCTGCTCTCAGAATTGTCTAGGTATTATGCTGAGTGTTTTTTGTTTTGTATCTTTCAGATCTTCATTTCTAGGAATAAGTAAAATGAAATGCGAAGAAAGAATAACGTGGCTTTTTGTGGTTGTTGTTTTCTACGTTTCGAATATGATATTTCTTGGAACGTAGAAAGAAAAAACAATCAATGGTTACCTTGAAAAAACATACTTTTTTAATATAATTTTTATGTGTCTTGTCCCACTGCAGGACAAAGGCCCTTTATCCACTCTTCTCTGCCTTAACCTAGTGTGAACCAATGTAGCCTGTAGGCATCAAGCTCGTCTCCCCATCTTCTTTTGGTCCTGCCGATGTCGAAGTCATGAAATTCTGCATCGCGCAAGTAAAGTTTTCCACGCGACTAATATACAGGGTGAAATTGTATTAATGCGCAATATTTCAGATTGATTCCAATTATAAAAGTTAATCAGAATGATGAGTACAATGACCCCTTAAAAATTGCCCATGAATTCAATTTTACCCTGTATATTTACAACAGCCCGACATCAATATCGTCGGGCAGTAGCCCACCAGACACTACACTCGTCTGGTCGGAAGACCTTCAGTTTTCTATGGACGACAAGTGACATTTACACACTTTGCCTTACACTTCTATAATTTAACCATTTAACGTACCCTTCGTTACACAATTCTCTTAAACAAAACGGCAAACTCATTAACAGCAATGTAAATAAATTAATGTTAACGAATAAATGGCCAAAGTTTCGTTACAAAGCCTCAAAATTAATTGTAGCAGACGATACTATAGCACGAACATTGATAAAACGATTTGATACTTTAAATCACGCAAGTTGAATAAATAATGGGTTAATTATTACGTGTTACAGTAATTACTTTTGTCGACACAATTTGCTTACATGTTGGGGGCCATTTTAACTTGGCCTGTTGGCCCTCCGTTTAATCTCCCTCCAGTCGCGTCGAATCACCGTCGCGTCGGACTATCAATTCAATTTATTTATTTCAAGTAACCATGACTCATTTGTTAGTAAAAAGACTTATCCTATGCTAGTAATAATAATAACTTAATCTACTCCTGTACAAGAAAAACATAGCGGCAGTACTGTCCGACGCTTCACCGCGGCTGCACCATTCCATGGGAAATTGCGCAACAGCAATTCACGTACGGACAGTCCAGCCTGCTCGGAATTTGAGATAGGATACTGTTGTTGCCACCCCACATCCCACGCATAGAGACGCACAGCGCTTACGCATAATGGCAAAGAAACAATCCACATGTGCGTCTGCAAACATCTCTGTTGCGCTGCAGTAGCGAGGCAGCCTCAACAGCACCCTACGCGCGTTGTTGTATTACACACGGAGGGCATTGTACGATTTAAGAGTATAGTTAGTAGTATGTATGTATGTAGTATGTAGTTTAGTAGTATATTTATCTAGCCCATATACTGCTCATGTAAAACGTAGAGTAGTATGCTCTGAAAATAGAGTCTGACAAGACTATGAGAGAATCTCACTTGTGCACTATAATATTTCCCGCGCCGAAGGCTGGTCTCTGCTGAGAGTGGACGCTATGGCCGAAATTCGGCATACAGGACTATTATTATTGCCTAAATAAAAGCGCAATGTTAGATTTTGAACGATCGGCTTAGCGGCGAGAGTTATAAATCTAACAGTTCCATATTATTTAGAGTACATTTTGGTGTTACCAAGTGTTGTTAAAACACTTCTTAAATTAAATATAAATTTCATAAAATTCCACTTATTAGGCGGCCAGACTTTTCCCATCAACCTGGCACAAATCCAGAGTCTAGATATTTCTGTATCCAGATATATTTTGAGTTTTTGTTTCAATTTGATAAGCTTTTAATTTCCTTTACCCCTTTAACTTGTATTTAGAAGACAAGTTCTTTAATTCGCCGCATGCCAAGCTATACTGGTTACCACTTAGCACGTACGAATTATGTTGGTTACGTTAAAGTGACATGTTAATTACTAACACGCTATGGTGTGGAGTGAGACCGTGAACTAACATGATAAGCCGTTTTATAACATTTCCGTAATTTTCCTTTATTTTTTTAACAAAATAAAAAGTGGACTAATAATGAGATTTGTTCGGGCGTTTTCGACCACCTTCGGCTGTCGTCGGGCGCGCGCGACCCCGGGCGTGGGGTTCTATCACTTCGCGACCACCACTGCTATCATTTAAAGTCCTTAGACAGGTCCCTAACATAATTAGGTTGACTTCAACCAGTAAATGTAATAATTATGCTCTCCACGGCTAATAATCCGGTCACCAAACTGTTGCAATTAGCGTTGTATGAAATTCGGGTCAGGTCTTACAATAATAAAACTTGAATTCTCTTTGAAGATTCAGTGCCAATTTCACCAATGGAATACGATCAGGACATAATAAACTGCGTTTAGAAGCTGTCAGTTTCAATACTTCTCTGAAATATTGACACTAACAACTCTAAAACGCGGTTTATATGTGCTGATCGTGTTTAGTTTCTATGTTGAAATCAGCCCTCAGTTGCTTATTTGTAAATAATAGAAGGACATTTACGACTTAGTCTCTTAAGGAAATACTAAAGTTTAATTCAGTACTTTTTAGTTCATTAAAAGCTTGTTTTTGCCCTTGGACGGCTTTTTAATTAAAATATCCGGTGAAAAGAAAGTCTATGTTCTTATACAGGCTATACTTGGTGTAACTGAAAGGGTATATACATACAAAAGGATATGCTACAGACCACTGAACTGAACAACTTTTACAATGGGACCAACTCCGAAATCGTGAAAAAAAATCAGCTGTTCCCTACATTTCGACGAGTCACGTGACCAAAAATGTGTCGAACAGCTGTTTTTTTTTCAAATTTCGAAACTGTCGCTTCATGGTGAGGTGCGAATCAGTAATTAGACCTACTTACTTACGCATTAATAATGTTAGTATGGTTGGATTAAGTATGCCCCGCTCAAATTCGAATAGCATTTAGTGTCCCACCGCAGGGCCAAGGCATCCGTTCCTTCCTTAATCTCATGGGGCTTGAGAAAGCTAGAACCAGAGTCAGCATGCTATTATTAAGCTGTTGAATTACTGATCTGTACGATCCGATTATTAAAAGCTATAAAATGGATAACTTCATATTATAATCATACAGGGTGAATTTGAATTCATGTGTAATATTTTAAGAGGTCATATGGTTTGTACTCATCATTATGAACAACTTTCACTATGGGAACAAATCTGAAATCGCGAAATAAAATCAACTGTCCCTTACATTTTGGCGAGTTATGCTAGCATAATGCATGGAACAGCTGATTTTATTTAAATATGGGCAATATTTAAATAAAATCAGCTGTTCCATGCCATTCCATGAATTCAATTTCACCCTGTATAATTTAATAATATCTTTGACGAACAAGATGGCGGAGTAAGTGGCTCCGCCTCGTTTTATTACAAAGTCACTAAAACTAAAGAATGAGACTGGCTGGTGAGCGGTCGATTATTCCAGGGGAGCCGCTATCGTACCACGACGATATGGTAATATTGCGGCATAATCTAGATGAACTGATCCACTTATTCGATGACCTGGGGGCCTAGACAAGTGTCAATCGCTCCGTGTAGATTCAATTTCAAAAGTTGTTGATCGAACAATTCGTTATCTCTGTGATTCGGATTGTCAAGAACACCACTTGTCAACGCATTTGTTTGGGAATATTAATCGAGTTTCGTTACACAATTTGACATTGTCTAGCACTTAGCGATAGGAAACGATTGATCACGTGACAATTCGAAACCTTGTGCCAGTTTCATACATTTCGGATTTATCTAAATTCGTTATCGTTTATGAAAATCTGACTTTGTCTAGTGTCAAACAACACTTAGTCGAAACAGTACATTTGGTTAGTAAATACAACCATACACAAAATGTTAATGGCAATGACTGAATGAATAAACATTAAAAAAAAAATCAAACGACACAGGTAATTTAAGTAAACTCCAAGACAAAAAGTCTACTAACTGAAGTAATACAGTTCTTCTTACAAAAACCAGACATAAGATCCGCGAGTCTGTGAAGTTGTAAGCTCGATAACTTAATATAGATAAAAGCTTAAACTAGATCAGGCCCCCCAATCACTCACTTACTGGCATCGGAGAAAAAATTGCCTTACCCCGTGGCCTCGCGCTACACGCTCAAGCGATTCGAGCGGTGCGACAGCCGCTGAGAGGAAAACAAATGGATGAAGTTGTAGGAAATATGTAGTACTACGGGTCACCGCGACGCGACTTGTGGGCGACCAGTCAGAAACAGTATGGGGCCTAGACAAATGTCAATCACTCCGTGTTGATACGATTTCGAAAATTGTTGATCGAACAATTCGTTATCTCAGCGATTCGGATTGTCAAGAACGCTACTTGTCAACGCATTTATTTGGGAATATTGATTGAGTTTCGTTACACAATTTGACATTGTCTAGCACTTAGCGATGAAAAAAGATTGATCACGTGATATTTCGAAAGCTTATGCCAATTCCTTACATTTTGGATTTATTTCGTTATTGTTAATGAAAATGTGACTTTGTCTAGGCCCTGGTCTTTTCCGTATATGTCATCTCACCTTGAAAACTTAGGTGCAGTGAGGTTTTTTTTTTTTAAGGCCGGGAAATCATCCAATGACTGCTCCCGCTCTGGGTGGAGCGGAAGGGAGTGTCAGACTCTTACTGACTAAAACCCATCCATGTTCCTTCCGTAGCCCTTTATGTTCCGGGGTAGCGGTAACCCTTTCGGACAATCCCGCTTACCCGGCAGGCTTGGCCCTGAGGGGCCCCTTCATATGCTGACATCTCTTTGAGGCGCGCGTGGAACATATACGCGCCGTCCGGCACGGGCCTGGTGCCGATCGGACGGTGAGTCACCCATTACTCATCGTCCGCAGGCCCGCGCCTACGGTGGCCGGGAGTCGTCACGTGGCTCCCGACGCCCGAGGCGTCTCCCGCGGCGGCTGGGACGGTAGGACCTTTCTCTCTCCCATCCCGCCACCTCCTTCGCGAGCATAACTTTTTCAGGTGCAGTGAGCTTGAATTAAGGTATCAACAGTAATAAGTGATTTTATGTTATAGTTTTTTACAAAAACACACGTTAATAATATTTTTTAAACTAGATGAAGTCGACGTATCCTAACTAAAGAGGAGGCGAGGCCACGGGGTAAGGCAATTTATTCGCCGATGTCAGTAAGTGAGTGATTGGGGGCCTGATGTAGTTTAAGCTTTTATCTATTTTTTTTTAACTCATAGAAGATAGGCCGAAACAAACTCAGCTTTATTATCATTATTATTTAACCATCTATGCACACACATAAAAACAGACAAGAAGAAAGCAACAGAAAATACGTACAAAGGTGGTGCTTATTTCATAAGAAATCTCTTCCAGCATAACTGCGATAGGAAAGTAAATAAGATAGGAGGATAGGGTAGTCTTTTTTAATGTCCGTGCATATTCTTGGTCAGATCATGTAAAGACCATGTAGGTTGCTGTCTGAAATGATCTTTTGAGGAAAGAACCATATAGATAAAGAGGGCTTGTCCAGTCAGTGCACACATTTTTTTATAAATCGTGCAGCTGAACTCAAAACATATCGATGGCGGAGGAGCTTAACGCTTCGACGAACAATACCAAAGAAAGGACATTGGAGACCCCTTAAAGTACTCAGTGTCAAGTTCTAGTATTCATTCAAATTCAAATTCAAATTCTTTAATTCAGACACGAGTCCATAGTGTTAGTATAACAAAATTACTTAAAGACTAGTGTTAGTTATAAAGGAAAAAGAAAGGTACATACTTAACTGGTGTGGATCCTTACCCAGTGGCGCAGCAGAGGGGAGTCCCACCGTTCTCGGAACACACTCAGGAGACTATTTGTGGCGGTGCGCAGCCGGGAGGCCATGGATGCGGTCCTTTTTCTTATTATGGCGTAAAAATCGTCTGTGTGCGCCTCCGCAAACATACCGGACGCACTACAACGCCACGACAGCCCCAACAGTATCCTGAACGCGTTATTGTATTGGACACGCAGATCACTGTACGTCCTCTGCGTAAAACTGGTCCAAAGACTGCACGTATAAAAAGACTGGCAGAAAGCTTTAAAAAGAGTTACCGACGCGTTATATTATCGACGCGCCTGCGTGTCGCTTGACGCAAGTCGCATCGCTCGAGGCCGTGAACGGAGCCTTAAGATAGCAAGGCCACGGTCCACGGACATAACGTTGGCCTCGCAAGTTGTAATCCGATTTTATGGTTCCTCGTAATCATGAATATTCTGTATTCTGATTATTTATTACATAAACGTTGTTAGGTGTAGTATCTTATGAACATGGATATTTTGTTGTGTGCATAATACTATACTGAGCACTAATGAGGTTTATTTAGAGTTTATTTTATAATATCAATCTGCCTAGCCTTTTCCCAGCTATATTGGGGTCGGTTTCCAGTCTAGCCGGATGCAGCTGAATATTTAACATGAAGCGACTGCCTATCTGACCTCCACAACCCAGTCACATTCTGGGTAATACGATACCCCTTGGTAAGACTGGCTGTCAGATTATCGGGCTTTTGTAAACGTAACGACTGTCAAAGATTCACGAATGACAGCCGGGACTAATGGCGGAGTCTCCATATCTAAAGATGGTCACCCATCCACAGACCAACCCCGGCAAGCGTAGCTTAACCTGTTGAATCGATCCGTGCGATTGTTATTACATAACCACGAGTTTATTTTGTGAAGATTCCATTTATTTATTTATTTTAAAAGGAAAAATCTATTAATAACTATTCATACGGTAGAGTTATAACCTAATTGTGACTAATGAGAAACAATTACTTTTCTATTGATTTTAATCTTCGGAAGATTCAATAACGGCTCAGAGAATAATGGAACGTCGCCTCCTCTTTATGGGGTAGAACTTCTATAAAACCATACCTCCGACTGTGGAGTCCGAAGTTTCTTACGTCATTTCATAGCCTAGGATAATACACCGACAAGTAGTGACCGACAAGCGTTGCTCAACATTGACCGATGGAATTATATTATTTTTACATACCCACAAGCCCCGGTTAGATATGATCCCAAAATACATAAAATATAAAAAAATACGTCACCAAATTTTCTCCGAAGCAGATGCTCCGAGCAAATCTTTTATACACAAAACAATTCTTGTCTAAAACCCCAAAAAAAAAACTTCAAAGACTTCCACATCGAACATAAACGGTTGGGTATAAAAGAGAAAATACTTCCTTTATAGGTCAAGAGCGATGTCACGCTAGAGTCCGCTTTGAATTCCGTGACAAAAAAATAAAAAACCGGTAATTGCGAGGTAGGTACATCTCTTTTTGCATGAAGTCTTTTTACGAATGGGTAAGCGTCTGTTGGTTTCAGGAAATATTTAATGTTTATTCGTTAAATCTGGCGGAAAATTATGTGGGCGTTAGATGTTATCGGTTATTTTTTAAGATGGCAAGCTTTTCATGATCGTGTATGGTAAGCATGAATGTATTTGACTTTTTATCTAATTATGACATAATAAAGGGTAACTATGTCTTACGTGCTTTACGTTTTGTACTTTTTTGCGTTGTCTTCTTCTTTTCGTGTGGTTAGTGATTAACCTGGTATCAGAGTTTTTATGCTGCCTCGGTCTCTGACTTAGCTTCACATGCTGTTAGAAATTTCTCTCAGACAAGCTGGTTTCCTGACGATGTTTTCCTTCACCGATTTTTAAGCTAGTGATAATTATACAATGCTCACATGAATCCGAAAAATCAGAGGCGTGCCTTAAGTTCGAACTCGAGACGAATGACTTGGCAGTCCGACGGTCACACCACTACGCTATCACTGCTGTTTTTACGTTGTGATACTAATATATTAACCCAAAAGAAGAATTTCTTTTTTATTTTATTTTTGTCTAGAATTTGCAGTCGGATTTGAAAAAAAACTTTTTTTTTTAAGTCCAATTCTCGAGGAATTTTCGGTTCCGTTTTACGCAGACAAAGTCGCGGACAAAAACTAGTAAAGAGTAAAGTTAAAAAGAAATTAGCTTCTAAGGAACCTAATCAATTGAGTGATTTTATTGTTAGAGATAACTAAGTGAACAATCAAAGACCATCATCATCTGCCTACCTTTACCTAACTATGTTGGGGTCGGCTTCCAGTCTAACCGGACTGGCTGTCAGATTTTCGGGATTCTGACGACCCGTAACGACTGTCAAAGATGCACAAATGACAGCCGGGATCAACGGCTTAACGTGCTACCCGGTCACGGAGGAGTCTTGGTATGTAAAGATGGTCATCCATCCACGGCCAACCCCGGCAAGCGTGGCTTAACCTGATGGATCGACCTGTGCGGCGATTAGTACTCCACCTCAAAAAAAAAAACAAATACCGAATGACCCTAATATTATGATTTTTAGAAAATAAAAAGCCAACCAGATATTTTGTGTCTTCATGAATATTTATAATAATTTAGTAAATGCCTACTGATTGCCCATTCACGATAATATCCCTCCATTTTGTTTCCCTTTCATAAAATCTTAACAATTTTGGTCGGCTTCCAAATATTTGGCCTTGTGACCGAGAATCAACTAATCAGAGTCAATTGTTTAGAATTTTAACGGGTAAAATAATTATGTCTGTTTTTAAAGACAAGTGAAATTGAACATGGATTTGTTCTAGTCAGTAAGAGTCTGACACTCCCTTCCGCTCCACCGAGAGCGGGAATGGTCGTTAGATTGATGATTACCTACACATATTAAAGAAAAAATAGGTAGAAGTACAGACGCCAGCACATCAAGCTATACCAAACTGTCAAATTTTCCCAATTGAACATGAATCTTATCCTTTTGTAATAAAGTTGAAAATGTATCAAAGAAATTTGATAGATACCTTGTTGTAAAAGAAGAAAAAGAAAATTATTTTATTCAGGACACGCTCAGGAAATACACAGAAAAAAAAATTAAAACGAACAAAACAGAATATAAAAATTAAATAGTTTAAAATAAGGGCAAAAGGACTTAAAAAAATAAAACAAAGACCTGTGGGAGGCCGAAAAAGCACCTATCTCGGAAATAAATAAATACCGCAGCGCTGGTATTCTGATGGGGCTAGTGAATTATAATACCCTAGGACATTTCACACTCCGCCATTTATAGTCCCAAGATAAGCAACCTAATGCTTGTGTTATGGTAACGAGAAGGCTGTAAAACTACTTATATACAAATTTTTTTTTGGAAATACGTATACATACATATTATAGATACACAAACACCCAGACCCGGAAGAAATACTTGTAGGTCGGACAAAATTATTTTGTTCCGTGCGGGAATCGAACCCGCGACATGCTACGCAGCAGTCAATCGCTCAACCACTGCGCCAACCGTATCGTCTAAAATCCCAAACATTCTCATTTTCTTTTGAAAAACTGGCGGTATGTCGCTTTGGACAATAAAAGTAGTAGCATCCGATTGCTGTTTCAATGTCATAAGTTTTTTACAACTTGAGAATGTCACTCGATTAACATTTTCCGAATGAAATTCACATAAAACTTGGATTCTACTCGTTTATTCCTGTTCGTAGTTTTATTTCTTCGCTTCAACCATCCACAGATTGTTCACTAATAAAATACTTTTGTCCCTTTTTAACGACCAAACTATCATTAAACCAAAAATAATAAGAATTTTGGTGCTCTAAGTGAGTTTGTGAGGTATTTTTGAATTTAGCTGCTCTTTATGAGGTATTTTTTTCTTTGTAAATTGGTATTATAACCATTTCAATGTTTAGACCAGTCTTGCCCAAAGCGGGCGATAAGTTGGTTTTTTTGCTAGAGGTCCCTCAATGTTTTGAGAGCATGGTGATAAAATCTAATCTCTTCACCACCCTTGGTTGACTGGTAGAGGATGACTTTTTTTTGACAAATTATCAAATGACTTCTCCCGCTCTGGGTGGAAAGGAAGGGAGTGTCTGACTACTACTGACTAAAACCCATCCATGTTCCTTCCTGAACCCTTTATGTTCCGGGGTAGCGGTAACCCTTTCGCTAAATCCCGCTGAGTAGAGAATGCTTAAGGCCGCCTTTGTACCGTTCAAACTCAAACTCAAAGTATTTATTTTAAATAAACCAACAACAGGTACTTTTGAATTGTCAAGGGGTCGGTCTGTCAGAAAGATGAAGCTAGTTGCCCATTCCAAAGCAATAGGTACCTATGGAGAAGAACGGGCAGGAAACTCCATGGACACTCTTTTAAACAAAATATGGTTACAATTTATATCACTACATAGTATAAAACAAAGTCGCTATTTTTGTCTGTTTGTTTATCTGTATGCTTAAATCTTTAAAATTACGCAACGGATTTTGATGCGGTTTTTTGTAATAGGTAGAGTGATTCAAGAGGAAGGCTTATGTGTATAATTTGTCGACATATTTTGCGGGCGAAGCCGCGGGCGGAAGCTAGTTGGTTATATAATTCATAAATTACTATACATGTTATTTTGTGCGACAACTCGAAATTGTCAATTTGATGTATGTTCACTGTAAACAATGCAAAAGCGTCTTCTCTGCTTGATCTCTAATAAATACGAACCCGCCATTGAAACTTCATTTTAAAGTTGTTGTAGGTATTCCGTATTCAACCATACTAAATGGTTGAATACGGAATACCTACAACAACACCGAAGTCATCAAATATTATTACTTAAACACTATTTACATAATAGTCGGGCCATTGGGATTATTTGCAAGACCCAATAGGTCACGAAGTTAGGATTTCAGGGCACTTAAGTTTGGTATAAGTTATAGTTGGAAAATCTTTAATCTGAATAATCAGAATTGACAAACAACGTGGCAATGATGCCAGTTCTATGGGCACTTTTCCATGGTGACTGGAAAGTTGACGAATTTTTGTTGCCTTATGATTTGCCAGGGTTCCGTACCCGATAGGTGCCAAACGGAACCCTACGAAGCCCCCACTGTCCGTTTGTATGTTTGTCTGCCTGACAGCGGGATGTATCTCTTAAACTGTAGAAAGACGGTTGAAATTTTCACAGATCGTATATTATTGCAGCTATAGCCAGAAACAACAAAAAAAACACACTAATATTATAAAGGCAAAAGTTTGTGAGTGCTTTTGTTTGTTTGTCCGTCCTCTACGCTCAAACGGCTAACCGGATCTAGATGACATTTGGCACAAAAGTAGTTTATGACATCTAGATCCGGACGGACGGATAAAAAGTCCCCTATGTGTTAATCCTAACACACGATAGTTAAAGAATAAAATAACAACTAATTTATGTTATGGGCACTCCCTTACATAAAAAAAAAACGTGTCTTGAACTGAAGTATTTTTTTAAATATGTATGTTGTGTTCAATATTTTGCATTGGCTTCTCTTGGCCCATTTTTTTGATTCAGACGCTAACTTAATCAATCCGTTTTATATCACCAGAGTCAAATAGAATAACAAACATAAATACACATACAGAGGCCAGCACATCAAGTTACCCCAATCTGTCAAATTCCTTTGATAGTTATTCAACCTAATTATTTAATTACATAAGAATAAGGTTCATTTTCAATTGGGAAAATATGACAGTATGGAAATTTCTTAGATAGTTATTCAACATAATTACAAAAGCATAAATTTCATTTTCAATTGGAAAAGTTTGACAGTTTGTGATAGTTTGATATGTTGGCGGGCTACCACAAAGGTTTTATTCACCCAACAAATCGCATCACCTCCTAACTTACACCACATGAGGAACAAATCTCCAGAGCTGCTATTGTATCCTGTAATCTAATTGCGTGAAAGTACCTTCGCCAGATTACCAGGTACATGATTAACCCAGGAAAGGTCTTACTCACACTGAGGACCGTGATTTTATTACTACGTTGAGTGCCTTTTGCTAATAATGTCGGTCAGTTTTTTTGGCTTTTATCTTTCGTGTATACGTAGCGATTAGGGTCAGTTCACACTGAGAAGAGACGCGAGGCTACGCATTTTTAATAAATAGTGATACAAATTCTATCAATCAATCTGCCTAGCCTTTTCGAAACTATGTTGGGGTCGGCTTCCAGTCTAACCGGAGGCAGCTGAATAACAGTATTTTACATGGAGCGACTGCCGATCTGACTTCCACAACCCAGTCAGTAAGTGGGTCATACGATACCCCTTGGTAACACTGGCTGTCAGACTTTCAGGCTTCTGACTATCCGTAACGACTGTCAAAGATAAACGAATGACTGAAATGCTGTCCACCCAGCGAAGCCCTAAGCTGAGAACCCTTAGCGTGTACTCGCTAAGTTTTGAAGCCCTGCCTAGAGGCCTTCATTTTATTGAGGCATCTACAAGCAAGTCGGTTAAGCAGTAGACAACCTCTTTGGTTGAACTAAAAGATGCTCATTCCAAAAAAAAAACCCGTGAGCGTGTGTTCGAACTTGGAATTTTCGGGAATAAATAAGTATTCTACAGAGAGCAAGCAGAGTTTTTATTTAATACTGGCTGCTGCCCGCGGTTTTGCCCGCGTAGATGTCGGAAGTTATCCCAAGTGACTGTACACCGGGATAAAAACTATCAGATACGTTCAGCCGTTTGAGCGTGAAGAAATGACAAGCATACAAACACACACACACACTCAGAAACTTTTGCTTTTGTAAGATTAGTGTGACAAGAGTGTCCCAGTAAGTCCTGTGGCAAAACCAGTCCTATAAGCTGGTAGCCCCGAACATTTATGCTACATGTCAACAACAATATCCAACACCAATTCCCTATACTTTACTGAACAAACAAAAGGAATCACTCGACACAACAAATTGAATACTACTTTTCAGTTTGGCTTGAAATAAACCTAATACAAATCCATCTAAACGTCTGTTTGTAGAATAGCTCAGTTCATGGACTGAGTCGAAACAATCCAGGCAGAACAATACGTGTTTCTATTCAACGGAACTGTACGGAACCGGTTTTCATTTACGTGCGCTTCTTAGGGTTCCGTAGGTGTCAGCCAGTGATTTTGGAACGTTTATTTGTGCAGCGGTTACAAGGTTTTATAAGATTAAGTTCCTTGGTTTCATTATTTTTATCTGACCTAGCTTCTTATACTGTTGAGAAATATCTCTCATCATGTCGGTTTTCACACGATGTTTTCCTTCACCGATTTTTAAGCAAGTGATAATTATGCAATACGCACATGAATCCGTAAAATCAGAGGTGCGTGCCTGAGGTTCGAACTCGAGACCTATGACTTGGCAGTCCGACGGTCACACCACTAGCCTGCGCGCGGTGGGGCGGTGTATGCGCATCTTGTCGTCCGGCTTGTAGTACGTGCGCGCCGGCGCATCACTATCACTGCTATCACTGCTTCTATATGTGAAGCTAGGTCAGAGGCCCACGGGCAGCATAAAAAAACTGACACCAGGTTAGTTACTAACCACACGAAAATTAAAGGTTATCTATATACTAGCTGCACCCGCACGGTTTCACCCGCTGCTCGGCTCCTATTGGTCGTAGCGTGATGTTACATAGCCTATAGCCTTCCTTGATAAATATACTATCCAACACAAAAAGAATTTTTCAATTCGGACCAGTAGTTCCAGAGATTAGCGCGTTCAAACAAACAAACTCTTCAGCTTTATAATATTAGTATAGATAGATAACATTAAAATTTACATAGCCAATAGTCTCAAAATATTAATTAAAATGACGTAGAAGAATATAAAACGACAGGGGAAAATTCGACCCCATCGCTGTCAACAGGAAAAGTTCCCAGAGGGCTGGCAGTGTTGTCATGTTTATAATATGGATGTTCTTTCTAAGTGTGTTGTATCAGCTAGTGTAGTAGACTAAAGTTTCAGAATAGGTCATGTTTGCGTCAAATACAGAGCTCAGAATCACCGGCTGCGTCTTCATGACTGTGGTAGCATTGTGAAGACCAATTGGACCACAAAAGACTAAGGAAGGAATATGGATGGGTTTTAGTCAGTAAGAGACTGACACTCCCTTCCGCTCCATTCACAGAGGAATAATAATAATAATAATATCCTTGGACATTTCACACAACGCCATATAGTCCCAAGCCAAGCAACCTAATGCTTGTGTTATGGTAACGAGATGGCTGATAAACTACTTATATACATTTTTTTTTGTAAATACATACATATTATTATACATAGAAAAACAACCAGACCCGGAACAAATACTTGCAGGTCGTACAAATATTTGTTACGTGCGGGAATCGAACCCGCGACATGCTGCGCAGCAGTCAATCGCTCAACCACTGCGCCAACCGTGTCGTCGTGAGTCATTTAATGAATTCCCATCGTTTTAAAAAATGGCTTGGTTTGTTTGGAAAGTCTCGACAATGCTCTTTTATACAAGGTGTCCAAAAAGAGCATCGGGTATTTGTTTGTTCAATAGAACAAAGCTACTAGTAATCAAGTTTTTTTTTATTGTTCATTATTAGAATACAAAATGGAAAATTGTTTTGAAAAGATAATGTTATACAAATGGTGACCGTTACGCTGATGGCAGTCTTCTAATCTGAAACGAAGATTGGTGATAACACGCCGACACATCCTAGCCCTCGATTGTGTTGCCATTTCTGACCTGATGTTTTGTTTCAATTGCGTTAGGTTCGTCGGATTATTCTCATAAACCTTACTTTTAAGGTATCTCCATACGAAATAGTCAAGTGGGCTAACGTCGGGGCTTCTGGGAGGCCAGTTGATGTTACCTCTACGTGAAACGACCTTATTAGGGAAAAATTCATTAACAGCTTCAATTGATTGATTTGATGTATGGCAAGTGGCCCCGTCTTGTTGGAACCACGTTCTTGAGATGAAACCTTGAAACGCCTGCAACACTGGGCCCAAAAAGTTTCGCAGCATATCGCAATAACGGTCACTATTCACATTAAGCGCTCGGCCTCGTCGATCTGCATGAAAATAAGGACTAATTATGCATTTACCAGACATAGCGGCCCACACAACGACCAGACTTTTGAATTTTTACCGTCGCACCTGTACTTACGAACATTCTGATCCATTTTCTAATGCTATCGTCACTTGGTGCATGGCTTGTACGATACTCCGCACGATACAAACGTTGAGCAGTCACAATCGAATCACCATTACGATAATAAGCTGGTACGCAAAATGCGCGATGCGTCCCCGCGTATTGCTCTATTTCAACTAAAATTGCACAAAATGGAGGATTTGACAATGCCCTGCCCGCGACCCGCGCCCGCCGCTTGGAGTCAACTTCAGCGCTAAACAAATACCCGATACTCTTTTTGGACACCTTGTACAAAGGCTGTCGAGGCATCTGAGTTCTCTGTGATGTCGAAGGTCGTAGACTCCCTTTATGAAACTGTAAAAAACAGTTTTGCAAAGGTAATACAGCTACACGTCTGTTTATTGATTGGGGAATCCCCGTAGTACTTAAAAGAAAAGCTTTCTTCATAAAAAAAGGGAATTTGAATGAAAAAGCTTTTGGGGGTATAGTTCTGCATAACCCTTCAGAGTTTACTGGCATGATGTTATGTTGTAAAAGCTTTTTAAGTTCACCATTAAATTGGCAATCGATTGTATGTCTGAATCTCTGTGTGTGTTTTCTGTTACATTTCATCGTTCACATTCGATCGATCACATCGTATCCCAGAAGCATATATTTTACAGTTGGTGTTCGCTTTAAAATTTATTTACATCGGGGATTAAGTTGCCAACTACAGCATGAACTATATCTTCCATTGTACTACATATCTAGGTACCAATAAAACACATCTTACTGAAATAGCTTAATAAGTTTAATTTTTATAAAAATTATATTATATGATGTGAACGAAGGGTGTGAAATTGATACGACTGTAGTAGGACGTTTTCTATGAAAATTTCATGGAAATTGTTCTACCAGAACCGCGACACACCGTCACGTCGCGCCTGTCTGCAGGAGCCTTAAAAGAAAAACAAAACATTACGGATATTTTTTTATAAGTACTTATTCCCACAACTATAAGGTACAGCAGTGCTATTCTGAAAAAATCTCACCTTCATAACTAAGGTGAAGGGAACTGTCATGCCGTCTTGGGAGTACCAATAGTGTGAACTCACTTCACCTAAGTTTTCACGATGAGATAGCCTAGTGGTGTGACCGTCGGACTGCCAAGTCATAGGTGTCGAGTTTGAACCCAAGGCCACCTCTGATATTACGGATTTATGTGCGTATTGTATAAATTATCATTTGCTTAAAAATCTGTGAAGAAAAACATCGTGAGGAAACCAGCATGTCTGAGAGATATTTCTCAACAGCATGTGAAGCTAAGTCAGAGGCCCATGGGCAGCATTAAAACTGTGACACCAGGTTGGTCACTAAACACACGAAAAAAAGAAGAAGACGGTGAGATTTCCACAGAACCGTCCAACTGACACGGAAAAAAGCAGATTGTCTTAATTTATCGGAAAGTACCCGTTTTTAAAATAACCTTATCTCCTATACGGAACCCCCAATTCAAGTCAACGTGCACTCCCAGCGTTTTTCCAACATTTAGGGAAACAATTCCCATTCCGTATTTTAAATTACGTAACGACGCATCCGTACCGGTGGCTGCGAAATTTCGGACGAAATTGTTACAACTTTCGACATAATTGGTCAGTTTTACAATGATTACATTGTATTGTATTGCTCTCTGCTTAATGTCTGTTTCGACTAAGGTATTTGAATCTGCATAAAGGTTTAATTGTATGACAAAATTTAGGTTAAATATAGCTAAAGAGGAGCTCGTGGCTAAGTACTAACAGCCGCACAGGCTGGATTTGGATGGAGTTCTATCTGTTAGAGACATGCCAAAACAACCTTTATTACATTCAGTTTGTTCGATATCTTTATCACACTGCGAAGTTTCAGCGACAGAGGAATTAATGTAACTTTTCCATACAAAGAATTTCCTCGTCGACTATTAACCATCATTATAATGGACGGGGCATATTGTCGTAATTTGTGACATTGCAAAATTATATGAGGAAGTCTACCTATATAGAGTGGAAGGGACATCGGTGCCAAGGCGGTTACCTTGGATTCAGTGTTGAGGCTGGTTTCTCGAAAAGAGCTTAAAAAAGCGCGCAAATGAAGCAGATTTTCGTCAGCATTTACAGAGAAATTACATCTGAAAAAATTGTGAGTAATCTACATGATATGATACGTAATTTGGTTTAGTCATAATTTGTCTATCGGTATCACATAATAAGAAAACCACCACATCACCTCCAAATCGTGAAGATGAAACCGTTTTACTCCCAAAAGAGTATAAAGCAAATATCTACTGCTTTGTAATACAAAAGAATAGGATATGGTTTTGTTACTATAATTTAAAAAAAAAATATTTTTCAATAAAATAAATTTAAAAAGCGTTTGGGACAATGCATCTTGATGGGCGAGTCCTTTCTTGTTAATGATTTATGTCATGTCATGTAATAACGGGTGATTTTTTAAGAGGTATTTTTTTGATTTTCAAAAAAAACAAAAAAATTGAAAAATTTGATGAAATCTTTATTGGAATCGATAGAATGATCAATATAATTTAATGTTTGAAAATGATTTCATGCAAATGCTGGCCGCGGCTCCGGTTGAGATGGCCCATTCGCAAGGCCCAATTTCGGCACACTCTCTCCAACATATCAGCCGGTATATCACGGCTCCCAGTGCGTCAATCGTTGCTGGTTTATCCCTGTAGATATGAGCCTTAACATGGCCCCACAAGAAATAGTCCAAAGGCGTTAGATCACACGATCTAGGCGGCCGATTGACGGGCCCAAAACGTGAGATAAACTGTTCACCGAAGGCGGCTCTCAATTGGGCCATTGTTTCGCGTGCCGTGTGGCATGTGGCACCGTCTTGTTGAAACCACATGTCAGGCATGTCCATTTCTTCCATTTTGGGCAAAAAAAAATCGCCAATCATCACACGGTAGCGCTCGCCATTCACAGTAACGTTTCGGCCATTGTCGTCTTTGAAAAAATACGGCCCGATGATGCCACCGGCCCATAATCCACACCAAACAGTAAATTTTTCGGGCTGCAGTGGTAGCTCATGCAATGCTTCTGGCTGGTCTTCACTCCAGATGCGGCAATTATGCTTATTGACATATCCATTCAACCAGAAATGAGCTTCGTCGCTGAACACAATTTTTCGATAAAAAAGTGGATCTTCCTCCAACTTTGCCAATGCCCATTCACCAAATGTTAGACGTTGTGGGAGGTCGTGTGGCTTCAATTCTTGCACCAGCTGTATCTTGTAAGGTTTTACACCCAAATCCTTTCGCAAAATTTTCCACGTAGTGGAGTAACAGAGGCCCAATCGCTGCGAACGGCGGCGAATCGACATTTCACGGTCATCACTAACACTGGCGGATACAGCCGCAATATTTTCTTCGGTCCTCACTCTACGTATGCGTGTTCGTGGTTTAATGCCCAATAATGTAAACTGGGTTCGTTTAGTCACAAGCTTCCGAATAGCTGCCTCAGTAGGCCGACCAAACTGCCCATAAATTGGAAGAAGTGCGCTCTTAACCGAGCATGCATTTTGATAGTAAAATTCAATAATTTGCAAGCGTTGTTCGTTCGTAAGTCGATTCATGGTTTTATTAAATTATAGACCAAACTGAACAAGTTTGACGATGACACAAGACACGATTCACGCGTGATCTTTCAAAAACAGTGTTGCCAAAAAGATACCAGTAAAAAAATCACCCTTTATATTGTAGCCGTCTGGGCAAAAAACATAATTGAGTTATGATTTTGTATCGCATCAGCTACTTTTAAACATTGACATAAATTCACAAACATGCCAAGATAATAATATTTATTAAATTATCGTTTTGTATCACATCAGCTACTTTTGAAATTTGACAGACTTTACAAAAAAAAAACAATTAAAATTGTAAAGCTTTTTATTATATGATTTTAATGAACATACCTAATTATGCTTTTTTCGGGGTTCAAATGGATGAAACTTCGCATATTAAATAATTTTTTATCCAATTCAGCAATTTTTTCGTAAAACATCATCATCTGCCTAGCCTTTTCCCAGCTATGTTGGGGTCGGCTTCCAGTCTAACTGGATGCAGCTGAATACAGTAATTTAACATGGAGCGACTGCCTATCTGACCTCCACAACCCAGTAATTAGACAATACGATACCCCTTGGTAAGACTGGCTGTCAGATTTTCGGGCTTCTGACGACCTGTAACGACTGTCAAAAAATAAACATATGACAGCCGGGACCAACGGCTTAGGGCTCCTACGCACTATGCGGTTAGCCGGAATGCGGCCAACCGTCCGGCTAACCGCAGGACGCGGTTGCGCTTGCGGTTAGCCGGCACCCGGCTAACCGCAAGTGCAACCGGAACGTGCGGTTAGAAACCGTCGTGGTTTTGCGGTTGGATCGACTCATTTCCAAGATTTATTTATATTATTTACTCGCGGTATATAAAGAAAAAGAAACAGAAAAAAAGGTACTGGGTGCATCCTTATTTGCACACTCGAGACGAGAGCAAGCATTTCGAATTGTTTTTCGAAGAGCTCAAAAAGTATGAAGACAAGTTTTTTGGATATACTAGACTATAAGCGCTAGCGTCGGTGAACACGTTCACTGTCAATGGCGGGCAACCGCAAACTAGCACTATCCGCTTAGTGTATATAGCAACCGCCCGGCTGGCCGTCAGTCGGGCCGCAGCGCTCAGAACGACCGAAGCGGTTAGCCGGCAGCCGCATCGCAGTGTGAATAAAAACTCCTTTCTCGTACAAATTTCCTATTGCGGTCAGCCGCACGGTTGGCCGCATTCCGGCTAGCCGCATAGTGCGTAGGTAGCCTTAACGTGCTTTCCGAGTCACGGAGGAGTCTCGGTATGTGAAGATGGTCATCCATCCACGGCCAACCCCGGCAAGCGTAGCTTAACCTGATAGAGCGACCTGTGCGGCTGTTAGTAGTTAGTCACGAGCCGTAAAACATAACAAATTAAATTACTGGGATAGTTAAAAAATACGTATGGATGAATTATTTGCCTCATGATTACGTGGCCTCAGTTCATCATTTAATTTTTGTTTTTAACTGTTCACTAGTTTTGAAAAATAAAATCACTTCTTAGTTCTGATACGAATTGAGTTTATAACTTTTGGAGTCAAAACTGATCACGAATATATGGCAGCTGTACTAGTAGTAAATGTTTGGTATAATTTACAATCACCTACTTTTGAATCACTCTGACGCCACACAGTTCTGACGCGAACTCCGTTCATTAGTATTGAATTTCTGATTTTAATCATCTACTTTTGCTGTTGACTGTACCATGTGTCAACGCAAATTAACTAATATTTCTATGCATGATTCTGAACCTCCATGCGTCGAAATTATTCGTCGGTTTGTTTAAAAAAAAAATGTAGTTCCATACATTTTCACTGCGTAGGTAGGGAAACAGCAGATTTTTTTTTTAACTGACGAATTAATTTATGTAGTTCAGCACCGGTAAAAAAATCAAAGAAACCGGTTTAGCGTCAATGTTCCTTTCACCCATATGTACGTAAGCAGAATTTTCCAAAAGGTTCACCGCTACCCCGGAACATAAAGGGCTAAGGAAGGACCATGGATGGGTTTTAGTCAGTAAGAATCTGACACTCCCTGCCTCTCCACCTATAGCGGGAGGGGTCATTTGATGATTACCCACCCTAAAAAAAACCCCATATGTACGTTATCTACTTATACGACCTAAGAAAAAATTACAAGCAAAATGTGCCTCAGAAATTCTACACCAGCATTAAGAAAAATAACACCCCAGTTCCAGTTATGATGTAGGCAATAACTCCTGAACACTTTGTTGCGGGTGAAAAATGAACGAGTTTTAGCCTCCTATAGTTTTATATTTGAGGCTCAGACATTGTAGGATTTTTCCTAGGAAAGATTTTTTTTATTTATTTTTAGCGGCAACGAGGGAGCTTTTATGCGATGTAACGGTGTTAGGCGCTTGGGTTTTTTGCGTTGACTTGTATGTACAACTTGAATGGTGTAAGGGGTATTGTACTTGATAGATAATTGAATTGTTTTATGTGGCGAACGTTTTAGAATAGAATAAAATAGAATAGTCATTTATTTGCTCACTATGTAGGTGTTTACAATAAAGTGGTTACAATTACAATAATGTCAGAGAATCCTTGTACATTCTATCATTTTGGCATGCAAACATTGACGCAATCCATCATCAAACATACAAGCATACAATAATTAAAAAAATATTTACATACCTACAAATAAAATTTATCAACTAGAAAATCCGATACGGAGTAATAACATTTATTTAATAAAAGTTCCGTTAGTTTTTTTTTAACTTAGTTTTGAAAGCGATTCGTATTCCTAAAACGACTTTTAACTGGTTTGATATAAGGTTAACTTTAGCCTGTTTTATCTCCATACAATTTTGACTTTTCGATCATCGTGACTGCTCACTGCCTGGTAGATCTGGTGGTCGCAAGCGCTACTGCTGGGTTTGTTGAATTTTTGACAAAGTCAAGAATGCCAGTCAACTCATTTGTATGGGAATATTGATCAAGTTTCGTTACACAATTGGACATTGTCTAGCCCTAAGCGATAGGAAACGATTGATCACGTGACATTTCGAAATCTTATGCCAATTCCATACGTTTCGGTTTATCTAATTTCGTTATCGCTAATGAAAATGTGACTTTCTCTAGGCCAGATGACAGTCGTATGCGACAGGTCATCGTCTTGTCATCGACCTTCCGCAGTCACATCTCACATGTCACATAGTGTGCGGTACCGACTTCATCATCTGCCTAGCCTTTCTCGACTTTGTTGGGGTCGGCTTCGAGTGTAACCGAATGCAACTCAGATTTAGAGGCACACAACACAACGCATTATATGTATAGACAATATACACAACACAACATAATTATGTCAATCTGCCTAACCTTTTCCTAAATATGTTGGGGTACCAACAATCTTAAATGACGTTCTGTTCTTTTAGAATTAAAATCTGCCTAGCCTTTTCCTAACTAAGTTGGAGTTGACTTCCAGTTTTACAATGCAACTGAATACCAGTATTTGACATAGAGCGACTGCCTATCTGACTTCCACAACCTTGTGACTGGGTAATACGATACCCTTTGTCTTTTGCCAGTCATTTGGCCTTCTGTCGGCCCGTGACGACTGTTAAAGGACGAATGACAGCTGGATGGCGTGCTTTCGGGGGCTCGGAAGAGTCTTGACATTGTAAAGGTCACAATCCACGGACCAAATACGACAATCGCGGCTTAACCTGATCGATCGACCTGCGCGACTGTTGTTGCTCCATGTAAAATACTGATTTTACATGGAGCAACTGTCTATCTGACCTCCACAACTTAGTTATTGGGTTAATACGATACGTCTTTGGTAAGACTGGTTGTCAGATCCAGCTTCTGACAACCCGTAACGCCCGTCATAGGTCCAAGAATGACAGCCGGCACTAACAGCTTAACGTGCTTTCCGAGGGATGGAGGGGTCTTGGTATGATACAAAGGTACACCCACCCATCCACAGACCAACCGCGGCAAGCATATCTTAACCTTCCGTGCGGCGGTTTTTACTTAGCCACGAGCCCCTTAGTGTGGTACCTACTTAATTACGTAATACAGAGCCAAGTATGCTTACAGATATGGTCAGTTACAATTAATCGGATTTACTAGAAGATATTGATTATCGATATCTCAATAATTGCCTTGAGGTCAGCTTGCACACGGTGCGCATCGATATCGAATTGTGCCTAATTAGGCTTCAAGTTGACCTAGCGGACTTACGCTATTTATGCTGACAATATTAATGAACCTATAACCAATTCACGTTAGCGTGGCCATTTACCCACCTACATTTTCTAGCATTCTTTATTCCAGAAACTGAAATAAAGTCCGTTAACATCCTAAATCAATATCTATTCTGATATTCAACATGTTCCAATAACTAAAAACCATGCATAGTTTGATAATTGGGTTCCTACGGAGAGATATTAGGCAAAGGGCAATGACCGCTATTGCCACGCTAAAGTGAGTAAAGTGGTATAGACTAATTTTGTTATAATTATCTAAAGAAATGTATGACGGTTGACTGAATTGGTTAAGCATGTTTTCATGAACATTATACTCCATTTATTTTAGTATTAGAAAAATAACGGCATAATTTTTTTTTTATAATGTAATTGGTAAATAGGTACCTAAAGTCGCCAGCACATCAAGTTACCCTAAACTGTCAAATTCTCTCAACCGATTTTGGACTTAACCAGCTACGCTTCAAGGTTTCAAAACATTTGGAAAAAATTTGACAGTATGTAAGTATATCGCGAAAAAAATATGAGCTGTTGACATTAATGCACACGTAACTCAATAAAATGTATGGAACAGCTCATATTGTTTTCGGGATTGCAGGGTTCATCATAATAAAAGTTGTTCGTATCGATGATTACAATGCTCCCACGAAATACTTATGCCAGTATTACAGAACCTCACTCCATACTCAAGATTGCTTTTTTTTTTTCGTTTTAATAAATTTATTAAGCAACATAGGATAATTACATCTTTACATTTTAAATCTAAAAATTCATAATAATATGTACAGAAATAATGTATAATAATCAAAGAGCATCAAAAAATTGCATTGCTTGAGTCTCGAATAAAGCCATTTGATTGGTTGAAACTAGTTTTAAGTAATGCTTCGGTCTTGAGTGAGCTTCTGTAATACGGGCCTTAGAGTTATTTTTTTTAAAACTTATATAGCTTTGTCTTTATCATGAAAAAACGTTATTGTGTGTTTATTTCGAAATAACAAAAGGTTGATATCCATTATTTTTCTAATGGAGTAGGTATGACCAGCACCGAAATAAATGATTTTTAAACAAAAGTCTTAAACAAGGATGACGATGATGGCGTCACATAAAACTTTAGTTTATGTAACGCCTAGTGTAACTGAAAACGGACATCGATAACGGGAACCAATCATCGTCCGGCCCGCATCCGTTCAGCCACTACGTTCGGTTTGCCCTGATTCCGGCAGAGGATTTAAGGGCCAACTCCACCATTGGAACTGAACGCGATCAGCAGATCAGGGTTTAAGGGCTGATAATACAATATATTATAATTATATATCATCTGCCTAGCCTTTTCCCACCATGTTGGGGTCGGCTTCCAGTCTAACCGTATGCAGCTGAATACCAGTATTTTACATGAAGCGACTGCCTATTTAATTTTGACCTCCACGATCCAGTAACTGGGCAATACGATACCCCTTAGTAAGACTGGCTGTCAGATTATCGGGCTTCTGACGACCCGTAACGACTGTCAAAGAGGCACAAATGACAGCTGGGACCAACGGCTTAACGTGCTTTCCGAAGCACGGTGGCGTCTCGTTATGTAAACGAAGCAAGGTGTCGTCTCGTTATGTAAAGATGGTCACTTCACGTCTTTTATAATTATATGTGTAATGTAGTTTTTTTATGAAATAATATTAATTAATAATAAGTTAGTTACATACTTATTGCTTTATCGACAATTTATCGACACAGATTTTATAAAGGTAACATGTATGCAACAGTGCAACAATCACCCAGGCAAACTCCGTTCCATATGCTTATAGGAGTTATACATTTTTTCTTTTTGAATAAATTATATTTAGTCTAAGTAAGTAAGTATGTTATAAATAGGTGTATCGTGAACAACCCAGTAAGTCTTAATAATAGGTTTACCATTATTATAATAGATAGGATTCGCAGCCATTTTGCGCAAAAAGTCGCCTCCTTATTGAGCAGAGTTCGTGCTAGCAGCAATGGCATTCTGGCGGTTATTGCGGGACGTAATTGCCGTAAGTCATCATATTAGAGTGCTGTCTAAAATATACTAATATTAAATATGCATATGTAGTAATGTAATTATTATTGGTAATAATTTAATTAATATAAATGAGTCACCGAATTTCTGTTTCTAACATAGTCATTAAGTCCAGATTTACCAACCCATATGGACCTTGTTGTTTGAAATAAATGAGTATTATTATCTATATATATGTCGTAGGATAATTTGATACTTCGAATCTTCGCGGAAATCCTAGGGGTTTTGCGAAAACGCGGATAATTAGACATAGGCGAAAAATTATCAAATCTTACTGGACAAAGTCAGGATTTTTGCGAAAATACTCGTTACTATAGTAAGATTTGATGTGCTCAACACTGATTGGCTACAATTTTGCTGGCTGACTTCTAATTGGTTCCTAGTTTGCCGATGATTAAGACGTCAACCAATCAGAGACGATCTCTTATTGAACGCGCTGACCGACCAATCAGCGTTCTTATTTCATAACAGCCAGCGTTTCGTTTCGCAATATTGCTATAATAACGAGTATTTTCGCAAAAATCCTGACTTTGTCCAGTAAGAATTGATAATTTTTCGCCTATGTCTAATTATCCGCGTTTTCGCAAAACCCCTAGGATTTCCGCGAAGATTCGAAGTATCAAATTATCCTACGACATATATAAAAGAAAGACGGGTTTGTTCCCTTCGTTATAACTCGAGATCTGCTGGACCAATTTTCATGGTTTTTGTTTCGTTGGATTTGTCTCCGCCCTGAATCGCAGAATACATTTTAATTTTTTATTTTTTTTCGATCAGCTGCTTATTTTCCTCCTATATGGTAGGTAGGGTAGGGTAGGTAGGTAGGTAGGGTAGGTAGGTAGGGTAGGTAGGTAGGGTAGGTAGGTAGGGTAGGTAGGTAGGGTAGGTAGGTAGGGTAGGTAGGTAGGGTAGGTAGGTAGGGTAGGTAGGTAGGGTAGGTAGGTAGGGTAGGTAGGTAGGGTAGGTAGGTAGGGTAGGTAGGTAGGGTAGGTAGGTAGGGTAGGTAGGTAGGGTAGGTAGGTAGGGTAGGTAGGTAGGGTAGGTAGGTAGGGTAGGTAGGTAGGGTAGGTAGGTAGGGTAGGTAGGTAGGGTAGGTAGGTAGGGTAGGTAGGTAGGGTAGGTAGGTAGGGTAGGTAGGTAGGGTAGGTAGGTAGGGTAGGTAGGTAGGGTAGGTAGGTAGGGTAGGTAGGTAGGGTAGGTAGGTAGGGTAGGTAGGTAGGGTAGGTAGGTAGGGTAGGTAGGTAGGGTAGGTAGGTAGGGTAGGTAGGTAGGGTAGGTAGGTAGGGTAGGTAGGTAGGGTAGGTAGGTAGGGTAGGTAGGTAGGGTAGGTAGGTAGGGTAGGTAGGTAGGGTAGGTAGGTAGGGTAGGTAGGTAGGGTAGGTAGGTAGGGTAGGTAGGTAGGGTAGGTAGGTAGGGTAGGTAGGTAGGGTAGGTAGGTAGGGTAGGTAGGTAGGGTAGGTAGGTAGGGTAGGTAGGTAGGGTAGGTAGGTAGGGTAGGTAGGTAGGGTAGGTAGGTAGGGTAGGTAGGTAGGGTAGGTAGGTAGGGTAGGTAGGTAGGGTAGGTAGGTAGGGTAGGTAGGTAGGGTAGGTAGGTAGGGTAGGTAGGTAGGGTAGGTAGGTAGGGTAGGTAGGGTAGGTAGGTAGGTAGGTAGGTAGGGTAGGTAGGGTGGGTAGGTAGGGTAGGTAGGTAGGGTAGGTAGGTAGGGTAGGTAGGGTGGGTAGGTAGGGTAGGTAGGTAGGGTAGGTGGGTAGGGTAGGTAGGTAGGGTAGGTAGCTGGTGTAGGTAGGGTGGGTAGGTAGGGTAGGTAGGATAGCTAGGGTAGGTAGGGTAGGTAGGGTAGGTAGCTAGGTATGTAGGCAGGTAGGTAGGTAGGTAGGTAGGGTAGGTATCACAGTTAAGACAGGACAACGTCTGTCGGGTCAGCTAGTTATTATAATAATCCGAACTCCATTATCCCAATTGATTTGGATGCAGCGCAGCACGTCTTCATCTTCCATTTACTCCATTAGCCGTAATGTAGATAATTCCCACTAACCGGGCACAAATCCAGACTCAAAGCTGCTTCGCCGAAATTCCTAGTGATCTGCAAACGAACCTAATTCGACAAACCGAATAAAATAACTCATTACTCAGTAACACAAGAGCCTATCACCACAAACTCGAAAAAACCCAATCAGAATAATCTTTTAGAAGTAAGCAAGTACCTATCTACGTAAATACAGAACCTCTTCCCGGCGAAAGGAATAGAGCCATGCGATGTTGGTACTAACAAAGTTAGCGAACGAACAAGTTTCGACCATCAATAGTTAGTGGATCCTTAATTATATTAAAGGTAGCCTGAGGTGTGGATGTGAGCGGGAAAAGCTGGTATAATTTTAAAGCGCATCATGGATTGAATGCGCTTGTTTGCAGCGGTTTCAGTTACATTTGAAATTGCAAACTCCGATTAGTTTTTTGGTGCCATTGGCTTTTCAGAAACAAAATCAGTGGGCATACATAAAAAAGAAAAAAAAACATACATACAATCGAACATACAATCTCCTGCTTTTTCGAAGTCAGTTAACCTTTTGAACCAGAGCATATACCTACGCACTCGCGTGCCCTCCACGCAAAGCTATAAATTTATTTCTTCTTGTTATCATGAATTCCCCAATATCCATGGTGTCTTTCCATGTCATTAAATACGTACGACAGGTTCAATTTTTAAGATATTTATACTAATAAAAGTAATACTTTAATTGTTTATTTCGTGTTATAGTGTTGTTGCCTTTGTCACATATTTGTGTCGTTTGCGTACAGGGCATGCGCTTGCTTGTCACGTATATGTGACAATGGTGTTCAAAAGGTTAAAATAGATTATACTACTGATCTAATATCTTTATTTATACGTAACAAGCAATGTAGGGAAAAACGATTTTATATTAAAATTAGTTATGTGTGTGTGTGTATTATTTGTGCGACCTACAAGTATTTGTCTGGGTGTTTTTTTATCTATACTATGTATGTATTGTCAAAAAATACCATAACACAAGCATTAGATTGCTTAGCTTGGGACTATATGGCGTTGTGTGAAATGTCCAAGGATACAATTATATTATTATACCGCGGCTTCGCGCGGGCAGAACCTAGTATAAACCGCGTGGATGACGGAAATTGCATGTTATTATACATATAAAACTTCCTCTTGAATCACTCTATCTATAAAAAAAAACTGCATCAAAATCCGTTGTGTAGTTTTAAAGATCTAAGCATACATACAGACATTAGGATAGCGGAAGCGACTTTGCTTTATACTATGTAGTGATTATTATTATGTCTAAAGCTAAAAATAAAACAAAATTATTTATTATCAAAAATATTTATTAACACAAATTCGAACAATTCAAAATGTGTCACTGTTTTAACTAATTTCGGAGGACATAGTTTTAAATTCTAAGTACACTACCCAACTTATGCAATTAACAAATTCAGTATTCGTTAATAAGATAACATAAATGCAACAAAACTCAATCACAATAAAGTTTTTGAAGTAATTATAAAATGTTGAACTAATAAACTAAACAACTACCTACCACTTTCTATAGCAGTATTATTTTAAAATTGCGAAAGAGACGGAGCTATACCATCGGTATAGCTTCATCTCTTTCTGACACTGGAATAAAAATAAAACTGCTCTTTAAGGTGAAGGGTACAGTCACGATATAATATCTCATACCATAATCAATATTTTCATCTTATTTTTCAATTTTTCGGTTTTGAACTCTCGGACTCAGGCTTATTTTTCAAAAAGGGCGGGGCTATCCACGTCATTTTTGTCCTGAAGCGGTAATTAAAGAACTGATGAAAAGGAATGCCAATGAATTCTTCTTTAGGATACAATCTATTGAAACGCTTCTCAGTCGTATTCAATTTGTATTGCACGAGGTGACAACACTGCTCCCAGTAAGTGTCTTGCATCATATCCATCCAATTATTTATCTCCTTCAAAACTTCCACCTTGTCTTCTTCGAATACCTTACTAAGCGAGCTTACTTGTTCCACTGGAACTTTCAATGACGGATGAATTGCATGAACCATATGGAAAATCTTTTTATAAAAAGTTATCATATTCGGTACACATACTTTCTCCGGGTAACCAAATTCGTTGAACAATTTCATTAAATCCAAGCTTAATTCTTCACAAGTCTCGAAGATTGGTCTTAGGATTACGAAGTTCGTGGTATCCTCCTTTAAGATCAATAAAAAACTTGCTCGACTACATTTTGAAACCAGGGATTCGTCTCTGATTATGTTTAGGCGCCACAAACCTCTGCGTGGTGGATTGAATAATACTGTTTCGACAGGAGTGTCAGTCGGGTTTTGGCTTTCAACTTTTTTCGCGATACAGACGTTGCACGATTCGACTATCCAAGTCGTAGAAAATAAAGGCACTGCGTGTGTGTTCGTGATTTTTTCGTATGTAGCCCTGTCGTTACCATGGTCACAAGCTACGTGTGCTTCCAACAAAGAATCGAAGGCATCTTCAACAGATAGAACCTCTAAATATTCTTGTGGTGGTGCGGTGGTCTGTAAAAAGGTACGTGGATTCCACTTGACATACAGCTTGCTTTGACCATCCACAGTTTTAACTCTATAAGTTTCTACTTCGCCTTCTGCACTGGGACAGTTTTGAATCATTTTAATTTTCTCATTTACCCACTGTGTGGTGCACATCGGTGCTTTTAACAATTTTTTATTCAGTGGTATCCGATCGAAGTAATTTTTTTTTACTTGCTCGTAGTTGACCGCCATTTTGTGGAACGTGAGAGCACAGCGCGGAAATTGGTACAATAATAAATAAACGTGGCACGTCACACGCACACAGCGTGCAGCGTTCGCGGCGGTACTGAAGAGCGCGCGCGGGGGTCGGAACGTGCGCGTGCGAGACAGAGATAGCAATCGTATTGTTTTTCTGACGAGACTAACCGACGCCCGGCGGATAGTGCCGAAGCTATGGCCATTGGCCGCGGTAGACAGGTAGGTATCATGATAATAATTCGCATAGCTACAGTTTGTCGACTATAAATAATCTAGATATTATTATGTTATTTTATGACTAGGAGGAATATAGGACTTATTGGTGTGGATAATATTTTTTATTTTACTTCTTAAATATGCACGTAAAATATCGATTTTCAAATGGATCAAAATGTGAATCCTACTTATCTTTATTATTAAGCCTAATTGTACAGCAAAATTAAATGGTTCTTTTTTTTTTTGCGAATTGGATATTTGACAGTGTAGTCAATAACGTAACTTTTTATGAATATTTACGATATTAACGATATGTCATAACAATACAAATGAAATATTAAAATGTGACGTCACAGACTTTTGGAATCAAATGAAATAGGTACCTACTTGATAATATTAAATTAAATTTTACAATTATATTCTTGCATAATATTTAATTTCTACACGGTGATGGAAGTGTTTAAGACGAGCGTCTCTTTTTAAGTAGGTAAGTAAGTTTATATTTTATTTTTGACCGTGTCAACTAGCCAATATTGCAGGTCAGTATCAGGTCTCATGTAGTTCAAAATTGTGTAGAAATGTATACATCTAAGTACTTGATACATGTAACACATATATTATTTTTATCTCGATGTGTTGCGATATAACTGCCCGCAGACGAAGTCGCGGGAAAAATCTAGTAACAAAAAAAACTTGTAGGTAAACATTCCTTATAAAATACATGTCTAAGTGGCGCTGTGGGAGACGTTCACGTTTATGTCATAATTTTATGCCAGTCTTTTTAATTTACTAGAAAAGGTTGCATTCCGTTAACTTTGCATATCATGATCTATACAATACCTACACAAATAAGTCTTCTAACAACTATTTGGTATTTATTAATAAACCTACCTACATTTGTCAACAATCATCAAGACTTTATACGAACTAATTCAACTAAACGAGCCAAACAGGATGTCCACACGTTCATCCAAAACGTTCCCAACTTCGTGAAACCACAGTTCAATCAGTGGCAAAGTACTTATCCCGGTTTTCACGTGGTCACCCTGTATGCGGGAATGGACGGGTGACATTTTATCGAGTGAAGTGTTGATTTGATATTGCTTAACTTATCAAGTTTTCAGACTGACAATAATTTGCTGTTAATACTTATACTAATATTGTTTTATTATTAGTTGTACCGACTTTTTGCGTCCAAGGAAAATCATATCGATTTGTATAAACATAGTTACATTCATTTCAATATTTAGCGCCTACATAATTTTAATAGCAATTTAACAACGCAACGAATATTGTTTCTAAATAGACTATTACAGGCATTTTGTGATTGATTAAAACTTAACCATGTTCCTTCCATAGCCCTATATGTTCCGGGGTAGCGGTAACCCTTTCGGACAATCCCGCTTACCCGGCAGGCTTCGGCCTTAAAGGGCAGGAATCAACACCTTACGTTCAAGAATAACTCAAAACAATACTTCTTTCAAGTACAACCCAAAACTTCATTGATCTTGATTCTTGCTTCTACCATAGATATCCAGTTACTAGGTACGGTCAGCGCATCAAGTTATACCAAACTGTCCAATTTGTCCAAATGATTTTAAGCCTTAAAACGTTGCAGGTAAAGTTCAAAATCGATCCAAGAATAAATTACAGTTTATTATTTTGATATTGTGTACATAGTATTATAGAGGTATAAAAAATAGGCTGTAAAGTAGTACCACTCATTCTCTATAGAATAGTAGTATCCTTTGATCAGGTGTTGTATAAATGCTAGTCGCGCGGTAAACTTTGCTTGCGCGTTGCAGAATTTTGCTTGACGTCAGTGTGACGTGTAGATCTTATGTGGCGATATCGATGCCGCCACAGTTATTAGAGAGCGACTATAATAGAGCATGGGCATAACCTCTAGGCGTTTTAGTACCTCCGTAACGTTACATAGCGACAAGGCCACATAACGGCTTGCAACGTTTATTATTAATTCGTTGTTTGAAGTTGATAGTGTTGTAGGAACAAGCATAGTGCATAGACCACAGGTACACACAGAGATCTTGGTATACGTATGTACAGTGAGTCGCACGTCGTGGTTACAAAACCGGTATGAGCTTGCTTCTTGTTCTATTGAAACTCAATTCTACTTCAGGCGAACTGCCGGATATATACGCGCTGTCGATTGTACCATAGAGTATTCAAAGTCGGTAATTATATTCCCGGCCACGGAGAAAATGCGTTCCTGACATCTGTCAGTTGGACAATATTTGTAAGTAATACGGTTTTAATTCGTAAAACATCTATTATTCTGCGCAGAGGCCAGTACATTAAGCTTCTCCAAATTTCTTTGATAGATTTTCAACTTTATTAAAATGTTATAAGATTCATTTTTAATTGGGAATAAGTATTTGACAGTTTGAGATAGCGTCATGTGCTGGTGTCTGTACAGTCGCTAGCACATCAAGTTACCACAAAGTAACAAATTTTCGCAATCGATTTTGAACTTAAATCTCTATGTTTTAAGATTTAAAATCATTTGAAGAAATTTGATAGTTTGATAACTTGATGCGTTGGCGCTGTACTCAGATAACAGGTGTCAGGTGTCAGACATGCATTCCCTCGTCGGTTGGAATGGAACACAAAACAACAACAGAGATGTTCCTATTGGCAACCAGGCCTAGAAAAGTGTCAATCGCTCCGAGTCGATTCGACTTAAAAAACTGTTGATCGGATAATTCGTTATCTCGGCGATTCGGTATGTCAAGAACGCCACTTGTCAACGCATTTGAATGGGAATATTGATCGAGTTTCGTTACACAAGTTGAGATTGTCTAGCACTTCCACGACTGATTACGTGACACTTCGAAAGCTTATGCCAATTCCATACATTTCGGATTTATCTAACTTCGTTATCGTTATTGAAAATGTGACTTTGTCTAGGGGCCTTGGCGCTCTAAACTCACGGAGTACATTAGAGACCCGTAAGGGGCTTTATTTGTACCCCTCTTTGTTACTTTCCTCTTAACAGTTGGGCTTTTGAAGTTTACGACAGCCTTTTGGTATTACTTAAAAATCTTATCTTGCACATACCTACTTGATCAACAAACCACCGTACAGCATTATCCGCCTAGCCTTTACCGGCTATGTTGGGGTCGGCTTCCAATCTAACCAAATGCAGCTGAATACCAGTATTTTATACGGAGCAACTGTCTATCTGACCTCCACAACCCAGTCCCTAACTGGGTAATACGATACGCCTTGGTAAGACTGGCTGTCAGATTTTCGGGCTTCTGGTTACCCGTAACGACTGTTAAAGATCCACGAATGACAGCCGGGACCAACGGCTTAACGTGCTTTCCGAGGCACGGAGGAGTCTCGATATCTAAAGATCACCCATGCACAGACCATTCCCGGCAAGACGCTTATGCTGCCGCATACGCATAATCAGCCTATAATGTTTCCAACAGCTGGGACACAGGCCTCCTCTCTATGAGAGGGAGTGGGCCATAATCCACCACACGGGCCCAGTGCAGTTTGGTGGATGCCACATGTCTTGGAATTTGAGATTGAATTGGGATGATGAGTTACTTCATCAGAAAAATCAATTCCATTCAAACGAACTTTCAGTTACATTTTTATCTTTCAATACAAATAAATTGGATCCACGAGTTGGAAAGTTGAAATAAATAAAACATACCTATTCCATTTATCATTTCGATTGAGAACAAGCGCTTGACACTTAAATTATCTTCGACCATCCCATACGGGAATAGTATTATAATAAAGTTCGCAATACACTGGGCGACTTCGCTGTTTCAGTAGTATTCATATAGTACTCATGAGAATCAACAACTCTGTCTATGGGACTAACTCTGAAATGTTAAAAGAAAAATATAAGGTGTTTCATACATTTTTAAACGAATAATGCGAACATAAATGTACTGAACAGCTGATTTTTCTTTAGTGATTTCAGGTATAGTTCCATAGTGGAAGTTGTTTATTGTGTGTCCCTCGTTTAACCTTAGACACTGTATAAATATTTCTGTTATGGTAGATTTCAATGTATTTAGAGGGGCTTGTGGCTAAGTAAGCCAGACGAGTCGATCGATCAAGGCCATGCTACGCTTGCCGCTGACAGAGAGTGACCACCACCTCTGGAAGCAGTATTATTTTAATATAACTTAACAATAGGAAAGAGATGAAGCTGATTGCTACGAACACACTTGATTTTTAAGCAAGGATAGCTTTGTATTTCAGATCTGACAATACAACAACGTATGAATATGGGTCGAATTTGAATAATACATGGACACACGGGCCCGACTTTATGGGTCTGTATCGTACGCTTGTATCTGTACGTCATTGCACGTAAATATCTTATGTGTACACGGTCGTGTATAGGTGTGTATAAGCTTTAGGCATTCCCTTGTGTTTATAAGTAATAGAGCAATTAGTTCTTGTACATTTTTAAAGATTACTAGCTAAGTTTGTTAGATTAAACTTAATCTATACAAGCAAAAAAAATCGTAATTATCGAAATCTGCATTCTTTTGCCTTATAACGCTTGAATCACTAAGCCAATAGTGATAAAATTTGACACATAGATAGCAAAAAAGACATGTTGCGCCAACCCCAAATAGATTGGGATAAGGGCAGGAGAGTGATGATGAGGTAGCCTGGGACCTAGATAAGCACAAGCTACTTTTTATCTTGGATCCCAGACGAAGTAGCAGGCAATAGCTAGTATTGTTTAAATTACGTACCCAATGCAGAGGAGCTTGTGGCTTAAGTAATAACAGCCACACGTGTCGATCCATCCGGTTAAGCTGCGCTTACCAGGGTTGGTCCATGGATGGGTGACCATCTTTACATACGGAGACTCCTCCGTACCTTGGAAAGCACGTGTTCCTGGCTGCCATAATTATGTATATTTGACAGTGGTTACAGGAAGTCAAAAGTTTGACAGCCAGTCTTGGCTTATTATTACTCAGTTACTGACTGAGTTGTGGAGGTCAGATAGGCAGGCGCTCCGTTTACTGGTATTCAGATTGGAAGCCAACCCTAGCATAACTGGATAAGAGCTAGGCAAATGATGATGAAAATATATCTCGTCAATTTTACGCACACCTTAAGCAATTTCGCCACGCATTCCTTAGGGAAATAAGGAAGGGATACACGCACAAGGTAATAGTACGGTATACATATCAGTGACGTTAAAACTTTGATTGTTACGTTATATTTAATGGGAGGAGTTTTAATCGTTTACGAAGGGGTTCGACAATAATTACTCTTACCATTATTCGTGTACCCGGATTGGTTTTCGGCGGGTGCTGAAGATTTGTTTAACATTTAGTAAAAGCTTTGTTTACAAAGGGATTCGTCAATGTCAAAAGTGAAATTTCTTAAGGTTTTTGCATATTTAGGCGCTGTTTAACTTGTATTTTAATCTTGATTATAATTAATTAAGTGGAAATTATGATAAAATAATTACTTATATTATTATATCATTTTAATCATCAACAAAACTCTTGTCTGAGATTGTTTTTGCTGCACAATTGATTGAAAATAAAAAGAACTACATACAGCGAACACAGAACCTCAACCATAAAACACAGCATTCTGTGTATATCCGATTTCAAAAGAAGGGTCTTTTGAAGTCGATTCCACTGTCGGTCAGTCCGTCCGTCCGTCTGTCTGTCTGTCCGTATGTCACCAGGCTGTATCTCATGAACTCTTATGAATTTTCACAGATGATGTATTTCTGTTGCCGCTATATTAACAAATAAACATAATAAAATAAATATTTAAGAGGACTCCCATACAGCAAAAGTATTTTTTTTCCCGTTTTTAAAGTAAATTTGTTGGCAGGTTTTTTTTTAATATAGCCTATGACGCTCAGGGATCATCCCATTAGTGAGTGAATTTTCGGATTTTGATCAACAGTTCCATACTGAAGATTACATACAAACAAGATTTTACCTCTTTATAATATTACAGATTACCTACACACTTTCAAACAAAACCTCTATATATTATTTTAACAAAAACTAGGTGCAAACAGAAATAGTCTCCTTAAACTTCCCACTTTGATCTCCTTAACCTACATTAATATTTGACAACCCCTCAAACTGTCGAACACGGTCGCACCGAATCAATATCGCAGTCTCCGCGTAACACGTGGCTCAAGATACTAGCCTAATTGGAAAGCCACTCGAGAAAACACAGCTTCTCTGATTTTCTGAGATGCTCTCCAGATAAATTGTCAAAAAAAAAAAACAAAATTCAGTTACTTACAAGTAGGAGAGTTGTAAAGATCAAGGGTCGATCCCCACACCCGATTATACCAGCCGGTGTCAATCAATCTGCCTAGCCTTTTACTATGCTAGGGTCGGCTACCAGTCTAACCGGATGCAGCTGAATACCAGTATTTTTCATGGAGCGACTGTCTATCTGACCTCCACAACCTTAAAATTAAGTTCAAAATCGATTGAGAAAATTTTACAGTCTGTGGAAACTTGTTGTGGCTTCTGTACACTTGGTTAACACAAGCAAAGCGTGTGTCACTTTGTGATATAAAAATACTGTAAAAGTAGCAGTAAAAGGTGCTTAATCTATTCTTGTTGGTCTATAAGAACCTACTACACTTTGAAATGGGCCACTAGCTTTATCTTTCTGACTGATCGTCCCACAGATGGTTCAAAAATGAATGTAATTTGGTTTAATCCAATTCTTTGAGATGGAGTTTGTTTCAGCTGCATATTTCAGACTGGTATTGAGAACCCAGCTTTTTCCTGTCTGAGTCCCTTTTTTCGTACAGGCATTTTAACTAGTCTACGCGGTAATGTCGCAAGCAAAAGTTTTAATTAGGAATTCTGTACTTAGGAACAACGTTTTTGGTAAACTCCCACTTCTCAGTGCAAGTATTTAAGTAGCTGAAAACAAAGCAAGGACACATTAATTACCTGAAGAAGTTTTTATAACTAATCGTTTTTTTGTATTCTACGTCCTAACCCAGGTCATGGGCTATCCCTGTGACATATTTAATATTTGTTTTTGCCAGCGGCTTCGCCCGCATGTATGTAGGAAATTATCCCACGGGAATCGTTCAATTTTCCAGGATAAACGTAGCTTATATGCTATTCCAGACTAAAATCTATCTCTGTGCCAAGTTTCATCCAGATCCGTTAAGTAGTTTTTGAGTTTATTCGTTACAAACATACATACAAATCTTTCCTCTTTATAATATTATTATTATTATAAGTATAGATAAATCCAATTAGCCTTTAAGGCGTGAAAAAGTAGGATGACAACTCAGGCTTACAATTTGACATTGAATAAAAATATTAGATATGGTTTTACACACATACAATTCAGCATCATTTTAGTTTACTAAGTAGACTGGAAACAAATAAAGATACCTTAACAAATCACTAGAGATTTACGTGTACTTACTTACCTACAAAAGTTAACTAAATCCATAGCAACATTTCTTTCTCTGACTTACTTACGGCTTCAATAAGGAAAATCAAACTTTTATGTTATCATTTGATAAGTATATGGTATTACCTACTAGCGATCCGCCCCTGTTTCGTACAGTTTCTACAACTTGAAGAAATCAATCATTGCTTCAATCTGCCTAGCCTTTTCCCAACTATATTGTGGTCGGCTTCTAGTCTAAACGGATGCAGCTGAATACCAGTATTTTACATGGAGCGACTGTCTATGTGACCTCCACAACCCAGTGAGTAACTGGGTAATACAATACCCCTAGGTAAGACTGGCTGTCAGACTTTTGGGCTTCTAACTTTAAAAGATCCACGAATGTCAGTCGGGACCAACGGCTTAACGTGCTTTCCGAGGCTCGGAGTAGTCTCGATATGTTAAGATGGTCACCCATCCAAAGACCATCCTCGACAAGCGTAGCCCAACTTGATAGATCGATTCAGTATTACCTACTAGCGATTCGCCCCTGCTTCGTACGATTTCTACAACTTGACAAAAGCCTGGGATTTCTTATTAAATTAAATTTTAATATTAATGTCTCATGTAGGAGTCGATATTATGTATCCTGTATACCCCGATGGGTCAGGCAGAGGTATACCTATAGTAACTAGAACCACATTTTACCTGGTATGTTTAAGCCCCATGTAATGAGGGTGAGCCAAAACTCCCACGCCAATAATTTAATCACTTTTTCTTCTAAAACGGTAAAGGGTAACATCGTAAAGAACCCGGCATATCCTAGAACCAAAAATTCAAAGTTTTAAATCTACCAACCCGTATAGAGCTCCTGTGAGAAGCGCTCTTGAAGAGAGGAGTCCTGGGTCGCAGCAGTGGGAATATTATAGGCTGATTCCGGAAGGTTGGTTGGTTTACAATATGAATATTTCATATTGTAAACCAACCAACCTTCCGGAATAAATTCTCCAAATGATGGTGAAAATGACGACACGGTTGGCGCAGTGGTTGAGCGATTGACTTCTGCGCAGCATGTCGCGGGTTCGATTTCCGCACGGAACACATATTTGTATGACCTGCAAGTATATTTTGTTCTGGGTCTGGGTGATTTTCTATCTATAATATGTATGTATTTACAAAAAAAAGTATATAGTAGTTTATCAGCCATCTCGTTACCAATAACACAAGCATTAGGTTGCTTAGCTTGGTGCTATATTATGGCGTTGTGTGAAATGTTCAAGGATATTATTACTATTATTAACAATACATCAAACGCCACCATGTTAATCGTCCTAAAATAAAAATAAAATATAGGTTAAAAACATAAATTTACAAATTGTTGCAACGAACCCAAAAACATCACCCTGATGTGTTGATAGAGGAAAGTCACCGGAATACTCTCTATTGATAGAAAAGCGACATCAAACTGAAATATATCGCACTCAACATTCGCAAAGTTACTTTTGGGCCAAATAAGGTCCCAACTGAGTAAACAAAACTTTTTCCTTCTTCACCTTTTTTTCCATAAAGCTTGTTATAAATTTTATATGTGACATGGTGAGAACCTATGAAGGCTCTATGGTATAGGTAACTCAGGAAGATGCTTTTTATTTTGAGGATGAGAAGTCATCAAATTAATGACTCCTGTCAGCGGGAATGTCTGAAACGGTTTACCCCCGGAACATAAAGGGATTTTTTTTTAAGGCTGGGAAATCTTCCAATGACTTCTCCCGCTCTGGGTGGGGCGGAAGAGAGTGTCAGACTCTTACTGACTAAAACTTATCCATGTTCCTTCCGTAGCCCTTTATGTTCCGGGGTAGCGGTAGCCCTGTGTAACTCTAAGAATTTCGTTGGAGCATTGTACTAATCGTTACGAACAACTTTTACTATTGGATGAACCCTGAAATCGGGGAAAAAGATGACCTGTTCCATTCATTTTATTGAGTTAAGTGTGCACAAATGTAGGGAACAGCTCATATTTTTTAACACATTAGATAATTGACGAAATGTGTGTAGACCTACTAGGGGTACCACTCTGCCCAACCCTTTGGGAAACAAGGCGTGATGTTATGTACGTAATCACATGCTTTTTTTTTTTTTTTTAAGGCTGGGAAATCATCCAATGACTGCTCCCGCTCTGGGTGGAGCGGAAGGGAGTGTCAGACTCTTACTGACTAAAACCCATCCATGTTCCTTCCGTAGCCCTTTATGTTCCGGGGTAGCGGTAACCCTTTCGGACAATCCCGCTTACCCGGCAGGCTTGGCCCTGAGGGGCCCCTTACGTAATCACATGCTAACGTTAACTTTAGAAATATGTTTACTTTAATTATATGTATAGGTACCTTTTCCGTAGGTAGCCACATTATTTCAAAAGTCGAGATTAGGTTCTGAAAACTAAACCTAATTAAGTTACCTTTGGTGAAAATCAAATAATTGGCGAGAAGTCTAACATTTGGCATCGCCCATTCGTTTGTGCGCATAAAAGTAGCTAGAATACCAGTATTTTACATAGAGCGACTGCCTTTCTGACCTCCACAACCCAGTCAGTAACTGGGTAATAAATACGATACCCCTTAGTAAGACTGGATGCTTTCGGACTTCAGACTTTCGGGCAAGTGACAGTCATTACAAGTCGTCGGAGACTTGGAACGACTGTCAAACATCCACAAATGTCAGCCAGGACCAACGGCTTAACGTGCTTTCCGAGGCACAGAAGAGTCTCGTTATGTAACGATGGTCACCCATCCACGGACCAACCCCGGCAAGCGTAGCTTAAGCAGATGAATCGGCCCACATGGCTGTTATTCCTTAGCCTAAATCTCAGAGAAACATATACATATAGATTACAGTTATCTATTACAGTAATTATATATGTATGTGAATTATACGGTATCACCTGTTTATGTACCCATTTTATTCAATGATCTATTCACACTCAACGATATTTTTTGAATAATTCTTTTTCCAACATTATTACTGTTTATTTAAGCACCTGCCATCAAATCTCTTCACTACGACTGGTTGACTGGTAGAGATTGTCTAAAGCATTAAGTCCGCCTTTGTACCTTTATTGCGTGCAAAAAGTTTAAATAAACATATACATTCAGTCAAAAAAGTATCGGGAATGGATGATTTGTTTATGGTTCCAAATTCAAATTTTTGGTTTTTTTGTAGTTGTTAGATTGGCACAACTGTTTTCCATTTTGGCGCGGAGTTTGAGTTGCATCTGTTATTTATATTAAATACAGTGCTGGTTTTAGTAATATCATATATAGTGTGTATTGCGAATTTCATAATGGACAAAAATATCGAACAAAGAGTTTGTCTTAAATTTTGCATCGCCAATGGGATTTCGTGTTCGGAGTCACTGAAAATGTTACAGAAGGCTTACGGTGAATCGACTTTATCAAAAACTCGTGCTTATGAGTGGTTCAAAGCGTTCAAAAGCGGTCGAGATGTGATGGAAGATTTGCCTCGCTCTGGTAGGCCGTCAACGTCTGCAACTGAAGTTAACATCGCAAAAGTGAAGAAAATAGTGACTGAAAATCCAACTCTGAGAGAGATAGCCGCCGAACTTTCTGTATCTCACGAGTCGATCCGTACCATTTTAACTAATCATTTGGGTATGAAACATGTTGCTGCTCGGCTAGTCCCAAAAGATCTGAATTTTCTCCAAAAACTCAATCGCATGAAAGTCGCTGAGGACATGCTAGAACGAGTCAGTTCGGACCCAACATTCATGAAACGCATTGTTACTGGTGACGAGACGTGGGTTTACGAGTTTGACATGCAAACTAGTCAACAAGCTTCGGACTGGCGCCTTCCAACTGAACCGAAACCGAAAAAGGAGAATTCGCGGCGAGAACTGAACTCAATTCCGGAAGCAGCGTTTAAAAAATGTTTTGATGAATGGATTATTCGTTGGCGCAAGTGTATCGTTTCTAAAGGAGCATACTTTGAAGGTGATAAAATAAATTTGGATGAATAACAGACATTTTGTGTATTATTGATCTTTTCCCGGTACTTTCTTGACAGAGTAGTACATAAAAGATAGGTATGGCACAAAAAAAAACTTGTCAAAAAGGTTATGTAAAATAAATCACATTCAAATATAAAGGTCCAACACTGAAGTATTAAATCAAAAACACGAAGTATCCTTGAAGTAGATAGAAACTAAATCCATTTATTCTAGGTGAAAAGAAGTAAAGATTTATCTCTAGCTGTGATTGAGTATATGTTCACAGTTCAAGATATTATTGTTATAGTACCTCTGAGATGCCTCCGGGTAACAAGAATTCTTGAAACCGCAAGGGATTACAACATAGATAAGTACAGAGAAGGTCGGCTGCACCTCCATCGTCGTTCTCTCAACGCTGAGGATTCAGCGGGGTTGTCCGAAAAGGTTACCGCTACCCCGGAACATAAAGGGCTAAGGAAGGAACATGGAAGGATTTTAGTCAGTAATAGTCTGACACTCCCTTCCGCTCCACCCAGAGTGGGATGATTTCCCACCCTCAAAAAAATAAGTATTTGCTGCGGCCGCGGATCCTATTTAGATCAACATACAACCTGATACTGACCTGCAAATTGCAAAACAAGAAAGAAAATTTTAATTTTGCGGGCTGTCTTGTTATTTTTACATAATCAGCCTATATTGTTCCCAATGCTGGGACACAGGCTTTCTCTCTGTGTGAGGGAGTGGGCTGTCTGGCTGTAGATACACCACGTAGGTCCAGTCTTCTTCTTCTTCTCGTGACTAACCTGGTGACAGAGTTTTTATGCTGCCCATAGACCTCTGACTTAGCTTCACATGCTGTTGAGAAATATCACGCAGACATGCTGGTTCAGTAAGGGTTGGCAGATGTCACGTGTCTTCGAATTTTTGGTTTCAGAACATTTTAACAGGTTTCCTCACGATGTTTTCCTTTATCGTTTTGAGAGCAGTGTAACTTTTGCCTTAAACAAATGCCAATCGCGACTGCGGTTCCACTCGCCGTACATGGAATGTTTACTTGAACTGGCCTTCTGTAACTTTTTATTTCATGTCACGATATTCTTTTTGCAAAATATTTTGTTGATACCAGTAACTGTGGGTCTATCGCTAGTGACGATTCTTTCTTTATTTTATGTTTTTCCTTAAAACAGATTACTCCGGAAGTTTCTGGTATTTATTAGCAAACTATTTGTCGAACAGTTGTATAGATACACCACGATAACATGGCCCGCCCCTAAATAAATTAAAACTTTCGAAAGTATTTGTGAAAGTAATCACAAAGCGCCACCAAGACTCTCAACGCATGTTGCTGCCGGCCTGCTACTGAAAACGAATACTTACGACTACATACAAACTTTTTCGTAAGTATGTGACTACAAACATCGTAATAGTAATTTGGAGGGGCGCGCCATGTTATAGTAGTTTATCTCCGCATACTATTATGGTTGTTAGTTCCTTGTATAGGTGTAATACTTTACAGTCATATGCTAACATTTATAGAGTGACTTATGCAATCTTCTTCTATGTGTGATTAGTCACTAACCCATCGCAGGTAGTTTTTATGCTGCCCATGGGCCTCTGACTGAGCTTCACATGCTGTTGAGAAATTTCTCTCATGCATGGCCGGTTTCCTCACGATGTTTTCTTTCACCGTTTATTAAGCAAGTGATAATTACACAATACGCACAAAAATCCGCAAATAAATTACCTTGAATTGGAGAATCAAGTTCAGCGTAACAAACGTACAAAATCACACAGTTGAATTCCGAACCTCTTCCTTATTAAAGTCTGTTAAAAATACCTCGACATCCAAACAGGTCCGAAGCATCCTAGCAACTCGGATAACCCTTAAGCCAGTCGATTCCCTGGCGTTTGCGGAAGCAATTATCAGCTGATGCTCTCGAAGTGTGCTTTCATTCACAGATGGGTGCAGAAAAATGGAGGCGTTTGTGCGGTCACGATTGAAAACTGTAGTGTTCTGTGTGGAGTACCTTGGTCGTGTGCGATGGGTAAGTGTTGAAAATTAGTTTTGTAAAATGGTAGGAGAATTTCATTGTTTTTGGGGTCTTGCGTGTAAATGTCGGATTGTCCGAAAGGGTTACCGCTACCCCGGAACATAAAGGGCTACGGAAGGAACATGGATGGGTTTTAGTCAGTAAGAGTCTGACACTCCCTTCCGCTCCACCCAGAGCGGGAGCAGTCATTGGAAGATTTCCCAGCCTTAAAAAAAAAAAAAAGTAGTGGTCATGGTGTTTGCAGTCTGCGGCGTTTCTCCATTACATAGGAATGACGACTTAAGTTTTTTTTTGTCCGTCAGCTATATGGTATTTACAAAATATAATCTAACACTAAAATAATCATATTTACATTTAAAAGCTACATATTCATAATAATATGTACAGAAATAATATAATTTCTACTTCAGCGTTTCACTGTAAGTTTCCTCATACCGTTTGAAGCAACATCGCACATCATAGCTGCATGTTGTTACACGGTGTTTCGTTGAATAGTTTCAACTGTTTTTTTTTCATAATTTCATTTTCATGTGTTCCATTTTATATTGTGACAATAGTTTATAATCTAACACTAAAATAATCATATTTACATTTAAAAGCTAAATATTCATAATAATATGTACAGAAATAATATGTTTACAATCAAAGAGCATCAAAAAATTCGTCCACATCGCTGTCAACAGGAAAAGTTCCCAAAAGGCTGGCAGCATTGCCGCGTTGTATGGCAATGCTGATTCTTTGACCAAAAGCAAGGTCAGCCCTCTGGTCACGTGAAGAGTCGATCACTTGGCGATGTCTCGAAAGACATAGTGGGCACTTGGACCCCATGGCCCTAGTGTTTCCTAGATTATTAAAAATATTAGACACTTAATTTTTTTTTACATAACTCAAAAATGACGTCAATACATTGTGTTAAAATGTGACATGTCGTCACGGTTAAGTAGATTTTAAACCGTAATTGTGACGTAGCGAGTCCCCATTCCCAACTTTAATGCGTTTTATCTAAGTAATTTTTTATTAATATGATAAAGCAAAAAATACGTGTCTAATATATTTTTATTATCTGACTAATGGACTAAATATAATTTCTTTTTTTTACTCTGTCGCCATCCCTAATGATTAATCTACAAAAGAGAATTTGGAGGCTAATTGCTAGCTTTCGGCTAACTTGCCATTGCTTGCTATTTGCGATTACTATCGATTAACATTAAATAAGCTACAAATATATTTAAAAAAAACAAAACCACATTTATGCTTTATCATGATTTTCAAGTATTATAGTAATAAAAACTTTAAACTAATTTTATTAAACCAATTATTAACCATTAATGGAATACTTTCTTTAAATTCTTAGTTTTTGTTTCATTCAATTCAAATGAAGACTTAAATTGTATTTGCGTTTCAAATTGAAGTTTATAAAGTTATTAATAATTTAATTGTACAGACGCCAGCACAACTGTAAAATAATCCCGATTGAGAATGAACCTTATGTTTTTGAATTAAAGTTGAAAAACTATCAAAGAAATTTGACAAATTGTAGTAACTGTATGTGCTGGCCTCTATACCACTGTTATTAGATATCAGAATAGAGGTCAGTTCAATGCAACTATCAATTATTAAAGGTAACCATTGCACGTTAGCAAAATCATTTTGAATACTAAATACATAATTATGATTTTATTTGTTCGACGATCTTGTGGACGAATTTTTTGATGCTCTTTGATTATTATGCATATTATTTCTATACATATTATTACGAATATTTAACTTTTAGATGTAAGTGCTTAGATTAACCTTTTTCAATTGAAAATAAATCTTATGCTTTTGTAATAAAGTCGAAAAACTATCAAAGAAATTTATTGTTCTTAAGAAATATAATTATTGTGTGATAAATGAAACGGGTGAACGTTATAATAAAATAATTTAATTCCATTTATTGGATTACATATATCACACTTTTATAGGTTGGCCGCGCGGCCTTGACACGCGACCTAATGTTGTTGATGCACGCGGTTGCGATTCCCGATGGGCAGCGGCGGCGCCGGCGGTTTAGCGCCTGCACGGCGCGCGCACGTGGTCGGTTCGAAGAATCCGGAACACGCTACCGAGTCGCAGTTTTCTCGTAGTTGTGGTTGCAGATTTCTTTTTGCTCACGGTCGCCAAATGTTTGATAAATGAAACGGGTGAACGTTATAATAAAATAATATAATCTCAGCTTGACAACTATTTGGATTACATTACAAATTTAATGGTTGGCCGCGCGGCCTACAATGTTCTTCCCGGTACCGGGTACCGGGGTCGTTTGGAGGTGATGAAAAAAGGAACGCTCTGCGTGGGCGCTCGTCTTTTATAGACGCCGCCGCGCCGGCGATGACGAAACGGGGAGCGCGGCTACGTTCCGTTCTCCGCACCCTCCGTTGGTACACTTGCGCGTGTACATCTTCCCAGCCTTGAAGGAGTCAGCCTTCAACAGGTTCTTCTTCACCCGGCAGCCTGACGATGTAGTGGATAGCTCTGCGGACTGTTCCTTTGGATGTGTAGATGTCTACCACCCGGCAAGTGTTGTCTGCGCCCATGTGTAGACGTGTAATGCGGCCTAGCCGCCAGCGTTGCGGAGGCAGATTCTGGTCCCTTATGAGCACCATCTCCCCAACATTCGGCCCGGCAGACCCAATTTTCCATTTGGATCGCTGCTGGAGTTCTGCTATAAATTCTTGAGACCATTTTTTCCAGAACTCTAGGCGTAGCTTGCAGATGAGGTTGTACTTCGGTCTGGAGTCTTCAGCTGCAAAAGAGGGCACCGACGTCAGTGGCCGTCCGATAAGGAAGTGCCCGGGGGTCAAAGGGTTCAAATCAAAGGGATCAGAAGATAAAGGGGAGAGAGGGCGAGAATTTAGGATCGCCTCTATCTGAGTGAATAGAGTTGACAACTCCTCAAAAGTAAGAGAAACATTAGCGGCTGTTCTTTTTAAATGATATTTGGCCGCCTTTACGCCTGCCTCCCAGAGTCCACCAAAGTGCGGTGAATAAGCTGGACTAAATTTAAATAAAATGCCTTCGTTAGCCGTATAGTCAATGACCGAGTCACGACTGGAGCGTAGCACCTTACCTAGTTCATTGTTTGCCCCCACGAAGTTAGTGCCATTGTCGCACCAAATCTCATAGGGCTTACCTCTGCGCGACACGAATCGTCGTAAACATAAAATAAATGCAGATGTAGTGAGGTCACTCACCAGCTCTAGGTGCACAGCTCTGGTACTTAAGCAAACAAATATACAGAGGTAACATTTACTTATTCGATTACCTCTTCCCCTTTTACTAGAGATTTGAAATGGTCCTGCGAAGTCGGTACCGGTAGAGTGGAAAGGGAAAGTAGGTCGCATCCTCGCTGATGGTAAGTTGCCCATTATAGGCTGTATAGTCTTACCACGAAATCTAGTGCATACAACGCATTGTTTATATACTTTGCGCGCTAAGGCCCTCCCACCTACAGGCCAGTACCTTTCTCTTACGGAGGCTAATAATAATTGTGGACCTGCATGAAATAAGCGATGGTGTTCACTTTGCATTAATAAAAGGGTGAATCTATGTTTACAATCTAATATGATAGGATGCTTTTTATTGTAATCAAAGCTTGAATTGTCAAGACGACCTCCTACTCTTAGTAGACCTTCAGAGTCATGAAAAGGATTTAAATTGAATATTTTAGATTTTTTAGGTATTCCTTGACCTCTTTTAATAGATTTTAATTCTGTATCAAATGATTCGAGTTGACATATTTTACATAGAAAGGTATGAGATTTATTTATTTCGTTAGTTTGTAGTGGACCATATAATTTGGTTTTATTCCTACAATTATATAAAAACCGCAATACATAAGCTAACACGCGACTTAAATGATTATACTTTGAATAATTACTAAAATTAATGATAGATTTATGACTGTCGTCGTGAGCTATATTTGTTTGTACATGAACCTTTAGTTCAGGTAAGTCCACTGACTTATGAGGTTGCTGTGGCCAAGCAGATGATCCATCCTTTAAGAAGGAGGGTCCTTCCCACCACAAGGGTTCAACCTGCAGACGCTGAGGATCTACACCTCTAGAAGCAAGATCTGCAGGGTTAAGGTGAGTGGGAACATGCCGCCACGAAAAGCCCTGTGTCAACTCATTAATTTCTATTACTCGATTGGCTACAAATGCTTTTAAAAGGTTTGGTTGTGAATTTATCCAACCAAGTACTACAGTTGAGTCGGTCCATATAACCTTTTGTGTTATCTTATGAAATCTAATGGACTGGATTACCTTTGTGGTCAACCTAGCACCAAGTAATGCGCCACACAATTCAAGGCGAGGTATTGTCATAGCCTTCAGAGGTGCAACCCTAGCCTTTGCACACAGCAATTTAACATCTACAATATTTTTATTACTAATTGACCGTAGATAGACACAAGCTCCATATGCTTCCTGAGAAGCATCTACGAAACAATGTAATTCAACTGACATGGGAATATCGCATAGTACATACCTAGGCAAACTAATTTTAGACAGATTATTAATATTTTCTGCTATCTTAACCCACTTCTTTTCAATGTGGGGTGGCACAGGGTCATCCCAGCCTAATTTTTCATTCCACAATTGCTGTAAAATAATTTTAGCTCTAATTATGCATGCACATAGCAGCCCTAATGGATCAAATATTTTACAAGTTAATGATATGATAACCCGTTTAGTAAGTTTCTTAGACATATCCATATCAACAGTGAAATGTAAAGTATCTGGTGACGGTGACCAGTTTAATCCTAAAACTGTGGAATATTTACTCAGATCAAGTGATTTAGATGTAGTCTCTGTTTGCAACGCTTGGGGGCAGTTTGTGCGTATTTTATGAAGAGGGAAACAAGCTGATGATAATATATTAGTGATGTCATCATATATTTCTTTAATTTCTTTTTCTGATTGACATCCTGTATTTAAATCATCCATATAAATATCATATTTTAAAATATTAGAAATTATGGGGTTAGAACATTCATGAGCTAGTTGAATTAGACACCTGGTGCTCAAGAAAGGTGCAGATGCTGTCCCATAGATGACAGTGTTTAGCTGCAAGACCTTAATTGGCTGTGAGCAATCATCTCTCCACAAAATTAGTTGTAAATGTCTCTGAGAAGGATCAATTTCTATTTGCCTGTACATTTTTTGTATGTCCCCTGTTAAAACATACTTGTAAGTTCTAAACCTTAATAAAATAGACAACAAGTCATCTTGTAGAACTGGACCAACATACTGAATTTCATTTAATGATTTTCCTGAAGTAGTTTTGGCAGAGGCATCAAAAACAACTCGTAATTTTGTGGTTTCACTGTGCTCTCGCAACACCGCATGATGTGGCAAATAATGTCCAAATGAAGGACGTTTAATCTCATTTAAATGTCCTAACTCTTTATACTCTTCAATGAATGCAGTGTAACTTAGTTTGAGCTGAGTATTTTTATGTAATTTCTTCTCCAAGTTAAGGAAACGTTTTTTCGCTAAGTAATATGAATCGCCTAGTGCCTGTTCAGGAATCTCCTTGAATGGCATTTTAACAGAAAATCTACCACTGGGAAGACGTTTCATATTTTCTAAAAAATGTTGTTCACACAATTTATCTTGGAGTGAAGTGTTATCAACACAATTAATTTCTTCCATTTCCCAAAACTTTTTTAGGTCATTATGAATTTCTTTTGTGAAGTTACATGTCAAGTGACTACTAAGGCTACATTCTCCTAAACGTCCACTGACTAACCATCCAAATTGTGAATTTTGTAGGATAGGTTTACCTACACCTAGTGAAATACGCTTAGTCCCTACAATGTTCCAAAAAACATCTGCCCCTAATAGCATATCTATGTTAGAGGGATAATTGAACTTTGGGTCTGCAAGCACAATATTTTCTGGTAAATTCAGTTCCTGAATGTTAACAGGTGCACTCGGCAATGTTCCTGTAATTTGTGGAACTACAAGACAGTTTATTTCTAAATTAAATGAATTTAGTCTTGATTTTATTATTATATTGCAGCGCTCGGATATATTAAAAGAAACATTATTAATACCTGAAATCCGTAGCGGTTCAATAGTTTTAGTGGACAGACCTAACTTTCCTTTCAGGTTTTCTGTCACAAAGGAGGATTGAGATCCTGTATCTAATAGAACTCTTACACAGTAAGTTTCATTAGTATGTTCATTAAATACTTTTACAACAGCGGTACACAATAAAACCTGGCTGATGGATACAGCAGACAGTGATACCGGTTGTTGTTGAGTTGACGTAGAAGGTGCAGCAGTAGTATTTTCAGAACTGCTGTTGCTATTAGTTTTATTTACATGTACTAAACTATTATGTTTGTGTTTACAAAATTTACATAAACCCTTCATACGACAACGAAACGAGTTGTGGCCCTCACGCAGGCAATTTAAGCATAACTTTAATTTATTAACCTCCTTAAGCCTATCTTGAACATTCATATTATTAAATTTGAGACATTTTTGGATTCTATGACCCTGCTCGCTACAAATTAAACATAAAAGTTCACTTAAGTTTTCAACTGAAGAGACAAAGGCTTTTGATTTATTTTGGTTAAATTTATTAATATTCCCTTTGTCACTTTGTTGTGATGTGACTGATGTTGTTTCTAAAACATCAGCACGACTACGAATAAAATTAAAAAAATCCCTTAGTGTTGGTAAGTCAGGTAAGATATTCCTGTATTCCTCCCAACGTACAACCATACTGGTATCTAACTTCCCAGTTATTATAAATATTAATAGAGCATCCCATTGGTCAGTTGCTAGACCTAAATTGTTGAGCGCTCTTAAATTTTTTGAAATAATATCAATGAGATTTCTCAATTCCTTAACAGAGTCTTTATTAACATTGCCAATGCTACAAAGCGCCTTTAAGTGATTATTAACCAAGAGTTTTTTATTATTATACCTATCATTAAGTAATTGCCATGCAACACTGTAATTCTCAGAGGTAAACTCCAAGGATCTGATAACTTCAACAGCACCACCCTCTAGTGAAGACCTCAGATAGTGATATTTATTTATATTTGGTATAGACTCATTACTGTGTATTAATGAATAGAAGGTATCTCTGAATTCTAACCATTTTAAATAGGAACCATTAAATGTTAGCAATTTAATTGTGGGCAATCTTATTGACTGTAAGCCAGTTTGTAGGCAATTTGAATGGGAGCCTTTGTTACTACATGCATCACCAAACTTTTCTTTGTCTGACCCTTGCCTTTCTAAAATGTCCTCAATGACTGACATTATTGAAATAAACTTTGATTCAATGGACTCTCTTAATGTGAGTTGTTCCTCAGTGTCACAATCCTCACAAGTGTCCTCAATTATTGTTTGAACGTCGTTAAATTGACTAAATAATTCTTGACAATTTTCTAAACGTCTACCTAACTCTTTTAAATTAACGCTACTTAAAGTAGATTCTAGGTTTTTCATATCCTGTACATAATCATTTAATTTAGTTAAACGCCCTCTGATATTACCGCGTTTCCGAATTAGTTCACTGAATTTGCACGCATCCTTGTCCATGATTGCACTAAATATACTACACTAACCGAGTACAAATAATGAAATAAGCAATAAATGTGCATCAAACCAAACGCCCGGTTAGGCGTACACTCCAGTCGCAGCTCGCAGCCACGCGTTGTTACGGCAGGCACGCCGCACAGGCACACAAGATGGCCGCTCTGCTATTCTGCGACCGCGCCGCGGTCCGCGGAGCCCTGCTCGCCACGTGGTCGGACGGACGCTGGGAGGCAGCGCGCAGACGCAGCCCGCAGATTTCCTGGAAGTGTTCGGCAAATCTATTTGAAGCAAGAATGCAGTGCAAGGCTTAAGCTTTGTTATTGGTGCATGAAACACGGAATTGGGTATTTAGTACCGGAATATAAACACTAGATGTATAATAAGCGTTCAAAATTATATGCCTTCACTCACAGCGCACGGCACAGCACAGAGGCACGTGTATTATTTTATAACCCATGCGGGCATGCGGGACCTATTGTATGGTCGCCATAAATATATATGCTTAAAATATACTCCTCATATTAGTCTGGAGTTACGACCAAATTATTTAGATACACAACTCACGAGATTTTAAAATTACCACAATGCAATAAAATTCTGTTTGCAAGCTGCCCCTAACCTCGAGGAATACACTCTACGAGGAGGACGCTCTAAACACACAAACAAAGCGGCGGAAATTGGGGACGGAAATATAAAATAGGAACGAGCTCACTTCCCTTCGGCAGACCTCCTGACGCGATGCCCGCTGTATCCAGGTAGATCTTCGACAGCCGTGGTTGTGTAGCCTCCTCGTGTTCCCAGCAATGTCGCCTGATGCACGCGGTTGCGATTCCCGATGGGCAGCGGCGGCGCCGGCGGTTTAGCGCCTGCACGGCGCGCGCACGTGGTCGGTTCGAAGAATCCGGAACACGCTACCGAGTCGCAGTTTTCTCGTAGTTGTGGTTGCAGATTTCTTTTTGCTCACGGTCGCCAAATGTTTGATAAATGAAACGGGTGAACGTTATAATAAAATAATATAATCTCAGCTTGACAACTATTTGGATTACATTACAAATTTAATGGTTGGCCGCGCGGCCTACAATGTTCTTCCCGGTACCGGGTACCGGGGTCGTTTGGAGGTGATGAAAAAAGGAACGCTCTGCGTGGGCGCTCGTCTTTTATAGACGCCGCCGCGCCGGCGATGACGAAACGGGGAGCGCGGCTACGTTCCGTTCTCCGCACCCTCCGTTGGTACACTTGCGCGTGTACAATTATATTAAACAACAATACAAAGACTGTGATTTAGTTCTAGACTTGTTTTTCCCTACGAAACAATACCTAGCATTGGATTGCTCAAGATCGATCATGATAGTGTGGTATTTTTCAAAAATTAAATAAATGGACTGTACTTTTAATAAGTCACCTTTCTAAACACTGTCATTTAATAGCAGAAGATACTTCCCAATGCACAAAAAAAATGATTTTCCTGGGTGATAATACTCACGCCAGCACATCAAACTACCCCAATCTGTCAAATTTCTTTTATTGATTTTCAACTTTATTACCAAAGGGTACGGTTCATGTTCAATTGCAAATATTTGACAGTTCGGGATAGCTTGATGTCCTGGCGTCTATACATCTACAAAAATAAAACCGACTTCCAAAACAAACACTACAAAGTGACAAATAATTTTGATTTCGGAAGTAGGTGTCTTCGGTTTTGTATTTTCATTTTTTGCCACCGACTTCCGAAATCAAAATTATTTGTCACTTTGTAGTGTTTGTTTTGGAAGTCGGTTTTATTTTTTGTAAAAAAGTTTTTATTTTTCACTTTTTAGTTGTGGTACCTACCTACACAACCCCCCCCCTCCCCCAAAATTTTAATACCACTACCTGGTATGTAAATTACAGTGACAAGAACTTATTAGAACATCGTCCACATATATTAAGTAGGATTTTTTTTAGATTTTTGTTGATTTTTCAAAAACCACTTATTCGATTTCGCTAAAAATTTTATGGGACCATTTGGGAAGTATACACTTTCCAACAAAAAAAGAATTTTTCAAATCGGTTGGCAAGCAACGGAGTTATGCGCGAACAAACATAAAAAAAAAAAAAAATACAAACATCCGAATTGAGAACCTCCTCCTTTTTGAAGTCGGTTAAAAAGCGCAAATAAATAGGGTATTTTGCCAAAATAGAATTTAAATGTTAATATAAAGTAATTTTGTAAATACTCAACAAAAACCGATTCACATCTGCCATCTCGTAATTACAAAATACCGACAGAGTGAAGAAAAATCTTCATGCAAAACAATTTTGTGCATGAATGCACCACACACTCGAGACTTTTTTACGCAAACTCTTTCATTTATTCTAGCCTATTTAGCTCGTAGTACGAAACATCGCATGTAACCACGGCTTAGGGCTAGCTATAGATGAGGGATGCAACTATCAAAAGAATATTTACCACGTAGCCTAAACCACTACCTCTTATAGCTTATAGCTATATTATTTTAATTTTACTTCACAGGTGGGAAAAGATGTCAAAGTCAAATCATTTATTTCAAATAGGCACAAGTAAGGCACTTTTTTTACCAGATATTATGTTCAGTTTTTCCCAGACAGAAATGCTACTTTTAATGCAGGTTATACGAGAAATAAAACGAATGCCTCCCTCAACCATTTCACAAAACGAGAAAGGCAACACAAGTTAACTCACAAAAGGTTAAAATTCCGAGACCAGACGTGAAGATTCCTACTTTATTTACATATTTAACTTTTAAACTAAATGCTATCTCACATTTAAGCTTTAATTTAAAAGCTTCACAGAATAGGTACTTGCCTGTTAGTCAGTATAAAATGTCTGCGTATATTCTCATTTCAGTTTTATTTTGCACAATCTGGCTTAGGGGCTGAAGGCTTTTTTTTTTTTTTTTTAAGGCTGGGAAATCATCCAATGACTGCTCCCGCTCTGGGTGGAGCGGAAGGGAGTGTCAGACTCTTACTGACTAAAACCCATCCATGTTACTTCCGTAGCCCTTTATGTTCCGAGGTAGCGGTAACCCCTTCGGACAATCCCACCGACCCGGCAGACATCGGCCCTAACTAGCCCCTATCAACGATGCTGACATCTCTTTGATGGGCGCGTGGACGCACCATCCGGTATTACTCACCATCCGTAGGCCCGTACCTGCGTTGGAAATAGTTTGTGCGCATTTCTAGTCGCCTCTTTTGAAATCTTGCAATAACCAATAGGTTGTCTGCCAATAAAAACTTAGCAATATACAAAGATTTCGATTTTCACTATAAAGTCTGGTCTATATTCTTCGAAGACTAAAGTAGAGGTGTACCTACACTTCATCTTTATTTCCACGAAGGAAAGCCTATTACCGGGTACAAATCCAGATTTCGGGCTGCTACTGAGAAAATCCAGATGGAAAAACACTACAGGAACCAAGAAGTCTCTCAGGCTCCAAGAGCTGTCAATAGAAGCAGACTATGCAGTAAATAAAATGTATATATTTTTAATTTTGACATAACAGAGCACAATATTTTACTAAATATTTTAAGGAAAACCAGTTTAGAAACACAGGATTGAAACCCTTCTCCCATCACAAAAAAGAATTATTCGGGAAAAGCACAAAGTAAAAGCTTTGATTTTTCTTAGAAATTCGAAGCCTTTGATGTACGGGACGGAACAGCAATTATTGTGATATCCGAGCAAACAATGGGGGTTTGTTTTAAAACTGACGTTTGGTATTCCAATCCTAATAGGTGAGGTGAATAATTCGTTCATTCGTTATTTTTAGGCGTTACCGTGCCCACTACTTGCACCATCGACGATTTGAAAAATACTGCAGTTAGTATTTCTGATCTTATCGACTCAAAGGGGTCTTGTCAAGGAAATGGGTCTTTGTTATTAATACTCAAATTAAGTCTTAATTCTAATAATCATAACCTTTTCAGAGTCTGTTTCGGCATGTCTTGTCAGACAGTAAGAAAATGCCGGCGCCTTCAAATTTTAAATTTGTCCCTTACAAACTTCGTAAAAGTGTATTTGATGAGTCATTTATAAAAATAAACATCATTTCATTTAATTTCCTAATAATTTCAAGACTTTTAATGAGTAAGATCCAAACATGATTCAAAACCTTAACATCCAAGGCCATTGATTTCGAAATAAACTCAGTGAATTTAAATTCCAATACAGTCCTAAACAAACACCATTTAGTTTTGTAAATAAATATTTATATTTAACAGCTAGAAAGTTTAGTACTACTAATGCCTGGAATAATGATCAAACACTGTATTTTAGGTAAAACCCCACGACCTCAAAATTATAATTGGGTACGAAAACTACCGCAGCCCATTGAAAATGTTCAGACAAGCACGTTGGAAAGGATTTATGAAATTCTTCTTGGATTTAGGAGAGATAATAGAATAAATAGGGATAATATTCAATTCTTTTTTTTTAAGCAGTGATAGCTTTTTGGTGTGACCGACGGACTGGCAATTCTTAGGTCTCGAGTTTGAACCCAAATAATCACATGAATCCGAAAATTCAGAGGTCTCTGACTTTTCGGATTCATGTGATTATTGTAAAAATTATCACTTGCTTCAAAAACGTGGAAGAAAACAGCGTGAGGAAACCGCCATGCTTGAGAGATATTTCTCAACATGTGAAGCTAAGTCAGAGGCCCATGGGCAGCATAAATATCTGACACCAGGTTAGTCACTAAACACAAGAAGAAAGAAAGAGAGAAGTTCTTTTTCACCATTACTAACTTCGGCCCGCGACTTCGTTTGCGTTAAATACTCCTTTACTTAATCTAGGATATTTCAAGTTTACAGTCCATCATCTGCCTAGCCTTTTCACAACTATGTTGGGATCGGCTTCCAGTCTAACCAGATGCAGCTGAATACCAGTATTTTACATGGAGCGACTGCCTATCTGACCTCCTCAACCCAGTAACTGGCCCCTTGGTAAGCCTGACTGTCAGATTTTCGGGTTTTCTGACGACCCATAATGACTGTCAAAAATGCACAAATGACAGCCGGGACCAACGGCTTAACGTGCTTTCCGAGGCACGGAGGATTCGCGATATGTAAAGGTCGCCCATCCTTGGCCAACCCCGGCAAGAGTAGCTTAAGTATACAGTATAGGGCACGCCACGATAGTGGCGGTAAGGCCCCTCTTTGAGGAGTGGCTAGAGAGGCGTCACGGCGCCCTCACCTACCGCCTGACGCAGGTCCTTACCGGACATGGATGTTTCGGGAGGTTCCTGCACATCATCAGGCGGGAGGAAACGCCCGGGTGTCACCACTGCGAGGATCGCCCAGAGGACACGGTAGAGCACACGGTGCAAACCTGCCCCGCATGGGCGGAGCACCGCCGTGTCCTCGTAGAGGCGATCGGCGGCGGCGACCTCTCGCGCCCGGCCCTGGTGCAAGCCATGGTCCGGGGCGAGAGGGAGTGGGAGGCAGTCACCTCCTTCTGCGAAAAAGTTATGCTCGCGAATGAGGTGGCGGGATGGGAGAGAGAAAGGTCCTCCCGTCCCAGCCACCGCGGGAGACGCTCCGGGCGTCGGGAGCCACGTGACGACTCCCGGTCACCGTAGGCGCGGGCCTGCGGGCGGTGAGTAATGGGTGACTCACCGTCCGATCAGCACCAGACCCGTGCCGTACGGCGCGTATATGTTCCACCCAGAGCGGGAGCAGTCATTGGATGATTTCCCAGCCTTAAAAAAAAAAAAAAAAAGTATACAGTATAGCTTTTAAAAAGTAGCTTTTGGTCAGATATTTAGTTTTCAAAATCGCGTGGCACAAGTAACAAGTTGATGATCCCGTTCTTTTGCTCTCGAGTGTACTATCGTTAGAAATTACTCCACTAAAACCATACAAGCTCTTCAACCTTTTAAACACAGGAACAATAAAACAAAATTCTGAGACAAGGACAGGAAATAAAGTTCCTTTCGAACGAGAAAATATCGTACAGTTTATCAGCGACACAAGAAATATCACGTCCGTCCCTCCCTCGAGATACTACAAAAAATATGGACAGTTACGAGAAAAAGTCTTACAATGAATACAGACTTTGTTATAACGTTCGGTCCGGTTTGATCTAAAAAATTGAAGGCTGGGATGCGATTTTTGTTAGGAATTTTGTGTTGGTTTTTTTTGTTTTGAAAGGTATTCGGCGGGTTGCGTTATTGGGCCACAACGAGACATAGTCAATATATTATCCATCTTCTTATACCTATATAAGTTAAAATCACATGTCATAAGTATGAAAGATCTAATATTGATAATTCTTAATCTATACGAATATTATAAAGCTGAAGAGTTTGTTTGTTTGAACGCGCTAATCTCTGGCAGTACTGGTCCGAATTGAAATTTTTTTTTTGTGTTGAATAGTCCATTTATCTATTAGGTTAAAGGCAATAGGTTATGTAACATCACGGTACGGCCAATAGGAGACGATGAGTGAAATCGCGTGGGAGCAGCTAGTTAATAATATGAATTCGGACTCTGAATTCTAAACAAAATTCTGAGTGTGTGTTGGACGCCTAAGAGGTGGTAGTTCAGATCCAGGAGTACTTAGGTACAAATAAAATGGTTTCCAAAAACTTCGAGACGAAAAGTAAATAGTCTAGGTACGTAAACATCCACCTAGTTTTATCTCGATGACAATTCTGTCGTCGACAGTACAAGGAAAGATCGTCTGCCCAAGACAGAAGACGGTTTAGTTTTTGTTCCCTCGTGTGGTTCGCGACTCATTGGGAACTTAGAAATTCATTATTTTCCTTTGAAAAAAAAACTTTGCTCATCTCGTCGCTTTCTTTGACCTTTGAGGGAAGGTAACTAACTTGATAATCGAGTGACGTCATCAGAGATAAAGTTGTGTTTTGTTTTTCGTTGCTCTATTTTTGGTATGTTTGCGTTCCCACGGCCTGGCCTGGCCCGATCGGGGGGCCTGGACAAGTGTCAATCGTTCCGTGTCGATTCAATTTCGAAAATTGTTGATCGAAAAATCCGATATCGCAGCAATTCGGATCGTCAAGAATGCCTCTTGTCAACGCATTTGTATGGTAATATTGATCGAGTTCGTTACACAATTTGATATTGTTTAACACTTAGCCATCGAAAACGATTGATCACGTGACATTTCGAAAGCTTATGCCAATTCCATACATTTCGGATTTATCTAATTTCGCTATCGTTAATGAAAATGTGGCTTTGTCTAGGTCCACTGGCCTGTGAGAAAGCGGACCGATAGGCCAGGCCGTAGCATCCGATGAAGCCTGCGGTGGCCTATCGTCGGAATGTATGGCACGGACGCATTAGCTAATGAGCAGTGTCTCTATTTCCGCCCACATAATATCCCGTCTACCTTCATAGCAAGAGTGAACAGGTATCTTTTGGGAACGCTCGCTGCACTATAGACCTCATCCATCGCTTTCCAAGGTGTGATCGAGGTCAAGACCAAGCCCAGTCCACAGCAAAAGAAAAGAACCACACAGCTTTGTGTTGACCTGGTTAATCAGGGCACTTATTTGACAGTAATCGTGTAGCTTTCATGTGCAGCTGTATCATTTATTCTCAAGAACACTTAGGTGAAATTTCACCAATGAAACTGAACGCGATCAGCACATCATTAAACGTTTATAAGCGGTCAGTGTCATTTTTTCTGTCTTCTTCTTTTCGTGTGGTTAGTGACTAACCTGGTATCAGAGTTGTTATGCTGTCCATGGGCCTCTGACTTAGCTACAGATGTTAACAAGTATATCTCTCAGACATGCTTGTTTCCTCACGATGTTTTCCTTCACCGTAAAATGTCACAGACAGGTGAAATTGGCACTGAGGTATTGTTCCGACCAAACGTATCGTCAACTGTCGACTGGGAGCGTCTAGTTCAAAATTTATGAAAAACAACTTCGGCCGCCGATTGTGTAGCCTTTATTTTTTATACAACCTCACAGTTGGCGGCGGACAGTACGTTTGGTGTGAACAATGTTTTACTCATGACTACAAATTTTACAACTAAAATTTTTTTTTGAGGTTGGGAAGTCAGTGACAGACTCTTACTGACTAAAATCCATTCATGTTCCTTCCTTACCCCTTTATGTTCCGGGGTAGCGGTAACCCTTTCGGACAATATCGCTGAGTAGAATTCTCTACTCAGCGGGATCCCGCTGACCCAGCAGGCCTCGGCCCTAAAGACCGTAAGCTACCCATTACTCACCATCCGCCTACAGCCTACAGTGGCCGGGAGTCGTCACTCGTGACGCCCGGAGTATCTCCCGTGGCGGCTGAGTCGTGAGGCTCTGTCCCTCATACATTCCGCCACCACCTTCGCGAGCATAACTGCTTCGCAGAAGGAGGTGACTTCCTCCCACTCCCTCTCGCTCCGGACCATGGCTTGCACCAGGGCCGGACACGACAGCCGGTCGCAGGTCGCCGCCGCCGCCAATCGCCTCTACGAGGACACGGCGTTTGGTAGTGGAAACGGCGAACGTTTGGTGTGAACGAAGCCTTACTCATGTCTACAAAGTTCATAGCTAAGTACTTAATTTGACAAGTTAACAAAACTTATGAGAATCTATGAATAGTTTATTGAGAAACAAAAAGGTCTCTCAAGGGATTAAACTTGTTCTTTTACTTCAGAAGCTTCGTTTCGAATGAAAAAGATTTATGTGAAGTTACGAGTATCTTATTTGGAATCAAGTTAGACATCCACATCTACCAGCTGATGTAAGGGTGCGTACAGATTATGTAAAATAAATTACTAGCTGCGCCCGCGCGATTTCACCCACTGCTCGGCTCCGATTAGTTGTAGCGTGATGTTACATAGCCTATAGCCTTCCTCGATAAATGGACGATCCAACACAAATCCAACAGAATTTTTCAATTCGGACCAGTAGTTCCAGAGATTAGCGCGTTCAAACAAACAAACTCTTTAGCTTTATAATATGAGTATAGATAAAAATTTGCTGTCTATCACATCCACATTATATAAGCTTGCTCACCACTCTATAGAAATATGATATATAACTACGTTTTATAACATGTTATGTTATACAGTGTGGACGCAGCTTTGGGAACAGAAAATTTAAAAGATAATGCTCAATTCCACAAAGTTTATAACCAAAGTCGCTTCCCGTCGTCTGTCCCTCTATACGCTAAGATCTTTTAAATTACGCAACGAATTTTAATGCGGTTTTTAACCGACTTCAAACAAAAGAGGAGGTTCTCAATTCAACTGTATTTTATGTTTGTTAGTTCAGATCCTTCGACTGGGTGAACCGATTCTGATGATTCTTTTTTTATTTGAATGCTGGTGCTGGTCCCATTTCAATTTGGTCTGACAATGGCATCCATGAGAAAACCATGTAAGTCTAAATTAGATAATTAAAAACTTCAGGTCACTGTTGTTTACATAGCAAATTTAGTAGTGGATACGAATTGCTGTAGGGACTGTGGGGTAGGTAATTACCAAAACTCAAACTGGTTGTTTTTATTTTTGTAAAAAATGTCATCAATCGAGAGAGATTGATTCAAGAGGAAGGTTTATACGTATAGTTTAACTAGCTTTTACCCGCGTGATAGGCCGTGCGAAGCCGGTATGGATCGCTAGTTTGCAAAACAACACCATATCTTCTATAGCCACCGAGATCCATAGCCTAATATGTTATGTTTCTCAACCTGCAATAGTCCAACACCAACATGAGATTGTCTTTGGATGCACTTGCACAAGGATAATCGTCGGTCGGTGCCTCATATCATTCAAAACATCTAAGGGGCCTCTGTCAGTTGGTATTGGCCCCTCTCACGTCTTACAATTAACATCCAGGACCCTAGGGACCCGAGAGATCCCTGAGGAGACCGTGAAGGGGGACTCCCTTCATCAATTCTATTTCTTGTTAATTTTGACGTTCAAAAGTGCCATTCTTGTGCCTATTTGAAATAAATGTTTTGACTTTGACTGTGACTCCCCTAAACCTCGCTATACACGGCAGCACGTCACCGCAATGCCGCCGTATTCCCTGGAAACCCTCGGTAGGCAATAATGGATTTAAGAATCCCACACTCCCTGGTCTTTTCCTTATAGTCCATGCGCCTTTTGAAAGTATCGCCCCGAAAAATCCAAAAAAAAGAAGCCGAGAAAAAAAAATAGGCTCTAATCATTTATATTTTTCGGACTAGAATCTTTATTATAGTAATTTAGTTCTGCAATATTATTTTTTAATTATTTTTTAATTTAAGTAAGTCATACTTTTATACAGTAGATGTTTAAGTTAGTATTAATTAAGTTAGTAGTGTTTAGTAATAATTTAGTGTTTATAATGTTTACATTATTATCTGTGTATCTGTATAGTTGTATTTAAAATATTATTATTGTCCTAGCTATCGAATTAGGTTTAAACCTGTAATGGTAGTCTTAGAGTTTTTACTAAATAAATAAATAAATAAATCTTGCTACAGATTGAATTGTTGATTCGGGTTAGTATGGAAAAGAAAAGAAAGAGATGCGTTTATTTGCGGCAAACATGACGCAGTAGCATAAAAAACAAGTTGTGGGGAAATATGCGTCACATCTGCGTAAAATGCCATCGCTCAGCATAATGCTTCAACCCCATGCGAGACAGCGACAATGGCCCGAAAAGAAACCCTCTCAACATTATGTTAGGTTAGAGCAATGACAGTGTGTGCAACACAGAATCATAACCAAAACTACATCCCTATATGAGTATATGAGCTGCATGAACGGTGAAGTTAAACATCGTAAGGAAACCAGCATGCCTGAGAGATATTTCTCAACAGCATGTGAAGCTAAGTCAGAGGCCCATGGGCGGCTTAAAAATTCTGACACCAGGTTAGCCAACCACACGAAAAGAAGAAGCTGATCTAGCGTTTCAACATCAAATGGACCATCCCCTTTATATATCAAACTAGCTACATAGCTCGGAGACATCTCCTCAAACGAACGAACACCTAAACTAAAATTACCGCCCGCCCACTGCTTCGATTTATTTATTTATCTAGTTTTTAGTTCCATTTGTCTAGTCTGTTCACGTACATACTGTCTCGCTGAATCCACAGAACTCAAACAAGGTTTTCAAAACAAATTCACATTGTTTTCTCTATAAATATTAATGGAATTCCTAGTAATCATGTTTTGTATCGTATAATTTAGAGAAATATTTTTGCCTACGTGAGCACTTATTTCAAAAATATTATTACTGGTTAAACTATAGATTTACGCTAGTACTACTACCAAAACTCTCTCAAGGCATTTTCAAGAAGAAAAAAAAAACCGGCGAAGTCCGAGTCGGACTCTCGTTCCCTACCCTTATACCATATATTATACCATCTATAAAAACGGCAAAAAAATTACGTTTGTTGTATGTGAGCCCCCTTAAATATTTATTCTATTCTGTTTTTTAGTATTTGTTGTTATAGCGGCAACCGAAATCATCTGAGAAAATTTCAACTGTCTAACTATCACGGTTCGTGAGTTACAGCCTGGTGAAAGACGGACAGACGGACGGACGGACAACGAAGTCTTAGCAACTAATAGGGTCGCGTTTTACCCTTTGGGTACAGAACCCTAAAAAACAAGGACAAACACTATAAAAACATTGCTACTAAAGCAGTCAAAACGCATTTCAATAAAAAACCAAATATATCAGGTACAGAACCCATTTAAAATCAATCATAAAGAAATACTCAAGGAAAAAGCGTAATATAAAAATTTGAAATTCGAATCGGTTCGTTATAACATTCTCATTAAAATTAGCTTTTTTGTGGGTACCTTATTTGAATATTCCATTTTACTTGCTCTCTAAAGTACCTACCTGGGTACTTGATTTGAGAGTGTTCAATACATGAGTTACTTTAATCTTGTACTAAGGCGGGCGCGACGACGGTTCGTTTGATTTATGGTGTGGTTTCACTGCGGCGACTTTGCGGTTATTTATCGAGTGAACGAGCTTAAAGGGATTTTGATGAGGTCTGGGACCCATAGCAGATCTAATAGACTTTGTCACTACAATGTCACCCCAGACTGGATGAATTTATCTGTTTAGGTAAGTATAATAATCCAATCAAACAATTAAATGGATGGTGAATTTAAGGCACGTGACAAACCGCGTAGTAGTAGTGCGAGAGCGTGTAGTTAGAAAGTCTAGTCAATCACATAATAAAAAAATATTAGACATGTATTTTTCTGTTTATCATATTAATAAAAAACGACTGAGATAAAACGCATTAATGTTTGGGAGTGGGGGCTTGCTACGTCACAAGTAAGTATAAAAACTACACTCTTGTGACGTCATACTACATTTTAACTCAATGTATTGAAGTAGTCTTTAGATTGATTATGTAAAAAAAGAATAAATACGTTTCCAATATTTTTTAATAATTTGCCTTTTTTTTTTGAGGCTGGGAAATCATCCAATGACTTCTGCCACTCTGGGTAGAGCGGAAGGGAGTGTCAGACTCTTACTGATTAAAACCCATCCGTAGCCTTTTAGGTTCAGGGGTAGTGGGTAACCCTTTCGGTCAATCCGGCTTAATAATAATCTAGCTTGCAGAATAAAAATAAAATTAAGGCATAATATGCCATTGCAGTGACAAGAGCCAGTTAATAATAAACAGATACAACTTGAATTGGCTGCAGTCAAGATATCGTATATTAGCAACACAAGAATTAAAACAGTTTCAACAAAATATTAACTTTATCTATGCTACATAAGATTCGAATTAAGCTCATCGTATTAAACTTTATTCAGACATAGTCTATTTAGTGGAAACGCACCTCTACCAACGCAAAATGAATTCCAAATTTTCTGTGTCTCAATTTGATAACATTTCGTATTAGCATTTCACTGTCTGCGTTGATTTCATATGAAATTTAAATCCGAAAGACGAGTAAAATACTAGTCTTTATTTCATGTGTGGAGCATAATGTGATTTTCCTGTGTGTAGCCTACCTAGATTAACATTTTCCTCATATTTCATTACGATGCAAACATTTGCCCTCCAAATTTGCTTGATATTTTTAGTAAAATATTAAGTAAATTGAGAAAAGTGAAGGTATTTTCTGAAGAAAAAAGTACACCACGTACAATATTGGTAAATTAAAAGGGTTTTTCATTACGAAATGAACGCCCACAAGATTCTGCGAACTAGAAGAGTTATACAATTTTTTCCATCTTAACCATTTTTTTTTTACAATATGGGAATTGCTCACGGGTTAATTGAGTAACCCCTTTGCGGTTGTCTGCAGGACGTAGAGGTCGAAATAGAATTTGTGGTCGGCTGGTCCCTTGCCCATGCTTGAAGTCTCTGAGAGATCGAATCCTGAATAAGGTGATCCGTCAGAGAACCAACGTTATCGACATAACTCAGAGGAGAAACACGTTGAAATGGCAACGCGTCGGCCATTAGCCGCAGTACCGATAACCGTCGCGATAGACATATTTCTGAGTGGAGAACTCGAATCGGAAAACGTAAGGTAGGACAGGACGTCCTTAGGCTGGGAGGAGCAATGATCTTTGCAGCGAGCGTTGAGCTGAATGGCGTGCAACTGCAGAGGCCTTTTTTTTTTGAGGGTGGGATATCCCACTCCGGGTGGATCTGTATGGAGTCTCTTACTGACTAAAACCCATCCATGTTCCTTCCTCAACCCTTTGTGTTCCGGGGCAGCGGTGACCCGGCAGGCATCGGCTCTAACGGAGCCTTCCCTAATGCTGACTCTCTTTGAGGCGCGCCTGGAACACGAACGCACCGGCCGGGCCTGGTCCTGGTCGGCCGGTGAGCTACCCATTACTCACCGCTACGGTGGCTGGGAGTCATCACGTGGCTCCCGACGCCCGAAATCTAAAGAGGCCTGTAACCTGCAAATTAAAAAAAACTTAAGAAAATTTTAACGGACTATCCTGGTGCTTTTACCTTCTGTAACCTAATTGTTTTGTCAAATCGTAAGACAATGCGAAGCAGAGGCGGTCACTAATTGTGGCTAGCATTGCTGGGGAGACGCTCTACAGCAACCCATAATTCAATTGCTTGTACCTTTGAGCCTGTAAAGGTACAATTTTTTTAAGTATGTACTTCTTCTTTTTGTGCGGTTAGCGACTAACCTGGTGTCTGAGTTTTTTATGCTGCCCACGGGCCTCTGACTTGGCTTCACATGCTGTTGAGAAATATCTCTCAGACATGCTGGTTTCCTCACGATGTTTTCCTTCGCCGATTTTGAAGCAAGTGATAATTTGTACAATACTCACATGAATCCGTAAATTCGGAGGTCTTGGGTTCGAACTCGAGACCTATGACTTGGCAGTGCGACGGTCACACCAATAGGCTATCACTGCTTAAGTATGTACGAATTCGGTTCACTTTGCGTACAATTGTGATATGAAAACAGTAAAATCGATGATGGGGTTTCTGGGGACCGTGGCGTGCATAAATGGGTTTAGTTTAGCATATCTCACTTCTACAGCGTGACCTACAAAATATTCAACTTCAGATTATTACATAACTCAAGGGCAATCTCTACCTCGATATAAACTACGTTTTCTATACCAGCAGCCTGTATTTCCATATTATTCACGCAGTGTAATCTAAGACTGAATTAATTAATTCAAATTCGTGGCAGTTTCCTATCCAAAATAATTTGGCGGTATTATAAATGTACATAATTAGTGATACAAGGTTTTCTGTAATATATCAAAGCTCAACAATTGTGTTATTTGAAACTGTTCTGTGGGATGGAGTTAGTCATTTGTAAATTTGTTTTGTCTGGTTTAATTTTGGTGTGAATTCATTATTTAATACGTTTTGATTTTTCGAAAGGATGATGCTTTGTGTAAGCAAGTTTACTCTCGGAATATTAAGGCACTAATCTCCACACACAAGTTCTAACTCCGGCCAGCTCATAGATATATTTTTATGGGCCAGCTACTCAGCGGGATTGCTCGAAAAGGTTACCGATAACCCGGCACATAAAGGTCTAAGAAAGGAACATGAATGGGTTTTAGTCAGTAAGAGTCTGACACTTCCTTCCACTCCACCCAAAGTGGGAGGGGGACATGTGATGATTTCCTACCCTCAAAAAAAAAAATGGGCCAGCTACATTTTTAACCGACTTCAAAAAGGAGGAGGTTCTCAATTCGGATGTTTGTATTTTTTTTTTTTTTTATGTTTGTTCGCGCATAACTCCGTTGCTTGCCAACCGATTTGAAAAATTCTTTTTTTGTTGGAAAGGGTATACTTCCCAAATGGTCCCATATAAATTTTATCGAAATCGAATAAGCGGTTTTTGAAAAATCAACAAAAATCTAAAAAATCCAACTTAATATATGTGGACGATGTTCTAATAAGTTCCTGTCACTGTAATTTACATACCAGGTAGTGTAATTTTGGGGGGGAGGGGGGGTTGTGTAGGTAGGTACCACAACTAAAAAGTGAAAAATAAAAACTTTTTTACAAAAAATAAAACCGACTTCCAAAACAAACACTACAAAGTGACAAATAATTTTGATTTCGGAAGTCGGTGGCAAAAAATGAAAATACAAAACCGAAGTCACCGACTTCCGAAATCAAAATTATTTGTCACTTTGTAGTGTTTGTTTTGGAAGTCGGTTTTATTTTTTGTAAAAAAGTTTTTTTTTTTGCAAACTCTGGATCAGCTACATTTTTTTTTGCAAATTCTGGACCAGCAAATTTTTTTTTTGCAAATAACTTGTCTGTTTCAACCGGGAATTCTTAAGAATTTCCTTCGTATGTTCCTTAATTAGAATTTGACCTTCTGCTTTATCTACTTCGTGCTTACCTGACTGTTTTGCCTGATAGCTGCCTGTAATTAACACTTAGTGCGGAGCGCAGCAGCTGCATCTAATAACTGACAGAACTATCAAGTTTAGCTCGCGTCTGTAGTATTAAATTGGCATTGATTTAGCAAAATTGATTGATTAGGAGAGGTAGATGCAGTCAATCGTACGTGGATGCTAACAATTTGACTTTCACAGAGGATTTATTTCATCTGAGACATTAAAACTAAGTTTAAGAGCTGTCAGTGTTCATTTTATATGGAATATTGACACCGATTGAAAGCGTTTTAGATGTACAGACGCCAGCACGTCAAGCTATCCCTAACTGTCAAATTTTACCAATTGAAAACGAACCTTATTCTTTTGTAATAAAGTTGAAAAACTATCAAAGAAATTAGACAGAATGGGGTAACTTGATGTGCTGGCCTCTGTACTGATCGCGTTTAGTTTCATTGGTGAAATTGGCACATAGAATTGAGAACTATTAATATGGCAAAAGAAAAACATTTAAACGGTCATTTGTAATGACAATATCGCCCGGATGTTTGGTCACTATTGTATTAAAATGCCTACGCGTTGCCAGCTAAATCAACGAAGATACTACGTAAACGATATTGATAGAATAATACTGAGATGAGACTGCGATTTCTATCACAGTATTCACTAGGATATGAGAAGGTAAATGCAAACTGACTCCAAGAAAATTTTAGGCGAAAATCAATTCGATTCAACTCGTACACCTCACGTATGTAGGTAGGACATTGATAAACGATTACCTACGAATGCATACTGGAATGAAAAATGTACGCTTACTCACTTCGAATACATTACTCTCCACTTAGATTTCATTTTCAATACGATTATACCTTTACCGCGTGTTTTAGTTATAGTACAGTTCTATTGTATTAAATCCTTCAAATGCATTTTTTGGTTGAGTAGAAAAATTTCAATCATTATCATTAGACTAAACTAGTATGTACAATGTTTATAAGATGGCCAATTATTACTAAATTCCACTAACGATTAATGTGGGTAATATTTAACAAATTGGAACGCCAAAACAGCGACGTAAGAATTACACAAATGAATAATAATCATAGACTCAAAAAATACAATAAAAAAAGGTTTATAAACCGTTTTATAAACTTGTACATATTTATTATTAATATTTTAAGTATTTTGGTAATGTGTATTATTATTATGTGTGTAAATAAGAGTTTATACTTGAAAAAAATGGTGCTCTCGTATACATTGAAAAAGCAACTATTCCAACTTTTTTTTTTGCTTCCTTCATGCTACTAGTAAATGAATCTATATATACAAATTAGAAGCAATTAGGTTCAGTTTTCTGCCTGAACTTTTTTTTTGCCAGTTTAAAAGTAGCTCACGGTCTTGGACGATGTGACTTGCGTCAGGCGATACGCGCGTCACCTGTTCCCATCTGTCGCTCCGCAAGGCGCTTACGTTCTGACAATCCCGCTTACCCGGCAGGATTCGGCCCTAACGGACCCCTTCACGTGCTGACATCACTTTGAGGCGTGCGTGGAACACGTGCGCGCCGTCCGGCATGGGCCTGGTGCTGATCGGACGGTGAGCTACCCATTACTCACCGCCCGCAGGCCCGCGCCTACTGTGGCCGGGGCGTCTCCCGCGGACGACGGTAAGCGTGTAAGCTAATTAAATACAAAGAACAACGAGCTCGGAATCCATAAAATCAAAATCAAAATCAAAAGTCATTTATTCAAATTAGGCTGAAGATCAGCACTTTTTGAAGGTCAAAGTTACATAAGACAGTCCCCCAAAAACGCCCACCCTTCACCACTTCCTAGTGCTTTAGCTGGGAAGAAGAAGTGGCGCAACAAACTCCCCAGCAGCACAGCTGTCTGTTTAGTTGGAAGAACTTGACTCTACACACATTTATCGCATGAGAAGTAATTAACATTACAAAACACATCACATTAAAATCAATCATTTGCCACATGTCAGCTAGCACACGTCCATATACCAATTAAAACATTAAAACTGACTGTACTCAAGCGTAAATTTAAAAAGAAAAAAAAGAGCCTCCAGGTAAAAGTGCGTGCCCGCTTACATGTGCAATGCTGTACTATGTCCATACAGCCGTAACTCGAAGTTACAAATGATAAACTAGGACCATCGAAGTAAAATCAATCAATTAATTGCTAATGATTACTAACTAGGATCAAGATAAATAAATATGATCAACTGTCGAGGTCTCTAGCTAACCACATTTTGCAATACAACTCATTAAAAAAAAAAACATAGTAATGAGTAGATTATGTCAACAATAAATGGCTAATAAAAAAAAAATAAAAACAACCAAAACAATGAATTGAATACATAATAAAAATAATTTTATGAAGCTAATTCTGGAGAAAGAACATAAACATTGTCTTGTGTTAATCACAGCGACCAACTATTCTTGTCATTTGTGACCAACTATTCTTGTCATAAGCTGCTTGGGTCAAATCCAGTCAAACTTTGTGCTTCTGATTCTAGAATTCCGCTGTTCCCATTAACCCTCGAGAACAGAACAATCGGGACAGCTAAGTACCTTAATCGTGATGTATGCAAATGTAGTTTCATGTAGTCCTGTGCCACTAATCGTAAATCAGGTGGTTATTACGAAAGCCCCATTAGTGAGTATAAGCGTGAATATATGACGGGAACTTATTAGGTTATCTTAATAGAAAAGGTAATAGATAGGCTGTATCCGATAACGTAAGGCTGTTATTCACTATAGAGCCAAATCTATACTAATTTTATAAAGCTGAAGAGTTGGTTTGTTTGAACGCGCTAATCTCTGGAAGTACTTGTCCGAATTTAAAAATTCTTTTTGTGTTGGATAATCCATTTATTGAGGAAGGCTATAGGCTATGTAACATCACGCTACGACCAATAGGCGCCGAGCAGTGGGTGAAATCGCGCGGGAGCAGCTAGTTAAGTGATAAAAGATGATATGGTTTGAAAGGAGGTGGCTACTGAGATGACGACTAATAAAGTATGGAGAAAGAAGACATTTTGCGCCGACTGTAAATAAATGGGCTTAGGGCGGAATTCAGTGGCATTGGTCGAAAGGGTTACCGTTACCGTTATAAAGGGCTAATGAAGGAACAGGGATGGGTTTTAGTCAGTAAGAGTCTGACACTGCCTTCCGCTACACCCAGAGCGGGAGGAGACATTTGATGATTTCCCAACCTCAAAAAAAAATATGATTATGATGAGAAGCTTGAAATAATTAACTTATTTACTTAATGAGAACTGTTGTTGCTGGACGAAGCCTCACCCAACCAATTGTTTGCTAGGTTGCGCCGACGCCAAGTAACATGGAACACAGACAGAGAGAAGATGATTGATGAGACTAACAAAGAAGATCCTAACTGAACCTACCTTTAAATCCATAATATGTTATTGGAAACAAAAGAACAACAATCACATGAACAACACACAATAACAACAATCAACAAAAACAATCTTATTTGTTAAATGGATAAAATAATGGGTGTGTGGATGTATGTTTGTTACTAAATCACGCCAGAACGGCTGAACGGATCTGGATGTGGCACACAGATAGTTTATAATCTGGATTAATCCATCCATTATAATGTGTTAACACATAGGATACTTTTCATGCCGGTAATACGTTCCCGTAGAATAATTTCCGACATCGTCGCGGGCGAAACCGCTGGCAGAAGCTAGATGTAATATAGATAACTAGCTTCCGCCCGCGGCTTCGCCCGCAAAATATGTCGACAAATCATACATATAAACCTTCCTCTTGAATCACTCTATCGATTAAAAAAAAACGCATCAAAATCCGTTGCGCAGTTTTAAAGATTTAAGCACACATAGGGATTTAGGGACAGAGAAAGCGACTTTGTTTAATACTATGTAGTGATATAAATATAGTGGTGAAGGGTGGGCGTTTTTGGGGGACTGCCTTATGTAACTTTTAACTTTAAAAAGTGCAAATTTTCAGACTAGTTTGAATAAATGACCTTTAATTTTTTGATTTATAATACCTCAAAAATAGTTTAACAAAATAATTATGGTTGTAACTATTGGTGGCATTAATTTAGTAATATGCAGTGGTCCTTAAACAAGGCGGCGCCTGTAATAGACCAGACATTTCGAACAATATGCTTCAAGAAAATAAAACGTCACTACTTCATACAACTATTTATGTCATGGCGAAGTCATGTTGAGTTACTCGCTTCGTTGGTCCGAAGAATTGCTGTCGGATTTTGTCATTTTATTTATATACCTGCAGAAACTAAAGACACTTTTCTGATTAATTATTTTGTAAACAGAACTTGATACACAAAGAAAGTAGAATACAGAAGGCCGGTTTAATATAACGAGAGAAAAGGCGCGCGCACAGTTATATGAGTAGTACGGCGATCTCCAACGAGTGCCAGTCTCGAGTGCGCGTGCGCTTGCACTATAAACACGCTTCACTGTACGTGAAGCGTGTTTATATCTGAGTATATTTTACAGACGCCAACACATCAAGCTATCTCAAAACTGTAAAATATTCCCAATTAAACATGAGCCTTATCTTTTTGTAATATAGTTGAAAATCTATCAAAGAAATTTGACAGATTGACAGATTCTTAATATTAAAAAGTTGGACATAAACTACCATTGCCAGTGTATAAATATTAAAATTAACTTAAAGTTAAAGGCACTTTTGAACGTGAAAATAAACAAGAAATAGAATTGATTCTAGTCGTTCTTCCAAAAGGTAGTTTCGTAAGGAGAATTAGTTGGGCAAGAAACTCCACCGTTACTCTTTTTAAAATGTTTTACAATGTTTATAAATATGTAGAGTCTTATAAATTCAAAGTGGGCAAGTTCTAGGTTCTTCACGATGATTCACTGGTAACCTTTCAGGAGAAAAGATTACTCTAGATAATAAACAACTTTCACTATTATCAACTACGAAAACAAAAGAATATACATCTGTTTCATACATTTTCATAGATTGGATTTTGCATGTTTGTATGAAAAAACCATTTTTTTTTTCGATATTTTAGAGTTGGTGTCACAGTGAAAGTTCTTGCAGCAGTGATAGCCTTGTGGTGTGACCGTAGGACTACCACGTCACAGATCTCGAGTTCGAACCCAGGCACGCACCTCCGATTTTACGGATTCATGTGCGTATTGTATAATGATCACTTGCTTAAAATCGGTAAAGGTAAACATCGTGAGGAAACCAGCATTTCCGAGACATATTTCTCAACAGCATGTGAAGCCACGTCTGAGGCTCATGGGCAGCATAAAAACTCTGACACCAGGTTAGTCATTAACCACATGAACAGAAGAAGAAGTTAGTGAAAGTTGCTCATAATCATGGGTACATTCAGACCCTGAAAGGTTAGCATTGAGTTAAAAAAAACACTGTGTATATTGTGTCTGTGTGCCTGCTTTCGGTAGTTGTATGGAGCCGGCCTTCTGTTCGGATACTTTTTGTGATCGGGAGATGTTAACTGCGGACGTTTCATCGCCTTCAGTTTGTCGGGGCGTTTTTAATCAGCTTTATGTCTTTGAGTAGCGCTGCCTAATTGCAGTGTTGGAGGGATTTTTTCTATATAATTGGCTCTGGTTTTTAATGTCCATTTGTGGATTGTAGTGTTTTAAGTTGACGCTTTCTTTTGTTTTTTGGTTTTGATTTTAGTGTTGTAAAAACTGATTGTTTTCTTTATTTATTTCTTGTTGGTATTAATGTGTTTTAAATAGTTTTAAAGATGCAGTGCAGTTACAAATATCAGCGTTTTCCATTATTTATTTAATAACCGTTTCCTATTGTAGGATTTGGGTTACTTATTTATGTGTTTAGAACAAAATTATGTATTTATGTTCTTTAGGATCTATAAATAAAATGTCTGAGTAACTTGTGACTAGTAAGGTGGTGGTTGTGCAGTTTGTCTGTGGATGGGTGACCATCTTAATAAATCAAGCCGTGTCTTTGAAAGCACGTTAAGCCGTTGGTCCCGGCTGTTGTTTGTTGATCTTTGTCAGTTGTTGCGGGTCATCAGAAGCCCTAAAGTCTGACAACCAGTCTTTGTAAGTGTAATTGTGTTTAGTAAGTGTAATTAATCTTTGTATGTGAAATTATGTTTGTAATATTTCACTTATTCAAGAAGTTAAACGTAGAGCCAAGGATACCATAGACAGCTTCATACTCGCAAAGCAGTTTCTTAATAAGCAACTAAATTATCTTTCAAAATATTTTTAACCAAAATCATTTTGCCAGGATGACCATAGCTAGATTGCAATTTAACAGGGCTCAAAACTGCTTACCTCTCGAATCAAAGCGAGCGTGGAAAACCGAAAAAAAAAGCAAACGAAATAAAAATGCAATCACAACGCACGCGTTGAAAAAATGGCTCCCATCCAGTTCAGATCATACAATCTATTCCGAACTATTGCTCTGCAAAATCAAACTCATCACATGGGAACAAAAACTGGTTGCACCCGGCCCTCAATTTTTCTTTCATTAGCCTGCTCGGATATGAGAGTGGCCTTTTCAACCGCACTTAACCGAAAAAACTAATCAATAATTAACCCATTAGATGTTCGCCTATTAGAAGCCGTTTGCTTAAGAGTTCAACGATATATACGGTTATATCTATTGTCGTTTCGAGAGAATTTTTCTAATGAACACTGGAGTTCATACTACATTTAAGGGGTTGAGGAGAGCTCGTGTCTAAGTAATGACAGCTGCATGGGTCAATATATCTTGTTAAGCTATGCTTACCAAAGTTGGTCCGTAGATGGGTGACCATCTTTACATATCAAGACTCCCCCGTGCCTCGGAAAGCACGTTAAACCGTTGGTCCTGGCTATCATACGTGCATATTTAACAGTCGTTACGGGTCGTCAGAAGCCCGAAAGTCTGACACCCATCTTACCAAGGGGTATCGTATTACCCAGTTGATTGGTAGTGGAGGTCAAATAGGCAGTCGCTCCATGTAACACACTGGTATTCAGCCGCATTTCGTTAAACGGGAAGTCGAGCCTATTTGGAATACATTCAGTCAAAAAAGTATCGGGAATGGATGATTTGTTTATGGTTCCAAATTCAAATTTTTGGTTTTTTTGTAGTTGTTAGATTGGCACAACTGTTTTCCATTTTGGCGCGGAGTTTGAGTTGCATCTGTTATTTATATTAAATACAGTGCTGGTTTTAGTAATATCATATATAGTGTGTATTGCGAATTTCATAATGGACAAAAATATCGAACAAAGAGTTTGTCTTAAATTTAGCATCGCCAATGGAATTTCGTGTTCGGAGTCACTGAAAATGTTACAGAAGGCTTACGGTGAATCGACTTTATCAAAAACTCGTGCTTATGAGTGGTTCAAAGCGTTCAAAAGCGGTCGAGATGTGATGGAAGATTTGCCTCGCTCTGGTAGGCCGTCAACGTCTGCAACTGAAGTTAACATCGCAAAAGTGAAGAAAATAGTGACTGAAAATCCCCATTCAACTCTGAGAGAGATAGCCGCCGAACTTTCTGTATCTCACGAGTCAATCCGTACCATTTTAACTAATCATTTGGGTATGAAACATGTTGCTGCTCGGCTTCTCCAAAAACTCAATCGCATGAAAGTCGCTGAGGACATGCTAGAACGAGTCAGTTCGGACCCAACATTCATGAAACGCATTGTTACTGGTGACGAGACGTGGGTTTACGAGTTTGACATGCAAACTAGTCAACAAGCTTCGGAGTGGCGCCTTCCAACTGAACAGAAACCGAAAAAGGAGAATTCGCGGCGAGAACTGAACTCAATTCCGGAAGCAGCGTTTAAAAAATTTTTTGATGAATGGATTATTCGTTGGCGCAAGTGTATCCTTTCTAAAGGAGCATACTTTGAAGGTGATAAAATAAATTTGGATGAATAACAGACATTTTGTGTATTATTGATCTTTGCCCGGTACTTTCTTGACAGAGTAGTAAATGATCTTTGACCCAATTTTAACGAAACCACTGGTTCAGCTTTTTTATTATTCTAGGAAACATTTGAAGTGACTAACTCATTGACTAATTAAATGATACTTTAATTCTTTAGACTGGCTGTCTAAAAAGACAATAAAACATCAAAGGATGTGATTGAGATGATTTTTACAAATTGAAATTGTTTATTGAAAAATTGATTAGTCCTATAAATGTTTACAAATATAGTGCTATAAAACTAGAGGTATATAATAATAGGGTTCTACCTGAACTAGGAATAAACCTGTATCTCAGGCACCTGTATTACAGACTCAGAGAAGAAATTAATATCGAAAAAAACTCAGAAGTAAAAAGACACTCTTGACTCAAGTCTGGGTCCCAACCACCACCTGATAAATAAGTATTATTTTAATATTGCTTCACATTGGGAAAGAGATAGAGCTTTACTTCCTGTATAGCTTCATCTCCTTCTCACACTGAAGTAATATTAAAATAGTTCTGCTCTTCGAGGTGGTAATTGCCCCTCTGTGTAGTGTACACTTGCCAGAACATAAACATTACCACATACTGTCAAATTTTCATTATCGATTTTGAGCTTAACATTCAACATTTTAGGGTTTAAAATCAGTTATAGAAATTTGAAAGTTTGGTTTAACTTGATGTGCCCTCTGTACACAGCCTAAACCTGCTCGATTCTCGAGCTAACACTTCGCACGGCTGCAGGAAAAAAGCCGATTGCAAGTTCTGCAATATATTACTTTCACGCCACTCAGGCGCTCTAATCGTTTCGCTTGTTTATTCTTTTGTGATACGACTGTGCAAGGTTGGAGTTGACAGCGAGTGATTTATATCCTTTCAGATTTCAAAGGGGTTGTTTTGTGTCTTGCAATTTGTCAGCCTCAACGTGAAGGAATTGTACGGTAATGTTAAAGCTAGCATTGTTGTTGGTTGGCGAACTTATTGGCATTTTTATTCTTTTTTCATTATAGCATCGTTTTTTTATGATTCAAATTGGATTCTTCTATTCCTTCTTCTTATTGATCTTTTTCATCATCATTATCGTCAGATGAAAACCGACAAACAAGTGACGCGGTTCCATACATTTATAGAGAACCGGGATTTCATCACGGGCTCTCAAAACGGTGAAGGAAAACATCAGGAAACTGGCATGTCCTAGTATCAAAAATTCAAAGTGTGACATCCGCACTGGGCCCACGTGTTGGTTTATTATGATTTGATTTTTCTTCTTCTTCGTGTAGTTAGTGACTAACTTTTATGCTGCTAAAGTTAGCTAAATTCAGACGCCCATTCCTCTCATTTAGCTTTCATGTTGTTGAGAAATATCTCTCAGGTATCCCGGTTTCCTCACGATGTTTTCCTTCACCGTTTTTAGCCGTGATAGACCAGTGGTCATAACCCAAGGCACGGACCTCTGACCTTTCAGATGCATGTGCGTATTGTGTAATTATCACTTGCTTAAAAATCGGTGAAGGATAACATCGTGAGCTAGTGACTTGCACCTCGTATAGGTTGCCGACACTTTATTCCTTATCGCACAAATCCGGGATTAAGGGGAATTCCTTTAGAGAAATACTATGTCCAAGGTGCTTTTGATTTAGATGGCGAAAAAAATATACGCGTATTTCGTTTCCAAGTTTACCTACTTCGCTTTTTTTTGCACTATCAGGTAAAATATTACTTCGCAATTTTTTTTTCATAGTTACAAATATTTTATGTAAGGGCTTGTGGCTTAGTAAAATCAGCTACTCGGGTAGATCGATCAGGTTAAGCTACGCTAGCCGTGGTTGGTCCGTGGATGGGTTACCATTCTTACATACCGTTGCTCCCGGCTGACGTAGATCTTTGACAGCTATTATGGGTCGCCAGAAACCCGAAAGTCTGACAACCAGACATACCAAAGGGGTATTGTATTAACCATTAATTGGATTGTGGAGGTCAGATAGGTAGTCGCTTTGTGAAATACTGGTATTTAGCAGCATTCGGTTAGACAGGAGGCTGACCCCAACAAAGTTGGAAAAAGCTAGGCAGACGATGAGTTACAAATATTTTATGTACTAACAAATCATAACATATTTCTAACTTCACATATAAAAAACTCTACAGACTCCAGATGTATGTCTAGTTAATGGCAAAGGATCGTCTCCTATCGCATATCATCCCATACATATTTAAAGATAACTTGCGAAATTTCACTATAGATACCTGCTATACACTTCTGCCTTTTTTTTTGAGGGTAGGAAATCATCAAATGACTTCTCCCACTCTGGGTGGAACGGAAAAGAGTATCAGACTCTTACTGACTAAAACCCATCCATGTTCCTTCCTTAGCCCTTTATGTTCCGGGGTAGCGGTAACCCTTTCGGACAATCCGCTTAATACACTTTTGCCTTTCAAGGGTAATCTTCGAAAAACACAGGCATGACTGGTAACTATTAGGTATTACGGCGAATATTTCTCAAAAACACCACACATCACTTTGCATGCAGCAATAAATCCGTAAAATTGCTAATTAAATTACACTCTAATTACATCAAATTAAAATATCACTGAATCTCTTAATTAGTGCAACAAAATTCAACAACCATTGTTATTCCGAATACATTCGGAATAATACAAAAGTCCGCGACAAGCCTTTAAAAATACATTTTTTGAAACAAATTAATGCCGTACCCAATTTTTTACTCGTGAATAGTCTTGTTAATGTTTATTAAGCTTCTTTGTTTAAAGACAAAAGATTTTTCAGAAAAAAACTGAGGTATTTTTTTACTCAGTGGACAAATTACTACGGAGTTTTGCGCTTAGAGGTTGTATTCGTTTAAATGTGGCATTATAATCTAAAGTTTAGGCGGTTCAGTTGTATGAATGGTAGAATTTGTAATAGTATTTTGTTGTATCATTGTTTGCTTCTTTTGTTTTCGTTTTAATTGTTTCAATCCTTTTTGTGTTGTGTGTACATTAGTACATCTTAATCGATCTCATTCAATTGACTAAATGAATCGGTCAAAAATAAAATATTAAATTACATAGAGACGTAAAGAATGATGTAACAGTAAAATTTCATTTAATGCTAATAAGTATTCCATTTGATTCAAAACATCTGTGACGTCACATTTTTATATTTCATACAAATCAAGTAAGTACATATTCTGCGTTTTGACAATTCATAAAAAGAAACGTTATTGACAACCTTTTCAAATACCCAATTGAGTATAGAAATATGTGGTTCTGGAATCAAATTGATGATTCAACGACGATATAATTAGTTAGACCTTCAGGGTGACTCCCAGATTCGAAAACAGGTAGACACTTTGGTTCCTGTAATTTATTGCATCACCGCTGCTCTAAAAACAGTGGAGAAAAAAATCCTGAGAAAACTGGCATAACCAGCATGTCTTAGAACCAAAAATTTCGAGACATGTGACATCTACCAATTCGCACTGAGCCCGTAGTGAATTACGGCCTACTCCATCTCACCAAGAGGAGGCATGTCGCCCAGCTGTGGGACCATTATTGGCTTATTACGCTATGCTTATGGGCACAAATCCAGACTCTGAACTAGAGAAAGAAGGAGAATGAAAATTCGTTTGCCTGCGGCAAACATGACGCAGTAAACAAAAACGAGTTGTGGAGAAATATGCGTAACATCCGCGCAAGACGGCCATCGCTCAGCATAATGCTACGACCCCATGCGAGACAGAGCTACAGCGATGATTTTCAGTAAGAGCCGGCATTGACATGATGACGTCAAATCGGTGCTGTATGTGTTAAAAATAAAATAAATACCCTAGAATAAAACTAAACAAAAATTATTTACAAAGATCACTTCACGTGACCAGAAGGCTGGATTGTTCTTTGGTCAAAGAATTAGCATTGCCATTCAACGTGGCAATGCTGCTAGTCTTCTGGGCACGTTTCCGGACGACAGCGGATGAGTATTTCGACGCCTAAGTGTCCTTTTTGTTTTTGTATATAGTCAGTTAGATCGTCATTTTACCTAAGTATTGTATAAGTTGTTATTTGTTGTGTCGTTGCCTGGAATGTAAATCTTTGTAAATAACAAAGATTTACATTCCAGGCAACGACTCACGCGCTGTCTTTTTAGTCTATGCGCGCAACTGTCATAAAACTTTATGTCAAGTTTGACGTTTTGACAGTGATTGGCTTGGTAATTACGTCATAACGAATGCAATAATTATTTAATTATAATTAAAATGAATACAAAAAAGTGACTAATATTATGGACCTTAGAACACAGAACCCTAATACTATTGCCACGACCACAATAATATTAAAACAATTGAAGTAATCCATTTGTCCCAACTACTAAGAACAAAATCTTTCCAAACAAAATTTTTAAAGATACAACACTCAATAGTGTTTTATTCCCCGATAGGATCAAGTTTTAAAACTATTTCTGTGTTTTCTAATTCTCTTGGTATTTAAAGCAAAGCGATGGTCTATACCAAGACCATCAAGACTAATGAAAATAGCCCGCAAGGAGAAGACTTAAGTAAAAGAATAATCTAGACCAAAGTACTTAGGTAGGTTCTGCCGAATGTCAAAAAATAAAGTCCCAGTCCCAAGATAACGTTTGTTTCTGAGAATTATTGTTGACACTAAAAACAGGTCTGACATATAGTTCATTCATTCAATGATACTTATTGTTTCTCGAGTATGTTTTTGTTAGAACTGTTTATAGTTTTTTGTTTTTATCTTTTCTTTTATTAAGTGTCAGTCGATTTTGTCCAGTAAAATTCTTAACGTGAAAACTTACGTGAAAGGAGCTGTCATAGTGTCAACTTCTCTAGCGTTAGTGGGATAACAGTTCAGTCAACGAAGGTTTTTACGGTGAGATTTTTACTACTTAGACCTCCTTTATTCGATTCTCGGGTCGAGAAAAGTGTTATTGGGTTTTTAGTGTCGAGAAAAGTGTTTTTGGTGCTAGCTGACATGTGGCAAATGATTGATTTTAATGTGATGTGTTTCGTAATGTTAATTACTTCTCATACGATAAATGTGTAGAGTCAAGTTCTTCCAATTAAACAGACAGCTGTGCTGCTGGGGAGTTTGTTGCGCCACTTCTTCTTCCCAGCTAAAGCACTAGGAAGTGGTGAAGGGTGGGCGTTTTTGGGGGACTGTCTTATGTAACTTTGACCTTCAAAAAGTGCTGATCTTCAGCCTAATTTGAATAAATGACTTTTGATTTTGATTTTAGCCCTGAGTCTGGATCTGTGCCCGGCTGATGGCAATACGCTCGCCCCCTATTACATTGTACTGAAACATAACTGGCTAAATGTGGTTGTACTTCATATAGGTGCTCTTCTGCCTATCCGTTCGGGGATTAGAAGCATTGTTACGTTATGTATTATCGTCATTATAATCATTGGCAGCCTTGTTCCGCCCACTGCTGAGTAAAACGCAAAAGGAAGGGACTTTTGCTTTATGCTTTACTGATTTTTGGTTATCACATCACACTATAACACTAATAATGAAAAGGCGAAAGTTTGTGAGTGCGTGAGTTCATATGTTTGTCCGTCCTTCAGGCTCAAACGGCTGAACAGATCTGGATGAAATTGGGCACAGACGTAGTTTATGACCTGGATTAACACATAGGATACTTTTTATCTCAGTAGTTTTTATATTGTTTATGTTTAATTTATGGTCTTGTTAATATGTCGTCTTTTTTTTTTTTTTAAGGCTGGGAAATCATCCATTGACTGCTCCCGCTCTGGGTGGAGCGGAAGGGAGTGTCAGACTTTTACTGACTAAAACCCATCCATGTTCCTTCCGTAGCCCTTTATGTTCCGGGGTAGCGGTAACCCTTTCGGACAATCCCGCTTAAACCAGCATGCCTGAGAGATATTTCTCAGCAGTATGTAAAGCTAAGTCAGAGGCTCATCGGCAGCATAATAACTCAGACACCAGGTTAGTCACTAACGACTAGAAAAGAAGAAGAAAACTACATTCTAGAAGTTAACAGCAATGCTCAGCAATTAACTAAAAGATTAAAGCAACCAGGTATGCTATCCCAAACTATTTAATTACATATTATAATGATACCATCTGTTTCGTATGTGCCGCGGGCGAATCATGATACATCGAACTAAGTATTAGGTGTACATTTTACACATCTATTTACTGTTAATATTAACGTTACATTCTAAGAAGAACGTACACTAGAGGAATCATATTATTCATAGAATATAATAGAATAGTCTTTATTACAGGTAAACCATAAAATATATAAGGAGAGACGCCAGCACATCAAGCTATCCCTAACTGTCAAATTTTCTCAATTAAAAATTAACCTTATAATAATAATAATAATAATAATAATAATATAATTTATTTAAAAAGTAAAGTGGCAGAATACAAAAATAAAACTTAGGAAAAACAATTGGTAACATAATGTTAAATATGCCTGCACTAGGATATACCTGTGTCGCAGGCGGTAAAAATGCTTATTATAATTTATTACAAGGAAAATTGGATTCTTAACAATATTTAATATAACATGTAAAATAAATAGTGACAAAAATTTTAAATTTATTATCATAAAACTAAATAATAAATGATCTACTTAAACTAGGTTAAAGTGTTTGTTACACAAATTAAACACGCGCGTTGTTGATGCAGACGACTGCAATTTTTGCTTCGACAGCGATAGTCTGAGTGTTAGTAGGACAGTGCAGCGTAACACGCAAGTCCAATCTTGAGTTTGAAGTGACTCAGGCACTAGGTGCCCTCATAGTCAATAGAATTAATATATCGATTTTCTGCTAACTTTCTAGCAGGGCACTCAATGTCTCCGGTACAAAAAAAAAAATGTATATAAGTAGTATATCAGCCATCTCGTTACCATAACACAAGCATTAGGTTGCTTAGCTTGGGACGATATGGCGTTGTGTGAAAATGTCCAATGATATTATTATTATTATATTATTATTACTTATTATTTCTGTATATATTACTATGAATATTTAGCTTTTAAATGTAAATATGATTATATTAGTGTTAGATTATAAACTATTGTCACAATATAAAATGGAACACATAAAATGAAATTATGAAAAAAAATACAGTTGAAACTATTCAACGAAACACCGTGTAACAACATGCAGCTATGATGTGCGATGTTGCTTCAAACGGTATGAGGAAACTTACAGTGAAACGCTGAAGTAGAAATTAGAGATAGCGTGCTTTGTCACCAGCGCCATGTTTATGTTACTGCAACAACTTCAAACTTACATTAGTTGCGGTATTAGAACTGCAGTCCACTGACGCAGGCTATGATATTGAAGCTATGGATACGATCAATCAAGATTTTTGACGACACGGTTGGCGCAGTGGTTGAGCAATAGACTGCTGCGCAGCATGTCGCGGGTTCGATTCCCGCACGGAACAAATATTTGTACAACCTGCAAGTATTTGTTCCGGGTCTGGGTGTTTTTCTATGTATAATATGTATGTATTTACAAAAAAAATGTATATAAGTAGTTTATTAGCTATCTCGTTACCATAACACAAGCATTTGGTTGCTTAGCTTGGGACTATATCGCGTTGTGTGAAATGTCCAAGGATATTATATTATTATTATAGATTGATCGATGAAATAGCAGGGTTCTGTACCCAAGAGGTGCCACCGAGACTTTATTACCGAGGCTTTGCTGTCCATCCATCAGTCACGGGGTTGTATCTTCTATCAATCTACCAACCTTTTCCCAACTATATTGGGGTCAGCTTTCAGTCTAACCGGATACAGCCGACTCCTGCTAACTGGGTAATATGATACCCTTTTGTCAGAGTACGGAATCGTATGCAATTATGCACAAGGAAGACGAACCGTACAGTTCTCTCACGGTCAAAATGTCCGCCGTTTGCAGAGCGCATTCATCATCATCATCATCATTGGCTTTTTTATACCATCCACTGTTAAAGTATAAACCTCTTTCTTAGAATTGAGAATCAAGAATCAAATGCAGAAAGTTATGAGACTCAGCATGGATGCCTTGGATAAGACTCGGATAGACCAGGGAAGATAATGTATGTTATGTCTTTTTTATGTTTCTAACAAATTCTATCGTCTCTAACAGACTTACAAATATAGTTAGGTATATTATTTCTGAATGACAGAGACCTATCCAGCTAATATTAAAAACGTCAAAGTTTGTGAGAATGTATTGATGTTTGTTACTCTTTAACGCAAAAGCTACTGAACGGATTTAGATGAAATTTTGCACAAAGATGGTTTATAACCTGGATTAGCACATAGGATACTTTTAATTCAGGTAGTACGTTCGTTCTCGTGTTATTATTTCCGACATCCAACAGGTAAAGCCGACGGCGGAAGCTATTAAGATGATGCATAAAGTTTTAGGTATCTATCTTCATCTTTTTCTAACATTAGATCAAAAGCTTTAACTATTTTGGCTATCTCACTCTCTTTGGATAGTAAGCTTAAAGCTACAGCATGATGCATCGTACACTAGAATTTGGACAAACTGTGTCCCGTGCATACTTTGGTTATGTAGTTCCAAAGTTGTTTTAATATTACAGAATTTATTCATATTATGTTAATATTATATATTGTTCATTAGATAAACTAAAATAACTAACATACTAGTCAAATAATATAAAAAAACAGTATAATATCGAAACTTAACAATAACAGTTGGTAGTATAAATATGTCGTCGAAAAAATCTTCTGGATAGAATTTTTACTTATGCAACATACAACTTTTGAAGTTTTTGCTTAAATAGTTGATTAAGCCGATAAATGTTGGTAAGCGGGATTGTCCGAAAGGGTTACCGCTACCCCGGAACATAAAGGGCTACGGAAGGAACATGGATGGGTTTTAGTCAGTAAGAGTCTGACACTCCCTTCCGCTCCACCCAGAGCGGGAGCAGTCATTGGATGATTTCCCAGCCTTAAAAAAAAAAAAAAGCCGATAAATGTTGCTTAAAATTTTGTGTTGTCACAAACATAATATAATTAAAATAAAAAAATAAGAAAAAATAATTAAAATTCAAATAATTATAATTGTAAAATCGATTACCCCTGATTTTAAAATTCATACATCCACCATCACTAAACAAAATTAAATAAACTGAATTTCGAGCGGCCATTGTTTTGTACAACCTCGGCAAAAGAAACCCCAGACATCATCATTTCTTTCTATAGGTATTGACAATTTAAGTGGTCTCATTATCTTGTCCACGTACCTTACCCTTTACCTAACACGTTAATAATTATAATCGATTTAATTATAATTAATAATTAATTTTACCTCTGATTTTATTTCATAATTTTTTCCCAGTCATCAGTCAGGGAATGCCGGCGCCAAATAGTCAGAAATATAATTTCAAGTCTTGCTTATAAAATCGGTGAAGGAACTGCATGTGAAGCTAAGTCAGAGGCTCATGGGCAGCATAAAAACTCTGACACCAGGTTAGTCAGTAACCACACGAAGAAGAAGAAGATGTGAAAGAGTGTTAGGAAGGATCTACTTAAAGAAATAAACATATAATTTCATTTAATTACAAACGTATAATAATCAACAAAAATCTTTCGTTCTTCTAAATTCCGAATCTCTTCGTATTATTGAACATCATTGGTCTCATAAATAATATTCGAGTCCGGAATGCTTGTTTCTTGAAAGTTGGGTTTTTGTATGCTACTCCGTAATACGTTGGTCTCTTATTTGATGTTCCATTACGTACCGGTCTCCGGCACCGCTGTTTCTGGTATATTGGTATTCTGTTATGTGTTGTTACAGGGTTTTGTGTTGGTACTTTGTTTGTGGTTGTTTCATCGTATAATGGTAATGGTGTGGTTTCGACTTGTGTTGGTAATTTGTATATAGTTTCTGATGATTCGTTATGTGTTGAGCTTGCGTCCGTTATTCTGTCATATGTTGGTATTTTAGAGGTTGTTTCGTTTGTTCCGTTTTGTAAAGGTCTTGTGTCAATTGATTCAATGTGTGTTGAACTTGTGTGTGTTCTTGTGTCATGTATTGGTATTTTAGAGGTTGTTTCGTTTGTTCCGTTTTGTAAAAGTCTTACGTCATATGTTTCGTTTGGTAAAGATCTTGTGTCAATTGTTTCAATGTGAGTTGATCTTGTGTGCGTTCTTCTGTCATGTGTTGGTATTTTAGAGGTTGTTTCGTTTGTTCCGTTTTGTAAAAGTCTTACGTCATATGTTTCGCTTGGTAAAGATTTTGTGTCAATTGTTTCAATGTGAGTTGATCTTGTGTGCGTTCTTCTGTCATGTGTTGGTATTTTAGAGGTTGTTTCGTTTATACCGTTTTGTAATAGTCTTACATCATATGTTTCGTTTTGAATTGGTCTTGTATCAGTTGTTTCGTTTTGTATTGATCTTGTATATGATGTGCCGTTTCGTGTTGGTCTTGTTGTGACTTCTTTGTATATTGGTATTGCATACTTTGTAGCGCTGACTTTTGGGTTTCTTGTGGTTTCGTTTTGTGTTGGTGTTGTAAACATTGTTTCGTCCTGGACCGTTTCATTCTTTGTTGATTTCTTGGAAATTTGTTTCTTGTATGGTCTCTCGTATCTTGACCATGGGATAGTTTTTAATTTCGGAGTTGTCTGCTTAAATGTTGCTGGCTTAAAAGTAATTGGCTTCAAAGTTGTTTGCTTCAGAGTTGTCGAAGTTGAGGTTGCTGATGGTGTAGCGTTCGATCTTTTCTTTAGGGCGCGTTTTTGATTATTGCTAATTGGAACTACTAATAAATTTGTCGGCATCAAAGTTGTTTGCTTCAGAGTGGTCGATGTCGTGGTTGGTGATAGTATGACGTCTGATTTTTCCTTTATGCCTTTTGGATTATTGATTACTACAGCCTTTAATAAAGGAGAGAAAGCTGAAATGTAGATTGAAAACCGTGTAAGTGAGTGATTTGTGTGAATGTTGTTTGAATTTATCTCAACTTTTCTCAAAACAATGGAAAATAAACATCGTGAGAAACACAACATGCTCTAGAATTAAAACTTGGAAGCCTTCTTCAACTAGAGGAGAGTAGAGACACAGAGAGGTGTGTCCCAGCAAAGGGAATCATTAAACACATGCAGATGTCATAAAGTTTGATGGCTACGTTCAGATTGACACTGTCTACTAAAAAATGAGTATGAAACTTCTGCCAGACAAAATAATCGATATCTTTCGATTTGCTAGAGTTGGTGAAACATAATGTATGTACAGTCGCCAGCACATCAACTTACCACAAACAGTCAAATTTTCTAAGTCGTATTTGAACCTTATAGTCTACTTTTTAAGATTTAAAATCATTTGGATAAATCTGACAGTTTGTTATAACTTGATGCACTAGCGACTGTACATTTTATTCCTAATCTGATAAATTCTACAAAACAACGGAAAAGCAAAGATTTTTTGTAAAATATTGTCAAAAAAATTGCTGTTGTCTAATGGTTCGCTGGTAATGAATTTAAGAAGTCCGCTATTTTACGAAAAATATTATTTAAACTTACTTTCGTTTCGAAGCCCTAAAATTTTCATCCATCTCCGATCCATCGCACTTAATTGTGACTTCGTCAATGTAAACACAAAAAATAAAGACAGACCATAAATAATTCGCATGTTTATACTTTTATGCGTGTGCTCTGGTACCCACGATTCGTACTTATGGTATAGAAGCGGTACCTTCCATTATTATATAGCTGTCGATAATATTCAAGATCCATGCCTCTCTTCATATAGATTAGATAAACAAAAAACTATAATAGTTCTATTATTCAAACCGTAGTAAAGAAACTAAAGATAATATTGAAATTTAATAATAAGGACTTTTATTGTTTTCAGGCCGACAATAGCTCACAACCTATATTATTGAAATAATCGATGCGAGTGTAACATTGAGTCGTGTAATACGGGAAACAGCCATTGTCTTTATCTGCCTAGACATTTGCTATGTTGAGATTGGCTTCTAGTTTTATATTACGCAGGTGAAAACCAATATTTTACTACTATGGAGCGACTGCCTATTTGCCTTCGACAACACAGAACTGTATATCCTGCACGACAAATATTGTTAAGCGGGATTGTCCGAAAGGGTTACCGCTACCCCGGAACATAAAGGGCTTAGGAAGGAACATGGATGGGTTTTGGTCAGTAAGAGCCTGACACTCCCTTCCGCTCCACCCAGAGCGGGAGAAGTTATTGGATGATTTCCCAGCCTTTAAAAAAAAAAAGGGTTCGGTCAGTCAGAGAGATGAAGCTAATTGCCCATTCCAAAGCAGTAGGTAGGTAGGTAGGTAGGTAGGTGAACTGAATCGAAGCATTAATGCCAATGTCAGTAGTGTAGTCTTGATGCTTTAGGTGGCCTTATGTAGTAGCAGGCTGGGAGCAAAATACGAATAACTCTAGTTACATTCAACCCTAAGCATATTTAGAATTACCTAAGTTGAAGGTGACTGTTTAGGTCGTTTTACCTAGCGTTTTATTGAGGGTGGGAAATCATTAAATGACCCCTTCCGATCTGGGTGGATCGGAAGGGAGTGCCAGACTCTTTCTAACTAAAACCTATCCATGTTCCTTTCTTAGCCCTTTCGGACAATCCCGCTTATTTCGGACAATTCCGCTTAGTCGTAGCAGGCTGGGAGCAAATACGAATAACTTTAGTTACATTCGACCCTTCAAGCATATTTAGAAGTACTTAAGTTTAAAGGTGACTGCTTAGGTCTTTTTACCTAACTTACCTTGACGTTAATCGATGTCGACTCCCTATGATGCACGTCATTATGCCTCTCCATAAGCTCCATAAGTGCGAGCGAGATAGACTAATAACAATGATTTAGGGCCCGACGACTCAGTTCTGAATTAGGCGACTATAATTTACAAATGAAACTCTGTCTGTCTGTTCACACCTTGACGGCTGAACGGTTTCAATAAAATTCGGCTCACAAATACATTATGACTTGGTTTAAAATATATGATGCAGTGCAACGGTGGAGCCCATCCAACTGTCCAATTAAGTCATCTAAATCTTGGAATTACATTTTTATTCTACATACAAAACTCTTTGTAACCGCTTCTTCGAAGACCAATGACACGTCCTATGTTCTATCATCATTCGCTCCGAGTTCCTTTACAGCCTACTTTCTCTTGTCTGTCCACTGTCTCTTGTGTTACCTTAATATTGTCAGTGAAAACTTGTAATTGGCCTTCTTTCACTATTGTTAAACTAGCTGTAAGTTTTCTTAAGTTAATAAAATAAAATAATAAATAAGCCAAGGAAATGACACTAGTCATCTGCATGCAATACTTCAAATTTGTAAGTTTTTTCATCCTGGTAGCTCGTTCCCATGGGATACAGTCTAGTTCTAGGCTAGTATCAAAATATGATATTAACTCATTTATAAAAAAGCGGGATTGTCCGAAAGGGTTACACCGCTACTCTGGAACATGAATTAGCTAAGGAAGGAATATGGATGGTATAGAATATTTAGTCAGTAAGAGTCTGACACTACCTTCCGCTCCACCCAGAGCGGGAGAAGTCATTGAATGATTTCTCAGCCATAAAAAAAAACCCATATATAAAACAACATTCAAACATAAGATAATAAATTATATAAGAAAATTGAAATACCTAAAACAAGACTAGAATTATAAAACAAAGAAGTTTTAATAAACCAATTACATTCGAAGACATAACATTTTATTTAGCAAGGCATTACTATAAAACAACAGTATCATAGGCGCCTTAACTAGCAATGAAACGCCCAAGTTTCGAGAGCCTGAGGAACTTTACCGGTAATTTGACAAGTTTTAACAAAGGTTTAGGATCTTACCTCTACTCACCTTGCATTTGCATTTATATGAGCTATCATTATAGCATCCCTCCCGAAATTAGGTAAATGTTCGCTTGAGATAGAAAATAAAACCCGGAAACTGGGACTGGGAAGATATGGACGTATTTAGGTTAAATAAGACGTAAGTCGTAAGGAGACCTTTTTTCCCGGATTTCGGAAAAGAGCTATGATAATGACTGTAGTGTTTGGGATTCGAGTATCCATCAAATCACTTTTTATACACGGTGTTTTTTGATTCAGTGTCAACGTTTCAGTGCGTGAAATTAAATTCACAAGCATAACTATGGATGTAGTAGTTAGGTAATTTTAAAAGCGGTTTTCTGCTTAATTGGGTATTTGGAAGGGTAGTCAATAACATTACTTTTTATGAATTGTTCGAACGCGGAATTTAACTTATTTGTGAAATATAACAATGTGACGTCACAGATTTTTAGAATCAAATGGAAAAAAAAAATGGCGGATTGACATAATTGTCTATGGAAAAACTAGCAAACTGTAATTTTTATTCTTCCAATAAAACTTATCACTTACAATTTACTATTGAAAAATCAGCACTAAGATTGATATTTTTTTATTTATTCTTTTACGTCTTTCGGTATTATTTTTACATGAGTTAAACCTACAACGTGAAACGTCTCTGTGACAATGGGCCTTAAACAGGAGAAAATTGAATTCATTGGGCATTATTTTAAGGGATCATTGTTCTCATCATATGTCTTTAGCGATTATGAATGTAAAATTAACCTAACCTTATCTAAAGAACATAATTTACCTAACTATACACTACAAAATCTAATTATTTATATCTAAGCCGTTTTACTGTACAAGCGGTGTTAACCTATAAGTGATTGTTGCACCTACAAATGTGTATCTGTTTATCTGAATGTAATTGCTATGTGTAAACAATTGTTGTTAAACCTTAATAAATAAATAAATCATTATGAACAACTTTCACTATGGGACCAATCAGACATCGCAAAAAAGAAAGCTGTTACCTACATTTTGACGAGTTTTGCAATTTTTTCAGATTTTGTTATTTATTTATTGGTCTCAGACATGCTGGTTTCCTCACGATGCTTTCCTTTACCGATTTTTAAGCAAGTGATTATTTATATTTATACAATACGCACATGAATCGGTAAAATCAGAGGTGCCTGCTTTGGGTTCGAACTCGAGACCTATGACTTAGCAGTCCGTCGGTCAAACCACTAGATTTTTTATTTCATTTTTATGTTCATGAATTCAATTTCAACCTGTATACTAGTTATTCTACTCTTTGGAGTGAACCACGCGGCTCAAGTTAGAGACGTGTGACATCCACCAAACTACATTAGGTTGGTGGATGTCACATGTCGTAAATAAATAAATATTTACACTTAATTTTCTATTGCACCTACCACTGTTTAGCTCTGCATTACCCAAAGGTTGACTGGTAGAAAATGCCTATGGCATTAAGTCCGCCTCTGTACATTTCTGTACGTAAAGTATTATAAATAAACCTGTTTGGGTTTCAAACTCAAACTCAAAGTATTTATTTCAAATAAACCAATTACAGGCACTTTTGAACTATCAAGGGGTAGGTCAGTCAGAGAGATGCAGCTAGTTGCCCATTCCAAAGCAGTAGGTACCTATGGAGAACGGGCAAGAAACTCCATGGACACTGTTTTAAACAAAATATGGTTACAAAATATTGGTTACATAGTTCATATTTATATTATACATGTGAAGTGAATAATGCGTTTAAATCTACGACACGTAATTCAATGTCGTTACCACTGCGCTGTCTCTGCTGTCAATAATTGATTTATGTATGTTACGCCGACCTACCGCTTGGCGCAGGTCCTCACCGGACATGGATGTTTCGGGAGGTTCCTGCACATCATCAGGCGGGAGGAAACGCCCGGGTGTCACCACTGCGAGGATCGCCCAGAGGACACGGTAGAGCACACGGTGCAAACCTGCCCCGCTTGGGCGGAGCACCGCCGTGTCCTCGTAGAGGCGATCGGCGGCGGCGACCTCTCGCACTCGGCCCTGGTGCAGTGCAGGGAGTGGGAGGCAGTCACCTCCTTCTGCGAAACAGTCATGCTCGCGAAGGAGGTGGCGGGATGGGAGAGAGAAAGGTCCTCCCGTCCCAGACGCCCCGGGAGTCGGGAGCCAGGTGACGACTCCCGGCCACCGTAGGCGCGGGCCTACGGACGGTGAGTAATGGGTGACTCACCGTCCGATCAGGACCAGGCCCGTGCCGGACGGCGCGTTTATGTTCCACGCGCGCCTCAAAGAGATGTCAGCATATGAAGGGGTCCCTTAGGGCCAAGCCTGCCGGGTAGCCGGGATTGTCCGAAAGGGTTACCGCTACCCCGGAACACAAAGGGCTAAGGAAGGAACATGGATGGGTTTTAGTCAGTATGCGTCTGACATTCCACCCAGAGCAGGAGGAGTCATTTGATAATTTTCCAAAAAAAAACAGTAGTAAGCTATAAGTCCAACAAGGATTTATATAAATAGTATCATTTAATTAGGTAATACTCCTTGGAGAACGAAGGGGTTTTACTTTGGTTTTAATTAAGTACGCCTACGCAATGTTTGAGTTAAAAAAAAACAAATGTCAAAGAAACAAAGTTGACTACAGTACCTACTTTTGTTTCAGAACTTGGTTTATTAAATTAACCAATGAAACTGCCCACACAGTCTTTTACTAGTAATAATATTATGAACTTGTATAATATATTACTTGCTCTTGCCCGCGGCTCCGCCCGTGTCAATGTTGAAGTTGTGTATACGAACTTCCAGCCTCTATTTTACTCCTTTACAGCGGGAGTTTCCTAAAATCTTTTCTTTGCTGACGACGAAGCAGTGATAGCCTAGTGGTGTGTCCACCGGACTGCCAAGTCATAGGTCTCGAGTTCGAACCCAAGGCACGCACCTCTGATTTGCGTATTGTATAATTATCACTTGCTTAAAATCGGTGAAGGAAAACATCGTGAGGAAACCGGCATGCCCGAGAGATATTTCTCAACAGCATGTGATGCTAAGTCACATGCTGTTGTTGTGCCCATGGGCAGCATTAAAACTCTGTTACCAGGTTAGTTACTAACCACACGAAAAGAAGAGAATCTACCTCTGTGCCAAATTTCAATTTCGTACTAGATCCAGTAGTTTTTGAGATTTCGTGGCTATTAGTACGTGAACTGATGGTGACTTGCACAGTGAGTGCCATCGACCTGCTAAGAAGAAGAAGTGGGTGAATGTATGAAAGAGTGACCTTTCGCTTTTATATACGAGTATAATATAAAATAATTAGCATTTACCCCTCATTTCCCCCCAATGGTTAGGAGGAAATAAGGGGTAAGGGGCAAAGCAGCTCACCGTCCGATCAAAACCACGCCCGTGCCGGAGGGCGCGTACGTGTTTCACGCGCGCTTTAAAGAGATGTCAACATATTATGAGCCACTTGCCCGCAAAGGGTTACCTCTACCCCGGAATATTAAGGGCTAAGGAAGGAACAAGGGTGGGTTTTAGGCAGTAAAAGTCTGAGACTCCCTTCCGCTCCACCCAGAGCGGGGGGCGTTATTTGATGATTTCTCACACTCAAAGAACCCCCCAAAAAAAAGGAAAAAGCATAGACTTAAAATAAAACCTAGCATGTTGATAGTCTTTCCTAAATTGGACTTCTCATGCACATAATATTCAAAAGCCAAAACGGATACGTGAAATAAGAATTCTAAAATAATTATCCAAATAAAGTTTCTTGTACCGTACAATCCTCGGTTTGTAAAGCTATTGTACTAAATCTACTTTTAACTTAACTTAAATTAGCTTAGTTGGGCAGGTTAACAAGAAAACCAGGGATGCATTACGTAATTCGTCTTAAGGCCCGTTCACGACCTCGGGCGACCTCGGGGGGGCGACTTGCGACGCAATTTGCGTCAAGCGACATGCGCGAACGGCTTCATGCTATGTCACAAATATGAAATCGGCGACTTGTCCGTAACTTGACCGTGCTCGGCGGTTCACTCGCTTTGAAGTCTGGAAAACTACGACACGTGTCGCTAGCCAACCCAAGCGATACGTGTCTTGCGACTGCGAAAAAAAACCGACTTGCGACGCGGTGTGCGTTAAGCTACATGCGCAAGCGGTTTCATATACTATGCCAACTATGGTATTGGCGACTTGTCCGTGCCATGACCGTGCTCATCGGTTTGTTTGCTTTGAAGTCTAACTTCTGGCCATGACCTACACGCTCAAGCGGCATGTGTCTTGCGACTGCAAAGAAAAAAAAAGATGTTGATCAGAGTAAGCTAAGAGTTACATAGACGTGGCGCCGCTTAACGCAAATCGCGTCGCTCGAAACCGTTAAAGAATTACATTCATTTATTTTCTCCAAACGTGATAGCCATGAGCTACATGGTCAAGCTACACGCATCTTGCGACAGTGACATTGAGAAGCTGTTCAGATCATGGCACGAGTTACAAAGATGCACGCGTCGTTTGACGCAAGTTGCGTTGTTCGAGGCCGGAAACGCGACTTAAACAACTACTTTCTGCGATCCCCATGTCCATGAACTGCACGCTCAAGTGACACGAGGACCTGTGACAGCGACTGTGGAGAAGGAAAAAAACCAGCCAAGTGTGAGTCGGACTCGCGCATGAAGGGTTCGGTACAGAAGCCAGCACATCAAGTTACCACAATCTGTCAAATTTCTTTGATAGCATTTCAACTTTATTGCAAAGACATAAAGTTCATTTTGAATTGAGAAAATTTGACAGTTAGGGATAGCTTGATGTGCTGGCGTCTGTACCATTAAAAAGAAGTTGTGTTTGTTTGTTGTGGTAAATATGAGTAAACTATAAGTGCTCCTCTGTCCAACCCTTCTGGGAACGCAGGCGTAATTTTATTTTATATTGCTTAAAGCATGCCACGCGTAATTCAACAAAAACAAGCTATTAAAAAGCTTCAAATACAACCAACATTTCCAAAATCTCGCCAAACCACAACACCTAAAAACAATCATAGAATTAAATTTCAAACGGGCGTAAAAATGTAAATGTGTCCTCCCATACAAGGCAATTAGCGTTAACAGCAAATTTGTTTGAAAATAATCAACACACTGTGTATTCCTAACAACTTAATTGCTTGTAATGAGCGCACATATTTAACAAAACGATGCGGCGAGATAATGTACTTTGCGAGTATTAAAGTTCTTTATTAAAAAAATGTGAGAGAGCTCGTGGCTAAGTACCAACAGCCGCACAGGTTGAGCCATCAGGTTAAGGTAAGTTTGCCGAGGTTGGCCGTGGATGGATGACCATCTTTACACACCGAGACTTCTCCGTGCCTCGGCAAGCACGTTAAGCCGTTGGTCCCGGCTGTCATTTGTGCATCTTCGACAGTCGTTACGGGTCGTCAGAAGCCCGAAAATATAACAACCAGTCTTACCAAGGGGTATCGTATTGCCTAGTTACTGGGTTGTGAAGATCAGATAGGCAGTCGCTCCATGTAAAATACTGGTATTCAGCTGCATCCGGTTAGACTGGAAGCCAACTCCAACATATTTGGGCAAAGGCTAGGTAGATGATGTAATTATGTATTTTTTTTTGCTTTCTTTTTTATGCATTTAAAGAAATGTCCGAGAGATATTTCTCAACAGCATGTGAAGCTAAGTCAAAGGTCCATGGGCAGCATAAAAACTTTGACACCAGGTTAGTCACTAACCACACGAAAAGAAGAAGCTAAATCTCTCATCCAAAGCCCCGTTAATAACTTCTTAATAGTTAATAGTCCTATCAAAAGCATTCTTAGCGTTTCTTGTATAATATTGTGTCGCTACGGAGAAGGTGGCTCATTATACGGTAATTAAGATTGCATCCATGAACAAGCTGGGATTAGTCTTAGTACCAGACCCTCCTATATGCTACACACTGTTCAAATGTGTAGTAAACTTTTATTTATTTATCAGGTAGATTTTTTTATCAATATAGAATCAGTAGTTTAGTGGCAAATGATTTTTTAAGTTTTTGCCCAGTTTGAATACGATGTATCTTGCCTAACAGCGCGTGGATAATGTCTCTAGAGCAAATACATTTTTTCCAAAAAATCTAGGTCTACAAACAGCGGAATACAAAACGTATTTTGGTCAAGTGGGAGGTGCGTCGCAGCGTGATGGCAAAACTTTCTTCAAATACCCATTTTTTAAATTTCTCGAGACTAGAGTCCCCTCTTAGATGTTTTTCATCTTTATGTTATAGTTTTAATGTAATGATATCTGTGTATCTTGGGTGGAGATAGGTATATTTAAGGGGGAAACACCAGGGTAGCCCGTGAAGTTATAATTTCCTTAATTATTTTGCAATTTGCAGGCCAGTATCTGGTTTTATATTGATCAAAATATCATACGAATTCGTAACAAATACGTATTTATAGAATTGTAATCATTAAAATCAACTATGCAACCTCCTTAATAGTAACATCAGCCACTAGTAAAAATTAAAAAGCTGATGATAATAAAAATCAATCTATCCAGCCTTTTCCCAACTATATTGGGGTCGGCTTCCAGTCTAACCGGATGCAGCTGAATACCAGTATTTTTCTTGGAGTGACTGCCTATCTGACCTCCACAACCCAGTAACTGGGCAATACGATACCCCTCGGTAAGACTGGCTGTCAGATTTTGGAGCTTCTGAAGCCCGTAACGACTGTCAAAGATACAAACATGACAGCCGAGACCAACGACTGAAGCTGATGATAATAAAATGCAATAAAAACATTTAAGGTAAGGGGATCTTTTATCACGCACATACGATCCCATGAGTTCCAACACTTTTGCTGATAAACATGTATCCCCAAAAAGAACAATGGATGATCTTGGGGGGATAATAATTCCTGTTCGAGCGAACCCCTCGACTCTGGATTAAGATAGTGGCCGATACACGTGGGGTTGTACTGGGTAAGCGTTTCATCCTGGCTTTCATACTTCCCTTTTCTTTTTATAGCGTATCCATCAGGATCTCTGACAGGCCAATTATCGGTCATCATTTATGTAAAGCGACAATAAATGTCAAACTCCCGTCAAAACCTCAGTAAGAGGTATTTTTGACAGGTTAGAATAAAAAACCGGTCAAATGCGAGTCGTACTTGCGCAAGAAGGGTTGCGTACCATTATCTATGAAATCGGAATACAATAAAAACGTAGTCAATTCTGGCATGGCAATTGTCTAATATGGGAAATACCGTACTTAAATCAATTGCACAAAGACGTGCAATTCAAACTTGTATTTGCGAAAAACATGGCGCAGTAAAAAAAAGGAGTGGGTAAATGTGCGCCACATCCGCGGAAAACGGCCTTTGCTCAGCATAATGCTTCGACCCCATGCAAGACAGAGCCATAGCGCTGATATTCAGCGACAGCTGGTGCCAACGTGATAACCACAAACCGGTGCAACATGTGTCAAAAATAAATACCCAAGAATTAAACATATGTGGCATTTTAAGGAAATCACGCGCGTGTAATGATTATGTTCTTTCGATTATTGCTCTTGAACGTGTAAATGAGACATAGCCGAGTCGTTCTAAAGGCCAAACTTTGTTTAACTCCATGTGACATGTTAGAGGCCGTTCACTGGATACTCGTTTTAAATAACGTCTACAGCGTTAGCTAGAATCTAATTTGAGAACAATTTAAAGTTATAACAACTCTCCCATCCACACAAATTAATAGCAAAGCCCTCTTAAAGTCAACATCTCTCCGGGGATTTTAGAGTTTGACCTAAAAACGAGAAACTATGCCATACATTCAAATAAAATATGAATATAAATATGTAAATATTATGTGTATAAAGTTGGCAATGATTAAAAAAAATACAATATAAAAACACACAAAGTATGCAATAACTACTAATTTCTAAGCAATATTTAGTGTACGAAGCAAATTTCAAAAATTCAACCCCGAGGAGACGAAGCTTAAGACCGTACGGTCAGTTCTACCTGGGCAGATCCGTCAGCCTACCCGAACGCCTGGAACGATTAGTGCTAATTGAACGGTTTGTGTACGTGCGGTACACATACGGTCAGACCCACAGAGCACAAAATCGCTAGACCGTCAGCGTCTAGCCGATACACTGCTGTGAACACGTATATGACTGTTGAAGGCACAGAGCTTAGAATAGCACAAAACATAGTGGCAGTGTTTGTGCTAGACACAGCCTTACTAATAATATTTGTGACGCCGATAATACATAAAGCGACACTGTTAAGTTACTACGGGCGCCAAAGCAAAGGTTTGTGTTGGCAATGCCGCATCTAGCAGCGAATGTCAGACCTATCGTGGACCCAATATCGGTGCTCTGTAGGGTTACCGGTTTTTTAAAATTGGGAAATCGTCAAATGACGCTTCCCGCACTGTGTGGAGCGGAAGAGAGTGTCAGACTCATACTGACTAAAACCCATCCATGTTCCTTCCTTAGCCCTTTATGTTCCAAGACAGAGATAACCCTTTCGGACAATCCCGCTGAGTACAGAAACTATTAACAAAAGATATTTTTTTTACCTCCATGCCTCGCCCACTCAATGTTATAAATAATACCCAACAACTCCCACCTTTCCAGGCTTTAATAGAAAATGTTCACTGCTAATTAAAACAGCTCGAGCAAGCGAAGTGAGATCACAATGCGCTAAGACGCTAACAACTTTAGTTCGTATAGGCCCATTATCATGCAACGCTACGGCAATTACACGCCTTTTGAACTGCACGAAATTACCCCCGACATGCGATACACATTGTTGATTAGTTTAGAGAACATGTGTTTTTGAAAGTAGTAATTTTGTGACAAGTTGGAGAACTGTTTTTATCCACTTAGAGGGAATGATTAATTGTGTGTGACGTGAGTTTTAACAATGTGATTTATAATATCTACAAAAGGGTTTTGTTTTGATCATTAATATGTAGTGTTCGAGTCACGACGTTCAATACATAAGGTTAAGCTACTCTTGCCGGGGTTGGTCCGTGGATGGGTGACGAATTTTACATACCAAATACCCCCGTGTCTCGGCAACCTCGTAAAGGCGTTGGTCCCAGCTGTCATTTGTGGATCTTTGGCAGTCGTTACGGGTCGTCATAAATCCCAAATGTCTGACAGCCAGTCTTACCGAGGGGTATCGTGTTACCCAGTTACTGGGTTGTGGTAGTCAAATAGGCAGTCGCTCCATGTAAAATACTGGTATTCAGTTCCATGGTTAGGCTAGATCCAAGCCTCTGAAATACAGGTGATAAGGTATGCGGTGCAGAATGGGAGGTCAACCATTGTCTATCGAGAGTCGCAGCATATTATTCATTTATTATTCATCGGAGATCTGACCCGTTCATCCGTCCCCAAGTTGTGAAGGTTGTCAAACTTCACAGAGATCCGTCTCTGTAAGGAGGCTGTATAAGGGTTCAAAGTTGTTTAAATTATTGTAGACCTCTCACAACCCTTGTATGTCCTCCTAATCGAAGTTTAAGATGGAACCACTTAAAAAACAAAATTCCTTTGTTCTGAACAATATTACAAATTTAACAACTACATTGTCATTTCAACAGGGATCGTTGCACAAACTTTAGTGTTGCCACAAACTAGGTAGTTACAGAAGATCAGCCAGTCGATGCTGAGAAATTCTCACCATGAAAACTAAGGCGAAGTGAGCATGAAGTGAACGGCCGTTCCACCTAATGCTAGTGATTGTGCGAAAGGGTTACCGCTACCTCGGCACATAAAGGGCTAAGGAAGGAACATGGATGGGTTTTAGTCAGTAAGAGTCTGATACTCTCTTCTGCTCCACCCAGAACGAGAGTGATTTCCCATTCTCAAAAAAAGAGGATGGCATGCCCTAATTACGGGCGCGTAAAAAAGATAGGACGATACATAACCAAGTTTTGACATGCCACTTAGGAAGCGTATATACTACTACCCACTTTTAACTTACAACTTGCTGCTCCCTGTGGCTTCATCCGCGTTGGCCCTAATTCTTTTTCTATAATAGCTTAAGTTATTTCTTATAACATCAGCTATCTGCCAGTGAAAGTCGGGTCATAATCGATCCAGTCGTTACCGAGATTTGCCGGAACAAATAGGTAGACTGACAAAAAATTTAAAATTGTTTTTTTTTATATAAGTACCGTATACAAGGTGTAACCAAAAATTATTATTATATAAATACTGATATCTATTCATACACATATATTATTATATGAATAGATATCATTGCTGGCATTTTTGTTTTATTTATCGAACGTAAGCGTCTATCTATGTGTGCGTACGCAGATTTTTGCTCGTTATACGAAGCCGGCTTTCTGTACCTATCTACTTTGTGGTATATAATTATTGTGGGGTGCATTTAGATAAACATGAACAAATTCTCGAATTAAAACTTTTAGAATGTTTTGCGTACAAAACTGTAAAAGTTTTAAATATACCTTTTAATTATTTCACTGCTCAAATTAGATTGTGACCGCAGTTTAAAAAGTTTCTTTGGGTTTCGTATAGATGTTCTTTTGTTTCGTGTTAATTTAATTTTAGTAACAGCTTAATAGGTTTCTTAAAAGTAATAACCATTTAAGTGTTTCTGAGAAAATTTAAAATAAAACCGAGTTTACTCTGAAATAAAATTTAAAAGAAAAAGGTTCCTAAGGTCCCTAATGACTTTTTTCTTACATACATAACATCACTTCTCTAATCACCCAAGGGTTAGGCCACGATGTACAGAGGCCGGCACATCAAGTTACCACAATCTGTCAAATTTCTTTGATAGTATTTCAACTTTATTGCAAAGCCATAAGGTTCATTTTTAATTGAGAAAATTTGACAGTTAGGGATAGCTTGATGAGCTGGCGTCTGTACCAATAGTACAGTCACTTTACACCAGTTGTGTTTGAGTCCCATGTAATAGGGGGCGAGCCTATTGGTTTCAGCCGGGTATAAATCCAAACTTCGAGCTGCTACTGAGCAATTCTATCAGCAATTCTTTCAGTTTTAATGCGCATTACAATTCACTCAATAGATGAATTGTAATGTGCATATTTTTTTTTTTAATTAAACTATATGTGCATGGTATTTTTCATTATTTTATTTATTTATCTAAACTATATTATTGTGTTCTAATCTTAAATTTTAGTATGACTAGATAATGTTAAATAATTATCATTACTATTAGATTATTTAATCTTAAATTTAAAGGGCATCTCATGTATTCTTATTTATTATTTGTACATCCAATACCCTATTATGTTTCATGCTGATTATTTTCGAACGCAATGTTAATTGTTACCGAATAAATAAATAGAAATTCCAGATGCAAAACTCACTTTGCCCGACCCGGAAATCGAACCCAGGATCTCATGCTCAGCAGAAACGCTTGCGACCAAAGAGGTAGTAAAAAACAAAGTTACAGAACATTTAATTTTAAATAACTGAAAATACCAACGACATAATATGAATACTTGCTCAACTGTCCAAATTACTCATGCTTATTCCCACTACACGAACTTTTGAGCAAAATTAGCTCAGAAATACTCGCAAGCGCCTGTTTACATTTAAATATAATACTTGCAAAGGTACTTAGCAAAAATCGAATCGCATGGGTCGTGTGAAAGAACCGTCAGGAGTATTATTTAATACTGAGCAGCCACTAATAGAATTTGAACTTTATTTTGTTGAGGCTACAGTGCTATTTTGATTGGCTGCTCGAAATGAAATGTAAGTCTGAAAAATATTGTGAAAAAGCAACATTATTAGCTTCTCTTTTTCTATTTACGGACATTTTGTTTGGCAACGTATGTTAAATTGAAAAATGTGATTTATTATGTTTTCGTTGAGTATAGTTTTATTTATTGTAATGTTCAGTGAAAATTGGTTACGTAATACACGAACACACTCGTACATTGTAATGCTTGCAAAGTTCTATAATAATTCGTGTTTCGAGGAAAATTATATGTCAAAGTCAAGTCACTTATTTCAAATAGGCACAATAAAGGCACTTTTGAACGTCAAAATGAACAAGAAATAGAATTGATTCTAGTCGCCCCTTCCAAAAGGTAGGTTCGTATGAAGAAGAATGGGAAAAAAACTCTACCGTTACTATTTTAAAATGTTTTGTATACATCAATTATAACATAATATGTGATTCGACTGTTCTTCGATCGAAATTTCATTCAAACAGGAATTTCTACCAAAAAAGTAACCTAAAAAGTATGATAATAGCACCTAACATTAAAAATTGAACCTAAAATTAATCTTGGCTAAGGTCTATTGTGCACTGTGTTGCATAAATACAAACAATTTTGGTATGTAGGCTTATCCGGAAATATGTTCCTATAAATGTTATTTGTTTGAGTTCTGATTTGGCTATCCGCCACTTTGGTTGTGGCCAGGAGGTTGGCGAACTAACGCTTTGGATGTTTAGACATCTATTTGTTGCTTTACGTTTGCATCGCAGCAGTCCATGTGATTCTAAACTGAACCGTGGTCGCCACTTACAGGGTAAAGTACAGACGCCAGCACATCAAGCTATCCCTAACTGTCAAATTTTCTTAATTAAAAATGAACCTTATGTCTTTGCAATAAAGTTGAAATACTATCAAAGAAATTTGACAGATTGTGGTAACTTGATGTGCTGGCCTCTGTACAAGGTGTTGCTGGCCTTCGTTGAGGAGCCGAGGTGAATCGAATGATCGATTTCCCCACCCATACAACAATATGCGCATTGACGTGGAGTTATGGGTACCAGCCCGTATTTCTTAATTATTTGCCATTGCTTGAGAAGGATGCGCCAGAGTAGCCCGCGTATTTCAATTTTTCTTATGTTTTATTTTATGTTGATCAAAATATGATTCGCGGCCGCAACAAGTCTGTAAGTACAGAACTGTAATCACCTATACAATTTTCTAAGTTTATATTATGAAAAGAAACCTACTGAATGACTATTTTATGAAATTAAGTCATTTAAGGACAATTCTCACTTAAAGTGTTATATTGATCATCCTACTACTTTATGGAATTCGGTTAAAAAAGTTCAGTCTGTTACAGACGGACGCCCGTTGTTGAGAAAAGATAACCCATGATAAAGGATTTTATTAATTTTGAATTAATTTTTATAACAATTATTATTGATACCAGTGCTGGGGGCCTGGACCCACACATTTATTCACATTTTCATTAACGATCACGAAATTAGATAAATCCGAAATTTTGGCGAGTGGCGTTTTTGACAATCCGAATCGCTGAGATAACGAATGGTTCGATCAACAATTTTCGAAACCGAATCGACACCGAGCGATTGACACTTGTCTAGGCCCCCAGAACTGCCAGCTACGTTGAGTCGGGACTTAGATTAGAAATAAAGAACTTGTATAAAGTAAATTGCAGCAAACTTTCAAAGTACAATTTCTCAGTAGTCTTTTTAAGCTCCCATTTCCAAGGGAAAATGGGTTTACCCTAGTTGGAGCTAAAATACTAACTTTCATAATTCAGACTAGAATTATTACACCGCATGCGCGAAATTGCATTCTAAATCCTCTTACGGTTATTTTTAAAGCGCGCCGCCATTTTAAAAGCCACATATCGCGAATAGCTGTGAAAATGCAGATAGCGGTTTAGGCCTTTAAAATTTTATTACAGCAAAAAAAAATACAAAACCGTCCGCTAGTCTATTTTTGTAATCGTTTTGTTTCTCTTGTATTAGATTTAATTTTGTTTAAAGCCTTACTTATGTTCTTCACGTGTGTCTTGCTACCGAATTCAATATGACGATTTTGAATAGGTACTGTTTTGTTTGTTTCTACAAAAGCTTTTTACTGATTTGAGTTTTCTCTAGTAACTAAAAGAGAGAAACAGACAGAAAATGCGACAAACATGACGCACAGAAAAAACTCAAACACAAAAGAAAAATTTGGATAAAAATGCGTCACATCTACGCAAAACGGCCATCGCTCAGCATAACGCTGCGACCTCAAACTACTAAGAAATTCCTAATGGAAAAACTCAATAACACTTAATAATGAATTAATAACAATCTTTATTCACAGAAAAAAATGTATTTTTTTTTACCAGTAGAGTGCTTATTAAGAAAGAGTACAATTACTGTACACAAATGCATGAAATGCACAGGCATTTGGGGCCGAACTAAGCCTACCCTGTATTTCAGCCTTCAACGCCGATCCCCTTGAGTTGCAAATAAGTATTTAAATTAAATACACTGCCCGAACCTAGGGCCTCATGCCCAGCAGTAGTTGTCAAGTAGACAAATGAAACCAGAAACTTCTAAATTGACAGTTAATATTATAATAGAAATAATCTGGTAGTCGCATTGACTCCAACAACATTTACATCAAATCAAATCAAATCATTTATTTATTTGTTGACATAGGTGTATAGAAAGTACAGATCTTAGATTGTTTAAAAGTAGCACTATTTCATACCAAGAGGCGTACAAATATTGTTGGTATTCAAATTAAAAAAAACAAAACATAAAAATGGATTTAAAATGTCAAATTTAAAATAAATGTCAATAATATTTAAAGTCAATTTAAAATAAAAAAGTGATTATAATGCCAAGTTTAAAATATGTCAAAATTATTTCCAGTCACACTGACATTAGGTTCTTATTGAAATATAAAATGAATATAATTATACATAATTAGCCTATAATGTTCCCACTGCTGGGAGGATCTCTAAGAGAGGGAGTGGGCCATAATCCACCGCGTGGGCCCAATGCGGGTTGGCGGATGCCACAAGTCCTCGAATTTTTGGTTCTAGGACATGCCGGTTCCCTCACGATGTTTTCCTTCACCGTTTTGAGAGCAGTAGTGATGTGATTAAATACGCAAAATAATGCGCTTAATTGGGTTCGAACTCACGACCTAGAACTCGTATGTCTAGGCCGATATCACGGGTAATAAAAGTTTGTTATAGATTTACTTCTTTACCTTACAAAATTTGACTTCACTATAAATATCACCCGTCCTTATCATTGCCAGGCCAATGGAGCGAGAAGGAGCATTCATAACAATGAAGGGCCGGTGAACCGCAGCGCTCACCGGAGTTGCGGCTGCCGCATTACGACAGGCCTACCGCACCGTGGCTTGCAGAGGGGCCTAACCACTAGCCCACAGCTCCGAATGGCGGTCAACCGTTACATACCTTGGATCCTGTGGCTACTCTGATATTCTGCTGATTCAGTTGTTTTGTGGTGTGCTCTGCAAATCTCCTGGTTTGTATTTTATTGGAAAACATACCTTCAGATATCCTATCTTCACAAATGACGACCTTCCATGCCCAAAAACTATTATAATTTTATTTTCCTTTGTGTGATCACAGAAGAACATTTTTGGGCCATTTCTAAAAGACCGGCCAGAAAAATATTGCTCCAACTAGGTAGTTTTAACTAGACGTAGAATTTTTTTTTGTTGGACTTTCTAAAAAGTCCCTAAAAAAATATCTCCTTTCGAAAATCTTTCCTTAGTGCCCAATTATAAGGAGCTACAGTGCCGTGTCTTGTGTTATTAATATAAATATCGCAATCGTGTGTATCAAAATAATGAGGAGCTTCATCAGGTTAAGTTACGCTTGCTGGGATTGGTGCGTGGATGGGTGACAGTCTTTACATATCGAGACTCCTCCGCGCCTCGGAAAGCACGTTAAGCCGTTGGTCCCGGCTCTCATTCGTGGTACTTTGACAGTCGTTACGGATAGTCAGAAGCCCGAAGCAAGTCTGACAGTTAGTCTTACCAAGGGCATCGTATTACCCAGTTACTGGCTGGGTTGTGGAGGTCAGATAGGCAGTCGCTCAATATGAAATAGGTACCAATATTTTACCGAATGCAGATGAATACCAATTTACCTGCATCCGGTTAGACTGGAAGCCGACCCTGACATAGTTGGGAAAAGGCTAGGCAGATTGATTGATATATCAAAATAACATCTGCCGTTATACAATGACATTATTTATCACAAGCGGTCTACCCTAAAACTTTCACCATAAAGAAGTTAAATAGGGGATGAAAGTTTGTATATTATACTAGTTCATAATTTGAATCGATAGGAAACACCATCGGGCACTCGGCTTGAAGCTAATAAATCACTCAAAATGTTTAACCCCCAACCGTGTGAAAACCTTCAAATCTGTAAACCTATAAGTCCTTATATACACGTGCGTCAACGATAAAAACGACGACGCTTGGGACATGGTCATGACGGAGACTATTTTAACCGTCGGCATTGTCAACATCATCATCACCATCAGCCTATACTAGTCCACTGCTGGACATAATATTATGCCTCTCCAATTGCATTCAGAATAAATCCATTGAGCTAAATTCTCGGCAACTCTCTTCCAGCAGCTGTAATCAGTTACCGCGAAGATAAATAAATAAGTAAATATCAATATCCTTGGACATTTCACACAACGCCATATAGTCCCAAGGTAAGCAACCTAATGCTTGTGTAATGGTAACGAGATGGCTGATAAACTACTTGTATACATTTTTTTTGTAAATACATACATATTATAGATAGACAAACACCCAGATCGTCACTCTACCTAGTCTGAGGGCGTCTTTTTTTATGGTGGGAAATCATCAAATGACCCCTCCCGCTCTGGGTGGAGCGGAAAGGAGTGTCAGACTCTTACTGACTAAAACCCAATCATGTTCCTTCCTCAGCCCTTTATGTGAGCTTGAGCTGAATGGTGATAATCCATGTGTCATGGATTAGCACCATTCAGCATTCATTCATTCGTGAACGGGCGCTGTCAGTAGGGACTGGTCATCTCTTAGCGGCTATGGCTTGTTTAAATAAAATTTTTGAACTGGTTTTACATATTTTATATTGGATACTTGTAACGTTCTGCATCGTTCTCACATGTATAATAATAATATGAATTATGTAACCAATATTATTTTGTAACCATATTTTGTTTAAAAAAGGAGTGTCCATGGAGTTTCTTGAATGTTCTTCTGCTTTGGAATTGGCAACTAGCTTCATCTTTCTGGCTGACCGACCCCTTGACAATTCAAAAGTGCCTGTAATTGGTTTATTTGAAATAAATACTTTGAGTTTGAGTTTGTGCCGTGGTAGCGGTAACTCTTTCGGACAATCCCGCTTACCCGGTAGACTTTACGTTTACCGATTCGCGTTATCCACTCAAGAACAGCCGACAACGTGCCGTGTATTTTGGATATGGATATGGTGCCTAAATACATGAGCGGCAGTTGCCTCTGTCATCGTTAAAGCGTGCCGCTCGTGCGTATGAGCACTAAGTGACATATACGGTCTCGTTAAAACCGGTGCAAACCGGAGTTGGCATGAACTCTGATTGTAGTTGCCGCTTTTAGAAATAGAAATGAAAAACGTTCACGCGATTCGTAACGAGGAGCCGGTTGACGCTAGTATTGGTTTTAGTTTCTGCATTCAAGTTGGTTTTTGTTAGAACTTTGTGCTATTTTCTGTTGAAGAGGTTTTTTTAAAAAAATATTGTGAATGGCACTTAGTACGCTGCTTGTGGTAACTAATGTCTGTTCTAAAATAATGTGATGAAAGTGTAAACAAACACTCGTCTGCCTAGCCTTTTCCCAACTATGTTGCGGTCGGCTTCCAGTCTAACCGGATGCAGCTGAATTCCAGTATTTTACATGGAGCGACTGCCTATCTGACCTCTATAACCCAGTAACTGCGCAATACAATACCCCTTGGTAAGACTGGCTGTCAGATTTTCGGGCTTCTGACTACCCGTAACGACTGTCAAAGATGCACAAATGACAGCCGGGACCAACGGCTTAACGTGTTTTCCGTGGCACGGAGTAGTCTCGTTATGTAAAGATGGTCGGTCACCCATCCATGGCCAACCCCGGCAAGCGTAGTTTGATGTGATGGATCAACCTGTGCGGCTGTTAGTACTTAGCCACGAGCTCCACCTGTAAACAAACACTATTCTGCTAAATTTCATAATCAATCACTCAATAACCTGAATTAGTAGCTCTGTATTTTAAAAACTTTTAATTTTATTACTCAGCACTTTTTCCAACAATTATTGTTTAAATAATTTTTGAGGTTATAAAACTAGCCTGATTTTTTTTTGTTTTTTTGACATTTTTTGTCATAGTACGTTCTCGTGCGGGCCAAGTCGTGAGCAAAAGCAAGTAAGAATGTAAATAAAATTGTTATTCTAATTTAAAACAATTTAAACAAAACATTATCAAAATATCCACTGTTGTAAAAGCTTTTAGTGTTGTCAGCTTTTACGTATAATCCAACCTTTTACGTTATGATTACGGTTAGAAACTTTTTTTTGAGCGCCTACAACCACTTCAACACCTAATATTTTTATTTGGAATTACACGTTGCTGGAGTTAACGAACAACATATTTCATGTGTGTTTTTAATTTATTTATTAAACTTTTCGCACTCAAAAAAGGTACGACGGCGGACTTAATATTTGTTTTTTCTACTATTTTAGAGTTAATTAGAGAAAGGTTATTTTTAAAGCATTGTGACATTGAATTGAAACGAATAAATACAAAAAATACGATTGATTGGTATGACATCAGAACCTGGTGTCAGAGTTTTTATGTTGCCCATGGGCCTCTGACTTAGCTTCACATGCTGCTCAGAAATATTTATCAGACATGCTGGTTTCCTCACGATGTTTTCCTTCACTGATTTTTAAGCAAATGACAATTATACAATACGCACATGAATCCGTAAAATCAGACGTGGGTGCCTTGAGTTCGAACTCGAGACCTATGACTTGGCAGTCCGACGGTCACACCACTAGGCTATCACTGTTGCTGCTACTCTGGGCTGCTACTAAGAAATTCCAGATGGAAAAACCCTATACCACTTTGCCCGACCCGGGAATCAAAACGAGCACTTTAAGACGCGCAGCGATTCTGTGGTGTGAAAAACAGACCAAGTGTTGGGCAATTTTAAATCTGCAGTGAAAGTGCCCTCAATGTTTTTCAATTTGTACCTAAACAAGCCGTTTGGTGGAGATATGGAGTAACAAACGGGTCCCGGATACAATTTATTGCCTTAGATAGTTGGAGTTACGTTCCGTATTTTGTTGGACATTTGTCCCGGACCTTGACCACCAGCTCTTATAGCAGTATTATTTCAATGTGTGAATTACTTTACCGGTGTGAAGTAAGAACCACACTAATAATATAAAGGCAAAAGTATGTGAGGTTGTATGTGTAGCCGACCTTCACGCTCGCTGTTTGAGTGGACCTGTCCAGCCAGTTTCAGCATTTGTCAGTCAACGTGTAGATCAATTCAGGAATTGAGGATATAGGTGAATGAGTTAGAAGTTTTAAAGGTAAGTTTAGTTCTGTTGAGAATAGGAAAACCTCATTTATTAATAGACGAATAGATTTTTCTCTGGATCGTGATTTAATTATATTTTTTTCTGCCAGGTAGGTAAGTTGAATGATAGGGGATCCAAGTGAGTAAAAAAAATATTTAGTCCGTCAATCAGATACTAAAAAAATATTTAACAATCTAGCTTAGGACTATAAATAATTTTTGTCATCATCCCTACTACATTCACTCAGCCATCCCGCAGCAGTTGCACCAAGCGTCAGCGGAGCACGGACAAGCCCCCCTAAACGTCCTCCTAGACAGGACATCGGCACCCAAGGTGGCGGCACGTAGTGTTCCACGGACGCCCCTCTTAGGGCCTGCCCACAGTCTCTGGCGGTGGTGCGTGCGGTGAGGCGGGAGGCGCGGCGGGCGGCGCGATTTGCGGTGGTATGCCACAGCTCGACTAGTTGCGACCGCGGCGAGTACTTACCACTATTACCAGGAAATTGTTGTTTTATTTCTTCCCACATTTCTATACATAATAAAACAGTAAAAAAACTGTGTCTGTACATTGAATATATTAAAAAAAAAATAATTGAGGGGGGTTTAGAAACAGTAATAGAGCATGAATCCAAAAAAAAAATTTGTCTGTTTGTCTGTATGTCTGTTTGTCTGTTTGTCTGTTTGTTTGTACACGCTAATCTTCGGAACTACTGGACGGATTGGAATGTTTTTTTTTTGTTGTATAGGTATTAAGTCTGGGCAACATATAGGCTATAATTTATCTTGGAAACTTGAACACCTGATGCAGAACCGCAACAGACCAGCTAAACTATAAGAGATACAAAAATGATACCTTAGCAAAAATTGTTCCACGTGATTAGCATTTTCTGCTGAGAGAATAAATTTGAAGATCTGGAACACCTGATGTGGAACTCCAAGAGCCCAGCTACACTGTAACATATATAGGAATGACGTCTTAGCAAAAGTTGTTCGGTCTGATGGGCATTTCCTGTTGACTTATAAAAATCGAATATCTGGAACACCTGTTGTGGAACTCCAAGAGCCTAGCTACACCATAACACATATAAGAATGACGTCTTAGCGAAAGTTGTTCAGCCTGATGAGCACTCTCTGTTGATGTATAAAAATAGAAGATCTGGAACACCTGTTGTGGAACTCCAAGAGCCTAGCTACACCATAACACATATAGGAATAACGTCTTAGAACAAGTTGTTCAATCTGATGAGCACTCTCTGTTGACTTATAAAAATCGAAGATCTGGAACACCTGTTGTGGAACTCCAAGAGCCTAGCTACAACATAACACATATAGGAATGACGTCTTTGACGTCTTTGTTGTTCAATATGATGGGCATTTCCTGTTGACTTATAAAAATCGAAGATCAGAAACATCTGATGTGGAAATCAAAGCTATCACTAATTTTACTGTGTAATTATAAAATAACATAGACTGGGAGTACCTGCACGCGGTGAAGGCGGTAACAGTTTAGGACTGATTTTCGATGACGATAGTATATCATTGAAAATTTTACTCTACTGGCCAAAACTCCTATTTATTTTTTTATTTTATCGTATGAATATGCCTTCGGGCTTATGTTGTTTGAGTGTTTAATTTCCTTTTCCATTTATCTTCGTGACACTGTAGCCTACCCGGTAACGCAGGGGAGCAGTCATTTTAATTTAGATTTTTATTGATCAGGTATCTTCACAATAAAACTATGACCATGCCTAGAAAGAGGTCAAATCTTTCCCAATGTTCCAAGAGAGCTAAAAGATTGAGGATCATAAGATCCCAAGAATCTACCGAAGAGCGTCAGGAGAGACTTGATGTTGTTCGAGAACATTAGGCTGCAACTCGCTCCGTGGAAACCTCTTCGGGTCGCGAAGCACGCCTGCGTTCTCAGCGTATTCATTAGGTCTCTAGAGACCAGTGAAGAATATGATGCGCGACTGACCGCTGATCGTGAACGTCATGTATTGTCTCGCGAGTCAGAGACGTTCACGGAAAGAGAATTACGCTTGAGTTCCAAGCGTATCTACGCATCGACTTCTAGGTCTCTAGAGGAGGAATATAATAATGCGGTTACCAAAATGAAAACGATGACAAATGGACTGTATGTTTTGGTGGTTGTTGGAATGAAATAAAACTAAAGCTCAGTGTGATAAAAGATTTAAATGGGAAAAATGATAAAAAATAACATAAATGGCGACCCCGTTGTCGCTGGCATAAGCAACAGGGCCCGCGTACGAAGTCGCGGGCAGAAGCTAGTTTATAATATGCCTATATTTATGATGTGGATGTTTTGAAATCCATATTGCTGGTCTACTCAGTATTTCACTGATAAATTGTTCCGTATCACGACGCGCTGTAATCCGCATCCGTCGAGGGGGGCGTCAAATACCTTGCAATGGTTGCATAAGGGCCGTACGCACCCGTGACCTCCAGCGTAAGTGTAAGATAGGACGCCGGGGTTGGTTTTAGTCAGTAAGTCTGACAGACTACCTCGCCTCCCCAATCGTTACGAGTCCCCAATCGAGTTATGGGCGCTTAAGCGATAAGTTACTGATATTGACAACCAGTATCGGCAATCGTTCAAGTGGTTAAGTGTAAAAAGAACCGACAAATAAGGTGTGAACGACTGACCGCTGGTTCTAATCCCAAGAATTGAGTCTCTTTTTTAAGCGGGATCGTCCGAAAGGGTTACCGCTCCCCCGGAACATAAAGGGCTACGGAAGGAACATGGATGGGTTTTAGTCAGTAAGAGTCTGACACTCCCTTCCGCTCCACCCAGAGCGGGAGCAGTCATTGGATGATTGCCCAGCCTTAAAAAAAAAACCAGTAACGGCACATAAAGTTCAGTAGACTACACGTCATTGCCAGCTATATGACCTTGAGCTCACCCAACGAGGTTTTTTAACTGACTACTTTTTTTTTTTTTTTAGAAGTTTGCGTTTTGCTTGTGCAGAATTTTTTTTCTTTCATTCTAACGTAATACGAAGTTTTAATTGAATGCGACGCCATCTTAAACTGGATTTGTAACTACTGTCATGCGGCCTACTGTACGAAAGCTTTACATAATATGCTTGTATCCATTCTGTTTCCTCACGATAAAAAGGGGTCCAAAACATAAATACATACAAATCTTGAAAATCATACTATTGATCATGTATCATGAAGCCGTCTAAACCCGGGTACCTACTCACCTATCCACATAACATAAATCGACTGTGAAGTGATTTTATGCTCCACTGAACGCGAATATTCCTTCTCAGGGCTACTGCCCTAGTCCGAGGTACAGTCGCGAGCACCAATATGTATACACGGAGCAACTTTAAAAATACTGATTTTCTCCTTCTGCATTTTTTTGTAATTTTATGTTGTTATAGACATAGTATTTGGGAACTTTGGTATTTGTAAATATGTGAGCACCATGTACTTATGACATAATTACGTTTACCTGCCATAGCAGCCATATGTGTTTTTCTTTTCACCTTTTGTGTCGTATTGTTTTTATTCTGGGTGCATCGTCTTCACATATAATATTATAATTTCATGTATACAAAACATTTTAAAAGAGTAACGTTGGAGTTTGTTGCTCTTTCTTCTCCACACGAAACTACCTTTTGGAAGGGGCGACTAGAATCAATTCTATTTCTTGTTCATTTTTGACGTTCAAAAGTGCCTTTCTTGTGCCTGTACTGTAGTCAAAGTCTAATCATTTATTTCAAAAATGATTAGACTTTGACTTTGACTTTGACTTTGAACCTATACTAATATGAAATAAGTTCAATTATCACAAAGTTCCACGAGCAAATCGCTTTAGAATGTTTCTAAGTGTATACATATTGGTGCTCGTGACTGTACTTATTTTACATAGATATGCTCCCATAATATCGGAGATCTTAAGTATTTGTTATGCGTGATGTTGTGTCCTTCGCTTATGAATGAAAATAAGGGGAGTTGGTTGATATTTAGTTTTGAATACAGACGGATTTGTTGACAAATGCTTCCGTTGAAATGTTGGACGGAAATATTTGATGTTCAACTTTGATCTTTAAACCCATTAGATGTTCACCTATTAGAAGCCGTTCACTTATAAGAGCTACACGATTTATACGGTTATATTTTTATTGTCACTTCGAGAGTTTTTTTTTTATGATTTTATGGGGTTCAATACATTTGAGGGCTTATATAATATATATTGAGGAGCTCGTGGCTAAGTACTAACAGCCGCACAGGTCGATCCATCAGGTTAGGCTACGCTTGCCGGGGTTTGCCGTGGATGGGTGACCATCTTTACATACCGAGACTCCTCCGTGCCTCGGAAAGCACGTTAAGCCGTTGGTCCCGGTTGTCATTTGTGCATCTTTGGCAGTCGTTACGGGTCGTCAGAAGCCCGAAAATCTGACAGCCACTCTTACCAACGGGTATCGTATTGCCCAGTTACTGGGTTGAGGAGGTCAGATAGGCAGTCGCTCCATGTATAATACTGATATTCAGCTGCATCCAGTTAGACTGGAAGCCGACCCCAACATAGTTGGGAAAAGGCTAGGCGGATGATGATGATATTGTCGCAGGCAACACACTTTCCCACCCTTGCAAGATTAATTGTTACAATATTCATTGTTATTGTTATATTTTTCTCATGCTCATGCGCGCTATTAACTCTTGCGCATTTCAGGAACATAGACTCAGTTTAGGCTGTGCGTGGTTTGAAAGTTAATGAATTTTGAATTTTTATATTAAGTAGATTGTGATGAATGCTTGTGATATAAAACTGCCATGCATAATGCATTAAATCAATCAGATTCGGATAAAGTATCTGCAATTGGTGCAATGGAGTAAAATAAACGTACAGGCAGTCGTCATTTGAATTTTGGATTTGCAGTTTCCAAAACAGTTAATTCTGTTAACAACTTTGCTGTTTTTGTTTGAAACTGGAACAAACGGACGAACTCGAGACGGGACGTACTCGTAACTTTGGCTTATTGGTTCATTCGCACGAATTTACTCATCCGAAACAGGCAAATGAATCCGGAGACTTGGTTTAAGAAAAAGTACACTAAAAACTGTATTAACCAATTATTTTTGTACGAGCTAGTATTTAATTCTTGCATAAAATTCAAAATTATGCTAATTGCCTACTACATATTTTAAGAGTTGTCGATTCGTCTACAAAAAAAATTACATGAAATTAAATGTGTAAGTAGATCTTTTAAGACACTTATAGTTACACGTCAATATTTTATAACTAGATGGCGCATGCAGTTCGTGCGAGTCGTGTTATAAAAACTTATATAAATTGTCGATTCACCCGTTTTGGGCGAGTAAATTAGTGCGAGTCGACCAATAAACCGTTACTTCGAGGATCTCGATTTTTTATTGAAAATTAATCAGTTTAATGTTTACAAATCTAGGAATAAACCTCAGGAACCACACAGTGATCAGGATCAGGGATCAGGTATCACACTCAAATGCTTATACATAAGTCATCATCATCTGCCTAGCCTTTTCCCAACTATGTTGCGATCGACAGTCTAACCGAATACAGCTGCATACCAGTATTTTACATGGAGCGACTGCCTATCTGACCTCCACAATCCAGTAACTGGGCAATACGATACCCCTTGGTAAGACTGACTATCAGATTTCAGACTGTCAAAGGTGCACAAATTACAGCCGGGACCAACGGCTTAACGTGCTTTCCGAGGCACGGAGGAGTCTCGGTATGTAAAGATGGTCACCCATCCACGCCCAACCCCGGCAAGCGTAGCTTAACCTGATGGATCGCCCTGTGCGGCTGTTAGTACTTAGCCACCAGCTCCACTGTAAACATAAGTAAAAGCAATAAAAAAAAAAATAAGAACAAACAACTATATCGACGTGTTTAAATAGTGAGAGATAAAGCCTCGTTCACACGAAACAATAGAGGTGAGAAATGATACAATTAATCATTATTAGTAAGAGCTGTCATTCATTATTGTTATAAATTGATCTACAGCACATTGTGTGGAGGTAACACGGAGCAACTAATTCAATTAGTGGCGCGACTTTTAGTCGATAAACGTTGTTGTTTTCTTTTGTAACATAGTTCCTTAAGCAGTGCCTCTGAATATTACATGCTTATTAATGGAAGAAATCGTTTTTTTTTGTTTATATTTTTCTTATCATAACATTCTTTTATTTCTTTATTATAATCAACTTGCGTTAACAGTTTAAAACCTCACAAATAAATTATTGGTCGGTACAAAGTTAAAATGACAAACGATAAATAATAAATGTAAGCAAAAACACAGAGTTTAAAAAATAAAAAAATATTAGAAATTATAATGAAAAAATGCGTACACGTGCAAATTAAACATGCAGGATGTCACAATATTTATGTTAATTAACCTTGGTACAGTAATAAAACATTTACAGATTTATTAATGTGCAATAATGGCGCATTCATCTTAGGGTGCAAAATTCAAATTTTCTTACGTTTTTTTTTGCAATTTACAGGTCAGTATTAGGTTTTATGTTGATGAAACATATGATTCGCGGCTGTAGTATGTACGTATTTTCAAAACAGTACTTATTCAATTCATCACTACAAGACAAGTGCCGCGTGTTATTCAATGAAATGACTATTTCATGAAGTCATGACATTTGAGGGCAATTCTTACACTTACCTTTTTTTTTTTTTTTTTTTTAAGGCTGGGAAATCATCCAATGACTGCTCCCGCTCTGGGTGGAGCGGAAGGGAGTGTCAGACTCTTACTGACTAAAACCCATCCATGTTCCTTCCGTAGCCCTTTATGTTCCGGGGTAGCGGTAACCCTTTCGGACAATCCCGCTTACCCGGCAGGCTTAGCCCTGAGGGGCCCCTTCATATGCTGACATCTCTTTGAGGCGCGCGTGGAACATATACGCGCCGTACGGCACGGGTCTGGTGCTGATCGGACGGTGAGTCACCCATTACTCACCGTCCGCAGGCCCGCGCCTACGGTGGCCGGGAGTCGTCACGTGGCTCCCGACGCCCGGAGCGTCTCCCGCGGCGGCTGGGACGGGAGGACCTTTCTCTCTCCCATCCCGCCACCTCCTTTGCGAGCATAACTTTTTCGCAGAAGGAGGTGACTGCCTCCCACTCCCTCTCGCCCCGGACCATGGCTTGCACCAGGGCCGGGCGCGAGAGGTCGCCGCCGCCGATCGCCTCTACGAGGACACGGCGGTGCTCCGCCCAAGCGGGGCAGGTTTGCACCGTGTGCTCTACCGTGTCCTCTGGGCGATCCTCGCAGTGGTGACACCCGGGCGTTTCCTCCCGCCTGATGATGTGCAGGAACCTCCCGAAACATCCATGTCCGGTGAGGACCTGCGTCAGGCGGAAGGTGAGGGCGCCGTGACGCCTCTCTAGCCACTCCTCAAAGAGGGGCCTTACCGCCACTATCGTGGCGTGCCCTTCTTACACTTACCTTGTGTTGGCTTTTTCGCCTCATACAGGTTTCATATAAAAAAAAATATCTGCAATTTACGTTTGTTTTTTTAATGTTTACTTTAATATCATTTTTCATTTGTGATCTTCCTACGCGAGTCTCAATAAATACTTTTTCTTTCTTTATTTCAGTATTAAAATCTCTAGAAAATATTCAAGAAAGAACGTGTATTACAAAAATTGCAACCCAAGAAACACCTACGGCTGCAATCAATAATAAAACTGCACATAAAACAAAATTACGTACACTTTACGACCAACACTTACTGTAGTGCAATGTCGTCAGCTGTCACAATCGTACACAACACAACATAACACGACATAACATAACCCATACATACACACTCGAAAGTCATGTTCATTTTGTTTTGTTTACGTCTAGTCGAAACTTTGTCGCGTGATTACGTGTTCAATTTAGAAGCGTTTTACTTGATGTACCTAAATTATTTCAAGGTCACTGCTCAAAAACGGTGAAGGAAAACATCGTGAGAAAACCGGCTTGTCCAAGAACTGGAAATTCGAAGTCATGTGACATCTACCAACCCGCATTGGGCCCGTTTGGAGGATTCTGATCTACTTCTTCTCAATAGGAGGCCTGTATCTTAGCAGTGGTTACATTTTATGCTGGCTATGCATAAAATGTAACCACTGCTATAAAGAAGTCAATATTTATAGTATAGCACACTATACTATAAATATTGACTTCTTTACGAATTTAATAACGAATTTATCGATCAACTATTTTCGAAATCGAATCGACACGGAGCGATTGACACTTGTCTGTGCCTTCAAGTAGCTTGCCCGCCTAACGGGGGATGCTAATTTCAATAGTTTCTTTTATTTCTTCTGCTTTTGTGCGCAAGTCGACAAAGCACTGCTACTTGTGATTGAAACTGTCAGAAGAATCTTACTTATGAAAAATTTCCAAAATTACTTCGGATCTCAAATGTCAAGTGGATTTCTAAGTAGGCTCATTAGGTACTAAATTACTATCTAACTATACATATTAATACAAAAACAAAAAGATACTTAAGAGTTACCTATGTTTCACAAATAAAATATTTTGATTTTGAGTCGAAGTGCTCGTACGCATCGCTGTCATCTGGAAACATGCCCAGAAGACTGGCTGCATTGCCACGCTGAATGGCAATGCTAAATCTTTGGCCAAAGAACGAGTCAACCTTCTGGTCACGCATATCATAATCCCGATCCACCTAATAAAAAGCCTTTCTATACTATCCACTCCACAGTATCTTGTTATCAAAAGGTGTTACAATTTAAGTACCTGTAATAAATGTTTTAATCATCATAAAATCATTTTAATTGTTGATGTTACAAAGATTATAGACCAAGAGTTTATAATCTGGTATTACTTTGGTTTATTTGTCATAAATCTTTAGGATTATTTACTTACGATAAAGTAATCTTTCGCACGGTAGCTTAATAACAATACAAAATCATATCTCTCTTTTAAACTTCCTCATCGTTAAAATCAAAATAAGTATTTTTAACACTTTATGATTAATAGTGTACTTTATATCCCGCAAGTATGTTACCGTGGGATAATTTCTGATAACCTCGGGCGAAGCTGCAGCCAGGAGCCCAGTTTTCATCTAGGGTATGTATGTATGGTATGTGTGTAGGGTATGTCATTCTAGGGTATGTAAATCGGTATGATCCCTGGATCATACCTATATACATACGTATTATGTATGTTGAGGAGCTCGTGGCTAAGTAATAACAGCCATATGGGCCGATCCATCTCGTTAAGCTACGCTTGTCGGGGTTAGTCCGTGGATGGGCGACCATAATTCGTAACGATACTCCTCTGTCCCTCGGAGAGCATGTTAAGCCGTTGGTCCCGCTGACATTAGTGAATCTTTGACAGTCGTTACGGGTCGTCAGAAGCCCGAAAGCCATTTTTTTTTTTTTTAAGCCTGGGAAATCATCCAATGACTGCTCCCGCTCTGGGTGGAGCGGAAGGGAGTGTCAGACTCTTACTGACTAAAACCCATCCATGTTCCTTCCGTAGCCCTTTATGTTCCGGGGTAGCGGTAACCCTTTCGGACAATCCCGCTTACCCGGCAGGCTTGGCCCTAAGGGGTCATATGCTGACATCTCTTTGAGGCGCGCGTGGAACATATACGCGCCGTACGGCACGGGTCTGGTGCTGATCGGACGGTGAGTCACCCATTACTCACCGCCCGCAGGCCCGCGCCCACGGTGGCCGGGAGTCGTCACGTGGCTCCCGACGCCCGGAGCGTCTCCCGCGGCGGCTGGGACGGGAGGACCTTTCTCTCTCCCATCCCGCCACCTCCTTCGCGAGCATAACTTTTTCGCAGAAGGAGGTGACTGCCTCCCACTCCCTCTCGCCCCGGACCATGGCTTGCACCAGGGCCGGGCGCGAGAGGTCGCCGCCGCCGATCGCCTCTACGAGGACACGGCGGTGCTCTGCCCATGAGGGGCAGGTTTGCACCGTGTGCTCTACCGTGTCCTCTGGGCGATCCTCGCAGTGGTGACACCCGGGCGTTTCCTCCCGCCTGATGATGTGCAGGAACCTCCCGAAACATCCATGTCCGGTGAGGACCTGCGTCAGGCGGAAGGTGAGGGCGCCGTGACGCCTCTCTAGCCACTCCTCAAAGAGGGGCCTTACCGCCACTATCGTGGCGTGCCCTGCGCTGGGTTGCGACAGTCGCTGATTCCAGGCCGCCATGAGATCGCGCCGGAGGTCCGTCCGCTTCGCCGCAATTTGCTGCGGAAACGGAGTTTCCCCCCGGCTTAGTGCCTCCGCGCGCCACTCGAACAGGCGCGCGAGGACTATCGCCTCCAGATCCCACGGCGGCAGTCCGGCAAGGAGGCTTGCCGCCTCGCCCGAGATCGTGCGGTACCCCCGGATTAGCCGAATGGCTACCACCGTTTGGGGCGCGTTCAGATAGTGAGCGGCTCGTCGCCGCAATGAACGCGCCCACAAGCCCGAAAGCCTGACATCCAGTTTTACCAAGGGGTATCGTGTTACCCAGTTACTGGGTTGTAGAGATCAGATAGGCAGTCGCTCCATGTAAAATACTGGTACCCCAACATATTTAGGAAAAGGTTTGGCAGATTGATATAATTCTGTTGTGTTGTGTATATTGTCTATACATATAATGCGTTGTGTTGTGTGCCTCTAAATCTGTGCTGTCTAAATGTATTTTTTTCTTTCTTTACTCCATACCAATACCAATTCAAGACCGCCAGAAACCGAATCGTCCCCCGTGGAACACTTCCAATGACAATAAATGCCAGATGATTCTTCATCGCTCCGGCTACAGTAATAAAAATAAAACAAATTGGGGGCAGGTCACTAAAATATTTTTTATTAAGAGCATAAACACGGAAACCATGTCAGTATGTCGTGTCAACGAAAACCCCGCGTATGAGTGCCATCCCATAAAACTTTACGTGAAAGAATTATTGTGTACATAAAATTGGGTTGGGCCCGTTCTTTACAATTTCTTCTTTGTATTATCGGTTTTACTTATAGGTTACTTGTTCTATGTAGTGTAGTGGGATACCAGTAAACTACACATATTTTTTTATGTTAAATTATTAAATTAAATTAAATGGAATTGGATTAAATGGTTTGTCAAGTCTTTTGGGGCATCCCCTTTTTTATTTGAGAGTTGGAAATCATCTAATGACCGCTCCCGCTCTGGCTGGAGCGGAAGGAGTGTCAGACTCTTACTGACTAAAACCCATCTATGTTCCTGCATTAGCCCTTTATGTTCCGAGGTAGCGGTAACCCTTACGGACAATCCCACTGACCCGGCAGGCGTCGCTCGGCCCTACCAGGCCCCTTCGCTAATACTGACATCTCTTTGAGGCGCGCGTGGAACACGTACGCGCCGTCCGGCACGGGCCTGGTCCTGATCGGACGGTGAGCTATTGAGACTTCTCTAAACTTATTAAAAAGTAGGCCTCGCTTTAAAGTAACTTATATAATATCTACTATCGCTAGTTATGTCTTTAGTTCCATGTAATAGGGGGCGAGTCTTTTGCCATTAACCGAGCACAAATTTAGACACCGGGCGGGCAGGGGTTAAGTAAGCTATACATTACAACCTATCGCAATGAAATTTGATTCTACTCTTTTATAGGGATGATGACTAGAAGTTTTTTTTTAGTCCGTAAGCTTGATTTACAAAAAATATTTGACACGTATTTTACTTTTTATTGCGTAATCCAAAGATCACGCTGATACATTGAGTTAAAATGTGGCATGACGTCACGAGTAGGTATGTAGTTTTTATACTTACTTGTGACGTAGCGAGCCCCTATCCCCAAATTTAATGCGTTTTATTTCAGTATTTTTTTGTTATCTAATAATATGATAAAGAAAAAAAATACGCGTCTGATATTTTTTTTATTATAAGATTGACGGATATTTTTTTTATTATAATAATAATAATAATCATTTATTTCAGGTCCAAGACCCATATAAAATAACGACAGATAAATACAAATACAAACACAGAAATTATTGCTAAAACTCAATTCCATATAAAAATAAAACATATAAAATCATAAAAATTAAAAATTATAAAAATATCAGTACGGCTTAAAAACAATGTATATACCTTACAAACTACTTATTAATTAATTTATTTATTTATCATCATTATAAGATTGACGGATATTTTTTTTATTATAAGATTGACGGATATTTTTTTTATTATAAGATTGACGGATATTTTTTTTATTATAAGATTGACGGATATTTTTTTTTTTTTTTTTACCCAGGCATCATCCCTATTCAGTGCAAAATTATTTCCATTAACAGCCTCATTCTTTCCTGTGGATTCAAAACTACTTGGATTTTTGGCCAAGTAACAAGAAAGCAACTTCTTCTATTCTGCTGCGAGCTACGAGCTCAAGCAACACGCGACGGGCGATAGCGACTGAGGAGAACACAATTGAAAGACAAATCTAAACAAATCAAACTGGCTGCTAAATTAAATAGGTAATGATTTATAATCTGTACCACACTCTTTTAACTTTTTGTAATGACCTAAACTCGCACATTGATTAATTTATTATTATTAACATTAAAAATGTTTGTAAATATGTGAGCATCATGTATTTATGACATATTTAATTTTACCTGCCATTGATGTGTTTTTCTTCTCACTTTTTGTGGTGTAAGTAGTATTTTAATTCTGGGTGCATCGTTTTCACATAAATGTAATTTTATAATTCATGTATAAAAAACATTGTAAAAAAAATTAAAAGAGTAACGGTGGTGTTTCTTGCCCATTCTTCCCCATACGAAACTATGTACTTTTTGGAAGGGGCAACTAGAATCAATTCTAATTCTTGTTCATTTTGACGTTCAAAAGCGCCTTTCTTGTGCCTATTCGAAATAAATGATTTGACTTGACTTGAGAAGGTGTTTTGAGCCTAAGCACGAGTAACCGCGCCGCGACTTGCAAAGTGACAGACTGAAACAAGTGAAGCACGCTTGACGTGACGCAAGTCGCATCGCTCAAGGCCATGAACGGGGCCCAAACCAACATTTATTGTCCGCCACAAACTGGAAAGCACCCATTTTATATTAATATCAAGAATCTCGTATAACAGGAGTAACGCTGAGCCAAAAATCGGTGGTAAATCTGAGACTTAACGTTGTGAATGAATCTAAATCACTGGAGCGAACGAACCATCTTAGTAAGCTTGCTTTTAGTGCTTCCATAACTTATGCGATGTTTCATGGGCTTGGAGATATTGTTTGTGTATTTCGTCTAGGTTTTTTGATCCTTAGTTGTAGTGGAATACTTTTCTGTTTTTTGTATGATGTGATAAATAAAAGAATTTTATCAGCCTATATCATATTTCAGGCGTAAATTTGAATGTATGTTCTCAATGCAAAAAAAAAACTGCCTAGCCTTTTTCCAACTATTTTGGGGTCGCGTTCCAGTCTAACCGGATGCAGCTGAATACCAGTATCTTACATGGCACGACTGCCTATATGACCTCCACAACCCTGTAAGTAACTGGGTAATACGATACCCCTTGGTAAGACTGGCCGTCAGACTTTCGGGCTTCTGACAACCCATAACGACTGTCAACGATCCACGAATGACAGCCGGGACCAACGGCTTAACGTTCTTTCCGAGGCACGGAGGAATCTCGTTATGTAGAGATGGTTACTAATCCACGGACCAACCCCGGCAAGCGTAGCAAATGCGCAATATATTGTTCCCGCTGGGATACAGACTTCCTCTCTAAGAGGGAATGGGCCATTATCCACCACGTGGGCCGGAAATGACACAAGTCTTCGAAATTTTTGGTTTTAAGACAGGACGATTTCCTCATCATGCATTCTTCCTTACTTCACCTTGAGAACAGCGGTGATGAAACCATTTACACACAGTAAAGCGTCTGTTGGGGTTCGACACTACGATCAGCCCACAAGTCAAAGTCAAAGTCAAAACATTTATTTCAAACTAGCTTCTGCCCGCGACTTCGTACGCGGACCCTGTTGCTTATGCCAGCGACAACGGGGTCACCATTTATGTTATTTTTTATCATTTTTCCCATTTAAATCTTTTATCACACTGAGCTTTAGTTTTATTTCATTCCAACAACCACCAAAACATACAGTCCATTTGTCATCGTTTTCATTTTGGCAACCGCATTATTATATTCCCCACTTGTCTCTAGAGACCTAGAAGTCAATGCGTAGATACGGTTGGAACTCAAGCACAATTCTCTATCCGTGAACGTCTCCAACTCGCGAGACAATACATGACGTTCACGATCAGCGGTCAGTCGCACATCACGTGCCCCACTTGTCTCTAGAGACCTAGAAGTCGATGCGTAGATACGCTTGGAACTCAAGCGTAATTCTCTTTCCGTGAACGTCTCTGACTCGCGAGACAATACATGACGTTCACGATCAGCGGTCAGTCGCGCATCATATTCTTCACTGGTCTCTAGGGACCTAATGAATACGCTGAGAACGCAGGCGTGCTTCGCGACCCGAAGAGGTTTCCACGGAGCGAGTAGCAGCTTAATGTTCTCGAACAGCATCAAGTCTCTCCTGACGCTCTTCGGTAGATTCTTGGGATCTTATGATCCTTAATCTTTTAGTTCTCTTGGAACATTGGGAAAGATTTGACCTCTTTCTAGGCATGGTCATAGTTTCATTGTGAAGATACCTGATCAATAAAAATCTAAATTAAAATGACTGCTCCCCTGCGTTACCGGGTAGGCTACCGTGTCACGAAGATAAATGGAAAAGGAAATTAAACACTCAAACAACATAAGCCCGAAGGCATATTCATACGATAAAATAAAAAAATAAATAGGAGTTTTGGCCAGTAGAGTCAAATTTTCAATGATATACCATCGTCATCGAAAATCAGTCCTAAACTGTTAACGCCTTCACCGCGTGCAGGTACTCCCAGTTTATGTTATTTTATAGTTAAACAGTAAAATTAGTGATAGCTTTGATTTCCACATCAGATGTTCCTGATCTTCGATTTTTATAAGTCAACAGGAAATGCCTATCATATTGAACAACAAAGACGTCAAAGACGTCATTCCTATATGTGTTATGTTGTAGCTAGGCTCTTGGAGTTCCACAACAGGTGTTCCAGATCTTCGATTTTTATAAGTCAACAGGAAATGCCCATCAGACCGAACAACTTTTGCTAAGACGTCATTCCTATATATGTTATAGTGTAGCTAGGCTCTTGGAGTTCCACAACAGGTGTTCCAGATCTTCGATTTTTATAAGTCAACACAGAGTGCTCATCAGATTAAACAACTTGTGCTAAGACGTTATTCCTATATGTGTTATGGTGTAGCTAGGCTCTTGGAGTTCCACAACAGGTGTTCCAGATCTTCAATTTTTATAAGTCAACAGAGAGTGCTCATCAGATTGAACCACTTGTGCTAAGAACCTTATTCCTATATGTGTTATGGTGTAGCTAGGCTCTTGGACTTCCACAACAGGTGTTCCAGATCTTCAATTTTTATACGTCAACAGAGAGTGCTCATCAGGTTGAACAACTTTTGCTAAGACGTCATTCTTATATGTGTTATGGTGTAGCTAGGCTCTTGGAGTTCCACAACAGGTGTTCCTAATCTTCGATTTTTATAAGTCAACAGGAAATGCCCATCAAACCGAACAACTTTTGCTAAGACGTCATTCCTATATATGTTATAGTGTAGCTAGGCTCTTGGAGTTCCACAACAGGTGTTCCAGATCTTCGATTTTTATAAGTCAACAGAGAGTGCTCATCATATTGAACAATTTGTGTTAAGACGTTATTCCTATATGTGTTATGGTGTAGCTAGGCTCTTGGAGTTCCACAACAGGTGTTCCAGATCTTCAATTTTTATAAGTCAACAGAGAGTGCTCATCAGATTGAACCACTTGTGCTAAGAACCTTATTCCTATATGTGTTATGGTGTAGCTAGGCTCTTGGACTTCCACAACAGGTGTTCCAGATCTTCAATTTTTATACGTCAACAGAGAGTGCTCATCAGGTTGAACAACTTTTGCTAAGACGTCATTCTTATATGTGTTATGGTGTAGCTAGGCTCTTGGAGTTCCACAACAGGTGTTCCTAATCTTCGATTTTTATAAGTCAACAGGAAATGCCCATCAAACCGAACAACTTTTGCTAAGACGTCATTCCTATATATGTTATAGTGTAGCTAGGCTCTTGGAGTTCCACAACAGGTGTTCCAGATCTTCGATTTTTATAAGTCAACAGAGAGTGCTCATCATATTGAACAACTTGTGCTAAGACGTTATTCCTATATGTGTTATGGTGTAGCTAAGCTCTTGGAGTTCCACAACAGGTGTTCCAGATCTTCAATTTTTATACGTCAACAGAGAGTGCTCATCAGGCTGAACAACTTTCGCTAAGACGTCATTCTTATATGTGTTATGGTGTAGCTAGGCTCTTGGAGTTCCACAACAGGTGTTCCAGATCTTCGATTTTTATAAGTCAAAAGGAAATGCCCATCAGACCGAACAACTTTTGCTAAGACGTCATTCCTATATATGTTACAGTGTAGCTGGGCTCTTGGAGTTCCACATCAGGTGTTCCAGATCTTGAAATTTATTCTCTCAGCAGAAAATGCTAATCACGTGGAACAATTTTTGCTAAGGTATCATTTTTGTTTCTCTTATAGTTTAGCTGGTCTGTTGCGGTTCTGCATCAGGTGTTCAAGTTTCCAAGATAAATTATAGCCTATATGTTGCCCAGACTTAATACCTATACAACAAAAAAAAATCATTCCAATCCGTCCAGTAGTTCCGAAGATTAGCGTGTACAAACAAACAGACAAACAGACAAACAGACATACAGACAAACAGACAAACAGACATACAGACAAACAGACAAACAGACAATTTTTTTTTTTTGGATTCGTGCTCTATTACTGATTCTAAACCCCCCTCAATTATTTTTTTTTTAATATATTCAATGTACAGACACAGTTTTTTTACTGTTTTATTATATGTATAGATAGGCACAAGAATGGCACTTTTGAACGTCAAAATGAATAAGAAATAGAATTGATTCTAGTCGCCCCTTCCAAAAGGTTGTTTCGTGTGGAGAAGAATGGGCAAGAAACTCCACCGTTACTCTTTTAAAATGTTTCACAATGTTTTGTATCCGTGTATTTTAACATTATATGTGAAGACGATGCACCCAGAATAAAAACAATACACCACAAAAGGTGAAAAGAAAAACACATGTAGCAGTGGCAATTATAATTACTTCATAAGTACATGGTGCTCACATATTTACAAACATTCTAAAAGTTAATGATAATAAATTAATCAATGTGTGAGAATTGCTATATAATAAAATAATATGGTACAAATTATAAATTATTACCTAATTTACTTAGCAACCAGTTTGATTTTGTCTAGTCGTCGTCCTGTAGTGTTATGCTTTCCTGGTATACGCAAGTCACATACTTGCGTTCTCTTGTAGGTCATCCAGCCCATCTATCTGGCTGATAGCAATTAATTAAACTCCATCTACGCCTTTCGGCAATCATTCAATTACGGTTCAGCTCAACAAAGTAATACACATCAACATCACGCCTATAATCCCCAAAAGGTTAGACAGAGGTGAACCCTATTGTACAGCCACATTTCAATTATGTTGAAGTCCCATGTAATAGAATGCTAGACTGGGGCAATCCAGACAGCAAAATGAACCTCTAATACACTGTAAATTGATTTGTTACTTACACAACTAAAGGAGATTGTTCTACGCCCATACATTGTTCGCCCTGGAGCCAACAGCATAGAAAAAAATCATTTTCTATTTGTAAACTGCCCTTAGTAGCCCATAAGAACAAAGTTTCTTGACGGACACTTTAGGAAAAGATTTATTTAAAGAAAAGGAACAGATTTTGAGGTTATTTTTAATAAAAGACAACTTAAGTAATTCCTTCTAAAATCGCTATTTCTGTTTTCTACAAAGCATTAAACTTCAAATACAGTAAAATATTACCGTAAATATAGTTGTATTATGCCTTTTAGGTACCTACAGTTATTATTTATTGGTTGAAGTTTACTTTAAGCGAAGTCCGTTATCCGTTGTCAAAATGCTAAGGTGTCGTTTAAGCAGATCACTGAATCAGTTATTCGAAGCCAGGTCACGTTGAAAGCAATCCAAATTGTAGTCCGTTAAACAGAAACAAAATCAAAAACGCCAAAAGAAATCGCCAAATAGGTAGTTATTCACAACAACACAACACAGCCACAGGCACCGACTGACGTAGTAACATAGAGATGCTCTCTTGAAGATTAATCATTGTATATCGATTATCAATGACCACCTATTTAAACTGTGGTTTTAATTTAGTAGACCAAAATGACAGATCAATATGTCAAATGTAAATTAATTTGTTCCGTTTCAAACATAAACACGTTGTTGCTATGATTCTACTCCAATTAAATTAATGCTAAAATAAAATATTTTGTTCCCAACGAACAATGTGTAACGTTTTAGTTTGCGACATTTAAAAATAGAGTTTAAGTACTTAAAAAGTAAAAATATGGCTATTGAAGTCGTGAAATGGTTATGAGAACAATTCACTAGAGTTGCGTCGTAAATGACATTTCAATCGTTACATGAGAGATTTTCTGACAAGTGAAAAAACATAGTTCAATAGATGGCGTGGGTAAAAAATACGTTTTCGTTTTACTGGCTACTGATAACAAAAATAAGATCCGTAACGTAAAAAAGAAAGCTTATTTGATGTCAAAAACCTGAGACAGTGACGTATTTTTTACAAACGCTTCTTTTGAACTAATATTTTCTCACTTGTGAGAAAATCCCTCATTCGACTAGTAAGTACATTTTGTGAGTTTGTTTTGTTCATTATATTTTCATCATAATCGTGCTAGGCTATATTCATCATAAGTTCCTTTAAAATGTTCACGGAACTAATTCCATGAAAAAAACATGCATGAAAAACTTTTATGTTGCACATTTTCAATGTTTTGGAAGTGATAAATATCGAACATCCATTATTTATCACTAGATAATATGGACATCGTCGTCGATATCGATATTTATATAATATGAGCGGGAGCGACACTGTCAAATCTTTTGTGACATTCACATTGACAATTCCTTGAAAGATGGCGAGTTCAGTTGGTAATAAAATCAATGAGGTCACCATAAAAAACCTAATAAGAATTAAACAGTGTCCGCTTGAATTTATTATTTTTAAAAAGCATATTAAAATCTAATTAAAATTAACGTACACGTCAAATGTTTGTTGGTTATAGGGCGGTATAGAACAATCTCCTTTCTCTCATATACTCGATTTCGGAGCTCATGGCTAATTATTAACACCTGCACGGATCGATCTGTCAGGTTAAGCTACACTTGCCAGGGTTGGTCCGTGGATGGGTGACCATCTTTACGTACCAAGATTTATCCGTGTCTTGGAAAGTACGTTAAGCAGCTGGTCCCGGGTGTCATTCGTGGATCTTTGACACGTGTCGTGTGTCGCACCATGTCGCACCATACTGGTCACCCATACAGCTGCATCCGGTTAGACTGGCAGCTGAACCTCGCATGTAGTTAAGAAAAGGCTAGGTAGATTGATTGAAGCGACTTCGAGAATATTATAATTTTATGACCTACTTAAAATTTTCCTCCGCCCCGCGGACATTTCCAGGCCATTCAGCAATAAATTGAACTACCCAAACGGCACGGAGAATTAAGAATCATTCCAATAATGTATTTCTTCATTAATAAATACGACTTGGAAGAAGAGACCAACAGTTTTTTATCACTTGAAAGGTCCATAAACGCATACCGCAGCTATAAAGATTTGATGTCACCATAAAAACTCATGAAAAGTATTACGATGTTCAATAAAAATATTTTTTTTATTCCAGACCGAAGTAGGACGGTCATAATGTAAAATATAGATTATTATAAGAAGCTCTTTAGGTCAGCATTTGTAACTCTTATGGCTGTAGACGTAAGGATTGAAATTAAGTCATTGACTGCCACGCAGCAGACACAATAGAAAAACTATTGTTTGTCGGACACACGGTGACCGCGTTGGCGTTCAACGTGTTAAAGATGAGCAGTTTATTCGAAAACCAAGAGAATTCGTCGGCGGTATGTTCGGACATAAATGTACAACGATGTCATAGCGAAATCAATATTCGATAAAATAATGTGTAAGGTTTGACCCTTGGCTCGGTAGATGGCGTTGGCGTCCAGTTAGATCTCGCTATGGTTTCGTTACAGGCATTAGGATTGTTTTTATTATGTTTTGTGTGAGCCTTTCATCAAAAAATCTATTATAAGAAAGTACGCTATATACGCCGCTTATAGTGTTATTTCTTTTAATCCTCGCCAATAACGGACCCTCGGTGCAAATACTCATAAAGATACCGGGAACTGGATTGATTTAAGCTGATTTGATTAATGGGAAAAGCGTGCACTGACTCGACAGGGCCACTCAATCTATATTATGGTTCTTTTCTCAAAAGTCTATTTCAGACACCAACCGACATGGTCTTCATATGATCCAATCTAGATCTTATGACTTTAGATTAGGTTAAGTGGGCTGTTTCGCACTTAGTCTCCTTATTGTAAGCGGGATTGTCCGAAAGGGTTACCGCTATTTCGGAACATAAAGGGCTAAGGAAGGAACATGGATGGGGTTTAAGAGACGGACGCCTTCCGCTCCACCCGGAGCGGGCCGGACCCTCAAAAAAAGGAAAAAAAGACACCAACTTACATGGTCTTCACATGATCTGACCAAAACAAAAAAAATATAAACAAATAAACTACAATAATTAATAGAAGTAAACAAATAATCGAATTACATATTGATATTAATTAAAATAATTACATATTAGTATAACTATAATAATTACAATTATTGTTTAAAGCTAGTGACTGGATGCTTCTTTTATCCAATGTTAATATGTTGCCGTGCCCTAACCGGGTTTCATGTTGGAACTTATTTACCTCTGTAACACCTACATATGTACACATGAATGCAATAAAGAATTTGAGTTTGAGTTTGAGTTTGATTATGTCTGGACTTTAAAGAGACTGTAACCTCATTTGTATCGGCCACCGTTTTGAGAGCAGTGGTGATGAATTCATAATTATGCACAAGGCAAACCGTCTGAACATTTATAATATGAACTTGAAACTTATAACTTGTAAGTCGCGGCGGTTTTCACTGGGCCACCATTGCTCTCTCGACAATTATCTTCGGCAAACACGAACGCGTCCTTTTCAAGTAAAATTAATTAAGTTGTCTGGCTGTTGCAAGAGAATCACTGGGCATTGAACAATGAACACAGTCTTGAATTATTAATTCTGTAATTTTTTATCGTGAAAGTCACTTAAGAGTGAGATAAAAAGTAGAGATTATCCACAATTTATTTATTTATCTTTATTTCAGGTATGTTAGTATTCCTTAACCTATGTTAGTATAACAGCCTAAAACACACAATAACATAATTACGCCACCTCACAGAGACACCCGGCAACTGTACATGCACTGCGCACAGATGCCCCATAAGGCGGCCTTCAGTCTTACTAGCAACAATGCTCAGAAGACCACTGTCGCTGACACCATTTATGTGTGTTAATTTAGAATTCGTCAATACGGTTCTAAAGTGCAGCCAGTCTTCTTTGCACGTTTCCGGACGACAGCGATGCGGATGTGTATTTCGACGCATAAGTGTCCCTTTTGTTTTTGTATTGATTTGTATATAGTTATTTAATTTAAATATGTATAAGTAGTTAATATGTTGAAATGTAATAAATTCAGTTCTATAATAATATGATTCAATAGTGATTCGAAAGATACGTGGCGCCGTCTATTATCGAACATTATTGTTGTTTACCTCGGGAGCAGTAGTTTTTTTGGAATGAAAAGTACCTACCCTATGTCAGTTTCAATATTTCAGGATGATTGGTTCAGAGTGGTTTAGGCGTAAAAAGGTGACAAACAAACACACTTACTTTCACATTTTTGTATTATAGTTAGGATTAACATAATTAATTACAGCACAGAAAACTCGCCAAATACCTCTGTTCAAGAGGTGAATAAAATCATGAATAAAAAAGTTTCCAGTCCACCCAGAGCGGCAGGAATCATTTGATGATTACCTATCCATAAAAAAGGGCAAAGAAGAGTCATTTGATGATTTCCTATCCATAAAAAGGACAAGAAACTGAAGCACTGACTAAGATTTGTCCTGTTTTTCTGAAACTAGATGTGGCAGCACTCGTATATTAGGTTATACATGCAACTACAATGTAAGGCGCGCTAAGTCTGCGAGAAGAGCTATGTGAAGTGTGAACAGCGATAACAGGCTACCGTGATTCTATTTTAGGTTCCGTACACATAGGATGGTAGTATACAAGCATTGTTGGAACAATAGTTGTGTTAGTTTTAAGTACTTAATGGTGTTATACATACATGAGGAGCTCGTGGCTAAGTACTAACAGCCGCACAGGACGATCCATCGGGTTAAGCTACGCTTGCCGGGGTTGGCCGTGGATGGGTGACCATCTTTACATACCGAGACTCCTCCGTGCCTCGGAAAGCACGTAAGTCCTGGCTGTCATGTGTGCAACTTTGACAGTCGTTACGGGTCGTCAGAAGCCTAAAAATCTGACAGCCTGTCTTACCAAGGGGTATCGTATTGCCCAGTTACTGGGTTGCGGAGGTCAGATAGGCAGTCGCGCCATATGAAATACTGATATTTTGCTGCATTAGGTTAAACGATGATTGATGAGATATAGATATGACGAGATTTGAGACGATGAAAAGGCCATGCAAAGGAATAATACGTACATAACATCACACCTATATTTTATGAAAGGTTAAGCATAGGTGCACGTATTGATTTTGAGCATAGCCTCCGTGATTGGAACACCATGTTCAAATTTAACACACTAAGAAAAAAATACATTTATTCAGCACAGACAAAAAGGTTCTGGAATAAACCTTTTAAACCAAAAAGTGTTAAGTTAAGCAAAACCGTGAACGTAAAAACACTAACAATACTTTATCTCTTCTTTTCAAACTTTATTTCGTTTTGTAGATAAAAATTGATAATTTAACATGAAAACTAAAACAACTAGAATATTAAACTTGTTACAGTATGTACAGACCCTTGCAAAGCACAAGTAAATTTAGCGAAATGTGGCGCTAGTGAGCTAAATACCACAACACGCCGAGCTAATTGTGGTCGCTCGGGAACAAATGTGCCCATTCATTAATATTACGACAAACTAATTCATATACAGAACCCGAACGATACAACTGGCCTAAAGGTCGCCGTATTGGTTGGCGACGGGGCGGAGATGGAACGTGGTGCTGATAAAAACAAGGATGAGTGTTCAATGCATCCGCAACGTGACAGGAGCAGTGACGCAAAACTAACGCGATAGTATATTATATAGTCCTCCTTATCGATTTCGATAACGGCGACACTTCAAATCACTTCCTTGCGTGAGCTCTTAGATGGCTCGCTAGACCGAATTTTGTTTTGAACACTCGGTCACAACTAGAGCAATAGAGTTGCCCTGTAGTGTTGTATGTATATGTGTAGGAGAGCAAAGGTCTATCTTTGCGTATTTGGCGCTTCCCAATAATAGCCCCGTGTTGTCCGTAACGTCAGGACGACCTGTGTAAAGCGAGCCTCTCCCAACCTATAATCAATAGCGCACGCGTTAAGATTCTTTTTGAACACATCCTTATAGCGGAGATATTGACGATACGTGGTGTCCACTCCAAGATTCGTCTGCTCCACCGATCATCAGTCCTTCGACAAACATGGCCAGCCCACTGCCACTGCAGTTTGCTTAGTCTACAGGCGGCGGGGCGGCCTTAAAATCTTCGTCTAATCATCCAATGATATTTTTCCCGACCTATGCCACGCAATTTTTTGGCTACATTGTTACAATATTAGAGAATTTTTTTTTGGATATCTTGTCGATTATCTTTTTGTTGCTGACTCTACTACATATTATAGACGCGTTACCCCAGAGGGATTTAAGGCGTGATGGTATGTCCACCGCACAGGGCAGAACTAATCGTTAATCAGAGCAGGGGCGACATTTTTCACGACGTTGCAACGTGGGGACCCGAGTGGAATGTGCTGTTGGACGGTCAGTTCCGAATGGTAATAAATCAAATGGATTCCAAGCTCTGCAATTTGACATAAGTTTTTTTACAAACGAAAAAATAATTGTATATGGGTACAAACAGAAGAACCTTCTATAAAAAATAATTATAACCTTATTTTACTCCATTCACGAGCTGCTAAACTACTAATAACTAAGACCACGAACTAAGTCAATGTCTGCCTTTTTTTTTTTTTTAAGGCTGGGAAATCATCCAATGACTGCTCCCGCTCTGGGTGGAGCGGGAGGGAGTGTCAGACTCTTACTGACTAAAACCCATCCATGTTCCATCCGTAGCCCTTTATGTTCCGGGGTAGCGGTAACCCTTTCGGACAATCCCGCTTATTTCGGACAATCCCGCTTAAAGTCAATGTCTGCCTAAGGGTGTATTCCTGTAGAATTCTGGTGACCTGGTAAAACAAGTTTTTCAAAACTTTTTGCCAAATCAGCACGAACGCACGCACGCACGACGGCGCGGGTCGTCGAAAAGTAACTTGTTGGCGCTTAGGAGGGGACTCTACTCTCGAGAATTTTGAAAAATAGGTATTTCAAGAAACTATTGCCTTCGCGCTACGATGCACCTCCCCCCGTAAAGTGCGAAAGGAACAACTGCAGCTCAGGCTGATTTTACTTACAAAAACCCTGATCGAAAGTTTTCTTCTTCAGAACTGGACTGGTCTAAAAGTTTGTATGGAGAAAGGCTCAAAAGAGTACCCTCTAAACGGCGACGGTTTGCGCTAATTTGGCAAATAGTAAGAAAACCAAACTCGCGCTGGTGTAGCAAAAAGCATAAAAATTGCCTGCACACCTACTAGCGTTGACAATCAGCGCTTGTCAGAGGCTGCCATATCAGCGCCGTTTGCCAGCGCCTTCATAATTATAACGCCGTAAGTTTGTTTATGCTCAAATCACTCTAGTTCGGAAGTGATCGTGTATAACGAATTTTACCGAAGCGACCTTTAAGTTGTGATGTACAGTCGCCAGCAAATCAAGTTATCCCAAACTGCCAAATTTTCCCAATTGAAAATGAACCTTACGCTTTTGTAATAAAGTTGAAAACATATCAAAGAAATTCGACAGATTGGGGTAGCTTCACGTGTCTGTACTACACCTAACACATTCACTTATGGATCAAGTAGCAACATTGCCGGGTAACTACTTAGCATTTTACTCCCCACATAGAACCACAAGCAAGAGGACATGGAACCACGAGCCCCTATTAATAAACCCGGCTCAGATTTACACGAAGTAACGAACACATCTGTCGCCCCCTCGCAATGTCACCCCCCGCAACTCGCCCCCTCGCATTTGAATCACAAATTACAAACTATAGCTAATGTTGTGTGTAATTGTATGATTCTTTCTACTCGGAGGGTAGGGATTGCTCATGGGATTAACTATGTAGGTAGAGTGCCAGTTAAATGGATAGAAGAAGTACCTTTTAGGTTGGTTTATGGGCTGTATTTAATTAAATTAGATGCTGTTAAGATTGTTGATTGTTCATTGAGATGTGGGTTGCATGAACTTGTTTTGATATAATCAGGAGATGATGTCGATAGCTGTTTTGCGTGTGATGGTTAATTACTCATGTTAGTAAATTAGACGAGTTGAGCACTACTAGCAATTTGTGACATGACCAATTTTATTTATTAATCTTTGAGTGCTCTTATTCTATTTCCGCTACAATTTTCAATTTATTTAATCTTTTTTTTTTTTGGTGTTGTTACGTATGCATTCCACATAATGTTTCCAATGAAATGGTTAACTCCGGCAATTCTATTTTCGATTGAGTATATTTAATATACCCTTATTTTTCAAGTTTGTTAAATAAAACAAACATGTTTTGGAATTGAATTCATGGGCATTTTTTAACACGTTGAGCGCCAACGCAAACTATTGTGTCTGCTGCGTGGCAGTTAATGACTTAAATAATGCCTATGAATTTAAATCATGGGTCATTGTACTCAATAAAAAAAGCCAGCTGTCCCATACATAATGCTCGCTTATCTCGTCAAAATGTAGGGAAAGGTTGTTTTTTTTCGTGATTTCAGATTTGTTCTCAATGTAAAGTTGTTCATAATGATGAGTACAATTACACCTTAAAATAATGCACATGAATTCAATTTCACCCTGTATAATGAGGTCGTGGTGGACCCGCACTACAATCAAAACCACTTGAAGCCTTCCTACAAGTTTTTTTACTTCGTAAAAGTATCCGAATCATCTCAATACTTCAATCAAGACATTTTTGTACAGAAGTCCAGAACTAACTCCGTTCATCACGTAGGTCCCAAACTTATATTTGAATAATGATGCCTTTGAGTCGAGTTTTGTAAAAGTTTTCGGTTATTTGTGGAATAGGTTCGTATGGTTCGGATTGAAGAGTCTGGATGTAATAATTTTACTAGATAATTATTTTTCTACCACACTACGCTAAGAGTGTTCTTAGAATTTCTGACTACGTATCGGCATACGCAGTCAGAAATTCTAAGAACACTCTTTTAAATCAGGATATTACAAAATGCTGTGTACTGTGAAGACCAGATGGACCTTCACTAAGCGGGATTGATCGAAAGGGTTACCGCTACCTCGGAACATAAAGGGCTAAGGAAGGAACATGGATGGGTTTTAGTCAGTAAGAGTTTGACGCTTCCTTCCGCTCCACCCAGAACGGGACAAGTTTGATGATTTCCCACCCTCAAAAAAAAAAGGATTGTGTGGTTTTATGAAACCACGGTAAAAGTGAAACTTTTGTTCATATTTGACACTATAGGCGCCGCCATATTGGTCTTGGTTGCTCTGACGAGCGCCTTTCACTTTATCCCTACTCCGCGGCCGACCGTCGCGCGACATGCAACACAGAGACGAAAAAGTTTTTGACGAAAAGATTTTTTAAAATTTACCTAATACAAACACACGGGGCAGCAGCTATTGAATTATATAGCTTTTAACGAATACATGCGTCAAGCGGCACGGCTACTGGCAGACTCCTATTCATTTCTTTTTTCAAAACCTATAAACTATTCTATCATTTCGAAAGGTCGAATGCTGACAGTTATTTACTAACCGATCAGCCAGGTTCAAAAGATGGTTTCAACCTAGGCTCTACAGTACATTATTCTTGTTGCTTCTATAAATGAAAACAATTGAAAATAAAATAAACCCTAGCTGTTTAGAGTCACGGTCACGAGCTTGACGCGCGGATCAGCACCATCTAGCTCAACCATTTTGTTGGTATTGAATGATCCAACAAACACGCTACCATAGCGAGCCATTTAAGTGAGGATGACAGGCTTTCAACTGCCATACTCTTTTAAGATTATTAAGTGGCAACACTGCCCAACTGACATGTCGAAATTTTGCTCCGTATTTTAAAAATAGTTTTATTTAATTTTAAGTGTAATTAAGGTGTAATAATTTAACTAAATGCAAAATATCTACATAAATACTCAGGATTATTGTTTTCCTGCAAAATAACAACGTAAAAGTCAGTGTTTTGTTGCCCACCGTTACCGGTAACCTATTACGAACAGCTGATGTTCGCGACCTGTGGATTCAAACGGGGAGTATTGTTTATTTTTATTATCTAATAAGCACACATTTGTTATTTGGACTCAATAACACATTCGAGTCTTTCAGTGTCGTCTTATCGTGACTTGGCACTTTACACTAGATCGTAAGTTAATTAGTGAAGGTAGGTTTAGGATGGTTAACGAAAGTTAATTTAGTGAAATATTTAACTAATTACTACTGTCATTGTAATAGCGTATAAACATAATAAAAATAACGCTATTGATCGTTATTTTCAGTGAAAATCAGCATATGATCTAAATTATTTCTAGTCTAGGTATCCTACCCACATTATGCAAATGTAAATTCATGAATATAAAACAATAGAATTAATGCAACTCTGTACTTAGTTTGATGATATTAGCTGCATTTTGATTAGAAAGTCTTAATAATCCGCCTCATTTCTTTTTAAAGCCAAACCTATTTCTCCCATTTTCCTTTCATTTTTAGCTTTCCTCTTTTTGTTTGTCTATCTATTTAGTTCTCACCGTTCTTTCAATTCTACTTCCAGCACTTATTCCTGAAACCATGCCTGTGATAACCCGTAAGGCGGCTGCTCAGGAGTTGGAGCTTAAATTGAAAACGGCCCTTCAAAAACTTCAGGCCTCAGACAGCAAATGCCAACAGCTGTTGCAGGAAATAGACGAAAGTGAGAAGGAGGTCGAGAAGGTCGTTCACAAAAACACAACCTTGAAGCAGGAGCTTGTGGGCCTACATCAACAATACCTGGATGTTGTTGATGAACGGGACAAACTGCGGGTGGTCACGGATGGTTTCAACAACTGTAGTAATCTTTATGAGGAGGCTTTGTGTAAGGTTAGGGACCTAGAAGAGGAATTAATTCATGCAAATGTGCGAATTACTAAGTTACAGAAACATAAAGAATGTACTCAAGTTAAGGAAACAAATAACTTATATAATGAATTATTCCAAAGTAACTGCCACCCTCATTCCATGATAACAATAGACCTAACTGAAGACTCAATATTGAAACATAATAATAGTTGTTATAAAGTTAGTCAAAATAAAATGAAAAAGTATGCAAAACTTAAAAGAATAATTAATAGATGCAATAAATTTAAGAAACAGCAAAAACACAGTTCTATAAATATTAAATTAAGGAAAGAGCGTGTTTTTCTAATAAATAAATTAAAAAACTATCATATTAAATTAGAAGATAGTACAAATATTTACCAAATAGACACACATCGATTACAGTCTGAAATTGATGTACTTGAAGAGTCACTACATTCACTTTATATTAAGTATGTGAGCTCTCAAAACCAAATTAAGGAACACATCCTTGCTGCAAATGAATTAGTGGAAATGTGTAATGATGAGACAGACAGAGTGGACCCACAGACTCTCAACACCACTAAATGTATGTGTCAAACAAAATCCAACCTTGAGGCTCTCCAGCCTGAGGCAACGGAGGATCCATCCCGGTCCTCTGTTATTAATTTGGATTCACCGGTTAGTGTAAATCATTTATTACAAGTAGCCCAGACACAAGCTAACTCTCTCCCTTGCAGTAGTACAGAGTGTAGGTCCTCTATTATGTTTTCAGATAGTTTTGGAAAAGGGTTAGGTAAATTACTTAGCAACAACTTGAGTCTTTCTTCTCAAAACTTTTGTATGCCTCAGACTTCATACAAAAAAATTATGACTTCAATAACTAGTAATGAATATGATCCTAATGTCATTATAACAGTTCTTATAGGTAATAGTTTTAATATTAAAACATATGACATTGCTGATAGTGTCACTGAACTATTAAAGTTAAATTGTAAGAAAATTATTCTGTGTGCTTTTCCCTACTTTGAGCACTTGTCAAACAGGCAGAACAATAACATTCACAAGTTAAATAATTACATGCACTTCTTAGTGAGTCACCATAGTGACAAGTTTATATTTTTTGACACCAACATTTTTGTTGAGAAATTAAGGTCGACTAGGGATACTGTGTATCTGCCCATTAGTTTTAGACGTCAAATAGCTAGGCTATTAGCTTTTAATATTAACCCAGACATAAGTAATATGTCGAAGTCATATTTAATTAGCACCACAATTAGTAATAGTACTAATGTTAATGTGGTTAGCTCACATTCTTTAAACTAGTTTGTAAGACAACAGGAGATACCACTAACAGTATAGTTTCGCTTAATAACAAAAAGGTATCTTCTAGCTCCAAAAATAACTATAAAAAAGGGGCTAAGTAGAAATCCTTGACATTATTTCATCAAAATATTCAAGGTTTTTCTTCCAAACAATTAGAGATTGAATTGTTTTTAGAAAAAACAATGTATGACATTATTTGTTTTACTGAGCACTGGTTAAAAGATTACGAAATGTTGATTAATTACGAGAATTATAGTTTGGCCAGTGGCTTTAACCGCAAATCAATGCTGCGTGGTGGTTCACTAATCCTAATCAAAAATTGTATTAAATCAAAAACTCGTGAGGACATAGTTGAACTATCAGTTGAGCATAGCATTGAATTGTCTTGTGTTGAGCTGGATAAGCATGTTATAGTGTGCGTTTACAGACCCCCTAATTATCAGAACTACTCAATATTTGAGGCAGTAATGGAAGATGTTCAGGCAAAACTTGCTTCCAGTAATAAATCAGTAGTTATCTGTGGTGACTTTAACATTAATATTTTAGAAAATAATTCAAACACGAGTAGACTATTAAATTTGTTTAAATCATTCAATTTGTCAAATGTGTTTGTAGAACCCACCCGAATAACTATGTCTACTGCTACTTGCATTGATAATGTTTTTTGTTGCTGCGACTATTTAGATAAAGCTATTGTTAATTATCTCCCTTCCGATCACAGTGGTCAAACTGTAACTTTTGAGTCCAACACACCAATACAAAAAATCCAAATACAATCCAGACCCATAACAACTGTTAATTTAAATAAATTTAATATCGCCTTAAATTGTAAGTTAAGTGCTCAAGCACTTTCTTTAAAAAATAGTAATATTTTGTATAAGGAATTCTTTACGGTAGTGCAAAACGAGTTTAATAATTGTTTTAAGAAGACCACTAAAACTATAAATCCTAAATTTTTATTTAGTGACTGGGCCACTAAAGGACTCAGGAAAAGTAGGGAAAGACTTTTCGAGCTTTATGGCCTTAAGCCTTTTATTAACACAGAATGTTTTAATAAGTATGTTGCTACCTACTCAAAAATTTTTAAGAACACTTGTAAAGCAGCTAAAGCCAAATACATTAGCAACAAGGTAAAATCAGCTGAAAATAAAATAAAGACGGTTTGGAAAATTATCAATAATGAAACGAACAGAAACAAAAGGCATAGCTCTGATTACATTCTGGAGACGTCATGTGGTCCCATTTGTGATAGCAAAGAAGTTGCTCAAGAATTTGTAAATTTCTTTACCAGTATTCCACTAAAAACTACTGAAACCTTAAATTCATCGCCTTCCCTCTCTTTTGATTTACTAAAGGCGAACGTTTCAGCCTGCTTAATTGAATTCAACTTTAAGCATATTAACCCCATAACAGTAATTAAAACTTTTAAACAAATCAAAATAAAATTAACCGAAGATCTTTGGGGAATGTCTACTAAAGTCTGCACCTCGATCATTGAGACAATAGCACCTTACTTAGCCTTAATATTTAATTTATGTGTGGATCAAGGCATCTTCCCAGATTTAATGAAATACAGCAAGGTAATACCACTTTTCAAATCCGGGGACAATAAAGATACCAATAATTATAGACCCGTATCCGTGCTGCCGGTTTTCAGCAAGATCTTTGAAAAGATAATGCTTAACCAAATGCTTAATCATTTTTACACTAATAAAATCCTTAACGATCAACAGTATGGTTTCACCAAAGGACGTTGTACAACTGACGCCGGTGTGACCTTATTAAAACACATTTTCAATGCGTGGGAAGAGGCTCAAGATGCCATAGGAATCTTTTGTGACCTCTCCAAGGCATTTGATTGCGTTGATCACGAAACCTTGCTGTTGAAGCTAGAGCATTACGGACTTGGAAAACTTGCGCTTAGTTTAGTAAAATCTTATTTAAATGACAGACAACAGCAAGTTCAAATAAAAGGTGTCAATTCACTCGGTTTAAAAGTAAAAATGGGTGTGCCACAAGGTTCAATATTGGGTCCTTTCCTCTTTTTAGTATATATTAATGATCTTCTCCATTTATTAAAAAAACAACCGCAAATGGTGTTATTTGCTGACGACACTTCTTTAATTTTTAAGATAGATAGACGTGCTAAAAATTTTGACGACGTAAATAACGCCCTACTGCAGGTCCAGAATTGGTTCACTGTAAATAATTTAGTATTAAATGGAAAAAAAACTAAGTGCATTAGATTTTCTTTACCAAATGTAAAAAGTAGTGATTGTGAGATAGTATTGAATCAAGAGAAACTAGAATTTGTCGATAAAACTGTTTTCCTAGGGATCACGCTCGACTCAAGGCTACAATGGGGTCCTCATTTAACATCTCTTGCAGGACGGCTAAGTTCTGCAGCATATGCTGTCAGAAAGATCCGTCAATATACTGATGTAGATACCGCGAGACTGGTCTATTTTAGCTATTTTCATAGTATTATGTCTTACGGTATTTTACTTTGGGGACGTGCTGCAGACATCGAGTCTATTTTTATTCTGCAGAAAAGAGCTATCAGAGCCATTTATAATCTTCGTAGGCGCGATTCTCTAAGGGAACGGTTTAAGCTTATTAACATCATGACTGTACCTTGTCAATATATCTATGAAAACATCATGTATGCAAGGAAAAATCTACATCTTTTTAGTAAAAGAGGTGAAAGACACAATTATTTCACTAGAAATAGGGACCAATTAGTTCAACCAGGTTTCAGGCTGGCTAAAGTAGATTCATCTTTCATGGGGTACTGTTTAAAATGTTACAATAAAATACCTCCCAACATTCTTGAACTTAATGAAACAAAATTTAAATCCTGTATAAAACGCACACTATGCAGCCAAGCATATTATACATTGGGAGATTACATCGCTGATAAAAACGCTTGGGTCAATGCTATTCCTGCTACACAAGGGCGTATCACCTAATTCATTAGACTTCTTAAAAAACTGTTGGAGCTGCGGAAGATCAACAACAATAAAAACTATATTTGCATTGTATAAATTCAATTTCTTAATATTGTATAATTGCTTAGCACATATGTGAGTACTATGTACCTAATATAAAGTGACCATTTACTGGGTACGTCTTTCATTGACTTGAATGTGCTTTGGCGGCTGAGAGTATGTCATGCTCACTTTAATGTCTCGCTGATGGTGGCGTGTGTGTTGGATCATTTAGCTCCCTTCAAAATGGTTGAGCTGAATGGTGCTAATCCATGCGTCATGTTCGTTAACGGGCGCTGTCGGTAGAGACTGGTCATCTCTTAGCAGCCATGGCTTGTTTTAATTTAACTTTTGAACTTTTTTTTTACATTATTTTATATCAGATGCTTTCACCGTTTTGCATCGTTCTCACATGTATAATAATAATAATATGATCTATGTAACCAATATTTTGTAACCATATTTTGTTTAAAAGAGTGTCCATGGAGTTTCTTGCCCGTTCTTCTCCATAGGTACCTACTGCTTTGGAATGGGCAACTAGCTTCATCTCTCTGACTGACCGACACCTTGACAATACAAAAGTGCCTGTAATTGGTTTATTTGAAATAAATACTTTGAGTTTGAGTTTGAGTAAGTCAACATAAATCATAACATAATAAAAAACTCCATGGTAACAAACGTACAAAATTAAAAAAAAAATCTATTTGATTGATTATGTTCAATGATATTGAACAAAGATATAGTTTTGTTCTTTTTTTTATTTTACTTCTTCTTATTGTGTGGTTAGTGACTAACCTGGTGAGACATATCTCTCAGACATCGGCATGTCTGAGAGATATGTCTCACCAGGTGTTTCCTCCACCAGAGTTTCCTCACGATGTTTTCCTTCACCGATTTTAAGTAAGTGAATATTATCCAATATGCAGATGAATCAGTAAAATCAGAGATGCTGCCTTGGGTTCGAACTCGAGACCTGTGACTTGGTATTCCGACGGTCACACCACTAGTCTATCAGTGCTGCTAATTAACTACCATACATACATACAACCCTCTATATCAACAGTCGGCCACCCATCCACCAGACAACACCCGTCTGATTGGAGAATCATCCCACTTGGATGAATTAGGAACTTTACACCTTCTTCCACATAAGAGAAGAATTATAAGAACATCAACAGCAACAAATAAACTGAGTAGGTAAAGTAAATAAGTATTAGCCCGCAGTATCTTTGATAGACAAGAAATATCTATTTTTGACCAAAGTTCAAAGAATATTTAGCCTAGGGGTGAAATCGTACACAAATAATATCAAATGTAAATAAATCGCTGAAAGAAAAATAACTATTGGAATTTGAATCTAGAATGCCTAATAATAGCTGCTACAACGAATATTTTTACCATCAAATCTAACATTATAAATGTGAAAGTAACTTTGTTTGTTTGTTACCTTTTCAAGCCTAAACCACTGAACCGATCATCCTAAAATTTTGCATATACGTTGTCAGGTGTACAGAAACGGACAATAGTACCTTTAATCCTGAAAAAAGTAATAGTCCTATAGAAAACCACAATAACGTTTCTTTATGATAAAAGATGGCAGCACTTGTCTTTCGAAACATGATTGAATTTATATTATCACCTACAAGCAGAGAACAACCCGAATTGATTGTCAAATTCTAAATTTACTCGAGGTAAGCCGCGGGCAAACGCTAGTTATAAATAGGTAATGTTTAATATTCATAACTTATTGGAAACCGATCAATCAATCTCAATTTGCCGAACATTTCCCAACTATGTTGGGGTCGGCTGCCAGTCTAACCGGATGCAGTTTGACATGGAACGACTGCGTATCTGACCTCCACAATCCAGTAACTGGATACTCCTTGGTAATACTGGCTGTCAGACTTTCGAGCTTCTGATGACCCATAACGACTGTCAAAAATCTAAGAATGACAGCCGGGACCAAAGGCGTTGCGTGCTTTCCGAGGCACGGAGGATCCTTGGAATGTAAAAATGGTCACCCTTCCACGGACCAACCCCGGCAAGCGCAGCTTAACCTGATAGCTCGACCCTAACGGCTCTTAATACTTAGCCACGACCTCATAACTATTGCCCATAATAATTTTCGGAGACAAAGGTCAAAATGGCGCAAAGTTATCAAATCATATAATAAACCAATCAGGCAAAACTTTACTTAGGGGTTACTTGTAGCTATTAAATGTTCTAATAACGCTACAATAATACCCCTATAGCCACGAGCTACATGCTCAAGCAACAAGCGTTTTGCGACAGCGTCTGCGGAAAAAACAAGTGAAAGCAGTTTTTTAAAGCAAGGGAACCCCAGGCACCGCCAATTCATTCGAGTTGACCCGCCGAAAGCTACCAGATTGGCTATCTATCGACTGCCGATTAGTAGCGAAATATTGATAAGCTGTTAGCATAAAAAACTTCTTTAAAAGTATCACTAAAGATTTTTTAAGATTATTATTTTAATAACCAGGTATCTAATCTTAAAGCGGGATTGTCTGAAAGGGTTACGGCTACCCCGGAACAGAAAGGGCTACGGATGGGTTTTAGTCAGTAAGAGTCTGACACTGCCTTGTGCTCCACCCAGATCGGGAGGGGTCATTTGATGATTTCCCACCCTCAAAAAACAGATATTTAATCTGACCTATGAGCAAGTTTTATTTACTAGATGGCCCGACGTGACGGCTGACGAAATTGGTTGGGCAGCCTTGGTAACGAACATACCACGAGTCACTGCGACTCGAGTTGTGGCAAGCCAATCGCGAATGACGCAAGTCGCGTCTCAAGTCGCATAGCTTTTATTCATGAACGAGACCTACGTCAAATGAATGTAAACACAATACCCAAATAGTCGACTAAAACTCTCAAAGACATTTGACCAAAGCAATACACTTCAAATTGTCACAAACGTGTTAACAAATACTGTTTCGCCCCTTGGGTGTAAAGCAAATTGACCGTGACCCAAATAAATGTACCCCGTGTCGGAAACTTTGGTCCATTGACCAATACAATTGGACTAATCTAATCCTCTAATCAATTAACAATCTCATTTTGGACCCGGTTCAACTAAAGTCGAAGTTGAAATGCCGGCTTATTTACTATGTTGACAAGATTTGTAGGTTTGGAGTTATCTGTCAGACATTTGTATATATATCTATGTCTTTATGATTAAGTTTGGATATAAACTACGATAACATGGCCCGCCCCACCAAAATTCAAACCGATTGAAAGTATCTATGACAGTAATTACAAGACCACGAAGACTCACAACGCAGTTGCTGCCGACCTGCTACTGAAGACGAATACTCAAAACTACATGCTAACTCTTTCGTAAGGATGTGACTACAAACATTGAAACAGTAATATGAAGTTGTACGAGTAGGACTCGTAAGCTGTAAGTTCTTATGCAAAAATACCTTAATCCATGTAATTATATCTATACCATTATATGGGTAGGTATATGTCAATATTCCACAGAAAATAATGACAGCTCTTTGACGTAGTTTATGCACCATTGCGTTCAGTTTAATTGGTAAAATTCGCCATAAGTAACTACTTAAATGACTTGCTTGACAGTGAAACAATCCTCCATTTCATATTAACTCACCACATACAATAGTAGATACCTACAATTCAATCCTTTCATTTAACCGCACTACACTACAGTCGCATGTTTGCTTGTCCCCTGGGATACCAGTCCAGTCCAGTCCAACAAGGTCTTTATTAACACGAGCCATATGAGAATTTCGTTTGTTTTGTTCTGAACTGCTTTTGTTTATCGAATAGAGCTTAGTTGTACTTTTGGGATTGGCTTGAGACAGTTCTTAAAGAAGAAACTATTTTCAATGTCTTTGGGATACAATCAATTGGGACACAGTCATCTTATAAATGCGACAGGTTTTTTTTTGGGGGCTAAGGCTGGGAAATCTTCCAATGACTTCTACCGCTCTGGGTGGAGCGGAAGGGAGTGTCAGGCTCTTACTATCTAAAACCCATCCATGTTCCTTCCTTAGCCCTTTATGTTCCGGGATAGCGGTAACCCTTTCGGACAATATTCTATTACAAAGCCAGAAAAATGAGTCTTTTATACCAGTTATTTACGTAAGTCACCTTGTCATGTCTGTGTGTGATCGCATATGTAGTTCTTGTTTTCTCGTAATTTAGTGATTTTATACCGGAAAGTAAATGTGTATTAAACTAACATAAATCAAAAGAAATCTCCTTATTGTGTGAAAAATATAAAAGCCGTTGTCCAAAATAAATTACTAACATCTCAGAAACAAACAAAACCGAATCAAAAATCCATCAATCCGTAGAACTAATCAAATCCTAGTTCGGTACACATTCGGATAACACGCGGACAGCGACATCTATCGAGAGTGACGTGCACACATCAGGTGCGCGTGTGTTCATGTGCTTTCGTCCGTGTCATGCGTTTCGACAGGCTGTCGGAAAGCTGCTATGTGTTCAGTACATCACTATGTGTTTATGTGAGCCTGGTACTCATGTTAACGGTTCATTAGACTTGTGGAGCAGTGCTTTAGAAATGGTAATGAACTAATGGTCAATTCCCGTTAGATGTTCACGTATTAGGATAATTTTTGGTTTAAGTTGCGTGCCTTTAGATGATACTAAATAGTTTTATTTATGAACGTTTTTAAATAGCCTTATTTTCTACATCAACCAATCCTCACTGGGCCCGTGTAGTGGATTACATCCCACTTCTTCTCGAAGAGACGAGTCCTGTGTCCCAGCAGTGGGAATATAACAGGCTGATTATGTTATTTTCTACACGCAAACACGCCTCTAAATTTTGTCGCCGCCATTTTGAAAAAAACATGACAGTTGTTTCTTTTCAAAATGGCGACGATAAAATTCGAACATGTGTTTGCGTGCTTACGAAAATTCATGAACCGTCACCAAAAGTGTACAACTCAACCAACTACCTGCCAGTCAATTATTAAGTACCATTTACACGAGTATTTCGCTAAGTCAAATCCCAAGTATTTACTTCAGCTAACTTACATCAACTCAAAGCAAACTACTGTGACAGTACTTAAAACTTACTTATGAGTCAAACTTGTGTTACGTAATACGTAGGTATTTAATACAAGTTAAACAGTTCTCTGGGAACTTAATTAGGGGCCTTTGGGATGGTGTAAAGCGTTGGCTATGTAATGCCGATTCTGAGGGCAACTACATATTTTTACTTGTTTTTTTTTTCTGGCTTTTTGGCAGGGCATGGCAGAAAATATTCCACGCAAACGTTCTTCGGGATTACAAATATACACACATCAAAAGTGTCTAGGGATCAACATATATTTTTGCAATAACTTTTCTCTTGATTGATATTAATTTAAATTTTCTTTAAGGATTCATCAAATAAAGTGTTTTCGTTTGTCACAGTAACGATAAACCAAGTCACCTTTGCATTAATAAAGAAATTAGCCATTTTCCTAATAAAGGGATTTTTGACATTTGAACCACTAACATTAAAGTTCGAAAAAAAGACTGAAATAACAGTTTTCTTTAAAATTTTATTGGGTAACTTAAACAATTAATAATCCGTGTTTCTACCGCGAACACTAACAACACAAGAACATCGGTTTGGCATACTCAAAATGAGTTCATCCAAATCACGCTGTGGAATGGCCGCCCATGTTCGTTGCAACAACAAAAAAAGGTCTTCTTGCAACTGGATACCCTCCATATTCGGCAGAGCTCTTCTCTGTAGCATATCCCATGCATGCTCAATCGGGTTCAAGTCTGGCGACTGAGCAGGCCAGGGCAGGACATTGATGTTAGCTGCGGCGAGAGTCTGTCTTACAACTCTTGCGGTGTGCGGTCGTGCATTATCATGCATTAACTGAAATAAGGGACCGATTTGCACTTGTAGAGGAACGATGACGTCAGATACAATCGTCTCAGCATAAATTTGAGCGTTGAGGTTGCCTCTGATCCAAATCAACTCAGTTCTTCCGCCGATCCAAATACCCGCCCATACCATGATGGTTCCACCACTATAAGGATGGACTTCCGGGCAGGATTTTAATCGCTGTTGGCGTCCAGGGGTTCTCCAGTGTCGTATACGTCTTGTATCCGGTCTCATACCAAAACGAGACTCATCAGAAAAGCACACGAAACGCCATTGTTCTTCTGCCCAATTTCTGTGTTCAAGAGCCCATTGATATCGAATCCTACGATTGTGCATTGCTATAGGTGGTACCCGTAGCGGTCTTCGGGAATGAAGGTTCACTTCATGCAAGCGGTTTCTGACTGTTTGGTCGCTAATTAAGTTCCCTGAAGAGTGATGAAGCCTCACGGCTAACATCATGGCGGTTATTGTTGGAGCTCTTCGAGTTAAGATTTGAATGTATCGGTCTTGTCTCCGTGTGGTGCAGCGATACCGTCCTTCATGGCGCTCAGCCACGGTACCAGTGCTTTGGTAACGTGTCCAAAGTCGACTGATAACACCTTTTTTTGTTGTTGCAACGAACATGGGCGGCCATTCCACAGCGTGATTTGGATGAACTCATTTTGAGTATGCCAAACCGATGTTCTTGTGTTGTTAGTGTTCGCGGTAGAAACACGGATTATTAATTGTTTAAGTTACCCAATAAAATTTTAAAGAAAACTGTTATTTCAGTCTTTTTTTCGAACTTTAATGTTAGTGGTTCAAATGTCAAAAATCCCTTTATTAGGAAAATGGCAAATTTCTTTATTAATGCAAAGGTGACTTGGTTTATCGTTACTGTGACAAACGAAAACACTTTATTTGATGAATGCTTAAAGAAAATTTAAATTAATATCAATCAAGAGAAAAGTTATTGCAAAAATATATGTTGATCCCTAGACACTTTTGATGTGTGTATTATCACTGTTTGTCCACCGTACAACGTCGACGAGACGAGAAAAACGAGATTATTCAAACCGAACGTGACGTCACACTAGTGATGTGCGGTGGACATGCTTACATTAAATGTTTGTATTTATCGCTGCTTAGGCAGCAGCGCAATGGTTCAGGGGCATTGGATCCGACTTACGAGTTGTTAGGGCGTGAGTTCGAAGCCAAGCAGGCAATAACATGATTTACAGAAAATTTTTAATGTTAAAGGTTGTATATCTCTGAACGGACAGTCAACCGAGACTCTCCCCCTGAAAAACTATTGTTCTACATAATTACACCACATCATCATCTGCCGAGCCTTTTCCCAACTATGTTGGGGTCGGCTTCCAGTCTAATCGGATGCAGCTGAATACCAGTATTTTACATGGAGCGACTGCCTATCTCACCTCCACAACCTCAATATTACCTAATTAATTAATTACACCTGTATACTAATAATTTATATTTATTGCCGTGGGTTTTCGGGTACCAGCTTCTATACATTTTTGACCATCCTCTTTTCACCTCTTTATAATATTTAGTATACAAGGTGGAACTTTTTAAAGTAACCTGGAAGTTCTACTAAATACTGAGAAACTTTACTCAAAGGAAACATTTCTTTATTTTTTTAAAGACACAAATCTGCATTAAAAGGTTTTTGAAAATTCACAAGCTTACCGTACTCGGGAATCGAACCAGCAAAAATCCGAAAAAATAACAAACTGTACTTTTATAGCATTCGCTTGCTTAAAAATCGGCGAAGGAAAATATCGTGAAGAAACCCGCATGCCTGAGAGATAATCCTCAACAGAATGTGAAGCTAAGTCAGAGGCCTATGGGCAGTATAAAAACTCTGACACCATGGTTAGGTTAGAAGACTTTGAGAAAAGGAATGGTGTTGTGATTGGTGGGAAATCTTCATTTGTCTAATATATAAATAACAGAAACTCCAGTCTCAACACAAAAACATTACAACTTAATTTCAATTCATGTCGTCCATAATTCATAACTGTGTAAGACGAACCGACCAAAACTGTTCAACAATGGAACGAATGGTTATTAGTTGTTGAAAATTTAATAGAAAACAATTCGTACGTTAAACCTACGGTTATTTACGAGCTGTGTACGTTTGCAGTTACAACTATTAGGCATGGGATACACTTGGTTAAGAAAACCGTGTTTTAATTGATGCTAAATATTGAAAATTTACTATCAAAGCATCTAGTCTGTAAAAATCTTACTGCGAAAAGTTAGGTGAAGTTAGATCAATCAATCAATATTGTCAGCATCAGGTGGTCGTGATCAAGTAAATAACACGAAATATTTTTTAAATGTTCGTTCAAACTCTCGTCTAGACGATTCAACCATTAGGCCATCACTGCCATTATACGATATAAAGTTGAATTATTATTATTGCACTTTGCTTGACATGAAAAGAAAGTAAAAAATAAACAACAAGCACACAAAAACAATCAATCAATCTGCCTAGCCTTTTCCCAACTATGATGGGGTCGGCTTCCAGTCTAACCAGATGCAGATGAATACCTGTAGTTTACATGCAGCGACTGCCTATCTGACCTCCACAAACCAGTCAGTAACGGAGTAATACGATACCTCTTGGTAAAACTGGCTATCAGAATTTCGGTAACCGTAACGACTTTCAAAGATCCACGAATGACAGCCGGGACCACCGGCTTGACGTGCTTTCTGAGACACGGAGAAGTCTCGATATGTAAAGATGGTCACCCATCCACGGATCTACCCCAGAAAGCGTGGCTTAACCTGATGGATCGATCCGTGTGGCTGTTTTTACTGAGCCACGAGCTCCTCAAGAAGCAAGCAAAAACATTAAATATAAACAAACACAAACATGTTTGTAGCTCAAATAATTTCCGTCACTTTAAATCCAAAATCCATATATTTCATTGCTAAATCCTAACCCCACTACATATCTCATCCAATACATTCTATACGCAGCTGTGGTGTGCCTCCATACTCCGGTCGGCGTCTGCCCGTCAAAGCACTGCTCATTTCCTGTGCAAGGAAACGGGATGCGAGTCGCTTCCCCAAGGTTGACGCTTAGTGAATTTTGTTCGCATAGAGTAAGATAACAGATGCGATATTTATTTTATTGTGGTTCTAGGAACTGTCATTAATCTTCCTGATTTTTTCCCATTTTACTGGCAGTCGGGGCAACATGTTTTCTTCTGACATTCTACCCTTTTTTTTAATGGTGGCAAATCATCAAATGACTTTTCCCGCTCTGGGTGGAGCGGAATGGAGTGTCAGTCTCTTACTGACTAAAACCCATCCATGTTTCCTTCAGCGGGATTGTCTGAAAGGGTTACCACTATCCCGGAACAAAAGGGCTAAAGAAGGAACATGGACGATATCCTACCCTCCAAAAAAACCATGCTTCTTCCTTAGCCCTTTGTGTTCCGGGCCAGGCCCATTCCTTAACGCCGACATCTCTTTGAGGCGCACGTGGAACACAAGCGCGCCGTCCGGCATGGGTTTCATTCTACCCTGAAACGTTAACTTTACTGATCTGATCCAGCCTGTCCCTTACTGACCTCCTTCAGTGATGCCATAAGCCGAGATCCGTACCCCATAACAGTTGCTTAAGCTTGTCAATGTTGTGTCAGGGCTAGAATTATTGAAAGCCAGAGAATACCCCGGTTAAGCAGCAGCAGCTGACCTCCTAGGTTGATCTGTAAGATGCCATTCCCAAAAGAAAAATGAAAGCCTAACTTTAGTCGAATACAGAGCGTATAAAGTTAGGGTTTCGTTCACTTGGTGATTTCACTGTCATCAGCCATCGCAGAGGTTGGGGATCGCTCTTTATCATAACCTCGGACATAATGTAGATACCTTTGTATTTGTAAAGCATGCCTTATGGTAGGATACGGTTAATGGACACTATTGTTATTATAAGACCTTTTCTTTTGTACCCATGTTCGCAAATGAATAAATGATTATGATTATGATTTCTACCGCCTTTGAACCGTCTGCATTTGCTGGTCTTTGCCACTATCCCATCTATTTGGATGAAATATTTTCTTGGCATCCTCAGTACTTAAGCGGCTAGTTTGTTTAGCAATATGGTGTTTGGAAATTAATTCTCGCTTTATAAACTGGTCCAAATGCCTACTGGGCATCACACGGCTTTGTCACATGGAGACAAAATACCTTAAATACTAAAGATAGAAAACTGTGCTGAATGAAGAATTTTTATTAAAAAAATAATACGAACTGTATTCAAAGAATTTTTAATAATCACCTGTCGGCACCGGGAATCGAAAGAGCTAAATGTGAAAAAAGAACCCGTAATTTTACTGAACATATCTACCGATCGAAAGTCTTAATTTAACTTTAATATTCAAGAAAATAATTTCAAAGAAATCTAATAGTTGCTGGCAAAAACAATTTTTTTATTAATTTAACGTCGTCTCTCATATAAAAATATTTACATAACTTATCTTCCTAATGGACGCCTTTCTAGAAGACAGAACTTTTCATACTTACACAACAATTGTTGCCAAGTTGGCTTAGTTGTCCCAAACACCATTGCGGAACATGAAGTCCTGGGTTCGATTCCCAAGTCGGGAAAAGTGTGTTATTGGGTATTTCCTGTCAGGAATTTCTCAGTAGCAGCCTGGAGTCTGGATTTATGCCCGATTGTTGCCCTCACTCCCATGGACAAAAAAGCTATACCAAACTGTCAAATATTCCGAATTAAAAATGAACCTTATAATTTGGTGATAAAGTTGAAAATCTATCGAAGAAATTTGACAGATTGGGGTAACTTTATGTGCTGGCCTCTGGACTAGATCCACACTGCCTAACCAACGGAGGAAAGGAGGTGTTAGTATTTCCATATGGTATTACGAAGGTCAACCGAGAAACAGACCGCATCAATACTATAACAAGACAATTCGATTCGCGAGCACTATTCCGACACAGTCGGATTACAGCATCTTGTACATACTTGCATTTCTGATGACGACATACATTATTAAGTTCTAGAATTTCATGCTGATAGATAGACACCTAAAGCCTATGAGACATAACGCCCGTTTTCACTTATAGTAGGTGAGATCTTAACTAATGTCTAAATCAAAACTTGCTGTCAGATTTTCAACGTTCGTCTTAGTACCAAAAGTTGAAACTTCATCAACGATATTACTTCGAAGAACATGGGTCCTATTTTCTCAATTCTGCGAGGTAGGTATACCTTTGAAAGAACCATATTGTTTGAACTTAACCATAGATTTCTCATTGTCATGTGGTCTCTTTGTACCTAAAGTTTGAGCAAGTGATACTCAGTTTGAGCGTCATCTACACCGCCACAAGCGAACTAGGTACGCATCACGCCGACGTCACACAAATCCTGCATCACGCAAGCGGAGTTTACCGTGCGTCTAGTATTATTTTAAACAACGTTCAAACTTCAACATCTCCCTCTGATTGAAAAATCCTCCCTTTTCTATGGGGAATGATAAAACTTTATACCCAGTTCCTCATGCCTCTTTAAGTTTTCTATGATATTTAGGAGAAGCCTGGAATCTGGATTAGTGTCCGATTGATGGAAACAGGCTCGCCCCTTATTCTGTGGAACGTAAATAGAACTGACCCGTAATGATAGTCTTTTTTAGCATGGGAAATTATCTAATGATCTCTCCCACTGTGAATGGAGTGGAAAGGAGAGTCAGACTTTTACTGACTAAAACCCATCCATGTTCCTTCCTCAGCCCTTTGTGTGCCAGGGCAGCAGTTACCCCTTCAGACAGTCCCGCGCAGAGTGCAATGGTAGTTGTATCAAAGATTTCATTTAATAAATTCCTTTAAACTTTTCCAATTGAATCGTCGATATAAATATCGACTTTGAACGTGTTAACTGAAAAACTCTCAAAGAAAACTTCTTCTAGTACACTCTAGTCATAAGCACCCCTTTCCAGCAACTTACAAGGATTTGCCGAGCTTAAATACTTGCATTATTCTTGAAGTTCTTTCATTAAATACTTCTGAAGGTAGAAGAAAATTATTTTCTTGGATTAAATGTATCTAGAAAGAAGAATGAACGTGTTAAGAGAGTGAATTGAGGTAAACAAGACGTATGTAGCAACCATTCGTATTTTAATCCGTAAGGTTTGTAGCACAAAACTTGGAGATTAGAAAGCGCGCTGGCCGTAGCGTCAGAAATGACACTACGTCATCGAAAATAAAAATGGCGGTTCAAAACTCCGACCTATTTTTTTATGGTTGGGAAATCATCAAATGACTCCGCCCGCTCTAGGTGGAGCGGAAGGGAGTATCAAACTCTTACTGACTAAAACCCATCCATGTTCCTTCCTTAGCCCTTTATGTTCCGGAGTAGCGATAACCCTTTCGGACAATCCCGTTTACCCAGCAGGCTTCGGCCCTAACGGGCCACTTCCTTATTGCTGACATCCCTTAGAGGTACGTCTATATCACGTACGGGCCTGGTCCTGATCGGACGGTGAGCTACCCATTACTCACCGTCCTGGAACTGACGACCCTCGCGTTCTGTCGCGGGTACAAGTTAGATGAAGTGTTCGTAAAGTGAGCTGTAGTGCCACCTAACGCTAGGGATTGACAATATTCAGAGCTCACTTTAAATACATTTCACATATATTTGCAAAGTGAGATTTTTTTCCAGCATAGCAGTACTGCCTCAAATCTGGGGTTCGTTAGCATGAACATACGGCCTACCTGATGAATTCAAGGATTTAAATGCCGTCCAAATAATAATTCTTTACGAATTCGTCAACAATAACAATCAATTTACGTTCCCTTCATCCGTTTCCCGTAACCGTCTGCAATTATTAAACGATTAAAGAATCGTTGAATTGATCTGCTGCCGTCGGTTCGCGGCATGAATTCGATTGATCAATCAATTTGCTGCTGCAGAATGTATTGTGTGGGGGTTAATGTGATGTGCTTGACGTCGGGGACACATGGCTTTGGGGTTTGAGAAACAATCGACTTAATAGAAATCAGTCACATATGTGCGACATAAATTTTGATTTAAAAGAGTGTCCATGGAGTTTCTTGCCCGTTCTTCTCCTTAGGTACAGAGGCCAGCACATCAAGTTACCCCAATCTGTCAAATTTCTTCGATCGTTTTTCAACTTTATTACAAAAGCATAAGGTTCATTTTTAATAGGGAAAATTTGACAGTTAGGGATAGCTTGATCTGCTGGCGTCTGTACCTACTGTTTTGGAATGGGCAACTAGCTTCATCTTTCTGACTGACCGACCCCTTGACAATTCAAAAGTGCCAGTAATTGGTTTATTTAAAATAAATGCTTCGAGTTTGAGTTTGAATGCGTTGAGTTTGAGTTTGAGTCGCGCTGTAAAAATATTACCGTGAGAACATAGGTGAAGTGATCTCGAAGTGAACTGTCAGTAGTGTTAATTCTTAGCATCTGGTGGAATGACATCTCACTTCACTTAAGTTATCATTTCACAGTGAGATTTTTAATGAATAGACCGGTTTACTCATTGACAGATGGGGTGAGCTGTACCCCGTAGTAATTGGAGGGTGGACCAGAGTCAACTCAACTCAACTCAAAGTATTTATTTCAAATAAACCAATTACAGGCACTTTTGAATTGACAAGGGGGTCGGTCAATCAGAAAGATGAAGCTAGTTGCCCATTCCAAAGCAGTTGATACCTATGGAGAAGAACGGGCAAGAAACTCCATGGACACTCTTTTAAATAAAATATGGTACAAAATATTGGTTACATAATTCATATTATTATTATACAAGTGAGAACGATGCAGAACGGTGAAAGCATCCGATATAAAATATGTAAAAATAAAAGTTCAAAAATTTAATTAAAACAAGCCATGGCCGGTAAGAGATGACCAGTCTCTACTGACAGCGCCCGTTCACGAACATGACGCATGGATTAGCACCATTCAGCTCAACCATTTTGAGTTCATACAAATTCTGTCATCATCTCTAAAACAAGCAAGTCATTTCTTATAAACAGTATACGTTTTTGCCTTAGCCAAAGTATGCATATTGGTATGAATGTTTTTTTTTAATTAAAAACGCCCGCGGCGTCGCCGTGTCGCCCGCATACTATGTCGACAAATTATACACATAAACCTTCCTCTTCAATCACTCTATCTATTAACAAAGAACCGCATCAAAATCCGTTGCGTAGTTTTATAGATTTGAGCATACATATTATTATATACAGGGATATAGGGACCGAGAAAGCGACTTTGTTTTATACTATGTAGTGATAATACAGATAAAAACAAGTAAGCAGTATGCAAACTGAAACTGAGATATACCTAGTAAATTTCTTTTTACAGTAGATATATTTTGGTTTCAAAACTTCAGTAGGACCAACAGCAATAACATACGCTCATGGTCCTACTCATCATCTGCCTAGCCTTTTCCCAACTATGTTGGGGTCGGCTTCCAGTCTAGCCGGATGTAGCTGAGTACCAGTATTTTACATGGAGCGACTGCCTATCAGTCTCCACAACCCAGTATCTGAGAAATACGATAGCCCTTGGTAAGACTGGCACGACCCCTAACGACTGTCAAAGATGCACAAATGACAGCTTTCCGAGGCACGGAGGAGTCTCGTTATGTAAAGATGGTCACCCATCCACGGCCAACCCTGGCAAGCGTAGCTTAACCTGATGGATCGACCTGTGCGGTTGTTAGTTCTTAGCCACGAGCTACTACTGGTCCCACTGGTAGGACAAAATAATAGGATGAGAAAACACCCCTGTTACGTTCATCACTGTCCACTCTTCAAAGCAGTGTATCACTGGTTTTACGATTTAATCCCAAATACGAAATTATATGGATTACCAGATAAGGTTAAGAGCACACTTAAAACTTATTGATGAGCCCCGAAGAGTGTTTATTGGCCAATCAAGGCGCGAACCGATTTGGGGGCTATTGGGTACCTACGTATATTCTTACAGCGCTAAGGGGCAATCAATGTTATTTATTATTATGAAAATTATCAGATAATGAGCTAAATAAAATGCGGGTAAATAAAGATGTTCCGTTTATTGCAATTCAGTCTGTCGATTCTGTAAAAATCACACCGTGACAACTTAGGTTGAGCGTGAAGTAAGCAGTCACTTTACCATTAGGTGAAGATGTTAATTCAAATTCAAATTCAAAATTTTTATTTCAAACCAAAGTGATGCATATAGTGTTAGTATGAACTTAGCCTATGTTAGTACACTCATAAAACATAACTTAAATATACTAATTGGCTACATGAACATGTGCACGCACATGTCTGCCAGCCCAGAGCCTGATAAAAGGTCCTTCGACCTTGTCCGCCAGTGTAGCTAAAATACTGTTCGGGCTGCCCCTGAATCGCCGTAACATCGAAGCACTCCTTTTGCGCATGATGGCATGAAAGTCATCTACTCGCGCTTCCGCAAACATGCCCGATGCACTGCAAAACCGAGGCAGCCCCAGCAATATCCTCAGTGCATTATTATACTGCACGCGCAGAGCGTTGTAATGGTATCAATCCCTAGTATTTCTCACTTCGTCTACGTTTTCTCATCATCATCTGCCTAGCCTTTTCCCAACTATGTTGGGGTCGGCTTCCAGTCTAACCGGATGCAGCTGAATACCAGTATTTTACATGGAGCGACTGCCTATCTGACCTCCACAACCCAGTAACTGGGCATTACGGCATCTACGTTTTCACATAAGGTAACGTTTTAATATAATTTTTGATATTTATTCAATAGTGTCAATGCCACTTCACCTAATACTAGGAGTATTGAATAAATAAGCAGCAGCAAGTATGTGGCAATAAGTGGCAGCTCACCTCACGCTCACTTCAACCAATTATTCACAGTGAGATTTTGAACCAATGAATTACCCTGACATAGTGTTAGGTGTGATCTCCCACAGTGTCTCTAACCTCGTCATTACGTGACCTACTAACACACCGCACGCGATTAATACAAGGGAACTCACTTCAAGTGACATAACCACATTGTGCATAGTTGCATGTGTGACGTCACCACTAGATATGACCAATTAAGCTACATAATGGCTGTTATAGCACCTTGAGAAACAGAGGCCCTTACACGAATAGGTGACGTAAACGTAACGTAAATTCGAACGTTTTTGGAATCGGAAACACACGTTTTACACATAATATTTATTTAGTTTCATCATCATCATCTGCTTATATCCTTTTCCCAACTATATTAGGGTCGGCTTCCAGTATAATCGGATGCAAACTGAATACCAGTATTTTACATGGAGCGACTGCCTATCTAATACCAGTAACTGGGCAAAACGATATCCCTTGGTAAGACTGGCTGTCAGATTTTTGGGCTTCAGGCGACGCATAACGACTGTCACAGATGCACTAAATGACAGCCGGGACCAACGGCTTAACGTGCTTTTCGAGGCACGGAGGAGTCTCGGTATTTAAAGATGGTCATCCACGGCCAACCCCGGCAAGCGTAGCTTAACCTGATGGATCGACCTGTGCGGCTGTTAGTACTTAGCCACGAGTTCCTCTATAATAGCTAGTTTACAGAAATAATTATTCGGGAATAGGATGGTATGGCTGTGCCTTTGTTTGGTTCGACTTGGCGAGGACACTTCCGTGCCCCCAGACAGTTTAGTTTAGTTCAAGTATGGGCCATACTAATTGTGCTTACCGCATAAAGTTATACCAAAATGCTGTTGGATATTGTATGCTACACCGGTCGACGTCACCACGTCAACGCCGGTTGTCACTGAAAAGCGCTGCAGCTCTCTCTTGCATAATTGGTTAGCGAGATTGTCTGAAAGGTTCCCTCTACCCCGAAACATAAAGGGCTAAGGAAGGAACGTGGATAGGTTTTAGGAAGTAAGAATCTGACACTCCCTTCCGCTCCACCCAGAGTGGGACGGGTCATGTGATGATTTCCCAGTCTCAAAAAAAAACATTATTATGAGTAGCTATAATATGACACATATTTTCCCAAAACTTGGTCTTTATTTTGTTTTTCTTTATTTAGCCCAAATAAAAGTTTTCTTTCATTTAATTTTTCCTTTGTCAATTATAACAAGGCCGTTTTACGCTATACAAAATTTTGACCTTGACCCCTTTAGCTTCATTTCGACCTTGACCTTTGACCCTATAGAAAATGTTTTTACTCGATACCTAACTACTCCATTACTCAAGAGCTAAATCAGGTCACTTCAACATAAAACAGATAGTACTAAGACCCCCTGGGATGCTTTTCCATTTATCTCTAAAAGGAAAATAAAATGTAAGAATAATATCTAACATAACCGAGACATTATTTCCTGGGACAAGTTTGCAATGTCTACTAGCGTCATGTAGACGTTATTACATTTGTCTGGTTTGGAGTAGGAACCGTATATGGTCTATTCCAAAAGTGCCTGGTGAAATCGTGAACTAACCTGTTTGCCTTACAACGTGGCAATGCTGCCCACCTTTTGGGAACTTTTTCTGTTGACAGCAATGGGGACAAATTGTTTTGATGCTCTTTTTTTTAAAAAAAAAAATCCGTTCCGCTTTATAACCTTGTAAATTGATTTTATTAATATTTTAAGGATTTCTTTTTTAGTACATAATAATTATGTAAATAATTAGATTACATACATAATAATTATTTACATATTAATTATGTAAATAATTATTATGTATGTAATTATGTAAATAATTATTATGTGTGTAAAAAAACATTAATACCATAAGAAATAAAAACGGTATCTACAACCAGTTTACGTCATCTGAAGAAATTTGTAACTAGAGGAAAGGACTACATTTCTGTGTATTTAAAAGGTTTCACGTTCATAATATCTCACCACTTTTACCAACAATTATTGTTTTAAAAACATTACTAAATTATAATTGAAAAAGTCACACTGAAGATTTCATTGTCAAATGAATTAATACTCATAATTCACAGATTTAAATTATATGAATAATCACACACATAATACAAATTGGTAATCACAGGTACGTTTGCTGATCCATTTGATTCTAAATACAGCTATAAGGAACTATTGGTCTGAATGTAAAGTTCACTCATCCTAAATAGAAAAGGGAGGATCATCCGCCCAGATGAGTCTTGTATCTAGCTACTGCCCAAAAAATTATGTCGGGACGTGGTATGGTACATAATTTGCAAGTCGCGTGTCGGATCATTCTTTCACGATACAGACTTATGTGTGACGTCATTGTGATATTTGGTTATACGAAGTTTACATTTTCGTAAGCTAGTTTTGGAACAGACTATAGAACAAAGTTCCTTTAGTGCTAATGCTTACTACAATTCAGTTCAAGTTAGTTTCCAAATGAAATAAAGTTGATAAACATATCAACTTTATTTCATTTAATTATTGTATTAATTGTTTCGGAGTGTTTTTCATAGATACTAGGTGTTGTATAGGAACAGGGAGTGAAGTTCACTCGTACTCTCTGGAAAAGGGAAAATCCTCCAACCAGATGATTGATGTCGGGCAGTTGTAATATGTATTGTAGTCGCACGGTAAACTCTGCTTGCGTGATGCAGAATTTTGCGTGAAGTTAGTGTGACGCGTAGTTGGTATGTGGCGATGTAGATGCCGATACACTATTTTATGTGAATATCGAATTTGTAGCTATTGAAAATCTATTTGTGGTTGCGTTCAATACTGTTTGATAGAAATAAACGCCACTGAGTTATTTACACTTTTTTAAATTAAAAAATTTGAATGAAGAATATAGAATTTTTGATTCTCGCAAATACCCTCAATTTCTACTATGTTTTATTTTTTTTTAATTCAATATAATAAAGATAAAAAGAAGTAAGCAGTTTGAAGACTGAAACTGAGACACACTAAGTCAATATCAAAACTTCAGTAAGACCAATGGAGATATGACATACTCTCGTAGTACTACTGGTAGGACAAATAGTAGGACCACGAGAAAACACTGAAACCCGTATTTATGACGAAAAGTTAGTATAAATTAGACTTAATCAAAAACCAATGACTAAAAACTCTATAATTTATCAAGTAATTATATAAATAAGCACAAATTAAACGTCACACAAGGAGTTAAAAGTTATTACACAATTATTGACGAATTTACGAAAAATGAATCACTGACTGATTTTTTAATTAATATATTCTTAATGTTATTTGTATTTTTTAATAACTGTAATCTTATTGAATTAAATCATGTTCGTGAACGGGCGCTGTCAGTAGAGACTGGTCATTTCTTAGCAGCTATGGCTTGTTTTAAATTAATTTTTGAATTGTTTTTATATATTTGTAACGGATGGTTTTAATGTTCTGCATCGCTCTCATATAGCAATAATAAGAATGATGTAACCAATATTTTGTTTAAAAGAGTGTCCATGGAGTTTTTGCCCCTTCTTCTTCATAGGTACCTACCGCTTTGGAATGGGCAACTAGCTTCATATTTCTGACTGTAATTGGTTTATTTGAAATAAATGGTTTGAGTTTTAAGTTTTCTGAGTTTTAAAACATCTATAAACTAATTACCCATGTTTGCAAAGTAATAAATGATTTGATTTGTTAAGGAGAAATAAACATTTTAATGAAAACACTTAGAAAGTTAGCAATTTGAGTAACTAACTTTATTAGTAAAAGTTTGTAACTCCATATTATCATATGTAAACATTTGAATTTTGCGTGAATTATAGACAGATTTACTAACACAAACTTTTCTAATGAACTAACTAATTACTAATTGGTGAATTTGAAAAGACTAGTTTGTATATGAAAATAAGCTGATATTAAATGATAAATTATATTTAGCGCATAGTAGCTTCAGGCGCAAATATTCCAATCTGATTGGGACTTATATGTTCGAGCCGTTTGGGGTTGAAGCACTAGGCCATGGGGTCCGAGTGCCCAATAAGTTTTTTGAGACTTCGACAAGCGGTTGGTCGACTCTTCACGTGACCAGAAGGCTGGCCTATTTTTTCGTCAAAGAATCAGCATTGCAATACAACGCGGCAATGCTGCTAGCCTTTTGGAAATTTTTCTTGTTGACAGCGACGTGGACGAATTTTTTGATGCCCTTTCATTTATTTATTCATTTTTATTTTCCCACCCGATCTATAAACCTATAGGTACATAGTTATTATTAATATTTTAAGTCTTTTTAGTTATGCAAATGTTATGTGGATAAATCGTTTGACACTGTTGACAGCTGTCAAACTTAATTTTTGAAGTGTCACACGTGTTTTCATTTTTTGAATTATATTTTTATTTATGTAAAAAAAACCACTTTTACACGTAGAATTAGATAATGCTTTGATACTCAGTGAGTTCAGTGTTTCCATACCTGTTATTGAAGAGAAAATTTCCACCAATTAAATTTAACGCGATCGGCACATAAACCCCGTTTAAGGGCTGTCCCGTCATTATTGTCTATTGAATATTGACACACGTGCTAATCGCATTAAGTTTCATTGGTGAAATTCCACTCAGAGGTCACAACCTTCTTTCAAGTCCAGACGACCTTAGTTAGGGTCATACTAAGTGGAGCTAGGTACACGTGCGTAACTTTGCCATCTGCGGCTGTGAATTGGCGCATAATAATGGCCGTTTTCGGAAATAATAGTGAACTCAAACTAAATATTCTACGTTCAATTTTTTTTTTTTTGAGGGTGGGTATCATCAAATAACTCCTCCCGCTCTGGTTGTAGTGTAAGGTAGTGTCAGACTCTGACTAAAACCCATCCATGTTCCTTCCTTAGCCTTTTATGTTCCAGGGTATTAGTAAACCTTCCGCTGTGAGTCCAACACTCCTTTCCGCTCCACCCAAATAATAATAATAATAATTTAATTCAAGCAGCAAGACTCATAGTGTTAGTAGCATAGCATAGTGTGTAAGCGAGAGGCGTCATTTGATGATTTCCCAACCATAAAAAAAAGTTATAATAATGAAGAACCTCACAATAAAATGAAAAACTTCTACACCAACTAATTCCGGAAATGCGAGCCAAAGCTTGTCGTTTCAGTACATTTTCAAGGCTTGCCGTAAGGATATACAAAATAAGATAAGAGAAAAAGCTTTCGACTTAAAGTTTTCAGTAACTTTCGTTTTAGATTCGCAGAAGTTTTTTTGCAATTTGCGGGTCAGTATCTGATTGGATGGTAATCAAAATACGAATAACGACTGAAAAATATATGTACAGACATATTATTATCATTAAAATCATGAAAACAACTCTCAAGTTAAAAATGACAAAATTTTATGAAATAATCATTTAGAGTAATTAAAACTTAGAAAGTTGTATCGGTGATTTTAGTGTTTATTAATTCTGTAATCCGTCTAGTCTAATTCGTCAGCTTCCAGTCTAACCGAATGCAACTGAAACCAGTATTTTACATGGAGCGACTGCCTATCTAACTTCCACAACCCAGTAACTAAGTAATACGATACCCCTTGATAAGACTGGCTGTCAGATCTTCGGGCTTCAGACGACCCGTAACGACTGTCAAAGATGCACAAATACAGCCGGGACTAACGGCTTAACGTGCTTTCCGTGGCACGGAGGAGTCTCGGTATGTAAAGATGGTCACCCATCCATGGCCCAACCCCGGCAAGCGTAGCTTGACCTGATGAATCAACCCGTGCGGCTGTTATTACTTAGCCACTAACTCCTATTTTTATTCTAGAATAAATACATTTTAGAAGCGTGTCTACTCGCTACAATAAATTACTTGGGCTGAGCAGTGTCGGTATAATTTCTCCGCGTTATATTTCCGACGGGCGGACGTTAGAAAAATGTCCGCCGACCGGGATTGCGGCGCGTACATTTATCATAGCATATCCGTGCATTTTAAACAAAAATAATAAGAACAGTCACGAGCATATAATATACTAAGCAACCTGAAAAAGTAATTTTGACCTTCTGCATTTATTGTCATTTTATGTTGTTACAGACTTAGTATTTGGGAACCCATACTAATACACGCTTGTGAGTACTATATACCTACTAGCTACCATTTACTGAATACGTCTTACATTGACTTGAATGTGCCCTGGCGCCTGAGAGCATGCTCCCTGTAATGTCTCGCTGATTTTGTAAACATATTTTGATTTAAAAGAGTGTCCATGGAATTTCTTGCCCGTTCTTCTCCAAAGGTACCTACTACTTTGGAATGGGAAACTAGCTTCATCTTTCTGACTGACCCCTTGACCATTCAAAAGTGCCTGTTGGTTTATTTGATTAAATGCTTTGAGTTTGAGAATATGGAATAGGCTCTATTATTTCAAAGTAATCGTTATTCCTTGTGAAAATCGCTTTTGAACGTTTCTAAGTCTATACATATTAGTTCTATTGTGTCTGTACAAGTTACTGGCAAAAGAGCATTTTATGTTATTATCAAAAATAACTGTTTAGATTTGTTATTCTAGTGTTTGTTGTCATGTTCTTATGCAATAAGTTGATTAAGTTTTCAGTATTTTGTCTGTGGTCCATCCATTGTCCATGGCCAAGATACAAATGGTCAATGGTTTTAATTTTTCTGAATACGAGGTTTTTTAGCTGCGGTAATTTTAATGACTTTTTAGTTTCTTTTGAGAAACGTGCGTTTGTTTGTGCAGAATACACATTTTTCCTTTCTTTCTTTCAAAAGCGGAATACACAAATATCGAGACCTGACCAGATTTATGGGATCTGTCGGACGTGTGATAACACAATCACACAAATTGGTGCGACGTTGTTATATTGAAACATAATTGAATTAAAATTACAACACATTGTAGCTGTCGACCAATTTGTGATTTTGTTATTACATTCATCAAATTGGGTAGCCGGGTATGCGACCGTCGGCAGCATTGAGCGACGTCTGTTTTAATTCGTAGCATAACAGAATCATTTCGAGGATCAGGGCTGAGTGGATTTTCCATGCTCTGACTGTCTCGTTGGTCTAGTGGTCGCAAGCGCTACTGCTGAGCACGTGGTCATGAGTTCGATTCCCAGGTAGGGTAAAGTGTTAGGTACTGAGTTTTTCCATCTGGAATTTCTCAGTAGCAACCCGGAGTTTTGATTTGTGCCCCGTTAATGGATAATAGGCTACCCTGGGGCTCACATGGGTCTTAAAAATTAGTCCCACCTCATCACATTTTGGTAGGAGCAACTAGAATCAAATTTATTCAAAAGTGCCTTTTATTTGCCTATCTACGTATACTAATATTATAAAGAGGAAAGATTTGTATGTATGTTTGTAACGAATAAACTCAAAAACTACAAAACGGATCTGGATGAAACTTGGCACAAAGATAGATTATAGTCTGGAATAGCATACAAGCTTTTTATCCCGGAAAAAATTACGGTTCCCGTGGGATAATTTCCTACAAACACGCGGGCGAAACCGCTGACAAAAGCTAGTTTGAAATAAATGATTTGACTTAGACTTCGATAGACTAGACTAGACTAGTCTGTCAGACTCCCAAAAACGCATTCTCCAAACATTAATATTCGCTCCGATTTGCAAATGTAATACATAAAGTTGTCAGATCGAATATGCCATCAACACGTTTCGTGGGACACCGTTCGACGTTTGCACATACTCTCATGACATTCTATGCATATGCAATGGGCTTTTTTGGCATATCAATGTCGTGATATTTGCTTGACGACATTATAAGTCTAGTTATTATCATTGTCAGCGCCAGGGAATTGGCCTGTTTGAGCCGATGCCTGACTGGTCAGCGGGATTGTCGGAAAGGGTTACCACTGCCCCGGTACACACAGGGTTTTTCTTTTGTGCGTGGGAAATCATCAAATGAACCCTCCCGCTCTGGAACATGCTAAAGGGAGTGTCAAACTCTTACTGACTAAAACCCATCCATGTTTGTTCCTTTTATGACAAGACAATCCCACCCAGGGTCACACTAAGGGCTAAGGATGGGTTCATTAAGAGTCACTCCCTTTCGCTCCACCCAGAGCGAGAGGGTTCATTTAATGATTTTCCATTCTCCAAAAAAAAATGGCATTATCGGTTGGGTTGGTTTTTTTTATGCTGCGAAATAATAGTTCTAGGATATTCCTATAATTATTTAAAGGCATAGGCATTGATTACCACTCGTGTTCAAGAAGCGTTGGCCATTCATTCACCAACGTAATGTTTTTCAACTTAAAAAGAAATCACATTGGTACTTACCTCTATTTGAACCCAACCTCGTAGATGACTGGCGAAGCCTTAACCACTGGCCATCACGACATAACTCAGAAAATATAAAAAAAACTACAATAACATTTCCTCGTTCTTCTCAAGCGTCAAAAAGGTATTAAAACATCTTACGTCTTCCATAGCTGTTCGCCTTCGCAATTCTTTAGTAACAAATTACAAAATACCAGTCTTGTCATTCAAACGAAAATGATATATGAAATGTCGTGAAATGCAATCTGTGTGAATCAGTGGAAATATTGCGAGCAGGGCAACCGCATTGGGAGTTACTCCTGTTCCGTACGCTGCATTCAATGCCCTGGGATTAGAGGAGTGGATGGTGGAAGTTTTATCTTGAAGTCTCGGTTGGGTTGATGTATTATAATGCTTTCTCTGTTCCGTTTTTATGGCTTAATTTATAGGGTGGTAATTATTTGAGATTTGTTTACACACTAGCGACTCGCCCCAGTTTTGCACGGGTGTAATGTAGATACTACCACGCGGGCGAAGCCGCGGGCGAAATCTAGTTAAACTATATGTGTAAACATGTATCTTGAATAACTCTATCTATTGATGAAAACCGCATTAAAATCCGTTACGTAGTTTAATAGATCTGAACGGACTAAGGGACCGACAGTGGACTATTAGAGATATAAAACTTTAACATAAACTTATAATCGGCTAAACAGATTTAGCCGACGGTCATGGTTATGGTCCCGGCTGTCAATCAAACGTCTGACAACTAAACCTACCAAGGAGTATTGTGTTGCTTAGTAACTGATGGTTTGTGGAGGTCAGAGACGCAATCGTTCCATGTCAGCTGCATGCAGTTAGACTGGAAGACGATCTCAACAAAGTTCCAGTCTAACCGGATGCCGCTGCATACCAGCATTTCACGAAGAGCTACCGCCTATCTGACTTCCAAATCCGGTAACTGGATAATACGATACCCCTTCGCGAGCCTCAATGTCACACTTTCGGGCTGATGACGGCCTGTAACAAAGATCCTTTTTTATTTGGAAGGTTATACATCAGAGGTGATCCCCTATCAATTTTATTAACTTCGTTTGAACAATTTTTGAGTTAGCTTCGATAATACGTATTTAATCCACTCTTTTTATCTTGATGATACATTGATACTGCCGTTGGTCCCAGCTGCCATTCGTGGATCTTTGACAGTCGTTACGGATAAAGTCCTGACAGCCAGTGTTACCAAGGGGTATTGTATTACCCAGTTAGTGACTGGGTTGTGGAGGTCAGATAGGCAGTTGCTCTTTGTAAAATACTGGTATTCAGCTGCATCTGGTTAGACTGGAAGCCGACCCCAACATAGTTGGGAAAAGGCTAGGCAGATAGATAGATATATTAGTACTTCAGGTTACTGTTGTTTACGTAGCAAGTTTAGTAGTGGATACGAATTGGTGTGGGGACTGTGGGGTAGGTAGGTACCAAAAATCATACGTGAAAAATAAAAATAAAAATTAATAAAAAAACAATATTTTTTTTGTAAAAAAGTTTTCTCAGTGACAACTTACCTATTAAGGTACAGAGGCCAGCACATCAAGTTACCACAATGCATTACAGCAATGGGGCTTGGGACAATTACTAAGCCAACTTGGCAACAATTGTTATGCAATTATAAATAGTTCTGTCTTCTGGAATACAGGCTAAGGGACGCCTGTATTCCAGAAGACAGAACTATTTAGTGTAGGTAGGTAAGTACAGGATTAGGTAGGTGGTACAGAGGCCAGCACATCAAGTTACCACAATCTGTCAAATTTCTTTGATAGTATTTCAACTTTATTGCAAAGACATAAGGTTCATTTTTAATTGAGAAAATTTGACATTTAGGGATAGCTTGATGTGCTGGCGTCTGTACAGTCGGTCGATTCTGTAAAAATCTCACCGTTATAACTTAGGTGAAGTGAGCTGTTGTTCGACATTTCGCAAGGAATTGACACTATTGACAGCTCTCTTAAAACTCACTTCACTTGCGTTTTCACGGTGAGATTTTTACATACATTTTCATTACAGGTAAAGTTAAGATGAATGGCAGAAAAAAAACGAGATCAACTGAAACAACCTCAACAGCAATGACGTCGCGGAGTGAGGCGAGGTGCAAGAGATATATCGCGCGCCGTTATTGCCGAACGAACAATGGAACGTGAGTAGTAGCAGATGCACAATTATACTGTAACCTGCCAGTGTTAGTGGGAATATCGGGATGGGATTTAATATTTACTTGTAGGTAATGTTAGGGAATTTTGGTTAATAAGGCACTTGTCATTTATACACCTTGCAATTTTAGTCGTCTTACAAATGTGGTCCTTGACTTTTTTAACTTGATTGATATACCGACATAAATAACCTCTAGACGTGATAAAAAGTTGTTACCATTAATTAAAATAGAAGGTACAACGAAAAATAAATAATACATTACAATAAGTAACACCCTGTTAATAATGTTTACGTATCGAACAGTAAATCATTCCATCCCACTTTTCTATGAGACAAAATTTCTTAAGCCAATCGAAAACCGACCACGTCCAACAATAGTCCTCTACAGGCTGTTTTAAAGAACGTCGTGCGTTTACGATATTGTATGTTTTTTATTAACCAAATGTTCATGTATATATATATTTTTTTATGAATGATTAGTAATCAATGGATACATGAATTGGGCTGCCGTTGTAAGACAACTAAAATTGCACGGTGTAAGTATACACTCAGCGGCAATATATCTGGTAATAAAGTCCTTGGCGCAAACTTGTGAACTTATTAAACCTCTTCTATTACATTTCTATATAAAAATAGGTATTGAAAAACTTGTTTTTTGTTGCTTGTTTTTTTGCCGCAAATAAACGTACCTATTTTCTTTCTATTCTTTCAGGTGCCACTTAGCTGCAAGAAATTCCTGAATTTACGTAATGAAAATAATTTACCGTGATCAATTATATAGGAACAATCTCAAGGATTAGTTACTTAGTTATATTGCTACAGTATATAGCACAATATAATGGAGACATACATTCGGAAATAACGACTACCTTTTGTCCCTGTCAAAGTGATGAGTCACTAATAGTGATCGTACAGTACGACACGATCTTAAGGTGGACGATGTAATAATCACCCCAATTAGGAAGGAACATGGATGGGTTTTAGTCAGTAAGAGTCTGACACTCCCTTCCGCTCCACCCAGAGCGGGAGCAGTCATTGGATGATATCCCAGCCTTAAAAAAAAAAAAGCTTCTCAATTAAGTTTATGAAAAGTACTTTTAAGAAGTAAAACTTTCTCTTTTACGAGTACGTGTTTAATAGTGTGTAGGTTATCCTGATGTCAGAAAAAAAACCCACAACCCTTATACAACGTGGCGCTACAATGGTGACATTAATTTAACACACATAATTATACATTTCACATTTTCATGAACACATTATATTTTTATTATTTACGGATTTATTCAAAATGTTAGAAAAAGCATCTAAGAGCAACCTGCACTTAAATACCTGTCGCGCATCGGTCATTTGCAGGGGCACGGATCATAACATTCGCATCAATGAATTTACAACGAATAAGCAATTGTATTAGGATGAAACAACTGCAAAAAGTAGGCGAATTGATTTTATTATTAAGTTTGTTTGTTTTTTTTTTTTCAATTTGCGATTTATTTTAACCTATCAACATTTATATGATTAATGGACACTAGCCCAACCCGTGTGTTAAATTAATGTCACCATTGTAGCGCCACGTTGTACCTCCTTTGCGTCGTTTACGTTCATACATTCATCATCTACCTAGCATTTTCTCAACATGTCTATTTGACCTCCACAATCCAGTAACTGGATAATACGATACCCCTTGGTAAGACTGGCTGTCAGATTTTCGGACTTCTGACGACCCGTAACGACTGTCAAAGATGCGCAAATGACAGCCTGGACCTACGGCTTAACGTGCTTTTTGAGGCACGGAGGAGTCTCGTTATGTAAAGATGGTCACCCATCCACGGCCAACCCCGGCAAGCGTAGCTTAACCTGATGAATCGACCTGTGCGGCTGTTACTACTTAGCCACGAGCTCCTCCGAGTTTACGTTGATACAATGAACAAAAGTACGGGTTTAAATAGCAAGTACTAACCCTTTCGCCATTCAGAGATTTTGTTATGTTATTAAAATCATTTAAAACATCAATTAACGTTCCACAAAACGATTACACAAGACATCTTCGAAGCAGAAAGTAATAAAAACTTTTACACGCGTATTGTAACAAAGTTACAGACATAAAGACTATATATACGGCGTATTGCTCAAAATTGCCTAAGTTTGTGTGTAAGGCTGCGTTTACACGGACAACTAAAAGTGCGCAATTCTTTGCGGTTCTTTATGACAGGAGAAAGAAGGGACATTCTTAATAGGTGTAGTAGTACTCATGAAGAAAGCCATCATCGTCGTCATGCCCGTTAGGGTCGAAGCTTGTTGGGTAAGCGGGATTGTCCGATAGGGTTACCGCTACCCCGGAACAAAAAGGGCTAAGGAAGGAACATGGATGGGTTTTAGTCAATAAAAGTCTGACACTCCCTTCCGCTCCACCCAGAGCGGGAGAAGTCATTTGATGATTTCCCACCCTCAAAAAAAAAAAACCTCCCCCAAGTATCGCCGGTTCGACAGTATTGACACTGTCATCGGTCCAACACTCATGTAGTAGTCACAACTCATATAGAGGGAACCAACTAAAAATATGCAATAAATAACAGCTGTTCCATACCGAAGTGCAAAACTAACATGATCAATGTTTGTTTTCTGTTTTTGCGTCTTGTTTATCGCAAATAAATGATGTTTTTTGTTTCTTTTTTATAAAAACGTGGCGCTACAATGGTGATATTAATTTAACAGACATATACGTTTTCACATTTTCGTTTCATGAAAACATTATACTTCATTTACACATTAAACATTAATGTCACCATTGTAGCGCCACGTTGTATGTATATATTTTTTCTATATCAGTTTTGGAACCGTAATAAAATCCATCTGAAAAACCTGTCTAGCGCTCCTGCCGCTTAAAAACCTAAAAAATCTCTAGCACAGTGGGATGATGACTAAAATGATTTTTTTATGTACCTACTGTAATATTGGATCACAATTTTTTCTTTCATTCTAAAGATAACGTCGATACATTGTGTTAAAATGTGGCATGACGTCACTCCGATGTAGATTTTATACTGAGTTGTGGCGTGGTGCGCCCCCGCTCCCCAACGTTAATAGTAATTTTTATTAATAAGATAAAGCAAAAAATACGTGTCTAATATTTTTTTTATTATTTGATTGACGGACTAAATTATAATTTTTTTTTTTCCGTCATCATCCCTATTGCTTCGTGTAACGTTAGCAGAGCAGTTAATTACCTGATGTGTATAGTGTGCGACGTCATGTTGCTCAAAACTAAGTTATTCCTACCTGCGTGTAAACGTAGCTTAGGGAACATGGGAGAAAGCTCAAGTTTAATATGGCCAGGATATGTGGAATATGGAAAGCATTTCTGGTTGAGAAATGTTTTACGAACGCATTTTAGCACGTTCGTCGCATTTTGATTGTTTTGGAAGGGACTTTATATATAGCCGATAGAATTACAGGAAGAAAAATGGTCTACCGCAACATCTTCTATATGGGAAAAGTAAACTATTTAAAGAAACGAAAAACCTCACTGCAAAACAGAATCAACCTGCCTAGCCTTTTCCCAAATATGTTGGGGTAGCGTCCAGGCTAACCGGATGCAGCAGATTGCCAGTATTTTACATGGGGCGACTGCCTATCTGACCTTCAAAACCCAGTAACTGGGTAATATGATACCCCTTGGTAAGACTGTCTGTCAGATTTTCTACCCGTAATGACTGTCAAAGATGCACAAATGACAGCCGGGACCAACGGCTTAACGTGCTTTCCGAGGCACGGCGGAATTTCGTTATGTAAAGATGGTCTCCCATTCACGGCCAATCCCGGCAAGCGTAGCCTAACCCGATGAATCGACTTGCGCGGGTGTTAGTTAGGTTAGTAATATAAGCTTTGGGTCTTTTTAATTAGAAATTATTGTACGCCATATTATGGCTCTGGGGTAACTCCACAAAATATATAAATGAAGCTTTTTTGGTTCTGAAAAAATGCTTGAGAGCAATCTTTGGTATAAGTCCCGAAACATCGTGCATCTTTAAAAAATTTAAATTGCTAACATTAACAGGAATTTATATAATGCAAGCATATAGTGTTTTTGTTAAAGAACATTCAAATTTTTTTATAACATGTGACATAAATTCTAAATATACTCGTAAAGACCCAACACGATTAAGAATGCCCACACACCAAAGTACATTGTGCCATAAAAATTGTTTCATCACAGCAGTAAAAATTTTTAACAATATACCCAAACAAATCAGAGAACTGCCTCTGAAATATTTTAAATCTAAACTTCACGAATGGCTTATAGATAATACTTTTTATAGTTTAAAGGATTTTTTTGATAAAAAAGTAAGTGCCAAATATTGTTACTAATAAACTAGTTATAGAAATAAATTATAAAACATTTAAATTACCATTGTGTAAGAGTTGTGTAATATTGGTCTGACAACACTGTTATAATTAATGCTACGTAATTAATAAGTTGTTTTCTGTAAAATATTTGTATGTCAGTCACTGGCGAGACATGTAGAACATAACCTTAATATTAACACCATTATTGTACCATGTTTTAACGCAAATAAATATTCTATTCTATTCTATTCTAAGATATGCTGAAACCATTATTTTAACATCAATAATACTTCACTGAGGGGGCTCAGTGGTAGAGCTTGTGTTCTGTGTGCGTATAGGGATTGGCTACACTATCAAACTAAACACACAGGTAGCGGATAACCAATTATACATAATTATATTACTTTGCACCGAATACGTCTGCCAAGCCTCACGGCCAGTGACAGAGTCCATTGACTTTTATAAAAACCTACGAGTATCAAACCATTCTATTCATAATTCAAAGGTTTGAATGCTTTCAGATTATTACCAGCCATGTTCAACACGAGGTTTCACTCAGGTTCTGCAGTACCTACCATATTCTGACCAAACATTAAATATTTTTTCCGATATATTTAATTTGAACGCAGTAAGTAACTTTGTAAGGTTGTCTTCCTTTTTGAGGTAAAAGTCTATTATTTTGCGGCAGAGAACGTTTTAATATTATTAATTTAATTGTTTACAAGTTGGAATGTCACCGTTTACTCTCTGTACAGTCGCTAGCGCATCAAGTTATAACAACATCAAACCGTCAAAGTTCTTCCAATGATTTTATACCTTCTTTTCAAAATAATTTTCTTAAGGATGGGAAATCATCAAGTGACTCCAAGGAAGTGTCAGAATCTTATTGACTAAAACCCATGTAAGTTCCTTCTTTAGCCCTTTATGAGCCAGATCAGAGGTTTTTCTAAGTCAATGTCAAAGTTAAATCATTTATTTCAAATAGACACAAGAAAGGCACTTTTGGATGTCAAAATTAACCAGAAATAGAATTGATTCTAGTCGCCCCTTTCAATAGGTAGTTTCGTATGGAGAAGAATGGGCAAGAAACTCCACCGTTGCTCTTTTAAAATGTTTTGTATGACATGAACTATAAAATGATATGTGAAGACGATGCACCCAAACTAAAATTACTTCACCACAAAAGGTGAAAAGAAAACAAATATAACAATGGTAAGTAAAATTAATTATGTCATAAATACATGGTGCTCACAAACTTTCAAATAATTTTATAAAATAAAACGTTGACAGTTAACTTCAAATTAGTTAATTAAAATAATAATGACCACATTTCGGCAGTTATCTTTGTTTATTTATTAAAATAATAGTTATACAGTGTGTTAGGTTAAACGAGGGACATACTTTCAAGGGTTACTACACTCAAAATGAACAACTTTGACTATGGAATTATTCATCAATCACAAAAAAAAAATCTTCTGTTCAGTACATTTATGCTCGCATAATTCGTCAAAATGTATGGCAATATAACAGCTGATATTTTTTTCATATCTCAGAGTAACTGTTGCTCCCATGGAAAAAGTTGTTGACTTACATGAGTACTATACAACCTGAAAGTATGTACCTCGTTTAACCTAACACACTGTATAATAATTATACCAGCCCATATTCCTCCACTGCTGGACAATATTTCTGACATTAAATTGTAACTGAGATGAGCTTCCAACTTTTTGAAATTAGTTCTGGAATTGACCTTTTAATGTGCTGTTTTCTGTACTTGTGAATAGAATAGAATAGAATAGAATAGAATAATTTATTTGTCATTCATTTCTTTGTTTTATTTGTTGTGTTTGTTCGGCATTTACTCGTGATTGCTTTTTAATCATAACGAAAAATAATAACTTAAGTCAAGAATTACGAAAATATTACTTAATAAACGAATTACGAATAAAGTATTTCAAAGTTAATCATTTTATATGAAAACAATTACTTACCAACGATGAATTTTCCACTAAATTCACAGTAATTGAAAACTGAAAGAAAGTTAATTAAATAATATATTTTTCCTCCAATGACTCCTCCCGCTCTGGGTTGAGCGGATGGGAGTGTCAGACTCTTACTGACTAAAACCCATCCATGTTCCTTTCTTAGCCCTTAATGTTCCGGGGTAGTGGTAACCCTTTCGGACAATCCCGCTACACAATGCATTATCCTGGCTTTAAAAAAATATTCAATAGTTTTCCTAGGAACTGCAGGCAATTGGTTATTAATTCTTGGCACAAAAACAATGGTATCAACAACTCAATTATCTAATGACACAAATATAATGAAAAAGAAATTTTCCGGAAAATTACACGCCATTTCACGTCCCCTTTTAATTAATTTTAATAAAGAGAAAATTCACTTCATTACCTTGCACCTAATCGAGCAGTTACAATCTTAAAGCGTTTCAATAATGAACCAAAATTAGGTAACGTCGTAACGTCTTGAACGGCTCACTGAACTGGAAGTAGGTCGCATCCGACCACAGATTAAATATGTATATTTAATGCAGAGGCGAACTGTCATGATAAAAAAGTTTATTCATTCGTTCAATCATTCACTGCACAGCACAGCCTTAACTGCTAGGCCTAGAAGCATGAAATTTGAGGAACACTTCGATAAATAATACACTTTATAATGTACTGAAGTTGTTAATATTATACTTTTTTTTTTCTTTATTTCGTAGTAACAAATGTAAATGTTTATGTGGGTATAAGCGTGCCCACTTCAGCGACTTATTTTTTTTCCTGATCCTGTATCTAGTGTATTATTGATCGAAGGAGGAACCAGAGTTCCTTGTATAGCAAAAGTTAGCACTGCAAAAGTATTGCTGAAAATTCATTTCCCAGAGGAGTTAAATCGGGGATGAAAATTTGTATGAAAATTCGTAATATTTTCCGATGGGAAATTCCATAAAATATTAGACATAGAACCTCTGTTTCCACTTACTCTATGACCCGGTAGGTGTAAGACTGAGGCTACATAGTATAAGCGTATGTAAACTAGTTAAATAATCTCATTAAAACGGGCCGCGGGCAGTAGGGGTCTAACAAACGTGTCTCGTTTTTTAAATATGCATTTCCTTTACCTAGTTCGTTTTGGTGTGTAGGGGTACTAAGGGGCAGTGTGTTCTCAGCTCATTACTTTTTGTTTTTCTGTGTATAAAAGTCTTTGTTCATTACGGCGAAAGAGAAGGGACGGGTCGTGTGCTATAATCGTTAAGAATTCTTTAGAAGAGCTAACCAACAGATGGGGAAGTCCTTAAATGCTTTAACATCAGAAAGCAAATTAATTTACTGACTGCTGGAACGCAGATCTACGCGAGGCAACGGCTTTTTTAATTGTGTTTGTAATTACGGCATAAGAAAGGTTGATGGTAAGTTCAGTCAAAGAATCGAGACCTCAGGCTAAGGACTTATGTACACATATAACATATCATCACGCCTGTTGTCCCCAAAGGGCTAGGCAGAGTTGGACGAAAATAATTCAACGACACACAGACAGGGGACAGACGACTCTATTTCATAGTCGAAAAACTATGTTGGGGTAGGCCTCCAGTCTAACCGGATGCAGCTAAATACAGTATTTTACATGGAGCGACTGCCTATCTGACCTCCTCAACCCAGTCTGTAACTGGGTAATACGATACTGCTTGGTAAGACTGGCTGTCAGACTTTCGGGCTTCTGATTACCCGTTATGACTTTCAAAGATCCAAGAATGAGAGCCGGGACCAACGGCTTAACGTGCTTTTCGAGGCACGGAGGATTCTGGGCACCCATCCACGGACCAACTCCGGCAAGTGTAGCTTTACCTGAAGGATCAATTCGTGCGGTTGTTAGTACTTAGCCACGAGCTCCTCCCTATAGTCGAAAATACCAAACATTCCCAAATTCAGAATACAAGTCATTCAAATTTGGCCCGGTATCATAAAGCTATTTAGTACCATATAATTTCATTACATACTTTCCGTGGCGTATAATAAATTACACGTTTGCTGATAGTAGCAATCGTGTATCGCACGCGAAGACTTTGTTTAACATAAGTCATAAGAACATGACGGCTCTCTTCACGGTCTACGACCTGCGTAGCAAGTCGCGTAGCACTCGTAGCAGTGACTTGCTACGCGACTTGCGACATGCGAGACGCGCGAGTCAGCTGTCAGTGGATTATGTAGAAACCTTGTCGTGAAAACTTAGATAAAGTGAGCGTGAAGTGAGCTACCGTTTCACCATAAGCTAGGGATTGACAATTGACACTGTTGACAGCTCTCTTTACTTACATTGTCACGGTGAGATATTTACAGAATAGCCCGTTCGTCGCATGCTCGAAACCACTTCTTGCATTTGTTTTGTCGGCAGTCTGTTGGTGTTTCATTGGGTGTTCTCGCCTACGGACCTTGAAATCCTATTTAACTAGTCAATGTGGCAATTCTTGAGTCTTATGTCCATTTTATTTTTTAAGAATAGATGTTATCAAATGACTGTTCCCGCTCTGAATGGAGTGGAAGGGAGTGTCAGACGCTTACTGACTAAAACCATATCCATATGCCTTCTTCAGCTCTGTGTGTTCCGCGACAGCGGTAACCCTTTCGGATAAACCCGCTGTAAACTGAAAGCAGACCCCAATATGGTTGGAAAATGCTAGGCAGATTGATTTCGTCTATACCTTGCACCAAACATCAAAAGGTATCGCCTGATGGTAGTACCAGGTTCCCATTAAAGCATGACCCGTAATAGAGCAATGGAATTATGTTACGTTCCCAGCTTCATCGAAGTGGGGGAATTCGATCAGTAGCACGATATACGATACCTACTAGCTTTCGCCTGTTGCTTCGTCCGTTAGGAAGTCTAAAATTATCCCACAGTAAAGTAGGTATTATGATTTACTCGCCCGCGTGGGTGTCGGAAATAATCCCAAGGGAACGTACTACCGGGGTAAAAACTCATAAAAAATCCTATGTATTAATCCAAGTCATAAATTACCTCTATGCCAAGTTTCATCTAGATCTGTTCAGCCGTTTGAGCGTAAAGGATGGACAAACATACAAACTCACACTCACAGACTAAGTTTCGCCTTTATAATATTAGTGTGATTGATGTTACAGCTGGCTAAATATCAATTTCAAGTGCTCCTCTCAAAACTTTTTGGTCTTCTAATGTTGATCACCTATTTTAATCTTTGACCTTCTTTTATTTTTCTCTTATCAAAACTGGTCGACTGCAATTTAAACCGGGATCGTATGTGTGTTTATTTACTTGAAGATACAATAAATAAGTCTTCACCATCTGCCTAGCCTTTTCCCAACTATGTTGGGGTCGGCTTCCAGTCTAACCGGATGCAGCTGAATACCAGTAGCATGGAGCGACTGCCTATCTGACCTCCAGAACCCAGTAACTGGGCAATACGATACGCCTTGGTAAGACTGGCTGTCAGATTTTCGGGCTTCTGACGTAACGACTGTCAAAGATGCACAAATAAACGGGGTAACGGCTTAACGTGTTTTTCGAGGCAATAAATAAAGAAGAGATAAGGGAATATACAATGTATATCAAAAGAACAGTAAGTAAAAAACATGTGACGATCAAATATACGTTACATAAAGATGCAGAAATAGGAAGCAACATTTCTACTGCTAAGTAAAGGCACAGGTAAAACACATACAGTCAAGAAACAATATAAAACTTACTAACTCAATATATTTTAGAAGTATGTATATTCTCTTACGCTTATATTAAAATTAGTGAATTGGTTCTTTGTCTCTATGTATTTTGTTTTCTCTTTTACTCGTTGTCTACATCTCTTTTATCTACTTTCTTATCGCAGGTATGTTGGAAGACATTTCTTTAGAAATAAGCATCGCCTTTGAACGTATTTTCTGTTCCTTTCTACTTGTCTGTTTGTATTTATACAAATAAATGGTTAAATAAATAAATGTGTCGTTCCGTCCCGAACCCAATCTGCAGCTATGTTGCTTGCGTTTGCGTTCTGCCAAAAACACGTTTCATAAATCTATATATAGTATAAATTTATTTCTCTGGTTTGCGTCTGGGCGCTCCTTGCGTGGCTCCGCATCGCTGCCAATGCGGTGAAGTTGTCGACTGCCTCGGACACCATGGTCTATCCTGCAGTAAAAGCGCAGGCCGGTTAGCACGGCACGGCAGCATTAATGACATAATCCGTCGTGCTCTTGTCACCGCCGGGGTGCCAGCTGTTTTAGAACCCAAAGGCTTGGCACGCGACGATGGGAAGAGACCAGATGGAATGACACTAATGCCTTGGAAGGTAGGTAGGCCGTTGGTGTGGGATGCAACGTGTGTCGACACCCTTGCACCATCCCATCTTCCTTGCTCGGCGGGTTGTGCTGGGGCAGCTGCTGCAGGTGCAGAAAACCTCAAACGGCGCAAGTATAACAACCTTATTGGAAGTTATATATTCGAGCCGTTTGGGGTTGAAACACTAGGGCCATGGGGTCCGAGTACCCACTATGTTTATCGAGACATCGCCAAGCGATTGGTCGACTCTTCACGTGACCAGAGGGCTGGCCTATTTTTCGGTCAAAGAATCAGCATTGCCATACAACGTGGCAATGCTGCCAGCCTTTTGGGAACTTTTCCTGTTGACAGCGATGTGGACAAATTTTTTGATGCCCTTTGATTTATTTTATTTTGTTTCCCTCCTGTTATATACTTGTACATAGTTATTAATAATGTTTTAGGTTTATAATATTGGTTAAAAGTTAGGATTCTGATTGAAATAAATTTCTCTGGGAACACCCAAGAAATGGAAATGGAATGGAATGGATGGATGGAAATTCCATTGCATAGTAGCACACACAGTCTTCTAACAAGAAGACTGTGTGTGCTACTATGCAATGGAATTTGATGCAGTTTTCACTATAATTAAGAGAATTGATTACGGAAAATTTATGTGTCATGAAAACACCATATTTCACCAAGTCGGAAAGACTCACACGTTGATTTATTATTATTAACTTTTGAAATGGTTGTAAATATGTGTATATACTACTCTGTCAAGAAAGTACCGGGAAAAGATCAATAATACACAAAATGTCTGTTATTCATCCAAATTTATTTTATCACCTTCAAAGTATGCTCCTTTAGAAACGATACACTTGCGCCAACGAATAATCCATTCATCAAAACATTTTTTAAACGCTGCTTCCGGAATTGAGTTCAGTTCTCGCCGCGAATTCTCCTTTATGTCTTCTATCGATTGAAAACGGGTGCCACGAAGTGGTAATTTGAGTTTAGGAAAAAGAAAAAAGTCAGCAGGAGCCATATCTGGTGAATATGGTGGTTGCTGGATGGTATTTGTTGAGTGTTTGGTCAAAAATTCGTTCACAATGATAGCCTTGTTCGAAGGCGCATTGTCGTGGTGCAAAATCCAAGAATTTTCTTTCCACAAATCTGGCCTTTTTCGTCGAATTTGCTCTCTTAAACGCCGCATAACGCTCAAATAATATTCTTTATTTACCGTTAGACCTTCCGGTAAGAATTCAGAGTGCACAACACCGCGATAGTCAAGGAAAACAGTCAACATGACTTTGACTTTTGATCGACTTTGGCGTGGTTTTTTCGGTTTCGGTTCAGTTGGAAGGCGCCACTCCGAAGCTTGTTGACTAGTTTGCATGTCAAACTCGTAAACCCAAGTCTCGTCACCAGTGCAAACCTGCCCCGCTTGGGCGGAGCACCGCCGTGTCCTCGTAGAGGCGATCGGCGGCGGCGACCTCTCGCGCCCGGCCCTGGTGCAAGCCATGGTCCGGGGCGAGAGGGAGTGGGAGGCAGTCACCTCCTTCTGCGAAAAAGTTATGCTCGCGAAGGAGGTGGCGGGATGGGAGAGAGAAAGGTCCTCCCGTCCCAGCCGCCGCGGGAGACGCTCCGGGCGTCGGGAGCCACGTGACGACTCCCGGCCACCGTAGGCGCGGGCCTGCGGACGGTGAGTAATGGGTGACTCACCGTCCGATCAGCACCAGACCCGTGCCGTACGGCGCGTATATGTTCCACGCGCGCCTCAAAGAGATGTCAGCATATGAAGGGGCCCCTCAGGGCCAAGCCTGCCGGGTAAGCGGGATTGTCCGAAAGGGTTACCGCTACCCCGGAACATAAAGGGCTACGGAAGGAACATGGATGGGTTTTAGTCAGTAAGAGTCTGACACTCCCTTCCGCTCCACCCAGAGCGGGAGCAGTCATTGGATGATTTCCCAGCCTTAAAAAAAAAAAAAAAAAAAAAAAGTCTCGTCACCAGTAACAATGCGTTTCATGAATGTTGGGTCCGAACTGACTCGTTCTAGCATGTCCTCAGCGACTTTCATGCGATTGAGTTTTTGGAGAAAATTCAGATCTTTTGGGACTAGCCGAGCAGCAACATGTTTCATACCCAAATGATTAGTTAAAATGGTACGGATCGACTCTTGAGATACAGAAAGTTCGGCGGCTATCTCTCTCAGAGTTGAATGGGGATTTTCAGTCACTATTTTCTTCACTTTTGCGATGTTAACTTCAGTTGCAGACGTTGACGGCCTACCAGAGCGAGGCAAATCTTCCATCACATCTCGACCGCTTTTGAACGCTTTGAACCACTCATAAGTACGAGTTTTTGATAAAGTCGATTCACCGTAAGCCTTCTGTAACATTTTCAGTGACTCCGAACACGAAATTCCATTGGCGATGCAAAATTTAAGACAAACTCTTTGTTCGATATTTTTGTCCATTATGAAATTCGCAATACACACTATATGTGATATTACTAAAACCAGCACTGTATTTAATATAAATAACAGATGCAACTCAAACTCCGCGCCAAAATGGAAAACAGTTGTGCCAATCTAACAACTACAAAAAAAACAAAAATTTGAATTTGGAACCATAAACAAATCTTCCATTCCCAATACTTTTTTGACTGAAGCGTCGAAGTACTCATCCGCATCGCTGTCATTCGGAAAAGTGCCCAGAAGACTGGCAGCATTGCCACGTTGAATGGCAATGCTAGTTCTTTGGCCAAAGAACAATTCAACCGTCTGGTCACGTGAAGTGTCGGATTACTCCTGTCATTGTTATGTTTGTTTTTCTTTTCACCTTTTGTGATATTTTTTATTCTAGGTGCATTGTCTTTACATATAATATTATAATTACTGTATGTACAAAACATTTTAAAAGAGTAACGGTGGCGTTTCTTGCCCATTCTTCTCCATACGAAACTACTTTTTGGAAGGGGCAACTAGAATTAATTCAATCTTTTTTTTCTTTGTGACGTTAAACAAATTATTAAATAACGTTGAAACTGCGCGAACCAGGGGCCCCCCGATAGTTGGACAATAAAACATAAAGTTAAACAGTAATTAATGCCTTTTACTTCGTCCATGAAACTCAATTAGCCGAGCATTCATTAAATGTACAGAGTGTAACATTTTCTAGTTTTCATTTCGAAACACACGACAAAATGATGTTTATAATACGTAAGTTTTTTTTTTGTTTTTTATTTTAACACTTTGAGGGACACTGAACGCCTATAGACGTAATAACAATAAAACTTCTATTGTGTCTCGTTCACTGTCCTTCAATGGGTTAAACACATAAGTGGTCTTCACGTATGCAATCCCTCAGACGTTTCTAATTTTATTACTACCACTAACTATTACTGACAATATTAACAATGGGGATAATACGCAGTCCAAAGATTACGTCTATACATTGAATTAAAATGTGGCATGACGTCACAAGTATGTAGTTTTTATACTTACTTGTGACGTAGCGAGCCCCACTCTCCAACTTTAATGCGTTTTATATAAGTTATTTTCTATTAATATGATAAAGCAAAAAAAACGTATCAAATATTTTTTTTTATATCTGATTGACGGAATAAATATGTTTTTTTTTTTACCTAGGCATCACCCCATCTTAATTTCTCTGTGGCAACCCTAAGTCTGGTTTTGTTCCCGTTTGATGGCAATCAGCTCGCCCCTTATCGCCTAGATGAGACCTTTCGTATGCCGCAATTTCAGACACAATTAAAAAGCCATTGTGCCTCGCGTAGATCTGCGTTCCCGCAGTTAAACATAACTGGTGAAAGTACTATAGCTACACCTCTGCTTGTTGTGATATTTCTCAATAGCATGTGATGCTAAGTCAGAGGCCCATGGGCAGCATAAAAACTCTGATACCAGGTTAGTCATTAACCACACGAAAACGAAGAAAGAAAGACCTCTACTTAACAGCTCTGCTTGACAGGCGTGATGTTATGTTATCAAATCAAAAATCATATATTCAAACTAGGCTAAAAATCAGCACTTTTTGAAGGTCAAAGTTACATAAGACAGTCCCCCAAAAACGCCCACTCTTCACCACTTCCTAGTGCTTTAGCTGAGAAGAAGAAGTGGCGCAACAAACACCCCAGCAGCAATATTATGCGTAGCAATAAAATCTCTTTTAAATTTTCAGTAACAGTAATCACCATAATTTATCACTACGCAGCGCCGAAAACTGTGGATTATTATCCTCCTCATCAAAAGGACATGAATTGTGGCCAATGTCTAAGAATTTACTTCCCCATATGCGCGAGTGACAACAAAACATACACGAACGAGTGTCGATTTAGATGTAACCAGTTAAAAAAGGAACCTGAAGACCGAGCAAAAATCCTCAGGTATACAAGGTGTAACCGAAAGGGTATATATATACAAAAGCATATATGCTAGACCACCAAACTGACCAACTTTTACTATGGGACCAATTCCAAAATCGCAAAAAAAAAATCTGTTGTTCTATACGTTTTTGGTCACGTGACTCATCGAAATGTAGGGAACAACTAATTTTTTTTTCACGATTTCGGAGTTGGTCCCATAAGATAGTAAAAGTTGGTCAGTTTGGTGGTCTGTAGCATATCCTTTTGTATGTAGGTATGTATATGTCGTAGGATAATTTGATACTTCGAATCTTCGCGGAAATCCTAGGGGTTTTGCGAAAACGCGGATAATTAGACATAGGCGAAAAATTATCAATTCTTACTGGACAAAGTCAGGATTTTTGCGAAAATACTCGTTACTATAGTAAGATTTGATGTGCTCAACACTGATTGGCTACAATTTTGCTGGCTGACTTCTAATTGGTTCCTAGTTTGCCGATGATTAAGACGTCAACCAATCAGAGACGATCTCTTATTGAACGCGCTGACCGACCAATCAGCGTTCTTATTTCATAACAGCCAGCGTTTCGTTTCGCAATATTGCTATAATAACGAGTATTTTCGCAAAAATCCTGACTTTGTCCAGTAAGATTTGATAATTTTTCGCCTATGTCTAATTATCCGCGTTTTCGCAAAACCCCTAGGATTTCCGCGAAGATTCGAAGTATCAAATTATCCTACGACATATATACCCTTTCGGTTACACCCAGTATTTTAGAGTTCCGTATACATAAGGTGTTTAAGAAACCCTTTTACTAAGCCTACGCAAGCTGTTTTTCGGATCATCCTATCCAGCTGTATATGCTATTTTAACCCGAATGCAGTGGAGCCCACAAAGAGCGTAATGCTTTTATTAGTTGATATAGCACTTCTTTTATTTTAAGGGTGGGAAATCTTCAAAAAAAAATGAGGGAATAAATACATATTATAAATCAAATGACCACTCCCGCTCTGGGTGGAGCGAAAGGCAGTGTCAGACTCTTACTGACTAAAACACATCCATGTTCCTTCCTTAGTCTGTTTATGTGCCGGGGTGTAGCGGTAACCCTACATTGATAGCCCTTAAATAGGGTTAACGTGCTGATCGCGTTTAGTTTCATCGGTGAAATAAGCTGTGAATGGTCACGCAATAACGGCTGCCCAAATACTGTTCGATTTTTAAAACATTAATGTCAAATACTGATGTACTTTTCATGACAGTCTTTTTAATATGACGGGAACGCTCTTCTAGAAACCCTAGCGTAACGCGGCAATCCTAAATTTGTGTTCAGCACATTTGTTCACGAACATTTTGACCTGAACTCCAACAGTGCACGTGCTGAGCTGCAGATCCGTTTCCACCGGCGAAACTTTCCGTAATTTTTTGTAAGCATAGAGTACAGCACATTTGTAAATGTTTACTTGAGTGGGTCCACCGAAAGAAACATTTGTGCACTGTGCAGTGCAGTGTCGCACGGTGCCGCACTCTGGTGGAATAGTGGCTTATCAATATTATAAACGTGAAAGTTTGTGAAGATGTTTGGATGTTTGTTACTCAATCACGTCAGAACGGATCTGGATGACATTTGGCACTTATTATGTGGTTTTTAACCTGGATTGACACAAAGAATACTTTTATCCGGGTAGTCTACGTTCCTATGGGATAATTTCCGACATACAAGCGGACGAAGCCGCCAGTAGAAGCTATTAGTGAAATAATTTTGTTGGTACGGAGCGAGGCTGACTCACGATTGACCGGTTTTTTATTTTTTTTATTTAATTAAATTTTATATTTAAATTTCTATTACAGATACGGACCATGCATTTTGGGACAAAGAAAGAAGAGATCCATTGAAAAATATGGATATAACTTTTTCCCTAAACATGATGTGTGTTGAAAATGCATTTTGTACGTACAATCGCCAGCACATCATGTTGCCATAAACTGTCAAATTTTCTCAATCGATTTTGAACTTACCAACTAACGTTTTAGGGTTTAAAATCATGTGGAGAAGTTTTACAGTTTTTGTATAGCTTGATGCGCTGGCTGTTCTTCGAAATAACAAAAGGAAATATTGCTAACTTTATGAATAATTTAATTGGGTAGATTATACGTATAAAAAATCCGTATTGGACTTTTATTTGTACAATATTAATTATCATCGTGAGGAAACCATCATGTCTGAGAGATATTTCTTGACAGCATGTGAAGCTAAGTCAGAGGCCCATTGGCAGCATAAAAACTCTGACACCAGGTACTAACCTGGTGTCAGAGTTTTTCTCTTCTTCTTTTCGTGCGGTTAGTGACTACACTAACCGCACGAAAAGAAGAATAATTATCTGAATCAATAACCGTAATTACCCGAATGGTTAGATAGAGGTAAACCTATAGTAACATTGACTAGTTATGTTTAAATCCCACGTGATAGGCCACGCACCTATTGCCACTAACCGGGCTCAAATCCGGGTAGCTGGTAGTAGCTGGATGAGAGTTGCCGAGAATCGAGCTGAATGGCGTGCAACTGGAGAGGCCTTTGTCCAGCAGTGGATTGCTTTAGGCTGATGATGAAAGAAGAAAAGAAAAAAAAAATGTTTATTCTGCACAAACAAAACGCACTACTCTAAATAATTTTTTACTTATTAACTAAATACACCCGTGCAAAGCAGCTTAACACGTTCATTGCCAAGCCAAAATGCTGAACTTACATAGATGGCCAAATTAAAAAAAAATCGTTGGATGTGGTTTTTATTGTGCCAGTAACGCTTTTATATAAGGAATCTACCATTATATAATATATAAGTTCATAAATATATGTGTATATTTTTATCACGCGAAGACGTGTGATCGGCCATACGGGACGCATTTATTATACAAAGTACATAATGCCCACATGGCCGGTAACGCGAATTCGCGTGATTTGTATTTACATGGCAAAATAGGCTTTTATTAGTAAAAAAAATTGTCGGATTATTACTCATTATAAATACAAAGTTTAGATGTAAACAAAACGAAAACAGCCGAGAAATAACAAATACACTCCTGCCCCACGTGGCTGCACAGAACAAACTAGTGCGCGGCTAGCTGCACGCGAAACAAAAAATTCAGGATGGCTAACCGCAGGCCACGCCCACAAATAGATAGGTAATTTCCTTCCCTAGTGGCCAAAACAAATACCAGAATCCAATACGCTGCGGCCGCTATTTTGTGGCTCATATACAATTGTAAGGCACCATCACGCGACGTTGCGTGAACAGCCACAGCGTAATAGGCCGCTTCGCGCGACGTCGCGTGACGTTGCAATGAACGTGTTAGAAACCTCGTATTCAGAGCCATGAAATAATTGACAATCTGTATCTCGGCTATGGACAATGGATGGACCACAGACAAAAAACTGACAATTTAATCAACTTATTGATATTGCGAATATAAATATGAGGGCTGGGCTAGGTTTATACTGAGAAATTCTTGGTGGATAAACTCAATAACACTTCGATTTGGGAACCGTACCCACTAAAGTAACGAGGCAACAATAATATTAATTAAATAATTATGTATATTGTAGTGACATTTAATTTTGAAGTTAATCAATCTGCCTAGCCTTTTTCGCAACAATATTGGGGTGGGCTTCTGGTCTAACTGGATGCAGCTGAAAACCAGTATTTTACATGGAGCGACTGCCTATCCGACCTTCACAACCCAGTAACTGGATAATACGATACCCCTTGGTGAGAATGGCTCTCAGATTTTCAGACTTCTGACGACCCGTAACGACTGTCAAAGATGCACCAAGGACCAGCAGGGACGAAGTAGTCTCGGTATGTAAAAATGGTCACCCATCCATGGACCAACCCCGGCAAGCGTAGCTTAACCTGATGGAACGACCCTTGCGGCTTTTATTACTTAGCCATGAGCTCCTTACGCACACACAGCACATTTATTTTTGAAGTATGTATGTATGTTTATTTAAATTAGCGAATCATTCGATTGCAGAGCAGGGGCAACACGCCAGTGGCTAGACATAGGTGAAGTGAGTTGAAAGTGATCTATTAATAGTGTCAATCCCTAGCATTATGTGGAAAGATACTTCACGCTCACTTCATCTAAGTTTTCACGGTAAAATTTTTACAGAATCCACTGGAATTTTCAATATCATCAAATACATACAGAGTAAATCGGGTTTCAGATATTATATTCTCTTGTTAGTATCGTTAAATAAAAGTACAACATAAACTAAAATTGTATAAAAGCCATAACAGATAACGGGCTTTCAGAGCTAAAAATAATTGCCTGAATGTGTCTAGTCGAAGCAGACATAAAAAACTATTTTGAATTTTCCAATATTTCATAAATCGAATGCATAAAACTTTTCTGCAGGACAACGATATTGATAGAACGGGAGTATGGATCGCTTATAAGAATATGTGTGTGTATGCGAGAGTGTGTGTGTATGTGTGTGGGTGTGTGTGTGTTTCCTCTACGTCGCGCATTGTTCTTTGCTTGGTTTGCTAACGGGCCGAGTTCCAGACATCGAGATCCACAGGCGTGATTTTTGTTGTTGGAAAACGTATTATGAAACTCAAATGGAGTTGGCAAGATACCTAGTAAGACGCAGTGATGACAGATGGAGTACAGATGACAGCACATCAAACTTACCCAATCTGTCAAATTTCTTTGATATTTATTTTCAACTTTATCATAAAATAATAAGGTTCATGTAGTTTAGGATAGCTTGATGTACTGGTGTTTGTACATATAAGGGATGTTTCGGATATTGTCATCCGAATCTCATGATGCTAATGCATAATATCCCCAATGCATAGTTATATAATGAAAACTTACGTACCTAGGTAATTTTAAAATTATCCTAGTTCAAAAAATACTTTGTGGCTTAGCACGAAACATAAACTAACGCATGAGAATAAATTACGTACAATTTACCTTACCTGTCACCATTGTAATTTTAGCCCTAAATTACTTTCAACACTATTAGTCGGAAAGGTGAAGGTTACGTCCTCTAATGTCTAGATTATGACATGGCAAATAACATTATGTATTTTCACCCGAAAATAACGCTAAGAAAGGTGACCAGCGACTATGCTTTCCTATTAGTCCCATATCTCACTCTAACTGATGTCATCAATTAGGTTGAATTGTCCAACGGCTGTTAATTTTATCGGTTAGTTGACACTTTATTTTTTTTTGAAAAATACATGCACAACCCAATAGACTTAGATCCTGGTCATCGTAGGCGCGGGCCTGCGGACGGTGAGTAATGGGTAAATCACCGTCCGATCAGGACCAGACCCGTGCCGGACGGCGCGTACGTGTTCCACGCGCGCCTCAAGGAGATGTCAGCATTAGAGATGGGGCCCGTCAGGGCCGAAGCCTGTCGGGTCAGCGGGATTGTTCAGAAGGGTTACCGCTACTCTGGAACATGTAGGGCTAAGGACGGAACATGGATGGGAAGAAAAGGAGTTAAATGTCAATAAAAACGGTCATTTTTACAATAGAGAAGGAACGACACAGAATAAAAAAGAAACGATCAAATGGGTGTCAGTGGCGGTCCACAATCTATGAAAAAAATACGAAAATAGTACGTCCTGCTTTTTCAAACTCAGTTAAAAATAACAACCACACCAATCAATATCAATATAGAAAACAAATAGTATCTACCCGTAAAGGTAACATTTAAAACAAAAACGTCCCAAATTACGTAAAACCCAAAATAGAAAACAAAACACATGCGGAACAAATTCGAATTTCGAAGCTTTCCCTGCAAAAGTTTCTTTGCGTGAAAATCGAATAACTGCCGTCAGCTCCTGGACTAACTTTTGGTATGCGAATGTAGTCATTGTACGAGCGATGGTGCTCATTCCGCGGGCGACTTGTCGTTGAAATAAAAAGTAGTACGCTTTTTATTATTATCGGACTGCAAAAAAGGAAGAGATTATGGATTTTCTTCTTCCAGCTTTGAAAACTCAAACTCAAAATATTTATCTATACTAATATTATAAAGAGGAAAACTTTGTTTGTTTGTTTGGTTGTAATGAATAGGCTCAAAAACTACTGGACCGATTTTAAAAATTCTTTCACCGTTGGAAAGCTTAGTTTTCTAGGAGTAACATAGGCTACTTTTTATCCCGGAAAAAATAACGGGTCCCACGGGAAAGACCACGGGAGCGAAGCCGCGGGCAAAGTGCTAGTTTCAAATAAACCAACAGACACTTTTGAACTGTCAAGGGGTCGGTCAGTCAAAAAAATGAAGCTAGTTGCCCATTCCAAAGCAGTAGGTACCTATGGAGAAGAACGGGCAAGAAACTCCACGGACACTCTTTTAAACAAAATATGGTTACAAAATATTGGTTACATAGTTCATATTAATATTATACGTTCATAATATAGAAACATTTACCTAGAAAAAAGTGAAAACACCACTATTGCGGCAATCATTTATGTCAACCATAAACCGCCTATAATGGTTCCACTGCTAGGGCACAGGCCTTCTATCTTCGAGAGGCAGTAGGCTGTAATCCAACACGCAGGCCCAGTACGGGTTTATAGACGTCACATATCTTCGAATTTGTAACTCTAAGACATGCCGGTTTCCTCACGATGATTTTCTTCACCGTTTCAAGAGTAGTGATGACGAAAGATTTACATAAAGGAAAGCACCCACGACCAACAACCTGACGCCCTAATTCGAGGTCCAAACCCCACAAGGAGTGCCCTTAGCGTATAGTTGCTTAGTTTGTAAGTTTTAATAAGCCCTGCCTGGAGGCTACATTTTTATTGAGACATCCACAGGCAAGTCCGGTTAAGCAGTAAAAAGAGTCTGAACTGCGAGAAAAAAAGACCCACAACCCGTAAGTCAAAGCCGTTATCACTGGGTCACCACTGCTCTAATTTGCCCACCAATATTGTTTTTTTTTTATTTTAATATTTCCAACGGTTCTCGAAGTCTTATTAACTTTTTTGTATAGGCTAAGCCTAGTAAATTTAGCCAGTTAACACCGTTCTACTTTCAAAACTCCACAGCTTCCACTCGCATCTGATAAAATCAAAGTTATTAACGGGGTCTCTGTAGAGGGCCTCGCCAAGTTCGCGGAAGGTAAATAAAAACAGCGCAAATCGTACCGAATACAAGAAAAGTTTTAAGTTCGATGATTTGCAGCAGTATTTATTTTTATTTAGATCAAGGTAGTTTAGTGAATACTATTTTTTTTTCGAGAAGTTTCAGTTGGTCTCTCGTTTCAATCAATCTGCTAACGGTCTAACCGGATGCAGCTGAATACCAGTATTTTACATAGTGCGACTGCCTATCTGACCTCCACAACCCAGTCACTAACTGGGTAATACGATACCCCTTTGTAAGACTTTCGCGCTTCTGACTATCCGTAACGACTGTCAAAGATGACATAATGCCATGCATGACAGTCGGAACCAACGGTTAACGTGCTTTCCGAGGCACGGAGAAGACTCGACATCTAAAGATGGTCACCCATCCACAGAACACCCCGGCAAGCGTAGCTTAATCTGATGCATCGATCCGTGCGGCTGTTATTACTTAGCCACGAGCTTCACTGGAGTTGGTCTCTCGCTTCGTGTAAAGAAATATTTAGTGCTTGAATTAAGTATCAGCATAAATATGAGACAAATGACGACTTACTTTTAAATACCTACGTAAAAGTTCGAGTTTCAGCCCACGTTTGCACGACGTTAAAAAACGCGGTGGAATTTTATTGCGTAGGTACAGGATTTTCAACCCTTAATGTTAAGCCGAGGGTTGAGAATTCAACAAAGTTCATCTTAGCGTGTCGAAAAAACATACTGTTGGATTTTTCAACTCTTTGTACTTTGCAGAGGGTTGAAATTCCAGTTCACGAAAAAAAAACGCTCGTGCGTGGCTGGGCTAACAGCGTCGTCTCTGCCTTGCATAAGCACGTGTGAGTCTTTTTCTTATCTATCAAGCTAGATTTTTACTTTGAAATAGTAAAAGTATTTACCATCGGGCTTGTGGATCGGATATTAAGCTACGCTTGCTGCGGTCAGTTAATGGATTGGTGTCCATCCATTACATATCGAGAACCCTCTGTGCCTCGGAAAGGACGTTAAACCGTGGGTCCTGATTGTCAGTCATAGATTTTTGACAGTCATTACGGCTAGTCAAAAGCCCAAAAGTCTGACATCCAGTTCCATCTAGTCAGATAAACAAGGTGCATGTTACCCAGTAAATAGGTTGTTGTGGAGGTCGCCTATCTGACCTCCACAACAACCCATTTACTGGGTCGGTAGTCGAGCCATGTAGGTACTGGTGTTCATCTGTATACGGCAAAACTTTAAGCCGACCCCAATATAGTTGGGAAAAGACTAGGCAAGTCGAACTGTGAAGCATTATTTTTTTTTCTATTCTAATTATGAACTTGGCTGGACTCACATGGCCAGTATTACATTTTGAACTCAATTCGTATGCCACACTCGTCGACTTGGAGTTCGACGCGGCCAATTTCCCACAGATTTCTACCAAGCGAAACTTGGCGACTTTTCTAATATGCCTTGGGATAGCAACAACTTTGTCCCGAGAACTATCTGTAAGGATGTTAATAAAATGTTTAGTTGTGACTTAGAAATTATTGGGAAAACAATTTTATTTTGTAATACATAGCGGTGTTTTTACAACGGTCACATTGTGCATTCGAAATTCAATGTTCGCAGTATTGACGACTTCGGGCGAATTTCACCGATGAAACTGAACGAGATCATTACGTTATCAATGAGTACCACATTTAAGAGTTATCAGTGTCAATATTCCACAACTATGACGGCACTAATAGCTATTGAACGCGGTTAAGAAGTGCTGATCACGGTCAGTTTCATTGGTGAAATTCACCCTTAGTAACTTATTACGCCTCACAACTGCATACAAACTCTTTAGTAAGGCTTTTTTTTTGAGGGCGGTATATCATCAAATGATCCCTCCCTCTCTTGATGGAGCGGAATTGAGTGGCAGACTAAAACTCTTGACTGACTCTAACTGACTAAAACCCAACCATGTTCCTTCCTTAGCCCTTTATGTTCCGGAGTAGCGATAACCGTTTCGGACAATCTCACTTACCGGGCAGGCTTCGGCCCTGATGGGCCCCTTCCTTAATGCTGATATCTCTTTGAGGCGCGCGAGGAACACGTACGCGCCGGGCCTGGTGCTGATCGGACGGTGAGCTACCCATTACTCACTGCCCGCAAGCCCGCGCTTATGGTGGACTAACATAAAAACAGTAATTTGGAAAGGCGCGCCATGTTATCGTAGTTCATCTCCACGTGTCGCTTCTCCAAACATTTTTACATATAATAATTGCCCCAAAGCCCAAAAAAGTCTGTAGATTTTTTAGCCTGTTACCATTCAATAACTTTCAATGGAACCATCGAACAAACACAAATTGACCGTTTCGTTCACCTGCGAATCTATTCAACGTGCAAACTTTGGTATTTCCATGAAACGTTGCAAAAATTTTTTCGGGAAGGTCCCATCTGTCAAAGATGTAAGGGGTAACAATAGAAAATAATATGTGTCGAGTCCTGTGTTGGCCACTGGTTTTTTTGCTATAGCAATAGTCTATGATTTTGGTATATTTATGCACTACAGAGCAATATTACAAAAATCAGTAATATTGAAAAGTATTGATAGGTACATCTCTGCCCTGCGCTTCGGGGATATTAGCCGTGATGTTAGGTGTGAGATTCGAATGAGATTCTGTTTTAAGGACCTAAATGCTTCGTCATCTAGACTCGTTTTTCCTTACCTTTTTACAAAACATACAACAAAAGTAGGAAGTTTGTGTGCTCGTACTTAAAAATCGTCCTTACTACTACGAGATAAAAGCGCTTTCAATATCAAATTTCGACCATTAACCTGTGGTTGAAAATACCATGTTGCTATATTTGTAATGTACAGTATCGTTTAATAAAGAAACTTAAGTACTGGCCACTTACGAACTGTCAGTTCTTGTGAACAAAAAACTGATTGCGAACGTCATTCTTTTCCGACAGTCAATTGTTTGTGGTTTGGAGACAAAAAAAAATATAGCGTAGACGAGGCAAAGCTGTCCACAAACAGACGATTTCTATAAATATTTCGTGGAAATTGTTTTGCTGCGTCTGTTAGCAGGAGCCTTAAGCTTTTATGTGACTGCGGGACGGTCCGAAAGGGTTACCCGGAACATAAAGGGCTAAGGAAGTACATGGATAAGTAGGTTTTAGTCAGTAAAAATCTGACACTCCTTCCACCCAGAGCGGGAGGAGTCATGTGATGATTTCCCACCCTCAAAATAAAAAGCCTTTATATGAATCCTTCTTTTTGGCCTGCAATTGCACAAAAAAGTAAGAAAATTTGAATTTCGCAGGCTACCCTGAAGCTTCCTACTTAATGTCCAAAAAAAAAAGGGCTCTCAAACCCGTAATAAAAAAATAATGGAAGAATAATTTTTAAATGACTGTCCAGTAATCTAAGCGATCTCTGCTCGATTAGACAAAGGGTGCAAAGGTTAGGATAAATAATTTCGCGCGGTACGCTGCCCTAATTGCCTTTTAATTATGATTTAAAGTTAACCGGCGATTAACTTTGTCTAAACTCTAGAATCATGGCCCGAACATCGTTAGCAGGTAAACAGTGATTAATCAAAATGTTGGTTTGATTTAGCCCAAACGGTTTTTGCTAATTGTCCATTGAGTTAACTTTTGATTTCGTTTTAAGGAGGATCCGCCCGAATAGCCCTCGAAATTCAAATTTTCTTTAGTTTTTTTGCAATTTGCAAGCCAGTATCAGTTTGTATGTCGATCAAAATGTGATTCGAGTCTGTAAAAAGTACGCATTTACTGAAGCAAGCATTAGAATCATATCAATCATCAATCTCTGTTAGAATTGCTCTCAAATTACATGATTTCATGAAAAAGTCATTACGTTATATAGGGTGACTGGTAATTAGTGACCGATATTTAAACACGTGATTGTACACATGATTATATTCAACTTTCCCAAATAAACTTTTTTTGTATTTTTGCAGTTGTATTGTTATTGTGATAAAAATAAAACTATTAAGTATACAAAAAAGTTTCTTTGGGAAAGTTGATTGTAATCATGAGTATAATCACGTTTTTAAATATCGGTCACTAATTACCAGTCATCTTATATTGAACTTATGATTACAGTTATTACGTACTTACTACGGCCGCGAATCATATTTTCATCAACATACAACCTGACACTGACCTGAATATTGCAAAAACTAAAGAGAATTTGAATGCGGGCTACCTTGGCACTTCTCCCTTAAGAAAATTCTGCTTGTAATCGAAAGGTTTTCATTGGTTGGGTTATTTTGAAGCGGTATCTTTAAACTATCAGAATCAAAATTCAAAACCGATGTTCTTACCATTTTTTTTTACCATTGTCCTTATTTTGGTGGTATGAATGATTTCTAAAAGTTTGTCCATCTATTTTAATGGGACCTTATACAGAAAGGAGCAAGCCTTTTGCCATCAATTATATTGGCACAAATCGACTTCAGGCTACTACTGAGAAATCCCTGATGAAAAATTCAATAACTGTTTTTCCAACCAGGGGTCTAGACAAAGTCACATTTTAATTACGGATAAAATTAGATAAATCCGAAATGTATGGAATTGGCATAAGCTTTCGAAATGTCACGTGATCAATCGTTTTCGGGTTAAGTGCTAGACAATGTCAAATTGTGTAACGAAACTCGATCAATATTCGCATACATATGCGTTGACAAGACAATCCAAATCGCTGAGATAACGAATTGTTCGATCAACAATTTTTGAAATCGAATCGACACGGAGCCATTGTCCCCCAGCACGACTATCGCCTCGATTCTCTCGCTCGTGGAGTTTCTAAATAATAATTTTGGAAAAAATTATCTGGTAACGGAAGTTAGCAGAGCATATTTTTTCAGGTAAAAACGCTAGAACTATTTTTTTTAGTAAAAGAACCTCGGTCTCATGCGAATACAACTCATGTCTCTTTGCGCTCTGCTGGGAAATGATCTGCTAAGTTCACCAACATGGGAATCAAGATCGCATAATTAATTTTATCCGTGTGTGCTCATGTGAAGTTTTCAGGCACGGGGCGTTCCCAGCGCGCTCTCGAGACAGGCCTAGTGGTTCCCACTCCATACTTCAGCCGTTTCAAACTGCTTTTGTGGAACTTATGAATATTAGAAATGCAATTTTTGTGAAAGAAAATTCCTTTTTGAAATGAGGTTTACAAATGAAGTCTTTACCTTGTAGTGATTAATGATTTCGTGCTAATTGCACCAATGCGTATGCGATCAACATACAAATCTCGTGTAAGCGCTGTCGGTGTCTTTATTTTCTGTGAAATATTGACACTGACAGGTCTTAAACTTGGTTTAGATACGCTGATCGCGGTTATTGTCATTAGTGAAATTGACCCTATAAATTACATAATGTAATGAGTTTTCACTAAAGAAAGTGCTTTCTGAAAGTTGGCAAGAAAAAAATATTGAGAACTACATCATAGGCGAAGGGCTCGTGATCCATATAATACACCATTGCCAGAAAAAAAAAATGCTTTTTAAGTAAATATGCTCAGTATTGGCTTGGCATCCCCAAAAAGTCTAGAATTTTCGGGGATGTCAATCAGAAGATGCATTTTATGCTGTGCCGAATGACAGTACATAGTAATAATACATATTATTATTATAATAATTCATAGTAAAAGTAATAATCCACGAGGCGTTATAATAAAATATGAAATCTTTAAATAATGTATGAAAAGGGGACATCTAATCGCCACTGGCTAGTTGGAACCGGCCCAATAGTGCTTCCTGTCCGTGACAGTTCAATTTTCTGTCGCTTCCAAGCAAAAACTGGTCGTGTGCACTTATCTTTAGTTGAATTCGGTATATCCGAATTCATGTTGGTCAGTAAGATTATCATACTCAAAAAGAAACTATGATATGTTCTAATTGTGTGTAATAAAAGTGTAAACAAACATTTTCAGTTTAGATTAATACGGAATCAGTTAGTAAAAAGAATGAGTTACACATTTATCTGTATTTAGAAGGTTTCAACGTTGTATCTCACCACTTTTCACAAGTATTATTATTCTTTGAAAATATTTTAATTGAAAAAACAATAACGAAAATTGGGGTTATAAAACTAACGTCACTTTAATGTCAGATGGATTACGTCTTTATAGTGATTTAAAATAGTATTTCGAGTTTAATTACCTATTCAAATAATCAAAGCACTCAACTAGTAAATTAGCATCAATGGTCAATGTACTGATACGTTATCAGATCCATTTGATTACATTTCAATAACATACTTATGGAGCAGATTATAGCTAGGTTCACCCCAGGATGATATAAAAAAAAAACCTTTTAAACCATAAAAACCTGGAAAGACTGAAGGCAAATTTACAAGAGAGAAGTCTTGAAATACTCTTTATGCTCGACGTGTTTGCAGCAAGTTCCGTAATATTCAGCATACTTAACTTTGGAGCTAGACACATGCTTCAGAATGTTACATTGCACGTAAGTCTTGAAAACGCCAAGGTAGACATTTTTCATAAACCTTTTGTATCACTTAGTTTTACGTCTTGTATATCTACCCCTTTATGTATAAGCTGCTTGAAGTTAAGAACCGTTTAAACGTCAAATTGTATGGGTAATCGGTCGTTAATCATTACTTAACTTAAAGCAGCGTTTATAAATAAACTTCCTTATGTGTAAATTCTACTTTACTCTCTTTTAAGTTTTGTAATATTACTATTATTAGTAAGTATTTTTAAGTACCTATTAGAAATCGCATTGGCTAGCGCTATATCGGAATATTGTTTATCATCTATACATATAATAAAACAGTAAAAAAACTGTGTCTGTATGTACATTGAATTTATTAAAAAAATAATAATTGAGGGGGGCTTAGAAACAGTAATAGAGCACGAATCCAAAAAAAAAAATTTGTCTGTTTGTCTGTTTGTCTGTATGTCTGTTTGTCTGTTTGTCTGTTTGTTTGTACACGCTAATCTTCGGAACTACTGGACGGATTGGAATGTTTTTTTTTTGTTGTATAGGTATTAAGTCTGGGCAACATATAGGCTATAATTTATCTTGGAAACTTGAACACCTGATGCAGAACCGCAACAGAGCAGCTAAACTATAAGAGATACAAAAATGATACCATAGCAAAAATTGTTCCACGTGATGAGCATTTTTTGCTGAGAGAATAAATTTGAAGATCTGTGGTTTGTTGTGTGATGGGTATTTCCTGTTGACTTATAAAAATCGAAGATCTGGAACACCTGTTGTGGAACTCCAAGAGCCTAGCTACACCATAACACATATAGGAATGACGTCTTGGCAAAAGTTGTTCGGTCTGATGGGCTTTTCCTGTTGACTTATAAAAATCGAAGATCTGGAACACCTGTTGTGGAACTCCAAGAGCCTAGCTACACCATAACACATATAGGAATGACGTCTTAGCAAAAGTTGTGCGGTCTGATGGGTATTTCCTGTAGACTTATAAAAATCGAAGATCTGGAACACCTGTTGTGGAACTCCAAGAGCCTAGCTACACCATAACACATATAGGAATGACGTCTTTGCAAAAGTTGTTCGGTCTGATGGGCATTTCCTGTTGACTTATAAAAATCGAAGATCTGGAACACCTGTTGTGGAACTCCAAGAGCCCAGCTACACCATAACACATATAGGAATGACGTCTTAGCAAAAGTTGTTCGGTCTGATAGGCTTTTCCTGTTGACTTATAATAATCGAAGATCTGGAACACCTGTTGTGGAACTCCAAGAGCCTAGCTACACCATAACACATATAGGAATGACGTCTTAGAGAAAGTTGTGCGGTCTGATGGGTATTTCCTGTTGACTTATAAAAATCGAAGATCTGGAACACCTGTTGTGGAACTCCAAGAGCCTAGCTACACCATAACACATATAGGAATGACGTCTTGGCAAAAGTTGTTCGGTCTGATGGGCTTTTCCTGTTGACTTATAATAATCGAAGATCTGGAACACCTGTTGTGGAACTCCAAGAGCCTAGCTACACCATAACACATATAGGAATGACGTCTTAGCAAAAGTTGTGCGGTCTGATGGGTATTTCCTGTAGACTTATAAAAATCGAAGATCTGGAACACCTGTTGTGGAACTCCAAGAGCCTAGCTACACCATAACACATATAGGAATGACGTCTTAGCAAATGTTGTGCGGTTTCATGGGTATTTCCTGTTGACTTATAAAAATCGAAGATCTGGAACACCTGTTGTGGAACTCCAAGAGCCTAGCTACACCATAACACATATAGGAATGACGTCTTAAAGAAAGTTGTGCGGTCTGATGGGTATTTCCTGTTGACTTATAAAAATCGAAGATCTGGAACACCTGTTGTGGAACTCCAAGAGCCTAGCTACACCATAACACATATAGGAATGACGTCTTGGCAAAAGTTGTTCGGTCTGATGGGCTTTTCCTGTTGACTTATAATAATCGAAGATCTGGAACACCTGTTGTGGAACTCCAAGAGCCTAGCTACACTCACCGGACATGGATGTTTCGGGAGGTTCCTGCACATCATCGGGCGGGAGGAAACGCCCGGGTGTCACCACTGCGAGGATCGCCCAGAGGACACGGTAGAGCACACGGTGCAAACCTGCCCCGCTTGGGCGGAGCACCGCCGTGTCCTCGTAGAGGCGATCGGCGGCGGCGACCTCTCGCGCCCGGCCCTGGTGCAAGCCATGGTCCGGGGCGAGAGGGAGTGGGAGGCAGTCACCTCCTTCTGCGAAAAAGTTATGCTCGCGAAGGAGGTGGCGGGATGGGAGAGAGAAAGGTCCTCCCGTCCCAGCCGCCGCGGGAGACGCTCCGGGCGTCGGGAGCCACGTGACGACTCCCGGCCACCGTAGGCGCGGGCCTGCGGACGGTGAGTAATGGGTGACTCACCGTCCGATCAGCACCAGACCCGTGCCGTACGGCGCGTATATGTTCCACGCGCGCCTCAGAGAGATGTCAGCATATGAAGGGGCCCCTCAGGGCCAAGCCTGCCGGGTAAGCGGGATTGTCCGAAAGGGTTACCGCTACCCCGGAACATAAAGGGCTACGGAAGGAACATGGATGGGTTTTAGTCAGTAAGAGTCTGACACTCCCTTCCGCTCCACCCAGAGCGGGAGCAGTCATTGGATGATTTCCCAGCCTTAAAAAAAAAAAAAAAAAAAAGGTCTCTAGAGACAAGTGGGGAATATAATAATGCGGTTACCAAAATGAAAACGATGACAAATGGACTGTATGTTTTGGTGGTTGTTGGAATGATATAAAACTAAAGCTCAGTGTGATAAAAGATTTAAATGTGAAAAATGATAAAAAATAACATAAATTGCGACCCCGTTGTCGCTGGCATAAGCAACAGGGTCCGCGTACGAAGTCGCGGGCAGAAGCTAGTCATAAAATAAAATTCCAGATTAATAATAAAAAATATATTAAAAATCTTGTAAAAATTAACATTAAAATCTAAAAAATATTTTACAAAGGAATTTATATTGTCAGATGCCTCTACTAGGATAACATAGGCGATAGGAGCATGCTGCATACAGGATTTATATAGCACGTGTAGGGAATGTTAGTGCACAGTGAAAGTATCAGAACCTACCTCATCTGCCTAGCCTTTTCCCAACTATGTTGGGGTCGGCTTCCAGTCTAACCACATGCAGCTGAATACCAGTATTTTACATGGAGCGACTGCCTATCTGACCTCCACAACCCAGTAACTGGGCATTACGATACCCCTTGGTAAGACTGGCTGTCAGATTTTCGGGCTTCTGACGACCCGTAACGACTGTCAAAGATGCACAAATGACAGCCGGGACCAACGGCTTAACGTGCTTTCCGAGGCACGGAGGAGTCTCGGTATGTAAAGATGGTCACCCATCCACGGCCAACCCCAGTAAGCGTAGCTTAGCCTGGTGGATCGACCTGTGCGGCTGTTAGTACTTAGCCACGAGCTCCTCATTATCAGTACCTACCTACGAAGATGAAATTTAGCACAGAGTTACATTTTGAGTAGGAGACGTCGGCTAAGAACTTTAAGAAAGGATTTTATGAAAATGCGGTGCTGCAGGCAGTTTCTTGTACCAAAAAAAGCCCGTAAGTAAATATCACAGAAAAATGTTGAAATCATTCTGTGTGGAGCGGAAGGGAGTGTCAGACTTTTACTGACTAAAACCCATCCATGTTTTTTCCTTATCGCTTTGTGTTCTGGGGTAGCGGTAACCCTTTCGGACATTTCCGCCCTTTTTTTTTGAGCGTGGGAAATCTTCAAATGATTCCTTCTACTCTGGGTGGAGTGGAAGGGAGTGTCAGACTATTTATTTTTTTGTGTCATGGAGGACTTACAGCTAACAAAAACAAATAAAAAGGAAATGATAGTCACCAAAAGGCCAATACCAAATCCACGCGTATAGTAACAGAATAATAATTTTGGTGATTACTGATTAAAACCCATCCATGTTCCTTCTTTAGCCCTTTATGTTCCGGGGTAGCGGTAACCCTTTCGGACAACCGAGCCCTAGATTCCTGTTGTTGTTAAAACAGAAATCTGTAGGTAAGCTCTTTCTAATACATGCTGTGTAGGATTCTAAATGAATTACGGCACGTAGATTTTCCCCTGACTACGGCGAAAAAGAGAGGGATATGTTTTTGTCGTCCCTTATTTTCAAATTAAAACGTAAATTGGTTAAGTAAATATTGTTACGAACGATGAAATAATTCGGTTACGTTTATAAATTGCCTATCTCGACGGCAACTATATTTCCCGTCAAGTGGGCACTTTATTTTAACAAAGGGACGATTTAAATGAAGATTTTTGCTTAAGCCGATTTAAATCTAAGATCTGTTATAATGTTTTTGATTTAGTTAGAAACTGAGATTAAGTTATTGAATACGAGAATGATGAAGATTATTCTATAAAATAAATACGCTTAAAGGATGTTTTCGTATATGCTGACTACAAATACGAAAACATACTTTAAGCGTTTTTAATTTATAAGAATCAGCCTTCACCAGAAAACATTTTTAGTGTTCCGTTTACTGATCAAAAAAATATTTTCTTAAAACATTCGTCTCATGCGTGCTATCCTCGATCGCTTCGTGTCGATTCGATTTAGAAAACTGGCGATCGAACAATTCGTTATCTCAGCGATTCGGATTGTCAAGAACGCCACTTGTCAACGCATTTCTATGGAAATTTGACATTGTCTAGCACTTATGTCGAAAACGATTGATCACGGTGACATTGCGAAAGCTTATGCCAATTTCATACATAACGGCCATGTCTTGGCCCAAGGTTTAAAATTGTATGACACTTCACATGATACTTACACTTTCATCTCTAATTACCTCTTAATCTAACATCAGCATTACAAAATCAAATCAAATCAATCAAAATCATTTATTTGCGTAAATAAGGTACAGAACGTTCTTAAGCAATAATTACAGATCTCTTATTCTGCCTTTAAATTCGGCGTGCAAATTAGTCATAAAGTTATTAGATAGTAAAAATTCATGCAAGCAGTCAAGAATATCAAAATTAATTAACATAAATTACAATTGAATTAAATTAAAAATATATTAAATTAAATATGTCAAATTATAATATACATTGAAATTGGATCGTTTTAAATATCATTAATGTCCTCTACCGCTTTACAACTTATAATCTAAAAACTCAAGCACACTGTAAAAGCATTTATCAATAAGTAAATTTGATAAACTACGCTTAACCCCCGAAAGGGGGATTACGTCACGCCTGTAATCCCCGAAAGGTTAGACAGAGGTGTACTATTAGTAGGTACAGGTTAAGTGCGCTTCAAGCTTAAGTTTTCACGGTCTGGTTTTTACAGATTAAGTCGGCTGCGGCAAGAATGTATAGTAGTCTCAACGACCATAATCGTTCACAAGGCATTTACCAGATTTCTCCCTTCACTGAAAACATCGTGAGGAAACATGCCTGAGAGATATTTCTCAACAGCATGTGATACTAAGTCAGAGGCCCATGGGCAGCATTAAAACTCTGACACCAGGTTAGTCACTAACTACACGAAAAGAAGAAGATTTCTCCCTCATTCTAGGGGCTTTAGTAAGTTAAAAACTGACAAATTAGTTCCGCGTAGATGGCGCTAAGTGTTTGTTGCTTTCATTCAGTGGCCACTGAAGTTCTTTGTTAAAACTTTGCCGCGAGATGAAGTGTTTTGTCTTGTAGCCGATTCGTCGCATTTCATTCAAGATCACTTTGACAAGTGACAAACACTCAGCGCCCTCTCGCGGCGAAGCTTCCAGCCAACCACTCCTCAGAAAAACAACGAAGTATTATTGCAACATAATACCACAAAAGTAAAATAAACAAGCAACCGCAAAGTATTTCCACAACGTCCAGTACAAGGCTTAGAAAAGAAAATAAACAGAATAAAAAACAAATAAACATCGAACTGAATGAATACTTTGTAAAGCGCGCCACTACTGTGTTTCTCACAGTTCCATAGATAACGTTGTTTTCTAGTCTGTGACACAGAGTACTAATACGTAGATATGGAAGTTCACTTAAATTGCATTTGAACGCCTAGTTATTTTTATATTTATCCTCTATTTCAGGCGATGAAGGCCATAAAACACAGTACATACACGTATAAAAATAATAACTATAAACTAATACATATTTTAAAACAAACACTTAAAAACTACTGCACTTGTTCTGACGGCGACGAATTACGCTACGAGGTGTCATGTAGCCGGCCGCGGTAACGCTGATACAGCACAACTTTCGGCCAAAACTCTTCCTTGAGGATGGTCACCAAATGGTGAGTCGGAACGCGCACCACGAACGACTTGAAATTAGTTTTATGGCGCGCCTCCAACTTCTCCACCCTCAAGGTCCAGTTGGTCTTCACCCGTATGTACAGAGGCCAGCACATCAAGTTACCACAATCTGTCAAATTTCTTTGATAGCATTTCAACTTTATTGCAAAGAAATAAGGTTCATTTTTAATTGAGAAAATTTGACAGTTAGGGATAGCTTGATGTGCTGGCGTCTGTACTCTACGATGTCGATGTTATTATAATTAGCATATAATGTTCCCACTGCTGGGACAAGTCTACTCGAGGAGAGGAACCGTTATCTACCAAACGGGCCCTGTGCAGGTTGACAGCTGTCACATATCTTCAAATTTTTGATTCTACGATATGCCGGTTCCCTCACAATGTTTTCCTTTACCGTTTTTAGAACAGTGGTGATGAAACAATTTACACAAATTATAGCACTTGTCTGGGGTTCGAACATACTGGCTGTTACCACTAGACCACCACTAACACAGTATTTTTTTCTTTATACAAACGGTATTTATGGTAATTGCCTTCCTTGTAGCAAAGTCGTGTGACGCTCTGTATAACATAACTAGCTCCTGCCAGTGGCATCGCCCGCGTGGATGTTGGAAATGCATTAATTTCGAACAATTTGATTACCATAAAAAAGGTTATAGTGAGTCAATCTTGAAAGATAGACACATGCTGTTGCGGACTTTTTTTAGAGCTTTTAAAGAGGAGCATTTGCATCATACATGATTTCTGCGTAACTTAAACCGTTTACGCAGCGCACGCAACGGGAGCACTCAAAAAGGAATCATTTTTCCCGTTTTTGTTACAATTTTCATGTATGCTCCGTTTCTATTGATCGTACCGTGATTTTATATGTATAGCTTATAACCTTCTTCGATAAATGGACTATCAAACACAAAAAAAAATCAATTCCAACCAGTATTTGCTTAGATAGAGATAAGCGCATTCAAACAAACAAACAAACTCTTCAGCTTTATAATATTAGCATAGAAAGTTTAAGTTACGACAAGTCGTAAAATAGATCGCTAGTGAATAAATCAAAGAACTAAATCCTCACTGTTGGTAGATCTACAAAATGCCAATTCCGGATGTCATTAGATCGTTAAGCCGCGTCAGCGACCTATAACCTACTATGGCATTAATCGGATTAAAGTAGGAAAATCTGCGATAAATTCTCGGTAGAAACCGTTATCTTTTTACAAATAATACCTTAGGGACGCTACACACTTTTGTGGGTCAGCACATTCAATTCAGTACGTAACGGGGTGAATAAGAATGCAGGAGCGAGCGGAAGGGCACGCCACGATAGTGGCGGTAAGGCCCCTCTTTGAGGAGTGGCTAGAGAGGCGTCACGGCGCCCTCACCTTCCGCCTGACGCAGGTCCTCACCGGACATGGATGTTTCGGGAGGTTCCTGCACATCGTCAGGCGGGAGGAAACGCCCGGGTGTCACCACTGCGAGGATCGCCCAGAGGACACGGTAGAGCACACGGTGCAAACCTGCCCCGCTTGGGCGGAGCACCGCCGTGTCCTCGTAGAGGCGATCGGCGGCGGTGACCTCTCGCGCCCGGCCCTGGTGCAAGCCATGGTCCGGGGCGAGAGGGAGTGGGAGGCAGTCACCTCCTTCTGCGAAAAAGTTATGCTCGCGAAGGAGGTGGCGGGATGGGAGAGAGAAAGGTCCTCCCGTCCCAGCCGCCGTGGGAGACGCTCCGGGCGTCGGGAGCCACGTGACGACTCCCGGCCACCGTAGGCGCGGGCCTGCGGACGGTGGGTAATGGGTGACTCACCGTCCGATCAGCACCAGACCCGTGTCGTACGGCGCGTATATGTTCCACGCGCGCCTCAAAGAGATGTCAGCATATGAAGGGGCCCCTCAGGGCCAAGCCTGCCGGGTAAGCGGGATTGTCCGAAAGGGTTACCGCTACCCCGGAACATAAAGGGCTACGGAAGGAACATGGATGGGTTTTAGTCAGTAAGAGTCTGACACTCCCTTCCGCTCCACCCAGAGCGGGCGAAGTCATTTGATGATATCCCACCCTCAAAAAAAAAAAGACAAAACATGTGAAGACCAACCTACATAGTCTTCACATGATTTGACAAAGATTATGTCTGTTCTTTAAAAGAGAATTTAACCTCTGAGTTTGTATCGGTTAGCGTTTAGAGAGCAGTAGTGATGAAGTAATATGCTCAAAAAAAAAGCCACGAAGTTCACTAGCACAATTTTATCCCCAAAGAGGGTTGTTCACTAAATTATCGCAAGATAGGCCGTACAAAAACCTTAATTAAGACTTTTAGGCCTTCTTGTTTATCTTCAGTTTAGTCCCAACTCATTAAAACCTTATCTAACCGCTCCTCACCTAACGTAAACCCGCACCCAAATTGCGTAACATACTTTCATTCACGGAGAAGCTTCTGGCTTATTAATCACAGCCGCACGGGTTGATCCATCAGGTTAAACTACGCTTGCTGGGGTTGGTCCGTGGATGGGTGACCATATTTACATACTGAAATTCCTCCGTGCCTTGGAAAGCACGTTAAGCCGTTGGTTCCGGCTGTCATTCGAGGTTCTTTGACAGTCGTTACGGGTCGTCAAAAGGCCGAAAGTCTGACATCTAGTCTTACCTGGGGGTATCGTATAGCCCAGTTGCTGGGTTGTGGAGGACAGATAGGGAGTCGCTCCATGTAAAATACTGGTATTCAGCCGATTCCGTTAGACTGGAAGCCGACCCCAACATAGTTGGGAAAAAGTTTGGCAAATTGTTTAACTTTCTTTCACAATTTCCTAATCCATTGCTTCATATGTTCGAAAAACTAGTCCGACCAAAAAGTTAAGAATGCAATGAATATTGTTAAGTTACCAAATGAAAGGCATTCCAATTGTAAGTGTGTTAAGTAATACACCGCTACACAAACAAAAGTAAGGGTACGTACAAAAAGTTGGCTCAAATAAATCCCCAGACGAGAAAAAAATGTCCTCTAAGCTTGAATGATAACTTCATAAGACTGTATCCCTTACAAATGTATTAGTATACAACTGGCTTAGTATGGTGTCGGTGCAAGTTAGAAACTTATAGTTACTCCTAGCTTTAGGGCGCGGCTACTAGCGAAACGCGTTATGGGGGATGCGCGAGAGTAGCCCGCGAAATTAAAATTTTCGAAGATTTTTTGCAATTTGCAGGCCAGTGTCAAGTTAAATATAATATGTTAATCAAAATATGATTAGCAGCTGTAGCAAGTAATAGCCGATTGTGGCGGTAAGACTCCTCTTTGAGGAGTGACTAGAAAGGCGTCACTCCTCAAAGAGGGTGACGCGGGTCCTCACCGCACACGGATGTTTCAGGAGGTCCTGCAAGACTGCACATTATTAGGCTCGTAGACCCGCCCGGGTGCCACCACTGCGAGGATCGCCCAGAGGACACGGTGGAGCATACGATGGAGATCTGCCCAGCTTGGGCGGAGCACCGCCCTGTCCTCGTAGAGGTGATTGGCGGCGGCGGCGACCCTTCGCGTTCGGCCCTAGTGCCAACCATGGTCTGGAGCGAGAGGGAGTAGGATTATATTCATTAAAATAATTAATACAACACTCCAAGTTATAATTGCCTTCAAATATCATGATTTCGTGAAATAATCATTTCGTAGGTTTGTATGAACTTAGGGGATTCTACCAGTCATTTTAATGGCAGTTCTGTAAATACATACTTGCTTCGGCCACGAATCATATTTTGATCAACGTACAACCTGACATTGATCTGTGAATTTTTTGCAAAACGTAAGAAACATTGAATTTCGCGGTTTCCCTTGGCACTTTCACTTTAAGCTCGATAATTTATCCCATGGGACCGGTATGGTCCGGGATAAAAAGTATCCTTTGGCCAAATCCAGATCACGGGTTATTTGTGTTCCTTTAATCGAAATCTATTCATCCGTTAAGGGGGTAATAAGACAAATCAATCTGTCCAGTCTTTTCCCAATTATGTTGGGGTTGGCTTCCAGTCTAACTGGATGCAGCTAAAACTAGTAATTTATTGGAGCGACTGTCTATGAGATCTCCACAACCCCGTAAGTAACTGCGTAATACGGTAGCATTGTTAAGACTGGCTGTCAAACGTAACGACTGTCAAAGATCAACGAACGACAGCCGGGGCCAACGGCTTAGTAAGAAAATTCAATTAAAATCATTTTAAGGCCTTACTCCCACTGACAGTTTGCCTAAGCCATAACCTCGACATTTAAGGATTCCTGCCACGAACCTACCTCAAACAACAGTACGGTTCAGTGAGTGATGTCAATTTTAGGGATCCGTACCGTCGACCTTCGGGGTGGCAAATGGAACAATCATGCATCCATCCATATAAAAAACATAAGTTAGCAGAACCCGTTTCCACCAGTGCTATGCTATATGGACCAACGAATATGATAGGTTGATATCAAACGCATCCATTGCAACGTAGCATAGCATATCTCTGGGGGAAAGGTATCCTTAAAAAGATTAACAGTTAACCAATAAGTGATATAGCTACAGTATTAATAAATTAATTGATAATCTAAAATTGTTAATGTATTTGCTAATTTTAATATTATACTTATTTATAATGTTAAATTCATCTTGTATGAAAATTTAATGCAGTTAATGTCATTTAAATGTCCGACGGAGGGTCAGCCTGATGATTTGTAATATAGGTTTTACCTAAAACAGATACCAGTTTCTTTGTAGTGAACATTGACTCTGTACTGTTTATGATGATCAAAGAAAATAAATGAATTATTATTATTGTTATAATTTTCAGGCCTCGTTGCCCGCTATCATTTCTGTCTAGCAGTTGCCCCAACACTTGAGGATTCCCATCACGTGCTTACCCCCCCATACTAATGATCGTACGCATTAGTGAGCATCCATTTTTGCCGTCATCTTGTTATGGTCACGTGATCCGTAATCGGGTAATTAATTGTGCGTTTAAGTAATACTCGTTATTATATTTTTTGCAGCGCAAATACACAGATAAGAGAATAAAGAATTAAAAATTCGATTAAAAAAATAAAGATGCCAAAAAGGCCGCTATCTCAGCATAATACTGCGACATTTAAGAAGCAATTAAATACCGCAGGCACTTTATTGTGGTGATGACAAACCAGGTATAATGTCCTAAAATCTAAAACATGATGATATGTGACAAACCCGCATTTAGGCCTGTTATGGATTATGGTCCAATCCCACTCACAAAGAGAGGAAACCTATATACTAGGGATTGCTAGAGATTGACACTAATCAAAGTTCACTTTACCTAAGGTGAGTTTTTTTACAGAATAGTTCGGTTGAGCTTGGAGAGAATTGTCATTTCACCTGATACTACGGATATATAATATTGATATGTGAGATTCTTACAGAATAACAATTCCAGGTATCAGGATCAGACACCTATCCGAACGGCACGTTCGTGTTCCACGCGCGCTTCTAAGAGATGTCAGACTTCGGCCCTCCCGTTAGAGCCCAAAGCTATCGGGTTAGCGGGATAGTCCGAAAGGGTTACCGCTACCCTGGAACATAAAGGGCTAAGGAAGGAACATGGATGGGTTTTAGTCAGTAAGAATCTGACACTCCCTTCTGTTCCACCCAGAGCGGGACGGGTCATTTGATTATTTCCCATCCATAAAACTAAAAAAGGTACGCCAACTCAACTTAATATTTGCCAATAAGTAAACTTCGGCTACCTAACAGCATCTTATAAACGATAAGTTATTTTTAAACTCCGACTTTCGAGCCGAAACAGCAATACTAATTTACGCGAACAAAACCCTTGCGTAAACAATTAATAGGCCTCATTTTAAATGCAATAACACAGCCTGGTTGCTGGAAGTCTAAGGGCGAATTTCCCCAATGAAACTAAACGCTTCAGCACATCTAAACTACGTTCAAGAACTGTCATTGTCGTCATCCCATAGAAAATAATGACATTGACAGGTCTTAAACGGCGTTTATATGTTGATCGCGATCAGTTGTTTGGTAAAACTTGCCTGAAGAAAGATATATGATATTGATCAGGCGTTTCCTTTACATAGAATCATTACGTGACCTTTGAGCTAATTTTAGAAAAATATCTTGCGTATTTTAGAGCTTTTTGTATTCAGTGACTCTAAAGTTTTAAGATGTAAAGATTATAAGACATATAGACGTGATGGGTACCTATTCGATATTTTTATGTACGTACGGGGAAGCGCTCCTGCTGGGTCAGCGGTATTGTCCGAAAGGGTTACCGCTGCCCCGGAATACATAGGGATAAGGAAGGAACATGGATGGGTTTTAGTCAATAATGTCTGACACTCCCTTCCGCTCCACCCAGAGCGGGAGGAATCATATTATTATGATGATTTCACATCCTTAAAAAAATAGGGATGTGCTAAGTCTAGGTGGCTACATAAGCTGGGGGGATAGCATAAGAATGCTAGAGGGAGGCTTATTTCCAGCAGTGGCGCTGTGCATGCATTCTGGCTGTATATTAATGAGTGTGTGTGTTTGTGTGTGATGACGTGTTAGCCCATCTAATACCCTGGAAACAATATGCTTGCCCGGAGGTTCGTTAGTTTCAGATAACTAGTATTTACGGATGCGTCATTAATGCGTAATCACATTAGCATCTCTAACGGCTGTGACATACTGTTTGAAAGTTCGGTTAATGTCTATTTTTTTCAATCGCAGTAAGGACAACCTCCACTAGTGGGGGTTCATAGATGGCTCAGATCTCCGATGTGTATGAGGCGTCTCCCCACAGACAATGACTCACCTCCCATCTTGCACCGCATGCCCCGTCACATGCACACGTGAGGACCTAATGGCTGCGTCAGCGAACGGTATTAGCGTTGCTGAATTTTGGGCCAAACTAATCTATACTAATATTATAAAGAGGTAAAATTTGTAAGTTTGTATGTAGGGGGTAATCTCCGGAACTAATGATCCAATTTCAAAATTATTTTCACTGATAGAAAGCTACATTATTCTTGAGTGCTATAGGCTATAAATTATATTTATATCATAATTATTAGCCGAGCTATCGCAATTTTTGTCTAGCAAGTCGGAAAGAAATACCTCCGAAAACAGAATTATTTGCATGCGCTGCCTAAACAGTTGTTTAAAATTGAAAGCTATAATTTCCTACATACACGCGGGCAAAGCCGCTGGCAAAAGCTAGTTTAAAATATAAATGTATATTTAGGTACTATTTTTGCCATCGACACGCTAAGAAGAAGAATGGGCATCGCGCAAATGAAGCTAGAAGTTCTTTCTTTTCCTCTTTTTCGTGTGGTTAGTGACTAACCTGGTGTCAGCGTCAGAGTTTTTATGCTGCCCATGGGCCTCTGACTTAGCTTCACATGCTGTTGAAAAATATCTCTCAGGCATTTCCTCACAATGCTTTCCTTCACCGATTTTTTAAGTAAGTGAAAATCCCACAATACACACATGAATCTGAAAAGTCAGAGGTGCGTGTCTTGGGTTTGAACTCGAGACCTATGAAATGGCAGTCCGACGGTCAGACCACTAGGCAATCACTGATTTACCTAGAAGGTTGAAACTGCTGAACCAGGCTTGCCTGTAGATTCCTCAATAAAATTAAGGCCTCTAGCCAGGGCTTAAAAACTTACAAACTAAGCGACTACACGCTAAGGACGGCCCTGGGGGAGGACAACAAGGGACGGGCTGGATCGAAAGTATTGCCTATGCTTTTACGGACGCTTTTAACGTTCTAACGTTCTGCATCGTTCTCATAATAATTATGTCTAGTTTCAACATGAATGATGACTTGAATGTGGTTTTCCTGAAAAAGCTCGACAGATTGCTTAACAATTGGATCCGGTTCATATTCAACCTCTGTAAGTACGAGTATGACCATGTGTCTAGTTTTAGATCGGAGTTCAAATGGATGTCCATACACCAAAGAAGTTTACGCGCTTTTACGACTCTTTTCTCCCTTCTAACGGATCCCAACATAGTTGGGAATAGGCTAGGCAGATTGATTGAAGTTTTAAAATTGTTGTTACAAGCTTTATATTAGCTTGCTTCGTTTGTATTTTTAATGCCAATGCGTTCATTCGCCCCGGCCGTGTGTAGTTATATAAATCGCAAAGAGATTCCTTGAGAGAAAACATGAATAATTCATGACACTATCCACTTCAAAGGGCGATTGTCGGCATGATGCATGTTTTTAATATATAATTATCTTTATCCCTGTGTAAGAATAAAATACAGATGGTACACCACATGTTTTATTTATGGAACAGGTTCTAGTGTAGAGAAGAAAACTTTTTTAAATCAAAAAGATTGTAAAAAAAAAAATGCGCTCTAATGGTAAACCAAGCTAAAAAAAAATCTTATTTAATTTACTTGTCTTTTACACAGATAAATCTCGCGACAAGCTTTTTTTTCAGCCCGCTGATTGTCAGATGGACGGACAGGGGAGGCTTAGTAATAAGGTTCCGTGAGCCACATCGGGTACGTAAGCCTAAACATCGTTTCAAGAAATGCAGTGAACAGTCGCAGGGCACATCAAGTTACCACAAACTGTCTGATTTTCTACTTGAAGCGCTGGCCGTACATCTATCTATCTATCTATATAAATAAAAATCAATTGCTGTTCGTTAGTCTCGCTAAAACTCGAGAACGGCTGGGCCAATTTAGCTGATTTTGGTGTTGAAATATTTGTCGTAGGCCAGGGAAGGTTTAAAAGGTGAGAAAAGTTAGGTGGGTAGGTAGGGTAGGTAGAACAAGAGGACAACAAGACAACGACTGTCGGGTCAGCTAGTAAAATATAATAACTAGACAACTGTTTTACGTCCTACTTTTTGAAGACGGTCAAAATGAGTACGCCTCTCGACTAGAAGATTAAGAAAATATCCAATACTCATCTAGTTATTCTGCTGAAAGCTTCGTTCCTACACAAAATTGAGGACTTAATACATTCATTTGAACGAATGGAAATAAGATTGCTAATGTATTTTTAAGTAACCTTCCGTAATTCGAACTTTATCAATATTCCTAATCAAATGAATTCTACTTTACATTTAAAAAATCGGGCCCATTTAAAAGCAATTCAGTTGAGTGCGCGGACACGGCGGAACATGCAAGTACGAAAGAATAACGTGGATAAGATAGCATAGCAGGATCAGCCTATAATATGCCCACGGTGAGAGGGAGTGGACCTAAGACGCAGCTCTATGTGTCCCGGCTACATCACACCACGAAGGTTGAGGAGGTCGTGGAGTATGTACGAGCGAAGACCAGCTCGACCTTAAGGGTCGAGAAGCTGGAGCAGCACAAGAATTTCAAGTCGTTTGTGTGCAGCTCCGACTCATCATATAGAGACCTTCCTGGAGGAAGAGTTTTGGCCAAAAGGTGTCGTGTATCGGCGATTCTGCGGAGGGGCTACGCGACACCACGCAGTGCAACACGACGCCGTCACTTCGTGTACAATAGTTTTTATTTTTTGTGGTTTTTATAAATATGTATGATAGTCTGTAAGGTATATATTTAAGGTTATGGGTCTTTGCTATCCGAAATAAATGATATATTATTATTTTATTATAATCCACCACTAAGGCCCAGGGCGGGTCTTTCTTGCTGCGAGAAAACAGTTGGTAGCTAGTCACTTCCCTGTCGTCGTCGGCGGTGGGACAGGTGCCTTAGCACATCCACACACATATCCTTCATTCCATCAGGGATTTTGGCCAGCTGCAGTAACTTAGCTTATAGGTACTATATCTTCTTCTAAGCGTTTCGATGGTCATCTAAATGTACTCGACCCAGAATTTGGCTACGTGTTTGCCGCCGTCACTAGCGTCCATCAGTTCCTGTAACGTATACGGCAGGACACCGGACACGAGATTAACTGTCCCATCGTTTGTGGAACAGCACCACATTGACACTCCAAGGCGGAGTTGTCTATGAATCCCCATCTGAGCAGGTTTTCCTTGCTTCGGCGAACCTGGGTCCGGAGTCTGCTTAAAGCCTTCCAGGTTGACCAAGGCAAGTCGCACTCAGGAGGTAGACGCTCAGCAGGTGGAACGAATGGAGTGGGTAAGGAAACACTGTCTCGCCACAGCTTCAGTCAGTTATAAGTACTATATAATGGGTGTCAATAATAATGGACGGCTCGCGAGGCGCAAGAGTGCGTATGCCGAGCTCGTGCGCGTTGTACCGGGGTCTTATAAGGTATTTCACCAAAATTGTGTTCAGCATATTTGTTCACAAACATTTTGTTCACAACTATAACAGTTCACGAAATGAGCTGCAGATCCTTTTTCGCCGGCAAAGCTGTACGTTGTTTTTGTAACGACCACACCACACCCACACCACATCACATTGTTTTGCACCACATTTTTGTAAATCTTTACTTCCATTCATCGGGTCCACCGAAAGAAACATTTGTGCAGTACAGTGTCGGACAGTGCCGCACAATAGTGGAATAGTGCCTTACTAAATACGGCGGCGCGGGGCTTAGAGCATGCGCGGGGCGACAGGGTAGTGTTGTGCCGCACTAGTCACGTACCTTAACCGGCACACATGGAACTCACATGCGGGGTCGCGCTATACTGGGTGTAACCGAAAGGGTACATACTACAAAAGGATATGTCAAAGGATAATGGTCAAAGGACATGAATCGCAAAAAAAAAATCAGCTGTTCTATACATTTTTGGTCACGTGACTCATCGAAATGTAGGGAATATCTGATTTTTTTTCAAGATTTCGGAGTTGGTCCCATAGTTAAAGTTGTTCAGTTTGGTGGTCTGTAGCATAATATGCTTTTGTATGTATATACCCTTTCAGTTACAATCTGTATATTGGTAATTAAAACAATCACTAAGTCAAAAATCATTATTTTATTACATTACGAGAAACCAAGAAATCACAACTTTTTCCGACATTACACCAACAATAAATTGTTCTTTTCAAAATATATCTTTTATTATGAGTCGTTACGGGTAGTACTCAAGGGGAGTATTACCCAGTTAGTGCCTGACTTGTGGAGGTCAGATAGGCAGTCGCTCCATGTAAAATACTGGTATTCAGCTGCATCCGGTTAGACTTGAAGCCGACCGCAACATAGTTGTGAAAAGGCTAAGCAGATTGATTGATCTTCTATAACGAAAATCTGTACATTAGATTTCGCTAGTTTTGCACGTTTTATGTGTTTTAAAATTCAATGTACATAAATAATTGTCTTTGATTACGTAAGATAGTAAAATTAGAAAAGCGAAGCAAAATATAGAAACGGCTATAGAAGTAGGAATGTAAGATTTAATAACCTGCGGAAGTTGGTCAATCCATTCCTTAACTATATTAATAATATCATCATTGGTATACATGCTTATATAAAATTAAAAAAATACAAATATTGTATTTTACTCAATAATTTCCATTTCATTTACCCACATGGGAAAATCACAGATGATTTTATATTTATTTTGAAATTTATCTTTGTTTTTATGTTTTACATTATGACAGTAAGTTGATGATAGGATGTCAGAATTTGACCACAGATTATTGTAAAGTTTTTATACTTCGGAAAAAGGATACAAGCATGTGTGTCTTGGAATTAGTAAGTACTATGATGGCAATATTATTATTATAGTACCTACTGCAGACCGATTTTCGGCCATGAGGACCAATATCAGTGGAGACCAGCTTTCGGCGCAGGAGATATTATAGTGCACAAGCGTGTGCGCAGACACAGGTGCACTTCCTTCCCTAACTCTCATAGTCCAATGGGTCGTCAGTCCGACACAACCGTAAAGAGATCAGGCGCAGGGCCAACGGCTTAACGTGTTTTCCAAGGCACGGAGGTATTACAACGGAAACATCCAAACGCCGCTGCTAGATACTAAGAAATTCTTAATGAAAAAATCAATAACGCGTTGCCCGACCCGGGAATTAAACCCAGGACCCTACGCTCAACAGCGCTGGCGACCACGAGAACGGTGCAGGAAGTGGCAGCAATCCAACAACAACCTTATTTTAATGATAGTCAAGTTCACTGCGACTTTGACATATGATGCAAAATTCAGAAATAAAGAAATTGCTACAGGACTGTAGATACCAGGATGAGATTGACGCCATTAGATCGGCCTTTGCCATGCAATGGTCGCAGAAAGATAAGTCTTATAGATAGTAATAATGGAAAATAGGTCTTGGAGCTTCATCATAATTCACACGTAAACGTTTGACAAACGGCCCCGTTCATAGAGTACAATTTCAAGCAAATACACATTACGGAGTGACGCTTCAGTGTCACAGAGTTCCGGTAAGCATTGTTAGACTGACAGAGATTTATTGGCCGACCCCAGGCCGGGGCATTCGGAAGTCATCCGATATTAGGGCTAACCGCGTAGCTGTATCTTGGCTTGGTGTTTTTTTTTCCCGACACTACGACCGCGAAGACAAGGTTACATTTTTAGGCACAAGTGTATCTTTGAATGTGGGATTTTATGGTGATGAATCTTCACGTGTGAAGTGTCTTTAGTGTTTAGTTATGATATCCCTGTGCAAGCTTAGAGCATAGGTTAAATGCTCTAAGTGTGCAAGTAATAAAAGCTCTTTCTTTTAATCAACCTTCATCCAGCGAAGGTTATCTTCTGTTCATTTAAAAGAAAACCGTAATGGATGATTTGCTAAGAATTTTTTGTAAATTCATCCCCTAAGTGGTGTCCGAAGTGGTTACCGCTACCCCAGAATACAAAGGGCTAAGGAAGGAACATGGATGGGTTTTCGTAAGAGTGACACTCCCTTCCGTTCCACCCAGAGCGAGAAGGGTCTTGATGATTACCACCCTCAAAAAAAAAGAGGGTGTAACGGGGTTCAAAATTTGTATAGAGCATTCATTTCGGATGGATGGTTGTTATTTAATTTAAAATTAAAAGTATTATTGTGTACACCTAGAGCTTGCCTGTAAATTGCAGACTTTAATTAAGTGGGGGCGACTACTCTTCTAGCAAATCGTAGCTTTAAATATTCTAGCGAACCATCTGGAAATCCCGTAAATACAATTGTTCATCCTAAATCTCGAGAAATCATTATTTGAACTGAAAAGTTTACGTAACCAAGCAGACTGTCCCAGACTTTCTGCTATCGAGGAGTTTGTACAGATATATTTTGTGGTTCGAAGTAATTTCGTGCAATAAATCTCAGCAACGAACGACTTTGAAAACTCATTACACGGTTTCGGCAACTCAAAATGTTACGATCGGAAAGAAAATTTATTAACATTCGCCAAGAAACCATTTCTTACTTGGCTACACTATATTTAACGCTCGAATTTTAAGCAAAACGCTAATACTTGCTTGTAAAATATTGGAGCTTCCTTGTAGCTTTTGTGTTTTTTCGGGAGGAAACCTTCAAAAGGGGCCTGTAGTGGTATTCTGTAAAAATCTCACCATGTTGACGTGGGTGAAGTGAGTTCAAGGTGAGCCTTCAATTCCCAGCAATAGGTCCACCTATTGCTGGGAATTGAGAGCTCACCTTGAACTAAACGCTTATACTTGCTTGTAAAATATTGGAGCTTCCTTGTAGCTTTTGTGTTTTTTCGGGAGGAAACCTTCAAAAGGGGCCTGTAGTGGTATTCTGTAAAAATCTCACCATGTTGACGTGGGTGAAGTGAGTTCAAGGTGAGCTCTCAATTCCCAGCAATAGGTCCACCTATTGCTGGGAACTGACACCATTGACAGCTCACTTCACGCTCACGTCACCTAAGTTTTCACAGTGAGATTTAAAAGAATCAACCGACTGGTCTTTTGGGGAAAACACCTGGGAGTGTGGGATGTTTACCTTACTTAACCCACCCCGGTGATCGCCATCAACACATGGAAGAGGAAGACCAGTCTGGAACCCTTTCTGTGCAACGCCTGTTCATATCCCTGAGGAGACTGTAAAAGGGGTTCCCCCCCTTTTTTTTTTTAAGGCTGGTAAGTCATCCAATTATTGCTCCCGCTCTGGGTGGAGCGGAAGGGAGTGTCAGACTCTTACTGACTAAAACCCATCCATGTTCCTTCCGTAGCCCTTTATGTTCCGGGGTAGCGGTAACCCTTTCGGACAATCCCGCTTAAGGGGTTCCCCCCTGAGCCTCGCTGTACGCGGTAAGCACGTGATCACTGTACCACAGACTTTCCTAGAATCAATCAGGCGGTCAGAGTCCCCACTCTGATCACTCGCTACCCTGGAGTACCGCCTACCATAAATGAAGCAGGCGGGGTTTCATTTTTGGTGACGAGGCGGTTGCCTCCCAGACGCTTCCTTTCTCGAACGGGATCGGCTCTCTCACGATCCCGCTCTGCTCTCTCACGATCCGGCTTGGCTCTCTCACGATCCCACTCGGCAACCTCCTTCATGGCCATCACGGTCTCACAGAAAGAGGCCATTTCAGGCCAGAGTCAGAGTTAGGTCTCGCCCAATCTTGACGACAAGGACCCGTCGCTCAGAGTCCCACGGAAGAAAATTTGCCTATACAGGGTGAAATTGAATTCATGGGCATTCTTTTAAGGAGTCATTGTACTCATCATTATGAACAACTTCCAGTATGAAAACAAATCTGAAATCGCGAAAAAAAATCAGCTTTTCCATACATTATGCTCGCAAAACTCGTCAAAATGTTCCCTACATTTTGACGACAGCTGATATTTTTTTTTAACTTGAGCATGACCCCTTAAAATTATGCCCATGAATTCAATTTCACCCTGTAAACAATTCCTTAAATCACTTATACTGTAATCACGGTTCTAATAATATCTATTTTAACGCCAGAATTTGAAGCACAACGCTCATACCTATAAGCTTGATAAATATTGGAGCCTTTTTTTTTGAGGGTGGGCAATCATCCAATGACTTCTCCCACTCTGGGTGGAGCGGAAGGGAGTGTCACTCTTAGTGACTAAAACCTATCCATGTTCCTTCCGTAGCCCTTTATGTTCAGAGGTATTGGTAACACTTTCGGAATATTGGAGCTTGATTGGAGCTTTTTTGCCTGTAACATTTGAAACGTTAATTCTGAGGTCCTGGGTTCAAATCCCGCGTCGAGCTGATTGTTTAGAGTTTTTCGATCTGGAATTGCTTAATAGCAGCTCAGAGTCTTCGGGGGGGGGGGGGAGCCACGTGACGACTCCCGGCCACCGTAGGCGCGGGCCTGCGGACGGTGAGTAATGGGTGACTCACCGTCCGATCAGCACCAGACCCGTGTTGTACGGCGCGTATATGTTCCACGCGCGCCTCAAAGAGATGTCAGCATATGAAGGGGCCCCCCAGGGCCAAGCCTGCCGGGTCTTCGGGGAGGACAGGCGTGATGTTATGTTTTGTTATGTTAATGTATGATTATAATATTATACAAACACTCTTGGCGAACTAAAATGGAATATTATTATAAAGACTACTATTATGTTAGCGTTCGATAAGTAAACACAACTCGTTTGTTTTTTTATTTAAACACTCAACCTAATCTATGTAGGTGTTGACTCAACAATGAGTGTCTTTGCAGAACGATCGACGCAAAAATGATAGTACTTGCAGAACTATTGATTCAACAATTAGTGTCCTTGTAGAACTATTCACTCAACAAATAGGGTCTACGCAGAACGAATGAAGTGTCTATTTAGAACTATTGATGCAAAAATTTGTATATTTGCAGAACTATCGACGCAAAAATGAATGTCCTTAAAAATATTGACTCAACAGTGAAGACACTCACTATTGGAGTCAATATTTCAAAACCATTAAATAATACAAAATACAAAAATTATTTATTGTCATAAAACAGATTTACACCGGAGTATGGAATTCTCTGGCTCCTGCACTAGTTAAAACTGTGTTGCAGGAGCCAGTGTCCTCCCGTAATAAAAAGACACACTTGCCGTTTTATGATACATAAAAAGGAAAAAAGACACTGTTTTACTTAAATCAAAATGAATTTAAAAAAAAATGAAATGTATAAAAATAATCGAAACAAAAAAAAAGTAAGAAATTTAAATAAAATAGGAATAACAAAATTAATATAAAGGGTTGTACTTTCTAATTTTGCGCCGGGTATGTTTGTGAGTGTGTGCGCGAGTGTATTTGAGTGTGTGTGTGTGTGTTGTGTGTGTGTGTTGTGTATGTGTGTGTGTGTGAGTTGTGTTTGTGTATATGTGAGTTGGCTTGCCTGAATTCTGTGACACTCATCAGTCGGATTTGTTTCATTTTGACAGTTCAACAACATTCATTGTGTTAATTGCGTTGTTGAGCAGACCAGTTTGTCGAACATAGGAAGTAGACGGTCAGCAATTTGGTTCAAAACGATTCGAATTTGAATTTGTGTTACGCAATTAGGGTGATGGTATTTATTATTATTTTATGTAATTTAAGTCACTACAGTCAATAGATTCTCTACCGCGTCGTAGTCAAGGGACTTCAGCCAGTTGAAGATAACTTCCTTAAATTTATTGTTGCTTAACTTACGTATGGAATTAATTTTATTGCATTTGTTATAAACAACAAAAAACATTGACTCAACAATGAGTGTATAAAGAACTATTGACTCAACAATGGGCTCATACTATTCTTTTCATTAGTTCTTTCATTTGTTATTTCTCCTGACAGTTCAACACCACTTAATAGGGGTTGAAACAAATTTATCGCACGATGTTAGGAATAAGAACATTTTCACCTCTAAATACACCTCATCTTTTCATATGCAAATGCTTATATTATGAAGAGGATAACAGAGGTACGGAACTGAGGTAGAAAAGTTGGTGTCTTTGTATACAGAGAAGTTTATTTTATTGTCCCGCATAAAATAAGCTGAATGTATAATAAAACAAAGGACTTTGTCTGTCCGAAAACTTTGTTTTCTTTGTAAAAGTTTCTGTTTCTGTGTTTATTTGTGTCATAATACGTATGTATATTGTACCTAAATTGGTTGTTTTTTTTTCAACTCTCTCTTCCCGAGAACCATACCTTTTTCCGGGATAAAAAGTAGCCTATGTCCTATTCCAGAATCCAATCTATCCTTGTGCCAAATTTCATACAGATCCGTTCAGTCGTTTCCGCGTGAAAGAGCAATAAACATCCATCCATCCTCACAAAATTTCACGTTTGTAATTTTAGTAGGAAGGAAGTTTTTACATACATTAACTCAAGCAAACATTGTAGTGTGCCACCTGCTACGCTCCTAACATACTCCTATGTCTTGTCTGCGTTTATGTATCTGGTCATACGCCGGCTGGTGCACTCAGGTTGCAAGTAACACACTCCTGTTATCATCATCATCTGTCCAACATCATCAGCCTAGCTTTTTCCCAACTATGTTGGGGTCGGCTTCCAGTCTAACAGGATGCAGCTGAATACCAGTATTTTACATGGAGCGACTGCCTATCTGACCTTCACAACCCAGTAACTGGGCAATACGATACCGCTCTGTAAGACTGCCTGTCAGATTTTCGGGCTTCTGACGACCCGTAACGACTGTCAAAGATGCACAAATGACAGCCGGGACCAACGGCTTAACATGCTTTCTGAGGCACGGAGGAGTTTCGTTATGTAAAGTTCGTCACCCATCCACAGCCAACCCCGGCAAGCGTAGCTTAACCTGATGGATCGACCTGTGCGGCTGTTAGTACTTAGCCACGAGCTCCTGTCGGTCGATTTTGTAAAAATTTCACCGTGAAAACTTAGGTTTTAAGTGAGCTGTCAATAGTGTCAATGCCTAGCATTAGCTGGTACAACAGCAGCTCATTTCATGCGTGAGAATTTCACAGAATAGCACTACTCACCTATCGCAAGAACATCACCAGTTTGGTCACTGTATGTTTCTATAAGTATACCCCATCTATTGTTTTTTTTTTGTTTGATATTTTTATTTTCATTTTCTCTGACCTGCATAACTGAAAACCTGAAAAGTAGACCTTGCAACAAGTAAACGAAATTGTCGCAAAAAAAAAGTAAATTGGCCTTCATTTCATTTAGATTTTTTTCTTTTGTTTTAGTTGTTGAACGAAAAAAAAATACATAAAACGTATTTTTTCTTTCCTTTATTTTTAGATTTATTTACTTCTTTTAAACCGCAACGTTGCCTTATTTCTTAATTCTCCATGTCACAGATTATGTCAAAACTTTACCTGAATTACTAAGTAAAGATTAAATTCAGAATACACTAGGGATCGGCCCACGCTATGGGCTTTTTAAGCCCTAGGTAATCATTTGTTCAAAGGAATCCTACGCATCCTCCTACGCTGTACCTGTAGCGGTTTAATAATATGACTTCTAAGTACAGTGGAATATAACCCGCCCCAGCATCGCACGGGAGTAAGTTAGAGTCTATTTTGCAGGCAAAGCCGCAGGAGGAAGCTAATTAAACTATACGTATAAACTTACTTCTTGAATCACTCTTTCTATTGATGAAAACCGCATTGAATTTGACCACAGTGACTTTTAATTCACTATTAACCTTTAAGGAGATGAGAGTACTCATGACTATAAACAATTTCACTACAGGACAAACTACGAAATAGAAAAAAAAACATCTGTTTCATACATTTTCATAGCATTTTTGTATGAAAAAGCCGATTTTTATTTCGATATTTCAGAGTTGGTCTCATAATGAAAGTTGCTCATAATCATGGGTACTTGCACGCTCTAAAAGGTTAACAGTGAATTAAAATCACCATGTAGAGTTAATAATGACATTTACGCATGAAACAAAATGTCGGTAAACATCTCACTGTTGCTCTGCTGGCAGGAATGCACTTTTTGATGAAATTTTGCAGAAAAATTCTAGTGAAGAAACCAAGACTTAAACCTGAGTTCACCAACCCGTCTTGAGCGTGCCTTCTATGTATGAGAAGAGGCGTTTACCCTGCAGTGGGACAATCTTTTTCTTTATAGTGTGGTTACTGACTAACCTGGCGTCAGAGTTTTTATGCTGCCCATGGCCTCTAACTTAGCTTCACACGCTGTTGAGAAATATCTCTCAGGCAAGCCGGTTTTCTCACGAAAGTTTCCTACACCTTTTAAGCAAGTGACAATGCAATAAGCACATGAATCCGAAAAGTCAGAGTGTGCATGCCTTAGGTTCGAACTCGAGATCTAAGACTTGGCAGTCCGACGGTCACACCACTAGGCTATCGCTGCTTGCCCTGGTACAATAATAGGTTGGTACCTATTATTTTAATGCTAAAACATAACAAGAGAACACTATTACAAGGTGAGGCTGTGACTCAAAAGACAATTCCAGGTACAAGTTAAAACCGGGGCGGTAAATTATTCGTTCTCGCCTTGTTATCCGGTGGGCTCCCCGGTTATCCGGGCCGTGTCCGCTACGAGCTCGGTTGACTGATGTTTTCCGGACCGTTCTACTTAATTGTGGCCTGTGAAATTTGTCCGTTCGAAATGCGGTGAGCTTGTAATACAATTCTTTTACGTAATGGTAGCTTTACTTTATTATTAAAAAAAAACTAAAACTTGACAGCAACTACAAAAATACCAATCAAGCTCACTTTTTAAGCGAAGATAGTATTTTTGGAACGAAGTTTTGTAACGCGGCTTGCGATGGGAGTAGATAAATGGCAGATATCGTCACGTAACGAAAAAGCGTTATGCCCAAAGAAGTCTTCGGCCTTTGACGGCTTCTAATAGGCAAAAATTAGATGTTCGCCTATCAGAAGCCGTTTACTTATAAGAGCTCAACGATTTTTACGGTTTTATTTGTTATCGTTTCGAGAGAATTTTTCTTATGAACCTATGGGGTTCATACGAAAAGCTCTCTATTTTTTTAAATCATAAATCTCTTTAATATAATAATTTCCTTGGACATTTCACACAACGCCATATCGTCCCAAGCTAAGCAACCTAATGCTTGTGTTATGGTAACGAGATGGCTGATAAACTACTTGTATAATATATATTTTTTTTGTAAATACATACATATTATAGATAGAAAAACACCCAGACCCGTAACAAATACTTGCAGGTTGTACAAATATTTGTTCCGTGCGGGAATCGAACCCGCGACATGCTGCGCAGCAGTCAATCGCTCAACCACTGCGCCAACCGTGTTGTCAAACAACTACTTTAACTATAATAATATAAAAAAAATTAAAAACACAAAAAAAAATCTTAACAAATCTTATTGACGATCCACTTTCCAAGACTCAACAGACATATTTGCAAGTTCAAAAGTCGTCCGCAAGCGCTCCAATTAATTGGATGAGTTGCAAAAATATATCGACGATAGAAGTGTAAAGCATGTAAGCAGCCAACGCCCAATCGTCCTCACTGATTTCTACTGCTCTACCGCCGAGTATCATTTGCAGTTGTATTATGAGGATCTAGAAAACATTACCAGGTATTAGAAAAAGAAAAAAAATGGCTGTCTGTAAGTTGGTTTACGGACGACAGTTTAACGTGACAACGTCATAACTAAACGGACGCATAAGCCAATCGAGTGGAAGAGAAATAGATGCGGCGCAAGCGTACAATGAGCGTAACGGGACATTTAGCGTAACGGGACAAAGAGTCATTTTTTTCGTGCATCTAGCCGGAGTTCATCGATTTATAAGTCGTTTTCACGTCAAAAGAAAGAAAGAAAAAACGTTTATTTGCTGCAAACATGACGCACAGAAAGAACACAAACACCAAAGCGCGCTAACTAACCTTAAAACTAACCGCCGTGTTTTGCAAGGTTGCAATGACACACATCGAAAAATCGAGATTTCATGCAAAGAGGTCAGCACAACAAGTTACCCTAATCTGTCATAGTTTTTTAACTTTATTACAGAACCATAAGGTTTATATTCAGTTGGGAAAATTTGACAGTTTGTGATAGCTTGATACGCTAGCGTTTATGCGTAAGATATCTGTGCAAGATCTATGTAATGCATATAAACCTACATATACACATAAACCTACAAATACTCAAAATGATAATGGAAACCACATCAAAATCCATTGTGTAATTTTGAAGATCTCTCATACTATCGCACCTTGCCCGACAGCGCGAGCCATTTTTAAATGTCTGCCGCTGGCTACCGGGCGTACTTTGGCGGAACATCGAATACTTTTGCGATTATCTGTGGAACTATAAGCCTTTCTCTTTCGTTCGTACATCAAATGTTACAGGAAAGACAGAGCTAGCAATAGAATACGCAACACTAGCAACAGTCAAACGTCAAAACGAATCCATGGAATTCGAAAGTACCATACCGAGTTTGACAATAAAAATAGCGGGAAATCGCTCTAGGTCAATACAGCCAGACACAAACTTTGTTGTGCTATGATTGCACTCTCAAGAATAAAAAACAATGTCAAAAAGTACTCACGATAACATTGAGGAGTGTTCCCACGGTGAGTAAAACCAGGTGTAGAGGTTTATACCTGAACCCTGTAGTTAACGACACGATGCTGACGACAAGGACCAGTGCAGTAAATGCAACGGATATTACAATGACATACAACAAGAACTGTGTGAAATCAAACTGTTGGGACAAAAGAAAAACAAATGAACACGGACTCGCAAATGTACTGAAAGTGAAGGGCTATACTGGGTGTACCCGAAAGGGTATATACATGCAAAAGGATATGCTACAGACCACCAAACTGAACAACTTTTACTATGGGACTAACTCAGAAATGAAAAAATCAGCTGTTCCCTACATTTCGACGAGTCACGTGACCACAAATGTACAGAACAGCTGTTTTTTGTGATTTCCATTTTTGTGTACTGTGGAGGCAATCTCTACAAATCAAATTATCAGACGTATTAAAACAAATGAATAAAAAAAAACATGAGTGAAACTTGTCTTTTCCTGGAATTGCGAATTTAGTTCGTTATATCCCTTTCAAACTTGAAGAATTATACTTCAAGTTTATTTCTAACAGTAACTGTTGATATTTTTGCCCGTCCGCTCCTTGTGCCCCTCCCAGAAAATCCTGGATCCGCGCTTGCAGCTGTCTATATTCTTACTGCTTAACTGAGACCGATCCTGAGGAAACTGCGCGATGATGCAAAGCGCCAGCTCACGGATTCGTCAACTTATGACAACTATCAGCTCTCCCTCACCGCGCAGCTACCTCAGGAACCGTCTTAGTTAAGAGGGACTCTGGTCTCATTCATTTCTCTAGAGGCATTATTCACAAAGAAAACTGCGGAATGCGTTTGTATGGAGAAAGGCCCAAAGCGGTCGGGCTATAACTCGCTTTACAACTGTGATATTATAATGGAGCTAAAGCTAATTCTCATTATCAGACATTTAATAAGATGGTAGTTCTTCCTCCTATACTTACACTAGTGAAGGCCAGACACAAGCAAACTAAAACAGTAATCGCCGTTACGACTAGTGCAACTAAGATGATATCAGTAGAATAAAATGCTGTTATGTACGCGGCAATCAAGCTCATGAAAAATACCTGAAATAAAACAGAAACTTCAGTAGTCCAAAACTTCAGTGCGAGAATGAGACGAAGCTATAAAGGACGTATAGCTCCATCTCTTTCAAATAAATTTCGAAATAATACTGCTTGAGGCGGTGGTCAGCCCCAATATAATTACAACATCATTATAATTATCTGCTATCTCTTACCCAACTTCGTTGAGGTTGGCTACCAGTCTAACCAGGTCCAGCTAATTATCATATATTTTTAGATGGAGGGACTGCCTATCTGACCGGCTTTTAAAGACTATCTGGCCTTTGGGTTTCTTGGCTAATAGTAATTGTCAGATCTAGGAATGACCGACTGCTACTGGGAATTCCACCAGAGGTGTGCGAGATAGCGTAGTGGCGATTGTTCGCCAAACTAACCAATAAAAACACTAGCTTAGCTTAAGCTATGCGGTCAGTGGGACTGTCCGAAGTGGTAACTGCTACCCCGGAAAATATAGGGCTAAGAAAGAAACATGGATGGGTTTTACTCAGCAATGACACTCCCTTCAACTGCACACAGAACGATTTTGACATTTTTCAGCGATCTTTACGAACGGCCTTATTTGTTACAAGTACTGCGGCACCGCAACCTGCGGCACCGCAGTTTCCTAAAATTAGCTGACGTGTCCTACTCATCATCCACCTCTGTGCCAAATTTCATCTTCGTTGGTAGATTCGTAATATAGATTGCGCCCTTTCGTAGATCTGATACTTTGATTGTGCACTAACACATTCCCTACACGTACTATAAAAATCCTGTAAGCTGTATGCTCTTGTCACTTGTGTTATCCTAGTAGAAGTATCTTACAATATAATTTCGGGATAAATGGGATTCGGCGAGATAATGATGGCCTTTTCTTTTAGTTTCGTCTGCCCGCTCCAGTAGCCAAGACCAGTAGTCTTGATATAAAATCCAACTACAATATACAACGTGGCGCTATAATGGTGAGATTAATTTAAAACACATACATATACGTTTTCACATTTACGTTTCATCAAGACATTATATTTCCATTAAACGGTATTATTTATTTTAGAAAATAGCATTTTAAAGCAAGCTTTAAGTACATTAAAGAACTGTCGCGCAGCGGTCATTTGGCGGGGTCAGAGATCATAAATAATATTAAAACTAATACGCAATACTATTGGGATGAAATAACTGCAAAAAGTAGGCGAATTGGTTTTATTATTTAGTTTGGTTGAAAAAAAATTGTTTTTCAATATGAGAGTTATTTTAACCTATCAACATTTATATGATTAATGGGCATTAACTCTACCCGTGTGTTGAATTAATGTCACCATTGTAGCGCCACGTTGTATTAAAGTTACGACATTAAACTTACCGCTAAACATAACATTATAATATTGCAAGGCAGCATCCTCGCACATGCACTACACATCATGGCATAATTAATTATTAGCATTCCGCCCCTAAAATAAAATCTATGTCATGTTTTATAGATTCTAAAATAACTTTGTACCTTTATCACGATCTAAACAGGGTGAAATTGAATTCATAAGCATTATTTTAAGGGGTCAAATGTGTATTCAATTTCACCCTGTATACTGAGTGTAACCGAAAGGGTATATACATACAAAAGGATATGCTATAGACCACCAAACTGCGTGGCGCCATGACTGGCGCCCTGTTCTTCGACATAGCGAAGGCTTTCGACAAAGTCTGGCACAATGGCTTAATATATAAGCTATACCAACTCGGCGTGCCCGACCGTCTCGTGCTCATCTTACGGGACTTTTTGTCGAACCGCACCTTCCGCTACCGCTTCGAGGGCGCTCTCTCCTCCCCCCACCCGATTCGCGCCGGAGTCCCCCAGGGCTCCGTTCTCTCACCCCTAATCTTTACCCTGTTCACTAGCGACATCCCTAAGAGTAAAAAGGCCCAATTGGCGTTATTCGCCGATGACACGGCCATTTACTACACAGGGACCAGTCCGCCAGCTATAGCTCAGACTCTCCAGAACTCGGCCAACGTCCTCGGCGCTTGGTTCCGGAAATGGAGAATCGAGGTCAACCCCGATAAAAGCCAGGCTGTTCTCTTTAGGAGAATTCGTAGGGCCCTCCCCAACCCCCCTAATCCGATCACCATGTACGGCAAGCCGATCCCTTGGGCGAAGCATGCCAAGTACCTGGGTGTCACTCTCGACCAACATCTCAGTTTCGCAGAGCACATAAAGCAGGTCCGTTCGCGGGCCGCTTTTGCTCTCGGTAGGCTCCAATTCATGCTTACAGAACGCAGCAAATTGTCACTCCGGTGCAAACTGCGTCTCTATAAGGCTGTAATCCGTCCTATTATGACATACGCTTGCGTCGTCTTCGCGCACGCCAAACCCAAGTATCTGCATCGAATGCAGACACTTCAAAACCGGTTCCTCCGTAGGGTCTCAGGAGCTCCCTTTTACGTCCGTAACATGGACCTTCATGTAGATTTTAAACTCCCCACAGTTCAGCAGTTCATGAAACGCCTCTCGAAGCGTTTCTTTGACACTGCCATAAAGCACCGCAATCCCCTGATTGCGGCCGCCTCCCGATACACCCCGTCCCGCATCAGTAAGGTTCGCCGTCCACGGCATACCCTCGTTGCCCCCGACGATGCCACCACTCTCCTCCAGGAGAGCAGCCCGGCTACTAGCACTGTTAGATCAGCATACAGACACAAATTTCCGTCGTTCCGTCCTCGCCGTCGAGGCCCGTCGCGACGACCCTGTCCATTACCATCCCCCCGACCCTTGCTCGAGCCAGCCCGCGTTGCCGCTGAGCCAGTAGTTTTAAAAAACCCCCGATCCAGCTGTCCCTTGCTGTCCCCCCCCAGCGACGCCCTAAGCCGAGGTCCGAACCCCGCAGGGGGTGCCCTTAGCGTGTAGTCGCTTAGTTTTGTAAGTTAGGTTTAGTTTTTATTAAGAAAGAAGAATTGTAGCCTCCAGCCGCCCTGGCTGGAGGCTACAATTCTTTTGTGGCAGCCACAGGCAAGCCCGGTTAAGCAGTAGACAACCCTTTGGTTGAACTGCGAGATGCCATTTCCAAAAAAAAACCACCAAACTGCACGACTTTTACTATGGGGCCAACTCCGAAATAAAGAAAAAAAATTAGTTGTTCCCCACATTTCGATAAGTCACGTGACCAAAAATGCATAGATCAGGGTTTTTTTTTTATTTCAGAGTTGGGGCCAATAGTAAAGTTGTTCAGTGTGGTGGTTTGTAGCATATGCTTTTGTATGTATGTCCCTTTTCGGTTACACCCTATATAGTAAGATACACTATCAAAAAACAAAGCCAGCGACTTCTGAAACTTAATTTATATTTCACATAGAAATCCATTTTTTCCATACTTACAACCCGACAAACAAAAGAAGCTTGCCTTGATACATGAAATAATCACGTAAATCATCTCTGTAAATAAAACCATTATTGTAAAACTGAACAAAAAATAAGAAATCTTTGTTACAACAACTGATGTTGAGCTAAAAATAGATTCTGATAACATAAAAAAGAGCCTGAACCTAAGTGTAAGAATTCTCTACTCGAAGATATAAAAAAACAATTTGCCGAGCCTTTTCGCAACTATGTTGGGGTCGGCTTCCAGTCTAACCGGATACAGCTGAATATCAGAATTTTACATGGAGTGACTGCGTATCTGACCTTCGTAACCCAGTAACTGGGTAATACGATACCCCTTGGTAAGACTGGCTGTCAGACTCTCAGGCTTCTGACGACCCGTAACGACTGTCAAAGAAGCACAGATGACAGTTGGAACCAACGGCTTGACATGCTTTCCGAGGCACGGAGGAGTCTCATTATGTAAAGGTCACCCATCCATGGCCAACCCCGGCAAGCTTAGCTTAACCTGATGGATCGAGCTGTGCGGCTGTTATTACTTAGCCACGAGCTTCCATGTCATCATGTGTTTCTTCTTCTTCTTCTTCTTCTTCGTGTGGTTAGTGTGACTAACCTGGTGTCAGAGTATATCTAATAATAATACATTGCCCGAATTGCCTGGGAATCGAACCTTCACGCAGAGCAGTCGCACTTGCGACTAACAGAAAAAATGGGACAGTTTATTTCAAATTAAGGAGCTTACCTAACACACGGTGAGGACCTGGTAATAGTGTCCCGTTTTCACCCTTGGCTACTCTAAGGGTCGCACATCTGACGGAAGGTGTATCACGTATCTTCGGTCCCGTGACACCAGAAAAGACGAAGTAATTGATAGAACATTTAACCTGACACACTCAACCTAAGATGCGTTTGTTTTTTTTTTGGTAACGGCATCTCGCAGTTCAACCATAGGATTGTCTACTGCTTAACCGGGGTTGCCTGTGGATGCCACAATGAAATTGTAGCCTCAAGCCAGGGTTAAGCAAAAACTTACTAAGCGACTACACGCTAAGGGCACATGGACCTCGGCTAAGGGCGTCACTGGGGGAGGACAGCAAGGGACAAGCTGGATCGGGCGTATAAAATGCGTTCGTGCGTCGAAGTTATATACATGGTTAAATTTGTCGTTTAAATCCTCTGAATGGGTCATTGTACTCATTATAACGAGCAACATTTACTATGGGACCGAACAGAAATGTACTGAACAGCTGATTTTCCAACGCATCTTCCGTCAGATGTGCAACCACACTAAAATAGACTGACTGAATCATTTGATGTACTTACGAGAAATATATGAATCCAACAAAAAAAGACGTTAAGAGTAGCATGATGAGCGTTATAAGAAAAACAATTGCAACGAATGAGTTTCTACTTGAGTCATAAGCCAGTGGTGATGAGTCATCAGGAATACCGCCTGCAACTAAAAAGTAAAAGTAATTAATAGGTGACACTCTTAACTATATTTGTCTTTATCACATCACCGACCCATGCTATAACTTCCTAGAGATATTGACTCATCCCTCGGAAAGATATGAATCCGAGCGGGATTGTCCGAAAGGGTTACCGCTACCCCGGAACATAAAGGGCTAAGGAAGGAACATGGATGGGTTTAGTCAGTAAGAGTCTGACACTCCCTTCCGCTCCACTCAGAGCGGGAGAATTCATTGGATGATTTCCCACAGAAGCTAAGTTAGAGGCCCATGGGCAGCATAAAAACTCTGGCACCAGGTTAGTCACTAACCACACGAAAAGAAAAATCTGAGCTTCTTGGTACTTTGCTAAGGCAAAACATGAATGCAGTAATCAAGATTTGAAGTAACATCTTGCATGTCATTATGTGCCTAGTGGTGTGACCGACGGACTGCCAAGTCATAGGTCTCGAGTTCGAACCCAAGGCACGCACCTTCGGATACATGTGCGTATAGTATAATTATCACTTAAGAAACGGTGAAGGAAAACCTCGTGAGGAAACCGAAATGCCTGGGAGATATTTCTCATCAGCATGTGAAGCTAAGTCAAAGGCCCATGGGCAGCATAAAAACTCTGACACTAGGTTAGTCACTAATCACACGAAGAAAGAAAGATCCTCATGTATGGATAAATAAATGTAAATCGTACAATTTTATGATTATAAGCGAGCTTACCATGAAATTGCACCCAGTAATCTTTAGGATGAGTTCTTTGTTTATTGTTTCTAAGATAACCATTGAACATTTTTCTGAAATTTGTATCTCTATTCTCCATTCTGTATATATTTGTAACTCCAGCATTTATGCTATGTTCTTGCACGTTCGAGGCAGGTGTATCCATGTTTATAACATTAATTATTTCAGAATCAACATTGATTTTATGTTCGTCTGCATCTTGCTGTTTATGTATTTCATGAATTTTTACAGAAGTTAAACTTTTATCAACAGACTTTTTAATTTCTTTACTTTTGATTTCATTCTGTGTTTCAATTTTGGTAACATTGATTTCTGTATTTAGTTCACCAGGGATCATTTTATTGCTTCAATTTATCATGTAGTAGGCGCATAACGATACGTATGCTTTGTTTATAAATATCTCAAAAAACATCAGTCTCAATTTATATCTCTAGGTGGCAGTCTCAACAATGGCATGAATTGTCAACAATGTCGATACTGTTGTCAAAAAGTTCTTTATGTCAAATTATGACAATCAAATAGGGCAAAGACATAATCATCAAGAAGATTTTATTATTTCATTCGACAAAGTATCTATACATATTCTATATACAGGTTGTATAAATACCCATTACAAAAATTATCTCCCAAAATTGAGGTTTTAAAATTTCCCACAATCGTGAAATGAAAAACATCTATTTAAGGTGATTTAAAAATTGAATTTCAGTTCCAAGTATATAAATGATAAAATCACTCAATTTTTATGTAGCACTACGAATTGACATCATCAGATACGTTTGCCGATCCATTTGTTTACATTATCATCACATACTTTTTGAACAAACCATAATTCAGTAGATTAATGTTTAGATAAACGTTCGTTCTTGGTAATGCAAAATAAACTTTATGTCGGACATTTAAAGTTCGTTTACAACAAATAGCACTCCGCTCACTCCAGTGCTCAGTTATCCAATAGTCCAAGCAATTGCACCATTTTTAAGAATATATCGATTATAGATGTGTAGATCATGAATGCAGCTAAGGCGTAGTCATCTTCGCTTATCTCTACTGCTCTTCCGCCTAGTACCATTTGGAGTTCCATTGTGAGTATCTGAAGAAATAAATTAGGCTTTAGTTCGCACATATGGCGTGCAATTGGAGAGGACTTTGCCCAGCAGTGGACGACTGTAGGCTTACGATGATGATGATGATGATGAGTGACTCAAGCCGTACAGGATTCTTTGTTCGGAGAGGAAACTATCATACCAAGGTCGAGATCTTGGTGTTCGTTGGAATTTTAAAGCAGATAGATTCACTAACAATCAGCACTACTTTAAGAGAGTGCTTTAGAGCATCCGATTAAATCTGCGAGAAGTACCTGAGGGATATATCTGATTGACCCTCCTTATTATACCATAAGAGAAATAGAAAAGTACGATGTATATAGACGAGCCAAGCCACAGTTGCGCGCGCACACTGCCGACTGTCTAAATCCGCTCAAACGCTTGCGCCGACTATTGTGGTTAGATCGACCAGTAGCGACTTGAATTCGTTCTTAGTTTTTTTTTTTACATCTTATAATATGACTTCCTACTTTATAGATCAGACTGGAAATATACGCCTGTTAGAGCACACCCTTTTGAGTAGTGTAAAAAAATGTTACAAAACACATTTGACGCCTTGTAAAATGTGCATAGCAGAGTGTTTAGCTGATACATTTATCAGGCGTCTATGTAAAAATCAACGCATTTTTTGCTATGATTAGCACACATTCATATTGTATACCGTATATTTTATTTTTATATTAGTTAATTTTAGGTATAAGATACCTGCCTAGTGCCTATGAAAAGTGGAATAGAATCATCAATTTCCTGCCCTTTTACTTGGGGTCTGCGCAACACTTTTTTCCTTCCATTTTCCCTTGTCAGCTATCACACTATCACTCACTCCTTTTTCTTTCATACCATCCCAAAGAAATATATTTAGCCTCATTGAATCATCCCTTACGCAATCCATACATCAGTTCTTGCCACCATATTTTCCAGCCAAGCACCAACCAGCACCAAGAAAATAGTGCGATGGGTTAAACGAGGACATACTTTAGGAGAGTGAAGTGCTCATGATAATGAACTGCTTTTACAAAGGGACCAACTCAGATAAAATTAAAAATTAACTAACTGCTCCATACAATATGTACTTGGCCAAAATGTAGGGACTAGGTGCTTTTTTTAAGAGATGTCAGCAATAAGGAATAGGCCCGTCAGGGCCGAAGTCTGCCGGGTAAGCGGGATTGTCCGAAAGGGTTACCGCTACCCCGGTACATATTAGGGGCTATGGAAGGAACATGGATGGGTTTTAGTCAGTAAGTCTGACACTCCCTTCTGCTCCACCCAGAGCGGGAGGAGTCATTTGATGATTTCCCATCGTCAAATAAAACGGGCAGAGTTAGTCCGGTATTTTGGTGCATACGTCTTTTAACAAAATTGGAAAAGAAGGATCTTTTGGGGATGAAAAAAACGAAAAGCAATTCAAGTTAGACTCTTTAATTAAAACCGTAATTTAAATATCGATTGATTATTAACTGTTCTTTTCGGTATAATTTACGAAAACCTCATTTTTACTACCAGATTTCGGGTACATTGGTAGCATACTTGACGATAATTATTTTCGGTTTTTTTTTCCATTATGTTTGGTCTAAAGACTGTATATCCTTCTCAGCATCCATTAATCAGAGTCAGTAAGCTCAATATGCGCATGGTAGTTGTTGATAATTTCAAACACATCGACTCTTTTATTATCTCTGAGTTCCATCTGTATATAGCAATATTAAATTACTAAGAGCGAATTTCACCAATGAAACTGAACGCGAACAGCACTTCTAAACCGCGATCAAAAGCTGTCAGTGTAAAAATTTATGTCATATTGAGACTGACAGTTCTTGAACTCGAAAATGTGGTGATCGCGTTTCATTGGTGAAATTCACTCTAAGAAACATAGGGGACATGGAAAAAAACGCATCACCCCTACCCCAGTTAAGATAGGATTCAACGGGATTGTCCAAAAGGGTTACCGCTATCCCGGCACACAAAAGGCTAAGAAAAGAACATGGATGGGTTTTAGTGAGTACTCGTATGATAACTGGCACTCCCTTCCACTCCATCCAGAGCGGGAGGGATCCTTACACTTTTCTTGCATAGGGATGACACCTTTTAGTTTTTAACTGTATTTAATTATTATTATTTTTCCCAATCTGTGAACATTTCAACTGTCTCCCTATTATTATTATATTCCCTATTATTAGTATCCCGTTTGGCAGCTTTCGGGTTCGGAACCCAACCATTTGAATGATTGAAATTGCAAATAAGGTGTGACTGTATACTAAGGATGTGGACAAAACCTTGGTTCAGGTCAGATTTCACTTTTTCAGAAGAAAAATTACCCCTATACAGAATCGACTGACTAATTCGGACTATAACAAACAATTAAAAACAAAAATTATCCAAATCGGCTCAGCTAATCTGAAGTTAAGCGCTTACCAATAAACAGCATTTAATTTTTATGACATAGAATTATTATCTCGATTAGTACTATGGCCTAAAAGTAATGTTTAATCTCAACTGAACATGAACCTACGATACACACATAGTATAACACGCGTTGTTTACCCCACGGGTTAGAGAGTAGTGTACCTTTTCGCTAGCCAAGAGCACCCACAATATAGAAGATATTTTAATTAACCCATTAGATATTCGTCTATTAGAAGCAGTTACGATTTATACGGTTATATTTATTGTCGTTTCGAGAGAATTTTTCTTATATTATGAACCTATGTGGTTCGACATTTTTGAGGGGTAAATCAAGTTTAATGATAAAACAATAAAATTATTAAAATATTCATATATGTAGAGTGGAAGGGACATCGACGCCAAGCCGGCCAGCAAATCCATGGTAATGGATTTAGTGCACGACTCTGAACCTCCATGCCTTGAAATTATTCGACGCTTATTAAAAAAAAAACAGTTGTTCCATACATTTTCGCTGCTTAGTTATTGCACTGTTATATGAAACATCAGATTCCAGAACGAACGAGTTCAGTCGTTGTAATTTTTCTTCACTTAAAAAAAATATACTGAATCCATGATCACCGGCTTCGAGTCCATGTCCCTTCCACCCTGTATAATAAAATCATAGCGTAGTGTACAACATGGCTCTACAATGGTGACATTAATTTAACACAAGGGTAGGGCAATCTTATACATGTCGATAGCTTAAAATAAATCGTAAATTGTAAAAAACCCTACTAACGCCTACTTTTTGCAGTTGTTCCATCCTTATAGTATTGCTTATTCTTTTTAATTTTAATGATACAAATGTCCGCTGCGCGCGTCATTAAATATAGATTGCTCTAAAATGCTATTTTCTAACATTTAGAAGAAATAATAACGATAATGGAAATATAAGCCATGATGAATACGTATATGTGTGTTAAATTAATATCACCATTGTAGCGCCACGTTGTAGAATAAAACAGTAAAATGTATAACTTACCACAACTTGTATAATAGTTCCCACAATCAGGATACCTATAAACAGGGGTTTCATCATAGTTCCCGTGAGCATCGTAGCTATAAATATAATCATTACGATCACACTAAACGCCGTAGCTATACCAATGATGTACAGCATATAACTTGTAAAATCGAACTGAAATACAAAAAATAAATTGGTCAAGTACGCCATCTATCGGGAATCACCGTCAAGTCGTAGAATCAAAAATTCGAAGACATGTAACTTCTACCAACCCGCACGGGGCCTTAGGTGGATTATAGCCCACTTTCTCCTTAGCCTGTGTCCCAGCAGTGGGAACACTGTAGGCTGATTATGCTGCTATAGCTGTAGAGATAAACTACGATAACATCTTCTTCTTTTCGTGTGGTTAGTAACTAACCTGGTGTCAGAGTTTTAATGCTGTCCCATAACATGGTGTGCCCCTACAAATTACTGTTTTAATGTTTGTAGTCACATCCTTACGAAAGAGTTTGTATGTATTCGACTTCAGTAGCAGGCCGGCAGCAACATGCGACGTGAGTCTTGGTGGCGCTTTGTAATTACTTTCAAACGTTTTGAATATTCTAGGGGCGGGCCATGTTATCGTCGTTAATCTCTACCCATCTTCCAGTATATATTACAGATATTTCTTTCATTCAACAGCATGTGATGCTAAGTCAGAGGCCCATAGGCAGCGTAAAAACTCAGGCACCAGGTTAGTCACTAACCACACGAAAAAGAAAGAAGATCTTCCAGTCAGCTAGATGGATAGGATTTTTGATGAAACTTGTTTAGAGTGATTATAAACCTGAGCATTCTCTTGAGAACAACGAGCATTTGTCGGTTTTGAGTAGTGCGTACAGTCACGAACATAAATGTATTACTATGGAGTTTTTTTTTAATGGCATCTCGCACTTCAATCAAGAGGTTGTTTACTACTAAACCGGCCCTGTGGGGTACAGACCTCGTCTTAGGGCTCCTACGCACTATGCGGTTAGCCGGAATGCGGTCAGCCGTCCGGCTAACCGCAGGACGCGGTTGCGCTTGCGGTTAGCCGGCACCCGGCTAACCGCAAGCGCAACCGGAACGTGCGGTTAGAAACCGTCGTGGTTTTGCGGTTGGATCGACTCATTTCCAAGATGGAAGTTATTATATTTACTCGCGGTATATAAAGAAAAAGAAACAGAAAAAAAGGTACTGGGTGCATCCTTATTTGCAAACTCGAGACGAGAGCAAGCATTTCGAATTGTTTTTCGAAGAGCTCAAAAAGTATGAAGACAAGTTTTTTGGATATACTAGAATGAGTCTGAAATCCATATTTAATTGAAGAAAATGCGCTAGCGTCGGTGAACACGTTCACTGTCAATGGCGGGCAACCGCAAACTAGCACTATCCGCTTAGTGTGTATAGCAACCGCCCGGCTGGCCGTCAGTCGGGCCGCAGTGCTCAGAACGACCGGAGCGGTTAGCCGGCAGCCGCATCGCAGTGTGAATAAAAACTCCTTTCTCGTACAAATTTCCTATTGCGGTCAGCCGCACGGTTGGCCGCATTCCGGCTAACCGCATAGTGCGTAGGTAGCCTTAGGGCGACGCTGAGGGAGGACAGCAAGGGACTGGCTGGATCGGATAATTGATTTGAGGACGTATAAAAACTACAGGCTCAGCGGTAACGCGAGCTGGCTCGAGCAAGGGTCGGGGCGGAACTATGGACAGAGAAGCATGCTCGTGACTTGTTAAAACCGGTTCAAAGTATATGCACACCTTTTTATTTTATTCACCAGATTACGAGAGCCATTATTACTAAGTGAGGATTGACTTACTTTTGAAAAAGAAAGGGCAACACAAACAGCGACCATTACTGTAGTAGCAATGAGTGCATACATTATAATTTCCGTTCTATAAAAAGCTGTAATTACTGCAGTTATTAAACTCATTGCTATCGTCTGAAAAGAAAAAATATGCTGATTAATTATAAAAAGTGCGTTCTTTGGCCACGAATTTCTTCGCGCCTATTTTTTTTGTGAATGGCATCTCGCAGTTCAAACCAGATGAGTCTACTGATTAACTGGGCTTGCCTGTGGATGCCTCAATAAATTGAGGCCTCCAGTCGGGGCTTAAGAAATTACAAACTAAGCGACTATACGCTAAGGGCATCCCCTGTGGGGTACGGACCTCGACTTAAGGCGTCGCTGGGGGAGGACAGCAAGGGACAGGCTAGATCGAATACAAGTTAATTTAGATAAACGTTACGCTTTTATAGCGAAGTACGTTTTACACTGAATGAGCAAACAAGCGAGTTTGCCCTATGCTCGGGTGTGTCGATATCTTACTCTTAACAACGCTTTATGCTTATTTTTGATCAATGAAAGCCAAAAAAAACTTGAAAGGGGTGAACTGATAATGCCAAGTGTACAAGCTTTGTATATATTTATGTCTACAAAATAATCGATCCACAAACGTTGATGTGAGCACAGAGATGTTAGACAAAAAAAAACATTATTATTACTATGTATTTTAAGCGCGCACTTTCAAGTAATAACGCATAGTATCTTCTAATGACGAAATTGACGTTGGGCATTTGTCTCGTGAATTATCACGTCGTGTCGCATCGTGTCGTGTTTATAGCTTACGAAATCATTCAGATCTTACCGCCAATATTAAACAGATGATGTTGCCCGGAGGTACCCTAGCGCACGGCGAGCACATCATACTGTACTGCGCTCCAAGCAAGAATATACTGAAAATAATAAAGGGCCTTAGCGGACATGGTTCTTTTTGCATTGCTAGTTGAGTTGCCAAGAGTTGCCAATTCCACCAATGAAACTGTACCCGATCAACGCATAAACTACGTTTAAGAGTTGACGGAGTTATTATTTTTCTCGATCAGTTTTTCATTGGTAAAATTCGCCCTTAGTCACTTATCCAACTTTGACCCGGACTGACAGATACGCCATTCGCCGAGGTTAAAGGTGTTGACACTTGGTCGTTAGCCCGTATTCGATTAAATCTTTGGAGCATTAATAATGTAAGTGCTCGAAAGATTTCCATCCATCTGCCCTTCGCATTGGATTTCGAGCATACGATTGCATATACAGGTTGAAAATGAATTCATGGACAATATTTTATGGGTTAATAAAATTGTACTCATCATTATGAACAAGTTTGTTACTATGGGAACAATACTGAAATCGCAAAAATAAATCAGCTCTTCCATATTATGCTCGCTAACAGCAGATTTTTTTTACAACAGCCACCGAATCCGGGAGAGCGACCAAGTGACCTAGTGCAAGTGCAAGCTTCATTAGGATAGTCATCATCTGCCGAGCCTTTTCCCAACTATGTTGGTGTCGGCTTCCAGTCTAACCGGATGCAGCTGAATACCAGTATTTTACAGGCGAGCTTCATTAGGATAGTATTACTTCAAAATCAACTTACATTCCAGGTATCATGAGCAAGAATCCAGTCCTTATGAAAAACATTCTCAATTCGCTGAAATAAATACAGTTTATAAATAAAATTCGTGTAGCAAACCTTTAGATATTAGTACCTACGTTACTTATTATGTAATTCAAGATGAATTGATGATAATCAAAATACTTGGAAGGAAAGGAACAAACTGGCAGAATAGACAAAGAAAAAGTGATTGAGAGAGAGACACTTACCTTGTATAAACAATAGTTACGAAGAGAGCAGTGGATAGTAACATTATAAGCACTAAAGTCATGACTAATCTGACAAAAGAGTTCCGGGATTGGGGATCGTATTGTAACGGCGGGCCTGTATGTTCATATTGAGGATATCTCCGACCCATTCCTTGTGGTTGAGGATACCCCATCCCTGGAGGATACCCTTGACCTTGAGGATACCCTTGACCCTGAGGATAACCTTGACCTTGAGGATACCCTTGACCTTGAGGGTATCCTTGTCCGTATCCTGGACTTTGAGGATATCCTTGACCATATCCTGGACTGGAAGGATATCCTGGACTTGAAGGATATCCCCCCTGGGCCTGAAGAGGGCCTTTAGGATATCCCTTAGTCGGGCCTGAAACAAGAAAATACAGTTATTTCGTTATTTTAACAAACTTATCATCACGCCTGTTTTTCCACGAAGGATAAAATTTAACACAAAACCTAAAAAAATATCATATGTACAAGTTTATAAAACTAAAAACCAACTAAAATTAGGCGGCAAAAAATTCCTGTACATCGCTGTCGTGGTAATTCTTAGCCTCTGGCCAAGTAAAAGCCAGCCCAGGTCACGAGAATTGTTTGCAATAAAAAAATTGAAAGGTGCAGAAATCATAAAGTTGGATGAAGACCATGGAACTTAAACTAAAAACTTTTGGAGTCAGACAGTTTCTCAGAAGGTAAAAGACAGCTGCTCAATCAAAAAGAAGCATGCATTATAAACCGGCGATTTTTTACAACAGGCATTTTGCCTCCCGCTTTATAAACTTGTCTTTTTAGTTACGTAAATATTGTATCAATCAATCAGAGAAATAATTTAATTCCAACAAATAAATGCTGATTATGATAATACTGACTATACGGCGCTGGATCTGAATACGGACGTCGGGCAGGCTGTTCTTCATGCATAATCTGAAGGGGCTTCCCAAAATTCACCATATTATCATAAATGCCTTTGAATGAAAACTTTCGCTTAGCAGCACTCTGACCTACTATATGCACTCTCAACTCTGTAAAGTTTACTATATCTTCTGTCACAGTGTCTTCATTCCTATCAGCCGTAGGTTCTGTACTATCTTCTAAAATATCAACGCACAGGTAATCTTTGCTTTTGGCTAAAGTTACTGCTCCTGGTGTAACCGTTTCTTTTTTGACCAGATCCATATCAATGGCATAATTGGACTTTTCTTGTTTAATAGCTTCACTATTCGCACTCTCATTTTGTGATTTTTTCGGCTCTGAAATACTCATAGAGCAATAAATAATTCCAAAAATATGTAAATACTAAATATAAATGTAATACTTCAAAATATTTTTTTACTGTCTGAGATTGGCAAAACAATGGTTATTTCAACTGTCAGAACGAATTTGCAAAGAGTCTTTATGTTAAACTCAAATATTTGTTTCCAAGCAAACACGTTTTTTTTTACCTATATGTATATATACCTTTAATCCGTTTATTATAACATTAGAAAAATAACGGCTACATAACGACAGTTATCGTGTAATATTGTTGACATAACTGCACTTTACAGTTGTGTTGTTGTTGTTAATTGTTATTAGATAATATTGCTTCGTATGTAACGTGAAATAACGGAGTTTAATATACGTCTTTATAGAAATAACGAAAGGGTGATAACCGTTATTAATTGTCTAATGTTATAACGAACATATTGTTTTCTGTGAATTTTAAAAGATTTTCTAATGCTTCGTTAGTAATCTTTGGAAATAACTATAAAGCATTAACCCATAATAGGCACAAAGAATTAAATTATTTGCAACTTTCTACACAATTGGATTCATGTTTGGTCTAAAAAAGTGACCCCTTCGCTTGAGGAGCACCCACCGCGTATTGTATATAGCCGGTAGGTAAGCCAAGATTCACTTCAAATAACAGGCTGCATGTCAGCGGTAACGAAAGCAGTATAAAGCTCTGTACACATATAAGGTTGCTCAAAGTCTTCGTGCCTGGGAACCAACCATGCTTTGTCAGAGGTTCAAAAATAAACAGTTTGTACTTTCTATATGAAGTCATTCACAAACCTTCGTGGCGGGCTGGTGACTCTTACGGCTTCTTATTCTATCGAAACTCCGTACTTAGAAAGACTAGCTCCATCTCACACATATCGACTCAAGAAAGTTACCAATTACTTCCCAAATATATACTATAATTATAAGGAGGTCGTAAGTTTGTATGTAGGGGGCTATCCATGTAACTACTGGTTCGGTTCTGATAATTATTTCACTGATAGTGAGTGTCATAAACTATATTTTATGTTAATACAAGATATTTCTCGTGGACAATGTCACGGGCAGAATCTGTACAAAACCAATATGCGTACCCTTTGGCTTTCAGTATATCCGAATGCAGCTGAAGACCAGTATTTTTCATGGTGCGACTGCCTACTAGACCTCGACAACCCAGTAACCGGGTAATACAACACCCCGTTGTAAGTCTGGCTGTCAGATTTTCGGGCTTCTGACGACCCACAAAAGGTCTACGAATGACAGCCGCGATCGGCTTAACGTTCTTTCCGAGGCACATAGGAGTCTCGGTATGTAAAGATGGTAACCCATCCACCGACCAACCCAACCAAGCATAGCTGGATCAACTCGTGCAGCTATACAAAATAAGCCTATAATTAGGACAGTAAAACAAGCGAATCCAATTACATTGGTATAAATAGGTAATTGAAATAATACGAAAATGTAAACAGAGTTAAGTAGTAAATTGTTAGGGACGAGAAATGTCTTCTAGCGATCGTTAGGGACAATCCTATTACCGCTATTGGGGCACAAACTGTATTTTGGCCTAAATTTTAGTGTGAAGCGGGAAGTGCCTATTTCCGACTATAACGTTTTATGTTAGTCAAGTATGCTGATCAAGAAATACTCTGTAGTATTCAAACTTTAAATTCGTATGATATTTACTAATTTTCTTATTTATGTACACATGGTAAAATACATAAATAAATACATACATGTATATTATAGATACTAGTCCCCTATTTTGGGTGTGTAATGTTTGGTATAATAACAGATAGTCTAATTTTGTTTGACATAACTTTCATATGATATAATTTTCATATGCTATAAAAACATTTAACCTAATTTCATATGATCGAATGTGATATTTGATATAATTTTCATTTACTCTAATTTCATTTTGTATAACGTTCATTTCATATAATTTTCAATATGTATAATATTCATATTATATAACGTTCATTTGACCTAATGTTCTTTTGACCTAATTTTCATGTTTAATGGTCACAGTTCTAACCTAACTAAATGGCACCTAAACAAACCTTAAAATATTCTATGCAACGTTGAGGGTGGGCTTGGTCGACGGAGCCCCGCCTTGCGGGGCTCCTACTTCTGGGTGGTTTATAAAAAAATAACCACGAAGGGGATGGCGGGGTCTATTCGCTCGCATCGCTCGCTCACACGACCCCGCCATCCCTTTCTAACCTAACCTGTCCGAGTCGGTGTGCCGTGTGGTCTCCCGGTAACATTAGTTGAGGGTGGCAGGTGAAATGAAAGGATCTTTAGTAGATTTTCTAAATTATATTAAAAGTTACTTATGGATTTTGAATATTATAGCAACTGAATATTATATTAATTGAATATTATTTCAAAGGTGCATTATATAAACTGTTCATTATACCATATGAAATTAGGTAAAACGAAATTATATCAATAATTCATTATATCATTTGATCGTTATATTAAAAGAAAATTATATTAAATGAAATTAGGTGTTATGATCATTAGAACTTTTGTTATTATGTCAATCGTTACACACCCGTTTCGTTATTTTACCCCTTTAGGGGTGAAATTTGAAGGGGTAAAATATGAGGATAGGGCATAGAGAGATCCCGTAAGCGGGATTGTCCAAAAGGGTAGACCATGACCAAGCTACCCCGGAATATAAAGCGCTAAGGAAGGAACTTGGATGGGTTTTAGTCAGTACAAGTCTGACACGTCCTTCGCTCCACCCAGAGTGGGAGGCGTCATTTGATTGTTTCCCACCCTTAAAAAAAAAGGGTGAAATTTCCAAGAATCCTTCCTTAGTAGATGCTTACTTTATATAAGGTATCAATGTGCAAACTTTCAAGTCTCTAGGCCTAGCGGTTTGGGCTGCGTGCGGTCAGTCAGTCAGTCAATCGGTCAGTTTACCATTTTATATGTATCCTAAGACTAAGCTTAGTCATGGTCTACCCTGTTCAAGCGTAAAAATATAACAGACAGACAGATACTTGGTAACTTTCGCATTTACATTTCAAGAAGGATAGTAGAAGATTTTCCACCCCGTAATGCGTCTCTTAAAGCATAATAATTAAGACAAACAGTGATTTAAATCATTCTAAGCGTGACAATTGGCTCAGAATACCACTATTGTCTAAAGTAAGAGTCATGAGAAGCTATAAATTTTGTAAACAAGTGTTCAGGAGTTCACAACATTTGGACCAACAAAAAAAATGAATTTGTTTAAGATTTAATAAATTATTAAGTAACAAATATTAATTAACATGTATTATTTAAGAATAATTATTCGTCATATTCAGATGTTTCCATTTCTGTGTGAAACAAACTCGTACGCATTCGAAACTCGAATGACGCGTTTATTTCAAAATGGCGTCCCGATAGTTTACAATCCCTGCGACGGACGCGTTCCGGTACCAAGAAACACAAACGATAGCGCTTTGCGTCGTTAAAATATGATCCGACTAAATTAAATAGGTTGTTACTTTCATATAACCCGTCTATATTTCATGTCGATTGAAAATGGTCAATTTATTATTATCTCGCAGTATAAAATGTTTACTTAGTAAAAGATGTTTGTTTACATAAATTATAGCTTCTCGTGGCGTTCACTTTAGACTTAAAGGTGTGACGTCAGAGCGGATGCGAAGGACGGCTGGCCTGGCGTCCTCGTGCGGTTTCCGCCTTCTAAGCTGGTGCAAGTCATCGAAGTTCAGAGGTTAAGCCCACGGCATACAATAAAATTGGAGCAATAAATTACTTGCATTTTCTAAAGATCTAAACACTTTTGATAGCATCTACAACGCCACTAGCAAACTAAGCATCAAAAGCTTATGTCACAAAAATCCTGCATCGCGCAAGCAAAGTTATCCGCGTGACTAGCATTTATACAATATGCCGACATCAACCGTCGAGCACTAATCCCTACTCGAGTCAGTCCGAGCTCTTCAATGAGCTTCGAAGTCGTCCCTAAAGAATCAGATATCCTATCCAGCTTGACCGCACCCCAAAGGGTTTAAGTCCTGAAAAGTTTTTAAGCCCTGGCTGGAGGCTTTAATTTATTGAGGCATCCACAGGCAAGCTCGGTTAAACAGTAGAAGGTGATCTACTGTTTAACCGAGCTTGCCTGTGGATGTGTGTGTGTGTGTGTGTGCCTAGACTGAACAGCGAGATGCCCTTTACAGAAAAAAAAAAACAAACCTGTTCCTCATGCCTCTTTTCTCTATTTAGATGGTGCTTTAACTTACAGAATGCCACAGGAAATTAAATCGCAATGTGTAAATCAGGCTTAGTACAGTCAAACTCGTCCTGAATTAATGTGACGTCATCAATACTCAAGCGACCCAAACTTGCCGCTCCACAAACATGTGATCGCGTATCAGTCAGGTTGAACGCTGAGAAATGTACACACATTTGCTCTCGAGTGTAAACCTTAGTTTAAGTTTCGAACGCTGCGATTTGTGTCTGTAATCGGGTTTAAATAAATACGTGATTTGGAATCGGAGAATGTATTATGTGGAAAAGGAAACCGCGACTGACTTGCCTACCAACACATACCTTAAACAGACGCATTGCATTGAAAGATCATATTTTTTGGGCTTTTACTAAAAGTCAATCTGCGTAGCCTTTTCCCAACTATGTTGGAGTCGTCTTCCAGTCTAACCAGATGCAGCTGAATACCAGTATTTTACATGGAGCGACTGCCTATCTGACCTCATATCTCAGTCAGTAACTGGGTTCGAAACCCCTTGATAAGACTAGCTTCTGACTTCCCGGAACAACTGTCAAAGATCTACGAATGACAGCCGGTACCAACCGCTTAGCGTGCCCATACCATGGTCACCCATCCATGGACCTACCCCGGCCAGCGCAGCTTAACCTGGTGGATCGATCCGTGCGGTTGTTATTACTTAGCCACGAGCTCCTCCTAAAAGTGCCAACGAAAAAATATGGTACGTGGAGCAATAGTTAATATGGCACAAAAGTTGTAGGATTACTCAGTCAAGCTTAACAAGTTCAGAAAACCATAAATCTATGACAATGACAAACCAAAGACGTTGTATAACTTGGCTGAGAACAAATGGCTAGTTCTAAACACACGTATCTACCATATTTTTTCATTGGCTTTCAGAAAAGGCCCAAAAATCTACGGAACAGGAATGTTCTCCTTTGACACACAGATAGTTGTTATGCGGATGCCCGCATCGCTGCTCTTGGAAAATTCAACCCCTAAAGGGGTGTAATGGGGGTTCATGTTCGTTTAATGACAACCTTTGGAAGAGTTTAAAGGGAGAAGAAGAGACTCAAAATTAGGACTTAGATGTTTTTTTTTGTTGTGAAATAAAGAAAGCAAGAAATTAAATAAGAAATTAAATATTTTATTCTGGACAAGTTAATACACGAAAAAAAATTAATTAATCAATTAAGTCTTTGTTTTTTTAAATCTTTTTCTTTTTGCCTAATTTTTAATTGATTAATGAATTTTTTTTTTTTTGCGAGGCCAAAAAGGAGGCCCTATCTCAGCATAATGCGATGTGTTTGTAATTTTGTCAGGACAATATTTGTATCAAATATATTTTTACAAAATTCACCGAAAAAGTCGGGAATTCACCCGGGCGACGCCGGACACGAACAGCTAGTCACAAATAAAAGCAATCTTTAATAATTCAATTAGGATACTAAAAATAACCAAACACAATTTAATTGCGAAGAGTATCTGTGTGCACAATTCCTTCTAATAAAACAAATATTTCCTAAAACGTCTTCAATCTCATGATATAATCTCAATTCCTTTCATCTCAATCTCCTTGAAGAATAAATCCGTACCTAAACATCTTTTGTCCTTTTCCCTCGCGTTTTATTAAACGTACGTATGATAAAGAGATAAATTAGGATGGTTTAACACTGGTGGCCAGGCGAATTGCAACATTTGTTTTAGCTGGATAATTAATTTTGTTTTAAATGGGCGAGGAATACAATTTACTGTATTTTTGATCCGCTAAGCACGTAATGCATTTATTTTATTAATGCTCTATATAATTGACCATGTGATAGTGAAAGTACTGGTTTTGCATGTGTAAGCAGTGTAAGGATAATTTATAATTTATGTTTTTTTTTTAATGAAGTACTTTTAGTGATAGGAGTTGACTGGTAAATTAAAAAAAAACACATTTACACCTTTTATAATCTTGCCAAAGTGAACAGGTAAATTAAAAAAATGATTGTTTTTGAGACACATTAAGCTCCATTACCGTCCAGAAATAAAATCAACCTGACTAGCCTTTTCCCAACTATGTTGGGTCGGCTTCCAGTCTAACCGGATGCAGCTGAATATCAGTATTTCACACGAAGCGACTGCCTATGTAACCTACACAACCCTGTAACTGGGTAATACGATACACCTTGGTAAGACTAAATGACGTCAGTGTAAACCCGTACCGACTGTCAAAGATCGACGAATGAGAGACAGACATAAATATAAGGAACCTGCTACAATTGTTTTCAAGCAATTAAGGAGGAGGTACTTTTATATTGACCGAAAAAACACTTTATCAAACAAAAACAATAAAATAAATTGCCACTGAGAAATAATATCCACTTATGTTTCGTTTTCAAAACTTGATTTATATGTACGGTCGCCAGCGCATCAAGTTATACCGAACTGTCAAATCTTTCCAAATTATTTTAAACCTTAAAACGTTGGCCGTTAAGTTCCAAATCAATTGAGAAAATATAACAGTTTGTGGTAACTTGATGTGCCAGTGACTGTAGCACACAAATAACACGGGTAGCCGTTTCCAACTGCTTATTTAGTTTAATTTTCCTTGACTTTAATTAGAATCAATCAGAAATCAATGCCACCGAAAATCTATTAGACCTCAGTTTCACGTAAATCAAACTTCGTTTCGTCCTTTACCCGTAATTTTGGCCGAAACTGTACGTTTCAACAATCAATATGTCTAGCCATTTCCCAACTATAACTAACTCTTGCGGGACACCAGACAAAATAATAAGAAAGAAAGACGATACGTTTATTTGCGGCACACATGACGCAGTAAAACCAAAACAAACAATCAAGTTGGAAAATATGCGTTACATCCACGCAAAACGGCCATCGCTCAGCATAATGCTTCGACCCCATGCGAGACAGAGCCACAGCACTGTTTTTCAGCGACAATACAACGTGACGACGTCAACGCAGGCCGTATTTAAAATAAGACCGCAACGAAATTCGAACCAATGTAATCGTATTTTATTAGGTGATACTTCCTGCGGCTGAACAATGTTTCCCATAATACAAGCGCTAGCTTAGCTTGGGAATCAGTAACTGTACCTCTTGTTCAATACATTTATACGATGCATATGCTAGACTACTCTAAGATGAATGTATTAACTGGCGACAAATAAGTTTTTTTTTTTAGGTAAACATCAAAAAATTGGTCAAACTTAGTTAATCTGCTCAACTTTTAAGTCTCTTAACTGTACGTATACAAAATAGGTAGTTGAATTAGGATGCGAGTGTAGCACGGGCAATAGCAATACTTAATAAATGTATCAACTGCCTTTAACAAAAATAATATTCTCACAAATATAGACAGTTTCATAAATATGTAAACATTTTTCGCATAACATTAGGAGGTTACATATTTATAGGTTACATGTACAGTCAGCAAAAGAAATAAGTGTGCAAGCTAACAATAACTTTTTAATTGTATAGAAGTCAATAGTCTTTGAAATTCTAGTGTGTATGCCGCACGTAATCATAATTAATCTTGCCTTGCATTAAGTCCGCCTCTGTACATTTCTGTGTTTAAAGTATTAAATAAATAAATAAGATGTAAACTAAGGGAAATTAATTATTTAACAATCTGACTACCAACTTAAATAATTGTCCGTATATTCAAATCACAACTGTCACTCTTTGACAGTTGTATAAAATAGATATAACACGGCAAATTAAAGTCGAGTGTCATTTTTTGACGATTAACCTGTATTTTTATTTGGAATGCCTCGTTATCCTAGTGGTCGCAATTCTTGCTGCTGAGCATAAGGACCTAAGGTTTTTATTCCTTGGTCGGATAAAGAAAGTAGAAAAATATTTTTTTCTTGACATGCTCAGGCAATACACAAAAAAAAGGATATAAAAAATTAACAATTAAAAATAAAGACAAACAAAAATATTTAAAAAAAACAAAGACCTATGCGAGGACGAAAAGGCCTTTATCTCAGCATAATGCTGCGAAATTTAAGAAATATATAAATACCGCAGCGCTGGTATTTTGACAGAGCCCGCATAAAGTGTTGTTGGGTTTCCCAGTAGCAGCCAAGCTTCAATTTGTGCCCAGTTCATGGCAATAGGCTCGCCCTCTATTACATGGGACTTGAACACTGGCGAAATATGCGTTTATTTTAGTTACACCACTGCCGTACTCTTCAGGACGGCACGCATAAGCGGGAATGTTCGAAAGGGTTACCGCTGCCCCGGAGCATTGAGGGCTAAGGAAGGAACATGGATGGGTTTTAGTCAGTAAGAGTCTGACACTCCCTTCTGCTCCACCCAGAGCGGAAGGAGGCATGTGATGATTTCTCACCCTCAAAAAATAAATAAAAGGACGGCACGCATGATGTTATGTAAAATATTTTTATATTAAGCCTTAATACCGAACTCTTTTGTTCATTGTACCTGATTACATATGTATGTATTCATCTGTACATAGTCTGCTTTTCAATTTATTTCCTGTTTAATAATTCATGTAATCAGTTTATGAGTGCGTCGCCATGTTTATGTTTGATAAGCTTGTATAATACGTGTACCTATAACGAGGCTGAAAACAGATAGTTATTATAATTTGTAGGTTTGGCCTGTGTAAAGCTTAATTTCCAAAGTTATGCCTGGAATAATACTTACAAACATACATCATCTTCTAATAAAACGAGTTCTAATTTTAATTCGAGCCTTTGAATCAGCCGGTTCTGTGAAAACTTGAAGTGAACTGTTATTCCACCTATCGCTAGGGATTGACATCATTGACAGTTGTGAAGTGACACGTAAGTTTTCACGTAAGATTTTCACAGAATAGCATTGCAGATGTATTTTGAGTTTTATTCCAAGCACGGTAAAGTTCTTAATACAAAATTGATAATTTAAACTCTGGTTTTACGACATCTTTTGTAATTAGAACTTTAATATATTCGAAATACAGTTCCATATAAAAAAATGGTGATAAACTTTGTTTTGTAATAAGGCCGGGCGTTAATTTCCGATAAGCCAATAATTTTGAATTGTCAAGGAGTCGGTCGTTCAAAAATATGTAGCACTTATTTCAAAGCGTAGTAAGTTTTAAAAACCGTCCAAGTGTGTGTCGGACTCGCACGCTATTATAAGGTTCCGTACCATTATCTATAAAAACGGCAAAAAAATCATGTCTGTTATATGGGAAACCCCTTAAATATTTATTTCATTCTCTTTTTTGTATTGTTTATTATAGCGGCAACAGAAATATACAATTTGTGAAAATTTCAACTGTCTAACAATCACGGTTCATGAGATGCAGCCTGGTGACAGACGGACGGATGAATGGACGGACAGCGATGTTTTAGTATTAGGGTCCCGTTTTACCCTTTGGGTGTACACGGAGCCCTTAAAAGTGTTCTTTTCTAAACAAGCAGCAGGGTTGTCACTCAGGAAGCGTTACCAAACAAAAGGGGTGAACGCAAAGAAAAAGGAGCGACTTATCTTGTACTATAATGTCGACAGGATAAGACAAGGCAATAGCAGGCTCGCAGGGAGGGAGATAAATTGCGTAATTATCTTAGAGATGTTTATAAGGGATGCCTGAGACACAATAGCACTCGGTTTAATAGAAAAACAAATACTTAATACACCATTCCAGAGATATTTTTGTCTGTGACGTCACAAAAATGACAATTTTTTTCATTGTCCAGCTGTCAACGCAGATATAAAAATGTATGTTAAACGTTACATCGTTTAGTAAAGTGAGTGTTACGCAGTGCAGTAAGTGCTCCTCTTAAAGAACACAAGAACAAAGTGTCTTACCATCATAATAGAAACACTAAGAAAAGTGCACAAATGGACACACTCTTAACTTTGTAAGATCTTAGCAAATTAAGTTAAATTTAAATTATTTATTGACCTCAAGGTCTAGATTGTAATTGTTATGAGTAACCATTTAATTACGAGTACATCATTAACGAAAAAAACACGTTACATCACATTTCATACATAAACAAAACAGCTAAACTATTCTGTAAAACCATCGATATATGTATATGTACAAAACTCTCACCTATGTGAGACTTAGCTGTAGATTGTGTCAACCCTTAGGTGTCAGTTGGAATGACAGCTTACGTCACCCGTCAATCACAACTGTCATTGTTTGTCAAATTGACGTAGTGTGTCAATTTGCAGTTACAGCTATTATCAGTGGCACGAAATATTTTCCGTGCCACTTAGAATTTATTCCTGTGACTAATAATAGAATAACAATTTTAAAACAAATATATCACATCTTAGGTTTGTAATACTTGGAGTAGAAACAGAACACATCAATCAATCACATTTGTAGTTGTAGCATTCTACTGCAATATCCGTTTTCAATATCACAAGCATTTTCTTGGATTCGAAGACTTAGATGGAAATGCATTTCAAATTCTGAGATTTTTTACATATGTATGTACCAGCTTTACCAAGGGGTATCGTATTACCCAATTACTGGGCTGTGGAGGTCAGATAGGCAGCCGCTCTATTTAAAATACTGGTATTCAGCTGCATCCGGTTAGACTAGAAGCCGACCCAAGCCGATTCATTATAAACTGAACTCACGTAAGTATAATCTACAAATCAAAATCGAACGATACTTCATTTGTCATAGAAAAGAAAAAGTACCTACAAATTTCGAAAAAAAAAAATGAGGATGAAATTATCTCAAGAACAAACTTAACTTTGTATGACCCAACATAGGTGCCATGCTGTGTGACACCACCTTCCGGGTCGCTACCTGTCTGCGTCTGGGCGCTCCTTGCGTGGCTCCGCATCGCTGCCAATGCGGTTAAGTAGTCGACTGCCTCGGACACCATGGCCTATCCTGCAGTAAGAGTGCAGGCCGTTTAGCACGGCACGCCAGCATCACTGACATAATCCGTCGTGCTCTTGTCGCCGCCGAGGTGCCAGCTGTTTTAGAACCCAAGGGCTTGGCACGCGATTATGGGAAAAGACCAGATGGAATGACACTAATGCCTTGGAAGGTAGGTAGGCCTTTGTTGTGGGATGCAACGTGCGTCCCATCTTCACCCCTCCGCCACCCTTGCGCCATCCCATCTTCCTAGTACGCGCCGGGATGTGCTGGAGCAGCCGCTGCAGGTGCAGAAAATCTAAAACGGCGCAAATTCCAACCTTATTGGGACTTACACGTTCGAGCCGTTTGGGGTTGAAACATTACGGCCATGGGGTCCGAGCTCACTATGTTTTTCGACACATCGCCAAGCGGTTGATCGACTCTTCACGTGACCGAGGGCTGGCCTATTTTTCGGACAAAGAATCAGCATTGCCATACAATGTGACAAGGCTGCCAGCCTTTTGGGAACTTTTAATGTTGACAGCGATGTGGACGAATTTTTTTGATGCTCTTTTTTTATTAAACGTATTAATTATTTGACATTGACTTTGAGTTCGGATCCCAATATTTACGGACCATTATCTGTTTTAGAATCCTTTTGCTCAGCAGTAGCACTTGCAGCCTCTGCAACGAGACAAAAATAACGTATATTTAATGAAAACATACAACGGTACACAGTTTAATTCGCGACAAGCCATATCAGGCTTATCCTTTTATAAATTCTTAATCCATTGTACCCGGAAATCCTTGTGTAATGAGTTTTTATTGTTACACACAAACATATATAGCAATGGACACAAAACATCGTAATATTTCAATACGTTTTATTTCCGTGCCTCGGAAAGCACGTTAAGCCTTTCATCCCGGCTGTCATTTGTGCATCTTTGGCAGTCGTAGCGGGTCGTCACAAGCCCGAAAATCTGACAGCCAGTTTTACCAAGTGGTATTGTATTACCCAGTTACTGGGTTGTGGAGGTCAGATAGGCAGTCGCTCCATGCAAAATACTGGTATTCAGATGCATCCGGTTAGACTGAAAGCCAGACGGAAAATGCTATGGGAAAAGGCTAGGCAGATTGACTTCAATACGATTTCATATCGTTTAATATCTTTACGAATGTCTGTAGTCTGAAAGTGGCAGCGGTGACTGTAAAGTTGTATGGAAATATGATGCGGAGAAATGAGGAAATTGTCTCGAGATAAGTTTTGTGAGTATGATTGTGGATTGCTATAGTGAGTGGGAGAAGACCAAAGAAACGATGAACCGACTGTTTGAAAGATGTTAAGACTAGCCCTATTTAGCTTTTGACTACTTTTTTCATCCATGTTCCTTCCTTAGCCCTTTGAGTTCCGGTGCAGCGGTTATCATTTCGGACAGTCCAGCTGACATCTGATTAAATTGCGATTACACCACAGCTCCACTAATATCCGAAAAAAAAAATTGCCACATCCTGAAAACTCATGCCACGGACATCAGTGTCCGGAATTAGGAAATGGTAGCGGTCAGGTGGACGGTTGGATAACCGTCCCGGCAGGACAAGCGAAACAATCCGTGCGTTCTGTTTACAAATGAGTCCTTTCGCTCAAAAGATGTGGAATTGATGGAAGTAGGATGGGGGATGTCCTATTTTATTTATTTTTGTACGGCGCTGATGGTTGATGTTTTGGAAAAAGCCTTTTTGTACCTGCTTTGAATACGTCTGTGTTTACTGTGGTAGGTTTTCGTGTGGTTTTTGTTGAAAACTTTTGGGATAACCTTTTGAACACCATTGTCACAAATACGTGACAATGGCGTCACTATAACATGAAATAAACAATTAAATCAATACTTTTGTGTGTGTTTATATAGATGTCTTAAAAATTTAAACTCTCGTATGTATTTAGTGACATGAAACAAATTAAACAACACCTGGATATTGGGAAATTCGTGATAACAAGAAGAAATAAATTTGTAGCTTGCCGTGGAGGGCACGCGCGTGTGTTTATGCTCTGGCATTCAAAGGTTAAGACTCGTGGCCACGGGACAACGTTTTTATTTTTACTAATTTATACTACTTTCACCGTTTACCTTTACTGGATAACACAATAACATAAGCTTTTAATGTTTTAGTCACATGCGTCAATGTGACTACCCGTCACATTGACGTCACGCAAAATCCTACAAAATGCAAGCAGAGTATAAGATTTTTTTAAATCGTCCATAATTGACGAAAATTTCGATGGACACACATATAAAAAGAAACTACTAACAGACGATGACTCTCTTTTGGAAGTGGTTAAAAATTTGGTCAAAATATCAGCTCTCGGCAACTATCAAATGCCAAAACCTTGCCTAAAGTGTAGGAGAATTAGAGGTATTTTTGAGAGAGGCTTTTTTTTTTAAGTGAAACTTCTTTATCGGGGTGGAAAAAAATTTAGTGTAACATTTTTTCGTTACGCGTCACATTTTTCCGTTACGCGCCATCTTCTTCTTATCCCTACCACGCGTGATTCGAAGTATACTTTCTCCAGCGGAGTAGGGATATTTAACTTATTATAATGAATAATGTTTATTAAACTTTATCTAATTTAACTTTATTTAACCAATTTCTGTAAAGTTGCATATAGTAAATTATATTTTGAAAAATAACGTCATAAAGAAGTTTCACTTCTTACGAGTGTACGCTAGTACACGCACACATTTTTTTTTTAAGGCTTGGAAATCATCCAATGACTGCTCCCGCTCTGGGTGGAGTGGAAGGGAGTGTCAGACTCTTACTGACTAAAACCCATCCATGTTCCTTCCGTAGCCCTTTATGTTCCGGGGTAGCGGTAACCCTTTCGGACAATCCCGCTTACCCGGCAGGCTTGGCCCTGAGGGGCCCCTTCATATGCTGACATCTCTTTGAGGCGCGCGTGGAACATATACGCGCCGTACGGCACGGGTCTGGTGCTTTTTGAGAGAGGCTGAGATTACGATGCGAACGATATTAACAATAAAGAAAGTGCCCCTCGAAGATTTGTTACATATCACTCCTCAACAAATTGTTCATTATTTAGTTATTCAAAACACCCAAAAAGGATAATTCATGGTTATTTATTTAAGTACCCAAGTCTGTGGGCCAACCACCACCATGGCTGTATTATTTTAATTTTATTTTAATGTGAGAAAGAGATGAAGCTTTTCATGAGGAATAACTCCATCTCTGTCTCAATGTAATAATATAATATAATATCCTTGGACATTTAACACAACGCCATATCGTCCCAAGCTAAGCAACCTTATGCTTGTATTATGGTAACGAGATGGCTGAGAAACTACTTATATACATTTTTTTTGTAAATACATACATATTATAGATAGAAAAACACCCAGACCCGTAACAAATACTTGCAGGTCGTACAAATATTTGTTCCGTGCGGGAATCGAACCCACGACATGCTGCGCAGCAATCAATCGCTCAACCGCTGCGCCATCCGTGTCGTGTGTCATGTGAACCAATATTAAAATATGTCGCTTTAAGAGGTGGTGGTTAGTCCTTCTTTTTTTAGGGTGGGAAATACGGACAGGTGAAGTGAGCTTAAAGTGAGCTATCATTCAAACTGACACCTTTTTGAATTTGAAACCTAGTTGAATATATTAATGGAATTTTGGATAATTATAATTATGAATTACGATACCAAATAAAATTATAATTAGAATATTTATACGCCGTTGACGGCAAGACATAGCGTTCATTTACTAATATTACCAACTGTACTTTACCTATGTTCTTCAAATAAAAATATTTGTCCAATCCATGTTCCTTCCTCAGCTATTTATGTTCCGAGGTAACCCCCTGACATGGGTTATAAAAACATGACACAGACTATCATAATAATGAAGAACCATTCCTACTTCCCCTGCGGTGTTTTATTAACAAGACTTACCGCTTCCACTACTCGTTGTAGAGTAAAGGGATTGTATTTTGACAAGATTAAAATTATCAAAGGTATAATAGAGATCTTTAGGCGCGCGGTCAAAATTGGAACTAACAACCCGCCATCTTGTTTTCTGAGTACCGTTTCCCAAAAAAATGAAAATGGGGAGGAAAATTGTCTATGTTTCCCGATTGGTGACAGTTTGTCGTTGGTACTCGTCTCTTCTCAATAACTGTCGTTTATAATATGACTAGCTGATCTCGCGCGGGTTCACCCACTGCTCGGTTCTTTTTAACCGACTTCTAAAAAAGGAGGAGGTTCTCAATTCGACTGTATATATTTTTTTATTTTTTTTTTATGTTTGTTCGCGCATAACTCCTTTGTTTGCCAACCGATTTGAAAAATTCTTTTTTTGTTGGAAAGGGTATACTTCCCAAATGGTCCCATAATTTTTTTATCGAAATCGGATAAGCGGTTTTTGAAAAATCAACAATAATCTAAAAAATATCCTACTTAATGTATGTGGACGATGTTCTAATAAGTTCCTGTCACTGTAATTTGCATACCAGGTTGGGGGGTGGGTTGTGTAGGTACCACAACTAAAAAGTGAAAAATAAAAACTTTTTTACAAAAAATAAAACCGACATCCAAAAAAAATACTACAAAGTGAAAAATAATTTTGATTTCGGAAGTCGGTGGCAAAAAATGAAAATACAAAACCGAAGACACCGACTTCCGAAATCAAAATTATTTTTCACTTTGTAGTGTTTTTTTTGGAAGTCGGTTTTATTTTTTGTAAAAAAGTTTTTTTGGTCTTAGCGTTATGTTATATAGCCTATATCCTTCCTCGATAAATGGACTATCCAACACAAAAATAATTTTTCAATTCGGACCAGTAGTTCCAGTATAGATGACAGCACACTTCACCCAAGTGCTCACGGTACTATTTTTGCAAAAAGGCAGAATTAATTCCTGTACAAGTCAAAGTTAAACAGCTCCATATTTCCACAAAACCTACACATGAATTTACTTAATGTTCTAATAACTCTTATTAAACTAACAAAACATAGTTAAACGCAGGTTAACTCCATGTTTTAGTAAACTCGGTTAAAATATGTTTTACTTAATTATCTGTCCCCAGATTTATTGTAGAGCAGTTTATTCTTGTAATTTTCTGCTAAATACTGCAGTAGACGTGAAAGAACTACGGGTCGTTATGCATTGTGAGTGATTAGTAGAACTCGTGAGCAATGGTACAGCATCTGTGCTTCCGCATAATTATGAGCTTAGCTGCTTTATGCAACTTTATTATGAAATCTTTAAACTCGTTGGTCTAATGGTCGCAAGCGGGGTAATGGGGTCCTGGGTTCGATTCCCAGGTCAGGCGATATTGCGTTTTTCCATGAGGAATTTCTTAGCCCGGATTTGTACACGGTTGATGACGAAGTTAACGCCTTATTACAATGAGGCTTAAGATGGATTTGCAAGGTTAGCCAGCAAATTAGGCCCCTCTTTGAGGAGTGGCTATAGAGGCGTCACGGCGCCCTCACCTACCGCCTGACGCAGGTCCTAACCGGACATGGATGTTACGGGAGGTTCCTGCTCATCATCAGGCGTGAGGAAACGCCCGGGTCTCACCACTGCGAGAATCGCCCAGAGGACACGGTAGAGCACACGGTGCAAACCTGCCCCGCTTGGGCGGAGCACCGCCGTGTCCTCGTAGAGGCGATCGTCGTCGGCGACCTCTCGCGCCCGGCCCTGGTGCAAGCCATGGTCCGAAGCGAGAGGGATTGGGAGGCAGTCACCTCCTTCTGCGAAAAAGTCATGCTCGCGAAGGAGGCGGTGGAATGGGAGAGAGAAAGGTCCTCCCGTCCCAGCCGCCACGGGAGACGCCCCGGGCGTCGGCAGCCACGTGACGGCTCCCGGCCACCGTAGGCGCGGGCCTGCGGACGGTGAATAATGGGTGACTCACCGTCCGATCAGCACCAGGCTCGTGCCGGACGCCGCGTATATGTTCCACGCGCGCCTCAAAGAGATGTTAGCATATGAAGGGGCCCCTCAGGGCCAAGCCTGCCGGGTAAGCGGGATTGTCCGAAAGGGTTACCGCTACCCCGGAACATAAAGGGCTAAGGAAGGAACATGGATGGGTTTTAGTCAGTAAGAGTCTGACACTCCCTTCCGCTCCACCCAGAGCGGGAGAAATCATTGGATGATTTCCCAGCCTTAAAAAAAAAGCCAGCAAATTAAAAAAAATCGAGGTCATAAACAAAGAAAATCAATCTGCCTAGCCTTTTCCCAACAATGTTGGGAACCAGATGCAGATGATTACCAGTGTTTTATATGGAGGGACCGCTTATCTGACCTCCACAACCCAGTAACTGGGTAATACAATAACCCTAGGTAAGAGTGGATGACAATTTTCGGGCGACCCACAATGACTGTCAACGATTCACAAATGACAGCCGAGACCAGCGGCTTAAAGTGCTTTCCGAGGCACGGAGGAGTCTCGGTATGTAAAGATGGTCACCCATCCACGGCCAACCCCGGCAAGCGTAGCTTAACCTAATGGATCGACCTGTGCGGCTGTTACTACTTAGCCACGAGCTAAGAAAAAAAAAACATTCAGCACAGACTAAACAAATGTACTATCAGTGCATATTCGCTTACACTTACACACATACAATCTAACACTGATTTGATAATAGCAATAAATCGTTAAAAAATATTAAGTTCTCCATCTACCTTGGCGCTTCGTCCTAAACTGAAATAAATGCCTGTAGTTTCCTCCGTTTACAATAAAAAAATAACACTAACATTAAACCATCAAGCTTCTGTAATCGTCAGGACGAACCATCATCACATTAAGTCCGGTGCCCTAATGTGTTTGCCCTAATTGCTCGTTACAGCTTTAAACAACATTAAACGTCCGTCTAATGCTAAGTTAAACGCTCACCTGCACGTTTTCAACAGCTGTCGCGTGCACGTTTATTTTAAATTAGTTCGAAATATGTTTGTTGTCGTTTTGAGCTATGAAACGGGGAGGAAAATTTACAATTTCTCCCGGTAGATGGCGTTTTTTCGTTGGTAAGCTCTTATTTATTTATTAGGTACACCAACAGCACTAGAAGCAACAAAAAACCAATAATAAAATAATAAAAGTGCTGGTATGTACGCCTATTATATTATACGGTATTTGTTTCGTTTATTTTATTTTCTTTTGGGTTTTTTAATTGTTTGTTAATTATCTATTACTAGCACTTTGCCCGCGGCTTCGCTCCCGTGGTCTTTCCCGTGGGACCCGTTATTTTTCCCGGGATAAAAAGAAGCCTATGTTACTCCTAGAAAACTAAGCTTTCCAACGGTGAAAGAATTTTTAAAATCGGTCCAGTAGGTAGTTTTTGAGCCTATTCATTACAACCAAACAAACAAACAAACAAACAAAGTTTTCCTCTTTATAATATTAGTATAGATGTGTTCTATATCTGATGTACCTATCTACTGTTTTCAACTGATATACTGGTTCAATATTATTATTTGTTTTAATTATCAGTTTATCTTATTTTACAACAAACTTACAACAAACTTACACAAAAGTCTATTAAACATTATCTATTTTTAAACATGTCATGTATCAAAGCAAAGAAATCATACATATTATCTCATATCATCTGCTCCGTGAGCTCCATTTCACTATTTCTTCTATCAACACTTGTTTTGGTCAGGGATTCAACATTCTAAGCGGGACTGTCTGAAAAACACTACCCCGGAACATAAAGGACTAAGGAAGGAACATGGATGGGCTTTAGTCAGTAAGCGTCTGACACTCCCTTCCGCTACACCTAGATCATCAGATTATGCCTCCCACGGCATAATCTGATGATTTCCCACCCTACACAGCATTTACCATGAAACAACATCGTAATTATCTATAAAAAAAAATGTATAAATATAAATGGAAACAAAAGAAAGAAAAGAAAAACAATTTCTAAATAAAATTTAAAAAAAATACAGTAAAATCAAAACGTTAACAAACAATCTCTTCTTAGCAACTGTCAAAATCTATTTGTAAAGAAACAGTTGATAGGGTTTGTCTAGGACAGGTTCCCAAACTTATTTAGTCTACTGCCCACTTTAAGAATAAATTATTTTCTAGCGCCCCCATTTTTCTCCTACTTAAAAATCACTCATCATTCTCCTGCCCTAATCCCAATTTATTTGGGTTCGGAGCAACATGTATTTTTCTTCCATACTTCTCTATTAGTCGTAATCTCGGTAGTCACTGCCTTTATTTCCCTTCTTGAAAGCGTTTAAAAATGAAAAAGCGTTTATTCTTGATAACAAACCTACGAATTACATAAATCGTACTTCTGCCAAACTGTAAAGCAGTTTGTTGGCAGATGTAGCTCCCATATAAAAACCTATATTATTATGTTACTCGTAGGTACTTATACATCAATAACAATTACTTACGACTAAACAAATATTCAACTATGCATCCCCATTTATGAGGCTTCGACAAAAGGTGTTAAAAAGAAACTTCCCCATTTTATTTTTAAAAGACATTTTTGTAGTACAGCTACTTTCTAAATCGGATGGTATGTCATTAAAAATTGTAGTACTAAGCATTTTCTACATCTTTGTCCATAATAGTTAGTACAAGTGGGTACTACAAATCTCTTAGTGCATTTATTCCTTTGAGGTCTCTTGTCTTATTTTCTTTTCTACTTAAAAATCACTATATAGATGAAATTACAAATCGCCTCCTAAGCGTCAACACAACGCCTTCATTTTTTCTGGGTCTCCTACTGCCCTTTAAGCCCCACAAGGGGCCGTTATCGTTCACTTTGGGAGAGGCTGCTTGGACTGGTGTTGGATCATTTAGCTCCCTTCAAAATGGTTAAGCTGAATGGTGCTAATCCATGCGTCATGTTCGTGAACGGGCGCTGTCAGTAGAGACTGGTCATCTCTTAGCGGCCATGGCTTGTTTTAATTTAATTTTTGAAATTTTTGCTTTTACATATTTTATATCGGATGCTTTCACCGTTCTGCATCGTTCTCACATGTATAATATTAATATGAATTATGTAACCAATATTTTGTAACCATATTTTGTTTAAAACAGTGTCCATGGAGTTTCTTGCCCGTTCTTCTCCATAGTCACCAACTGCTTTGGAATGGGCAACTAGCTTCATCTTTCTGACTGACCGACCCCCTTGACAATTCAAAAGTGCCTGTAATTGGTTTATTTGAAACTAGCACTTTGCCCGCGGCTTCGCTCCCGTGGTCTTTCCCGTGGGACCCGTTATTTTTCCCGGGATAAAAAGTAGCTTATGTTACTCCTAGAAAACTAAGCTTTCCAACGGTGAAAGAATTTTTAAAATCGGTCCAGTAGTTTTTGAGCCTATTCATTACAACCAAACAAACAAACAAAGTTTTCCTCTTTATAATATTAGTACTTTGATTTTTGAGTTTTTTTTTGAGGACAGAATAAAATATTAGAAAACATTATTTTCCCAGTGATCGAAAATATTTCAATCAATCGTGGATCACAGTAACGTAGAATGCATAATCATATGACTTATGCTATCTGTCGCCAAGACAAGCAAAAAGCTTACAACCGTGCCATCATCGATATATATGTACTACGTAACTCTATGCGTGCCTTATTCTCGAAGCAGTTCAGGCCATATTCGACACTATAACTACGTTGTGGATAAAACAAGAAGCCTGTATTTTCAGTAACCAAGCAGGCTTTGTATAAACACAGTATATTCAAAATTTCATAATTTTCTGACTCCGAAAATGAATAACCGCCTGAATTAACACAATCATATAACGTTTCGCCAACAACTGCACGCTTCTCTGATTTTACGGATTCATATGCGTATTGTATAATTGTCACTTGCTTAAAAATCGGTGAAGGAAAACATCGTGAGGAAACCAGCTTGTCTGAGAGATATTTCCCAACAGCATGTGAAGCTAAGTCAGAGGCAAATGGACAGCATAAAAACTCTGACACCAGGTTAGTCACTAATCACACGAAAAGAATAAGACCAACAACTGAAATTGAAAGGGCTAAACTGATATATTCTAAAATATCCCCGGAATCCAGAGCATTGGGTTAAAACGAATGTCACACATTCCCTCAAAAGTATAAAAAATCATATTAAATTAATAAGAAACTAATGCCTTTATTCCCTCTGTGCCATAATTCAAAAGGCACTGAAATCATACATGAGTCCGTTCGTGTATTAATGCAGTAGAAAATCCTGCAAAGGCATGAAAAGCATGAACCATTTCTTCGACTTAGTTAAAGTCGTAGCAACGACGGAGCCCCTATATTATTTTCATGAGACAACTTTTCAGGGATCCCCAGTGTGATAATAAATCCATACTATTTTATTGTGCTCCTTGACCGCACGGTAATGTCCACGTAATAGGGGGTAGCCAATTGCCATGAACTGGATTAAATTTCAGACTCCGAGCTGCTACTGAGAAAACCCAATAACATTTTGTCCGACCTGGGAATCGAACTCAGGAGCGCTTAGCATTAGCGTTTTTTCAAATACATTATATAAGTCTTTAATCATGCTGGAAAGCAACAAGCCTACCTACTTTGATAAAAAATTATACTTTAATGATTACAAAATATTGTGTTATAGCGTATCCACCACTGCCGGGTAAGCGGGATTGTCCGAAAGGGTTACCGCTACCCCGAAACATAAAGGGCTAAAGGAAGGAACATGATTTTAGTCAGTAAGAGTCTGACACTCCTTTCCACTCCACCCAGAGCGTGAGGAGTCAATGGATGATTTCCCACCCTCAAAAAAATAAAAACCGTATCCATCAGAGATGTGCGGGGATGCGTAGCGGCGAATGTGCTATTACTAAGCCATAACAAGCTTAGCTCATGCTATGAAAGTAAAGAGCCATCCTGTTGGTGGCTTTTTTGACACCGCTTAGCTACGGAAAGGCGGTTAATCTATGGAGGGAAAAGTTGCAAACACCTCAAATAGTCAGGATTAGAACAGAAGAATAATAGTTACAAAATAAATGTTTGTCAGCCGTTGACGGAACCTTAACTCTCATCCCAACACGCTCTTGACGGGCATACATAAACCACTGAGTCTCCGAGGGAATCTTTGTTACGTGTACTTTATTTACTTAGCTCTCTTGATATTATTTTAGTAGCTTGTCGTAAATAACTCTTGCGTTCCCAGTATCCTTTAGCTTTGAAACTATACCGATGAAAAAGTTAATTCTTAACTTCTTAAACGAGTAGCTCACAGTTTTCTAAACTATAATATTTAATTTGAATGTATACGTACCAAACAAATTTTATATTTTTTCTTTGAATATAACAGGAAAAAGGTTTTGTGGTAAATATATTCAGATTGTATGTTTTATTGATATTGTTATACTAAAAGTTAATAATTTAATTGAATTTATTGTTTTTCATTTACTTTTTTTATACTATTTTAAATACATTTTAAAATGGTTAAAAAATGTAAGAACAGGAGTCGACTCCGAGTGTCACTGATAAATTCCGCCATTTAATAAATAAGTAGGTACAGAAAATACAATTACTGCTCTTCTGATACCTACACTGATACGAACACAGGCACACACCATGTTCACCAAGTCGTACAATGATAACTTTTGGACGACACGGTTGGCGCAGTGGTTGAGCGATTGACTGCTGCGCACTATGTCGCGGGTTCGATTCCCGCTCGGAACAAATATTTGTACGACATGCAAGTATTTGTTACGAGTCTGGGTGTTTTTCTATCCTATCTATAATATGTATGTATTTACAAAAAAAATGTATGTAAGTAGTTTATCAGCCATCTCGTTACCATAACACAAGCATTAGGTTGCTTAGCTTGGGACGATATGGCGTTGTGTGAAACCTCCAAGGATATTATTATTATTATTATAACTGTAAACAAAAATACACATTTTGAAATTAATATAAACTCTCGCCTTTTATCTTATTTGGGTAGACAGAAACTACGAACGCCACCTGCTATGATCCAAAAAGGTTGCGCGCTGTAATGCTCGCATCTGTTGGGCAATTCTGTAAAAATCTCACCGTGATAACGTCAGTGAAGTGAGCTATCGTTCCACCTATAATGATAGGGATTGACACTATTGACAGCTCACTTTAAACTCACCTCACCTGCGTTAACACGGTGAGATGGTTACAGAATAGCACAACTGCAACGTTACATTACATGCGAATGCTCACGACGAGGAGCCACCTTATATACTCCTTTTGCGTCGGTTTGTTCAAAATCAAAATCAAAAGTCATTTATTCAAACTAGGCTGAATATCAGCATTTTTTGAAGGTCAAAGACATAAGACAGTCTCCCAAAAATGCCCACCCTTCACCACTTCCTAGTGCTTTATCTGGGATGAAGAAGTGGTGCAACAAACTCCCCATACATCAGGCCAACCATATTGCTTAAAAATTGCGTCATTGGAAAAGAGATGTAGGTATTCTTCCTGTATATTATATGCATCTGGCAGCCTGGGTTATATTCAACCCAGGTTGCCAGATGTTGCCAGGAAAGCGGGATTGTCCGAAAGTGTTACCGATACCCCGGAACATAAAGGGCTAAGGAAGGAACATCGATGGGTTTTAGTCAGTAAGAGTGACACTCCCTTCCGCTCCACCCAGAGCGGGAGAAGTCATAGGATGATCTCCCACACAAAAAAAAAAAAGCTGCCAGATGTATATTTTTCATTCATTTTCTTGCTTTCTTTTCTAAATACCACAACCCACCTATCAATCAATTTCAAAGATAACTCTACGATGTATATTCCAACTTCCAAAAAAACCTCACCTCGATACAAATAATTTGACGAATTAGGGTAATTTAGCAGGGAAGTCACAAGTGTTGGTTAAGAACAGGTGATTAGCAATTAAGGGCTCTTCTGGCTCATTGAGTGGAGCCGGCGGACCCTCTATCAATCATTCGGCCCTGGCGAAGTAATTACGGCATTGATGTTTTTCATAAAATTGCTGCTGCGAAAAATGGGTGTGGCCGATCGGTTTTTTTTTTGTTATTATGTTGGAATTTCTGTTTTTAGTCATTTAATAGAGATAAACTACGATAACATGGCCCGCCCCACCAACATTTAAAACGTTTGAAAGTTTTTGTGAAAATAATGAAAGACTCAAAACGCATGTTGCTGCTACTGAAGACGAATAATTACAACGAGATTATAAACTCTTTCGTAAGGATGTGACTACAACGATTGAAACAGTAATTTAGACGCGTGCGCCTTGTTATGGTAGTTAGGTAATCTCTACGATAGTGTTTTAGAAAAAGGTCATATTTAAGAGTTTCATATAACTAGGTACTTAGACAATTTAAGTATTGGTTAAAAAAACTACCCATATCCCACTACTAATATTATTAACATGAAAGTTTGTGAGAATGTATGGATGTATAAATGTTTTTAAATCTTTCATGCAACAACTAATGCACGGATCTGGATGAAATTTGACATTTTTGTGAAGTTGGTTTTTGAGAATTTTTACGAAGTGTTAATATTACACTTATGGATATTACATGAAAATTTCTTCAGACTTTTGTGACTGACCGTACATAAAATACCCTAATTTATTAATATTACATTTACTTACAGTACACTGATGAGCTTAGTAAGTATTACAAAGTTTCCTCTCTCCTACAATTTGCTGTGCCCGACAGGGTTCATCATGATCCCATATAATTTTAACTTACTATCTAATTACACAGAGTGGAATGCAAAAAAAGTATTGGCTATTGAAAATTTATTTCATTTAGAAAGAATTTCACCAATAAAACCGAACGAGATCAACACATCTAAACTGCGTTTAGGAGCTTTCAATGCCAATAATATTCCTTAACGCTCGGGCAGCTCTTGAATGCGGTTTAGATGTGTTCATCGCGTTCAATTACATTTGTGAACTCAGCCCTTACACGCTTCTCCCGCCGCGATACCCGCTCGCCCGCCCCGCCCGTACTTGATGCACCTTGGTACACAAGTATGTGCTTGTCTTACACGCCAGCGGATTCCGCTACCCGCGCCGCTCCCACTGTAATTTCACACTTAGTGTTTAAGCGGGATTGTCCGAAAGGGTTACCAATTCCCCGGAACATAAACGGCTAAGGAAGGAACATGGATCGGTTTTAGTCAGTGAAAGTCTGACACTCCCTTCCGCTCCACCCAGAGCGGGAGAAGTCTTTGGATGCTTGCCCACGCTAAAAAAAAGCCCTTAGTGTTAATATAATAATGAGGGATGATGAGTAGGTATGTACTGGTCGTAGCAGGCGTCCTAGATTCTGCCTGTCTCCATAGAAATAAGGCGTGAGTTTAAATGTTGCCAGAAATACAACGTACGGAGTCAATAAAGCAATAAGTAGCTAAAAACATTGACAAACAAAAATCATGATAATGTACAAAGTATCTAACGAAATTTCCATGCAAAACGCGAATTATATCACGTATTCCCATTGAGTGACCTCAAACAAACTTATTGAACCAACTACAAAAATAATTTGCAAAGGAAAATCACTCTTCTTGCTTCCGCATAAAAGTATTTGAAGTTTGGCTTGATGGTAAAGGACGTTTGGTGATTCGAAGGCCGTGGACACATACAGGTTTCGATTTCTCTTTCAAATTAAAAGGGGACTCCTGATTCCCTGAAGGTCGGGTTCCGTAGTTATAATAGACACGTTTTGCGCAAACGGACCTCTGTGTCGTTAGACCTTCTTTTTCAGTTAAGCCTTAGTGCAGAAGTGTATTACCGAAATAGTGGCATGCGACCTTTTTCAGGTGGTTTCATTATAAAGGTACGGTATGTTCCGAAACTATTTGATAAAAATGTAAACAAAGTCTGTAAATAGATGTCACTAGTGTTTAAGATGTGTATGTATTACTAAGAAATTGGATTGTATGATCTGTTAAATAAATTATTTGATTTTCAAAAAGTTTCTGATGATGATGTAAACAAATTCTGTAAATAGATGTAAAAAGTATCTGACGAAAATGTAAATAATGTTAAATGTTCTAGTTGAATTTTAACGCAGTTACTCACTAAACTAACACATCCATCTGTATTTAATAATTTTCAACTTTATGTCTCACTACTTTCACAACTGTTGCTTTGTTTGAATATCATTTTTAAATGTTGATAAAAAAATCACCAATGACAGTCGAAGTGATAAAATGATCCTCAATATTTTCAAATGAAAAACAGCTTTTAGGTGGAAAATTAGAATTTCGGGATTAAGTATTTAAATAATGCAAGTCGAAGTCATCAAATATGGTGGCACTAGACATTTACAGCCTGTTCGCATCTCATCATCTTAAAAGTATCTCATGAAACGTAAACAAAAGGGTCAGTACACGTACCAGTAGCGACGTTATTCTGTAAAAATCTCACCGTGCGAACTTTAGGTGACTAGGTGATGTGGTTGTTCTTCCATCTAATGCTAGAGGCTGACACTATTGACAGGCTCACTCTAAACTCTGAGAAATTTGTACAGAATTTAGTGGTAATGGAGGAAGAGGGTGGAAAGTTCCATTGAATAGAGAGGATCCTCCAACCAGACAGGTGTTGCGTCTGGCAGGCTACTGCCCGAAAACTCTTAGTCGGGGCTGAGAATATATGTTAGATCGCGTGGTACACTCTGCTTGCGCGATGTAGGATTTGTGTGACGTAGTAGTTTCTTCACATGTCAGCTTTTGACACTTCGCTCGCTATTAGTGTAGTTCCTATGTGGCTGGATAGATGTCGCCACACAGAATAACACTACAGGTACGTGTACTGACCTTTATGTTTACATTTTCATCACATACTTTTGGAACATATAATAGATGGCCTTACACGGTGAATTCGAAAAGGAAAAATATACATGTAATGTTTTCCTTGCAAATTGGTTGGGTCGAGTATGGGAAGCGGTTTGTTTTGGTTACGGTATAAAAGTAGTATTTACATTAACTTTATATTTACCTGTAACAGTTCCGCTTTTATAACGTTTTCATCCATGCGACACAGTAATTTGGTTACATAGGTGAGAACGTTACCATACACTCTTATAACAGTACCTCTACCATGAGTTTACACAGCTAAGACTCGCTAGCGTCTCCGTAAATTATTTGTATGAAATATAGTACAGCGCCCCTAGAGGTCACAGAAAGAATTAAAATTCGTACTATGAGCACGATACCACGAACGATACGATAGCCACTAACGTTTTTTAGCTGTCACCATACAAAACGGTACCATAAGTCACTAATTCGATAGGCGCTAGCGAGCGATACGCTTACGTTAGCAGTTACGTTGTTCACTAGCATTTGACATCCATTATTAATTATTTATTACCTAATTTACTAAGCAACCAGTTTGATTTTGTCTGGACACTAGATTGTCCTGTGGAGCAGGACCAGTATGTTCCCAAGCATCCTTATCCTATATATAATCCTCTAATTTGTTATAAGCTTGTTTACAAAGTATACTTTTAATATGAGTTTAAAATTTTCTGTCATTTAATTGCAATACAATTCTGTTATTTTGTTTTTCCGTGTGTACTTCACGTAGTAACATTTGTTGATATTTAGTACCATTTTGTTATCGTTACACCATCGACTTAACGCGTCGATATCGCTTTGAAGAAGTTCAGTATCGTCACTAGACTCGAAACTCTAGAGAATTTGAGAGAGAATTTGTTAAATGCTCTAAGGCCTTGCAGAGAATGATGAATCTTCTGATCATAGACAAAACCATAAATCATGTGGTGTACCCATAGCTTTACCACAGAAAAAGTAAGTCGAGACAACGTCAATTTTACGTCAAATAGTTGAACGATCTTGCCTTGATTTCAAATAGTATTAGAACTACCTCTATGTAAATATGGAGAACATGTTTCTAGATTTGAGTATGAAATCAATGGATGTTTTCCTAATAATGGATGGCAATTTAACGATTATCATGTACGTTTCCATGGTTCTAGCGTTTGTGTTGATCATGCTGTTAATGTACTTATTTCACAGGCTCACTGGTAAAGTTATATTATTATTATAAGTGTTGATGAATTAAATTTGTTCGTTTTCTTTCTGCATGAGATTTTCCTGGCAGTGTTGTTGTATTTAGTAGGGTGTGGCTGTAAGGTTAGCGAGGTTATTGATATTGGTAGTCAGAGTGCTGAATAACTGGCAACCAGTGCAACCAGTTTTACCAACGGGTGTCGTAACGTATTACTCAGTAACTAACGAAAAACGAGAAGCAGTGATAGCCTAGTGGTGTGACCGACGGACTGCGAATTTTTAGGTCTCTAGTTCGAACCCAAGGCACGCACTTTTCGGATACATGCGTATTGTATAATTATCACTTGAGGAAACCGGCATGCCTGAGAGATATTTCTCAGCTTGTAAAGCTAAGTCAGAGGCTCATGGGCAGCATAAAACTCTGACACCAGGTAATTCACTTACCACACGAAGAAAGAAATATTTAGTAACTGTAACGTGTTGCTGAGGTGAAATAGGCAGACGTTCTATGTAAAATACTGGTATTCAGCTGCATCTGGTTCGACTGGAAGCCCACCCTAACATATTTCAGAAAAGGGTCGGTAATTATGTATATGACCAGAAGATAGATATAAAATCAACTAACCAACAAAGGCAAGCCAAGGTGTCAGTTAAAGTTGACTCCTGGCCACCGTAAGCGTGGGCCTGCGGACGGTGAGTAAGGTGTAGCTCACCGTCCGATCAGGACCAGGCCCGTGCCGGACGGCACGTACGTGTTCCACGTGCGCCTCAAAAAGATGTCAGCCGCTGCCCCGAAACACAGAGCTAAGGAAGGAACATGGATAGGTTTTAGTCAGTAAGAGTCTGACACTCCCTTCCGCTCCACCCAGAGCGGCTGGCGTCATTTGATGATTTCAAATCCTTAAAAAATGTGTCAGTTAAAAGTAGTTGCAGATCCGCAGGTGGGAGCTCGTGGCTAAGTAATAACTGCCGCACCGATCGATCCATCAAGTTAAGCTACCATGTGTGGATGTGTGACCATCTTTACGTACATATCGAGGACTCCTCCATGCCTCGGAAAGCACGTTAAGCCGTCGATCCCGGCTGTCATTCGTGGATCTTTGACAGTCATTACGGGTAGCCCGAAGCCTGAAAGTCTGACAGCCAGTCTTACCAAGGGGTATCGTAGTACTCAGTTACTGACTGGGTTATGGAGGTCAGATAGGCAGTCGCTCCATGTAAGTAGTCAGTATGTGTGTGTAGTAGTGTGTAGTCAGGGGTCTAAGTAAATAAATATTTTTTTCAAAACTAACAATACTAACCTACTTATTTAAGCACCATTGTTACTAACACCTTGTCTGACCTCTACGACCTTGTCTGAAATAAAGTTTTATTATTATTATTTTAAAATAGTGGTATTCAGCTGCATCCCGTTAGACTGGAAGCCGACCCCAACATAGTTGGAAAAAGGCTAGGCAGATGACTAGTAAAAGAAAACTTTGAACACAGCTCTGGTCTACTGGCCCCACAATTTACACCGGTAAATGCAGTAGACATGTGAATGGCACTATCTCAAATGAGTCCGACGAACGTGGTGGTAAACCGAAATAAATAAAATGCAACCAGCTTGCACCTACTTACGTCTTGTAAGTATTTAAATCTTTGCGTTCGCATTTCATATGCTAGCGGGGTGGAATTGTACGGAAATTGCCTGGTACTTAGTACCCGACTGCGGCGGAGAGGATGGTTTATGAATGTCACTGGCAAGCTGTGTATGTACCTATGTGTAAGTTTGTACTCACGTAACTACAGCCTAACTAGTGATCCGATTTCAACAATTTTTTTGAATAACATATCAGATCCAGATGATATGTTATTCTATAATATAAAAATGAATCGCTGAATGTGTTGGTAAGCGCAAATCTCGAGAGCAGTTGAACCGAGGTCTCTAATTCTTTAAATGTTATGTTTGTTAGTGTCATGAAAAAAAAATATGTAGGTAGGGTAGGTATGATATGTAGGGTAGGTATGGTAGGTAGGGTAGGTATGGTAGGTAGGGTAGGTATGGTAGGTATGGTAGGTAGGGTAGGTAGGATAGGTAGGGTAGGTAAGGTAGGTATCATAGTTAAGACAGGACAACGTCTGTCGGGTCAGTTAGTACTTAATATTTTCCTTTTTGGAAATTATTATAATGTAATTTACCTAGAGGCCGTAGCAAGGAAAACGTCCTCAAGTGGAGGTTCGTGGACGGCTCAGATCGTAACTCAACAAAGTATAAAACAAAGTCGGTCCCTACCGTCTGTCCTTCTGTACGCTTAGATCTTTGAAACCACGCAGCGGAAGCGGAAAAATCAATCTGTCTAGCCTTTTCCCAACTGTATTGGGGTCTGGATGCAGCTGAATACCAGTATTTTACATGGAGCGACTGCCTATCTGACCTCCACAACCGAGGAACTGGGGAATACGATGGTAAGACTGGATGTCAGATTTTCGGACTTCTGACGACCCGTAACGACTGTCGACGGCTTAACGTGCTTTCCGAGGTAGCGGAAACGGAAAAGTAACAAAATATTTTATTATTTCTACACTAGTTGCACGCGGTTTCACCCGCTGCTCGGCTCCTATTGGTCGTAGCGTGATGTTACATAGCATACATATAAGGGCCAAACTAATTTAAAATATAAATATATTTATTAATTATTATTTTTGCCATCGACACGCTAAGAAGAAGACCTTCCTCGATAAATGGACTATCCAACACAAAAATAATTTTTCAATTCGGACTAGAAGTTCCAGAGATTAGGACCGCGTTCAAACAAACAAACTCTTCAGCTTTATAATATTAGTATAGATTTCTAGACGATATATAAATGTGTGAGTATATTAATCAATCGTCTCGTAATCCTGGCTAAGACCCGCTACTACCAACGAAGCGCTATTTATTGGGCGCGGATATTAAAGTGTCCGCGAAGAGGAATGTTTTCACAGGATTATGTGGGTTATCCCAGTAAGATAGGATTTCCGGTTATGCCATACATTATTTTATCAATTTGAGTACTGTTTGTAGTACACTAGTCACAAAAAAAAACCACCCATTTGGGTGAGTTTCAACAAGCTGTACTCCGAGGAAAAAAAAAAGCAAATTGTAGCTCGAAGTGTCTATTTTTCAGATATGACCATGATCATTTTTTATCATGCTTGCGTCTGGAGAAATCTTAAGGAAAAAACCAAACTTTTTCTTCTAAAAAAGGTCTACGGCCTTCAAATTTTTTTTCCATATTTTTTTTTTAAAGCTCTTTTACAAAATTTTATGCCCTTTAATTTGACGTAGTCAAATAGCTTGTACAATGATTCGCCGCGGAGTTATCGTCAGTCAAAGCAAAAATGTACATACTAACAACTCTGGGAATAATGATCGTATAATATAGGAAATCGAAGGAGGGTTTTGAAAACTACACGATATTCTCTTTAAGATAAGTTAGTTATAATCCTATGACTAGCATATTCAGCCTATAACGTATCCACTGCTCCTCACAGGCCTCCTGCCTACACAGGCCTCCTCTCTGTGAGAGGGAATGGGTCATAATCCACCACGTGGGCCCAGTGCGGGTTGATGGATGTCACATTTCTTCGAATTTTCTAGGACATGCTGGTTTCCTCACGATGTTTTCTTTTACCGTGTTGAGAGCAGTGGCGATGAAATTAAATACACATAGTAAATTGCAACAATATAAATCTAGAGCGAGCTGCTACCCAGAATTTTTTTTTTTTTTTGCACCTGCCATCTAATCTCTTCACCACCCTTGGTTGACTGGTAGAGAATGCCTAAGGCATTAAGTCCGCCTTTGTACCTTTATTGTGTGCGAAAAGTTTAAATAAATAAATAAATAAATTTTAGATCTTCTTCTTCTTCTTTTCGTGTGGTTAGTGACTAACCTGGTGTCAGAAAACTCTGACACCAGGCATGCTGCCCATGGGCCTCTGACTTAGCTTCACATGCTGTTGAGAAATATCTCTCAGACATGCTGGTTTCCTCACGATGTTTTCCTTCACCGATTTTAAGCAAGTGATAATAATACAATACGCACATAAATCAGTAAAATCAGAGGTGCGTGCCTTGGGTTCGAACTCGACACCTATGACTTGGCACTCCGACGGTCACACCACTAGGCTATCACTGCTATTATTATGCGGTTATTCTATATAGAAAAACCTAATTATAGGTTTTAAAATGTAAGTTATTCTCCACTGATAAAACTACACAAACATAATAAATACATTTGCAGCTGTATAGCGTTCGTAAATCTTCTGAGGAACGAACGTTTGACCGACGCTATCTAAATAGAACGGCGAAGGAAGCCGCAAGCCGCCTGTCCGTTATATCATTACGCTTTTTAACTTTCTGGGGTAAACAGTGTTAAAGGAAAGTATTTACTGTAAAATAAAGTTTACGCTAGTGACGAAATAGACTAGGGCTGAAGCCTTTAAAAATGGTAAAAAGTGGGAAAAAAATAATAGCAGGATGGACTTGCAGTTTTGCCGGAAATTGAGATAAACCGTTTTTTACCCTTAAAAACTCACCCCCATCCACTTCCCGACCTCAGATCGCCCGTAAATTACTTTTCTTTCATTTTAGTTATATTTACTTCCTTTTCCAATGGGTTTCATCCCAGTTTATTTTTATTGGTTTAAAAAATCGACACTGGTCTCATTATACATTTGAAAAATCTTTTAGCTACGAAATTGTTTCATTTGTAATCTGTTTAGTAAAAAGGCATATACAGATTATGAAAAATCGACTTTGTAGATCGGTGTCTCCCTCTTATTATTATGTAGGTACCTAGTATAAATTGTTTCTACTACCGCGACTTCATCCGCATAAAATTTCTTGTCGTAACATAAAATTATTCTATGACACTCGTCACCCTTATTAGCAAGTCACTAGATTCTCAATTGACCAGATTCTCAATTGTCCAGATTCTCAATTGATCAGATTCTCAATTGATCAGATTCTCAATTGACCACATTCTCAATTGGCCAGATTCTCAATTGACCAGATTCTAAATTGATCAGATTCTCAATTGACCAGATTCTCAATTGATCAGATTCTCAATTGACCAGATTCTCAATTGGCCTGATTCTCAATTGATCAGATTCTCAATTGACCAGATTCTCAATTGATCAGATTTTCAATTGACCAGATTCTCAATTGACCAGATTCTCGATTGGCCAGATTCTCAATTGACCAGATTCTCAATTGACCAGATTCTCAATTGACCAGATTCTCAAATGGCCAGATTCTCATTTGGCCAGATTCGCAACTCATCATATAAAGTACCATACCCAATAAAACAAAAAAATACATCTGCCGAGCCTTTTCCCAACCGTTGGGGTCGCCTTCCAGTCTAACTAGATGCAGCTGAATCCCAATATTTTACATGGAGCGACTGCCTGTCTGACCTCCACAGCCCAGTAACTGGCTAATACGATAACCCTTAGTAAGACTGGATGTCAGGCTTCTGACGACTGCCAAGATCCACAAATGACAAACGGAGGAGTCTCGTAATGTAAAGATAGTCACCCATCCACGGACCAACTGGCAAACGTACCTTAACCAGATGGATCAGCCCATATGTCTGTTATTACTTATCCACGAGCATCTAAAAATAATAAAACAATACCTAATTTAAAAAAAAAATGGTTGTTGCTTTTCTTGATATCATTATATAACAAAAGTTCTGCAAACACTGTACATCGCTAAAGCCCTGGACATTAGTGAGAGAAAAAATGTGTTCCTAATTACGACTTTTTGTATTTAATTTCATACACGTTGAGTAATTAGTGCTTGGTATCCTACCTAGTAACATACGCTATGTTTAGCTTGACGAGGCTTGATATAAATACTTTATTATTTTTTTAAGGCTGGGAAATCATCCAATGGGTTCTCCCGCTCTGGGTGGAGCGGAAGGGAGTGTCAGACTCTTACTGACTAAAACCCATCCATGTTCCTTCCATAGCCCTTTATGTTCCGGGGTAGCGGTAACCCTTTCGGACAATGCCCCTTACCCGGCAGGCTTGGCCCTAAATGGCCCCTTCATGTGCTGACATCTCTTTGAGGCGCGCGTGGAATAATACGCGCCGTCCGGCATTTATAAATACTAACCCCTTTACTAATAAACGTTGTATAGCGTCTGTTTAGTGACACAACGCTTTGTCTTCTTCTTTCAAAAGCCAAATTTCTTACGACTGAAAGAGAGAAATAGTTGTGTAACTATTCACCTGATGAAATACGTTTTTTAGTGAGGGGGTATTATTATATACTGTGTGTAGGCACGGTCGTCAGAGCTCCATGGATTAATATGGGAGCTTGCTGACAGGCATGGTGTTTTCTACGGTTTTTACGCCATAATCTGAAAAAACCGCACTGTGTACAAAGGGAATAATTGAATAGTACGTCTTAAGGTGAAGGTGCGTCCATACTGTAAAACATAACATGTATATAAAAAATAGTTATGTATACATACATATTTCCATAGACTGGTGAGCAAGCCTAAATAATAAGGACGTGTTAGATAGCAAAAATGTTTATGTGTTTTTACATAATCTGTACCCACCCTTACGTAATAATACTAATGTACTGAGTTGCGACTTAAAAAAATGAAAATAAAAACACAAACAAGCATTTTGCTGTTTATAGTAATAGTAAAAAAAGACGTTTATAGTACAGCTCTCCTTGGATGACAGATGATGAGATGACAATGGATTGCAAAACAGCCTTCCTTACCAATTTGATTTAATCTTCACTGTACAATTGTTTATATTCCCTAATAAAATAGAACACACAGATTACAACGTGACGCCTGGCATCCCCGGAGGGAATGGAAAGCACTCGCAACGTTATCTTAATAATATCACAAATGCTATTGTAGTCACTGGGAGGTACTCCATGCATACTTAGTAAACAAGTACCGTTGTATCGATGTGATCATTACGTTCGCCTGCAGCCTCTCACGTAGGCATTTCGATTCAATTCCCAGCAAAACTGACTTGAAATTAGTACGGAATTAAGTTCCTCTCAAGTCAGATTGCCTGAGGACGTGTACCCCTGGATTAGATTTTATACAGCTTCTTAACGAAGCGGCTTAGGATGTAAGCTGAGAGAGGGCAAAACGGTATGATACAGCGCGTTATGCTTAAATCTTTGATAGAGGGTGCTGTTGGTAAATATTGTGCAATTGTTTTATGATAGTAATATGCCATTGCAACTGTAAGAGCCTGTACACACGATGCGTTGCAGCGCCAAACCTTAAAGATTTCGCCGCATTTTCGGTCACACGTGCGTTGCGGCGCCAACGCCGCCCGTAACGTCACTCTTAACCGCTGCGCCGCATACACGTGGCGCCATCTATTATCATAAGATACTTTTTTCGAGATGAACGGTAATTTATGTCCGTTTCTGTACTCCTGAAAACGTATATGCAATTTCAGGATGATCGGTTCAGTAGTTTAGACGTGAAAGGGTAACAAACAAACTGACTCCCGCATTTATTATATTGGTTAAGATTTGTTCGTGTTATTTTTGCCATTCTTCTTCTTCTCTTCGTGTGGTTAGTGACTAACCTGGTGACAGAGTTTTTACCCTGCCCTAGCTTTTTTTTTTTTTTTTAAGGCTGGGAAATCATCCAATGACTGCTCCCGCTCTGGGTGGAGCGGAAGGGAGTGTCAGACTCTTACTGACTAAAACCCATCCATGTTCCTTCCGTAGCCCTTTATGTTCCAGGGTAGCGGTAACCCTTTCGGACAATCCCGCTTAATATGGGTTTAAAAATAGCCACTCAGACAGCGACAACGCCCCACCCTCCCCCCTTGCGTAGGGACTTAACATACTGTTGAGAAATGTCTCTCAGACATGCTGGTTTCATCACGATGTTTTCCTTCGCCGATTTTTAAGCAAGCGATAATTATTTAACACGCACATAAATCCGTAAAATCAGTGGAGCGTGCTTTGGGTTCGAACACGAGACCTATGACTTGGCAGTCCAACGCTCACACCACTAGGTTTCACTGCTGTCATTTTTGCCATTGACATGCTATGAAGAACGTTAAATCGCTACAGCTTATACTTCAATCGCACACTGAGGGAAGTTGACACGAATACCCTGTGATGAAGAACCGAGTCTTGAACTCGGCAGCGACTGCGGTAAGCATGTGGAACTAATTAGTTGGTTTTTAATTAGGTCGTGTTAAGATGTAGATCATACCATAGATCTTACTATCAGGTGAGGTCGTGGTTAAGCGCGAGATCATTGTAGATAAAAAAAAAATTATATAAACATTCATAAACATATTCAGCTGCATCTGGTGGGGACTGGAAGCCGACCCCAACATAGTTGGGAAAAGGCTCGGCAGGCAGACATTAATATAAACTAACGCCTCTAGCCATGGCAGTTATCAGAAACTACAGACCGCTTCCTTATTCGAACTTTTGGTTCGTGTTCAGACATCTAATCAAATTATATCAGTCAACTACCATCTCTAAAAGCAGTATTATTTTAATATTGCTTCACATTGAGACAGCGATGGAGCTATACCTTCTGCACAGCTTCATCTCTTTCCAAATATCTATAGTGTCTTTTAATTTGGTTCCATGTCATTAAATACGTACGAAGGCTTCAATTTTTAAGATATCTTATTCGAAAGAAGAAGAAGATATCTTTATAAATACACACAAAAGTAATGATTTAATTGTTTATTTATAGTGTTGTTGCCATCGTCACATATTTGTGTAGTTGGCGTACATGCGCTTGCTTGTGACATATATGTGACAGTGGCGTTCAAAAGGTTAAGAAATTTCTATTCGGAAACGTGGGAAATCTTGACCCGCATGGCAACAGCGCTAAAAATTACGATAATCATTCAGAGCAGGCCGTCAGACATATTGGTATTTATTTCAAGAACTATTAATATTACTGAGGTTAAATCAATACACCAGCGGTTTAAAATACCCGATTTTACCGTAGAAATAATTTAAACAAAAACACAAATTTTGTATGGCTCCTGGATGAAATCAAGTATCCCTCCAGCATTTAGCCGACATAGCGTTAAACGTGTTAATTAAAGAAATACCAACTATACACGGCGATTTTTAATTCACTCTTTACCTTTCAGGGCGTGTCAGTCCAAAAGGGTTACCGCTACCCCGGAACATAAAGGGCTAAGGAAGGAACATCGATGGGTTTTTAGTCAGTAAGAGTCTGACACTCCCTTCCGCTCCACCCAGAGCGGGAAAAGTCAATGGATGAATTTCCAGCCTTAAAAAAAGGGGCTTGACAGTACCGATAATTATAAACAACTTTCGCTATGAGACCAACTACAAAATAACAAAACAAAAAACATCCGTTTCATACATTTTCATCAATTAATTATTGCACTTTTGTATGAAAAAACCGTTTTTTTTTCGATATTTCAGAGTTGGTCTTATAGTGAAAGCTGCTCATTATCATGGGTACTTTCACGCCCTGAAAGGTTAATAGTGAATTGAAAATCACCGTGTATATGTAGTAAGACCAAATTTCAGTAACATTTCACCGTCACAGCTTAAACAAGGTCAGTGGGACAACCATAATCTGCGGACTCTGTGGTCGCCCTAACTAGTTTCTGAAACATAAAGCCTGCTATACACCTCTCAACATATCGCCACGAGGCTAAGGCGGTTTCGAAATTGTAAAATAAATTACTCAACGTATGCACATCTGCTGAGAACTGGATGTTGTGGCACAAGTTGGGAGATGATGGGTTCATTATTTCATTTGATGACCAAGAAGGCGTATTTTGGATAGGTAGTTCAAAGACAAAGGACTGGGATTAACTGGATTGCCGTGAGCCAATGAACACGAGCTACAGTCAAGCGGTACGCGTTTTTTTTTTTGAAGGTGGGATAACCCCAGGTTAGACTCTTACTGACTAAAACCCATCCATGTTCCTTCCTTAGTCCTTTGTTTTCCAGGGCAGCGGTAACCCTATCGAACAGTCCCGGCAGACAGCGACTACGGAGAAAATATATGAAAGAAAATACGTACAAAAGTAAGGAAGAAAGAAAAAATGTTTATTCTGCACAAACAAAATGCACATTTCTAAAAATAAACTAAAAAGTCATTAACTATATCCGTGCAAATTAGCTCAAAAATCTCTTCCAGCATACCTGCGACAGGAATGGATGCAAGGATAAAAAGAAATGTAGACAACGTGAGTAGTAATAGAAGATAAAATAAAAGAAATCTTTAGTGGGAATTGCATTCTATTCCAAAAAAAAATTTCTTTTATTAACTCTGATATAATCATTATTATAAAGAAGCAGCGTGAGGGTAAGTGGTTACAGCCATCTGAGGACGTTATCATTACCTGAGGCACCACAGATGCGCGACCATTCCCGAGGCAAAGCTAGTTTGTCGCGTGCGCATGTTATAACACAGGCACAGGCAATTCAAATTGGAACATAGCCCTGCTAAACATGAACCCAGTTATATTTGGTAACTATCCCATTTTAGTATGTTTTTGTACAATAGTTTTCTCGAAATACATGACCTCATTAACATTTCAACCCCCAACAGTAAAAGAAGGGCTGTTATAAGTTAACCTTTTTACCGCCAAGCACTTGCATAGAAGTTCCACATTTTCGTGCCACCAGTGCCACGACTGCAAATTTTAATGAAGTTCTTCATTTTAACTGTCTTGTTCGTTATGTATTTATAGCATGGCGCTGAAAAAGTTAACGTTTAAAAACACTAAAAAGTAAGTGAAAATAACACTGTTCAGAGGTAGTGTTTAGTTCATCTCTATACACGGGTTTCTTATGGGCTTATTACACGCGATGATCATTCAGCGCACTTCGCAACCAATATAACTCAAAAGCTCAAAGTATTTATTTCAAATAAACCAATTACAGGCACTTTTAAATTGTCAAGGGGTCGATCAGTCAGAAAGATGAAGCTAGTTGCGCATTCCAAAGCAGTTGGTACCTATGGAGAAGAACGGGCAAGAAACTCCATGGACACTCTTTTAAACAAAATATGGTTAAAAAAATATTGGTAACATAATTCATATTATTATTATACATGTGAGAACGATGCAGAACGGTAAAAGCATCCGATGTAAAATATGTAAAAAAAAAAGTTCAAAAATTAAATTAAAACAAGCCATAGCCGCTAAGAGATGACCAGTGTCTCTTGACAGCGCCCGTTCACAAACATGACGCATGCAACAATGCATTGAAGGCGTTGTTGGGGCTGCCGCGCTTGCTTCAACGCCGTGCTTCGCAAGCGATGAGCCGAAGCACTCGGCAGGTTGCGCGCCAGCACATTATTGCAGGACGGTCACGCATCCCGTCCAACCAATCATATAAACACATAACATAACACCACGCCAATAATCCCCAAAAGGTTAGGCAGAGGTGTGTGCCTCTTTCAAACCGACATTTAACCAGGTATGTTCAACTCCCAAGTAATGGCACAAATCCAGACTACTACCGAGAAACGCCTGATGAAAAACCCAATAACACTTTCTTGGTAACCAAACCCAGGACGCGCTTATTACTACTACACCAAAGAGGTTTTCATTCTCGCAGTAGAAATAAGCCACTCGACCTTTGTCTGTACTTGTAAATCGATTTATTGGCAAATGTAATCCTCGTCCTCTTTATAAAGGAAGCCTACTTAATATTCCCATCAATATGAAATGTAAAGAAAAAGTACGTAATATCAAAACAAACTGGAGAATTAATATTCGTCGATGAAGACCACCCGCGGGGGTTGGGAATTATAGGGAGAACTAAATGAACATATTTCATGTTGTCATGTTGTTCCTTATATCACGACAACATTCAATATGTTTTGCTAGACGAACATCTTCGGGCATTTTCGTGCTACTTTTAGTATCAGCTGTTTGTTGCTGCGCCACTTTTTTCCAGCTAAAGCACTAGGAAGTGGTGAAGGGTAGGCGGGTACTGTCTTATATAACTTTGACCTTCAAAAAGTGTTGATTTTCAGCCTAGTTTGAATAAATGACTTTTGATTTTGATTTTGCGTTAGAAAAATCGCGCGTTTTAACGATTGCTTCAATGCTGCATCGCATTTAACCTTTTGAACGCCAGAACACGCGCGTGCTCTCCACGCCAAGCTTTTCTTTCCTTGTTATCATGAATTACTGAATATCCATAGACTATTTTAATTTGTGCCATGCAATTAAATACGTACGGGAGCTTCAATTTTTAAGAAATATTTGTAAAAAGACACACAAAAGTAATGATTGAATTGTTTATTTCGTGTTATAATGCTCCGCATTTTTGTCACATATTTGTGTTGTTGGCGTTCAGGGTATACGCTTGCTTGTTACGATTATGTGTTAACTACCTTCTGTCCGCGACTTCGCTCTCGTGGATGTCATAAATTGTCCCACGTGAACGTACAAATGGGATAAAAAATATACTATATGTTAATCCAGGTTATAATCTATCTCTGTGCTATATTTCATCAAGAGCCGTTCAGTAGTTTTTGCGTAAAGAACTAACACACATACGAACACACAATCACAAACTTACGACTTTATAATATTAGTGTGATGGCGTACAAAAGGTTATACGTACCATCAATATTGAACGATTACTAAATCGCTGATGCATAAACGTATGCGATTTCAGAGCCCCGCTGCTGTTTCTAGTTTCCAATAACGCTACATTGATTGCTGGCAGTAAAAACAGCATATCTACCAAGGCCTTATGTCTTGTACAACTGATGCAAGCAAATGTCTTATTGGTTGACTCACAGAACAGTTAGTTGACTCAAACAATTTTAGTCTTTGGGAATTTTCGACGCTAAGTAGCAACCCTGAGTTTGATTTTGTGCCCGGTTGATGACAGCCAGCATAAAACTCATTTATGTGTAATAACAGCCGCACAGATCGATCCATCAGGTTAAGCTACACTTGCTGGGGTTGGTCCGTGGATGGGTTAGCATCTTTACATATCGAGACTCCTTCATGCCTCGGAAAGCACGTTAAGCCGTTGGTCCAGGTTGTCATTCGTAGATCTTTGACAGTCGTTACGGGTCGGCAGAAACCCGAAAGTCTGACAGCCAGTCGCACCGAGAGGTATCCTATTACCCAGTTATTGACTGGGTTGTGGAAGTCAGATAGGCAATCCCTCAATGTAAAATACTGGTATTCGCTGCATCCAGTTAGACTGGAAGCCGACCCCATTTGTTCCCCCCCTTTGGGAAAAGGCTAGGCATATTAAATATGGCTTCAAAAATTATATCAATCTTTCGACTCAGCCTATCGTAGTGTCGTAACAGCCTGCGGCACAACACCCTGTCCTCCGCCTTCCACATCCAATCTATCCCAGCCACCTACTTAAGGTCATCGGTCCATATAGCTAAAGGACGTCAAACCATTATACAACGGGTCGCTACAATTGTGATCAACTTAACACACATATACGTTTTCACATTTTCGTTTCTTAAGGACATTATATGGCCATTAAACGATATTATTTACGAATTTATTTAAAATGTTAGAAAAAGTATTTTAGAGCAACCTGTACTTAAAGAACTATCGCGCAGCGGTCATTTGTGTTTGCAGGGGTCACGGATCATTATATTCGCATCAATGAAATTAAAACGAATAAGTAATACTATTAGGATGAAACAACTGTAAAATGTAGGCGAATTGATTTTATTATTTAGTTTGTTTGAACAATTTATTTTTCAATTTAAATCTATCAACATTTATGATTAATGGACACTAGCCCTACCCGTGTGTAAAATTAATGTCACCATTGTAGCGCCACGTTGTATATTAAGTTGCAATACGACGGAATGATAAAATAACTCTTTGAAACCTTATTAGAACCCTGATATAACACAGTAATAAATTACATGCCTATAAGAACATAGCACATCTATTTGATAAACTCCCAGCCATGTTTTTCGGCTGACATGGGGCTAAAAGAAAAATTGGCGAAGCGCGTGCCAGCTTTGAATTATTATAGGAACTTATGGCAGGAAAAGAAATAGTTTTCGCGTGTAACAACTTCGTATTTTTTAAGTGAAGGAGTAAGCAGGAATCTTTGAGATATTTACTAAACTTATGTCACACTGTTACAGCCGCACGTTTTATAACAGTGTGACATCAATCAATTTACCTAGTCTTTTCCTAACTACATATGTTAGGGTCGGCTTCCAGTCTAACCGAACGCAGCTTACATGGAGCGACTGCCTATCTGACATCCGCAACCCATTAACTAAGCAAAACGATACCCCTTGGTAAGACTGGCTGTTAGATTTTCGGGCTTCTAACGACCCGTAACGACTATCAAAGATGCACAAATGACAGCCGGGACCAACGCCTTAACGTGCTTTCTGAGGCAGGGTGGAGTCTCGGTGTGTAAAGATGGTCACCCATCCACGGCCAACCCTGGCAAGCGTAGCTAATAATATCCAAACATGGAAAAAAAACTTTAAACTTCGCAGTACAAAACAACCAGTGTATGTAACAGATGTTTGTCTCCAGCAGTTCGCGTCGACCGCGGCAAACGTGCTGCTATTTATCTTAAGATGATGTACTTACTTGTCTGTAGTCGTTGTTGGAGTGTGTTTGTCTGACACAGGTGCACAATGTTGTATGTTTGTTTACTACAATGTTAGCAAAATCCTTTTAAAGTTTCAAATTGAAATAATAACTGTAAGGTGCGTTCAACATAAGCGGGATTGTCCGAAAGGGTTACCGCTACCCCGGAACATAAAGGGCTACGGAAGGAACATGGATGGGTTTTAGTCAGTAAGAGTCTGACACTCCCTTCCGCTCCACCCAGAGCGGGCGAAGTCATTGGATGATTTCCCAGCCTTAAAAAAAAAAGGTGAACTAAACAACTTTCACAACAGAAACAAATATGAAATCGTGAAAAAAAATCAGCTGTTCCATACATGATGCTTGCATAACTCGTCAAAATGTGAGGAACAGCTGATATTTTTTTCGCGAGTAAAAGTTGTTCATAATGATTAGTACAATGACCGCTTAAAATATTGTCCATGAATTCAATTTCACCTTGTAGATAATATCTTTGACCTCACCCGTCGTAGGTACTTGGTATGTTTGTAATGGTAATTATGGACAATTTTACGCGAACCAGAAAGCGAAGTCACATAATTAACAACATTTTTGCTTCACTAAAGTCAATTTACAAAAATTAACGTATACGAGTTTTTTGACAAATTGAGACTATTTAGTGGACTACTGTATAAATCTCACCGTTAGAAAAATTTATTTGAAGAAAATACAGGTTTTACCAGTTGTTAAAATTGGTGGTTTATGCGCAATCCATATTTTACCTGATTAGGGCATGCAATGTTCCTCTATGCTGCATGAATTCTTGTAAAGTACCTATAGAAACAAATCTCTGTTAGTAATTTTCACAGATTAACATTAAAATATGTTAAAACACTGTTGGTCTATGCACTGATTCGGATAATTTTATCCTTTTACCTTCCAAAAGACTGCCATAACAACATTATCGATTCAATCAGAAAGGAAATGAACTCTGAAATGGGAACCCGCCAATTATCTTCTCAAAAAGATAAAGAATTCAATTAAAGACACCAATAAATTAAGATGGCGAGATACATTAAATCAAATTAAATCGAGTCGGTTAACTTGGTAACTGAGTGCGATACGGTCTCGATCACGCGGCGATCACGAGACGATCACGGTGCGATCACGAGACGATCACGGTGCGATCACGCCGCGATAAAGCAAAGTTTACGCGCTGCACCTGGTTTAACTGCGGCTTAGCACGCGAACATGCTATTTCACTTACATAAGTGGTACTAGATTGTATTGTTATATGCCATTTCAAAGCAGAGTGCATGTTTGTATCTTAGAGCGCGTGAGTGTTTTCTCAAACATTAAATTGTAACTTTCAGTTTATTTTCTCTTAAAGATTTTGTTGAGTTTGCTAGTTTTCAAGGTGATCTCACGTAGTTTACTTGGCAAATGGTTTGGTTATCGCAGTTTCATTTTATATCCAGGTTTATCTATACTTATACTAATATTATAAAGAGGAAAACTTTGTTTGTTTGTTTGGTTGTAATTAATAGGCTCAAAAACTACTGGACCGATTTTAAAAATTCTTTCACCGTTGGAAAGCTTAGTTTTCTAGGAGTAACATAGGCTACTTTTTATCCCGGAAAAAATAACGGGTCCCACGGGAAAGACCACGGGAGCGAAGCCGCGGGCAAAGTGCTAGTAAGATATAAAATGAAATCAGGTTGTATGTTGATCAAAATATAATTCGCGGCCGTCATAATCATCACAATCAGCCTATAATGTTCCCCCTTCTGGGAGACAGGCCTCCTCTCGATGAAAAAGATCGAGAGCGATTGGGCTGTACCTAATCTGCCACGCGTGCCCAATGCGGGCTGGTGGCATTTTTGGTTCTAGGAAAAGACGGTTTCCTCAAGATACCACGCGATTCGCGCCCCGTAGCGAGTATACAGGGTGAAATTGAATTCATGGGCAATTTTTAAGGGATTCATGGGCAATTTTCAAAACACCTGAAAACTCGAAAAAAAATCAGCTGTTCCCGACATTTTGATGAGTTATGCGAGCATAAGGTATGGAACTTGCTGATTTTGTTTATGTAAGTAGATATAGTAACAATACCTAAGCTAATCAGTAATTAATTATATTTTCGAGTCATTTGGGTACAGCGTAAAATCGTTCAACGAGTTCTCTAAACGGGTAGTTGATACTTCCCGTGACCCAAGAGCTGTCTTTTACCTTGGCCAGAGGCTATGCATTGCCATACAACGTGGCAACACTGACCCTTGGGCACAGTCAACAACGATGTGGACGAAATATTTGAAGTTAAGATATTATATTTATGCATTTATAAAATAGTAAGTAGATAATACCACCCATAAATTAATCCCAATTCCTAATCGTCGTAATATTTCGAGGACAGAACAGCAATAACTACCAAAAGGGCAATAAAACTAAAGTTATTAAATGCTTATCATAAATTCTACGGAGCGTAATGTCGTATAATATAACTGGCATTACAGTTCTAGGCGTCTCGAAGGACGACACTCTTTTAATAATAGAGAAAAAATACACCAATTGTGATGTACGACGCCGTATAAATTGTCTCGGAGCATTATTAGGTCGCATGCACAACATTAAATAACACCACAAGTGTTGAGCATAAGTAGTAAGGTATCAGCGGGATTATCCGAAAGGGTTACCGCTACCCCGGAACATAAAGGGCTAAGGAAGGAACATGGATGGGTTTTAGTCAGTAAGAGTCTCACACTCCCTTCCGCTCCACCCAGAGCGGGAGGAGTCATTTGATGATTACCCATCCTCACAAAAATAATCATTCCAAAGCGTAATAGGTTCCTATAGGAAAAAACGGGCAAGAAACTCCATGGGCACTTTGGTAATCAAAATATTGAAATGAAACGAAATATTTATTTCTCTAAGTAGACCTTTCACGTCAACATTCTAAAGTTTGATAACGCCGGCATTTCATAACTGACTATTCCCTGAGAATAAATGCCGAAACGAACTCAGAGGTCATGGTCTTTTTTAAAGTCAAAACTATATCAATATGTCTTTGACCACAAATACTGCTTATCTTAAAGCTCGGAAAGCTCTTACGACAATAACAATAACATCAACAAACAACTGGTATTTATTATTTAAGACTTCCGCCAAATCCAAGAAAGAAGCATCGCTTAAAGGGATCAGAAACTTCAGCATGAACTCATAAAAACTAAATGGTAAACTCGTAAAAGAAAATGAATTTAACTTCTATGTATAAGCTGATTGTTCGAAGGATGAATACTGAAGTATGGAGGATAATCCGACGAATTACTTTTTTAGAGATATCATGACAGAAAGATTTGAGTAAAACTTTACTGTCTTGTAGAGTCTAGGTAAAACCTTATGTTAAAACTAGCTGGCAGCGTTCGAGCTTTCAAAATGGTAGATTTATTTAAATAGGTTTTTTTTTATAAAAGACTAGCTCTACCCGGTCGGCTTCGTACGGGTAGAAGCACTTATCTACGGCGCTCATTCATATCCACCCTAAATACCCTACCTACCTACCTACCTTACCTACTCTACCTACATACCCTGACTATCAACCCTGCCTACCATAACTGCCTATCTACCCTACCATCTACTCAACCTACCTTAACTACACTACCTACCTACCTATTCTCCCTTTAAACCTTCCTCGGACCACGAGAATCATTTAAAAACCAAAATCAGCTAAATCGGCCCAGCCGTTTCTCGAGTTTTAGCGAGACAAACGAAAATCAATTGATTTTATATACAGTGTCTTAGGTTAAACGAGGGACATACTTTCAGGGGTTACTATACTCATGAAAATGGACAACTTTGACTCTGGAAGTATATCTGAAATCACGAAAAAAAAAACAGCTGTTGAGTACATTTATGTTCGCATAATTCGTCAATATGCATGGAACAGCTGATATTTTTTTTCATATTTCAGAGTTGGTCCCATCTCCCATGGACAAAGTTGTTGATTTTCAAGAGTACAACCTAAAAGTATGTGCCTCGTTTAACCTAAAACACTGTACATAGATTTCAAATGTCGACTATGTCAGTAGACGCGCTACTGAATGGATGTATTCTTCACTTAATACATTGATTAGCAGCTACCTCCGTGTTTTTACCCTGTACTTTTGGGAACCTTAAACAAATACATACATACACAGAACATTACACGAGCTCCCCTCCTCTGTGAGCTCTAGAGTGAAGACCCCTCCGGTCTTCACAGAACCTACTACTGTGCGTTTTTATTCAAATCCTTTTATCATGTCGTAGTTCGGTAGAAGTACCCAATATGTTAACGTCACTCTGTATTTTTCCTTTGTTTTAGTATTTTTAGCTTTAGTATTTTTGTGTATGTACAGACGCCAGCACATCAAGCTATCCCTAACTGTCAAATTTTCTCAATTAAAAATGAACCTTATGTCTCTGCAATAAAGTTGAAATACTATCAAAGAAATCTGACAGATTGTGGTAACTTGATGTGCTGGCCTCTGTACATGGCCAAATCTGAAACTATCAGGAATAGCGAAAGTACTCAAAAGAGTCGCGGGCTCGATTTTGATGAAAACTAAAACTGCATCTTTGGATTTTTGAAAAATCAATATTTCTGGCCAAAAATAGAACCCGTTGATTTAAAAAAAAAACATACTGTATTACGCTCGGCGTCACAAAAATCGCACCTCTTTAAGAATTCCCTTCAAAGTCATTTTAACCCTATTAATCAATGGTAGACATATGACTATAAGGTATCATTGGAAAGGCAATTTATTTAAGTTTCAGAATAAATCAATGGATTTGGTTTTTTGTTTATCAGGGAATAAAAAAAGCAAGCTAATGCAAATGATTAAAAAGTTAAATTTTATTTTATCAGCAAAAATTACAACAAAGTCCTTAAAAACAACTTAAAACCTAGTGTTACCCGCCCTAGCCCTGATGACTGCTTCCATGCGTTCTCTCATGGACCTAATTAATGTGACAACAGTCTCTTGAGGAATGTTGTCCCATTCTGCAACGACGGCATCTTGGAGGTCTTGGAGAGTGGTAGGGGCAGGATCACGTGCCCGTACTCGCCGTTTCAGTTCATCCCAAAGGTGCTAAATAGGGTTCAGGTCTGGACTTCGCGCCGGCCAGCGCATAACAGGGATTCCAACTTCTTGCAGGTAGTCTCTTACAATTAAAGCGGTGTGACAGCGGGCGTTGTCGTGCATTAAGGGGAACCCACTGCCAACAAAACCCGCATAAGGGACAACCTGCTCCTCTAAGATATCTGTTATGTACCGAGCAGCAGTCAGCGACCCTTACCCGCGAGCACTTCCAGTCCGAGAAACACACACAAGGTTCGTTTTACCGTCGATTGACATGCCGCCCCAGAACACGCACGAGCCACCCCCGTATTCCACTGTCTCTTGAATACAGGCTTGTGCGAATCGTTCCCCTTGCCTCCTATACACTCTTCGACGCCTGTCGTTGCAGAAAAGACACACCCTCGTCTCATCCGAGAAGAGCACAGCCCTCCATTGGTATATTGTCCATCCACATGGTCACGGGCAAATAGCAACCGGTCTCTCCTATGCTGTGCAGTCAATTTTGGCCCTGTAGTAGCCCTATGAGCTGCAATTTTCTTCTCCCGCATTCTTCTTCTAATCGTGGAGACGCTTACAGAAGTTCTGCGAGCTGATCGCAGTTGTTGTTGCAGCTCAACAGCATTGGAGAACCGATTACGTAAAGACGTCGAAACAATGAAGCGATCGTCTCTTTCGGATGTGCACCGTTGTCTTCCAGATCCACGTCTTCGGATATAGCCACCAGTCTCTTGGAAGCGTTGGAACACTCGTCGAACGGCAAAACGACTCAAGTTCAGTTGCCGAGCATCATCACATTGCCGCATCCCTGATTGCAGTAGTGCAATGACTTGAGCGGCTTCATCTGCAGTGGTATCCATCTTCTGGGGTATTTTTCTTGCTGTAGCTGTTCACGTGTGTTCACTTCAAAGGTTGAATAGCGAACTGCAGCAGTCGCAACGTCCCCGTAAGGGGGCGTGGCAAGTGGGAATGGGGCTTTGCCCCTTGCCTCACGGAGGCTATACAGTGGCCCGCTACTACGGGCCCTTCGATAATTGTGGCTACATTATGCCTAGTGGCCTGATTAGCGCGCGTGAGTTACGCGCACTCTTGTGTGTTGTTGCTATGAGTAAAACTGTAAGAGCGCCGCGGCGTTGTTTTACAACGCCGCTATCTTAACGACATCTCGGCGGTCGGTACCCGCCAGGTGAGACCCCCAGTTACCTGGGGGAGGCCCGGCGGGGTACGACCTGCGACGAGAGTGCCGACTCGACGCGCCTACAGTTATATGGGTGTATAACTCCCGCCCGTCCCGTTCTCAGAGCTAGCCGATCGCGGCCCGGGCTAAAGAGCTGTTGTATGTGTGAGCGGTATTGTACTGTGTAACACCGCTCAGTGTCAGCGCGGACTGAGGTCCGCACGTGAGTTTAGGCGACTGTATGGATAGTGGTTGTCTGTTGTGCTACGCAACGTGCCTATATTAACTTAGAAAACGCTGCGCGACAGATGTATGCTGATCTGTGTGGAGTGTCTAATGTGTCAAGTAAGCCGCGTGTAACCTGGGTGCAGCTTACTTGAGGCGTCAATCCGGTGCGATGGGGGCGTCGTCCGCTACCAGGTCGCGGGGCAGGGGTCTCGCGTCGGGGGGGCGCGTGTGCCAGGGTGCTATCTGTTTAATGTGGGGCCATTCGGACGCGTCGGCCCGCGCGAACATCCCCTTCGCGAGGCGCCGCACGAACTCGTCCAGGCTCTCAATCCCGAGGTCCAGCCTGATGACGTCGTTCCTCACGCAGCGAGGAGCGTCAACGACGGTCCGCAGCGCGAGGCTCTGCTGCGCGCGGAGTAGTTTTTTGTTCGACTGAATAGCGAATAACCCGGGTCGCCCGTTTTATACCCTTGTAGGGAGGTGCAATTAGTGGCCGTTGCAATGCGTATTTTGACAACATTTTTTTTAACGTTACGTGCTAATGAGATCTGTTGTGTTTAGGAATTCTGACTGTTGTTAATTTAAAGGTCGTTAAACATAGTTTTAATTGATACCAATATTAATTGGGTTTAATGTATTCGTTACTGGCGGGACATATTTTAAACTTATTTTCGAAGAGGTGCGATTTTTGTGACGCCGAGTGTATTACACCATTCGATAGTGTCGCTAATAAGGATCGAATTCTGGGAAGTAATTCTTTTTCTTCTTTTTTTGTGGTAAGTGACTAACTTGGTGTCAGTTTTTATGCTGCCCGTGGGCCTCTGACTTAGCTCCACATGCTGTTGAGAAATATCCCTCAGACATGCTGGTTTCCTCACGATGTTTTCCTTCACCGATTTTCAGCAAGTGATAATTATACAATACGCACATGAATCCGTAAAATCAGAGGTGCCTTGGGTTCCAACTCAAGATATATGACTTGGCAGTCCGACGATCACATAAGTAATGACATATGGCAAAAGAAAGAAAAGAGCTCATTAAAGGAAAAATTCTTTTCAAAAGCTGAATTATTTGTCTTTGAGCCTGACTGACCATTTATGCCTGTATAGTGCACCGACATTTCACTAGTAATGATGTTTAACGGCCATGTATATGTATAGATGAACAATAAAAAGCAATCAATACAACAACTCTCAAAGGTAATAAAAGCTATCACACAATCGAATGTACTAAAGCAATTCCGACTATGTCCAGCCTTCGATTACAATGTCTCTACGCTACCCACACGGGAATATAATTGTATATGCATCATAGCCATCGTTGTCGAGGTTAGACAAATTGGTAAGCACCAATGCAATTATCGCACAAATACCCAGCAATCAGGAATGACGGGAAAATGTTTAAGAAAAAACTTGAGAGGTGTCAGTGTCAAGAGACACCCGGATGGAACGAAGTTTCTTTCGATTAATTAGTGAAGGAATTGTAAGAAATAAAATTTTAGTTCCTTTTAAGTTTTAATAATATTTTTTTTTATTTATTATTAAAATGAAAATTAATTTTTTTATCAAGTAAATGTCGTAAAGTGGTCGGATTGCTTGTCTGAAGAATACAGGCTAGAGTGTGGCGTGAGGCAAGGGGAATATCCTCGCCCACTCTTTTTAATGTACATTCAGTCAAAAAAGTATCGGGAATGGATGGTTTGTTTATGGTTCCAAATTCAAATTTTTGTTTTTTTGTAGTTGTTAGATTGGCACAACTGTTTTCCATTTTGGCGCGGAGTTTGAGTTGCATCTGTTATTTATATTAAATACAGTGCTGGTTTTAGTAATATCATATATAGTGTGTATTGCGAATTTCATAATGGACATAAATATCGAACAAAGAGTTTGTCTTAAAGAACAATGGCAGCCTTTCATACATTAGAATAGTTGAGAAGAAATGGTAGCGTCTACATGTCAAAAATATCTTAAAATGTTAAGCTTTAGCCCCTGAGTAACTTTGTTCAAGAACTATGTCCTGACAGGGCCCCAAAAAAAAGATATATAGACTAGAACTTTTTTAGGTTATGTCTTATGTCACTTAAAGAAATTCATACGTTCAGTGGTTGTCTGTTGCTATCCTAATGAATTCTCAGCATACCATGATTATCTACAGAGTTGAGCATTTTTAGAATTTGATTCCTATAATATATTTACATATTAAGAATGTATTTTTTGAATCTTCAATTGTAAAAGTCAGTCAACCTGTAGGTACTAGGTACTCTGTACTAACAAAATAATCAAAATCAGTCCGTAAACATTCCAAGTCAACGAGAACTATGAAAATAGCAAAAACAAAACGAACATGACAGGCCGCGCTTCATGTGACATTGACATTTCATTTAAACTGGTGTTGCCATAACATTAAATGGAATTGTTACATTGATGATGAAACACATAAACATAGTCGCAACTATGTTTATGTGTTTCAAGAAATTCTTTTTCGAAAAATTCACTTTTATTCTTACTGATAGTATAGTTATTTCAAAAATATATGCATTATTCTGTGTTTTATTTTGGTAGTTTTAAAAGTTTACTCCAAAATTGAATAAATATAGCAAATGGCAACACTTGGGTAGTGTAAAGTCATTTGATAGTCCCAAAAATGTATGTTTTTTACTGTGGCCTTAAATAAAATACATTTTTATTTGTAAAATCATAGAAAAATAATTAAACTCATTTAATATTTCTGATATTTCTAGACGCAATCATTTTTGTCAACTATTTTTCTGCCATTGTTCTTTTGCATCGCCAATGGAATTTCGTGTTCGGAGTCACTGAAAATGTTACAGAAGGCTTACGGTGAATCGACTTTATCAAAAACTCGTGCTTATGAGTGGTTCAAAGCGTTCAAAAGCGGTCGAGATGTGATGGAAGATTTGCCTCGCTCTGGTAGGCCGTCAACGTCTGCAACTGAAGTTAACATCGCAAAAGTGAAGAAAATAGTGACTGAAAATCCCCATTCAACTCTGAGAGAGATAGCCGCCGAACTTTCTGTATCTCACGAGTCGATCCGTACCATTTTAACTAATCATTTGGGTATGAAACATGTTGCTGCTCGGCTAGTCCCAAAAGATCTGAATTTTCTCCAAAAACTCAATCGCATGAAAGTCGCTGAGGACATGCTAGAACGAGTCAGTTCGGACCCAACATTCATGAAACGCATTGTTACTGGTGACGAGACGTGGGTTTACGAGTTTGACATGCAAACTAGTCAACAAGCTTCGGAGTGGCGCCTTCCAACTGAACCGAAACCGAAAAAACCACGCCAAAGTCGATCAAAAGTCAAAGTCATGTTGACTGTTTTCTTTGACTATCGCGGTGTTGTGCACTCTGAATTCTTACCGGAAGGTCTAACGGTAAATAAAGAATATTATTTGAGCGTTATGCGGCGTTTAAGAGAGCAAATTCGACGAAAAAGGCCAGATTTGTGGAAAGAAAATTCTTGGATTTTGCACCACGACAATGCGCCTTCGCACAAGGCTATCATTGTGAACGAAATTTTGACCAAACACTCAACAAATACCATCCAGCAACCACCATATTCACCAGATATGGCTCCTGCTGACTTTTTTCTTTTTCCTAAACTCAAATTACCACTTCGTGGCACCCGTTTTCAATCGATAGAAGACATAAAGGAGAATTCGCGGCGAGAACTGAACTCAATTCCGGAAGCAGCGTTTAAAAAATGTTTTGATGAATGGATTATTCGTTGGCGCAAGTGTATCGTTTCTAAAGGAGCATACTTTGAAGGTGATAAAATAAATTTGGATGAATAACAGACATTTTGTGTATTATTGATCTTTTCCCGGCACTTTCTTGACAGAGTAGTATATAAGGACAGCCTGATTGGCGAGCTCAGTAGAATGCATGTAGGTTGTCATATTGATAGAATTGCAGTCAATAAAATAAGTTATGCCGACGACATGGTGCTGCTGAGCCCGTCAATTGGGGCCCTTCGTCAGCTACTGATGGTTTGTGAGCGTTATGCTGAGAGGCATGGTCTCAAGTATAATGGTGCCAAGAGCGAGTGTACGTTTTTTGGTCTTGGTGATAAATCCTCTCATGAACCGCCACCTATTTTTCTGAACGGTTCTCCTCTAACTAGAGTGAAAAAGTTTAAATATCTAAGGCATATTGTCACCGATGATCTAAAGGACAACGAGGAAATTGAACGTGAACGCAGAGCGCCGGCAGTCCGGGGTAATATGTTGGCCCGCAGGTTTGCTCGTTGCTCAGCTGAAGTCAAGATGACGCTATTCAAAGCATATTGCCAATCTTTCTACACGAGCAGCCAGTGGGTTAACTATACTCAAAAGGCATACAGCGCTCTGCGGGTACAATACAATAACGTCTTCAGAATGATGTTGCGGTTGCCGCGGTACTGCAGTGCGTCCGCGATGTTTGCCGAAGCGCGTACGGACGACTTCTACGCTATAAGACGCAAGCGTGTCTCATCGCTGTTGGGCAGGGTACGCGGCAGCAGCAACGTCATTCTGAGGATAGTTTGTAGTAAATACCAGTGTCCGATACACTCGCTTTGGGTAAGCATCGTGGTTGGGAGGGTAAAATAAGGTGTTATGTTATTTGTACCTATTTAAAATCTGTCTGTCTACTAACATAGTTTATAAGCTCCTTGTTGTTACTAACCATTATGGATCATGTTATCTGATAAATAAATAAATTATTATTATTATTTACAAAAAACCTATATACTCTCAACAAAAACAAGTGTCGCGACACCACACTGTTTAATGCGAAATAGAAAGACGTAGCGAAAGTAACTGGCTTGCTTTGTATGAGAGAGAGAGAGAGAGAGAAACACGCGCCCGCCGCACGGCTTACAACTATAGCATAAAGGGTCGTTACAACTTTTGGTCTTAATTTTTTCCGTCTAGCCAACTCGCAACACGCGATAAGGAACTTCGTTCCAAAAACCAATAAAATACTTTACTTTACTTGATGTAAAGCTTTCATGTATGCATCCGGTTAGACTGGAATCCGACCCCAACATGGTTGAGAAAAGGCTAGGCAGATAATGATGACTTTACTTGATGTTTATTTCACGGGCAGAGATCAAGGAATGAATACCCATTTTTATTTTTGGTCGCAACTCGCAGTTCAGCTAAGGAGGTTGTCGCCTGCTTAACCGGACCTGTCTTTGGGTGCCTCAATAAATGAAGTCTAAAAAAAAGCCAGGCCAAATTTTAAGCCAGGCATTAATATTCACAAACTAAGCGACTACACTATATGGGTACCCCTTGTGGGGTACGGACCTCGGCATAGGACATCGCTGGGGGAGGACAGCATGGGACAGACTGGATCTGATTGATAGTTGGTGCCGAATTCAAAGTTACAGGCTCAGCGGCACGGGCTGACTCGAGCAACGATCGGGACGGGAGTATTTTCATTGGTATGACAATGTTTTCTATACACAAAATTACCGCCAAACTGAAGTTGTCAGTAGAATTTAACATTTATAAAAAATCAAGCATTATGTTTAATTTTTTTTTTATATATTTGCAGGTCAGTATTAGGTTGTATGTTGAACAAAATACAATTCGCGACTGTAACCAATATTTATATACAGAATCATTATTATTAGAATCATCAAAAGAGCTAACTAATTTAGGATTGGTCTTAATGTCATGATTTCCTGCAATAGTCCTATAATAGGTTAATTCAAACTCAGAGAGAACAAAGATTCCGGTAACGGACATGACAAGTTAGTTTGACAAGCTGTCAGTAACATAATAAACGCAGTTGACTTAATTGTTCATTCATACGTTACTAATCCAATCGACGAACAATGTACCTAATTGATGTCATTATCTTAGCCGCTAGAAGGTATATTCTGCATTATTTTTGGTTTTGAATTTAAGCTATTAATACTTTATAGTCATGATATTCCTATTGTGTAATAGATGCTGACCGCGGCTACGCCAGCGTGGTCCTTATTCTTTTTTCTAAATTAGCTTTAGTTACTCCTTATAACATCAGCTATCGGTCAGTGAAAGCCCTGTCAAAATCGGTCCAGCCGTTTGGAAGATTATCCGGAACAAACAGACACACGCTTTAAAAATTGTATACCGTAATACCGTATATAACGTATGTATGCAGTTAGTAAAATGACGTTATTTTGTCATTGCAAACAGACACTTATTTTATTTATTTGTAGTATGTACCTATAGACAAAGAAACAACACTTTACTCTCCCGCGCACTTCCGAAATATTCGCCTCTATCGACCACTCCCGCGTCGACCGCTAGTGCTGCTCGCCCTGATACGCATTTTGCTTCAGATATTTTGTATTTAGTATCGAGGGTATAACCAAAGAAACCAATTTTACAAAAATTGCAATGTGGGCTTTTGAATTGACATTAACTAGGTGGCAGCACTGAGATCTTCAGGTCTGGACACTTGTCAAAAGCCTAATTTTAGTACTAACTGAATGATGAATTTCATCATAATATGTTTTGTCAAAATCAAAAGAAATGCAGCTGATCGAAATGAAAATCGTCATAAGTATGGTTTTAAGACTCTTTGGAACGACCTTATTCCTCTTGGGATGGCAGTAAATTAGTCTCTCAGGTCACTTAAGGACATCTAACTTTTTAATTTTACATTTATTTCCTTGTCTTGACCATAAAACTTGACACTTGATCCAATAAAACAAAGGACGTATCCTCAAGACTTTATTGCATTTAAATAGGTGCAGAATTGAGCCCCCTAATTCAAAGTTCAAAAGCTATAAAGTCAAGCTTCCGAACAATTGGAGGAATCATCAAACATCTTTAGGTCAGCTGATTTAACAGCCGAACCGCCCCGAAAACTGCCGAACAGTTCCGAAAGTCGTCAAAATGGCGGAATTGCGTCACAAATGAGCGCTGTCATTTGGGATTCGGCGAAACGATATCTAGGGAGTTAATTAATGTGGACTGGACGTGGCTCGCTTTTGTTTGTTTTTGCAGGTGTTTAATGTTCTGCGGAAAAGTTTGGAATGATAATGGAGTATTTTTAACTGACTACAGCAGAAAGGAAGGGTTATAAATCTCACTGGATGTACCTAGATATGTCAGTATTACCTAATTACGGAATTGATTCGAACAAATAAGATGCCTTGGATTCTTTCTGATCTAGAAATTGACCTTAATCGAATTTTCTATGGCGCCCTAGTTACTCTATGATAGCTAGCATCTTAGGAAATCCATTTTTCCCTACTACCAGCACCTGCTGTCTCGTAGTCTTCATGAAGCCTAAATTTTCTTCGAAGTTTGTCTTTCCTAACGGCAATTTTATTCCGCGCACTGTAATTTCAAACGCTCTACTTTGCACCGATAATAGAAAATTCAACAGTGTTTTTTGAAGCGCTATATTGGATTCTCAATGCTGGGGTGTCCAGGCCTTCGTATTCAGCAGTAGCGCTTGCGACCACTAGGCCAAAGAGTCGCTCACAATCTTCACTTGACTAATAAAATTGATTATGCTTTAAAACTGACAGTTTATGCGGCCTACCCAAATGTCCTTTCTTTGGTATTTTACCTCAAATCGTTGAGGTCCTTGAGGCTGATCTCTCGAAAAAAGCTTAAAAAACGCGTGCAAATGAAGCAGCTTTTCGTCGGTATTTACAGAGAAATTACATTTGATAGAAATAGTTAATAATCTACATAGATATGGTCGTAATTTGGTTTAGCCATAAATTTTCTATCATTAACACGTGGTAAGAACCAAACCAAAACCAATCCCTTTTACTCCTTCATTCTTAATAAAATGAGAAAAAAAATATCTACTGCTTTGCAATATAAAAGAAATTGATTTGGTTTTGTTACTTTAAAAAAAACCGGCTAAGTGCGAGTCGGACTCGCGCACCGAGGGTTCCGTACAAACCGTAGGTATATAATTAAAAGTTCACCCATCACGACAATCGAGTCATAGTTATGGTATTTTTATATTTTGAAAAAAAAAAGTTTTTTTTGTTTATTGTATGATGTAACTAAAAATTTACGGTTTTCGCAATTAAACCGGAACCCTAAAAAGCGTTATAAAAAGTAAAAAAGAAGCGTTTAATTTGGGACAACGCATTTGAAGGGCAAGTCCTATTATCGAGTGGACGTACAATGCGTTGAGTGAGCTCAGCACAGAACGCGCAAGCTATACATTCAAGGCCGTTGGCATATATCTGCGCCTTGAGTTCTAAGCTGCTCGATTAATAACAAAATCGTGGACAGGCCCAATTAATCTGTATGGTTCTTTCCTTAAAAGACCATTTCAGACACCAACCTACATGGTCTTTACATGATCTGACCAAGATTATGTCTGCACTTCAAAAAAGAGTGTGTCCTCTGAATTTGTTCCGCCCTTTTTTCTCAGAGTAGCCAAATAGGAAACGCCGACCTCATCTGGTTTTAAAAATATTATTGACATGTAAAAGTGTTTGTAAAAACCTTTTAACAAAATACAATCATTTATCAAAAATAAATATAAATTGAATGAATTATCATCCAAACGTTAAGACAACTTTTTTTTGAGGGTGGGAAATCATCAAATGACACCTCTTGCCTCCCGCTGTGAGACTCTTACTGGAGCGGAAGGTACTGTCAGACTCTTACTGACTAAAACCCTTCCATATTCCTACCTTAGCCCTTTATGTTCCGGGGTAGCGGTAATCCTTTCGGAAAATCCTGCTAGCAACAATTTTCCCCTAAAGAGATTAAATAGAGGTTGGAAGTTGTACGAGAGTTCGTCATTTCTACCGTCTACCTACTTTATCCATTTACCATTATGATTATCTATTCGGTTTTAATATTCAAAGTTTTAAAAGCATCCATTATTAGAACTTTTTTTTTTTGAGGGCGGGAAGTCATCCAATGACGGCTCCCGCTCTGGGTGGAGCGGAAGGGAGTGTCAAACTGTTACTGACCAAAACCCATCCATGTTCCTTCCTTAGCCCTTTATGTTCCGGGGTAGCGGTAACCCTTTCGGACAATCTCGCAGAAATCGTTAAGACGGCCTGAGATGGCTCTTCAAATTTTAGCATTAAACTATAACTGACGAGTTTAATGTTCAGTTTAACGATGATCGTCACTGACTCACGATCGCGGTTTGAGGTTGAACGACATTACGATATGGTGGGTTCTTATTCATTATTTACTTTTGTTATTTATTATGTTTTTAATTTGAGATCTTCCTGTGCGAGTCCCAATAAAAACTTTTTTGTTTGATAATGTCAATTGTGTTGGAATATGTTTTTAATTTTACATTTTAAAATTAAATTTTTAATTTTGCCATACTTGTATGGACTAGTATTACTTGTAGTTTATTTTTTTGCATATAATTATGTGGTCTCCAAATTGTGTAGAGAGCATGAAGGATTCGTATTAATGATATCGATACACTGGCTTAGACTTTCGGGCTTAACGTGCTGTTCGAGGCACAGAAGACTGACGGTATATAAAGATAGTCACCCATCCACGAACCAACCCCTGCAAGCGTAGCTTAACCTTATAGATGCGGCTACGTGCAAAACCGTGTGGCTGTTATGACGAGCTCCTCCCTTACGTAAACAACCATTAACCTAATAATGTTACCAAACCAGTAAATCGCTCCAATATGTACGAGTAGCACTTAATACCATGCTTGTCGTCAAAGCGAAGCATAGCTCAGTTTTCGTAAAGCAAGACAAATACTGCGGGAGTGGAACATGTTATTTGTATGTGACAGCTAATGCGATGATCACACTTCACCACGCTCCGTCCCGTAGCGCGAGGCAACAGATTCAAGGATTTTTTTTGGGAAATTATGAAATGAAGGGGACATTTCTAATGTTCTCTTTACTTTCATTTGCTATTTATGTCATTACTTCCCAGAATTCAATCCTTATTAGCGTCACTATCGAATGGTGTAATAATACAATTTCATTTTTTTTTTGAGGGTGGGAAATCATCAAATGACCCGCTCTTGGTGGAGCGGAAGGGAGTGTCAGACTCTTACTTACTAAAACCAATCTATGTTCCTTCCTTAACCCTTTATGTTCCGGAGTAGCGGTAACCCTTTCGGACAATCCCGCTGAAACAGATTTGAGGCTGGTTTCACCAATAAAACAACACACGATCTGCACACAAGTTTAAGAACTGTCAGTGTCATTAATGGTACCTAAAAAAGGGGTGAATAGAGATGCAGGGGTGAATAGAGACGAAAGTTAAAAAGGGATTTTAACGGTGAAATAATACAGTTTGTGAGCAAAAATGACTCTTATATGTTAACTGTATTATACAGGCTGCAACCGAAAGGGTATATACATACAAAAGCATATGCTACACACCACCAAACTGAACAACTTTCACTATGAGACAGCTGATTTGTTTTTCACGATTTCGGAGTTGGTCCCATAGTAAAAGTTGTTGAGTTTGGTGGTCTGTAGCATATCCTTTAGTATGAATATACCCTTTCGGTTACAGCCTGTATTGAACGATCAGGTGTCCTTGTTGTCAAACAACTATATTATTTCAACGTTAAAATCGATTATAAAGTTTCGTTCCGATTCACCGTTGCATCCCTATACACCCCGTTTTACTGTATGGAATATTGGCACTGACAGATCTTGAACTCGGTTTAAATGTGCTTCTTCTTTTTTTTTCATGTGCCTATATGAAATCACCAAGAACTGGCCACAAAAGACAAGACAATTCAATTGTCCGACACGTCATAAACCGTACGAGCCTCCATAATATTAACGTTTCGATTCAATCAAGGAACTAATAACATTTCTAAACGAAAATCAACTGCATGCCTTAGATAATAAGCAGTGTTTTAGCTTGATGGAGAGATATTCAGCCACATAAACGATTACTCAATGCCTACCGAAGATTGGTATCATAAACTAGCACATCGAAGTAAGTATCGGTCGTCAGTCAACGAAGTATGGCCATAGAAAGGGACTAAGAACTGAATAATAATTTATTTATTTTTGTTGACAACATAGGCCCACTGGTTAGTATATTACTTATCTTAAGGGTTAGTATTTAACATTAAGACACAACAAACTATCACTCAACCCTGCCGCACGAGCAACTGGACAGCGTGTCTCACAAACGGTGCGTCGTGCTTTTCGGCTAGGGTTTTCAGGATACTGTTGCTGTCGTTGCTGTTGCCTCATTCTGCTCATTAAGGATGCGGTTTTTTTCCTTATAATGGCGTAAAAGTCGTCAGTTCGCGCTACGGCAAACATACTAGACGCGCTGCAGAACCGAGGCAACCTCAACATCACCCTGAAACCATTATTATATTGCACACGCAGAGCATCTAGAGCCCTCCGCGTAAAAACGCGCAACGAACGCGAATGACGTAAACATAACATAATATCACGCTTTGTTTCCCCGAAGGGTAAGCAGACGTTTACACATTGTAGGTACTGTAGAGCCTGAATGAAACCTTATGTTGAACACGGCTGGTAATAATCTGACGGCATTCGAACCTTTAAATTACGTTTAGAATAGTCAATAGGTTTTCGGACAGGTGACACAAGATCGCCTCGGGCCGCGGGGCTTGGCAGATGTATTCTTTATTATAGATGTGGTGTTTCTTGTCCTGTGTGTTTGCATTCATAGCGTAGAAAAAAACCAATACACATAAATTACACGCTCTACCATTGAGCTCCCTCAGTAGAAAGTCTTCAAACTTCTACAGTACACCCTTTTTTTTTTTTTTTTAAGGCTGGGAAATCATTCAATGACTGCTCCCGCTCTGGGTGGAGCGGAAGGGAGTGTCAGACTCTTACTGACTAAAACCCATCCATGTTCCTTCCGTAGCCCTTTATGTTCCGGGGTAGCGGTAACCCTTTCGGACAATCCCGCTTACCCGGCAGGCTTGGCCCTGAGGGGCCCCTTCATATGCTGACATCTCTTTGAGGCGCGCGTGGAACATATACGCGCAGTACGGCACGGGTCTGGTGCTGATCGGACGGTGAGTCACCCATTACTCACCGTCCGCAGGCCCGCGCCTACGGTGGCCGGGAGTCGTCACGTGGCTCCCGACGCCCGGGGCGTCTCCTGCGGCGGCTGGGACGGGAGGACCTTTCTCTCTCCCATCCCGCCACCTCCTTCGCGAGCATAACTTTTTCGCAGAAGGAGGTGACTGCCTCCCACTCCCTCTCGCCCCGGACCATGGCTTGCACCACGGCCGGGCGCAAGAGGTCGCCGCCGCCGATCGCCTCTACGAGGACACGGCGGTGCTCCGCCCATGCGGGGCAGGTTTGCACCGTGTGCTCTACCGTGTCCTCTGGGCGATCCTCGCAGTTGTGACACCCGGGCGTTTCCTCCCGCCTGATGATGTGCAGGAACCTCCCGAAACATCCATGTCCGGTGAGGACCTGCGTCAGGCGGTAGGTGAGGGCGCCGTGACGCCTCTCTAGCCACTCTTCAAAGAGGGGCCTTACCGCCACTATCGTGGCGTGCCCTGCGCTGGGTTGCGACAGTCGCTGCTTCCAGGCCGCCATGAGATCGCGCCGGAGGTCCGTCCGCTCAGCCGCAATTTGCTGCGGAAACGGAGTTTCCCCCCGGCTTAGTACCTCCGCGCGCCACTCGAACAGGCGCGCGAGCACCATCGCCTCCAGATCCCACGGCGGCAGTCCGGCAAGGAGGCTTGCCGCCTCGCCCGAGATCGTGCGGTACCCCCGGATTAGCCGAATAGCTACCACCTTTTGGGGCGCGTTCAGATAGTGAGCCGCTCGTCGCCGCAATGAACGCGCCCACACCGGGGCCCCGTATAGGGCCATGGACCGCACGACTCCCGCGTAAAGCCTCCGGTAGGAGGCGTTTGGCCCCCTCAGATTGGGCAAGAGCCGCTTGAAGGCGGCCCCAGTCCGTTCCAGCTTGGGGGCCAAACGTCGGAAATGCTCCAAGAAATTCCAGACCCAGGTATTTCATCGTGGTCTCGACGCCGATGTGAACTCCTCCTACCGTAAGTTGAGATCCCGATGGTGGCCTATTCCGAGGCCCATGAAAGGACATGGCCTCGGATTTGTGCAGTGCCACCTCGAGACCCAACTGCCGGATCCTCTCAACGACTGTCGCAACCCCGCGTGTCATCGCGTCGGCCGCCGCCTGATGCGACCTCCCCTGCGCCAGGACCAGCGTGTCGTCAGGGAGGTCGGCCCGCAGCACCCAGTCGTAACCGATGTCCCACATGAACGGCCCCAGAACCGATCCCTGCGGGACACCGCACGACATCTCTCGCCGGTTCCATTCCAAATCGCGACCGGGGTAGATGACGGCTCTGTCCGTCAAGTACGCTACAGTACACCCTTATCGCGCCAGTTTCGTTTAAGTCCCATGTAATTGGGGGCGAGCCTATTGCCGTCAAACGGGCACAAATCCAGACTCCGAGCTGCTACTGAGAAATTCTTTATGGAAAAACCCACTTCACCGGCCTTGCGCGGATGTGACGCATATTTCCCCATAACTTGTCTTTTTGTTTGCTTTTTTCTTTAACTGCGTCATGTTTGCCGCAAATACTCGAATTTTCTTTCTTTTTCTTATACGTAGGTATCGAACCCTGGACTTTATGTTCAGTAGCGCTTGCGACCACTAGACCAACGAGGCAGTAAAAATCAACGACTAACGAGGATTTACTTTAAAAAAATAATTAATTACGTACAGAGGCCAGCACATCAAGTTACCACAATCTGTCAAATTTCTTTGATAGTATTTCAACTTTATTGCAAAGGTATAAGGTTCATTTTTAATTAAGAGAATTTGACAGTTAGGGACAGCTTGATGTGCTGGCGTCTGTACATCAGTATCATACTACTACTTTGGCCAACACTCAAGGACACATCTTCCACAACGGTCATCAATTATTCCATTGGAACTCCAGCTTAATTTTCTCTTAATACAGATTCGGAAAACAATCCCCAAGCATTCAACTTCTGACTCACTAGCTTCAGAAAACCTAACACACACGACATAAACTTGTGCCTACAATGTCTCCATCATAAAATTGATCCGCCTCCGAATCAAGACGAACGTTGAAACACTATACCACAAAATGTCAGGTGCAGTAGGTCAACTCGAACAGAAACTCAAACTCAAAGTATTTATTTCAAATAAACCAATTACAGGCACTTTTGAATTGTCAAGTGGTCGGTCAGTCAGAAAGATGAAGCTAGTGGCCCATTCCAAAGCAGTTGGTACATATGGAGAAGAACGGGCAAGAAACTCCATGGACACTCTTTTAAACAAAATATGGTTACAAAATATTGCTTACATAATTCATATTATTATTATACATGTGAGAACGATGCAGAACGTTAAAAGCATCCGATATAAAAATATGTAAAAACAGTTCAAAAATTAAATTAAAACAAGCCATAGCCGCTAAGAGATGACCAGTCTCTACTGACAGCGCCCGTTCACGAACATGACGCATGGATTAACAACACAATAAACGCACACAGACGACGCATAAGTACGGCGATCTCAAACTCATCATTTGCCTAGCATAATCAGCCTATAATATTCCCACTGCTTTGACACAGGGTTTTTCTACTAAGCGCGCCTAGTGCGGATTGGTAGATGTCTTGTCACATGTCTTCGAATTCTTGGTTCTAAGAGATGCCGGTTTCCTCATGATGTTTTTTCCTTTACCACTTTGAGAGCAGTGTTGATGAAATTATTTAGGTACACAAAGTAAAAGGGCCTGTCTAGATTCAAACCCACAACCTACAACACGTAAGTGGGGGCCGTTACCTCTGGGCTACTACTGCTCATCTACCAAGCCATTGCCCAATTGATTTGAGATTGTAGTCAATAACGTTACTTTTTATGTATTATCGAAACGCGGATTTTGTTCGTGATTTGTATGTAATACTAGCTGACCCGACAGACGTTGTCCTGTCTTAACTGTGATACCTACCCTACCTACCTACCTGCCTACCTACCCTACCTACCTACCTGCCTACCTACCCTACCTACCTAGCTACCTACCCTTCCTACCCTACCTACCTACCTACCCTACCTACCTACCCTACCTACCTAGCCTACCCTACCTACCCTACCTACCCACCCTACCTACCCTACCTACCTACCAACCCTACCTACCTACCTACCTACCTACCCTACCTACCTACCTACCCTACCTAAAAAAAAAAAACAAATGTATTCTGCTATTCAGGGCGGAGACAAATCCAACGAAACAAAAACCATGAAAATTGGTCCAGCAGATCTCGAGTTATAATGGAGGGAACAAACCCGACTTTCTTTTATACATATACTAGCTGACCCGACAGACGTTGTCCTGTCTTAACTATGATACCTACCCTACCTACCTACCTACCTGCCTACCTACCTAGCTACCTACCCTACCTACCCTACCTACCCTACCTACCCTACCTACCCTACCTACCCTAACTACCTACCTACCCACCCTACCTACACCAGCTACCTACCCTACCTACCTACCTACCCTACCCACCTACCCTACCTACCTACCCTACCTACCTACCCTACCTACCCACCCTACCTACCCTACTTACCTACCCTACCTACCTACCCTACCTACCCACCCTACCTACCCACCCTACTCACCCACCCTACCTACCCTACCTACCTACCTACCCTACCTACCCTACCTACCTACCTACCTACCTACCTACCTACCCTACCTACCTACCCTACCTACCTACCCTACCTACCTACCTACCCTACCCTACCTACCATATAGGAGGAAAATCAGCAGCTGATAGAAAAAAAAAAAAAAAATGTATTCTGCGATTCAGGGCAGAGACAAATCCAACGAAACAAAAACCATGAAAATTGGTCCAGCAGATCTCGAGTTATAACGAAGGGAACAAACCCGTCTTTCTTTTATATATATAGATATAGATAACAACGTGACGTTACAAATTTTTAAAACCAAATGCAATACTTATTAGCATTAAATGGAATTTTACAATTATATCTCCGCATTATATTTAATTTTTGTACGGCGATGGAAGTTTTTGAGACGAGTGGTCTTTTTTCCTAAGTGATTTCATATAAAAAAAATGTATTATAAGTACTTAGTTTATCAGCCATCTCATTACCATAATACTACTCTGTCTCTATCCTTTAGTATGAATATACCCTTTCGGTTACAGCCTGTATTGAACGATCAGGTGTCCTTGTTGTCAAACAACTATATTATTTCAACGTTAAAATCGATTATAAAGTTTCGTTCCGATTCACCGTTGCATCCCTATACACCCCGTTTTACTGTATGGAATATTGGCACTGACAGATCTTGAACTCGGTTTAAATGTGCTTCTTCTTTTTTTTTCATGTGCCTATATGAAATCACCAAGAACTGGCCACAAAAGACAAGACAATTCAATTGTCCGACACGTCATAAACCGTACGAGCCTCCATAATATTAACGTTTCGATTCAATCAAGGAACTAATAACATTTCTAAACGAAAATCAACTGCATGCCTTAGATAATAAGCAGTGTTTTAGCTTGATGGAGAGATATTCAGCCACATAAACGATTACTCAATGCCTACCGAAGATTGGTATCATAAACTAGCACATCGAAGTAAGTATCGGTCGTCAGTCAACGAAGTATGGCCATAGAAAGGGACTAAGAACTGAATAATAATTTATTTATTTTTGTTGACAACATAGGCCCACTGGTTAGTATATTACTTATCTTAAGGGTTAGTATTTAACATTAAGACACAACAAACTATCACTCAACCCTGCCGCACGAGCAACTGGACAGCGTGTCTCACAAACGGTGCGTCGTGCTTTTCGGCTAGGGTTTTCAGGATACTGTTGCTGTCGTTGCTGTTGCCTCATTCTGCTCATTAAGGATGCGGTTTTTTTCCTTATAATGGCGTAAAAGTCGTCAGTTCGCGCTACGGCAAACATACTAGACGCGCTGCAGAACCGAGGCAACCTCAACATCACCCTGAAACCATTATTATATTGCACACGCAGAGCATCTAGAGCCCTCCGCGTAAAAACGCGCAACGAACGCGAATGACGTAAACATAACATAATATCACGCTTTGTTTCCCCGAAGGGTAAGCAGACGTTTACACATTGTAGGTACTGTAGAGCCTGAATGAAACCTTATGTTGAACACGGCTGGTAATAATCTGACGGCATTCGAACCTTTAAATTACGTTTAGAATAGTCAATAGGTTTTCGGACAGGTGACACAAGATCGCCTCGGGCCGCGGGGCTTGGCAGATGTATTCTTTATTATAGATGTGGTGTTTCTTGTCCTGTGTGTTTGCATTCATAGCGTAGAAAAAAACCAATACACATAAATTACACGCTCTACCATTGAGCTCCCTCAGTAGAAAGTCTTCAAACTTCTACAGTACACCCTTTTTTTTTTTTTTTTAAGGCTGGGAAATCATTCAATGACTGCTCCCGCTCTGGGTGGAGCGGAAGGGAGTGTCAGACTCTTACTGACTAAAACCCATCCATGTTCCTTCCGTAGCCCTTTATGTTCCGGGGTAGCGGTAACCCTTTCGGACAATCCCGCTTACCCGGCAGGCTTGGCCCTGAGGGGCCCCTTCATATGCTGACATCTCTTTGAGGCGCGCGTGGAACATATACGCGCAGTACGGCACGGGTCTGGTGCTGATCGGACGGTGAGTCACCCATTACTCACCGTCCGCAGGCCCGCGCCTACGGTGGCCGGGAGTCGTCACGTGGCTCCCGACGCCCGGGGCGTCTCCTGCGGCGGCTGGGACGGGAGGACCTTTCTCTCTCCCATCCCGCCACCTCCTTCGCGAGCATAACTTTTTCGCAGAAGGAGGTGACTGCCTCCCACTCCCTCTCGCCCCGGACCATGGCTTGCACCACGGCCGGGCGCAAGAGGTCGCCGCCGCCGATCGCCTCTACGAGGACACGGCGGTGCTCCGCCCATGCGGGGCAGGTTTGCACCGTGTGCTCTACCGTGTCCTCTGGGCGATCCTCGCAGTTGTGACACCCGGGCGTTTCCTCCCGCCTGATGATGTGCAGGAACCTCCCGAAACATCCATGTCCGGTGAGGACCTGCGTCAGGCGGTAGGTGAGGGCGCCGTGACGCCTCTCTAGCCACTCTTCAAAGAGGGGCCTTACCGCCACTATCGTGGCGTGCCCTGCGCTGGGTTGCGACAGTCGCTGCTTCCAGGCCGCCATGAGATCGCGCCGGAGGTCCGTCCGCTCAGCCGCAATTTGCTGCGGAAACGGAGTTTCCCCCCGGCTTAGTACCTCCGCGCGCCACTCGAACAGGCGCGCGAGCACCATCGCCTCCAGATCCCACGGCGGCAGTCCGGCAAGGAGGCTTGCCGCCTCGCCCGAGATCGTGCGGTACCCCCGGATTAGCCGAATAGCTACCACCTTTTGGGGCGCGTTCAGATAGTGAGCCGCTCGTCGCCGCAATGAACGCGCCCACACCGGGGCCCCGTATAGGGCCATGGACCGCACGACTCCCGCGTAAAGCCTCCGGTAGGAGGCGTTTGGCCCCCTCAGATTGGGCAAGAGCCGCTTGAAGGCGGCCCCAGTCCGTTCCAGCTTGGGGGCCAAACGTCGGAAATGCTCCAAGAAATTCCAGACCCAGGTATTTCATCGTGGTCTCGACGCCGATGTGAACTCCTCCTACCGTAAGTTGAGATCCCGATGGTGGCCTATTCCGAGGCCCATGAAAGGACATGGCCTCGGATTTGTGCAGTGCCACCTCGAGACCCAACTGCCGGATCCTCTCAACGACTGTCGCAACCCCGCGTGTCATCGCGTCGGCCGCCGCCTGATGCGACCTCCCCTGCGCCAGGACCAGCGTGTCGTCAGGGAGGTCGGCCCGCAGCACCCAGTCGTAACCGATGTCCCACATGAACGGCCCCAGAACCGATCCCTGCGGGACACCGCACGACATCTCTCGCCGGTTCCATTCCAAATCGCGACCGGGGTAGATGACGGCTCTGTCCGTCAAGTACGCTACAGTACACCCTTATCGCGCCAGTTTCGTTTAAGTCCCATGTAATTGGGGGCGAGCCTATTGCCATCAAACGGGCACAAATCCAGACTCCGAGCTGCTACTGAGAAATTCTTTATGGAAAAACCCACTTCACCGGCCTTGCGCGGATGTGACGCATATTTCCCCATAACTTGTCTTTTTGTTTGCTTTTTTCTTTAACTGCGTCATGTTTGCCGCAAATACTCGAATTTTCTTTCTTTTTCTTATACGTAGGTATCGAACCCTGGACTTTATGTTCAGTAGCGCTTGCGACCACTAGACCAACGAGGCAGTAAAAATCAACGACTAACGAGGATTTACTTTAAAAAAATAATTAATTACGTACAGAGGCCAGCACATCAAGTTACCACAATCTGTCAAATTTCTTTGATAGTATTTCAACTTTATTGCAAAGGTATAAGGTTCATTTTTAATTAAGAGAATTTGACAGTTAGGGACAGCTTGATGTGCTGGCGTCTGTACATCAGTATCATACTACTACTTTGGCCAACACTCAAGGACACATCTTCCACAACGGTCATCAATTATTCCATTGGAACTCCAGCTTAATTTTCTCTTAATACAGATTCGGAAAACAATCCCCAAGCATTCAACTTCTGACTCACTAGCTTCAGAAAACCTAACACACACGACATAAACTTGTGCCTACAATGTCTCCATCATAAAATTGATCCGCCTCCGAATCAAGACGAACGTTGAAACACTATACCACAAAATGTCAGGTGCAGTAGGTCAACTCGAACAGAAACTCAAACTCAAAGTATTTATTTCAAATAAACCAATTACAGGCACTTTTGAATTGTCAAGTGGTCGGTCAGTCAGAAAGATGAAGCTAGTGGCCCATTCCAAAGCAGTTGGTACATATGGAGAAGAACGGGCAAGAAACTCCATGGACACTCTTTTAAACAAAATATGGTTACAAAATATTGCTTACATAATTCATATTATTATTATACATGTGAGAACGATGCAGAACGTTAAAAGCATCCGATATAAAAATATGTAAAAACAGTTCAAAAATTAAATTAAAACAAGCCATAGCCGCTAAGAGATGACCAGTCTCTACTGACAGCGCCCGTTCACGAACATGACGCATGGATTAACAACACAATAAACGCACACAGACGACGCATAAGTACGGCGATCTCAAACTCATCATTTGCCTAGCATAATCAGCCTATAATATTCCCACTGCTTTGACACAGGGTTTTTCTACTAAGCGCGCCTAGTGCGGATTGGTAGATGTCTTGTCACATGTCTTCGAATTCTTGGTTCTAAGAGATGCCGGTTTCCTCATGATGTTTTTTCCTTTACCACTTTGAGAGCAGTGTTGATGAAATTATTTAGGTACACAAAGTAAAAGGGCCTGTCTAGATTCAAACCCACAACCTACAACACGTAAGTGGGGGCCGTTACCTCTGGGCTACTACTGCTCATCTACCAAGCCATTGCCCAATTGATTTGAGATTGTAGTCAATAACGTTACTTTTTATGTATTATCGAAACGCGGATTTTGTTCGTGATTTGTATGTAATACTAGCTGACCCGACAGACGTTGTCCTGTCTTAACTGTGATACCTACCCTACCTACCTACCTGCCTACCTACCCTACCTACCTACCTGCCTACCTACCCTACCTACCTAGCTACCTACCCTTCCTACCCTACCTACCTACCTACCCTACCTACCTACCCTACCTACCTAGCCTACCCTACCTACCCTACCTACCCACCCTACCTACCCTACCTACCTACCAACCCTACCTACCTACCTACCTACCTACCCTACCTACCTACCTACCCTACCTAAAAAAAAAAAACAAATGTATTCTGCTATTCAGGGCGGAGACAAATCCAACGAAACAAAAACCATGAAAATTGGTCCAGCAGATCTCGAGTTATAATGGAGGGAACAAACCCGACTTTCTTTTATACATATACTAGCTGACCCGACAGACGTTGTCCTGTCTTAACTATGATACCTACCCTACCTACCTACCTACCTGCCTACCTACCTAGCTACCTACCCTACCTACCCTACCTACCCTACCTACCCTACCTACCCTACCTACCCTAACTACCTACCTACCCACCCTACCTACACCAGCTACCTACCCTACCTACCTACCTACCCTACCCACCTACCCTACCTACCTACCCTACCTACCTACCCTACCTACCCACCCTACCTACCCTACTTACCTACCCTACCTACCTACCCTACCTACCCACCCTACCTACCCACCCTACTCACCCACCCTACCTACCCTACCTACCTACCTACCCTACCTACCCTACCTACCTACCTACCTACCTACCTACCTACCCTACCTACCTACCCTACCTACCTACCCTACCTACCTACCTACCCTACCCTACCTACCATATAGGAGGAAAATCAGCAGCTGATAGAAAAAAAAAAAAAAAATGTATTCTGCGATTCAGGGCAGAGACAAATCCAACGAAACAAAAACCATGAAAATTGGTCCAGCAGATCTCGAGTTATAACGAAGGGAACAAACCCGTCTTTCTTTTATATATATAGATATAGATAACAACGTGACGTTACAAATTTTTAAAACCAAATGCAATACTTATTAGCATTAAATGGAATTTTACAATTATATCTCCGCATTATATTTAATTTTTGTACGGCGATGGAAGTTTTTGAGACGAGTGGTCTTTTTTCCTAAGTGATTTCATATAAAAAAAATGTATTATAAGTACTTAGTTTATCAGCCATCTCATTACCATAATACTACTCTGTCAAGAAAGTACCGGGAAAAGATCAATAATACACAAAATGTCTGTTATTCATCCAAATTTATTTTATCACCTTCAAAGTATGCTCCTTTAGAAACGATACACTTGCGCCAACGAATAATCCATTCATCAAAACATTTTTTAAACGCTGCTTCCGGAATTGAGTTCAGTTCTCGCCGCGAATTCTCCTTTTTCGGTTTCGGTTCAGTTGGAAGGCGCCACTCCGAAGCTTGTTGACTAGTTTGCATGTCAAACTCGTAAACCCACGTCTCGTCACCAGTAACAATGCGTTTCATGAATGTTGGGTCCGAACTGACTCGTTCTAGCATGTCCTCAGCGACTTTCATGCGATTGAGTTTTTGGAGAAAATTCAGATCTTTTGGGACTAGCCGAGCAGCAACATGTTTCATACCCAAATGATTAGTTAAAATGGTACGGATCGACTCGTGAGATACAGAAAGTTCGGCGGCTATCTCTCTCAGAGTTGAATGGGGATTTTCAGTCACTATTTTCTTCACTTTTGTGATGTTAACTTCAGTTGCAGACGTTGACGGCCTACCAGAGCGAGGCAAATCTTCCATCACATCTCGACCGCTTTTGAACGCTTTGAACCACTCATAAGCACGAGTTTTTGATAAAGTCGATTCACCGTAAGCCTTCTGTAACATTTTCAGTGACTCCGAACACGAAATTCCATTGGCGATGCAAAATTTAAGACAAACTCTTTGTTCGATATTTTTGTCCATTATGAAATTCGCAATACACACTATATATGATATTACTAAAACCAGCACTGTATTTAATATAAATAACAGATGCAACTCAAACTCCGCGCCAAAATGGAAAACAGTTGTGCCAATCTAAAAACTACAAAAAAAACAAAAATTTGAATTTGGAACCGTAAACAAATCATCCATTCCCGATACTTTTTTGACTGAATGTACAAGCATTGGGTTGCTTAGCTTGGGACTATAATATATGGCATTGTGTGAAATGTCCAAGGATATTACTATTATTATTTTTGACCGTGCCAAATAGTCAATTATGTTGGGGTCAACATCCAATTAATCAGATGCTGCTGAATAGCTGTATTTTACATGGAGCGACTGCCTATCTGACCTCCACAACCTGGAAATAAGTCTGGGCTGGCAATATCAAACGAAACGCCAGTACTATCAAGTGCGATTTCCTTCGCTGTACAGCGCGAGCACCAATATGTATACACTGAGCAACTTTAAAAAATGATTTTCTCCTTCTGCATTGGTTGTAATTTTATGTTGTTAAAGATATAGTATTTGGGAACCCATACTAATATGAAATAGGTTCTATTATCACAAAGATATCGTTATTCCACGAGAAAATCGCTTTGTGAATGTTTCTAAGTGTATACATATTGGTGCTCGTGACTTTTTTTTTTTAAGGCTGGGAAATCATCCAATGACTGCTCCCGCTCTGGGTGGAGCGGAAGGGAGTGTCAGACTCTTACTGACTAAAACCCATCCATGTTCCTTCCATAGCCCTTTATGTTCCGGGGTAGCGGTAACCCTTTCGGACAATCCCGCTTACCCGGCAGGCTTGGCCCTGCGGGGCCCCTTCATATGCTGACATCTCTTTGAGGCGCGCGTGGAACATATACGCGCCGTACGGCAAGGGTCTGGTGCTGATCGGACGGTGAGTCACCCATTACTCACCGTCCGCAGGCCCGCGCCTACGGTGGCCGGGAGTCGTCACGTGGCTCCCGACGCCCGGGGCGTCTCCTGCAGCGGCTGGGACGGGAGGACCTTTCTCTCTCCCATCCCGCCACCTCCGTCGCGAGCATGACTTTTTCGCAGAAGGAGGTGACTGCCTCCCACTCCCTCTCGCCCCGGACCATGGCTTGCACCAGGGCCGAGCGCGAGAGGTCGCCGCCGCCGATCGCCTCTACGAGGACACGGCGGTGCTCCGCCCAAGCGGGGCAGGTTTGCACCGTGTGCTCTACCGTGTCCTCTGGGCGATCCTCGCAGTGGTGACACCCGGGCGTTTCCTCCCGCCTGATGATGTGCAGGAACCTCCCGAAACATCCATGTCCGGTGAGGACCTGCGTCAGGCGGTAGGTGAGGGCGCCGTGACGCCTCTCTAGCCACTCCTCAAAGAGGGGCCTTACCGCCACTATCGTGGCGTGCCCTTGGTGCTCGTGACTGTACGTTTAATCGTGTCGATGAATGGAGGAGCAGACCTTCTGCATCGATGTACTTGGTGCCTACACGCTGACTATCCCAGAAAACTATTACACGAAAGGAGTAAATCACTACTTTTATTCTTACGACACTCATATTGTTTTATGGGCCACGCAATCTGGTGTAATGGATAGTGTTGGGCTCTCGATATATACTCGATTATCGAGTACACGATTTATCGGGGTGAAGCGATTAGCGAAGGGTAATCGTTATGGATTACGGAAAGATTGGATAGTGGTGTTTAATGAAATTGACGGGAGATGGATAGCGGTTTTGTAGTCTTGATGTTGATAATGGGCAATTTTTTTTTTATGGAAGAAGAAGGAAGATACGTGTGGATTGAGTATGTTTCCAAAAGTTTTGACTAAATTTTGTAATGTTTTCTCGTCTTATTTATGTGTTGGAAGCATTTTATAATAATAATACCAGCCTATTAACTGTCTCACTGCAGGACAAATGCTTCTACTCATACATAGAAAAGGAAGTTTTTTTTTGTTAATTACATTTTAGGATGAAAGAAATTTAGCCCGAATGTCTGATGGCCAGTCTTGTCAGGGGTATTATGACCCAGTTATTGGGTTGTGGAGGTCAGAAACGCAGTCACTCCATGTAAAATACTGGTATTCAGATGCATACGATTAGAATGAAAGCCGAACCCAAGATAGTTGAGAAAAGGCTTAAGAAACTTTAGGAGGAAAGAGCTTTTACAAATAAATTCGTTAAACATATGAACATTTTTGCCTTTAGCTTCACTCTAAATGTTATTCGAGAGGTTATTTCAGCTCGAGGACGAAAAATCGATTAAGAATTGTTGCCTTGTCCATTCGTGTACAGAGGCCAGCACATCAAGTTACCACAAATACTGTCAAATTTCTTTGATAGTATTTCAACTTTATTGCAAAGACATAAGGTTCGTTTTTAATTGAGAAAATTTTACAGTTAGGGATAGCTTAGTGTGCTGGCGTCTGTACTTAGTCCAGTCATAAATGACAATCGGCCGTGTCTTGAGTGCATGCAGCTTAAGTTTCCACCTTAGGATCTAGACAGACGGACTGCATTTCAACTGCATTGACTGCTTTGCATAATGCATTTCGTACGACTGCAAACCAAGCGTGCAACCCGATTGTAGTCGGTTTGCAGTTCCAACGACTGCACGCTCACTGCAAGCTAGCCCCGGCTTCGCACGACTGCGATGTAGATACAATCACGCGGGTGAAAGCTAGTTAAACTATACGTATCAACCTTCCGCTTGAATCACTCTATCTATTTATGAAAACCGTATTAAAATATCAACGCTTACTAGAGGGCCAGATGGCGGGATGCAACTTTGCTTTATACCAGGGGTCGGCAAGTCATTTTAAGTGGCGTTCGGATACGTTTGAAAAATGTTATCGAGGTCCAAAAAAACCTCTTTTCATCATCTTTCCAGTATTTTTTATTTTATTTTGAATAATACAGATATACATATATACCTACTAGGTTATTATTATAAAACACAATAGGTCTGTACCGAGTCTAAGGCAATCTCTTGCGCCACACTTCACGGCATAGCAACAGCTATGCGTCTACTTACCAAAGTAAAATTAAACGAATCAAATAAGATTCTACGTGGCAATTAAATAAAAATATTATAATTGGTTAATTTTTTTGCCACATTTGGCGACCCAAGTTCCGATCTTTCGCAGACCGGAAATTAACCGCGCTCCAACTGTTGCCGACCGTTGCTTTATACTATGTAGAGATAGTTGTTCCACACATGCTTCGCAAGGTTCGATATTATTATTACAATCTGGTCTCTCTTATGGTGGGATATATTAACCTCCATATAACAATGATTCCACATAAATAACACTATAGTTCTCAGTATCAGCGTCACGTTTTTCATTTCGTATTCAAATCGTTCCCGTATAAAAGCTGATATAGGAAATCAAATTCCTGCGCCTAAGGAAAGACACGAAATATATTTATTACTTTTATGTTCAAGCTCGTTCGCTATATTCTATATTCGTAGGATTTTTCTGTTCTAAATTGGTTCGTGAACGGATTTGCATTGCTCCGGCATCAAATACAAATCGTTCTTGTAAAGAAAAAGAGATTTTTTTTGGTGAATTTTTTTCCGACAAATAACAGTTCCGCATTTTCATTGAAATTGGGGGAATTTAATATCCTACGGGAATGTACTGCCGCAAAAAGTACCCTATGTGTTAATCCAGGTTATAAAATAGCTCACGGTGGAGATCGGCCCAGCTTGGGTGGAGCACCACCTTGTCCTCGTAAAGGTGATTGGCGGCGGCTGCGACCTATCGCGTCCGGCCCTGGTGCAAGCCATGGTCCGGAGCGAGAGGGAGTGGGAGGCAATCTTCTCCTTCTGCGAAGGAGGTGGCGGGTTTGATGAAGGACAGAACCTCACGTCCCAGCCCCTCCGGGCGTCTGGAGCCGCGTGACGACTCCCGGCCACGGTAGGCGCGGGCCTGCGGACAGTGAGTAATGGGTAGCTCACTCGTGCCGGTCGGCGCGTACATGTTTCACGTGCGCCTCAAAGAGATGTCAGCAATAAAGAAGCAGCCCGTTAGGGCCAAGCCTGCCGGGTAAGCGGGATTGTCCGTAAGGGTCACCGCTACCCCGGAACATAAAGGGCTAAGGAAGGAACATGGATGAGTTTTATTCTGTAAGAGTCTGACACTCCCTTCCGCTCCACCCGGAGCCGGAAAAGTCATTTGACGTCCCACCTTACAAAAATAAAAGTTTGCAAACTATCTGTGTGCTTAATATCCAAATTCGATTAGCCGCTTTTTGGGCCAATCCGGAACATACATACACGAAAACCAGATGGAAAACGATACATTTTAGCCACCAGGGGAAGGTTGCTAGAATGTAAACAAGTCATCACGCCTGGATTCCTGGAAGGATAAGGCAGAGGTGTTCTTATAGTACACCCATATACCGCCAGCTATGTTAACCTCCCTTGGAATAAGAAGCAGGCTTATTGCCATCAACTGAGCACAAACTCAACCTGCTCCTGAGAAATGGCAATCGTCCAGATGGCAAAACCCAATAACACTTTTTACCCGATCCGGGAATCAAACGACCTCATGCTCAACACTAGCTCTTGCGAGCAACGAGGCAGTCACATTTATTCTAGCTAACCATATAATTTTTGCAAACATACGTACCTAGGTACAATCACCTAATGAAGATGAGACAAGATAGTTTCTATGCAACATTACACACGAAACAATGCTCTTGGACGCAGCTGCAAAATGAAAACTATTTCCATGTTCCTTTCCACACTCAACTTTTATATCCATACTTGTAAATATAGAATCTACTTATACATACTCTAATAACAATACATACATGCAAAAGAACCTCAGTGTGCATATCGCGTCGGTCTGTCTGCCTGGCTTTTAGATTTGTTAGTCTTAGTGTTTGTTATCATGTTCATATTCATAGACAATACGTGTCAATGTTTTGTCTGTGGCCCATCCATTGTCCATGGCCGAGATACTGATTGTCAATAGTTTTAATGGCTCTGAATATTTTTTTATATTTATATAGGTTTTTAGCTGCTTTGCCCGGTTGTATTTCTTTTCTTTCTTCTTTCCTGGCTGTGTATAATCAGCCTATAATGTTCCCACTGCTGGGACACCAGTCATCTCTGTGAGAGTGAGTGGGCTGTACACAACCACCATCACGCTGTCTTAGTGCGAGTTGGAAGCTCTCACATGACTCCGAAATTTTTGGTTCTAGAACATTTCCTCACGGTGTTTTCCTTCACCGTTTTGAGAGCAGTGGTGATGGAGTTGTTTAAACAAAGTAAAGAGCCTGCCTGGGTTGGAACCCACGACCGTTAGTTAGGGCCGCTATCACTGGGCCACCATTTCTAATTATTTGCAATTGCTTATCTATTTGCAAATAAACGTATTTCCTTTTTTTTCAGGGTATTTACCCAAAGGGTATAACGGGACCCTATTACTAAATCTACACTATCCGTCTGTCAGTATGTCCGTCTGTCACCAGGCTGTATCTCATGAACCGTGATAGTTAGGCAGTTGAATTTTTTACAGATGATGTATTTCTGTTTCTGCAATAACAAAAAATACTAAAAAACAGAATAAAATAAATATTTAAGGGGGCTCTCATACAACAAACGTGATTTTTATTAGCCGTTTTTATAGATAATGGTACGGAACCCTTCGTATGCGTCTTGCGCTTGTTTTCTTTTTTTCTTATAGTAAAACGGATTTGGATCGTCTCACGAATGTACTACGAACTAGATATGGACATAAGATACTTTTCTTAATATTTGATTTTAGTTTTTCTAAAGGCGGAAATAATTCCATTGCCGGGAGTTTAGATTAATTGTGCCCGGTTTCTGGCAATAGGCTTGCCCCCTATTACATGGGACTTTAACATAACTGCCTAAATTTGGTCGTACTTAATATAGGTACACCTCTGCCTAACACTTTAAAGAAACAAGTCGTGATGTTATTAGTATTATGTTTATAAGACCATTTCACAAATGAATACCCACAATAAACATCTACAAGAATAAAACGTAATAAAACTACGAGGCTATGGGTTATCTTGTTATACCAACGTTATTGCGTTACAATGGCCCTTCAGCCCCTAATTAAGGCAACGGGTTCCGTCTACTACAAAACAGAAGTAAGGGTGTGCTTACACGAGTAATTTTTGGCTATTATTGTGGAGCAATCTATTGTATTAAGCTACTCCATATTGCTCAATATGAAAGTATCTATAACAATACATTGCTTCATTGTAAAACCGGAGTAAATTGCTCGTGTTGCTCTGAATTGAACAATAAAGCTGAGATGCGCTTTCACAAGCAATTGTTGAAATAATGAGAGAAGTAATATATAGTTCACTCTATTATTTTTCTTTATATTCTTAGTGTTTGATCATCATCATCATTCTCCTGCCCTTATCCCAATTTATTTGGGGTCGGCGCAACATGTCTTCTTCTTCCATACTTCTCTATTAGTCGTCATCTCGGTAGTCACTCCCTTTCTAGCCATATCATCTCTCACACAATCCATCCATCGTTTCTTTGGTCTCCCTCTACTTGTATAGCCATCCACATTCATACTCACAACTTTCCTGACAACATTTTCCTCATTCCTCCGCATAACATGCCCATACCATGACAACCGATTTCCACACAACTTTTCAGTCATTCTTAGTATTTGATAAAAATCTTAAATGAATTTATAGATTATTGACAGACAACACACAGCTTAAACCGGTTGGTCTACAAGCATGAAATTTTGCACAAGAGTTCCATAAATAACAAAGGTTGAACTAAAGAAGGGTTTCTTGAAAATTCATCCCCTAAAAGGTTAAATAGGGGATGAAAGTTTGTCACAATTACTGATTCCATCGAGCACACTGCTCGAATGCTTTAACGCTAAAACAAAATGTTCGTACTAGTTAAGGGATGAGTCTGTTGTACACAGTTCATGTATGTTTTACAGAGTTACGAAGAGAAATATGCTGCGATGTTGTTTGTTGTTCTTGATAGAAACATGTAAACATGTGCATACTTTGTTTGCCTTTTAGGTTAGAACTGCATATGTTTGTGCTTAGCGTAGACTATAAACTCAATCTGCCTTGCCTTTTCCCAAATTTGGGGTTGGCTTCCAGTTTAAGGGGATGCAGCTGAATACCAGCATTTTACATGGAGCGACTGTCTATCTGACCTCCAAAACCCAGTTATAGGTTATAGAATACCTCTTGGTAAGACTGGCTGTCAGACTTTCGGCCTTCTAACTACCCATAACGACTGTTAAAGATCAACGAATGACAGCCGAAACCGAAGGCTTAACGCGCTTTCCGAGGCATGGAGGAGTCTCGATATGTAAAGATGGTAACCCACCAACGAACCAACCCCAGCAAGCGTAGTTTAACCTGGTGGATCGATCCGTGTGACTGTTATTACTTAGCCATGAGCTCCGAGTTCGAAATCTGAACTAATAGTAAAAATACAAAAGACTCTGTGTCTCTTTCCATGGTTTATATTGGCTTGCTTTAGAATGATTTTGGTGGAGTTGGGTATACAGGGTGAAATTCAATTCAGGGGCAATATTTTAAGGGTTCATTATACTCATCATTGTGAACTACTTTTACTATGGGAACACATTCAAAATGTACAGCTGATTTTTTTTCGCGATTTTAGGTGTGTAAAATATTCAAATATCGCTCATGAATTCAATTTCACCCTGTATACCCAACTCCACCAAAATCATTCTAAAGCAAGCCAATAAACCATGGAAAGAGACACAGAGTCTTTTGTATTTTTACTATTAGTTCAGATCTCGAACTCGGAACTTTAGAGTGAAATCAGCTTTTATATGAAACTCCATGTTTACATCTAGAAGTACAAACATGTTCTGATACTGAGAAGTAGATTCTAAAGGTAAGGTGGTGGTAAGGAGGATAGCGACGCTGATTATGGTGTCATACGAGTACTAACGCAAGAATACATTTTTACCTTAAGAGATCCATAATTTTCTACCAGCAAACTAAAGCCTGGAAAAAATCCGGAACCAAAACGGAACACAGAATAAAAAAGAAACAGAAAACACCAATACCTACTTACACATTTTTATCCGATGCTTTTTCTAAGACTTTTCGCTATTCCGATCACGTATAAACAAGTCGAGTAATTTAGGTTTTCAATACTGTTTCTGTACCTGCGAAAAGGGAGAAACTACAAAAAAATATATTTCACCTTGAACAAGTTATTGAGGCAAAGAATAAGTTCGAACGAAGTTACTCGCGAAATGTGTCCAATAAATAATTTTACGCCAATTGCGAAGATTGGGAAAAGATTTGATGCGATTACTGTAACGAAATTATCGGCTTTGTTTTGTATCTGTACTAACATTAGTTGTTTTGGCAAGAATTAAAAACTTTCAGACAAACTTTCAAATGATAAAGACATTTTATTCAAACTAGGCTAAACATGAGCTCTTTTTTAACCTCAAAATTACATGAGACAGCCCACCAAAATTCCCGTCTTTCACCACTTCCAAATTCCCCAGCAGCACCGCCATCTTTTGCCGTTTCATCTCCAACTGTCCCCTTTTGTTGTATTTGTTAAGTTAGATATTATATTATAGACATTACGCGTAAGAAAAAACCCAACTGTAAATAGAAGTGGCATCAATCAATTTTAAGTCCCTTCAACGTAAATCTATATCTCACTTTGCCCTATTTCATAAGCTGCATACAAAACACATCCTAATAATAACTTAAGGTGCTGCCCCACAACAGCCTACGGCTAGCGTAGCGTTGTACTCTATCTACTTGAACAGTATCTTTTTTATGAAAATACTGTATCTGCCGGCGGCTTCACACGCGTGATGTCGGAAATTACGCCACGGGAACGTACTACAGGGACAAAAATACAAATATTTTATAGATGTAATTCAGGTTATAAACTATCTGTGTGCAAAATTTTATCTAGATCCGTTCAGCGTGATTGGTTAAACATACATCCATCCAAACTTACACATTTATAAGATAAGCGGCCTCATCTACTGTGACCTACAGCCCCGCTATGCACGAATGCGTCGCTGGTAAACAAATAAATTGCGCAGCTAACGCAAAAACCTCTCCAGGTATATCTTACGTAGCGGTAGACCAGCCTTTCCCAAAGTGGCGATAACGCCCCCTTGTGGGGCAGGCCTAAAAGGGGGCAGTAAGAGACCCAGAAAAAATGTGGCGTTGTGTAGAGGCTTAGGGGGCGATTTGTAATTTCATCTAGATAGTGGTTTTTAAGTAGGTGAAAAAATGGGGGCGCTAAAAAATAATTTAGTAGACAAAATAAGTTTGGGAACCCCTGCGGTAGACGTACGGCTCTATTCCCATTTCAACGTATATATGTATATGTAACCCTGTTTACCTCTCTACTTACCTATACTTGACCCGCGGCGACCGCAACGCCTGTGACTTACTTAAGTAAAACTTAAACTTAGCATACTAACATAGCATAAGTAAAGTTGCTGGAAGTTACGGAACTTTCGAATTACTCAGACAACTTAGCTCGACTTAAAAGTTTCAATTGCAATGAGGAAGATGCGAAATGGGGAAGGATGCTAGGACAAGTTTTTGAGATATGAACATAATAATTATCATACTTGTATTAAATACTTAATACAAATACATATTCAGACTCCTGGCTGCTACAGGGAGTTTCCTGATGGCAAAACCAATAACACATTGCCTGAACTAAGGATAGAACGCAGGACTTCGGCTAGGCAGATTGATTGATTGAGTTCCAGTCTTACCGAATACAGGTGAATACCAGTATATAACATGAAGAAATTTTCTATTTGACCGCCTCAAACAAGTTATTCAGTAATCCTGGTAAGACTGGTTGTGATACTTTCGGGCTCCTGATAGCCCGTCATTAATATGCCTGCCTTCTCCCATGTTAGTTGAGATCGGCACACGGCGATCGGGACAGTGTGTCTGAGTCACGTGACTTTGTCACTGTGTCACGTGATTGTGTGTCCGAAACACATGACTGTGTTTGAAGCACGTGACTGTGTGTCTGAGGCACGTGACTGTGTGTCTGAGTCACGTGACTTTGTTTCTGAGTCACGTGACTGTGTGTCTGAGGCACGTGACAGTGTGTCCGAGTCACGTGACTGTGTGCCTGAGTCACGTGACTTTGTTTCTGAGGCAAGTGACAGTGTGTCCAAGTCTTGTGACTTTGTCACTGTGTCACGTGATTGTGTGTCTTTGTCACATGACTTTGTTTCTGAGTCACGTGACTATGTGTCTGAGGCACGTGACAGTGTGTCCGAGTCTTGTGACTTGTCACTGTGTCACGTTATTGTGTGTCTTTGTCACGTGACTTTGTTTCTGAATCACGAGACTGTGTGACTGAGGCACGTGACTGTGTGTTTGAGTCACGTAACTTTGTTTCTGAGTCACGTGACTGTGTGTCTGAGCCACGTGACAGTGTGTCCGAGTCACGTGACTGTGTGTCTGAGTCACGTGACTTTGTTTCTGAGTCACGTGACTATGTGTCTGAGGCACGTGACAGTGTGTCCGAGTCACGTGACTTTGTCACTGTGTCACGTGACTGTGTGACTGAAGCACGTGACAGTGTGTCCGAGTCACGTAACTTTGTCACTGTCACGTGATTGTGTGTCCGAAACACGTGACTGTGTGACAGAGGCACGTGATCGTGTGTCCGAGGCACGTGACTGTGTCTGAGGCACGTGACTGAGGCACGTGACTGTGTGTCCGAGTCTTATGATTTTGTCACTGTGTCACGTGATTGTGTGTCTTTGTCACGTGACTTTGTTTCTGAGTCACGTGACTGTGTGACTGAGGCACGTGACTGTGTGTCTAAGGCACGTGACTTTGTGTCTGTGTCACGTGCCTGTGTCCAAGTCACGTGGCTGTGTGTCTAAGGCACGTGAATTTGTGTCTGTGTCACGTGATTTTGTGTCCGAGCCACGTGACTATGTGTCTGAGGCACGTGACTGTGTGTCTGAGGCACGTGACTGTGTGTCTGTGTCACGTGCCTATTTGTCTGAGTCACGTGACTGTGTGTCTGAGGCAAGTGACAGTGTGTCCGAGTCTTGTGACTTTGTCACTGTGTCACGTGATTGTGTGACTTTGTCACGTGACTTTGTTTCTGAGTCACGTGACTGTGTGTCTGAGGCACGTGACAGTGTGTCCGAGTCTTGTGACTTTGTCACTGTGTCACGTTATTGTGTGTCTTTGTCCCGTGACTTTGTTTCTGAGTCACGAGACTGTGTGACTGAGGCACGTGACTGTGTGTTTGAGTCACGTAACTTTGTTTCTGAGTCACGTGACTGTGTGTCTGAGGCACGTGACAGTGTGTCCGAGTCACGTGACTGTGTGTCTGAGTCACGTGACTTTGTTTCTGAGTCACGTGACTATGTGTCTGAGGCACGTGAATTTGTGTCTGTGTCACGTGATTTTGTGTCCGAGCCACGTGACTATGTGTCTGAGGCACGTGACTGTGTGTCTGAGGCACGTGACTGTGTGTCTGTGTCACGTGCCTATTTGTCTGAGTCACGTGACTGTGTGTCTGAGGCAAGTGACAGTGTGTCCAAGTCTTGTGACTTTGTCACTGTGTCACGTGATTGTGTGACTTTGTCACGTGACTTTGTTTCTGAGTCACGTGACTGTGTGTCTGAGGCACGTGACAGTGTGTCCGAGTCTTGTGACTTTGTCACTGTGTCACGTTATTGTGTGTCTTTGTCACGTGACTTTGTTTCTGAGTCACGAGACTGTGTGACTGAGGCACGTGACTGTGTGTTTGAGTCACGTAACTTTGTTTCTGAGTCACGTGACTGTGTGTCTGAGGCACGTGACAGTGTGTCCGAGTCACGTGACTGTGTGTCTGAGTCACGTGACTTTGTTTCTGAGTCACGTGACTATGTGTCTGAGGCACGTGACAGTGTGTCCGAGTCACGTGACTTTGTCACTGTGTCACGTGACTGTGTGACTGAGGCACGTGACAGTGTGTCCGCGTCACGTAACTTTGTCACTGTCACGTGATTGTGTGTCCGAAACACGTGACTGTGTGACAGAGGCACGTGATCGTGTGTCCGAGGCACGTGACTGTGTCTGAGGCACGTGACTGAGGCACGTGACTGTGTGTCCGAGTCTTATGATTTTGTCACTGTGTCACGTGATTGTGTGTCTTTGTCACGTGACTTTGTTTCTGAGTCACGTGACTGTGTGACTGAGGCACGTGACTGTGTGTCTAAGGCACGTGACTTTGTGTCTGTGTCACGTGCCTGTGTCCAAGTCACGTGACTGTGTGTCTAAGGCACGTGACTTTGTGTCCGTGTCACGTGATTTTGTGTCCGAGCCACGTGACTATGTATCTGAAGCACGTGACTGTGTGTCTGTGTTACGTGAATGTGTGTCTGTGTCACGTGCCTATTTGTCTGAGTCACGTGACTGTGTGTCTGAGGCAAGTGACAGTGTGTCCGAGTCACGTGACTTTGTCACTGTCACGTGATTGTGTGTCCGAAACACGTGACTGTGTGTCTGAGGCACGTGACAGTGTGTTTGAGGCACGTGACTGTATATCTGAGGCAAGTGACGGTGTGTCTGAGGCACGTGACGGTGTGTTTGAGGCACGTGACTGTGTGTCTGAGACACGTGACTGTGTATTCAAGTCACGTGATGGTGTGTCTGAGGCACGTGACGGTGTGTTTGAGGCACGTGACTTTGTGTCTGTGTCACGTGCCTGTGTGTCAAGTCACGTGACTGTGTGTCTGTGTCACGTGACTGTGTGTCTGAGGCACGTGACAGTGTGTCCGAGTCATGTGATTTTGTCACTGTGTCATGTGATTGTGTGTCTTTGTCACGTAATTTTTTTCTGAGTCACGTGACTGTTTGACTGAGGCACGTGACAGTGTGTCCGAGTCACGTGACTTTGTTACTGTCACGTGATTGTGTGTCCGAGTCACGTGACTGTGTGTCTTTGTCACGTGACTTTGTTTCTGAGTCACGTGACTGTGTGACTGAGGCACGTGACTGTATGTCTGAGGCACGTGACTTTGTGTCTGTGTCACGTGATTGTGTGTCCAAGCTACGTCACTGTGTCTGAGGCACGTGACTGTATGTCTGAGTCACGTGACTTTGTTTCTGAGTCACGTGATTGTGTGTCCGAAACACGTGACTGTGTGTCTGAGGCACGTGACAGTGTGTTTGAGGCACGTAACTGTATATCTGAGGCACGTGACGTTGTGTCTGAGGCACGTGACGGTGTTTCTGTGTCACGTGCCTATTTGTCTGAGTTACGTGACTGTGTGTCTGAGGCAAGTGACACGCAACACGTTTTATTCATACTCCATACGCATTTTTTTAGGATGGTATATCATCAAATGACTCCTCCCGCTGTGAGTGAAGCGGAAGGGAGTGTCAGACTCTTACTGATTGAAAACCATCGATGTTCCTTCCTTAGCCCTTTGTGTTCCGGGGCAGCGGTAACCCTTTCGGACAAACCCGCTGACCCAATAATACAGTATGTGTTTTTTTTAATATTAACGGTTTCGATTCCTGGCTAGAAATATTGATATGTCAAAAATTTTGTGATGCAGTTTCCTGAAACTTTATTCACGCATTTATATGGACGCGCCGTCACGCTATCGTTCACCCCTTCCTCATTCATATAATTCCTCATACAATCCATCCATCTTTTCTTTGATAACCTTTAACGACCGTGACAAAGATCTACAAATCAGTCAGCAGATTTATAGCAGCTAGTTCTTTAGAACACATCATCTGCCTAGCCTTTTCCCAACTATATTGGGGTCGGCTTCCAGTCTAACCGGAAGCAGCCGAATACCAGCGTTTTACATGGAGCGACTGTCTATCTGACCTCCACAACCCAGTAACTGGGCAATACGATACCTTTTGGAAAGAACTGGCTGTCAGATTTTCGTGCTTCTGACGACCCGTAACGACTGTCAAAGATGCACAAATGACAGCCGGGACCTACGGCATTACGAGGCACGAGACACGGAGGAGTCTCGATATGTAAATATGGTTACGCATCCACGGCCAACCCCGGCAAGCGTAGCTTAACCTGATGGATCGACCCGTGCGGCTGTTAGTACTTAGCCACGAGCTCCTCTAGAACACGACAACATGTCTAAATTAAATCCCTGCATTGCAAGCACGCACTGAACATCGGCAACGAATACTAATGAATATAAATTCTACTTAATTATGTCTGCATCTTGCAGCTTTAATTAACTTCTATTCGACTCTTACGTACAGTGTGTACAGTCGGAGGCAAGTATGTACACACTTTGCGAAAACCTTTCTACTTTTTCAGTTCGCCTAAGGGTCAGTTTTTAACCTTCATGTAACTTATATGAGAGGAATAAAATTTTCGAAAGAAAGAAAAAAATAAAGAAGTTAATTTTGTAAATTTTCCTGCCAATCAGCATTGCCATCCAAAGTGGCAACGCTGCCAGCCTTTTTGCCACATTTCTTGACAGCAATGAGGACGAATTTTTCGACGCCCTATGAGCTCTTCCCTTTTCTTTACTACTTATCTATACATATAATAAATTTGTAGAAAAGTGGTGTCTGTACAATAGAAATAAATAAAAAAAAAGTAGCAGGGGTTGTTATTATATCGATGCCAATTCTTTTGTGGTATCCACAGGCAAGTCCGGTTAAGCAGTATACAACCCTATGGTTGAGCTGCGAGATGCCACTATCAAAAAAAAAACACGCCGCTGCCATAAGGATTCAGTTATTCGTAGCGTTATCCTGGAGAGTATAGGCGAATAGTTGCATTCGATTATTGCGATTCACTTGAATACTGACTGATTCCATATTTCATTTATTTATATTTCAGGGTTTGTAGGTTAGGTTCTTTTTCTAAATTTTTCTTAAAATCTATCTATAATATAATAAAACAGTAAAAAAAAGTGTCTGAACATTGAATATATTAAAAAAATAATGATTGAATGGTTTAGAAACAGTAATAGAGCACGAATCCAAAAAAAAGATCGGTCTGTTTGTCTGTATGTCTGTTTGTTTGTACACGCTAATCTTCGGAACTACTGGATGGATTTGAATGATTTTTTTTGTTGTGTAGGTATTAAGTCTGAGCAACAAATAGACTATAATTCATATTGGAAATTTGAACACCTGATGCAGAACCGCAACAGACCAGCTAAACTAGAAAGAGATACAAAAATAGTACCGTAACAAAAATTGTTCCGCGTGATGAGCATTTTCTGCTGAGAGAATAAATTTGAAGATCTGGATCACCTGATGTGGAACTCCAAGAGCCCAGCTACACTATAACAGATGGAATAACGTCTTAGCAAAAGTTGTTCAGCCTGATGAGCACTCTCTCATAAAAATTTAAGATCTGGAACACCTGTTGTGGAATTCCAAGAGCCCAGCTACACTATAACATATACAGAGTTGATACGACAGAGGGGCTTTCCTTCAAACAGCTTATACTAGGGACCATTTTCAAGCTCTGTACCAAAAATCAATTGAATAGGAGCAGTAGTTTAGTCGCAAATGTGTTTTTTAAGTTTTTGCCCCGTTTGAACACGATGTATCTTTCCTAACAGCGCTCCAGCGTGCACGCGTCGGTGCCGCTGCGTTACAAGGTCAGTTTTTATTTACAAAGGGTGGTTGCGTTTTACTCTGATTTGTAAGCTATTTAGTTTGTTTGAAAAAATAAAAACCTCATTTTTTTTTTTTTTTACCGTACAGAGTTAATACTAAACACGTATAGTATACGTAGTGTAATTTAATGCCCCTCTGTCATATCAACTCTGTATAGGAATGACGTCTTAGCAAAAGTTGTCCAATCTGATGAGCACTTTCTGTTGACTCATAAAAATCGAAGATCTGGAACACCTATTGTAGAACTCTAAGAGCCCAGCTACATTATAACACATATAGGAATGACGTCTTAGCAAAAGTTGTTCGGTCTGATGGTCATTCCTATTGACTTATAAAAATCGAAGATCAGAAACATCTAATGTGGAAATCAAAGCTATCACTAATTTCACTGTATAATTATAAAATAACATAAGCTGGGAGTACTTCCACGCGGTGAAGGCGGTACAGACGCCAGCACATCAAGCTATACCTAACTGTCAAATTTTTTCAATTAAAAATGAACCTTATGTCTTTGCAATAAAGTTGAAATACTATCAAAGAAATTTGACAGATTGTGGTAACTTGATGTGCTGGCCTCTGTACTTATATCATTAAAAATTTGACTCTGCTGGCCAAAACTCCCATTATTTTTTCATTTTACCAAATAATATATATGCCTTCGGACTTATGTTATTTGAGTGTTTAATTTCCTTTTCTATTTATCTTCGTGACACAGTAGCCTACCCGATAACGCCTGGGAGCAGTCCCTTAGATTTTATTTGATCACTTATATTCACAATAAAATTATAACCATGCCTAGAAAGAGGTCAAATCTTTCCCAATGTTCCAAAAGAGCTAAAAGATTGAAGATCATAAGATCCCAAGAATCTACCAAAGAGCGTCACGAGAGACTTGATGCTGTTTTAAAACATCCGGCTGCAACTCGCTCCGTGGAAACCTCTTCGGATCGCGACGCACGCCTGCGTTCTCAGCATATTTACGCATCTACTTCCAGGTCTCTAGAGACCAGTGAAGAATATGATGCGCGACTGACCGCAGATCGTGCAAGTCATGCATTGTCTCGCGAATCGGAGACGTTCATGGATAGAGAATTACGCTTGAGTTCCAAGCGTATCTACGCATCGAGTTCTAGCTAGGTCTCTAGAGACAATTGGGGAATGTGATGCGTGACTAACCGCTGATCGTGCAAGTTATGCATTGTCTCGCGAATCGGAGACGTTCACGGATAGAGAATTACGCTTGAGTTCCAAGCGTATCTACGCATCGACTTCTAGGTCTCTAGAGATATGTGGGGAACGTGATACGCGACTGACCGCTGATCGTGCAAGTCATGCATTGTCTCGGGAATCGGAGACGTTCACGGATAGAGAATTACGCTTGAGTTCCAAGCGTATCTACGCATCGACTTCTAGATCTCTAGAGACAAGTGGGGAACGTGATGCGTGACTGACCGCTGATCGTGATTCAGATCTTCGATTTTGACGACCCCGTTGTGGCATAAGCAACAGGATACGCGTACGAAGTCGCGGGCAGAAGCTAGTACATAATATATATATACATTTTTTTAGTCTTAGGTTGTATATTGTATTAAAGATTTGCGTTAAATTTATTCTTCGTTAATTGTGTACATCTTTTTGCCCTTTACTGTACTTGCAATGTGGATTAGTTACGTTCATGTAATATCAGAACACCGACCTATGTGGTACCTTATACATAGCCCATGTATTGTTGAATAGCATGCAGAGCGGATTTTAGTTAAGCCCCATACATGTATTTGTAAGGGGCTTCTTCAGAATGCAAATAAGCCCTTAACACGTATTTTAAGTGCAAGTGTTGTATTGTATATTCACCTTTATATTGTTAAAAATAAAGTCGCGTTTTGTGTCTGTGTGACCACGCTTATAAACCAGAAAATGGATGTTTTCATCGAAGGGTCAAGCAGAAGTGTATAGCTTCATCTTCATTTCCAAATCCAATTTTTAATTCCAAAGATTAGCGCACTCAAACAAAGAAACAAACTCTGTTCAGTTTTGCTATATTATTTAGCACAGATTATGTGTATGATAATGCTGATTTCAGATCGTTCGTTTACTAAGCCAAAGCTGACGTAGGGGCTATTACGCCGTAGCTCGCGAAGCTATTGCTACGCCGTAGCTAGCGTAGCCATTACTACGCCGTAGCTATCGTAGCCAGTACTACGCCGTAGTTGGCGTAACCATTACTACGCCGTAGCTGGTATAGCCCTTTGCCATTTCGGTATGTATCGTTCATAGTTAAGAACGAAACTTTACTCCGCCGAATAAACATTACTTCACAAAACCAAAGATCCACAAACTTCCCAAGTCTTGTTACCATAACAGCGTAATCCAAAAAAACTTATTTATCTCAAACAGTAGAACTAAAAGAACAATTCTTACTTCTTTTCGCTGGCCACAGGGACTCAACTTTGCCATTGTTGCCACCTTAGCTTTATAAAGTTTTCACTAAGACTTGCATTCAGAGGTTTACTTACTGCGAGTGGTTTAGTACTAAAGCAGGGGTTGTGAACCTGTGGAGCGCGACAGAGTTTTGGGCACGAACTTTGATTTTAGAACGAAATCAAGATTGAATGTAAAGCTGCAGTCTTCTAAGTCTACGGCAGCCGTCACATAGCGTCAGCAATTTACCGTCGAACTGCAACGTTATTTACTTTTTGGTTCAGAAATAAATTTGATTTGATTTGATTTATGAAAGTAAGTAGTTGAAGAAATTTCGAAAAGGAAAGCTACTGTCAAAGTTTCATGTGTCTAAAGATATTGTTTTGTTTTAAATCATAAGTGAGGACTTTCGTTCCTGAAGGGGTCCGCCGACCGCAAACGCTTTTAAAATTTTATTGAGCTTCGCTTTTGTCATGTCAAATATGTTATACCTGATAACATATTTGACATGTGTGATGTCACGTCAAAGCTTGTTTTTTTTTTTAATTTAGGCCGAGTTACACCAATGAAACTGAACGCGATTAGCGCATAAGCTCCGTTTAAGAACTGTCAGTATCATTATTTTATCTATGGAATATTGTCACCGACAGATCTCGGACGCGGTTTAGATGTGCTGTTTGCATTTAGTCTATTGGTGATGTATTTTTATTCACAGTCAAAGTAACTATATTTATTCACATAATATTTACGTAACTAAAACACTAAGTTGTTTATGGCACACAAAGTGAAAAGGTTTGTCACCCCTGCACTAAAGTATTTGCCGTCCACTGCGGGTCCTTAGATTTTTGTACGAGGAATCTTTTAGTAAGTTTATACGACAAACACGGCAATGTTATACTTTAAATATAATGTTATTTTATTTTGATAATCAAAACGGATTCAAAGAGTGATGTACTTGGGGTGTCATAGAGTAGTGTTTAATTCTCAGTCGTATAAACACGACTCGGCGGCACGAGGACGAAAACATTTTTGTCGTATTACTCCGACTTGGACGGTTAAAAGGTAAATAAACTACTAATAATCTCAAACTTTAAAGCAAGAGGAAACGTTGAGGGGTGTCACCTGTCGCTTTGTGTTTACAACGAGTGCGAGAACTGGGGGCCAAGTCTAGTAATGTACAAATACTTTACGCTTTAGTCTCTCCATTGTACGTTTTTCTCATATTTTATAAGGCAAATCTGTTAAAAACTCACAATGCAGAGACTATGAATTGAGTTACAGAGTAAACTATGTTTTTTTATCGTCCGATCCAGCCTGTCCATATGAAGGGGCCCGTTAGGGCCTTAGCCTGCCGGGTAAGCGCGATTATCCAAAAGGGTTACCGCTACCCCGACTAATTACACTAGACAAAAGCTTTTCATCGCAAATAAATTTAGTTTTACTTCATTAATATTGATAGACCTGCGCTGAAACTAGTTTTACCTACTTATTCCCTGGAGTAGGAACCGTAAACTAACTAAAACAGCGACAAGGGAACGCTTGCGAGGGCAACGAGAAACTCGATAAACATACACAAGTAGGTACGGTAATATGACACATCACGTTTGTGCTACGGCTACATTGTCGCGATAAAGAAAGAAAGAAAGAAAGAAAAATATTTATTCAGCACAAACAGGACGCACAAATATAAAACAAACAAACCAAAAAAAGTCACATACTATATCCGTGCAAATCAGCTAAAAAACCTCGTATTCAGAAACATCAATAACATTGACAGTTGGTATCGCGGCCATGGACAATGAATGGACCACAGACAAAAACTGACAACCTAATCAACATAATATTGATATTGCATAACATGACAACAAATAACACTACAACAATAACAAATCTACAAAATTCTTCTACAAAATAACGCGATATATACTTCGCGCACTCTCTCTCGCTGTATAATACAGAGCGCGCGAAGTGTGAATCGCGTTATAACGACAATGTAGCCGTAGTATTATGGAAGACACTCAATATCTATATCTGTGTGAAGCAACATTCAATTTTTGAAAAATATATTTTTCCGGCCACTATATTATTACTCCATTCGAAGTATCGCTAATAAGATAGTATCGAATTCTGGGAGGATATGACATACGACAAACCTAAGTATTTATTTAGGCCAGATTTCACAAATGAAACTGAACGTGATCAGCGCCTAAACTTGGTGTAAGAACTGTCTGTGTGTCAGTAATATAAATGTAAAGTACCCGCCACGAGAAGCTATAAATTATGTAAACAAACATCTTTTACTAAGTAAACATTTTATACTGCGAGATAATAATAAATTGACCATATTCAATCGACATGAAATATAGATAGGGTTATATGAAAGTAACAACCTATTTAATTTAGTTGGATCATATTTTAACGACGCAAAGCGCTATCGTTTGTGTTTCTTGGTACCGGAACGCGTCCGTCGCAGGGATTGTAAACTATCGGGACGCAATTTTGAAATAAACGCGTCATTCGAGTTTCGAATGCGTACGAGTTTGTTTCACACAGAAATGGAAACATCTGAATCTGACGAATAATTATTCTTAAGTAATATATGTTAATTAATATTTGTTACTTAATAATTTATTAAATCTTAAACAAATTCATTTTTTTTGTTGGTCCAAATGTTGTGAACTCCTGAACACTTGTTTACAAAATTTATAGCTTCTCATGACGGTTACTTTAGGTACTTTTTTCTATGGAGTATTGACACTGACAGCTCTTGAACGCGTTTTAGATGTGCTGACCGGGTTCAATTTCGTTTGTTTATTTATTTATTTACATAAAACATAGTATACAAAGGTATTGAATATTTGACAGTTTGGGGTAACTTGATGTGCTGGCCTCTGTTCGTACTTATTTTCCTTTAAGTGGAAAGCGCCAGGGTAGCCCGCTAAAATCCAAATATGTCATTTTTTTTTATATGCAGGTCTGTGTCAGGTTGTGTAATTGATCAAAATATGTTTCGCGGCCGTAGGAAGTGTACCTTTTAATTTACAGAATCCAAATCATTAGAATTGGCTTTAAATGTTATGATTTCATGAATTAGTTATTCAATTTTATCATTTTTAACTTTGAGGGCTTAGTAATACATGGATTCAAGTTGCCAGGCTGCATTGTAAAAGAACAAGAGAAACTTAAAATATTATTTTTAAAAGTAAATAAAAGATAGTATTTATCGCTGTTCTTAAAGCAATAAGATTCTATAGGTTACAAAAAAAATGAGTGTACTTGAAAGCGGAAAGCTCCAAACTTGGGAAAAGTTGCAAAACACACGAACATTTTACAAAGCTGTAGTTACACGACATGTATACATGAGTTATAATGAGAACATACATGTTCTGCTTAAGATTAAAGCATGCAAAAAGATTAGTACAACTTATGTTCAAAGTATTTCTTAATGCTATAAAAATTATTATCATTGTGCCATTTAAACAAGTGAATTTTGAACAGTCTGCTATTTAGCAATTTAAGTTTACATGGTAATTTGTTATATATACGCACAGCCATAGCTACACAGCTTGTGCACTTTGGTGAAATTGGCACTTATTAGCACATAGCGCGATTCTTGAACTCTTGAACACCTCCTTCACTGAATATAAAGTACTTATGTAATCGCAGACAAAAGCAATGTGGCTTGAAATTAGCAGACGCAAACTTTCAACCCCATTTGCCTCAATAAACGTTAAAAGAAAAGAAATTTGAAAAATTAAATCGTTGCATATTAAAAACACTGGCTGAATTTTTAAACGAAAGGGCGAAGGGTCTCAACAAAAACAAAGTTTAAATGTCTGCCTTATTATGAAGGCTCTCCCTAAGGGTTATTATTGTGATAATTAGACATAATAATTTATTGCGAGCACGTCCAATTCCCTTCATGTTTTGTGGTAAGTAATTATAATCTCAAACTTTAAAGCAAGAGGAAACGTTGAGGGATGTCATCTGTCGCTTTGTGTTTACAACGAGTGCGAGAACTGGGGGCCAAGTCTAGTAATGTACAAATACTTTACGCTTTAGTCTCTCCATTGTACGTTTTTCTCATATTTTATAAGGCAAATCTGTTAAAAACTCACAATGCAGAGACTATGAATAGAGTTACAGAGTAAACTATGTTTTTTTATCGTCCGATCCAGCCTGTCCATATGAAGGGGCCCGTTAGGGCCTTAGCCTGCCGGGTAAGCGCGATTATCCAAAAGGGTTACCGCTACCCCGGAACATAAAGAGCTAAGGAAGGAACATGGATGATGTAGTCAGTAAGAGTCTGACACTCCCTTCCGCTCCACCCAGAGCCGAGGTCCCTAAACCGAGGTCCGTACCCCATAAGGGGTGCATGTAGTCTCTTGTAAGTTTTCATAAGCCCTGGCTGGAGAATGCAATTTATAGTGGCATCCACAGGCAAGCCCGGTTTAGCAGTAGACAAGCATTCGGTTGAACTGCGAGATTAAAAAAAAACTATGGTATTTCTTAATTGTTTCGTTCATCGCGTGTGTCGTGATTCACTAATGAAACTGAACGCGATCAGTGCCATCACGTTCAAGAGCAATCAGGGTCATTATTTTCTGTGGAATATTATATTGACACTTCTAGAACGTTTAAACTATGTAGTTTAGATGGGCCGATCTCGTTCAGTTTCATAGGTGAAATTCGCACTAAAATTTATTATGAAGTATACAGATCGGTAACTGCTTCATAATAGGTCTTTGATTCTGGATTTCAACTCATCCTCATAACAAGGTATCCGTTTAAGTACAGTCACTAGCTCATCAAACTACCACAAACTGTCAATTTTTAATTCGATATTGAACTTAACATTAAATGTTTTAAGTTTAAAATCATTTGGAGAAAGACAGTTTGTGATAGCCTGATAATTGCGGGCGTCTGTACATAAAAAGTCTTTTTGTTTTTATTTAATCGTTTTCTTTTAATATTTGTTAAGTAATTTGAATTCGTTCCAAATAACTGAACTAAATTTATCAATATCTACTGTCGACATTCCATTTCTGTGCCACATCACTACAGAGTAGAACTATTTTTTTTTTTTAATTATTTGTAACTATCTTTTTCCCTCAGTTTCGCCCGCGTAGAAGTCGGATATTAACTCACGTGATCGTACAGACGCCAGCACATCAAGCTATCCCTAACTGTCAAATTCATGAAAACAAAAATTTCTCAAATAAAAATGAACCTTATGTCTTTGCAATAAAGTTGAAATACTATCAGAGAAATTTGACAGATTGGGGTAACTTGATGTGCTGGCTTCTGTACCATAATTATGTCCTAACCTATGACCCACTTGCCAAATTTCATTCAAATCGGTGCCGCCATTTGAGAGTGAAAGCGTAATTAACATTTAAACAAACTTACCACTCATTCTTTCCCACCGCACCTTAAAATAAGCCGAACTCGAATAAAAACAAATTTTTCAACAATCACTCCCTAAAGGGTAGATCTGGTCCTCGGTGGAACCTCAAGGCTTTTTCCAACAGTTAATTAGACCGCTTGTCTAAGCCGTTTAATAAAGCGATTCATAGTTTGTCAGCAAGATTTGTTGGCGACGCCATCTTGGGTGGAATTTCGCGGGACTTAACTTACCTTGTTATCACAGGTATTGTTTGTAGCTCAGGACGACGGATAAATTAATCTCTAGCTTCAAGTTTGTTTTATTAACTTTGGGGACAACCTCACGTAATTTTGTTTAGGGCTAAATATATTAATCATTCCGTAGACGCATATTGCTGAATCCATTCCTTAAGGTAGACACAACAAACAAAGGAGGGTTAATTTCAAAGCAAAACATAGTTCTTTAATTCCCAAGCTAAGTAATGGTAATTCCCAGTAATGCGCATTAGGGACAGGTGAAGAAATTCCCAGAAAGACAAACTGTGTATGTTTATAGAAGGATTGCGTGGAAATGGTAATGGTTTTTAATTAAAATGTGGAGGTTGTCTATGGCGAGTAACTGTCTCAAGTTTTGTTTTGGAAAGTTATTGATAAGAAAAAACTTAAGAAGCCTAGAAGTTCGTAAGAAAATATTATAGTTTATTCATCCTTTTAATATTATAAACGTGAAAGTTTACGAGGAAGTATGGATGTTTGTTACTCTTTAACGCAAAAACGAATGCATACATCTAGATGAGATTTGGCACACAGATATTAACATTTAAAAACCAGTATTAACGTGTATTATTGATCGAAGGTATTAACCCATACTTTTTATACCGGTAGTACGTTCCCATAGGACAATTCCAGACATCCACGCGAGCGAAGCCGCTGGCAGAAACTAGTATTATTAAGGCTAGAGGCTTAGAATATTTTTAAGGCTACGTAATATTTTTATCCGGCCTGGCTATCAAATCCAGGATCCAAATAACGCAACGCATGCTCGCTGCTAGGCTAAAAGGAAACTATTTTTAGCGTCTGAATAAAATTTCACGTTCCCACGTGCACCGGAGTCTAGTTGCTTTTGCACAGCCCAATCACGAGATGGGTGCAATTTTAAAAATGGAATCCATTACCGTTTGTGCGTTATCATCGCATAAATAGTTGGACTATCCTCACATTTGAATAAAAGTATGTTTTCTTTATTTAAATACTAGCTACTGTCAGCGGATTTGCCCGCGCGATCTCGGAACTTATCCCAAGGGAACGTACTACCGGGATACAAGTATCCTATGTGTTAATCCAGGTCATAAACTACCTCTGTGCCAAGTTTCATCCATATCCGTTCAGCCGTTTGAGCGTGAAAGACGAACAAACAAACAAACTAGCACACACACACACTCACTCACAAACTTTCGCCTTTATAATATTAGTGTGATGTCGTCACATGTTCTGATTGGAGCAGTGGAAGTCTAGTGGTGACGGCCGCGATTTAAGAGCCTGTAATGTCAGTCATTAGTTCGTACCCAGTCAAGCGCTTTTCTTTTTATATAAATTATAGGCTGATTATGATTATATTATTTGAATTTAAAACAAAAGTATGTTCTGTTTACCCGACTGCAAATGTTCAAATGTTTACGATTATGCATTTACTTAATGTCAAGATAAAGCTTTTTTCAAATCTCTCGGGCGAAGCACCATTTTATTTAAAAGCTTCTTTAAATGCATTAAGGTTTTATTGACAATTTTCTGACCATAACGACGTAATATATGTAATTGAGCAATCACATTAATGTATAGGTATAATAAAGAAGTGCGATCCAAGCTAAAGTAAATCGAAACGATTGTTGAAGAACGCCTGCCTGTAAGGAATGATTATTTGGGTTAAGAACGAATTCGAAGACCAATGTTACCCCAGTGGAAACGACCGTAACTTAAAAGTGTAGGTCGTAGGTTCGACTACGACAGGCACTTTAGTTTAAATAGATTGTTACATCTCTACTGCTCTCAAAACAGTAAAGGAACCAAGCCGCACTACCCGTTAAGCCTGTGTGCAGCAATGTGAAAATTATAAACTGATTACGCTTACGATGTTCTTTTTAACCCATCCACTGCTAAAAACACAGCTGTGTGTTTTCTGTTCCATCTCACAGCACTTGCATACGTACTCAATACATTTTGATCCATTCTAAAATCAGTGCTTTCAACATAAATATGTGTTTATTGTACATTGCAATGCCTGTGGGGCACTCAGTAGGGATTTTGGCGACACGTATGCGTGTTGAAGGCACTGAGCTTAGAATAGCACCTTACAAAAAAGAGTGTCTACCTTAAAAACCTGCAGTGTAAATCGACCAGATTGTTTCAAAACGCCTAAAATTTTATTATCAGTCTTGACGTGATGTTAGGAAACTTTAACCACGCGTCAACTCATTCTTCTCAAACATTTTGGTATTTTTAGTTACCTAATTCAGTAATTAATTAATCGCAGCCTTCGCTCTCATTATACCTATGATATTCCCAAACAATGCTTTTCCCAAAATATGATTCTCAAAATATGATATGAAAAGTCAATTTCGTATTTTAAATACATACATACATATACACTAACACCTTCTAGCCATGGGGTTGGTAGAAACTACAGAGCGCCACCTGCTTAGATACATCCTAACATACTGTTTTTGTTTCGTTGACGCTGAAGATTCGGTCGCTCCACATTTGGCTTCTGTTGGCAACACCACGTCCAAAAACATGACATTGAGGTTCGGGGACCGTTTCCCGCTAATTAACGGTTGTCAACTTGTCATATTCTAAGGACTAATGGTGGCCACCACACTGCTGTTAAGTTGTTTACAAAGATAAACATTTTCTTTTCGCCTAACAGAATGTTAAAAATCCTAACATTTGTTGTTAAATGTATTCGTGTTAGAAAATGTTTGTAAACATTTTTAACAGCAGTGTGAGAGCACCATTAAATAGAAATGTAATTTGGTCTGATGTACTGTGAGATGTGTACCTATTTATAATTAATACTAAGTAACTCAATCAACGGGGTCTCCCTTGTTTTACCGAAAAGAAATTGCCAAATTATCACTTCCCAAACAAATTTTCGCATTATTTCATTTGCCAAATTATTACTTACCAAAAAATCTCTTTACAAATAATTGTTACGAAAACCTATGTTTGGCAAGTGAACGTTTGAACAATAACTTGTTCACCAACTAGTACTTTTACCATTTTTATCTAGTCAAATATTTCAGTTGGTATAACATATTTTACGCAAAATTAAATAAGCCAAATATTTGGTGTCGTCAATTTTAAACTTAATAAGATCTAACATTGAAGACGTTTTATTACAAGGGTGCTTTTTCCACTTGGGACAAATTCTAAACAGGTAATAATAATGTTATTATAATTATATTATTTCTCTCGATAGCCTCCTAAAAATAATCTCTTTTTTCCATATTTTTTTCTATATAATCTAGTCGTTTCTGGCACTCGCCGGCCGCTGCCGCGGCACCGCTCGCTTCGCTCGCTCGGCTCGTGCGTAGGTGGTCACAGTCTTAACCTAACCTAACCTAACCATTCTTTTTTAAATTAAAGACCTACTGTAACTAGTTCCAGACAGTGTTTCAGACAAATTCAAGCACATAAGCTTACAAAGAAATACGCAAATGGCATCGAATTTAACAAACAAGTAAAATGTTACTTTTGCCTTTATATTTTTTGTCATAACAAATCATTTGACAAAACGTTTATTGTCTAAATATTGTTTGCTGTAATAAATCATTTGATTAAAGACCAAAAGCCTTAATGACATTATCCTTGGTAATAATCTGCCAAGTAAACATTTGACCAAATGAAAATGTGCGTACTAAAATTATTCCAAATATTACATTGGTATAAAAAAAGGTTGCTAAAATTTGTTTGGGTAATGAAAATTTGGCAAAATCTTTTCGGCAAAACGGCAGGATCCCCAATCAACGTTATCAAGAACGAGACGGAGTTTTCGTGATAGTATCAATAATAATTCTTATTATATATTTATCAGACTACAGACAGGTCCACTGTGTTAGTAGCAATATAACTTATTATTAGTATTTAATACGTAGTAATAATTAATTAACAACGAAAATTAATGTAACCTATTTCGTACCATTGCTTTTCTTATTTCTAAATCGATTATTTATTACAATACTTTTTTCTTTTACTTTTAATTGACAAACGATCACTATATCTACTGTTTTAGAGGTAGTAGACAGTAGGCAGCATATTTCTATATTGAATACCCACTGTGCCCTAACTCCTCTCTCTGAAATTCATGAAATGAATCTTTGTGTCGGAAACCGGGCCTTTTTTGTTCGCAATCTAAATTGGAATGTTTTGAATAGCTGAAATCCGGCCACAGGTGCGTTCAAAGGGATTCCATAATCAACCATTTCCGATAAAATGTAATACGATGTAAATAAATAGGTAGGTATATTTTAGCGCGTTAATAAATGTTATTTTAAAGTACTGAGGGGTAAAATTAACCGGAATAAGAACGAATTATTTATACCTATGCTTTCGGGAGCGGCATTACTTCACTCATTAAGTTCTTTATCCCCAAACCCAGGACGGCGTTTAAACTTGAATCTTGATTGAAGTGCATTTTTTTTTTACCTAATTTTTTTTTTAAACAGCATTGACTGCAAGAAATAACCCAGTAACCTCTAAATAATATATAACCACGCCTTGTTTTCCCGAAAGGTTAAGCAGAGGTGTGGGTACCCTGAGGGTGTCAAATCATCAAATGGGTGGAGCGGAGGGAGTGTCAGACTCTTACTGACTAAAAAACTTTTTTACAAAAAATAAAACCGACTTCCAAAACAAACACTACAAAGTGACAAATAATTTTGATTTCGGAAGTCGGTGTCTTCGGTTTTGTATTTTCATTTTTTGCCACCGACTTCCGAAATCAAAATTATTTGTCACTTTGTAGTGTTTGTTTTGGAAGTCGGTTTTATTTTTTGTAAAAAAGTTTTTATTTTTCACTTTTTAGTTGTGGTACCTACCTACACAACCCTCCCCTCCCCCCCAAAATTTTAAGACCACTACATGGTATGTAAATTACAGTGACAGGAACTTATTAGAACATCGTCCACATATATCAAGTAGGATTTTTTAGATTTTTGTTGATTTTTCAAAAACCGCTTATTCGATTTCGATAAAATTTATATGGGACCATTTGGGAAGTATATCCTTTCCAACAAGAAAAGAATTTTTCAAATCGGTTGGCAAGCAACGGAGTTATGCGCGAACAAACATAAAAAAAAAAAAAATACAAACATCCGAATTGAGAACCTCCTCCTTTTTGAAGTCGGTTAAAAACCCATCCATGTTCCTTCCTTAGCTCTTTATGTTCCGGGGTAGCGGTAACCCTTTCGGACAATCTCGTTCGACAATTCGAGGTGTAACCATGATATGTTTCGCACATTTCGACAGTTATGTTTAAAAGTCACACGTAATACAACATCTAAATGTTGCAATACAATAAAAAAAATGGGTTGCATAAAATATTTTCCCACAAACTGAATATTTTATATCAAACCGAAGTCATTAAAATCGGGATACAAAAGCACGGTTCGCTACATTGTTCCTCTATCTCAATGCAAAACTATTTGTTTTACAAGCAACCGTTGCTTTACATAAAAAGAGATAATACTGAAGAGAACTAGAGAAACTTTATAACTTTTCTCTAATAAAAATGAAACTACCGTTAAATAAATTAAATATATTCCAAGTATCTATGTCAAATTCACTATTGATTTGTGCCTGTACTAGGTGATCCCGCGCTTCAGGCGATTGCAGGTAACATTAATTGGTTAACAAATAGTTGGTTTTACTTCATTTGTACGCATGTATTAATAACTTTACGTTTTTTTAATTCATTTCTTTTTTCATCTCGTGACAGCTGGATCGCCAACGGTCAAATCAATTCTTATTCTTAATCTAAATCAATGTAATGGCTTTTATCTTATAACTAGATTCTGCACGCGACTTTGTTCGCGTCGAATGGCGGTTGCTTAGGTCATAGCAACTATCTATAGGTATCTACGCCAAATTTTAACCCTTTCCGGTCAGTGGTATACATCAGTGAATCATTCAGTCACATTTCCTTTTAAATATAAGGAAGACCACTCAAAAGGTTTTATATTTATGAAATAGTTTAAAATCTCTATAGTATCTACGCACAGCAGTATCTATGTGTCACAATGAGTCTTCCAAGAAAATAAAAAGTGAAACTAAAGCACCCTGGGGTCAAATTGACCCCTCTGGAATGTTAAACGAGGCCGCAAAAGATGTTTATTCGCTTACATTCGCACCCTTTTCACCTCCTACAGGTCATTAAGCGTTGTCGCAAAAACACATTAACCGGGAAAATTTAAGTGTTTTTCAACCCCACTAATTACGTATTTGGCCCTAACGGCCTTCCCAGATTAGGTTGCATAAATCGTTCGCAAGTGAAGGGTTGTTTTTTAAAGAGCGTTTATTTCTCATTTTATTTTTTTAATCCCAGACGTAAAAGGAGGAAGTTTCGAGTCTTTGTTTGTCCATTTGTCTATTTATCTGTCGTACACCAACCGAGTTAAACTCATTAGATTGATGTAAAATAGTTTAATAGTAGATAGACAGTAGCAAAGATCTGCACTCTTATCTAAACCACTTAACCACATTCATTCTTAATTAGGTACATTAATTCATTCTTTTTCACTTATTCACAGACATCCTGTGAGGAAACCAGCCTGTCTGCGAAATATTTCTCAACAACATGTGAAGCCAAGTCAGAGGCCCATGGGCAGCATAAAGCAAAGAAGAAGAATACCAGATTCCGAAGAATTTTGAAGAAAATTCATAATCCTACCTACTTATCTTCACCATTCATCATTTTCCTACCCTTATCCTAATTTATTTGTGCTCGGCGCAACATATCTTTTTCGTCCATATTTCTACTATCCGTCATCTCGGTATTCACTCCCTTTCTAGCCATATAATCTTTCACAGTGCTGGTAAAAACAAACTTATATCTGCGGTTGCAACCGGAAATATTTGAAATGTCAAATACTTGATTCAAATAGCAAAGTCACCTACAAACGTCCTAACCTATGAAGTATTCTGTTTTTGCAACGGAACCTTAAAAATGTTTGGACCTGTATTCAGGGGCCACATATATTTTTCTCGCCAATCATTATTACAATTTCGACTGACATAAATCTCGTCTCGTGTCGTATTGGAATTAGAGACGTGGGTGAACCACACGTCAGTAGAATAGGCAACACTTAACTAGGAAATCCGCCCTTATTTCCTCGAGATAAAGGCGCTGTCAAAATCAAATTGTGACTACGGATGTGCGGTGAATTTTATATAAGTACCATAGGTACATAAGTAGGAAGCTCAATCTTTCTTTTGGGAATTGAAAATACCTGATTCTGGTTTTGTTGTTAGTACCATAATGCTTACTGAGTAAAGGCAAATATATTTTTTTCTTTATTTTTTTTTATTCGCGATTGAGTACAGTCAGTTTTCAATGTTTTAATTGGTATATTGGCGTGTGCTAGCTGGCATGTGGCAAGGGATTGATTTTAATGTGATGTGTTTCGTAACGTCAATTATTTCTCATACTATAAACGTGTAGAATCAAGTTCTTCCAAATAAACAGACAGCTGAGCTACTGGGAAGTTTGTGGCGCCACTTCTTCTTCCCTAGCTAAAGCAGTAGGAAGTGGTGAAGGGTGGGCGTTTTTGGGGAACTGTCTAAAGTAACTTTGACCTACAAAAAGTGCTGATTTTCAGCCTAATTTGAATAAATGACTTTTGATTTCATTTCATTTGAATGTTCGTTTTTTTTTTCTCTGTAAATATTTTTTGTTTCTCAATTTCAGCCTTTGTAAATCATAGATTACGTAGAATACGCGGTTTTTTGTGGACATAGGTATCTACTTCGTCGGTACAAACTTGAACCGGGTGCAGCACTCATTTAGAGCAGTGCCATACAAAATGTAGGCACCGGTAGCAATTGTGTTGTTTTTATACTCCGCTACATTCACGGCATGCATTTTTCACTGTTTCTGCCGCCTGTTACACCAAATGTAGAAACAGAAAAATACGGGTAAACTATAATTTTGTTACAACAAAAATACATCATCATAATTTTCTTGCCCTTATCCCTATTTATTTGGGGTCATCGCAAGATGTCTTCTTATCCATGCTTCTTTATTCGTCGTCATCTCAGTAATAACCCCTTTTCTAGTCATAATATTATTGTTATCTTTTACACAGACCATCCGTCATTTCTTAAGTCTTCCCCTACTCTTATAGACACCCACAAACATAGATACAGAACTATTCCTATTTAGGTAAATAGGTACGGTAGGTAAGTCTCTAGCAAAATAAATACTCCGAAATTGTCAACTTCAAAAACAAAATGTATAAAAATTCAAACATTCTCAAGTGTCAAGATTATTCAAAATTATGCCAATTTGGTATCTACTGAAGTTGTATTGTTATTGTTGTTGCACGACAACGTAACGAAAATTCGAACGATTTAAAAATTCATAAATATTATGTAGTGTATATTATTATTATTAAGTAGTTATTATGTAGTGTAGTGTATATTATAATATTGACTTAGGTTCAAGACTTAAAATATACAGGGTTACCGCTACCCCGGAACATAAAGGGCTACGGAAGGAACATGGGTTTTAGTCAGTAAGAGTCTGACACTCCCTTCCGCTCCACCCAGAGCGGGAGCAGTCATTGGAAGATTTCCCAGCCTTAAAAAAAAAAAAAAATACCCTGTCATAAAAAAATACTACATTCAAGCACAATATTAGTATTGTGTTGTCTTATCGAAATGCTAATGGCTAGTTTTATTTAAAAATAAAAAAATCGATCCAGTTATCGTTGTGTTTCGCGCATTCGTGCTAGGGCTCTCTTTACTATTACACTTCGGTGTAACAAAGTTCACCCTTTTCAATCGTCAATGGAAATGGATGCAGCGATTCGACGTCGCGCCGCTACGTTCCGCTCTTTATTTATTTAAACTACAAAAGCTCCCATGCAATAGTTTGTGCCTAACGACAGCACTATTGACTAGAGCTCCGGTAAAACCTCGCTCCTTTAAGCTTTATCCTTAACAAAGCTCTGATAACACTCCGAAGTTTTGTTGAATGGGATCGTTGATTTGGTCGAAAGGTTTTGCCCTATTCGTCATCGAATTCATTCTTTATCATTGTATTGCTTAGGTCCTCTGCTTAGCATGCTTTCCTTCTTAGTCTTGTGCTTGTCACACCCATGACCCTGATGATAATTCCGATTTGTCACCCATCTAGCTGCAGAGATTCTCACCTATTTTTTCCTTCTTTGTTGTGTCCGCCTTTGTTAGAATGGATGTCCGTGTTTCATTGGGTTCCGAAATTGTTTTCATACAAGCGGTCCTTGTTTTATTTATATTCACATTGAAGACATTGTACATGGATTTATACATGCAGATGCAATTTGATGACATGAATTAAGCATCCGAAACAGAGATAGCAGAAATAGCGGTCAGATAGGCAGTCGCTCCATGTAAAATACTGGTATTCAGCTGCATCCGGTTAGACTGGAAGCCGACCCCAACATAGTTGGGAAAAGGCTCGGCAGATTTGAAACAGATAGCAAAGACGATGCAACTGTGAAATAACAGACACCCATACAAATATGAACCATCCTTCAACATCCAAACCGCCCGAAACCATGTGGAACCTACAAAACAAAAGAAAACAGGTCAAGAACGTCTAGTTTGAAGCTCCTAAAAGCGGAACAATTGAAGGTAGTCGTGAAACAGTTGTCAAACAACTAAGTAAAAGTAGCTTGGTAACAAGCAAACAGAGGTGCCTTTAGGCAGCTGCACTTCTAACTACATAACTCCATCTGTGTAAACTAAGCAGAAGTGAATTAGCCTTAGGAGCGAATCTCACGTCTTAGCTGAAATTGGAATATTTTCACAAAGGCACTACGTACCTACCTATGACATGCGCGGAGTAATTATTTCGAGGCTCCGGAACTCGCGTTGGGGGATACGATATCTTAATTATTATGTAAGGGTCTGCGTTTCAAAATTATTATGGTAGGCGGAATGTATTCATGTGGATATGAATAATGGCGTTTGCAAATGAATTCAAGCGCAAATCGGTAGCGCGATTCGTGAACTACATTAATTAAGGGCAACTTTATTCATGAGCTTATTTTAGCAGCAATGCTTCTACCAGATCACTATTTTAGGTACATTTCAATTTTATGGACTGATTTTATTTGCTCTTATCAACATTGACGGGGACATGGTATCGGTTACCGTTTTTTCTTATAACTAAATAATCCTTTTTAAAATGGAGAGAAATTAAGTTTGCTTTAGCCGCCTATCATTCGCGCTGACCGTAAGCATTGAAATTACCAATTCGTGCAAATTCTTACCCGTTCTTTTCCGTGGGCACCTACAACTCCTTAGTAAGTTTTGGAATGGGAAACTAGCTCCATCTTACCGGCTGACCGACGCCTTGACAAATAAAAAGTGCTTTGAGTTTGACGCAAAAATGATTTGTTTGGCTTGTCTTAACTAAGTAAAAAGCGTTCGCGTTTGAACCTTAACGCCGGTATCCATAATTATGTTTCTTGAATTAATAACTGACAAACATTTATGTAATTCAGTTGGTTTACGCCAACGCTCGTGGTGGTTCTTCAGTAATTAAATTTAACAACACCACTTTCCACAAAAAAGAGCTTTAGTAATAGAGAAGCTCTAAGACTATCATTATCAACCTGGTGGACGGTGGGCCACACGTCAGTGGAAATTAATCAGTAATCTAACCTCTTAAGGGCATTGCACTAGACCCTCGAAATTCGAATTCTCTTACGATTTTGCAATTTGCAGGTCATTGTCAGGTTGTATCTTGATTAAATATAGAGACCGTATCAAATATGTATTTAACCTTTTGACCGCCACGTCAAAAATGAAAAAGCGTGCCCTCAGCGCCAAGCTCCGAATTCATCCTTTAATTCTGTCACCCAGTCGCGACCGTGGCGTGCTGGGCACATTTTGGTTTGTCGTCTATACACGACTGTGGCGGTCAAAAGGTTAAAGAATTATAATACTGAATTATTTGAATTCTTTATAATTTAATCTTTTGTCGGTTGGTACTGCGAAGACCTGCAGATGGGCCTTCACTTAGGGAACTCTCAGAGGAACAGCTCGTGTAGTTTGTTGTGTTGTAGGGATTTCTATCCTACAAATAGAAACACACGGGGCAGCAGCTATAGAATCATAGTACCCCTCAAGAATACATGCGTCCAGCAGCACGACTACTGACAGACCCTAATTCATTTCTATTATAAAAACCTACCACAATATTCTATCATTTGAAAGGTCGAATGCTGTCAGTTATTTTCTAACCGACTAGCTAGGTTCAACAGAAGCTTTCAACCTAGGCTCTACAGTACCTACTTAAAGATATTTTAAAATACCTATTCAATTTCAAAACTACCCGCTGTTTCACAGGCCCCAAAAACAACAAGTGCTTTAATCCTAATACCGTACAATTTAACTTGTTAGTGCTATGTTGTTAAGTAAGTGCGTGGGAGCTTCCTTGTTTAAAACTTCATTGTTGTTCCCTTAGCACGTGAAGTTAGGTTAAACGTGCGCGTTGTCGGTAAATCTGGAGATTATGAGATAGGTAGATTGCCACGTTGAATGGCAATGCCAATGCTTCTCTGGCCAAAGAAATAGCTGGTCCTCTGATCACGTGAAGTGTTGACCAGTCGGCGAGAAATTTTCTTAAAAGGAGACGCGCACTGGGGCCTTTCGCTACGCGAAAAATAAGCCCTTTTTTTAAAGATGGGAAATCATCAAATGACTTCTCCCGCTCTGGATAGAGCGAAGGGAACGAACCCATCCATGTTTCTTCCATAGCCTTTTGTATTCCGGGACAACGGTAACCCCTTCGGACAATCCCGCTGACCCGGCAGGCATAGGCCCTAACAAGCCCTTTCTATGATGTTGAGACTTAAAAAATGTGTAAGTTCGTGCCTTCTAGTCTATAAAGTTCTATTAACACCACAAAACAATTTAAACAAACACGTCTAGTTCAAAAGTGAACACAACCCTTTCAGTTTCCCGGTATCAGTAAATTACAAAGCTGAAACTCCGGCCGGTACACAAGTTATCCTAAAGTGTAGATCTCGTCTATCAAGTTATACCCAAACTTACTAACTAACGGTCTCGATTCGATCCAAGCTACCATTCAACTTGGCACCTAGTTATTCTGTCCGTGGAATATCTTGCAGCAGTTTTGTCTTTACGCTCAAAATATTGTGTTGCAGCTTATAATTTTTGCAGGTTTTTGAAGAAGTTCTTAGAATTTATGAATTTCTGAACTATACAGGTTGAAGACGTCAATAAAACAAACTGCGTATATTTTACACCGTCCCAAGTCTGCATACGAAAATACATCCAATGGTTTAGTCACTATTGCTGGTCAAAGATTGGCAAAACCCGTATTCGGCCCATAGGACCGTAGTTTGTTTGAAAAAAGCTTTTTTTAATTTCGATGTTAGGATTTGTTTGATAATTTCAAAATACTCCTATTACATAAATACGTATTGTTAGTGTTTTCATTTATTGTAGTATTCCCATTTCCACATGTTATACCCAACTAGCGACTCGCTTCGACGACTTGACCAAACGTCAAAAAGTAAATATTTGTTCTATGTTTATACTCAATTAAGTTTAATATAAATTAATTTTAGCGCCAAGAATCTAAATAGGAACCAAAAGGAATTATAAAATTACAAACAGCTAAAAGTAAATAGACATGTTTACAGAACGATTCTCGTTTAAGTCAATGTTTGAGGAAAACGCGTAGAAGCTTAATTAGGACATCTATCTCTCAAAAAGTCAACATCAACAATAGACTCCCCACATAAAGCTAGATAAATACAAATCCTCAGTTTTGCCGAGTGTCGCGTGGCGTAAAACCAAGCAAGAACATATCTCGGATCTTTGTATCGTTACTTTAAAGTGGGTTTATTTTTAAAGAATATGGACTACAATTTTTTCGTCGAGGTATGTGGAGTAGAAAGGTCCTCGTCTTCCATAGAATCATAGAAAAAACAGGATCCTCTGGCCAGATGGCCGACTGATGTTACGTCTGGTGGGCTACAGCCCGGTTGTTGTATAACTATAATCTAATCTCGCGGAAAACTCTGCTTGCGCGATGTAGAATTTGTGTGCCACAGATTAAAACTTGGTTGAGCGTAAGAAAAAATGTTGAAGACAAAATTTGTCGCAAATCTTTTGCTCTTTATTTTTTGTTATACATGTTAACATCGTTGGAGCTATATAAATCGAGATAATCGCGAAAAATTGACTTTTGTGACCTTTGACCTTGAATAACTGCGACGCAGTTACGAGATTTTATGAGACTTTTGAGACAACTTTTAGACCACCAAAGTGAAGGTATATACAAAAATTCAGCTATCTCTCAAACCCTAATATGACTAGGCTATTCTGCCAACTCCCTAGTTAGTGCAAGCAGTAGGTAAATATGATAGTGTTCAATACAACACCATTAACCTAACCCACACTTAGATTGACCAACTTGACGCTGAAACAACTTAGCGCCGTCGGGGTCGCGCTCAAACTTCGATGCAGTTTCGATACAAGTAATAAATATTAATTTCCACTGCACTTAACCTCACAGTTTTGAAGTCAATAGAATACGGGAGATTGTTTGTCTTAGTTGCTGCGGCTGAAAATGGAACTAGTTATAACACCACGCTTGTATTTTTGGAAAGGTTAGGTAGAGATGTGTAGCTGGCAAAATTATGATGTCGACAATCGAATGTAGATAATGGAGGGGCGAGGCTACCCGAGGAAAAATTCCATTTTGTTCTTCGACTGAGAAATCCTTAACTAAACCACTCAATAAAACTTTGCCTAGCGGCGACCACGTCCCGGTAAATACAGTGTAAGTAGCGGTATTCCCAGCGACCCGCACAAGATTGAAAGATGACCAGAAAGCCGATCCTGTAATTAAAAACTTTGAAAATCTATAAAGGCGCGTCTTCGATAATCAATGTCAATAACTTGCCAAAAATTTCGGCATCAACTGGAAGAAATTATAATCTTGAAAAATTTTTACAGATGGCAGCATAGGTACACTAATGAAATTTACAATCACTGAAAACGACAGATTTTGACTGACGTAAGATTAGTAAAAGTGCAAACCTATTTGTATGATGTCGATTTATTAATTTACACTCATTTTAAAAAAACAAGAAAAATTAAGCTTTCTATTTCATTTATTTATTAATTAAGTCGATTTAAGTACCCTTCATGCAACCTTTTATTTTAAAGCTTTTTGCAATAGATTGCGCTTCACACAATTTCGCCCGTCTGTAATCTCAATCGTTACTACATACATACATACATTGAGTTGTTTCTTTTCAGGAAAATTTAAACAACATTTTTTTATCTAAGCTACTAGATAAAAAACGCAAAAATAAGTCATTTCTAATTTCATTTTTTATTCCTAATATCTAGTCTCTGGCAATTAGTGGTTCGCTGATGCTGACATCTGTTGAAAAAATGGAGGAAGAAAAATAGTCAGTTCAATAGTCAGACTTGGGAATTAAGCAGGATTGTCCGAAAGGGTTACCGCTAGCCCGGAACATAAAGGGCTAAGGAAGGAACATGAATGGGTTTTAGTCAGTAAGTGTCTGACACTCCCTTCCGCTCCACCCAGAGCGGGAGGAGTCATTTGATGATTTCCCACCCTCAAAAAAAAAAAAGAGAGGTGTCATTTATTTGTATGGGATTGTTCGTTCATATCTGTATTAGACGTATTAATATTATCTATCCTTTCGGTAAATTAGAGGTATTTTAATGGATGCGAACGTATTCAAAAAGCGGCAATTGCCCTCCTGGCCCTGGTGGACCAGAATTCGTAGGAATTCGGAATTGTTTCATTTGCGTAGTCTCTCTACGTCGACTGCTGAGTCATCCTGCTTTTCAGCCTTTACTTCAAGTGCCGCAAGTTTAAGTTGAAATATATTTAATGATTCGTTCAAAGCAAGTAATTAACACATTTTGTTAGTAAGTATGCAAGTATTAAGATGAAATTGTCCACAAAGTATTAGACACGATGTACTAGGCATTATTCATTATGTCAGTTTGACCATTATGTACTTTGTTCTATGAACTGAACATAGAAACAAGCTGGATTGATAAATGTTATGTATAAGTACGACATAAAGGTGAGGTTTTGTTTTGACTGTTTCTTTTCAATTCGACGTAAGGGAAAATAAAGCAAAACAATAGTAAAGATTCAACGTAAAAGTGGGCCCCTCTGGATTCAAATTCGAGCATTACATTACGTTACAATACTGCCTCCCTGACTACTAAAGTCGGTTGATTCTGACAAAATAAAAAAAAAAACAAAAAATAAAAAAATACAGTCAAACCTGGATAAGTGAGAACTGGTTAAGTGAGAAAACTCTATAAGTGAGAGTAATAGCCAGGACCCGTGATTTTAAGCTCCAAAAACCTCTATTAGCGAGAAACAGAAACCTCTGTAAGAGAGAGTCGTTTTTCCCTCATAGACCTCCGTAAGTGAGACTGCTACTTATCTTTACCTCTATAAGCGACAGTCGAGCTTTATTTACAAATTTAACATCTGCTTTAACTTTCGTGGAACTTTCTACTATTGTTTTTGTATTGTTTTATCGTCAATATTGTACCTATTCTATTTCGTGGAACTAAATAATGTTGTTATTTTAAATGCGTTGGAGACGGTCCATCAGTACTTTGAATACGCGGCGGTCTTTTATCAAGCAATATTCGACAAAATTTATGAGTTAGAGAAAATCATTCAAAATGCAAAAACAGAAACCCAAACGAAATTGACGGATTTTTTTAAGTGTAAATAAGTTCTAAATAAAATAAAATAAAATTACATACTTAGTGCATGAATTTTTGTTTTTTTTTGTAAGCATTTAAAAATGTAACTTGTTATTGCTGCTTACCTCTATAAGAGAGAAACGCTACCCATGTACCTGCATTAGCGAGAAACTCGGGTTAGTGAGAAACCTCTATAAGCGAGGATGAGATTGTGCTCCCTTGAACTCTCGCTTATCCAGGTTTGACATGTATATATATCTCAAAGATATATCTCAAAAATCAAATAAAAAAAAAATACGAAAAATTAAAAAAAACAAATCAAATCTCTCTTATTTTCTGTAAAAATGTCACCGTGAAAAGTTAGGTGAAGTGAGCGAGAATTGAGCTGTCGTTCCACCGAATGCTTGGGATTGACACTATAAGCTCACTTTAAACTCGCTTCACCTAAGTCAACGATGAGACTTTGGGGGTCTAGGGAAGGAACATGGATGATTTTTAGTCGGTAAAAGTGACACTCCCTTCCGCTCCACCCAGAGTCATTTGATGATTTCCCAACTTAAAAAAAAGGCCGACGAGGCAAAAAAATTAAAAATATACTATTTTGGTCTATTTAATCCAGATTGTACATGCTTAAGATTTAATCTTAAGCGTAATCATAATACGATTAAGATCATTTACAATTTTTTTTTCTTTTTACAATAACAATCCAACGCGTTTACGAAGAAACCCACATTTTGAAAAATCTCACGTGAGATTGGGGAACGGGGGCGGGGGTTGAATAAAATCTCACGACATCTCACCAGGGGGGAAGGAGGGACAGAAAATTAAAAAAAACACCTCACGTAATTTATGGACGCCCCCCAACTTGTCTGTACTGTTTCCAATCAGACTTGACTTCTTTGTAGAATTGATGCAGTTCGGCGGGGCGGGTGCACGCGGCGAATGAAGACCAGCTCCACTGCGCTGCGCGACGTCTCGCTGCGCAGCCGGGCGTCGTGCTGCCAACGACTTTATGATACGCCTTGCGATGTTGCGATTCGTCTCGCGGCGGCGCGCAGCGCAGCGCGAAATTATTGGCCTGTTCCAGTTCGCGTCGCGTCGCGTCTCGGTGTGAACTGACCCTAATGCTCGGTTCTCCTCCTTCACAACTATAATGCTCGGATCTGTAACGTTACATTACAGGCTTACGGTGAGAGGCCACCTTCAAGGGAAGAATTCGGAATCCGCTTGTTGAAAAAATCATAGTATTGGTCGCCACAACAATGTTTGAGGAAGCTACCAGGAAATGTCTCTCGGCTGAATGATGATGATGATGGCATTGTTTGATACACACGCAAAATACTTATTTACAGTTGAATCTTATCAAAATATCCAAATAAACATGCTGGAAATTGACCAGCAATTTTCCGTCCTCAAAATGAATTTCTGTATGATACGTGCATTTAATAGGAATACCTACCTCAATATTTTTTACGCTGGGTCTGGCGCTGGTAGTCCTTCATTTCTGCGTAATGTCAGCTTAACGGTGATAACTTCCCCAAGTATTTAACTAATGCAGTGAACCTTGAAGTTCTGGCAGTAGGTATGAGCCAGGTCATAGAGCACGGACACGTTTTCTATACAAATAAAGTCACCGACACATCACTATTTTGTGTTGTGTGACATGGGACGACGGGATACGCCAATCAAATAAATCTGTTCAGGACTACGACCTACGACAATTAATTTGTTTGGCTAATACTGTGTCAGAAGGTGTTACGACACGACACAACACAGTAATATGAATCCGATCTAACCTTTTGAACGCCATTGTCATCAATACATGATAAGCAAGCGCATGCCCTGTACAACAACAACACAAATATGTGACGATGCGGTACACTATAACACGAAATAAACAATTAAATCATTACTTTTGTGTGTGTTTATATCGATATCTTAAAAATTGAAGCTCTCGTACGTATTTAATGACATGAAACAAATTAATAGACACCATTGATATTGGGAAACTCATGATAACAAGAAGAAATAAATTTGTAGCTTGGCGTGGTGCGCACGCGCGGGCGTTTCTGGCGTTCAAAAGGTTAATAGACAAGCTACAATTATCCCCTTTGTGCACCGCGCGGTTTCTTCACAGTACATAACGGCGTATAAACCGCAGAAAAACCGTATTATATCAGGTGAATATACGTATATACATTTATGCTCCGACGTTCAAAAAGGCTAAAGCGTGTCACAGTTAACTCGCACTAACACTCAAATGAAGTATATGACGCCTTTGAAGGCGGTCCGTGGCAGTACTTGCACACTCAACGAACTTTTGGCGTCAGGAATTTTATTAGTAGGTATCTACTGCCGTTTCTAGACGTTGCCGGCGCGGGATTTCAGTGTTCCGTAGGCCAGGCCTACAAGAATTCGAAAGGTATGCTACATCCTGACGTAGCTTCGATCAATCGCATGCCAAATGTAACACATGAAGTGCAATAACCACCCTTACTACTACGAAATAAAAGCGTTGTCAAAGTCAAATTCTTATCATGAACGTGCAATTGCACTACAGTGTTGCTTTGAGTCACATGCCTACTGGTATACATTTTCACTTTTTGAAGGCCTGTCCCTTATATGACGTAGAGATAAACAACGATAACATGACCCGTCCCTCTAAAATTTAACACGTTTGATAGTATTTGTGAAAGTAATTACAAAGCGCCACCAAGACCCACAACGCACGTCGCTGCCAGCCTGCTAGAGTCTGAAGACGAATACTTACAACTACACAAAAACAGTAAGGATGTGACTACAAACATTATAACAATAATTTGGGCGCACCTTGTAATCGCAGTTTATCTCTACGGGGCTGTTAATATGGCACAGAGTGTTTTATAAAAAGGTCATATTTAAGAGCGTCGACTCTGACAATAATACCTGTGGGCTATTCCTTTAAAAAATCTTAACGTGAAAACTTTGGTGAATGAAGTGAGCAAGTGAGCTGTCTTTCCACCTGATGCTACTTTGGTTTGACACTTTTCATAGATCCCTTTAACCTCTCGAACGCCATTGTCACATACAGAGTTGATACGACAGAGGGGCTTTCCTTTAAACAGCTTATACTAGGGACCATTTTCAAGCTCTGTACCAAAAATCAATTAAATAGGAGGAGTAGTTTAGTCGCAAAAGTTTTGTTAAGTTTTTGCCCCGTTTGAACACGATGTATCTTTCCTAACAGCGCTCCGGCGCGCGTGCGTCGGTGCCGCTGCGTTACAAGGTCAGTTTTTATTTACAAAGGGTGGTTGCGTTTTACTCTGATTTGTAAGCTATTTAGTTTGTTTGAAAAAATAAAAACCTCATTTTTGGTGCTTTTTATTTTTATACCGTACCGAGTTAATACTAAACACGTATAGTATACGTAGTGTAATTTAATGCCCCTCTGTCATATCAACTCTGTATACGTGACTAGGTTAAATGCTCTAAGGTGACAAGCAAGCGCATGCCCTGTACGCCAACGACACACACATAATGACAATGGCAACGACACTATAACACAAAACAGTTAAATCATTACTTTTGTGAGTGTTTCTATAGCGTGCGCGCGTGCGTTTACACTCTGGCGTTCAAAAGGTCAAGTTTTCACAGTGAGATTTTTACAGAACAGTATTGACGGTATCACGGATTTCTAACCTAAATGGTTAGGCAGAGGTGTACCTCACTCGGTTCCTTTTTCAAAGCGCAACGTATCATATTAACACGCCTGATTTCTGAAAAAAAATGGCTTTTTGTAAACCTTCCCAAGTTCTTGTAGACCTGTCCATTTAGGATGTACAGACACCAGCACATCAAGCTATCCCTAACTGTCAAATTTTCTCAATTAAAAATGAACCTTATGTCTTTGCAATAAAGTTGAAATACTATCAAAGAAATTTGACAGATTGTGGTAACTTGATGTGCTGGCCACTGTACCTACAATAAAATAGAAACTCGCTGCTCTCGCAGTTGACAATATATAGTAGTGTTTTATTACTTTATTTATTCGCCGATTTTCTACTACCACGGAAAATATAAACACAAAAATGAATCATGTGTGCAGTTGTGGACTTTCTACGTAGGTATGTCTTAAGACATCTAAATTTCATTGGTATAAACCCGTACAACCTCTCGTTCCTGATCGGATGGCCCGAGAAGCCAAAACACAAAGAAAATTGGTAAACTATGGAAGGAGAACTTTGCCTAGATGACACAACATGGGTTAAAAAAAAACCCCAGAAACAAATTAATCTCTGCAATCCCTATTTTTACAAGTTGAATTACTAAGGTAGGGTGGTATATACAGAAAATTGCATTTCAATTGCACGCTACGCACGCACTCGCGTTCCGCTAAGATGCATAATTCCTTCTTTGACGCACATAGGGAATCGCTAAAGCGCCACTTCCAGGTGGCTTCGTAATTGTTAGGGTACTTGCATAAAGAGGCTTCCCGACAAGACAATGTACTGATCGGTGCCGGTGAAATTGTTTTGTGTCAACGTATGCGCTCACGCATAAAGAAACAGTTAAAACACGTAAGTTTCTTGGTCGACAACAGTTTCTCGAAGGTCAACCCGTAACTATTTGTGCCGGGAGTCGGGTCCGAAAAACCCCTTCTTTATGTAAGCACCCTGCGGTACTTATGGGGTCCGTAAAGCTTGAGTATCCTGCGATGGCAGTATACGTCACAATGGCGGCAGTGATTCTGCCTAAGGAGGAAGTCCCAGGATAGCCCACGAAATTCAAATTTTGTAAGTTTTTTGCAATTTGCAGGTCAGTGTCAGGTTTTATGTTGATCAAAACCTGATTCGCGGCCGTAGCGTGTATAATTATCACATGCTTAAAAATCGGTGAAGGAAAACATCGTGAGGAAACCAGCATGTCTGAGAGATATTTCTCAACAGCATGTGAGCTAAGTCAGAGGCCCATGGGCAGCTTAAAACTCTGACACCAGGTTAGTCACTAACCACACAAAAAGAAAGAAAGAAAGCGGGCGTAGCAAGTATTTATTTACAGAATTATAATTGTTACAATTATCAATACAACTCTCGTAGATAGAATTGTCCTCAAATGTCATGATTTCATGAAATAGTCGTACCAAAGGGAACTTTGAACTTTTTAAGTTTATATTACCCTTTGGAATGACTATTACTACTACGATCAAATTGATGATTTTAATGATTACAATTATGTAAATACGTACTTGCTACAGCCGTGAATGATAATTTTGATCAACGTACGAACTAGTATTGACCTACAAATTGCGAAAAAAACGTAAGAAAATTTGAATTTGGCGGGCTAGCCTGTAGCTTTCACCTTTTATGTCAGGCAGTCATTAAATGCGGGCGTTTATCTGACCGGTCCCTTAGAACACTCTAGCTCCTTTTACACGATGGATGAAAGTTACTTGCCCGTGGCATAAATTATTGAAGCAACAAATGACTCGCATCGTCAAACACTGTTTATACGACGCAAATGTCATTGTTGCTCCAAATTGTAGTAGCCTACAACCAATTAAATCGCATCCTATATATCAGAGACTTTAAGCACAGCGCGGTTAATACTGCCAAAAGCAAAAACCACGCTGCACAGCGCTTTAAAGTCCTTGGACGCTTCCCTATGGCACAAACGGTCGAACGAATAGTGACGGCAGTTAGCAAAATATAAAACAATGTGCTCATTTATCACGGTTTCAGAAGACCAATGCTCAATTGCCATTCAGTAATGAACCTTTACAGCTAAGACTTAAATGTCAAACCTATTTTGTTGTCAAATCAGATGTTAGGTGTTGTGATTTGCCTCAAAGAGATGTCAGCATATGAAGGTAGGGCACGCCACGATAGTGGCGGTAAGGCCCCTCTTTGAGGAGTAGCTAGAGGCGTCACGGCACCCTCACGTACCGCCTGACGCAGGTCCTCACCGGACATGATGTTTCGGGAGGTTCCTGCACATCATCAGGCGGGAGGAAACGCCCGGGTGTCACAACTGCGAGGATCGCCCAGAGGACACGGTAGAGCACACGGTGCAAACCTACCCCGCTTGGGCGGAGCACCGCCGTATCCTCGTAGAGGCGATCGGCGGTGGCGACCTCTCGCGCTTGGCCCTGGTGCAAGCCATGGTCCGGGGCGAGAGGGAGTGGGAGGCAGTCACCTCCTTCTGCGAAAAATTAATGCTCGCGAAGGAGGTGGCGGGATGGGAGAGAGAAAGGTCCTCCCGTCCCAGCCGCCGCGGGAGACGCCCCGGGCATCGGGAGCCACGTGACGACTCCCGGCCACCGTAGGCGCGGGCCTGCGGACGGTGAGTAATGGGTGACTCACCGTCCGGACGGCACCAGACCCGTGCCGGACGGCGCGTATATGTTCCACGCGCGCCTCAAAGAGATGTCAGCATATGAAGGGGCCCCTCAGGGCCAAGCCGGGTAAGCGGGATTGTCCGAAAGGGTTACCGCTACCCCGGAACATAAAGGGTTACGGAAGGAACATGGATGGGATTTAGTCAGTAAGATTCTGACACTCCCTTCCGCTCCACCCAGAGCGGGAGCAGTCATCGGATGATTGCCCAGCCTTAAAAAAAAAAAAGCATATGAAGGGACCCGTTGGGGCCGAAGCCTGCCGGGTAAGCGGGATTGTCCGAAACGGTTACCGCTACCCCGAACCTAAAGGGTTAAGGAAGGAAGGCGTTGAAGGCACTGAGCTTAGAATAGTACCTGACAAAAATTAGTGGCATACACTGCGTTAAATGTCAAACCTATTATGTTGACAAATCAGATGTTAGTTGTGATTTCCTATGAATGAAGTCTGTGGATGAGGGAAAGCTTCAAGAGATACTGGATGCAGTGGAGGGTGACGGCGCCCGTATCAACCGGCGAAACCATATTGTTGATGAGATAAATCGTCAAGTGATGAAGCATCCTGGCTAGACGAAATGGGAGTTACACCACACGGTGTAACTTTTTCAGTAAGTTCGACCGACCGACCGCATGTCGCACCTGAATTGGGCAAAAGTAGACACGATGGGGTTCTGAACAACAGGAACCGGTGACGCAGTAGGCCCTGGAGATGGCGAGACGAGTTAGAATAAAGGATTGTGTTCAAATTGCAAAATAGAGAAAATTTAAAGATGGAAGGGAGTCCAGCGAGTAATGGGACAGCAGTAGAATTGCGCATGAATTTTGACAACACTTGAATTAGCTTTCGGAAACCAGGGTCTGGTCACACAGTCAGCGTCAAAAACATCAGGACCAACAGGCTGTTAAAATGATCGAAACAACTAAGAAAATTAAACTTTATCACACCTGAATAAAGTCCATGTCAGAATGAAAGTTATATGTCGCGTTGAGTTCATTCTGAAATATCCCTTGTGTCATTAAGATTAAGTTTGATTTTCTTAGGTGCTCACTAATGTGTGCTTTTATAATTTTTAACGTGACGATATTATCGCGAAAGTCCACTTCACAGCCTTGGCATCACGTTGAAACAGAGAAGTATAAAGTATGGAAATATATGAAAACGCCTGAGCGCATTTCAAGACATTTTATAGACGTGGACATAAACTACAATATCGCGTCAGAAATTATAAAAGCGCACTTTGGGTGATCATTTTGAACAGTCTGGGGGCCGACTACTTCTCAAAGCAGTATATTTTAATATTACTTCAAAGTGGAAAAGAGATGGAGCTATACGTCTTGTATAGCTCCGTCTCATTCTCACACTGAAGTAATATTGTTATAATACTGCCTAAAAGGGGTGGTGGCTCAGATCTTAGATGTTCCAATTTTTTAGTTCATGCATAAAAGGATAATTATTTAGCCGACTTGCAGTTGAAATGCAGTTCTCCGATATACACTACTTTGAAAATCCCACTCCTCACATTACCTACACTGAACGTTTATTCTTCAGAAAACTTTTGTTTTGCAGATAGGGTAAACTAAATACTACAGCACGAATTTAAAATCTTTTGTCACACAAAGAGTTTATTTAAAATAATTTCGATGTTTCGTTATTTCAAAACATAAGGCTGATACGAATGTTTTATCAGCGACCTTGTCTTATTGCGCCCAGAGACAAAATAACATACAACCTTATTGTTAAGTTTTATTAATAAGCAAAAAAGGAAAATAGCTGTTTATTTTAAAATTCTAACTATATTACTGTCAACCTACTTTTATTTATTACGAGACAAAAGCGAGTTTCTATTTTAATGTTATATCATAAAAGAAACAACTTGGCTGTTACATGTTTGACAATAAACTTTTTGAACATTACGACAGATGTGCTAAAACATCGCTTTATTATAAAAACGCGTGCTTTTTTTGCATGATTCAAGATTTTACAGAATCATTTTCGTTCAGCAGCCTAATTGCGTAACACTAAACACACTTTCATTCGTGTGAAGAAAATTTGTAATCCATTGCTTCACGGATTTGAAAAATCGTCTTCTTTATAAAGTAAATAACGCAATGAACATGCGGGAACTGTCAAAATTAAAGGCATTGCGACTGCTTGCTAGTGTATGTGTTACGCAATTACTCCGCTGGGATAAATCAGTGTAAAAATCAATCGAGTCTGAAGGACACAACCGCCAAGGACAAATTTTATACATTGTTATAACTTAGCACATCTTCGCAACAATATTTTACCAAATTCGAGACGGATAAACAGTCAAGTTGCTCACTACACATAATAGGATGATTACAGACTAGCAGGAAAAGATTATATAAGTGTGAAACGTTCTTTGTTTGGTATATCACCCAAAAACACCAGACATCACTATTGTGACTCTATAGATCTTTTTACATACATCAATGTATTAGAAAACATATACAATTTAGCAAAATATTGCGAATATCTGGCCGCTGCGACAAAGTTACTGCGTGTGGTAGGGGGAACACACGGAGTAACTTTGTTTAGGGGGCTGTAAAGTTGTTTTATTATGCATACAGTATATGTACTTCAAATTCATTCATTGCGGGTCCAAGATATTGTCATCAGCTAGTATCTACGGAAGACGTATTTAAACACTATATAGCAGCATAATTTCTTAATCTTAAAATTGTTAACTTGTACCGATTTGAAGGCGGATTATTGTCAACCATCAATTTCTGAAAGCCTGGACCTGGACCACCACGACTGATAGCAGTATTATTTTAATATTACTTCAGTGTGAGAATGAGACGAAGCTATACAGGACGTATAGCTCCATCTCTTTCACACTGGGAGTATTATTCAAATCTTATGTACTGAAGTGGCGGCAGTCGGCTCCCTGATCAAATCTGATGGTCAACTAAAATGATCAAAAACCATTTTCAGTTTGGAAGTCAATTACTTTAAGACCCACTTGCACCAAAAATCATACAACTCAACAACAAATGCATTTAGTGCTAAACATATGTAAAACATAATTCTGTGACGGTCATCTTCAAATGATTGACAACAAATAAAATGTTAATTTATTAAGCGCTAAATGCATTGGTGGATTTGTGGTGCAAGGAACAGAATACAGGATCACAGTTCTATTCGACTTAGGGCTGATTTTTGAATAGTCAGATAACTTTTATTGGAGGATAAAAATATGACAGTTTGACAGCTTTCGCATAGAAAATATGTTAGACCGCCATTTTTCAGATAAAAGTTATCAAGCAATTGAAAAATCGGCCCTCAATAATGCATCCGTTCATCTTAACGAATTATTCTAGAATATAAAAATACAGCTGCAATTTCAATTTTACATCTTGTCAAGCACCGTTTAAACTTCGAATCATGACGAAATTTGATTAAATATTACGTAGTACGTATTAATATCTTTTCAGGCAACTGATATGAATATAACGTACCTATACTGTATGCATACTAAATATGAGGCACAAAACACGCTAACACGAAAGACCTTTTAGAATTGAGCAGCACTCGATGACTTCAACATGATAGCTTATAACCTATTGAACGGATTAATACGATAAATGATTTAGTATCCGCGCGGCGGTCGTATAAATACGACTGAGCTAGAGCCGTGGTCCCCCGACCCGTCAACTAACAGACCGCGCCAGGCGGTACTGCGCTTATTGTGGCCGGTCGCGGCCCGTGCAGAGCCTTCCGAAGACAGGCCAACACTGGCCTCCTCGGATGCGCAGTTCGCACAATCTCTCTCACAGGCCAGATCACGCCAGACCAGGCCGTGGTATCTTTTATTTCATTGCACGACGCTATTTCGTCGTATATTTATTTATTCAGATTTATAGCTAATGGCAAAAAGCATGCCGTGTATAAATTAAAACCCAGTCTACTCAATTCGAAAACGTCATAACTTATTAGCTTACTTATAGTATAGATGTAAAACAAATGCTTTGTCACTGAGTAAGGTTTTAAAACATTTGATTTACATACTAACCATTCATTTCATACAAATCACTTTGAAAGTATTTTTATGTAACAATTTTTTTACAATCGGTACCTTATATGGTACATAGAAACTAGTATGTCCAGTAATGCCAACAGTAACTGAGTAATACACAGATTACCCGAAACAATATGTAAAATTACCAGCTAAAACTGGTATTATCCAGTTATTATCAACATTATAAAACTTAAAAATGTGCAAGTTTATTCACATTTTCTAATTCGTTTAGTCGTTCAATTACAACAGTTGAATGTTCGTTAAATATACCAGTCTAGAACATTTTATCTCATGCCTAACATAGTATACATTATTTGCAAATGTTTGAACAAACATCCTTACCATTCATCTTCAATGTTGGTGACAGATGTTGGACAATAATTTTGCGGTTGGTTTTGAACGCCATTGTCACATATACGTGACAAGTAAGCACATGTCTTGTACGCCAACACCACAACTATGTAACAAAAAATGCGGTGCACACGCAATAAACAATTAAATTAATCATTTATATTGTGTTTATTTCAGTATCTTATAAATTTAAGCTCCCGTACATATTTAAGGGCATGAAATAAGTTAAAATACACCATGGATATAGATGAATTCATGATAACAAAGAAAGAAATTTGTGGCTTGGCGTGGACGGCATGCGCGTGCGTTTATGCTCTGGCGTTGAACAGGTTAATTAAAAGCGATCGTGGCGTTCATCTGGCACCCTTTTTGGTGGACCTGAACGCGTGCTCGCTCCGACAGAGGGCGTTTACCGGTTTTCCGAACAAAAAGTGACGCATGCGCGCGACGACCGCGTATTTGCGAGACGATGACTTTTAAATACGCCGCCCGTTATGACAAGAGAAGCTGAAATCAACCTATAGGAACAAAATAATAACTCAGCTTAGTTTTGTGTTGTTATAGGTTGTAGTATAATCTACTATTGTCATGACAATAAAAAAGAGATCCGCTATACTCCTTTTCAAAGGACTGGCAACAACGGTTTTTTTTTTGAGGGTGGAAAATCATTTAATGACATTTCCCGCTCTGGGTGGAGCGGGAGTGTCAGACTCTTACTGACTAAAACCCATCCATGTTCCTTCCGTAGCCGTTTATGTTCCGGGCTAGCGGTAACCGTTTCGGACAATCAATGGATGAGTTAACTTTATGGTCTAAGAACAACCCATGAGGATTATTGGCCAAGATTTGTCACCAAAATGAATAATACACGGCTTTACATCTCATATCTCTCACATTAGCTGCTACTATCTTCAATATAAAGTGAGTGCCACACATACTGATTCTATCAATTTATGTATACGAACCATAGATTTATAGAATACATTGTATAGCTCATATAGAAAAAATTGCAGAATAACCCTTTCCTAACTGAAGTACTTATAATATTCATATTTACAGAATTTCGCATCATACCGAAATTACTAAATTTAGTATCTATTATAAAGAACACTGACGTTAAAACTCGTCAACTCTAGATTCTATTGCTGTCTCATTTTACTGAATTGATTTTCTTTACACTGTACTAAAATATGAGAATAATCGTGTGTTGTTTCAGTTGCCTAAAGCAAACAATTATAAGTAAGAAAACCATAGATTTCTGAGTACTATTCGTGCTGCACAAAAACCACAGAGAAACTAGATTCTCCCGTGGAACTAATTCCAATTTGTATAGGGATCAAAATTACTTAGATACCTATTGATATGAAACCTATCAAGTCCTGATTATAGGAAATATGCTACGTATAGGTATGAAACAAGATGTAATTAACAGTACAGCAACATTATGGTCAATCGGTCAATAACACGGAGGAAAAAAAAATTGAGAGCTGAACACTGACGAATCTACAAACGATTCTATGAAAAAAATCGCGTCAACACACAATTTAATTCATCCTCTGTGGTACTATTGTAAAATGAAACTCACTGATACTGCCTTAACCTTGTCTTTTATATAGTAACAACACTGTCACACACTAACACTTCACCAGAACCTTGGCCTGGGGCCCATCCATCGGTTTGAGGGCCGCGGCCCATTCCTGGGCCAGGCCTGGGGAATAAACCCGGGCGGCATGAAATTAGTCCTGGGTCCCCAGTTCCTGGGGAACCGAGCGTTCATGAACCTTGGTTGTGGTTGTTGAAAGTCATCATTCGTGAATTCTTCGAATGGTGGGGACGGGTTCCGTACTTCTTGATTGGGTTTTTCTATTCCTCTGTTCCGTAAGTCTTCTTCGTAAGCGCTATCGTTTGAGTTGTCCTCTGTTAGATCGAATGTTATTGGGAAGTTAGCTGGCTTTTGGAAGTTCATGTTGAAGTTTTTGAGGGACGGCGGCATTGCATCAAAGGGGTTCACCATGGGAGGCATTATCGGAGCCGAATGCGACTCTTTCTTGATGTTGTTCACTTGTATTAGGTTCGTGTGGTGCGACTTGCCGTTATCTCCCCCCACCAGCACTTTGTTGTTGTTGTTGAAGCTGTGCCGTCGTTCCGCTTGGTTTCCACTCGTGTACATACCTTCTGAAAATATTGAGAAATTTGTTTTTACTAGGACTATCATCAACTTTACCGCAACTTTCTTGTAAATTAATAATGTATATTAATACTTTAATATTCCAATTTATATTGCGACATTGGTAAAGGGAAAACATGATGAGGGAATCTGGACTTAAAATTAATATACCAGACGTCTGAAATTGCCATCCACCCATCTAGAGCGAGCGTGGACACTCGTGGCTTTCTGTTTAAGAAGAGTCCTTTGCCGTGCAGTGGGACCGAAAAAGGATGGTATTATAATATAATTCATATCTTACGTTGATCCTCATCTTCAGACAAGTCCATATCCACGCTCTCCACGATATCCGTCGGAGGCACCATTGGAGGGACCCTGTAATCCTGTTTATAGCGACACATATTAGTTTTTTTGTTAAGAAAGGTGCTCTAGGTACTGCTGCTCTAGGTACAACATAGAGCCAACAATATACCTTTCTTTGTACCTGTAGCTACACCTCTGCTCAAGCCTCCGGGGAAACTAGGCGTGATGTTATGTTTGCTATGGTTGACCACGAACAGAATTCTTATTACGTTTTAAACGTAAAAAAAAATTGAATTCGCGGTATACAGGTAATGTACAGTCATGAGCATAAATGCTTCACACTTAGTAAAATGCTAAAACGATTTCCTCCCAAAATTTTGATAGAAATTTTGTTGCGAAGACCATACTATCATGAAATAGGACTTTTCTCGAAGTTCGCAATCATTTATCCACGAGAAAAATTAAATTTATGCACGTGACTATACTGGTACGTAACTTACTGTATCTTTGTACACATTCTAGAATGGCATAAATAAATAGTTTTTTGCTAAGCTTTTCAAATCATATTAAGGTTATTTTAACCTCATGAATCTCGTTCAAAAACTATTATTAAAGGGCGTGTGTAACCACCCAATACTTCCCGTTAACTTACTTGGCAGACAATTTCATACAATTTCTGTTCCATTTTTGAATTTATTCGGTGGGCAGTGGCTATTCGGACATCGCGAATCAGGCCCTAAGAATATTATCAGTATGAAACACGTGCTGTGTTTCACTTCATTAGACTCAAAGTTACCAGCTCATCAAGCTATCCCAAACTGTCAAATATTCGCAATTGATTATGAGCCTTATACTTTTCAGATAAAGTTGAAAATCTATCAAAGAAATTTGACAGATTGGGGTAGCTTGATGTGCTGGCCTCTGTACATCATCCAAGTTTCATACATTTTTGGTCTAATTGTAAAAATACCGGCCAAAGATAAACTTATTCCATTATTATTATAAATTGCGAAAGTTTGCATGGATGTTTCTCAATCACACCAGAACGGCTCAATCACGAAAATCGTGAGGAAACCAGCATGTCTGAGAGATATTTCTCAAAAGCGTTTGCAGCTAAGTCAGAGGCTTATGGGCAGAATAAAAACTCCGACACCAGGTTAGTTACTAACCACACGCAATAAATCGGAATGAAATTTGGCACACAGATAGAATGGAATCGCCAGATCCTTCAAATGTACAATGGCGTTCATAAGTCCATAAGCAATCTCACAAAGCAGTAGATTGACGCTTCGGTTTGACTTATGACCTTTTTCTATACTCATACTTTGTCTGCAACTGATAGTACTTCATCATTTCAATTAATTTAGTATATGACATGCTAGCTTATTGTTTTAGTTTTTGTGGGTGAGTTTAATGACATGCCGAAGGTTCGTATCTCTCAGATCGAAAGTGCCAACTTTTTGTTATTTTTTTAATTATTACTATTTAGTATTTAGTTCTAAATTTTTTTTTTTAGTTTTATAGCACTATAGAATTCCATTTAGCCAGCCAGTAGGTACTTTCAGCTCGTTCAATCTGTTTTCCGACTAAAACCAAGATTTCACTATTATAAATCAAAAGCTCTTTTTCGAGTGACTGGCAATGGTAAAAATACTAATTACTTCATAGACAATCAACGATTTAGAAAAAGACAAGTTTATCACCATTCCAGTTCATTTTGAACTGTATGGTCGAATCCCGGGATCACTTATTAAAAATCCCAGAATTTCTAACGGTGTCCGGCCTAGCATTCTCTAATTAGGACATTTTTTTATCTCAGCAGTACGGTATCGTGAAATTACATCCGATATTCACACGATTGATGTCTCGGGGCAATACTAAATGAATAACAACTTACTTGGTCCATTGAGGGAGGGTTCATCGGCCGTGGGATTGGGGGCTGATGCGTTAAAGGTATTAGATTTCTGTGGTCTACATCTGAAAATAATAATAGGAAACTCTATTTTCATAAACCTTTGGAAGGCGCTCTGATTTTTTGAATATCGACCCAGAATTTACTGACCAATGAGAGACAAAAAACTCGTGAATAAACTCTTTTTTAGCAATCAGTCTGATTGCATATTTTTCTTTTTTTTTTTAGTTAGTTATTAGTGTAACTATACAGGATGACATGAACTTCGCCGCACAACCATTTCTCATGGAATCACTACATGATTCTTGATCACCCAACATTGAAATTTTTTCCATACATTTTGACCAAGTAGGTAGGTAGGTTTTTCGATGAAACAGCCGATTTTATTTTTATAAGTGACGAAAAATTTCTACACCTCCGTCTCATTCGCACACTGAAGTAATATTGAAATAAAACTGCAATGTTGAAAGCCTCTGTATGTGCTGCTGTTGGTATGTGAAAAATTTCAAACTAGTAGGTATGATGAATTACCTTGATGTACAACGGGATGCCTAAGCGGTGCGGAGTTAGCAACGGGCAGCGGCGGCAGCGGCGGCGGCAGCGGCAGCGGCAGCGACGGTAACAAGCGGTGGTCCACGTCTTCTAGCTCTGCAAGCATATAAATAGAATAAGTAAGAACCTTCCAATAGTATTACACCCATTTTTGAAAAGTGTCTCAATTAGATTCTACTAGCTTCCACCCGCGGCTTCGCCCGCTTAATATGTCGACAAATTAAACACATAAACCTCTTGAATCACTCTATCTATAAAAAAAAACCGCATCAAAATACGTTGCGTAGTTTTAAAGATTTAAGTATACATAAGGATATAGGGACAGAGAAAGCGACTTTGTTTTATACTATGTAGTGATTGTGTTAAGGCACCACAAAAATATTCACAACATTTTTATTCAATCGTTAAGTGCCAGTCTTTAAATTTTGCATTTTCAAATTTCGCGCGTAATATGACGAAAACGCTGGACGCAGTGGACGCCATATTGCTCTGTGATCGTGACGTCAATTGGCTGTGTAAATAAATGCAAAAATTATTAAAGGTACGCTGATAGTTGACAGTTCTAAGTTTACATAGCCGTATGACGTAATAACATGGCGACCACTTCTTATGGTGTTTTGAAACAGATTAGAAAAATGGAAACCTTTGAATTGAATTTTAAAATTTGATTTTTGCCTATGCAATCTCAACAATATATTTATAGATTTTTTCGCATATAGAGTAAAATACCCTATTCTAAGTTCCTCCCAAGTGTATACAAAAGAAATAAAAATATGTGTAATATGGAAGGCTGTAAAGATTACATCAATAGCAGAAGATGGAATAATTGACCAATAATGTAATTATTTAAATAGATTAAGTTCATACATCAATTAGTTACAACATTTCACGCACACAGACATACAGCTCACACACACATTTAAATTATATGTATACAGTCCACTATTTAACTATTGAAAGTGTTTAGAAGGCAGTACAAAAAATATATCATTTGAGTAAGACATATTCAAAGTGTTTCTTTCACCGAACAACCCAATATAGACCTTATTCCCGTGAACAGTAATGAAACCCTATTTGCAAATACGCACTTCTTAGCCACAAGATACAAGCGACGCTTAGTTTGTGGCTCTCTGAAAATGTACCATTGTACCTACTTATATTTTGATAAATAAACTTTATTATTGTTAATTCAATAAACAAAAAAGGACTACTGACTGAGACTGAGAAGTACTGACTATACAGGGTGTAACCAATAACCAATATACATACAAAAGCATTGCTACAGACCACCAAACTGAACATCTTGTACTATGGGACCAACTCCGAAATCGCAAAAAGAAAATCAGCTGTTCTGATGGTCTGTAGCATATCCTATTGTGTGTTACCCTTTCGGTTAAACCCAGTATACGAAATTGCTAAAAAAAAAAAAGAAAACAAACAAAAAAAAAAGAAAATGCAACCAAAAAAAAAATGCATAACACTTACGACCTAAGAGTGGTAGTGTGGGCGGCGGAGGAGGTGGAGGTAATATACCCCTGTGGTCCACGTCAGCTGGGATGTCCTGCAATGAAAAACGAAAATAAATTACTTTAAAAACTTCGTGGCTTTCCATCAATCTGCCTAGCCTTTTCCCAACTATGTTGGTGTTACAGTCTAACCGGTTGCAGTTGAATATCAGTATTTTACATGGAGCGACTGCCTATCTGACCTCCACAATCCAGTAACTGGGCAATACGATACCCCTTGGTAAGATTGAATGTCAGACTTTCGGGCGTCTGACTACCCGTAACGACTGTCAAAGACCCACGAATGACAGCCGGGATCAACCGCTTAACGTGCTTTCCGAGACACGGAGGAGTCTCGGTATGTAAAAATGGTCACCCATCCATGGACCAACCCCGGCAAGCGTAGCTTAACTTAACGGATCGACCGGTATGGCCGTTATTAATTAGCTACGAGCTCGTCTTTCGTCTCACTTCCTGGCTTTCCATGAGACACTGTATTGTTTGTGAATGGGTAGAATAGAACTCATTGTGTTAGCCGCCGATCGAGTAGTGACTGGATAAAATAGAAACATCATTCTCCTGCCCTTATCCCAATTTATTTGGGGTCGGCGCAGCATGTCTTTTTCTTCTCTATTAGTCTTCATCTCGGTAGTTACTGGCATGAACACAGCTGTGTGTTTTCTGTTCTATCTCACAGTGCCCCGTACACATACGTGCTCAATAGATTTAGATCCATTCTAAGTTCAGTGCCTTCAACACAAAACGTGTCTATTGTCCATACTTGCAATACGCCATACAGGCACTCAGTAGGGATTTTGGCGACACGTATGCGTGTTGAAGGCACTGAGCTTAGAATAGCACCTTACAAAAAATAGTAGCTGTGTTTGCGCTAAAACCACAGACCTCCCAGTTTCAACTGGTTTTCCGTTAATCTGTAATATTTACCTGTGGATACCGCACGGGTTCGGGCGGCGGGATTGGTCTGGGCGCAGGCGGCGGCGACTCCGGTGTGTCAGCGAAGCCCGCGCCTAGCGCCGGTACGCCGCGCTGGAGTGATAGTGAAGAGTTCACATACAATACTGTTATATCGATTAGACCATTTTTCAAACAGTCGATTTTAATCCTTAAAGAGACCCTGCCCCCCTTCCCCCACCGCGAGCATTCGCCTGTAATGTAACGTTACAGATCCGAACATTACATCAGTGAAGGAGGAGAACCGAGTATTAATCAGCTGTATTCAGGGAGGCAGTATTGTAACGTAATGTTCGAAATCGATTCATAAAGTGTTACATTACAGGCGAATGCTCGCGGTGAGGGGCCACTTTTATGGATATTTACAACTGCATAATTATAGTATATCGTCAAAGGTGAAAGCTAGAGTAACCCGAGAAATTCAAAATTTCAAATTTGCTGGTCAGTATCAGGTTGTACGTCGATTCAAAATCAAAAGTATACTATTCAGACCAGGCTAAAATTCAGAACTTTTGAAGGTCATAATTACATAAGACAGTCCCCCAAAACGCCCACCCTTCACCACTTCCTAGTACTTTAACTAAGAAGAAGTGGCACAACATACTCCCCAGCAGCACAGCTGTCTGTTCAGTTGGAAGAACTTGACTCTATACATTTATGGTATGAGATGTAATTAACATTACGGAACACAACACATTAAAATCAATTATTCGCCACATGGCAGATTAAAATATCAACCGGACACAAATCCAGACTCGGTCTGCTACTGAGAAATTCCTAATCTTCTTCTTCTTCTTCTTCTTCTTCTTCGTGTGGTTAGTGACTAACCTGGTGTCAGAGTTTAAATGCTGCCCATGGGCCTCTGACTTAGCATCACATGCTGTTGAGAAATATCTCTCAAGCATGCCGGTTTTTTCACGATGTTTTCCTTCACCGGTTATAAGCAAGTGATAATTATACAATACGCACCTAATCCTAATGGAAACCTGGGAATTAGATCCAGGACCTCATGCTCAACAGTAAAGCTTGCGACCACTAGACGAGGCAGTAAATAATCTATACTAACATTATAATGAGGAAAGATTTGTATGTAAGTATGTTTGTAACGAACAAACTCATTGACGGATCTGGATGAAACTTTGCACAAAGATAGATTATAGTCTGGAATAGCATATTAGCTATTTTGCCCGGAAAAATGTACGGTTCCCGTGGGATAATTTCCTACATACACGCGGGCGAAACCGCATGAAAAAGCTAATAGCCAATAAAGAAACAAGAAACTTACAGTGACAGGCCAGCTACTACTCCATGGACTAGTTGGTTCTGGATGATAAGGTTCCGGTTCATCTGAAAAGAAAACATTATTTACACTAACCTCATCAATGAAGGTTAAGGGTAAAATTGTTTGTACAAAGTAATCTTTGAAAATGCAAGTGCCCAACCACCATCTCAAAGAGCAATATTATTTTGATATTGCTTCAGTGTGAGAAAGAGATGAAGCTATACAGGAAGTATAGCTCCATCTCTTTCTCAGTATGAAGTAATATTAAAATAATAAGTATTGCTATAAGAGGTAGTGGTTGACCTTCTGATTTGATCACAGAAATTAATCACTGATAAGAAAGCAATATTATTTTCAAGTTTTATAGGATACCTACTTTTATGCTAGAAAACCGGAATCACACACAAAGGTTCAAGGTACGGAACCTTAAACCTTTGTGTACCACCGTACAATATTTAACAGAACATATTTTATTGAGGTTCCGATACCCAAAGGGTATAACGGGACCCTATTACTAAGACTCCGCTGGCCGTCTGTTCGATTTATTTCTGTTGCCGCTGTAACAACAAATACTAAAAAACAGAATAAATATTTAAGGGGGCACCTATACAACAGACGCGATTTTGTTGCTGTTTTTTAGATAGTACTCTTTTTACGCGAGTCCGACTAGCACTTGGCTGGTTTTTAAATACTTCATAAAAACACTTATTATAACGTTAAGTACTTAGTATATTTTTTTAGTCTTATCTTCTCTTTAATTTTTAACTTTGTAAAAACTTCGATTCCGAATATTCACCATGGAATGAATTTCAAAAATACTTCGTGAGTGCTCACTGTCGTTACATAAGGAACTCGCGCAAAATTCCATACTAATAAAGCCAGCGCTTTAAGCTCTGCGTTGTCTGACAGCGAATGAATGAATTTAAGATTTTTAAACCAAGAGATTCTCATAATTATTGTACAGAGGCCAGCACATCAAGTTACCACAATCTGTCAAATTTCTTTGATAGTATTTCAACTTTATTGCAAAGACATAAGGTTCATTTTTAATTGAGAAAATTTGACAGTTAGGGATAGCTTGATGTGCTGGCGTCTGTACGTTTTATTTATACAGGGTTACGTATAATTCGACGTTCATCGGTCACGGGCTGATAGGTGGGGTGGGGGGACAAAATGGAACACACCAAACCCCCCATAAATACGATCGTAATTCAATAGTTTTCGAGATATTTAAATTTAAAGAGGTATGACAATTCAAAAACATATTATATGCTATACCAGAATTACGTATCTTAAAACACATGTGTACATAATCGGTTAAAAAATAAATACCAGTGAGATCCATGGTGCCATAGAAGGACGTGGGAGGCGGCGGATTGCTGGGCGCGTCAGGTGTTAGTAAGTCTAAACCGGGCAACGTCTCCTGTGACTTTTGAGACAGCGACGCGCTTTTAACTGTGAACAAATTAGTATTTGCCCTTAGAAGCCAGTTTAAAGCGGGCAGCGAGGAAAGTACAAAAAGTCATTTCATAAGGTAGTATGAATTTAGAGACATACGTAATTGGGTTTTTGAAAGGGCAGTCAATGTTTCTGTTTATGAACCGTCAAAACGCGGAATTTTTACGTGACTTGTATGAAATATACGTGACGTCACAGATTTTTAGAATCAAATTGAATACTTATTAGCATTAAATGCAATTTTACAATTATATCTGATGATGGAAGTTTTTAAGACTAGCGGTCTTTTTTCAATATGATTTCACATTTTATTTTTGACTGTTTCAAATGGTCAATTACAAATATTATCAATACAACTATCTATTGCAATTATATGTTATGTTTTTGTGAAATAGTCATTCCATAAGGTAATATGAATTTAGAGGTATGATATACATAATTTTAATGATTACAGTTCCATAAATACGAACTCGCTACGGCCGCGAATTTCGAACCCAAGGCACGCACCTCTGATTCTACGGTGCGTATTGTATAATTATTAGTACTTATGACATAATTAAGTTTACCTGCCATTGCTATATGTGTTTTTCTTTTCACCTTTTGTGGTGTAGTGTTTTTATTCTGGGTGCATCGTCTTCACATATAATGTTATAATTTCATGTATACAAAACATTTTAAAAGGGTAACGGTGCAGTTTCTTGCCCATTCTTCCCTACACGAAACTACCTTTTGGAAGGGGCGACTAGAATCAATTCTATTTCTTGTTCATTTTGGACGTTCAAAAGTGCCTTTCTTGTGCCTATTTGAAATAAATGATTTGACTTTGACTTTATTACTTGCTTAAAATCGGTATAGGAAAACGTCGTGAGGAAACCAGCATGTCTGAGAGATATTTCTCATCAGCATGTGAAGCTAAAGTCAGAGGCCCGTGGGCAACATAAAAACTCTTGACACCAGGTTAGTCACTAACCAAACGAAATAACGACGGCCGCAAATCATATTTTTATGATCAAAGAACTTAATACTGACCTGCAAATTGCAAAAAACCTAACGAACATTTTAGTTTCGCGGGCCATCTTGGCGCCTTCACCTTAACAATAAATGTTTATTGATTTGTCTTTCTTTCACATAGCACAGGATCGACGTGGTTTTTTGGATAGATCTTAGTTTAAGAGCCGGAGTGTAAAAGCTAGTAAATAAAACTTGGCGAAACTGGGTTTCCTATTGACTACGGAACCCTGAAACTGTAACTTTAAACATAATTACTACACATGTACCACATTTAAGGACGGCCACGTGTCTTCTGTTTTACTTGTATGATATTCAAAAATGCCACTTTAACACTAATTTTATAACATTACGATAATTTTGGGACATATGTGTAAATAAACTATTAAAAGAATCAATAGACGCGCTACGCTCTAAATTATCATTAAGAGAAATGAGCAAGAAATTAAACTATCAACTTCACACGTACACATGCAATTGACAGTTTATATAAAAACGCACCTTAATTTAGTGACAGTAAAGTCGATTTTCGTAATTACAAGTGTTACTTTCGACATGCAAGAAAACATACTAACCTGAGTTAGTTTCGGGGGCGTTGGCATTGTCAGTCATGAGGTTCTTTAATACGTCGTTAATATTAAAGTCTTGTTCGGCTTGCTTGGTCGGCCTACTGCTTATCACTTCGATTTTGTTGGCTGAAACATAAATACTCCATTGGATACAACTGAACTGAGCTGTATTCGTTACGCCTAAATTTAACAAGTGCCAAAATGCACGGGTGTGCCCATAGTATACACGTTAATTTTTAATTCACTATTAACCTTTCAGGGCGTGACAGTACCCATGATTATGTGCAAATTTCACTATGAGACCAACTCTGAAATATCGAAAAAAGAAACGTTTTTTTCATACAAAAGTGCAATATTTAATTGATGAAAATTATGTATGTTTTGTTATTTCGTAGTTGGTCTAATAGTGAAAGTTGTTCATAATCATCGGTACTGTCACGCCCCAAAAGGTTAATAGTGAATTAAAAATCACCGTGTATACATATTTCGTCCCATGTTATAGGCTTCAAACTGTCAAACTCAAAGCATTTATTTCAAAAAACACTGTTTACAGACGATTTAACTTTTATTGTTGCTTTTTTTGGAGGGTGGGAAGTTATCAAATGACCCCGTATCATGAGTGTCAGACTCTCACTGACTAAAACCCACCCATGTTCCTTTTTAAGCTCTTTATGTTCCGGGGTAGTGGTAACCATTTCGGACAATCCCGCTGAAACTTTTATTTTTGCTTGAACTTATCATCATTTTCCTGCCCTTATCCCAATTTATTTGAGATCGGCGCAACATGTCTTTATCTTCCATAGTTTTCTATTAGTCGTCATCTCGGTAGTCACTGCCTTTCTAGCCATATCATCTTTCACACAATCCATCCGTCGTTTCTTTGGTCTCCCTCTACTTGTACTGACAACATTTTCCTCATTCCTCCGCATAACATGCCCATACCATGACAACCGATTTCTACACAACTTTTCAGTCATCGGTGTCACTTTCAGACTTTCTCTTATATACTTTATGTTGGTTGAACTTATATATTATTAAGTCGTTGACTGCCACGCAGCAGACACAATAGAAAAACTATTGTTCGCGGCTCACCGGTGACCGCGTTGGCGCTCGCGGCTCATTGGGTATAACTTGGCTTTATACACGTTATCATGTATGTGAACAACACTCACCGCTGCTAAGAACTTCACTTGACTCGTTAAACAACGCCATAGGGTTGTCGGACGTGAGAAACGACGTGAGGCCCAAATTGTATAGCGATCCATCGGCCGCTATCGACGAGTTGAATGTCTGGTCGATGTTGTAAGCAACTGCAAGAAGACAAAATCACCATTAAGTTTAGTTTACTACAGATCTCCAAGGAAAAATACGGTTCGATAATCATCGGATATCTTCGGAAATACGAACGCGCAATGATGAGATATAATATAGAGCTTTAAATTAGATCTCATTATTGCGCATTCGTATTTAAAATAGGCAAGTAGGTACATCCATGCTATTTGTATTACCAAGACTAGAAAATTGTAGCTTAACAACTCTATGGAATTCCAAAAACGAAGAGTTACCTTTACTGATTGAACTATAAAAGAAATCATCTTATATCATGGATGAAGGCAAAAAGTAGAAACGGAATCCTGCAACGATTTTTGATTTTTCATACTTTTTAAAAGGCATCACGAATAAGGTGTATAGCGTATGTCCAGAAAGACTTAGTTATTATTGGTATTATCTTTTCTACAGAAGATTCCACATTTTCATATTTTTTTCAGGCAATCTTCGGCCTAGCCCTTTGAAGACTACCTTGGATTCTATAACAATCCGGCTATAACTGGTTACCTATCTGACCATCTTCACATGGAGTGATTGCCTATCGGATCTCGACAACCTAGTCACCAGGTAACGCGATAGCCCTTGGTAGGACTGGTTGTCGCAGTGTTTGGCTTCTGACTACCCGTAACGACTGTCACAGATCTTTAACAATGACAAAAGTATCCAATTCAAGTGAACTCGTGTTCGTGAAAGTAAACCTCGAGTCGTGTAATCAATCAGCTGCAGTTTACGACCTAGATAAGGCTAAGTGCCCCATAAAACTATTTGTTACAGTTATATAACCAAAAAGTTCAGGAACTCATTGCTATGTTGTTTGTTACCCAATATCTATAACCTGAAGGTCGATTTTCGTGTTTAAAAACATTTTAGAATCAGTGTAGAACAGCCTCTCCCAAAGTGGACGATAACGCCCCGTTGGGGGAGCTGCAGGCCTGAAGGAAATGGGGGCGTTTTGTAGAGGCTTAGGGGGCGATTCGTAATTTCATCTAGATAGTGGTTTTAAGTACTTAGGTGAAAAATGGGGGGCGCTAAAAAATTGTTAAGTTATTACAAGTACCTACCAACTCAATTGTTTATTTAACTAGCTGTTCCTGCAATATTTACCTCATGAACCATTGATATTGATACCACATGTAGCTATACTCCTCACACTTACGGAAATGGGCATATTAATTTTCAAAGTGGGCAGTAGACAAAATAAGTTTGCGAACCCGTGTTGTAGAAGATGAGAATCCAAAATGTAGGCAAATTAGAGGTACCTACAGTGCTACACGCTTATTTTTAAACGACTGTCTCAGATGGAGGTTTATAATTTCGAACGTCTGTATATTTCTTAGGCACATATAAGAGTTATAAGGAAACAGATGTACAGTCGCCAGCACATCAAGTTACCACAAACTGTCAAATTTTCTCAATCGTTTTTGAACTTAACCTACAACTTTTTAAGGTTTCAAATCATCATTTATTATTTATTTATCCTTCCACTGGAACGCCATACAGCAATTACAACCAATGGAATAAAAATTACTTCATGTGCTGCTTTCCATCCACCATCCATGCGTGCGCACTGGACATCGAACGGGCGCCATCATCATCATCTGCCTAGCCTTTCCCAACTGTGTTGGGGTCGGCTTCCAGTCTAACCGGATGCAGCTGAATACCAGTATTTTATATGGAGCGGCTGCCTATTTGACCTCCACAACCCAGTAACAAGCTTAAGGTTTCAAATCATTTAGAGAAATTTGACAGTTTGTTATAACTTGATGCGCTGCCGACCGTACAGAGGCCAGCACATCAAGCTATCCCTAACTGTCAAATTTTCTCAATTAAAAATGAACCTTATGTCTTTGCAATAAAGTTGAAATACTATCAAAGAAATTTGACAGATTGTGGTAACTTGGTGTGCTGGCCTCTGTAATACATAGTCCGTCAAAATCATAACCCTCCTTCGGTAAGTCAGTAAATTACTCACTGTTATCATCATCACCAGCATCTGAGGGTGCATACAGTTCCTGGTCTTCCACTTGTCCTGGAGACGATACACCTTCTTCTCAATGCAGCGGGGATAGAGCAGCGTTTGGTAAAGGTAGCATCAATCGACAATCAAATTTATCGTTTATGTCAGCCGAGAAGGTATACAAAAGCTAAGTTCAATAAAAATTACTCACTGTCATCATCATCCCCACCATCCTTAGGTACAGGCAAGTCTAGGTCTTCATCAGGTCCCGGGGACGGTACATCCTCGTCCCGTTGCGGCGGCGATGGAGCAGCATTCGGTAAAGACGGCATCAACTCGTCCAGTTTCCGCTTTAACACTCGCACGCGCGCCCCGAAGTTTTTATATGCCTGAAAATGCATTCAAAATGTGTCTCAATGAAACCATTTACAAAGGCGCTTTTGAAATTCCATGGTTTTGCGAAGTCAGAAAGTTTACTGCCAATCCCCTTATTACTGAAACGTAACTGACACAATAGAAAAAGTATTGTTCGCGGTCACCGTTGACCGACGTGTCGTTAAACGCGGAATTAAGTTATTCTATACGGTAAGCGGGATTGTCCGAAGGGGTTCCTTCCTTAGCCCTTTATGCTTCAGGGGTTACCCTGGAAGGAACATGGATGGGTTTTAGTCAGTAAGAGTCTGACACTCCGTTCCGCTCCACCCAGAGCGGGAGGAGTCATTTGATGAGTTCCTACCCCAAAAAAAGTAATTCTATACGAAGACATGTGACATGTACCAAGCCGCACTGGGCCCGCGTGATAGATTTAAGCCTCTCTAAAAGATCGAGTGGGCCATAGAGATTATGCTTTCAAAGTAATTCCAATCATAAACTAAGCATTGATAGCCTAGTGGTGTGACCGTCGGACTCGGACTGACAAGTCATAGGTCTCGAGTTCACACCCAAGACACGCACCTCTGATTTTTCGGATTCATGTGCGTGTTCTATAATTATCACTTGCTTAAAATGGGTGAAGGAAAACATCGTGAGGAAACCGGCATGCCTGAGAGATATTTCTCAACAGCATGTGATGCTAAGTCAGAGGTCCATGGGCAGCATTAAAACTCTGACACCAGGTTAGTCACTACCCACACGAAGAAGAAGAAGATCATAAACTGCGAAAATGTATGGTAATCTGCAGAATTTTTTTTTGAGAAATCGGCCTTTTTTAACAAAGTCCTAAAATAATAAGGATGATATTTGGGTAAAAAAAAAGAAATTATATTTAGTCCGTCAATCTTTTAACAAAAAAAATATTAGACACGTATTTTTTTCATTATCATATTAACAAAAAATTACTGAGATAAACGCATTAAAGTTGGGGCGTGGGGGCTCGCTACGTCACAAATAAGTATAAAAACTACAAACTCGTGACGTCATACCACATTTCAACTCTATGTATCATCCCTATTCACGACATTAAAAGATGGCCACAGATCATTATTAAAAACATCTGAACAATTATTCACACTGCCCCAATCGGTGATATGGTTGCTATCTACATAAAGTTTTTAATGTGTGACTATGAAATCTGTCACACACAATGGTAATTGAATCTCTATACATAATTGTGATGGTAGTTTGACATTGAATATCATTTTACTTTGTTTAGCAGGTTTTAGCTTCTGGTTATTAGACTGCAGTGAGACGTTTAGCACGTTGTTTTTTTCGCAGCGTCGACGATTTAACGCAACAATTAGCGCTGCATACGCAACTAACAAATTAAATTTTGTACGTTTTTAAGCACATCACTTGGAAACGGCTGGTTTCATAATATTCGAAATAATCCGAATTAGGTTTTTAAAAATATAAAAAATTTTAAAATTCGGAAAAATTAAATTGAATTTTTATATCTTAGACAGGACGATGACGTCACATCGTGCACATTCTGATGTGTCCGCACAAATCATTTTAATTTTACATACTTTTTCAGAATCCTACATTTCCTCATCTTCTGAAACCATGGAAGCAACAAATGCGCCGCATAAAGAAACGTGTCACTCTTACCCTTTTGAACGCTAGAGCATAAACGCACGCGCGTGCCCTCCACGCCAAGCTATAAATTTATTTCTTCTTGTTACCATGAATTTCCCAATATCCATGGTGTCTTTTAATTTGTTTCCTATCATTAAATACGTACGAGAGCTTCAATTTTGAAGATATCTATATAAACACACACGAAAGTAATGATTTCATTATTTATTACGTGTTATAGTGTACCCGCATTGTCACATATTTTTGTCTTGCGCTTGCTTGTCACGTATAAGTGACAATGGCGTTCAAAAGGTTAATATTATTGGTACTCACATAAGCAACAACTTTGACTTCACCCCTCTGCGTCGCGTAGTATTGTGTGGCTGTTGAAAGCAATGCTAACAATGCCTCCCGCGCCACTATCTCTCTTTGCAGAGCTGCTGTATAACGTTCAACGCAAGCTATTCCATCATTCAACTCCTTTTCTACATCATCTTTATTACCCCTTTCTGAAAATTACAAATGTTTTATTGTAAAAAAACTGTCTTAGAAACTGGTTTATTGATTCTAGTGAAAAAAGTCATGCACTACTTTGCAAATTATTTTTATAAAACGCAGTTTGTCTGCTGCCTAACTACTGAAATCAATGCCTGTTCCTGGATGATCCATCATTCTCCTGCCCTTATCCTCCAATTTATTTGGGGTTCCAACATGTATTTTATTCCATATTTCGTTATTACTCATGATCTCGGTTGATCACTCCATTTCCAGCCATATTTTACAAGGAAATCAAATTAAAATGTTTTCTGTTAGAATACTTGCTGTTGTGCTTATTACTCAGCAAAGTTTTTTTGCATTAATATGAAAATGGCCTATAATGTTCTTGGATAAGGCTCTTCTAGATAAGTTGTTAATGGACATTGTGACTTGTGTTTGGAATGTACACACAAGATATCAACAGAAATAAGAATATCAGAGACTTACAGACATATTGACAGAATATTGCCAGGAGCTAGGATGTGTAGTGCTGTAAAAATTTTTTTTGGTGCGGATACTACAGGTATTGTAGCAATCTCCCCACATAAGTAGTCACAGGTGATAAAATTAAAAGAAAAATAAAAACAAACAATATAAAAGGGTAAAAAAATATAAAAGCATAGAAAAAGCTAGCAAACCTTCATACAAACCCTTAAGGTTGGCCCTCAGTAATTCTGCATCAGATAGTTCTAAATGATTTTCATGAATATCTTTAAGCCTTAAATCTGTATCTGCTTCCAAAACTGCACACTGCTTTATCTTGTTCACTAGTTGAGTAGGCTGAAAAATTGTTTTTCTATAGTTATGGTCCTATATATTTAAAAAAAAAAACATAATCAAGTCATTTATTCAAACTAGGCTGAATATCAGCAGTTTTTGAAGGTCAAAGTTACATAAGACAGTCCCCCAAAAATGCCCACGCTTCACCACTTCCTAGTGCTTTAGCTGGGAAGAAGTGGCGCAACTAACTCCCCAGCAGCACAGCTGTCTGTTTGAAAACATTGCTATTCTACATCAGAGGGCCAATTCTTGTTTTTTTTTTTAAGAATGTTTGCATTCTAAGCTTAGACACAATATACAAATAATTCTGTAGCTTACCTACATTTTGACAAGTTGTAGTAGTATTTAAACACTGACAAATCCTGACAGCAATTTAGGTGTGCCGATTATGCTCAGTTTCAATGATGGAATTAGCACTTAAAAATTACCTGTAGTTTGTAGTTACTAGCATGATGAGCAGTAGGCTGTAAATAGGGCTCTCACAAGCTTCACTACAACTTGATTCAGCTTGCGTTTAGTTTGCTTGCATATTTGGTAGTAAACCAATTTGAATATAATTTAAAAAGGGTCCATAATGTGTTTACTGTATTATAATTAACAATTACGTGTCCTTGTTAGCAACAAACTATATTATTTCAATGTTAAAATCTATTTTAAAGTTTCGTTACGATTCACCCCAGCGTTCCTATTCACCGTTTTACTGTATATATTAATAATTAATTTGTATTTTTTTTGCATCTGCCTGTGTAACCACCGCATTGGTCTTCAAAAATGTGTAACGTATTTTAATGTTACATATTAATAGAAAAATCTTGATGTTTTGTCTTGTCAAAAAACCCGTATTAAATACATTAAAACTTACTTGAAACTCTGCATCATCATCTTTCTTTACAGCACCGGCACTAAGCAAGCCTGATAGATCTGATAGGAACTCTTCATCATACACCGATCTTTGTTCCCATATCTTGAATATTCGCAGGATTTTTGGTCTCACTTTCTCATCCCTGAAAGATGAAGATGGATATGAAATAAAACAATCTGCTGTAAAATCTTTACATATCTATACTAATAATATTATAAAGAGGAAAACTTTGTTTGTTTGTTCTGTTGTAATGAATAGGCTCAAAAACTACTGGACCGATTTTAAAAATTCTTTCACCGTTGGAAAGCTTAGTTTTCTAGGAGTAACATAGGCTACTTTTTATCCCGGGAAAAATAACGGGTCCCACGGGAAAAACCACGGGAGCGAAGCCACGGGCAAAGTGCTAGTTATGTATATTTACACAGTACATATATAAATATTGACAGACTAGTTTCTGCCCAAGGCTTCGCCTGTGTGGATGACGGAAATTGCATGATAATATACATATAAACCTTCCTCTTGAATCAATTTATAGATATATACACTCCGTTGTGTAGTTTTAAAGATCTAAGCATACATACAGACATTAGGACAGACGCGGGAAGCAACTTTGCTTTATACTATGTAGTGATCATTATAAAATAATTTAGGGCATTCATGCAAACTGCTAATTATTGCATTATGGCAACCGTTAAAGAAAGATTTAAGATGTTTAATATATTTTGTAAGAAAATTGGAGAGCAAAAATCTTAAAATCAATATACTTTTTCGAAAATGTTCACTACATTACATTTAAATATGTTTTTAAAAGAAAAGCAATTGCATGAGTTTTTTTGTACAATTTTACTACTTTTTGAAAGGTTACTTATGCCTTGCAATATGTTTTCCATTATAAGATTAGGAAGCAACATTTTTTATACTATTTCAAAATGTATTTAGTTGATTTACTACTTAATTTTTAGTATAAGTAAATCAATTCAGAAACGATGAAAATAAATATCCAATATATAAACCAAGCACCCATAAACCATGTTATTATCAATATAAACTAACCTGACCAAAGGAGTAGCTTTCTGGAGATTGAGTCCCCAGCTCTCAACAAACTCGTAGTTCTTCCTTTTGCTGTACTGAATCACATCATTGGCCAAGTAGAATAATACCAGTCTCTGTTCCACCTTCACTCTCTTCAACACATTCAGCCAGCTTTGAACTATCCTTTTGTGGTGCGGCCTTTGTTTTAGGCACCATGACGATAGTCCCTGGATACTCTCCTGAGTATCCTTCAGCTGACTCAGACGTTTCTCAAACGCTAAGGCGTTAAAATCCTCTGTTTCTCCCATTGTTTTCAAACTAACAAATTATCACTGACACATTATACTTTTGAAGCGTCCCATAACATGAAAATCACTAATATTAATTACACTCTACTCGTAAACACAACCATAATTATTGCAATGGAATTATACGAATAAAATCAACACACAGCACGAAAATATGAAACAAATAAACTAAACGAAAAACCGCGTTGTTAGCACTAATACAGTTATCATGACTAATACATATTTATGCATGCAATGTTATATTACTTTAATTTTTATTTATAAGACTGCGTACAACAATGTTATTTTAAAGTTAGGACTTGTTATTTCCAAATAAATACAGAGAATTATGAAATTTATTACGGAACTATATTGCCAGAGACAACAACAGCCATTTTCTCTCTGTGATTTGTTTTTTTTATCGTATTATTCACAGCATAACGTCAGGCATAAGTATTACAACGCATTCAGCCTACATAAGTTTTGCAACTGGAAATTTCAATAGAAATAAAAAATATTTCACTATTTTGATTTCGTTCGTTTACATCCATTGCAATAACCACGGCTGTGTTTTGGACTGAACTCATTGCCAACAACCGAGCACAAATGCAGACTGCGGGCAGCTACTGAGAAATCACAAATGGCAAAATCCAATCATTCTTTGCCTGACCCAGGAATCGAAGAAAAAAATATGGAAATCCATCAAAGGAGATCCACAATTATCTCCTAAGAAATGTATATTATTAATCGTAATGTAAATATGAGCACAACTCTGCCCAACCTTACGGGTAAACGCTTAGAGCATTTAATGCTCTAAGGGTAAACGAGGCGCGTCATTAGTCCTAACAGCTTTATATAGATTACTTAGAGCTAGGTTAAATGCTCTAAGTTAGATTTAATTTCAAAGAAACTGATATTTTAGAAGCATGAAAGTCACTATCACTACATAGTATAAAACAAAGTCGCTTTCTTTGTCCCTATATCCCTATGTATGCTTAAATCTTTAAAACTACGCATCGAATTTTGATGCCGTTTTTTTAATAGATATAGTGATTCACAAGGTTTATGTGTATAATTTAACGACATAATTTGCGGGTGCGGGCGGAAGCTAGTATTTAAATATATACCTAATAAATATATATATATATATATATATAAATTACATACATTATAGTCAAATCAGAATGAGAGGTTTTATATTTGGGTATTAAAAAAAACATAGTTTCCAAGAACTGTGTAGATGGCGTTGAACTGACTACGTTACCAGGTGCCAAAGCCAAAACGCTGGGAAAAATAACATTGCGTCACGTCACATACGCTCGTTGACTGACAGTTTCGTTGTTTCGTGTACTTTTTTATATATTTTTCGTTTTATGATCTCAAAATTACGTCTAATTGAAATGATGTGACATTCCGTTCTATCTAGTAACATACTAAGTTCAGCGCGATCTATCCAGCGACTAGGTAAGAGTCAAAAAGAAAAGCCCTCATTCCAGAAAGAAACGACTACTGGCCGCACATCGTTTTCTCTCTATTTCATACTTTTCCGTCTGTATTCTCAGCACAAATGAATACGAACTGCTCAAGCGCGCTCAGTCCATTCTCTATGTATAAGATGGCAACATTATCATTGACATTATTGAGGGCATCTGTTTTACCTGTATCAAAACTCTACACTCTATTGTTTTAGCTATGGTTTGAGTTTGACTTTTTACGTACTTTGAGTTTTTGCCTTTGACAGCCGGGCCAGCCGCCAGTGTGTTGGAATTGGTTGGTGGGAGTGGAAAACATTGGATTCGTTTATTTGCGTTTTTCAATATTCTAGCTAACTGAGAGACTCAAATAAGTTATCATTTCCATATTGCTGTGCTTGTCAATCTTCCGTCTAGAAAAAATAATTATGTAAGTATAAAACCCACATTTTAAGTAACTATTTCTAAAACATGTTATGCCCGCATGAGTCACACTTATCTATAATTTGGGGATATCAAATCTTTGCCGATAACTTGTACTGTACTAACAATTAGTAGGAAGTCTATGCATCGCTATCAAAATACCTACCATTAAAAATATTTATAACCAGATACACTTAGGGCACCTTTACACTAAAGATGTGTTATGCAGCTTTGCTGCGAGTATGTGAAAGCTAAGCTACGAAACTATGTGACCGCTTCCACTAATACTAAGCTATGTAGCGGCGGCGGGTGTGACAGTAGGCACGGGGAGCGACGCTCTGCACATAGCTACAACTCTCGCGACCATCCATAGCACGCATCATTCCAAACATAGGTATCTTATTTGAATCCGTTTCCACCAGTGCTATGCTATACCAATGAATATAATTGGTGTACCTATATCAAACGCATCCATAGCAACGTAGCATAGCACATATCTGGTGGATAAGCACCCTTAGACCAGGTACAGTCAGCTCGTGACAAAAGTATGATTCTGAGCAGCATTCTCAGCATCTTTATTACGACACAATAAGGGCTTACTTTGTTCAATCAAATATTACTACTTCCTACCTATACCATTTCCGTGAGCGATTGATTGTACAGAGGCACATCGAGCTACCGTAATCTGTCAAATTTCTATGATAGAAAACTTTATTACTGAAGAACAAGGTAAATGTTTAATTGTAAATTTGATATTATGGGATAGCTTGTTGTGCTGGCGTCTGTACCTGTCTGTTGATGAACGGTGCGCCCTGCGCATCGCGCAACGGGGTTGGGAGGAGGGGGGGGGGCGGTGGCGGTTCCTGCAGTTTCGGTAAATGCTCCGGACTTTTCCCTGTATACTGTTTCTGTCACTCTTGTGCAATTGCATTCAGTGCGAGAGGAAAGTCGAATGATTCGCTCGTAAGCTCGTATTGATTGCTGCGTTCGGCAATGAGTTATGTATGTAGATAGTAGGTACCAGACGATGATTTTTCAAGCCAGTTTAGTCTAGTTGCGAGGCTGTAAGAGTTCGCGTTGGATCACTACCGCGTCGGCGGCCCTTAGCACTTTGTATCTGAATTCAAAGCCAGTTCGAATATCTCGTGCAGTTTGATGGATTAGGTATGTACTTAGTCAGTTGTATGTTAATGATAAGTTGGTCTGCTAGTGCTAGTGTTAATTAATTTGCCGAAACCTTTGCGATTTTTTTGTATAGTTTGATTGTATGAGTGGGCGGCACTCATTATTGCCCACTATTGATCGATGTCTCGGTTTGGTGCTACTATATTTTTAAATCATTTTGCAAGTACATAGATATTAATTTTACTTCGGCAGTTTATATGCTACGGTATACCTACTTGCGAATGTTTGTCTCGACATAGGTACCGTAAAACGGGGTGAATAGGGAAGCAGGGGTGAATCGGGACGAAACTTTAAAAGCGAATTAAGCATTAAATAATATGGTTTATGGCCAAAATGGTCTCGTAATGTGTTTATTGTATGTATAATAATTAGTGATCAATTGTTCTGGTTGGTACCACAATGCAAAATAACACATACTTTTACCACCACTGATAGGCCATGTGAAGTTTTGGCCGACAGATCTTGACCTAGTTCTTCGCGTACATACATATTGCACAATTACTATTCTTAATTTAATAATCTGTTAGACCTGACTTTCCGGCAGAATCCCGCGAGTTCTTTAACAGTGTTTCTTTCCCATCTTCGGTCAAGTTTTTCTATATAAAAACTTATCATATAAGCCCCACCTAGAGGGTTATCAATACTTACTCACTTTACGAATATTTCTGCCATTCGGACGACTAGTATTGGTATGAAACCCTGAATGCACTCACTGGCCCAGTTTTTTTTATTTCGGCCTAAAAGCTTACAGCCTTTCCACGCGCAACGATCCTCATATAAAATTCGCTCCGCACTGCAATAATTTAAATTAAAGATCACATTCTCTCGTTACAGTAGATCGTAGCCCTCGAAGTACTTAGTAACTTTTTTCACTGATATCAGTGAAGAAAAACATAGGTACCTAAGTTTGAAATCGCTAACTCGCCTTGAGTAAGCGTGGTGGTACATGCGTCTTTTATGTATGAGAAGACGCTTTTGCCCTGGAGTGAGACAATAATAGTCTTATATAAATAATATATTAAATATCCGTTTTTGGAATATGAAATTCCAAAAAAAAGCGGATTTAGTAGATAAGATAAACAACAAATTATTGGTTTCAGGAATTTTAATCTTAATCAATATTACACATTCTATTTACGTAACTAAGTACTCGCCATTAATCAGAGTGCTTACTTCTGATTATCGAAGGATAGATAGGTATATCATATATCAATCAGTGGGCAATGGCGTGGCCAGACGCGGGTAAGCCGTGGGGGAAAAATCCTGGGTGCGAAAAATTGCTTTTGTTTTGATTATGATCGAATACTTTTTAGACCAACATATAATCTACGAAACGATTTTGTTATTTATTCATTCATCAATCTATTTCCCTCATCTTTAACAAAATTCGCTACGCCTATGTCAATATACACCACTAGTCCAATTACCGTAACTAATAACGTTCAAAAGTCTAGTTGCGATCTCATTTCAGCGACAATCAATATCAGAACTTAACGAATATTTAAGAAAATTAGGGATATATTTGTCAGATTAAAATGAGATATGAATGCGAACGTTCGTAAAAATGAGGGAATCGACCCTCTGTTACCCACTCTACCTTATTAACAATAAATTGTCTTATTTCAGATCCAACATAAATCAAGATGATAATACTAACGGGGAATAACTTAGGCGAAAGGCAGCGGCAGCTGAACGCAAAAGTTAAAGAAGCCGCAGCAGAATTTGTAAACTTCAATGATATAAAAGATAACGCCGAAGAGTCGGATGTCGACAAGTTATTTAAAATAGATCTTGCGTCTAAATACAAAAACATCGACTACATCATCGAAGTTCTAAAGTCTGGAGACAGTTTATACGTGTCTCGAGCTCTTAAATGTAGTTGGATATATGGTGATTCTTACTCACACATCTTCAATGTTGATAATCTTCACAAAAATGTGATACCCTTCATGTCTATCAAAATGAAGAAGAAGCTACTAACAGCAATTTCAATACACGTCAGGGATGAACTGAGAGCAGCTGAATTCTATAAATACTGTATGGATATCAAATTAAAAACCTTTGCATTAAAATTCCTTAATTTCACCAAGGACACCTTCAAGTTGGAGGCATTGAAGGAACATTCGATCGGTAGTCATCTAATTTTAGAATCTGAAGGTGAATATCTTAAGAATTTTATTGGATACTCATTCACTCTAGCAGATGCGTATGTCAAAGCATTTAATGAAAACAACAGAATTGAAGTGTTTCGGGGGCTAAGCTATTTATACACAGTTTCGGGAGTGAAATATTTAGATCTGTTGGAAAAATATGTTGAGGTAAGCACATATAACAATACATATTTAGGTTTACGTATTTCAAAAAATATTATGAAACAGCATAAGGATCGAGTTCTCAGAAAGCCATCATTATATGTGAGAATATTGAGCGAAAGGGCTATAGTCAAGTACAGTACGGCAGAAGATGCAAAAGTTTACGCAGTTGGTTTATTGCCAGATGATGTCGAAAATTTTTGGAGTCTAGACTATTGTGACAAATACAAATTCATCCTTAATAAAATTACAGTTGGAAAGTTTCAATTCGTTAAACAGATATTCACAGCCAAGTATCCGGAACAATACTTAGAAGAGAATCCATACTTTTATCAAAAACAGTACTACAAAATAATGACAGCCGAAGAAAGAGAAACTTGGGCCTTAAACCAAATAGCTAATGGAAATGAAATTCTAGGCATAGGCAACGACTATTTATGGTACAAGTTTGTCAGCTTCGAAAAAACTTTTGAAGAGATCAAAAAGCTAATATTGATCACTACGGATGATTATAAACGGGGAGAGATGATGCTTATTTTGGTCAATTCTGCAAAAACCCAACGTGATGCAGAAAAGCTTTTGAATCATTATAATGAGAGACATGCCAATGAACAAAAAATTATTAAAGAGAATTGCCTTGAACAAATTATGCTCAACTTTAATGTTTTTGAATTTGATGAAGATTGCTGGAGGGCTTTTGATACAATGTTACACAATTTAGAAATTTACAGTATAACTAACTTTAACAGTAAGATGGAATTTAGATTAGTTGCTCTTATATACTGTATCATTAATCAAAAGGACGTTCCTAAAGCCATAAAAAGTCAAATGCATTCTTATTTGCAATTTTATATATTAAAACTACAAACGAATACTTTGGCAAAAGAGAAACAAGAAATGGTATTTGAGTATTTATTAAAATTTTATATGGACGAAATAAGAAAATATGAACATGTACCTTATGTAGATGAAGTTAAAGATCGTCTTAGAAAATATATTCATTTCGTTTTGGATCTATTAGACCAGTTCGATAGAACCAAAGAGGATTGCCCCGAACTAGTTAATAAATTTATGAAGTTGGACTGGGACCAATATCAATGCCATAGACTGATTCATGTCGGGAGCAAAATAGAAGTAATCCGGATTGATCTGTTACGTGACTTAAAGAAAGACGCTAAACTCCTAATTGAGCACCTTCCTCTCGTTAAAAGCAATATCAATGACAGATACACATACAATATAACTACGGTGCTAAAGAAATTGAAAATATATTTCTCGAACGATATTGCGAAGGAGTATCTTGAATTCTTCGTTACATTGTTGTCTGATGATCTGTCGTGGAGTAAAGTTATCCAGGCTGCAGCTCATGGTATTTTCCAACTTGGAGACCAAAAATTCAAAGTAGATTTTATGGCGAAATACGCTCCAAAAGATTCAGTGATTAATCGCAGTGAAATCGATGAAAAGCTGTTACGGATTCAACAAGCCATATGTGCCCACGCATGCTACTCGCGCCCTCCAGTACCGCTCAAATCCATGCTCATGTATATAAAAGGAGATTACGTACATTTCTGTTTACCGATGTTTCATTCGTATTTGGCTCACCTGCCACTACCACTTTGCATGGAATTCGTCGAGGCATTATTAGATACCCCGGTATCAATTCAGAAACACGGTATTCGTCTTGCTTTTGAATGTTTCAACGCAGAAAGTCTCAATACACTGGTATTACGCGCTTGGAAAAAAACCAAAAATGTTTCACTCAGAATGATTATTTACAAAGCAATCTTCAAAAAAATTTCTCAAGTTTCAAGTGGACAAGATTTATTATTTGACACGTTGAAGCAGTTAACATTAACGCTTCGGCCTGATGATGATGATGATATATTTCGTCTTCTAATATCGCCTAAACTACCCGATCATTTGATACCAGAATGTATTGAGATGACTTGGAAAGTAATTGGGCAGTTTCCGCCAAAACCAGCAAACTTTATTCGAACGCGTAATTTAATAATGTTTATGTGTACCAAAATTGAAACCATCCGCCAAGAATTTGTTCACGGTGTTATAGAATCGCTTATTGCCACGGTTTTTATTCAAGAAGATGAATACGCAATAAAACTGAGCCCCGAAGCTGCTGCTTTAATTGATGCTCAATGGAAGCTGACTGCCACATATATCGTTAATGTAAAGGGAAAAGATGATCTTGAGAAAAAATTGAAGCTTACAAAGCAAATATTGGAAAAATGTTTGAAGGATACCGGAATACGTAAAAGGAAGCGTGCTTTACAAAAAACCTGTTTCAGTTTCATCCATGATCTTGAGAGTCAAAGTTATTGTCAAGACCTTCACCGATATGAAAATGTGAATAAGATAATGGAGTTTGTGCTGGAGACACTAAAAGAAACATTATCCATTGAAGAAATTTATATGGTAGTGTGGGAAATACGACTGGGCATCGTGGCTAGGAAAGTGATAGCCGACAGTAAAATTAAACATGCAGACCAAGAGCAAATTGATAAACAGGTGATGAAAGAAATTGCAAAAAATTTTGCTAATGAGCTCGGAATCTTAATCAAAGAATTCGTTGAAAATGAAATGTTCTTTGGTACATTCTGTTCCGATATTCAAAACAAAATTATAAGTAAGACGCAAACATTGAAGAATGTAATAGATTCAAACACTAAATTCACAGATATGATGACATACGTATGTCTAGGACTGATGTCGTTCGAAATTACTCAGATATACTTACTTGTCGTGAATCTTCTACCTGCTAGTTGTCGCAATGAATATGAGGAAGAATTTAGAGCTGTCATTAAGCAAGTAAATAAAATGGATAATAAAGAAATTCGATGCAATCTGTTTAGGAAACTTGCTAATCCTGATTACGATGGCACAGATTTGATGTAATCGAGGTCATAAGATAATAAATAAATGTACATCGGTTCAAAGATCTTTTGGCGAGTTGAAAATAGGATGTAACCTTGCCGTCTTGGTTTTTTAATACATTTTCTGCGAATATTTAATAATTTTTATCCATAACGCCTCCTGTCAGTGTCATTCAAACGTCAAAAGGTCCCTGTAAACCGTTTTTAGTCTAAGAACTTGTTCGACTTTATAGAGCGTCGCTCCTTTCACTTAATCATTTTTATGTAACAGACTTTTTTCTATAACTTGATGTGCCATATTAACCCCTGGCCTAATTGTATTACTAGTCAGTAAGATGTTATAAATGTGTATTTAATGGAATTAAACGTTAACATGTAGCATGGCAGTGTTTTGTTTATTTCTTAGCCTCTTGAATCTTCTTAGATTATGATTTTTTTTTAAACTGTGTGTGTGTCTCAGCGTTTGAAATGAAATAGGTTTTGAGCTTCGATAATAATATAAATGTGCTAATTAAATGCGCGTGCAATTTGACATGGTATAATAATGTCACCTTTGGCATCGACTCGAAAAAATATTTCACGACGCGGCGGATTCATTTTAGGCTGCTTGGATGCCAAATACTGCATTTTCCACTTTTTTATTTAAAACGCTGGCAGCATTTTTGAGAAAAAGGATTTTTATATAAAGTAAAACACAAAAATAATTTTAATTCTGCGAATTTAATCTGTAATCTACACAAAAATGCAACATTTATCAATATCCCGTATAAAAAATAAGTACAACAACAAATTTAATATCTACGACACATTACTATTTAGAATGAAGCTTCTTTACTATTTCATTAATCAACACCACGTAACATACTATTATAATGAAGGATTAACATCGACAAACTATATTTTCACCCATAAATATTTTAGTAGGTATCGAGTAATCAATTGAAATCCCTTATTTAAAAGCCTGATCGGAGTGAATCGGGAAATTTTCAATTTTCGGGGGAAGCTATAAAGTCACACGTCTTTTATTCTGACATAAGATATGACTAAAGGATAAATTGAATAGGATTTAGGGTACCTAAATGGAGTCTGCTGCAATATATAAGGTGACGGGTACCTACTTTTTTGTATACTCAATAGCTGCTAACAGCTGATCGGCGCGAAGTTCATTGCACTTTGCGCGCGCCAGTTGTATTGTTATTGTGATTGTACGGTTTACGTACATGCCGTCAGGCTGCAAACGCAGCAACCTACTTTTATCTTTCGTATTTAAACAATGATTAATATAATTTTAAGTTAGTTGAGTATTCTTATTCAGCGATACGACAACAAAAGACTCCAATTTACGAACTTGATGAACACTTTGATGCAGTTACCAACCAACCAGCAGGCTAGTGCTGCTGTCTTGAAGAAAATGCATGACGTAATCAACGAATGCATAAATGGCCTACATAACATCGGTCTAAATACATCAAGCTGGGATCCAATAATCGTGTACTTAATGGCACAGAAGTTAGACACAACATCATATACCGAATACACTAGAGAACTACAGCACCCAAAGGAAGTCCCGGAGCTGGGTGAATTTTTGGGGTTCTTGGAGACAAAATTCATGGCGTTAGAAGCAGCAAAGGGTTACCAAAAAGATGCATCAAACCAACATAAACAAACATTCAGCCACAAAACAAGATTCAACTCACATAAACCATCATATGAACAGCATAGAAAAGAAGCATCAAGAATATACCATACGTCATTCGGTAAATGCCTTTTGTGCAGCGGTCTTCACGTGATCATGCAGTGTCCAAAGTTCATTGAAATGGACACACGGCAAAGAAATGACACAGTAAGGAAATTACAAATATGCAAAAACTGTTTGTATAAGCATAGCGACACAGAATGCACATCAAACAAAACTTGCAAAGACTGCAATAAACCTCATCACACGATGTTACATTACTCAACGCAAAAACTGTCACCTAGTTCTAATTTGAACAATACGTTTCAACGCTCTCAACAACGGGAGCATCAACCTTCAACATCAACTAAACAATATAGTACGAACCATCTATCAAATGACTACATTATGGAGATTTTACTTACCACAGTGGAACTTCAAGTAAAGACTTCATCAGGAGATTTTATAACGTTGCGAGCTTTACTTGACCAAGGATCACAAGTAAACCTCATCACGGAGAACGCGGCTCAACGACTAAAACTACCTAGAAAAAGGATGAACGCTACGATTTCCGGCGTGGGTTCTATCTTAGGTGATTGTAAGGGGCGGCTAGAATTGGAGTGCAAATCACGCTGCACTGACTTTGCATTTTCAGCAAGCACTTTAGTGATGAAGAGGATCACGAACAACCTACCCAACAAAACATTTAAAAGAAAAAACTGGCCTCAGCTACAAGGTCTGAAACTAGCGGATCCTGACTTTAACTTATCAAGGACCGTGGATTTACTGCTGGGAGCGGATATCTATTCCCAAATTATATTAGAGGGGGTCCTAAAGGGAGATGCTCAAACGCCGACAGCGCAGGAAACCCGTTTAGGATGGATTTTATGCGGCAAGGTAGAAACTTTTAACTGCCATGTTGCACTCGTCGACCTGAACGACTTAAAGAGATTTTGGGAGACAGAAGATATCATACAAAATACTGAAGACACATCTAAAGACGACTGGTGCGAAAATTACTACAAAATGACTACTGAAAGAGAACGCGACGGGAAATACATAGTGAAAATGCCACTAGTTCCCGGTTATGAAGAAAAACTGGGAAACTCGAAGCCGATCGCAATCTCTCAATTTTTACAACTAGAAAGAAAATTCAACAGAAAACCTAAACTTGCATCAATGTACAAAGACTTCATCCGCGATTACATCGATTTGGGTCACATGAAGCTTTCGGACACAGCATCCGCCAAAGATTCAAATTTCTTACCACATCATGGAGTACTGAGAGAACAATCAACAACAACAAAATTAAGAGCAGTTTTTAATGCTTCACAGAAGACTATGGGTGGATGTAGCCTCAATGACGTGATGGAAAAAGGTCCTAACCTGCAAAAGGACATCCAAGCATTGATATTACAATGGCGTGGCTATAAATATGTCTACACAGCAGACATTGAAAAAATGTACCGTTCCATATGGTGTCATCCCGATCAACAACATCTACAGAAGATCATATGGAGAAACCAACCAACGGAAAATTTACGAGAATATCAATTGCAAACTTTAACATATGGGACAAAAAGTGCTCCATGGCTAGCAATGCGAACACTCAAACAGCTTGCTTTCGATGACGGTCACAAATATCCAAAAGCCGCTGAAATATTGCTAAATCAGTTTTACGTCGATGACTTAATCAGCGGTCACAACTCCACAAAAGAAGCAAAGGAAATTCAAACATCGATCATCAAACTACTGAAGGGAGGCGGAATGAATCTGCGAAAATGGTCAAGCAATAATCCTGAGCTTTTACGACACTTAGACGAAGATCAAATATCGAAAAGTACATTTGATTTTAAAGGCGACGAATCAATGAAAACGTTGGGATTAAGTTGGAATCCAAAAGATGACGTTTTCATATTCAACTGGACTGTAGACGACTACGACTACAACAACGAACTACTAACTAAAAGGAAACTGCTGTCACAAATATCAAGACTATACGACCCCTTGGGTTGGCTGGCGCCTATAACTGTGTCAGCTAAACTACTATTCCAAAGGGTGTGGCTAACTAAAATAAACTGGGATGCTGAACTACCTAACGAGTTACAAGACGAATGGCGGCATCTAAACAAAGAACTACATTTAATTAAAAACATTAAAATAAACAGATGGATTGGCAGTACGCAGAAAACTATCCAACTACACGGATTCTGTGACGCAAGCGAAAAGGCATACGCTTGCGTCATATACAGCCGAGTAATCGACGAAAAAGGCGACCCAAGGATCACATTATTAGTGTCAAAGACTAGAGTGGTGCCGATTACTCAAACAACTTCTTTACCCAGACTTGAGCTATGCGGAGCACTACTACTCTCCCAACTCATGGAAAAAGTGAAGAATTCACTAACGGAGCACGAGATAGCAGCCTACGGTTGGTGTGACTCCAAGGTGGTTCTAGCTTGGATTCAGGGAGACCCCTCAAGATGGGAAAGATACGTAGCTAACAGAGTGGGGAAGATAAAAGACGTAATTCCACCTCAACAATGGTGCTACGTACGATCGGAACTTAATCCAGCTGACTGCGCTTCGAGAGGCTTGCTACCGAGCAAGGTAGTCAAGTTCAACTTATGGTGGCACGGACCTATGTTTTTGAAAAACTTCGCAGAATCAGAAACACCTCATAATGTGAATTGCCACTTTACTACAAGCGAAGCACGTAGGGTTGAACCCAATGACGTCAGATCGAAAAACTACAACACTGAAAATATTGTTTACAAGTTATTGAAGAACCACAGTTCGCTGACATCAGTAACAAGAATTACTGCTCGAATTGTGCGATATTTTGCATCACTAAAGCAAAAGTTACGACCAAGCGCGACTCACCTAACAACAACTGACCTACAATACTCAGCAGAATATATAATAAAATATGTTCAGCAAAGTGAGTTTGCGCAAGAACACAAACAGTTGAAACAAAATAAAACTGTGTCACCTAAAAGCAGCATTTACAAACTCAAACCATATCTGGATAACAAGGGAATAATTCGCGTAGGCGGAAGACTACAGCACTCTGATCTTCCTGCTAATATGAAGAATCCCGCAGTTGTACCATACTCCAGCCGCTTCACTGAACTACTGATCGACGCAGCACACTTGATGACGCTTCATGGAGGAGCCCGTCTAACCCTTACTTACATACGGCAACGATACTGGATAGTGTCTGGAAATCGAGCGGTAAAGGGAAGAATACGACGCTGTGTGAAATGTCATCGTTACAACTCTACTGACAATGCTCAAATAATGGCCGATCTTCCGAAGCAAAGAGTAACGCCAAGTCGTCCATTCACTCACACTGGAGTTGACTTTACTGGTCACGTAGACGTGAAATTGAACAAAGGAAGAGGAGTGAAGACCTCAAAAGCTTACATCGCGGTCTTCGTTTGTATGGCTACGAAAGCTGTACATATCGAATTAGTTTCAGAACTAAGCACGGAAGCATTTATTGCGGCGCTACAAAGAATGTGCGCGAGGCGAGGAACGCCCGCTCATATGTACTCGGACAACGGCACAAACTTCGTTGGAGCATCTAAAGTGCTGAGAGAGGATTTTAGTAACTTCAAAAAATTACTCTCTCCTGAGTTTTTTGACGAGATTGGGAAACTAGAAATTCAATGGCACTTCAACGCCCCTGCTTGGCCTAGTGCGGGGGGGATATTTGAAGCAGCCGTTAAATCATTAAAACATCACTTGCGGCGAGTTCTTGGGGATCAAAAACTAACCTGGGAAGAATTTACTACATTATTAGCGAAAATAGAAGCCTGCCTGAACTCCAGGCCTCTGTGCCCACTAACAGAAGATCCGGAGGAATTTTACACCACTCTTACTCCTGGTCACTTTCTAACTGGCAGTGCTACGTTGTCACTACCTCAACCGGAGCCTGACGACAGAAAGATGGATTTGAGAAAACGTTGGCAACTAACGGAACACATGCTGGATCAATTCTGGAAGGCATGGTCCAATGATTACCTAAATACTCTACAGTCTAGAAGCAAGTGGAACAAAACTGTACAAAATCTCAAACCAAACGACGTCGTATTAATCAAAGAAACAAACTTACCTCCTGGTAAATGGGCCATGGGACGAGTGATGGAAACTCATCCCGGGAAGGATGGTCTAGTACGAGTGGCCACCCTTAAAACCAAAACTGGAGTGATAAAACGACCCACGGTCAAACTAACTCTATTACCACAGCAAGAAAAACTGCCAGCTACTGAAGAAACAACAAACAGCAAAAGAGAAGAAGATACAGAGATAACAAAAAACCAAAGAAGAAAAAGGAGCACACGAACCAACAAGTCCAGTTTCCTGACTTTCACTCTCATAACTTTGATAGGAATGATAGGAACTGCACAATCGTCATCAGCAACAAATAACTATAAGGTGACGTCTATAATCAACAATCAACCAATTTACTTCGAAGAAGCCGGAAAACTGCAACTAATACATGATGAATGGACACTACTGATCTATTACAACCTAACGTCCTACTGGCAAGCCACGAATAACATGAACTACTACATAAACCAAATTGATAAACTTTGTCAAAGAATCGCGCACGAGTTTACACCATGCGAAGCAGTCGTCAACCACCTACGCCATGAAATGCATCACCTTGAGAATTATAACACTATGTTACTTTCTCAGCATTCACGACATAAACGAGGCTACTTTGATGGAATCGGAAAATTAGCCAGAACACTCTTCGGAGTTTTGGATGAAGACTTCGCGCAAAAGTACGAGAAGGATATCCAAAACATGCAAACCAACGATAATTATCTGCTACAGCTGATGAAGAATCAAACATTAATTATAGAGGCGGAAAACAACGTAATCAAAAACAATACGGAATTTATGGACAAACAATTTCACGCAATACAAACCTACATAAATCAGACTTGCAACATAATTACAAAAATTGAAAACAAAGCGCAAATACTATACACAGCAAACGACGTGACTTCTGATGCTTTATCATCAACTTTAATTTTGAGCGATTTGCATAGAATCCAAGAAATGCTAATGAATGCTCTCGCCAACATTTACCGAGGTCATTTGGATACTCACTTATTTCCTGCATCTCAAATAATAGAACAGCTGAATATCATCTCTGGAAAACTACCACAGGGACTAACCTTGCCGATAAAGGACACACAAAAGGATTTCCGCGACATCTACGAACTAATCCATGTCAAGGCTCGGATTACAAACAACTTCCTACTTTTCGAATTGCATATTCCACTTTTGAGCGATGAAGACTACAAAATATACCGGGTAATACCTATACCATTCCAGAAACAAGGACAGTTGAAAGTCGTGCAGCCTTTCTCCAATTATATCGCCATAAACTTCGTGAAAAATTCGTACATCACTATGGAAGAGCAAGACATGCGCCAATGTACGCCTTACGGAGAAGACGAGTACACATGCATTTCACGTCAGCCGGTATTTAGCTTACAAGACAAGGACGCACCTTGCGAGGCCAAGGTATTCAACCAACAAACGTCAGTATCCTGTGTCATCAATAACGTAACTTGCAAAGAAACCTGGATCAAATTACACAAACCTAACTGGTGGTTGTTTACATTGTGCGACAGACAGCTGATGCGCGTCATATGTAGCGATCAAGTTACGCCAGCGGTCATCAACGGTACTGGGGTGATTGCCTTGAAACCAAAATGCATACTACAAAAGAAAGATGCGACAATATTCACCTACAACCACTTAGGAAGCAAATTTTACAAGGAAGCGGATATCGAAGTACCAATACTCAACACCACTATCAACAATTTATTTGATCTAAGTTGGAAAAACGCACAGCTGAATATGACGGAACTGGATACTTCTAAAATAAGTATCAAAAACATAGATAGGCAAATAACTCAGCAGAAAGAGCAGGAAAGACTACCACAAACGACAGAGATATCGAGTCACGACATATATCTCTACTCTGTGACTTCTTTGCTGTTGGGAGGAGCAGCTTCGTTTGCTGTCTACATTTGGATTAGGAGACTATGGCATAAGAAACCTAAAAAGCCATCTACAAGACAACCTGCAGGTATCGACAACAAAGTCGAAATCGAGATGCAAGAAATACGTCATTCGACACCGCCGGAGCCACTATACAGCGACGCGAGGCCGAAACAACTATTTCACTTTGAGGAGCAGTAAAAACCTACCATTTTGATGTGTACATTTTAACTTTTACTTACGTTTTACTTACTGACCTAATGTTTACTTTTATACTGTCTATACTTTCAATTATTACTTTTTGGGATTTCTTACTTTTATATTTTTACTTACTTTACCTACTTCTAAACTGTCTGTACTTTTATTATTACGTTTTGGGATTTTTTACTTTTATATGTTTATGTACTGGATGCTCATCCCACCTTTTGCCCTCGGGAGCATGTACGGTTTACGTACATGCCGTCAGGCTGCAAACGCAGCAACCTACTTTTATCTTTCGTATTTAAACAATGATTAATATAATTTTAAGTTAGTTGACAAATTACATACTTACGCGAACACCGCGGATTAGCATCCAACCTTACTTGTTGTGATCGGTACTCAAATAAACTTTTAGTGTTACCAAATCTGTGTGTGTTTACGTCAACTCACCTAACTCCAAGTACTTACTACTTCTAACTTAAACTGCAAGTGTAAGGTGCCGACTACTACCGGACCTTACAGTGATAAAAATAAAACTATTGAGTAAACAAAAAAGTTTCTTTGGGAAAGTTGATTGTAATCATGAGTACAATCATGTGTTTAAATATCGGTCACTAATTACCAGTCAACTTATACATTGGGCGTAAGGGACATCGACGCACAAACTGTTATCATGAAATGATCCCACAAGAGTTGAAAGAGTTTGCTGTCGTATAAAATTAGCTCTTCCATACATTTTGGGCTTGTAGTTATCGCACTTTTGTATGAAACAGATTTTGTTTTTAATAACTTACCTAAACATTTCTGCGCTAAAGTTCTAATCATGTGTAGATTTCGTGGCAACAATTTGCGTAGCAATGTCTCTTGCAACTTCGTGTATTGATATCAAGTTGATAAGCTGTTCCTTTTAATGCAATCACATATATCGGAATTATGTCGATGTTAATCGTTCATATAATAACAAATAGTTGTTTGTACCGCAAGATTTACAAAATGGAAGAATACTGATGATCATCAAATATTTAGTATTTCGCGTTTGAAAGTAAATGGATAGAAAAATTGAAAAAGTATTATTAAAAATCAGCCTTTTGAACGCCACTGTCACATAATTATACGTGACAAGCAAGTGCACCGCATTGTTACATATTTGTGTTTAGGATATCTTAAAAATTTAAGCTCTCATACGTATTTAATTGTATGAAACAAATTAAAAGACACCATGGATATTGGGAAATTAATGATAACAAGAAGAAATAAATTCGGTGCTTGGTGTGGAGAGCACCGTGCGTTTATGCTCTGGCGTTCAAAAGGTCAGAGAAGAAGTGTGGATGAGACGTTTTGGTCGTAGTATGTGGCACTGTTCATAAATGACATGGATTTAAAAATGGACAAATGCATATAAACAGTGCCGTAAATAAAAGAAGGGAATTTGGATGGAGCAAGGCTTAAGATTGATGCGCAAAGGTAGCCCGCGAAATTCAAATTTTCATGCAATTTTGAGGTCAGCTTCAGGTATCTTGATCAAAATATGATTCGAAACCATAAAAACGATACCAATAGAACCAACTATAAGAACCATATATCTCCGATGATTTTATAAAATCGCGGGTTATCTTTGCGGATCTACGATAAGAGTATGTTATAGAGAAGAATACATGAAGAAGAAATATGGTTATAAATACAGCAGTAGCATAGAGTTTATTATAAACAAAAGACAAACTGTGAAGCCCACCAAGGGAATATTATTAGGTACAGAGGCCAGCACATCAAGTTACCACAATCTGTCAGATTTCTTTGATAGTATTTCAAATTTATTGCAAAGTCATAAGGTTCATTTTTAACTGAGAAAATTTGACAGTTAGGGATAGCTTGATGTGCTGGCGTCTGTACTTGCGTTTTTTATTTATGACTTTTTTCAAATAATTCTTCAAGGCATACCTTTTACGCTACTGCTGTACCTATTCGACCAATACGGTAACTTTATAAATGGAAACCGATAGAGCTTAGTTTGGACAAGGAATCGTTTAAGAAAGGGTTTTAAAAGCTTCAACACTGGACGTCAAGTTTCATTTTATACATTAACTTACATTTGCAACACAATTTAACAGTTTTTGATGTAATATATTGACGTTAATGTTTCATCTGCCAACTGGGTACCAAAATTATTAAATCTAATCATTGATGTATTAAAATAAATCCTCCTTTTAATATATCAATGAATCTAATACATTTTATAGTATCCATAATGGTTTGACGAACAACTGTAAGTAAAGGGAATGAGAGAACCCATTCTATGATTCGTTCACACTGCGTACACAACAAAAAATATCTCACGATTTAGGGCGAATTTCACCAAATAACATTGGTGAAATGAAATGCCCTAAATTGAAAGATATTTTTTGTCTGTCGGGCTGTCAGTGTCATTATATTGACACTGACAGATCTTTAACGCGGACATGTGCTGATCGCGTTCAGTATCGCGAAGTAACAGATGAGGCAGTAAGCTACGCTAGACTTTTTAGGATTTTAAATAGTTTGAAATAAAATGTTTTTTAGTAAGCCTTTTATCAGTACCCCGACCTAAACGTGACACGGTAGCAAAAAGATGATAGAAAAAAAATATCCTGATAGGTACTGCAAAGTTCCTACTGACTGCCAACCAAGTGAAATCTATTTGGTTCAGCAGATGACACAAATACGCCAATGATCAATAACAATTACAACGCTAAATATATTCATACACTAAGCTAAAGATATACAAAACTCTTATCTATAAAAAGCTCAACTAAAACTATAAAATCTAAGTCTATCATAAAATACGATAAAAATAATTACTCTCTTTGAATTACAGTTTTCCGTTTTATATGAAAAAGTTGTTGATACATTTAACAGAGTAGAGATAAATGGAGTAACAACGGATTGGAACATCAAGTGGCTAGCACATCAAGTTACCCCAATCTGTAAAATTTCTTTGATAGTTTTTCAACTTTATTACAAAAGCATGACGTTCAATTTCAATTGGGAAAATTTGACAGTTTGGCTTAGCTTGATATGCTGTACATCAGTCCATAATGAACAGGATAAACTGCGTCAGTTTGGCCATGTATGCGCGAAACTTTTAGTCATTACTCGTACTAAAAGTTTCGCGCATACATGGCCAAACTGACGCTGACCGCTTCGGCCACCAATGCGCGTTGTCCTCAAAGAATTAGTAACTTGCATATTACGACGTCCATAATAAGCAAGTTAGTGATTCTTTAAGGCGTGAAACACACAGAAACGGCGTAAGGTGAAGGCGCGGCACAGGCGCACACATTTTGTATGAAAACGATTAGGTAGAAGCGGCATCATGCCTGTGTACAAAATGTACGTGCCTTTGCCACGCCTTCACCTTACGCCGTTTCTGTGTGTTTCACGCCTAAGATAACGTTTGTCTTGTCTAACGTTTACAGTAGTATTATTCTGTCAAATCCAATCTCACCGTGAAAACATGGGTGAAGTGAATTTAAAGTGACCTGTCAGTAGTTTCAATCCCTAGAATTAGGTAGAACTACAGCTCACTTTACCTTTGCTTTCACGGTAAGATTTTCACAGAATCGACCGGCTGGAGGTAAAACTGTTCGTGTATCTCCCAATACATGTATTCGGTTTCCGAAATTGTATCAACTCAGCACTCCATTTGTTACTACTCCTCTACATATTACACTTCACGATAGCATACAAATTAAGGACTAGACAAGACGACAACCTAATATAATACTTCGTTTACAATTACACTTGGAATAGCTATGCTTGAATTCAGAATCTTAGATCATTTTTATTCATAGCCGCTCATTCGATCTACTATGTACTTTAAAGCTATCTTGTTTAAGTTGATTTTGGACTGATCGTCATCATATTCCTGCCTTGCCTTCAAAAATCAAATTTTCATCCCCAAGTACCTGCAGACTAATTCTAGTTGTAATGGCATTTGCACTTATTCGATTGTGACATTGAGTCTGCTTTTCTATAACTTGCTAAAATCTAAGATTCTGAACTGAAGCTTGGAAAAATGGTTACAATTTTAATTGACTGCGCTATTGAGCGATTGGTAATAAAAATACATACGATTGGATGGGCATTGGATGGGAGCTGCCTTCGACTAAAATGTTCTTTACATCGATAAATACCTAGGAACTAATTGTATATAACAATTTTATAGTATTGCTGTATGGTTTGAATTAAAAGACACGCTGTCGAAACATTTCAACTCATAAGAATCTTTAGGCCAAGCAGTTGTGCAAAAAAACATTTAAAACGTCAATGAACTTCTAATACACCGATATAAAATTACGCATAATCATGCGTACTTTTATATCCGTTTATCGATTCCATAAAGGGGTTAGCCAATGTGTATAAAACGCTATTAGAATAAATACTTCAGTGAAAAATCAGTTTCCAAAGATGTCTTTTAATTCTAAACCCAAGTTTTAAGTACTCGACACCGTATAGCAACATGTCACAAAGTATTGCAAAACAAATTGAAAGACCTTTCTATAAGGTTATAAAAAGTTATTATAACCTTATTATTAATAACGCTATAACTATGAACCTTTTATTGTTGTATTAGATATAGATTTTGCCCACGGCTTTGCTGACGTACCTAGATGTTCGAAAATAAGCCACGGAACGAAATACCGGGATAAAAAAAAAGTCAGCTGCTAACATTTTGACGAGTTATGCGAACATAAATGTAGGTAGCAGTTGAATTTTTTTTCTCTATTTTTTTAATGGCAATATTTTTTTTGTTTATATGGGCGCTATACTATTGCGGGTTGTCGGGAACGCCTTTCATTAATTAACTTACTGAATATAAAAAGAAACCATAACTTCTTCTTTTCTCATTTTATTTTTGTCTTTCTATAACTAACTTCTTACACCAAACCTAATTTTTTTCCTACATTCCCTTTTCGCAGCAATGTAAACTGATACTTTTTTTTTTTTTTTTTTTTAAGGCTGGGAAATCATCCAATGACTGCTCCCGCTCTGGGTGGAGCGGAAGGGAGTGTCAGACTCTTACTGACTAAAACCCATCCATGTTCCTTCCGTAGCCCTTTATGTTCCGGGGTAGCGGTAACCCTTTCGGACAAGCCCGCTTACCCGGCAGGCTTGGCCCTGGGGGGCCCCTTCATACGCTGACATCTCTTTGAGGCGCGCGTGGAACATATACGCGCCGTACGGCACGGGTCTGGTGCTGATCGGACGGTGAGTCACCCATTACTCACCGCCCGCAGGCCCGCGCCTACGGTGGCCGGGAGTCGTCACGTGGCTCCCGACGCCCGGGGCGTCTCCTGCGGCGGCTGGGACGGGAGGACCTTTCTCTCTCCCATCCCGCCACCTCCTTCGCGAGCATGACTTTTTCGCAGAAGGAGGTGACTGCCTCCCACTCCCTCTCGCCCCGGACCATGGCTTGCACCAGGGCCGGGCGCGAGAGGTCGCCGCCGCCGATCGCCTCTACGAGGACACGGCGGTGCTCCGCCCATGCGGGGCAGGTTTGCACCGTGTGCTCTACCGTGTCCTCTGGGCGATCCTCGCATGTAAACTGATCCTAAGATCAGGCCATAAATAGACCAATACGACCAATCAAATAATAAATAAACAATGCTTACATTGAAAAAAGCCTTTTGCCATCGCAAATGGCGACAAACTTGATTATTTTCTATTCATGACTAAAGATCTACCAACCCGCACTGTTCCCGCGTGGTCGATTATAGCCCACTCCCTCTCGTAGTAAGGAGGCCTGTGTCCCAGCAGTGATAACATTAATAATAAAGTTTTTATTTATGCTTCAGTTTACAAAAGAGGTTTTATTGTTTGGAGCCTCCTTTAAAGCATATAATGCCTAAAAAGAGGCTGATTATGTTGAAATTATGACATGTCACAATACGTGATATATCCTACATACGATAAAGAGGTGAAGTAGTCTAGCCGTGTTTAAAAAGGGTACTAGAGTGGAGTACACATTTATTACTAACTAATTCTATTTACAGACTGACTGGGACGTGAAATTGATTAGAAGAATAATAGAACCATTTATAGCACTTTAGGTGCAGTCAACCTCGGAATTGCTTAACCACCTTAAGCTAGAATGTCAAGGTCTATTTTTGCGCTAATATCAATTTGACAATTAGATATTTTCAAATCTAATGAAGTTTCAAATGACTTCTAGCGGGAGTTTTTGTTGAAAGTAGTTAAGATATATTTCGAGGCCAACTGACTATACATTTCGTATTTTTAAATATTTCAATAAATAAACATTTGCAAATATAAAAATAATGACCTTATTGGATCGGAACAACAGTACAAGTTACTGGCCGGTTAGGGACCGACGGTTACCTCCAAAAATAATTAGAAAAAAATGACATCCCAGGCAGATTTTAAAGCAAAACAATGAAAAAACACCCATTATAAGTACAGAGAGCAACTCGAAATTATTGTCAGACAATTGCTTTAATGACACAAGCTTAGGAAACTATATTGCGGTACGAAGAACCTTAGAACGTAAAAATCAAGCGCCGGACGCACTGGCAGCTTAAGTAAACTGATGCCCGATTCATTCTTTTTTAAAAATACTTTTGTTTTGTCAGTGAATCGATCACGCAGTTCTCTTTTTAATATTTGACTGTTGTTTCACGACACAAGTTCAGGGGCAAACGACTCTAAACATTAACTGCCTTATTGCAAAACAAGAATCTTTAGATCAAGATAAAGGGAACGAGCCATTTTTTAAATTCCGAACCTTATTCCCAAAATGTTAAAGCTCTCATTCATAAAAGTGTCGTTAAAGCCGAGTCTAAATGTTTAACTTTGCAAGAACTTTACGTAGGAATTGAAAAATGGCCCGATAGTGTAATCATGGGTCTAACAATAAATCTTTCTAGTAAAGAGGCCGTAACTTTTTATTATAATAACATTAAAATGGTAATTTTCTTTTTGCTTCCAAAATAAAATACAGTAAATGCAAATCACGGGACATGTAACTTTTAAGTCAGTGACATAAGGTTTAAATTGCAATAATTAAAACTATGCCTACGTTTCCTATATTTGTGCGTTATCGTCACTTTACTTACTTCTACATAATCTTAAAACGAGAACAACAATTCCAAAATGGCAAAAGTTTCGGAACAAAAGCTGCCAGTGCGCATCTAGGCTAATAACATCGAAAAATCTCATCGAAACACGTAAAAATACATCAAAAAGCCTTCCCCACACGAGATGTGTTCTGATATATTTCTCTTACAGTATCACAAATCTTTTACTTCACTCCCTTAAAACAACGACGTTACTTCCAGTACTGTTGGAAATTGTGTTTTAAAATGACGCCATTAAAGTCCACAATAACAAGACCAATTATATACACCAAACTCAGTAAATTAGTTTGTAATTTAATGTTTGGCTTTCAGTTTTCCTTGCTTATTCTATCCTTTGAAGGACAAGAACGAGTCAAAATATGAATTTTATTGTTTTAACTTGTCGAAGTGTTAAGGCCCACTTGCTTAACTTATTAACATCAGCAATCTATCAATAGTTTGGAGAAGATAGTGGCACAAATATGTGTGAGTCACATTTAATAGAGGGCGAGCCTATTGCCATCAACCGGGCATAAATCCAGACTCCAACTGAGAAATTCCAGATGGAAAAACCCATTAACATTTTGCCCGATATGGGAATCGAATCCGCAACAAAAAAAAAAAAAAGACAGTTATAATTATGTTTAGTACTAAACGCATTTATTCTTTTGTAATCTTCTTATTTTTGTGTGGTTAGTGTCTAACCTGGTGCCAGAGTTTTTACGCTGCCCGTGGGCCTCCGACTTAGCTTCACATGCTGTTGAGAAATATCTCTTTCAGACTTGTTGGTTTGTGGTGTAAGTAGGGCTTCATATGTTTTTTCTCCAACAGTAGTTACTGGAAGTAACATCCAAACCCTCGAGCAAAATCACACTTACAAAATTTGTACTTCACAAAAGAATTGTAAAACATTTCAATGTAACACAATCAACATTAAATAGTTCACTACACTATGTCAACGAAGAAAAACGAATCTAAAAGAATATTCTACGTTATTATTATATTGTATGTCTATTCTATGCTATGATCTATAACAGGCGTATCTAGTCTAGCTATAATGGTACTCCGTTTTGTTAGGCGTTTCTAGTTGTTGAATATTCGCGTCTTTTTTTTTGTATAAATTGAAAATAATAACACAGTCATCTATAACACCACGTCATTGTAAGAAAGGGTTACTGCCACCCCGGAACACAAAAGGCTAAGGAAGGATGGGTTTTAGTCAGTAAGAGTCTGACACTCCCTTCCGCTCCACCCAGAGCGGGAGGAGTCATTTGATGATTCCATACGCAAAAAAACGGGGTGTTATTTACACCCATGTTTTGCTAGTTATGTTTTGTCACATGTAATATGGGTCGGGCTTATTTCCATCAACCGGGAAAAAGTCTATGTTGGGGGCAAACAGAAATACCCAAATGAAATGCCAGAAAACAGAGCATTTGTGGATTTTATAGAAAAAAATCGACTCCATATACCAAACAGCCGTGTAGGCACTGTATAAAAATTTAATTTTCTTTTTCTAAATAAATAAATTAAATAATAATAACTGCCATAGTTCTAGGTAACCAATTCACTTCAGCCATCCAAACCTATAATACAATATCATTCCTGGATTTCATATCCTGCAATAGTCCTGCACCAACCGGTGGTTGTCCTTGGGTACACTAACATAGTATAGTGGTAAGTATCCGCCTGTCACGCGGGGCCGGGGTTCGATTCCCCGCCGGCGTGTTGGGTACACTAACATGGTGCTATTAACAGGGATAATCATCGGTTGGTACTTCATTTAATTAAGTCTACCGAGCCTCTGTGAGTAGGCTTCGACCATTCGTTCGCCTTCCAAAGATCCGAAACTCAAAATTCCTAACGAAAATAACGCAAAACCTCCGCGATTATTCAACAACTGAATACCAAAAGTACCAGGGGAGCATGTATAAAAGGAGCTAGTACCATTCTACGTGGACCGCGGTTTCACGTCCTCGACTTGTATGAGCTGCTCGATCGGGATTAGGGAGAGCTCGCCTCCTAACATCGGCGCTGGGAGTAACTGGAAAATAGAAATAAAAAAATATTTTATTGATCAGATAATACAGTAATACGGTTCATAGGTTAGCAGCAAATTGAGATGACATGAGTAGCTTAAATATTACCTACAGCTAGTTTATGGTATAAGACTGTATCGTGGTAGAGAGAACACTACAGCTGGCTACTACTCACCTGCTTGTCGGGCGTGCGCGGCGTGTGCGCGTGCTTGTCGCCCTGCGCGGCCGCCTCGCGCGCGCCCAGCGAGCGCACGCGCTACACTACAGCTGGCTACTACTCACCTGCTTGTCGGGCGTGCGCGGCGTGTGCGCGTGCTTGTCGCCCTGCGCGGCCGCCTCGCGCGCGCCCAGCGAGCGCACGCGCTACACTACAGCTGGCTACTACTCACCTGCTTGTCGGGCGTGCGCGGCGTGTGCGCGTGCTTGTCGCCCTGCGCGGCCGCCTCGCGCGCGCCCAGCGAGCGCACGCGCTACACTACAGCTGGCTACTACTCACCTGCTTGTCGGGCGTGCGCGGCGTGTGCGCGTGCTTGTCGCCCTGCGCGGCCGCCTCGCGCGCGCCCAGCGAGCGCACGCGCTACACTACAGCTGGCTACTACTCACCTGCTTGTCGGGCGTGCGCGGCGTGTGCGCGTGCTTGTCGCCCTGCGCGGCCGCCTCGCGCGCGCCCAGCGAGCGCACGCGCTACACTACAGCTGGCTACTACTCACCTGCTTGTCGGGCGTGCGCGGCGTGTGCGCGTGCTTGTCGCCCTGCGCGGCCGCCTCGCGCGCGCCCAGCGAGCGCACGCGCTACACTACAGCTGGCTACTACTCACCTGCTTGTCGGGCGTGCGCGGCGTGTGCGCGTGCTTGTCGCCCTGCGCGGCCGCCTCGCGCGCGCCCAGCGAGCGCACGCGCTACACTACAGCTGGCTACTACTCACCTGCTTGTCGGGCGTGCGCGGCGTGTGCGCGTGCTTGTCGCCCTGCGCGGCCGCCTCGCGCGCGCCCAGCGAGCGCACGCGCTACACTACAGCTGGCTACTACTCACCTGCTTGTCGGGCGTGCGCGGCGTGTGCGCGTGCTTGTCGCCCTGCGCGGCCGCCTCGCGCGCGCCCAGCGAGCGCACGCGCTACACTACAGCTGGCTACTACTCACCTGCTTGTCGGGCGTGCGCGGCGTGTGCGCGTGCTTGTCGCCCTGCGCGGCCGCCTCGCGCGCGCCCAGCGAGCGCACGCGCTACACTACAGCTGGCTACTACTCACCTGCTTGTCGGGCGTGCGCGGCGTGTGCGCGTGCTTGTCGCCCTGCGCGGCCGCCTCGCGCGCGCCCAGCGAGCGCACGCGCTACACTACAGCTGGCTACTACTCACCTGCTTGTCGGGCGTGCGCGGCGTGTGCGCGTGCTTGTCGCCCTGCGCGGCCGCCTCGCGCGCGCCCAGCGAGCGCACGCGCTACACTACAGCTGGCTACTACTCACCTGCTTGTCGGGCGTGCGCGGCGTGTGCGCGTGCTTGTCGCCCTGCGCGGCCGCCTCGCGCGCGCCCAGCGAGCGCACGCGCTACACTACAGCTGGCTACTACTCACCTGCTTGTCGGGCGTGCGCGGCGTGTGCGCGTGCTTGTCGCCCTGCGCGGCCGCCTCGCGCGCGCCCAGCGAGCGCACGCGCTACACTACAGCTGGCTACTACTCACCTGCTTGTCGGGCGTGCGCGGCGTGTGCGCGTGCTTGTCGCCCTGCGCGGCCGCCTCGCGCGCGCCCAGCGAGCGCACGCGCTACACTACAGCTGGCTACTACTCACCTGCTTGTCGGGCGTGCGCGGCGTGTGCGCGTGCTTGTCGCCCTGCGCGGCCGCCTCGCGCGCGCCCAGCGAGCGCACGCGCTACACTACAGCTGGCTACTACTCACCTGCTTGTCGGGCGTGCGCGGCGTGTGCGCGTGCTTGTCGCCCTGCGCGGCCGCCTCGCGCGCGCCCAGCGAGCGCACGCGCTACACTACAGCTGGCTACTACTCACCTGCTTGTCGGGCGTGCGCGGCGTGTGCGCGTGCTTGTCGCCCTGCGCGGCCGCCTCGCGCGCGCCCAGCGAGCGCACGCGCTACACTACAGCTGGCTACTACTCACCTGCTTGTCGGGCGTGCGCGGCGTGTGCGCGTGCTTGTCGCCCTGCGCGGCCGCCTCGCGCGCGCCCAGCGAGCGCACGCGCTACACTACAGCTGGCTACTACTCACCTGCTTGTCGGGCGTGCGCGGCGTGTGCGCGTGCTTGTCGCCCTGCGCGGCCGCCTCGCGCGCGCCCAGCGAGCGCACGCGCTACACTACAGCTGGCTACTACTCACCTGCTTGTCGGGCGTGCGCGGCGTGTGCGCGTGCTTGTCGCCCTGCGCGGCCGCCTCGCGCGCGCCCAGCGAGCGCACGCGCTACACTACAGCTGGCTACTACTCACCTGCTTGTCGGGCGTGCGCGGCGTGTGCGCGTGCTTGTCGCCCTGCGCGGCCGCCTCGCGCGCGCCCAGCGAGCGCACGCGCTACACTACAGCTGGCTACTACTCACCTGCTTGTCGGGCGTGCGCGGCGTGTGCGCGTGCTTGTCGCCCTGCGCGGCCGCCTCGCGCGCGCCCAGCGAGCGCACGCGCTACACTACAGCTGGCTACTACTCACCTGCTTGTCGGGCGTGCGCGGCGTGTGCGCGTGCTTGTCGCCCTGCGCGGCCGCCTCGCGCGCGCCCAGCGAGCGCACGCGCTACACTACAGCTGGCTACTACTCACCTGCTTGTCGGGCGTGCGCGGCGTGTGCGCGTGCTTGTCGCCCTGCGCGGCCGCCTCGCGCGCGCCCAGCGAGCGCACGCGCTACACTACAGCTGGCTACTACTCACCTGCTTGTCGGGCGTGCGCGGCGTGTGCGCGTGCTTGTCGCCCTGCGCGGCCGCCTCGCGCGCGCGTCTCAGGCCCAGCGAAAACACCGCCACCGAGCGCACGCGCTTCACTAGGGCTGCCTTAGCTCGGGAGCGACCTACGGAGTGATACCGTGTATGAAATCGATTTGCCAATCTATTCTGTAAAAATGTAAGGTGGGCTCACTATTAAAAAAATCACTTTACCGGATTGGAATCGTCTAATTAACTTTTATTACGAAATTAAATATTTGATGCATTTTCTTAACAAAAGCAGAAAAAACCTTCATATTTATTCCTCAGTTAAAAGTTAACTGCCAAGTGAAAGATCTGGCTAAAAGAAAAGGTAAAACAATAATAGTACTTACTGCCTTTGTCTTTAGGTTTATCGTCTTCGCTGGAGGTGGCGCTGGCGTCGACAGAGGGCGCTGCGGACGGCACCGCGTTGAGGTCGGGCTCCGAGCCACCTGCGCTCACGCTGCCTGACAACTCCTGAGACGACATATTCCATGAGTCAACTCCACTCAACTACGCATTTATACCTCATTCTTATCTCATATTTTTACGCATTTATATCTCATACTTATTAACTATTTCAGTCAGTATCATAGTTCTTACTTACTTGTAACGTCGGATTAACGAGAGGCCTATGCTGTGTGGGATGCGGGATGCAGTGCGCTGATCTATGTAACGGCTCGTCCCTGAGCCCTCGAACACCAAGTAATGATAGCGGAGCACCGGGCACCCCTTCCTGTGAACAATCCATACTAATATTACAAATGAGAAACCACTGAACCGATTATGTCACAGATAACATAGAACCTGTAGTACTGTTCTGTAAAAATCACACCGTGGAAATGAGTTTAAAGTGAGTTGTCATTAGTGTCAACCCCTAGTATTGGATGGAAGGACAGCTCAATTCACGCTCAGTTTGTCTAAGTTATCACGGTGAGATTATTACAGAATCGAACGGCTAGAGAACGACATAGACTGATTTTTACAGAATAGTGACAGCAATTGTTTTTTTTTATTTTTATGCCATGCATATAGCGCATCAGCGTAACCAGTCTATACGTATATATACGTCTACCACAAACATTCAGAACTTATGACGTCACAAGTCGTGCAACTAAAGAGATATCTCATAGGAAAGTGGAAGCAACATACTAGAAGAAGAAGATCATACAAATATTCATCCACAATTTAAGCCCTTTAAGGGACGAATTTTCGAAAATCCTTTCTTAGTGCGCAGTTTCGCTAAAGGAACTCTTGCGCATAATTTCATGCGACTCGTTCCGGGCGGGCGGTGGCTACGCGTTGTGAGTGAATAAAATTAAAGATTTGTATTAATTAATTTTCTTACTTTAGTACACAGCATTTTTACAGCTGATGAGGACATTAGTGTCCAGTGAACTTTTTCATTTGACATGTGTAACCGTTGCCGTCGCAGACTTAGCTGTTCAGGCACCTGTCTGCGGGCGCCCTTACATTGAACAAGATAAGAACATTATCATAGATGCAAAACTTTTGAATGCATCAGAAAATAGTTATAAATACTTTAATGGAAGTACCAATACTGGTGCAACACTGTTGCAGCAACAAATTTTACGTTATTTCACGCAATGTTGCCAGAAACTCAAAATACATCGTTGCAGCAATACTGTGAGATTAAATTCATATTTCGTCTACGATGGTAGTCTAAAAGTTCTATACATACATGCCCAGATCGTTGATACAACGATGTCCTTAAGGCTAGAACCATACTCAATAACCAAATACCTTTGCGAATAAAGTATAAAATTCTCTACCTTACGTCGTATCGGCTTCGTTGGGCTGACATCTTGTAATGTCTGCAGTGAGCCGGTCACCGTCACGGGCGGTTCAGAGGTCGTTATAGACGCCGCCTTAGGCCTGCAATGTTACGTCAGATAATATCAGAATCACTAAGATGTTGTAAGAGAGAAAAATAAGCGGTACTTTGGGTTACAGAAAAGATAAAAAATGGAGTGCTTAGCGTGCATATTTTTTAGTTTGAGAAGTCAAGTTTCTCTGGTTTCTAGATGCTTAGCCAAGCGACACATCTCACATCAGCATGTGAAGCTAAGTCAGAGGCCCATGGATAGCATAAAAACTCTCGACACCAGGTTAGTCACTAACCACACGAAGAAGAAGAAGCGTGACAATCACTCGGACGGCAGTTCTGCAACAAAGCCTTCATTTTTGCATAGGAATACCGACGCTTTTGGCATGGTGTCTCAAAGCAAGTCGAATACCTCGAAGCGTTTTTTAGTCACTGAGTTTCGGTGACGTCATTTCGGCAGGTGTGTCGTTGCACACGATATATATTTATTTCGTCTCTATTCTCAAGTTAACTTTTCCGTTGCACAATTGTATTTTGGTTAGCAAACAAAAAAGCTAACGTGAGATTTTGTTGTACTGGGCTTGAATGCAGTTATAGAAACCAGGAGTTATGTTATTACAATTCATTAATAAAAATAGTCGTATAAACGCGGAATCTTCAAGACACTTTTTATTGCAACTTTGGCTTATTATTTCGTAAACTCTTTGCACTCCATTTACTTACTACTCCGTGTTAAGGGAAACGTGAAATGTGCTCAAAGTTAGTCCAGTGTTAAGGGTACAATTCAAACATTTGTTATTACTAAACATAACATACAATTCACATTGTATGGGCGTAAATATGGCAAAATGAGTTTTAGAAAAATTTTGGCTTTGTTGAGCGTCGTCACTGTCGGACATACCTGTGTGCCTTTCTCTTTCTAAGGCTCGATGTGTCATATTTACACCTGGCTCTTGTACGGTCGCTAGTGCATCAAGTTATACCAAGCTGTCAAATTTCTCCAAATAATTTTAAACGAGCTCGTGGCTAAGTACTACTAGTGCCGCACAGGTCGATCCATCGGGTTAAGCTACGCTTGCCGGGGTTGGCCGTGGATGGGTGACCATCTGTACATAACGAGACTCCTCCATGCCTCGGAGAGCACGTTAAGCCGTTGGTCCAGGCTGTCATTTGTGCATCTTTGACAGTCGTTACGGGCGTCAGAAGACCGAAAATCTGACAGCCAGTCTTACCAAGGGGTATCGTATTGCTCAGTTACTGGGAGGTCAGATAGGCAGTCGCACCAAGAAAAATACTGATATTCAGCTGCATCCGGTTAGACTGGAAGCCGACCACAACATAGTTGGGAAAAGGCTAGGCAGATGATGATTTTAAACCGAGTTTTTTTGAGTTCAAAATCTACATATTAAGAAAAATTGATAGTTTGTGGTAACTTGATGTGCTGGCGACTATATATAGGAACAGTTTAACAGGGATCTTTTAGCAAATGGCGATAATCGAAATCTCGATGTTTAATTGCTATCAGTGATGGCATTTGTAATAGTAGGTATCGAGTGCCAAAGCGATCCTTTGACATCTAACAAATTACAAAAGACTAAAATTCTTTTGAGGAGATTTACTGAATCCATTCTTGTAGTAATTAAGTTTTTTATTGTAAATTCACAAATATTTGCCGATAACAGAATGACCCTGTCAATGTTATTCAAATGCCAAAAGATTATTGTATTATTGTAGGTATATTAGCACTAAGGATGGTATAAGATGGGTGATGGTTTTAGCAAGGACAGGAAAAGATACGCACACACGTGGTTCATATTACCTTTTAAAATGCAGATAGATAGTTGATAGAAACTCTTTGATCGACAGGTCATAGATTTTGTAGTTTTTTTTTTTAATAATCGTTGAAGGTATTTAATATTGTCCAATACATTTATAGAATTTCTGATAGGCTGAGATAATTTATACAAGAGTTCAGAATACCAGCCGGGCGATTCTGTAACAATCTCAACGTTAAAACTTGGGTGAAGTGAGCTTGTCAATAGTGTCAGTCCCTAGCATCAGGTGGAATTTATTTATTTATTTCAGGCAACGAAGGCCCATAAAACAGAGTACATATTATATACAAGTCAACAATAATAAATATAATAATAATAATATCCCTGGACATTTCACACAACGCCATATCGTCCCAAGCTAAGCAACCTAATGCTTGTGTTATGGTAACGAGATGGCTGATAAACTACTTATATACATTTTTTTTTGTAAATACATACATATTATAGATAGAAAAGAAACTAATACATATTATAAAACAAACTTAAGAACTACTGCACTCGTTGTGAATGCGTTGAGTTACGCTGCGAGGTGTCGCGTAGCCGGCCGCGGAAACGCCGATACAGCACACCTTTCGGCCGAAACTCTTCCTTGAGAAAGGTCACCAAATGGTGAGTCGGAACGCGCACCACGACTTGAAACTTGTGATATGGCGCGCCTTCAACTTCTCCACCCTTAAGGTCCAGTTGGTCTTTACCCAAATTTACAGAGGCCAGCACATCAAGTTACCACAATCTGTCAAATTTCTTTGATAGTATTTCAACTTTATTGCAAAGACATAAGGTTCATTTTTAATTGAGAAAATTTGACAGTTAGGGATAGCTTGATGTGCTGGCGTCTGTACGTACTCTACGATATCCTCTACGGAATGACAGCTCTCTTCACCTAAGCTTTCACTGTTAGATTTTTACAGAATACACCAGCTGTACAATTTAGGGCTATTTTTCAATTACAGGATAACTTTTATCTGAAGAATAAAAATGGCGAATCGACATATTTTGTATGCAAACTGTCTTATTTATTGTTCCGATAAAACTTATTGGACGATTGAAAAATAAGCCCTAAATCAAAAAATTTGATTGATAGTGTTTTTTTCTTCTTTCAATTTGACATTTCAAGATTACAAAGTTAAATCGACTGGCAACAAAATCTCATAAAATGAGTCATTTGTACTACGGATTTTCTGCGTTTCCAGCCCCTTGCTACACACACTGTGTTGCCAATTATAAAATGACCTGTCAACCTTCTTAATAAGGAATCGTGTAAAGAAAACTGCTACTACGGTTGAAAAAGAGATTTATTGCGAAAAAAAAACTTAGATATTAAAAAAAAACAAGCGTAGAATACTGTTAAGGAATAAAACTTGTATACATTATATTTCGCTACACACCCATCCATTTAATACTTGTGCCAAATTAACTGAAAACAAGAAAAAAAAAAATTAAAAACTGGAGGGTAGCGGGCAAGCGATATTTACTGCCGATGATTGATTCGCGATGATTATGATCAATGTGATACTAAATCCTATTGATTATTGAAACGGTTAGAAATAAATTTTGTAATCACATAGATAAATGACCGCTCGTCTTAAATACTTACATCAGAAATTAAATATTTTACAATTTTATTATTTGATTATTAAATTCTGTGACGTCACATTGTTATGTTTCATACAAATCACGTACAAATATCGCGTTTTGACAATTCATAAAAAGTAACGTTATTGACGACTGAATTTTGTTGTAATTTGACACATGACCTGGGTTAAGACATACGATATGTTTTGTCCCTGTAGTAGGTTTGTATGGAATAATGTACAAATTCCACACGGACGAAGGCGCGAGGAAAAGATGCTTTATTTTTTTTCTCAATCTCGCTTCCGACTATCGATTTAAACTCTACATTTAATTTAATTGATGTATTTTAATCAACTAACAACCTAATACAGAGCTAGAATTTTCAAAAAGAATCTATATTGTTTGCTGCTCGCATTGCACCATAATTTTAATTGAGACAAGCTGACGCCGACTCTAGTCAATCATACAAGTTTATGGTCCAAATTTTACATTGGCCTTTATTTCGTAGCGGTAAGGGCGAGTTTCGTAGCTCAAGTTTTATTGTCGTGCAGTTGAAGTAACGTATAATTTTAAATGTGATAAGTGCCACTTACCTGAAAGGCGGTATTTCAGGTATCTTGCCGATACACATCTTCTTCTTTTCGATAGATTTATCGATGACCGGCTGTTTTGGTGTTGTGGGCGTGACCGTGCGAGGCGTGTTGCGGGCTGACGGTCGGATGTCGTCTTGTGAAGTACATTCGGACTTGAAGGAAAGTTTATAGGTTAGTTCTGAGAATGATGGGTGGGTAAGGGTTTTTTAGGGTTCCGCGTAAGGTGCCAAATGGAATCCTATTACTAAGCTTCAACTGTCCGTCTGTCAGTAGACTATCATAAATTTATTATTTTAATGCTTGCAATTCTTTACATAGATAGTTGTTACGGTCGCGAGCTATCAACATATAACCTAATTCTGCTCAGCAACTTACAAAAATCCGAAGAAAATTTGAATTTCGAGTTTCGAATTTCTGTAGGTTTCACCTTAAGGGGGCGCATTGAGTTTTAGAAGAATGTCGTCTACTTAAGCGTTATGTCTATATTTCAACCTTCCTTGGAAGCCTTCTTGTCATGACGAATCTACTTTTATTTTCTTTCATATTAACGCCCAGATACTTAACTACTTAGTCTTACCATGAGTGGAGCATGTGCATTCTTAATAGCCTCTCGCCTTTGGAACTCCACCTTCGCCATCTCAGTAGCCAACCATGCCGGTATCTCCGGTATGGCAATGCGAAGAGCTAGTACAATCACCAGGATTACATGCTGAAATAAATCACCATTCCTAATTACATGATTAAATTAATGTAGGCAAAGATAATGAGAAATAATAGGGTATGTAACCGGGCACCAATAAATAATCTTAGAAATCACTAATGAAAAACCCTAGAAACACTTTATAAGGCCTTGAAATCGAATCCAGGACCACGGGGTCCTTAGCGGGTTAGTCCGAAAGGGTTACCGCTGTCTCGAAACTCAAAGGTCTAAGGAAGGAACATGGGTGGGTTTTAGTCAGTAAGAGTCTGACACTCCCTTCCGCTCTACCGAGAGCGGGAGGAGTCAATTAATAATTCCTCACCCTCAAAAAAAAAAGTCCATGGGGAGCAAGTGCAACTGCAGGGCCTAGATAGACCAGTGACAAGCTATTAAAAAAGAAAATTGCAATGCCACGTACCACATAGGAAATTGCACCTTACCTCTAAAGCCACAATGACAAGTATAGTCTGCGCAGGAGTGGCGTCTGGCAACATTCTATGTACGGGGCCTGATAGACCAATCAGAGCGCAGTTTACAAGAACCGCCACCGCTACCATGGTTTCCATTGCGTGCTGAAAGTAACATTATAAACATATTTATAGAGGCAAAGGATTGACGCCGTCTTGAGTAAGTGTGATGATCAATTGGCAATCTTATTAGTATGAGAAGAGAGACGCCTTTGCCCTGCAGTGGGACGGTAATAGTATAATTCATCATTTTACTTTCTCCAATTCGTGATTAATACATAACAATTCAAAGTCAAATCATTTATTTCAAATAGGCAATAGAAAGGCACTTTTGAACGTCAAAATGAACAAGAAATAGAATCGGCTAGTCACGCCTTGCAAAACTTTTGTATGGAGAAGAATGGGCAAGAAACTTCACCGTTACTCTTTTAAATGGTTCACAATGTTTTGCATACATGATTATAAAATTATATGTGAAGACGATGCACCCAGAATAAAAATACCACACCACAAAAAGGTGAAAAGTAAAACACATATAACAACGACACGTAAAATTGATTATGTCATAAATACATGGTGCTCACAAATTATCTCCTTGGTTTAGATACAAAAAAATATACGTACTTGCCAACTCCCAATACTCTTAACTCGTTCTCCGAACGGCCTTTGCGCGACATGGCACAGTTTAAACGCATCCGCCCGTATTTCCGCCGCGTTGTTCAGCAGCGCACACACGGCCGCCAGCGGGAAGGCCGACGAGAACAGTACCACGTGACCCAGCTGGGTAAGCATCTCGAGATATTCGGCGAATGTGCCGTCGTACTGGCGACAATGAAAGTAAAGACTGAATGTACGGTCGCTTGCGCATCAAGTTATACCAAATTTTCAAATTTCTCCAAATGATTATTAACCTTAAAACGTTCTCTGTTAAGTTCAAAATCGATTGAGATAATAAGTCAGTTTGTGGCGATTGTACATTTACAGGGTAGGTCATGTACAGGTTGTCAAGATGAAAGATAACAGTTATTGCGCTCATGGTACAAAATCACTTAACTATAATTTTTCTTCTTACATCGACCCTATTTCGCAAGGTGAACAAAAATGAGTAAGTATTTAGTTGCTTCTAGTTGGCCTTGAAGTTAAAAAAGGCAGTTAAAAATTTCACAAGATGGGACTGTCACTATCATTATTTTCTGTAGAATATTGACACTGACAAATCCCTAACGCGGTTAAGATATGCTAATCGCCTTCATTTTCTGCGTGAAATTAGCACTAAGTGAATGTCGCCACAAGCCACTGGATGCGAGAACCACAAATCCGGTTGAACTGGCGACGACCTATGTCAAGCAGTGAACGTCTTTCGACTAAATGATCATCTGTTATAGGAGTGTATGGTAACACGTAACACCCAAGATTCTATAAAGTATTGATAAATGGTAAATGATGAAAATGTTTTTAATTTTCTAAACAGGTTTTTACAAACACGACAATAATATTTTTAAAACTAGATAATAATAATAATAATATCTTTGCATATATAATAATAGCTAAGCAACTTAATGCTTGTGTTATGTTAACGAGATGGCTGATAAAATACTTAAATACATTTTTTTTTGTAAATACATACATATTATACATAGAAAAACACCCAGACCCAGAACAAATACTTGCAGGTCGTACAAATATTTGTTCCGTGCGGGAATCGAACCCGCGACATGCTGCGCGGCAGTCAATCGCTCAACCACTGCGCCAACCGTGTCGTCAAAATGAGGTCAGCATTTCTCTGAGAAGAAAGTCCGAAACAAACTCAGAGCTTATTTACCTTGAACAGCTGCGACTCCAGCTCCGCCTGATGCAACACCTTCTGTCCAACAAGAGGCTCGGAGTCTCTCCTATCATCTCTCTCCTTATCCGTGCCTCCATTCACGAGACTGTTCTCTGAAGGGTCACACGAGAAGTCTGTTTTCTTGTCGAATAGTTCCGTTAGTTGCGCTGATGTTGGTACTGTGAAAGTAAATAAAATTAATCTTGTATGATGCAGATAATCATCTGCCTAGCCTTTTCCCTCTCACTCACTCTTTTAATACTCTCAATATGGATAAACTTTCTTAAGACAAAAGACAATGATGACCATGTTGGCTTTGCCAACATGGTCATCATGGTGCTTTTATTACAGAAATTAATGAAACCATTTTTATAGGGACAAAATAATATAAGATAATTTTATTAGGTCTGTCTGCCTAGCCTTTTCCCAACTATGTTGGGGTCGGCTTCCAGTCTAACCGGATGCAGCTGAATACTAGTATTTTACATGGAGCGACTGCCTATCTGAACTCCACAACCCAGTAACTGGGCAATACGATACACATTAAGACTGTCTGTCAGATTTTCGGGATTCTGACATAATAACATAACCAATTAATAGTATAGGATAATAAGCCTATAATGTTCCCACTGCTGGGACACGTGCTTCTTCTCGGTGTGAGGAAAAGGCCGTAAAACACCACGAGAGCCCAGTGTGGGTTGTTAGATGTCACATGTCTTCTAAGTGTTGGTTCTAGGACACGCCAGTTTCCTCACGATGTTTTCCTTCACCGTTTTAAGAGCAGTGGTGATGAAATTATTCACTCAACTACTACTACAATTCGTAAGTCGGAGTCGCTAGCACTGGGTCACCACTGGTCGAAATATAATCGAAGACTTAGGGCTGATTTTTAAGACCCATCAGTGTTCCATAGAAAACAATGACACTGACAGCTCTTAGTTGGGGCCTGCCGGGTAAGCGGGATTGTCCGAAAGGGTTACCGCTACCCCGGAACATAAAGGGCTACGGAAGGAACATGGATGGGTTTTAGTCAGTAAGAGTCTGACACTCCCTTCCGCTCCACCCAGAGCGGGAGCAGTCATTGGATGATTTCCCAGCCTTAAAAAAAAGGGCTGATTTTTCAATAGTCAGATAATAATAATATTGGAGGACTAAATATGACAATATGTCAAACCGCCATTTTTATTCTGCATATTAAAGTTATTAATCGATTGAAAAATCGGCCCTTAATCGAATAGGTATGATAATAAGACTCACTTTTGCTCGGACTGATCGCTCCAAATACATCAACACAAATCCTGGCTAGTCTCAAGTTTTCAATCAAGTAAGGCAGAACAGACTCTTTCAGGTTCCCAATCACTTGTCGCGTTATCAACAAAACGGCAAGTTGCTGTGAACAAAATAATAATAACATATCATTACATCACGCCTATACTTCTCAAAGGCGTGAATCACACAGAAACGGCGTAAGGTGAATGTCTGTGTACAAAAATGTACGCGCCTGTGCCGTGCCTTCACCTCACGCCGTTTCTGTGTCATTCACGCCGTTTCTGTGTCATTCACGCCAAAGGGTTAAGCAGATGTCCCATGTAATAGGAGGCAAGCCTCACGCCTTTACTACTCAAAGAGGTAATACTTCAGGCCTAGAATTGGGTGATGGGTGACCATCTTTAGATATCGAGACTCCTCCGAGCCTTGGGAAGCACGTTAAGCCATTGGTCTATTTGAAACTGTAGTCAATACAGTTACTTTTATGAATTGTCAAAACGCGGAATTTGTACGTGATGTGTATCAAATATAAAAATGTGACGTCACAGATTTTTTGAATCAAATGGAATACTTAATAGCATTGAATGCAATTTTAGAAGTTTTTAAAGACGAGCGGTCTTTTTTCTGTTTGATTTCATATTTTATTTTTGACCGTGTCAAATAGTCAATTATTAATGCCATAGATATTTTCTACCAACCTTTAGCGCGACGCAGAGATAGAGTGGTAGGTGCAATTTCGGAAATTGAGGAACAAATATTTATTTAAATATGTCTAAAGTCAATCACAAAAACAAATGCCATCGCGTCGACGCCGGCTGTCATCGAGTCACAGCATTGCATTATGCTGAGCGATGGCCGTTTTGCGTGGATGTGACGCATATTTTCCATCACCTATTTTTGTGTTCTTTTTTGCGTTATACAAACGTGTTTTCTTTCTTTAGTCCTATTGTAAATTGCTTATCGTTGTGACTAAACTAATAATAAAAACTATGATCAAAATACGAACCTCTTTTAATTTATCCATATCCTGGAGGTAGAACGCAATATAGAACAAACTCATGAACGAGTTGAGGAATTGAAACTGAAAACAAAACAACACAACTTATTTTTATAAACTAAATCAACTCTAAAAACATCAAAAGCGAACTATGTACAGTACTCCCAAATTAATAATGCACATGCAGATCTTCGCTAATTGTCGTATTCCCGGAAACACCCGAATCATTGAATCGTTCGAGTCCCTTGCATTTTGCACCTTGTTCGAAAGAAATAGGAGTCAATTTCATGTGTACACAATCGAAAACAATTCGGGCGGTCGGCGGTCAGTCAAAGGTCCGTCAGTCGTCTTGTCATATTGGTGGTGACTGCACGTGTTCTCTTTGTCTGGAATTATATAGAGCTACTATTACACACCTTTCTTGGTTTTGTTTTAAAGGTGAATTTAATTTCAACTTTAATTATCTTATTCAAATTCAAATAGTTAATTTTGTAAAATATATAAATATACTAACATTTTTCACGTTTTTTCAATACTAAAAAATTAAAAATACCAACGTAAAATACATATTAAGTACTAGAAAAAGCATATTAAAAATCAGATTTAGGCTTATATGAATTATAGCTCGCTATTTACTTACATGGAAATATTGAATCAAATTTCGTTACTGATAAATCAATATTTATCTCTTTTAGGACAAAACACATAATCACACTAAATTATGCATGAAGAAAATGCACTTAACCACTCTATATACATATCGTCTTCCGACGCTCGGGAAATACGACCGTTGCCGAACAGTGGCGAAGATTTCTATGCGCATTATCACTTTTGGAGACCTGTACGGTCTACGACAAGATACTTTAACAATAATGGAATTATTTATGATTAAAATTATATTAGTCAGTGTTTCAACAAAATATTTTTTAAACTAATTTCTACGTAACTGAAGTTTTAAAGATGTGAAAGTAAATAAATAAAAAAACTTGAGAGGTGTCAAGGGACACCCGGATAGAACGAAGTTCCTTTCGATTAAATAGTGGACGAATTGTTATAAAATTGTATTTCTTTTAAGATATAATAATAAAAAAAATCAGATCTAAAATTAACCAATAAAAAAATATTGATTAAAAAGACATCATATTTTACTCCAAAAAAAGTGTCGTTACAACTTTTGGTCTTAATTCCGTCCAGCCCCCTTTCGCAACGCGCCATAAGGAACTTCGTTCCAAAAAGAGATTATATTTTTTATTTTATTTTGTTAATTAATTTGAATTTTCGATTTGCCGACATAATAAGTTTTCAAAAGTTATTTACATTTTGATCAGTGCTTAGAAGCCTACTTAGAAGTGGTTGTTACAATTATAGTGACCAGTAATATATTAAGACCCCCAGCAGTGAACCAGAGAGTCAACCAGCACCTCTTTCAGCAATACTATTATAATATTGCTTCACATCGGGAAAGAGATAGACCTATAAATGCCATATAGCTTCATCTCTTTCTCACACTCAAGTCATATTAAAACTAATACTGTGTATGTTAAAAGTTGTAGTAATGGGCCCACCACTGGGCAAGTTCTGTTGTATCTTTAAAGGAGTTAACGAGACAACAAAAAGTATGATTAAATAAGTTTTATAACAAGTGTACAGTCAACAAAATAGTCTTAAAATTATTCTGATTATGCATTACGCATGAAATAAGCTATGAACATTATTTTACATAGTACAGTATAATTATTATTATAGAACTTCAGTTTCGGTACAGTTTTTGTGTAGTTGACATAACTGTATTGACCATTCGTCTTTCAAGACCGTACTTAGAAAATATGTAGTGTCTATGGTTAGTCAACTTTTTTGTTGATTGTACATGCTACTAGAAAAGTTATTACTTTTTAAATTTTTAATTCGCATGCAAGCAAAAAGAATAGCGTGCAAACTAAGTCACTGTGCCTTCAGATTATTACTCCATTTACCAATCTCTTTGGTTAATAACCTTCTCCGTTTACTTTCTAGAAGCAAAGCGTGATGTAAGCTTAGCTTTTGAGTATGGCGTTAGGTTTTTACAGCATTTTTTAAATACAAACCAATGCTATTTTCACAATCAGGTGATTCTCATACTTTGTCTCGAGTCGATAGTTCTCTGTTCGAATAAAACGTCATGATTTTCAGTGTTACCATTTTTTTTTGTTTTTTTTTTTATTTGTAGTGTCCAGTCCCATTTGGTAAGCAGTAAAGAGAAAAAATAATATGCGCTATAGTATATCTTCTACACACTGTGTTTTGCTACTTATTATTGTAAGTAAGTACTAATAACTAAATGTGTCTATTTAAAATTCGATTAATCGACTATTTATTAATATTGTTTAAATAATTGATGTTCTAAATATTGCTATACGAAGAAAAATCTCAAAACTCAATTTCAAAACTAAGTGTCATGCAGAATTTGTCAAATATTTTTTCTTTTTGCACATATCCGATTCGATAAATAAAGAAAGACAGAATAGAGATAAGTAAAAATGATTGTTATCGACATTTTTTAGACAATATAATATAATTATGTACAGAATAATAAGAAATTCATTTGGTGTAATTTCTGGATACGTGCAAAAAGATCACCCGTAACATTTTGCCAATTTTTTATTTGACCATAGTATTAATTTAGAAATAAAAAAGTATATATTTACGGGTCATCTACGTTAGAATAACACCGCATTTGGATTTTTACTCAAGTGTTTACAAACTAAAGAATTGCACACAAATAAAAACATCACATTAAAAAGTCTCAGGTCAGTGTTACTTGAAAATTAAATTTCTATATTGTTACAAAACTTATGAAAATAATTCAAACAAAATGGTGGGTATAATGTAATGCCATAGTGTGTAATAGTGGGTATGCAGGGTGTAACCAAAAGGGTATATACATACAAAAGCATGTGCTACAGAACCACTAAACTGAACAACTTTTAGTATGGGACCAACTCCAAAATCGCAAAAAAAATGCCTGCTTTTCTATACATTTTTGGTCACGTGACTCGTCGATATGTGGGGAACAGCTGATTTTTTTCTCACGATTTCGGAGTTGGTCCCATAGTAAAAGTTGTTCAGTTTGGTGGTATGTAGCATATCCTTTTGTATGTTTATACCCTTCCGATTACATCCAGTATAATGCCATAAGTCATTATATCAGAACCAAACCAAACACACAAGCATTTATTTCAAATCAACCCTTTACAACACTTCAAAAATTCAAATAGTCGGTCTGTTAGTCAGAAAGTTCCAAAAAGGCCCGAAAGAACCACGAATACAAAAATATAAAACCGACCACAGACAAAAGAAAACTCAACCTCTTTCACACAATTATTCATACAGATAACACAAGAAGCAACATTACCTTTGTCGTTGAGCCACCTCGCTATTCTGGCGTATACTTCCTCTTCCACCGCTATAATAATAGCGAGCAATGCGCGCGGTATCCATGTGAAGTATATTATGTTTGCTTCCCACCAATCCTGTTGAAGAAATGTTGTGATAATAATTTGATTGTTACTTCTTCTTTGCGAAATAGATCGGACTGTCAAGCATAGAAGTCGCGCGGGCCTGCGCGCGGTGAGTAATGGGTGGCTCACCGTCCGATCAGCACCAGACCCGTGCCGGACGGCGCGTATATGTTCCACGCGCGCCTCAAAGAGATGTCAGCATATGAAGGGGCCCCTCAGGGCCAAGCCTGCCGGGTAAGCGGGATTGTCCGAAAGGGTTACCGCTGCCCCGGAACATAAAGGGCTACGGAAGGAACATGGATGGGTTTTAGTCAGTAAGAGTCTGACACTCCCTTACCCACCCAGAGCGGGAAGACTGGAGGAGTCATTTGATGAATTCCCGCCCTCGAAAAAAAAAGCATAGAATTAACACTGCGACTCCCGCATTCTCCTTAAACTTTATGGGAAGATTTATAAAAGCATGGTTAGACCTGCCGTCCTGTATGGCCCAGCGTGTTGGGCCACAAAAGGAATTAATGAGAGGCAATTGTTTGCAATTGAGATGAGAATGCTAAGAGGGATGTGTGGTGTTACGCGAATGGATAGAATACGGAATGAGTATATAAGAGGAAGTCTGAAAGTGACACCGGTGACTGAAACGTTGTGTGGAAATCGGTTGTCATGGTATGGGCATGTTATGCGGAGGAATGAGAAAAATGTTGTCAGGAAATTTTTGAGACGAATTGTCACTGTACTCATTGTACTCTAACGACGAAGTAAATACCTGAGCCCGTAGCAGTGCGAAGGTAGCCGAGGCAGCGACGCTGAGGCACACGCACATGAGCGGGAAGGACACAGCGTGGCGCCACACGCGCCGCCGCCACGCCGCGTACACGGGCTCCGGCCGCCCCGTCACTGTACTTGTACTCATTTCTCCCTGGAATCAATTGAACATTACTATTATATAACGTTAAAAGATTTGTGGTGTACAGTCAAACAAAATATTGATTTGTAGAGTACAGTCAAACAAAAAATAGATTTGCAGGCAGCGAACTTGCAACCACTTTTTACACGACTGCCCAAAACAAGGCGTGGCGTGTTATGTTTTAAACAATATTGTGACACTCGCCAGTACTATTTCACACTCAAAACTTAAAGAGTATTATAAAAAAGTATCGTCAGTATAGATCGATGGTCAGACGTTCATTGATTAATATAGACGACCGATCAATATTGTCTGGTAAACGCAGATCGCTCGCAATCTTCAAATTAAATCAAATTACCTGAAATAATGGTCTCGGTTCAACCAGCAACTCGTCTCTCTGATCCAATGTTCCCCATTTATATGCCAGCACATTAGAATATCTGTAATAAAACAAAATAATATAATCATTATTTGCATTTCACGAAATTGGTACGTACTACATCTCTATAGTAATTGGTCGTTAGCCCACGTTTTTATGGACGTAGAAATATCGCCGCAGGATTTTACCACGCACTGAATTTGAACTCTCGGCGCTGAGCACTGAGTTGAAAATCCCGTGCGCGAAAAAAAATTGTCACGGGAAAGATCGCACATGCGAACCTGGACTTCATATGGCATACCGATTTCTAGAAAAGTTCGCGTCTATCACGTATACCTGTGTGACAGTGTCTTTCTAAAGTTTGATCATCATAATCTGAATAGACTTTTCCTATGTTGGGGTCGGCTTCCAGTCTAACCAGATGCGGCTGAATACCAGCATTTTAAATGGAGCGACTGCCTATCTGACCACCACAACCCAGTAACTGGGTAATACGATAGCCCTTGGTAAGACTGGCTGTCAGATTTTCGGGCTACTGACGACCCGTAACGACTATCGAACATGCACAAATTACGGCCGGCACCAGCGGCTTAACGTGCTTTCCGAGGCACGGAGGAGTCTCGTTTTGTAAAGATGGTCACCCATCCACGGCCAACCCCGGCAAGCGTAGCTTAACCTGATGGATCGACCTGTGCGGCTGTTAGTGTTAGCCACGAGCTCCTTTCAAAAGTTTGATATAACATAATAATATTAACGCACGGATGCTATACATACCTTTTCCATGTTTCTAAATATACACACGCCCAGAGAACGTTGAACAGCGAAAACAATACATAAGCTATGTCTTTCCAATTATCATTTGCTGTGCCAAGCCAAATCTGAAACGAATAATATTCGAAAATAATTTACAAAATCATGTTAAAATCTCTCATAAACTACAGAAACATTTAGTATAGCCGACGTGTCTTGGCGGTCCTGAAGTTAGCCGATTAGCTGCGCAGTAGACAATTTCGTTCCTAAAATATCCATTGCGCAGTCTAACAGCTAACTTCGGGACCGCCAAGATTCATCGGCCGTACTATACATCTTACTGTGTATGTTTAGTACCCGCATACACTTTGAAAACAGGAGTCCAACCTATTGCCATTCACGGATTCATCAAAAAACAGGATTACGCTTCGGAGAAACAATTGAAAGCCAAAAATAATTTGCCTGGTCTGAAAAGCTGCTTTACTACGGCAGTCCCACCAGATATCCAGTATGTAATAGTTACGGGATTCTCTCAACATTTCTCATAATAGATATGAAGTAAGGGTCAAAATTAAAGGTCATTTATTCAAACTAGGCTGAAAATCAGCACTTTTTGATGGTCAAAGGTGCATAAGACAGTCCCCCAAAATCGCTCGCCCTTCACCACTTCCTATTATATAAATAAGAGAAAAACATATAAAAATATACAGGGTGTAACCGAAAGGGTATATACATACAAAAGCATTTATGCTACAGATCACCAAACTGGACAACTTTTACTATGGGGCCATCTCCGAAAAAACAAACAATCTGCTGTTCTATACATTTTTAGTCACGTAACTCGTCCAAATGTAGGAAACAGCTGATTTTTTTTCACGATTCACAGTTGTTCAGTTCCTTGGTAAAAGTTGTTCAGTTTGGTGGTCAGTAGCATATCCTTCTGTATGTATATACCCTTTCGGTTACAACCAGCATAGGGTATAATATTTAGGGTAGAATTTTATATATTAGATATTATCTAATATATAAAATTCTCATGTCACAGTTTTCGTTGCCATACTCCTCCGAAACGGCTTGACCGATTTTGATGAAATTTTTTGTGCTTATCCGGTATCTATGAGAATCGGCCAACATCTATTTTTCATCCCCCTAAATGTTAGGGGTAGTCCACTCCAAAATTTTTTTTGTAGGGTAGGTTGGGTAGGTAGGGTAGGTAGGAAAGGTAGGAGGATATCATAGTTAAGGCAAGACGACGTCTGCCGGGTCAGCTAGTTAATAAGAGAAAAACTTACCCAAAATATAAAGCCTACAGCAGCCGGTACCGTCAACGATTGTGTATAATGTCCAAGCCAAGCGAAGTACATTGCTATTTTAACACCAAAATATTCACTAATCTCATCTGAAACACAATAAAGTTTTTCATTAGTCATTCCGAAATGTATACATGTCAAATGGTCATTAAAAAAAAACAATCCTGATCCAATTTTAGCATCATCTAAGACTGATATTGTTTATTCCATTTTTGGAGAGAAACTTCCAATGACCAAGCCTTCATTCTTCTTCATTTAAATTTCCAACTTTATTATAAGACTAAAGATTATTCTCTGCTCGAAAAATGGATATTTCTGTTCCCTTTGACATTTCGACGTTTGTGACAGTAGAGTTGATTTATAAGAACATAGTCATTGAGATTACTTTCACGCCCGAAATTAATCATTATCATTAATGATTAACATTCCAATTACTCACCATCTGCCAAGCATTTCCCCAACTATGTTAGGCTCGGCTTCCAGTCTAACCGGATGCAGTATACCAGTATTTTACATGGACCAACTGCCTATCTAACCTCCACAACCCAGTGACTAGACAATACGATATCCCTTGGTAAGACTGGCTGTCAGATTTTCGGGCTTCTTACGACCCGTAACGACAGTCAAAGATGCACAAATGACATCCGGGACCAACGGCTTAACGTGCTTTCCGAGGCACGGTATGTGTAAAAATTCCAATTACTGCCAACTATAATTAATATTTTGCTCCACTTTTGGAGTGGAGCTTCCAATAACCAAGCCTTGAATTCCAATTTCCATTTTTAATATCCGTCTGACCTTGAGATATCACAGATTAAAGATTAATCTCTGCTTGCAAATGGCAGTTTGCGTGTCAAATCCCTACCTTATATCCGAACACTTTGACATTTCGACATTGCGATAGAAGAGTTGATTTATTGGCATGCAGATGGAAGGAATATGAAGCATTCAAAGATCGGAATTCGATTGGATATTTCATTTCATTTATTCAATAACAATCTACATTGTGTCTGAAAGTGATACAAAATACCGGCCTAGTGCGAGTGCGCGAAGGGTTCCGTACCATCAATAAATAGTATAAAACAAAGTCGCTTTCTCTGTCCCTATATCCCTACGTATGCTTAAATCTTTAAAACTACGCAACGGATTTTGATGCGTTTTTTTTATAGATAGAGTGATTCAAGAGGAAGGTTTATGTGTATTATTTGTCGACATATTTGCGGGCGAAGCCGCGGGCGGAAGCTAGTTATCTAAAAAAACGGCAAAAAATTCACGTTTGTTGTATGGGAGCCCCTTAAATATTTATTATTTTTTTTGTTATAGGGGCAACAGAAATACATTATTTGTGAAAATTACAACTGTCTAACTATCACAGTTCATGTGACAGACGGACAGTAGACAGCGGAGTCTAAGTAATAGGGTCCCTTTTAGCCTTTGGGTACGAAATCATAAAAAAGAACAAGAGATACATTACTTATTTCTAGTGATAGTTTCATTGACCAAGCAAGATCTTTAAAATAATCTTACCTATAGGCTGTGGAGAAAACAACGTCTTCACCCATTTCCTTCTGAGGTTTTCCAACGCGTTTCTATCGTGGAGGGGAAACATGCTCGCTACCACGCCTCTGCTCACACATGCTGGCACTATTGAAAAAGATAAATAAAATAAAACATTTATTTCAGGCAGCCCATATACGATACGCATTATAATTTAAAACTAAAATTAGGATTAAAAAAAAAAAAAAAACGAATTTTGACAGCCATAAACAAAGAAATAATTAGCTTTATATATGCCTCTCAATATAAATAAACTTTCATAATCCAAAAGACAATGACCATGTTGGCAAAGCAATGGTGCTTTTATTACAGAAATTAATGAAACTTTAAGAATTACCATTTTTATAGGGACAAAATAATTTTATTAGGTCTGCCTGCCTTGTCTTTTCCTAACTATTTTGGGGTCGGCTCCCAGTCTAACCGGATGCAGCTGAATACCTGAGTATTGAACATGGAGCGACTATCTGACCTCCACAACCAAGTAACTGAATAATACGATACACCTTGGTAATACTGGCTGTCAGATTTTCGGGCTTCTGCCGACCCGTAACGACTGTCAAAGATGCACAAATGACAGCCGGGACCAACAACTGAATGTGCTTTCCGAGGCACGGAGTAGTTTGGATATATAAAAACGGTCACCCATCCACGGACCAACCCCGGCAAGCGTAGCTTAACCAACGGCCGTCATCAACCAATTTTATTAGGTAACTCTTTCGTAACCTAACGCCTAAATAAAAACAGAAGACAGAGTATAATGTGCTCTGTTCTGTCCTTTTCAAAGTTCAACTACAAGTGAAAGTGACCTTCCCGATGGACTCGTTGACTTATTGTGTGCTAACCAGTTCAAGGTGAGCCGACCTATACTGCACTGATATAGTTGTATTCTTATACCCCTTGGTATGTCGGAATGGGTTAATAAAGGGAAATCTATTGTATATTTACGTTTTTTAGAATTAACTGGAATCACTTAAAAAGGGATATACACAAAGTGGAGACGGCAATACGACAATAAATGAATGACAAGTGAACCGTTCCAACGCTTTTTTTTTGATAGTTGGAAATCATCAAATGACCCTTCCCGCTTTTGGTGGAGCGGAAGGTAGTGTCAGACTCTTACTGACTAAAACCCATCCATGTTCCTTCCTTAGCCCTTTGTGTTCCGGGGTAGCTGTATAAAGGAAGCGCTGCAAGCATGACGATTTGTTACTGTCCCCTTCAGAATACACGACTAGTGTAGTACAATGAGTTCATAACTTTAACTTACCAATACTCTGTCCAGGTCTTAGCGTGAGAGCAGGTTCTAAGGCATGCTCGTCGCCGGGTTCAGCGCGCGCTGACTCCAAAGCATGCTTGACTAGCGCGCCCCGCTCTTGCGAGTTCAGAAGTTCGGCGGCTGAGGTACCCTGGAAAGAAATAAGACCTGAAATCTAATACAAAGGTAAAGTAACTTTGACCTGTGGTGCTATTCTGTCAAAATCTCACCGTGAAAATATAGGTGAAGTAATAATTATTATACAGGGTGTAACCGACAGGTAACTCCGATATCATGAAAAACAATCGGCTGTTTCCTACATTTCGACGAGTCACGTAACCAAAAATGTATAGAACAGCTGATTTTTTTTGCGATTTCGGAGTTGGACCTATTGTAAAAGTTGTTTAGTTTGATGGTCTGTAGCATATGCTTTTGTATGTATATACCCTTTCGGTTACACCCTGTGTAATAATAAATTGCTTTATTTCGGACAACAAAGGTACCATTTTTGTTAGTACACACCTTAGATACTACAATCCACTAGGGTTAGTAACAAATTTAGGCAAGTTAGTGAGTCATGTACAGTGATCGGATAATCGGATGCATATTGACCTAAAGTGTAGGTGCTGGTTATTATGGAATGCACTTTTGTATCGAAAAAAGCCCGCGAATTCGGAATCGACAAATTTAGTTTTTTTACTATAGAATCAAACATTTTTTCGCATTCCCGAATTTTCTGGAATCCCGGGATTTATATTTAAAAAAATATGTTTTAAGAAGCCGCTCCCATAATTTCCTAATGAACTTTAGGTAAATATGCATACGATTATCCGATCACTGGTAATGTACTTACGAGGCAATTCATGCGGACAATGATTCCGCATGGGTTGCCTGAGTACAGTAGCTCTCGGGTCCTCAACCAGGATTTTCAAGATGTTATTGCTACTCCCCCGAATTCTCTTCACAAGCGATGCCTCCTTTTTCCCGATAATGGCATGGACGCCAACTGTACTTGATTAGACAAACATCCCATGAACATGAAGTGAGTTTAAAGTGTCAATAGTGTCAATCCTATAAGCTGGAACGATAGCTCACTTTACGCTCATCATCATATGCCTAGCCTTTTCCCAACTATGTTGGGGTCGGTTTCCAGTCTAACGGGATGCAGCTGAATACCAGTATTTTACATGGAGCTCACTTCATCTAAATATTCACGGTCATATTTTTATAGAGTCAACCGGTTGAAATAGCAAGTTAGTGGTGTACCTCTTGCCTCGGAGAAGGCATAAAGCCCTGGTTGATCCCCATCGAAATACTGTTATCGTGTCGCTACCCACTTTGTATTAAAAGCTTCACATGCTATAGGCCCGCTATTAGATCTAAACCAACATCGACATCAAGGTTAAGCGAACTCAATAAATGTATGGGAATCGGTAGCACGAACCCATATTGGCTTATAGTAGTCAACTGTAGGTTGACCTTGAAAGTATGATAAAGTGAGAGTTATATTACTGATTATCTAAGATTGCCTTTTATTTGTGTCACGTAATATGTATGGGTATTATCTTTTGTTGGAGATCCCAAATAAACAAAATTACTCAAAATTAAAAGTAATTTTTTCAAACTAGGTTGAAAACCAGCACTTTTTGAACGTCAAAATTAAATAAGACAGTCTAGCAAAACACCCGCCTTTCATAACTTCCTAGTGCTTTAGCTGGGCAGAAATGGCGCAATAAATAAGGGAGAGAAACTCGCCAGCAATGACTATTCAATCAGAAGAACTTGATTTTATATTAGTACAACTACTCTATGTTCAGTTGACTGCACGAGTATTAAAATATACATAAACTGAACGTAACGTAAATCCACACGTTCTTGCTAGGTTCTATACTAAGATCAAGACAAGATTTACACTACGAACACGTCTAAAAGTTGGATAACAACAATTTTTCAAGTCAATTTTATAAAATCCTCGACAGTTTTGCTATTTTTGCTGCACATACGAAAAGTTTCTTTCCAAAGATAAAAGATAATACAAGCGTCTTGAGTTAATTTGGGATTTATGCTCTTAAGGCTCCTGCAGAAAGGCGCAACGTGACGATGCGATGCGATTCTTTTAGAGCTATAGGATTATAAATGACAGTTTAAAGAGACAAATAAATATTTTTTTAAGACTAAAAAATTGTGATTTATTTTCATTTTAAATTCGGTTCTAAAACGAACATCTATTGTGGCCGTCATATTATGACGTCAATCTTATGTAATCAACAACATAACACAGGCATCACGAAAGCTAAAGAATTGACATTTGGCACTAATATATTATATAAGAATGACGTCACACCACAGATAACCTCGTCACACGCTGCATGTTTTTGTTCGAAGTCACGTGACACATAGATTCAAACAGTGTTTTAATATTGAGAATTGAAAAATAAATAATAATTAAAGTTTAATTTAACCAATGTTTAATATTTTATTTCGATCCCTGGCCCTATTCCAATGAGGTTAACATATACATTCTTCTAATAGAGTCGCATCGCGTTGGCGCGTCGCGACAGTCTGCGCCCGCCTTAAATCGTCAACTTCACTTGTATACTATACTTTATTAATCGAGTAAACAATTAGCAATTAAGATTGAGATAAGTTAACGAGGGACTAACAAGCGAGAGATAAAGTTTGAGTCATAAAATTAGAGCTGCGAGTCGCCAGTAAATATGCAATGACGACGGCGGCGGCGTCTCGTTTTTGACTCTCATAAATCTTTATCTTCATCGGCCTGAAAGCTTTTAGGGCCAGCCACTTTGACACTATCTTTAATCATCATTATTTCAGCCAAAGCTGCTGGATATAAGCCTTTGTCAAGCCCCACTGACCGTTCATGAGCTTCTAGCATCCCGGGTAAGCGGGATTGTCCGAAAGGGTTACCGCTACCCCGGAACATAAAGGGCTACGGAAGGAACATGGATGGGTTTTTGTCAGTAAGAGTCTGACACTCCCTTCCGCTCCACCCAGAGCGGGAGCAGTCATTGGATGATTTCCCAGCCTTAAAAAAAAAAAGCCTGTTTCCCTCGACCTTCAACATCATCATCTCCTTAATTTTTGGGGTCAGCTTCCAGTCTAACCGTATGAAACTGAATACCAGTACTTTACATGGAGCGCCTACATCTGACCTTCACAAACACACAAGTTATTAATATTCAAATGATGGGACCAAAAAAGACACAATGAGACGCATCATTAGGCAAAATACACAGAGTGATGGCCTAGTAAAGTGACCGTAGGACTGCAAGTCATAGGTCTCGAGTTCGAAACCAAGGCACACCTCTGACTTTTCGGCTTCATGTGCGTATTGCATAATTATCACTTGCTTAAAAATCGGTGAAGGAAAACATCGACATCAGATATTATGTGAAGCTAGGTCGGGAAATAGGCAGCATAAAAACTCTGACACCAGGTTAGTCACTAACCACACGAAAAAGAAGAAAGAAAAACAGCTACATCCATAAAATATCTATAAACAAATAGTGCGTGCTACCAATAGGAAACCGTACGCGTGTCGGAAACGATTGTTCAATGCATAACATAAATTATTCATTGCTAATATTGATTCGTTTGATATGACGTAGCGGTTTCGCAATCAATAGCCGTCTGCGGAAATTATATGATGCCTCTTTATTAGGCTGTTATTTTTTATCATAAAGGAAATTCAGACCCAAATGGAGTACGTAATCCGGAAAAGTGCTCGAAGCTACCGGTAGAGCATAAAGAGTTGGTGTGTGAAAGTGGCAGTGGACCGGTCATATCTCGAAGACCGATAGTCTTTGGAGCAGACAAGTCCTGGAGTAGAGAGCGCGTATAGGAGAGTAGCTTGAAGCCGCTTTCACATTAAGACGTAAGCAGCGCGACAATAGCGCGGCAGAAGCACATGCCTTCACCGCAGAGGCTCGTTAGACGCTTTGAACGAAATAATTATTATTATTCTTAAGGATAAGAATTTGAAAACGCCCTGAGACGCTCCAAGGCAAGGTAGACAGACAACCTTAAAAAGGTGACTAAGACATGCAGACTGGATCCGGAAGGCAAAGAACCGTGTGTAACGATTATGGAGCAACTTGGAAGACGTCTATGTCAAAGAGTGGATAGCGATAGGCTGAGCCTCATTGTAATCAAAGTTTGACAAGTTTGAAACTTACTCGATACTCCTAGTTGAGGCAACAATATTAAGTTATTCCATTACGGAATTCCCACTACAAGCGTCATGTTTATTAAGCTAAAGGAAATATTTATTCCTTTAGCGTTTCGAGAATTATTGCTGTAGCTGTTTGGCTAAGAGGGAATGATCGTAAAGCATTCCAAGCTTTGCCGTTGAGTGGCTTTTCCGGACAGGATGGATACAGCAATAAGTCGGAAAACGCTAAAGAGTGGTATAGGAGTATAAACATTTCCCATTCAGTTTCCGAACTATTTTATTTTAGAATAATACATGCCTGATGAACTTGAGCACAGTTTTATCCATATTTCCTCTGGAACTGGGCAGAGTTACAGAGTACATAGGTCAAGCTATCCGAAAATGCTTTCTCATTTCATGCCAATCTTTGATCAAAGAAAAGGGACATCAATCAAATTACAGGAATAATGTTTACGAAAACCATTTTATGATTATTACCGAATATCTCATAGATTATTGTGTATAACCTGGACTAAACCACATAGGATACATAAACCGTAGTACGTTTTTTTTTTTGAGGGCGGGAAATAACTTCTCCCACTCTAGGTGGACCGGAAGGGACTGTCAGACTCTTACTGACTAAAACCCACCCATGTTCCTTCCTTAGCCCTTTATGTTCCGGGGTAGCGGTAACCCTTTCGGACAATCCTACTTACCTGGCATGGTAGTAAGTACTGTGGGATAAATACCGAACTGAGCAGCGAGCAAAGCGGCGGGCAAAATCTACAATCTGATATTCTGCCTTAACTATTTTAGTACTAATCAGTCGTTTTTCAGAAGCGTATACACCGATAGCAACTTAAACAAAGGCTTATTACATAAGCAAGCCAAAAATCTTTACATAAAAGAGGTTACAAAGTCAGGTAAAACCTATTTAGCACGGCAACTACGTAACATCTGCTCGTTAAAGTTACCAGTTGTGCTATTCTGTAAGAAACACCGCGAAAACGTAGTTGAAGCGAGTTTTAAGGAAGCTATCAATAGTGGCAATCCCTAGCATTAGGTAGAACTTAGTTTAGAACTCACTTCACGCTCACGTCACCAAAAGTTTCACGGCGAGATTTTTACAGAATCGACAGACTGGAACAAGTCCCATAGGACTTACGTACGACGTACCATAGTACGCGAAGCTTTCTCGTACACAATACCAACTGCAATGCTGAAGCAAGGCATGAATACTGAATACAAGATTGGGATACCTAAACTAGCATTTCTGGGCAAATCTCTGTTTATTTTCGCGTAGTTGTCTTGAATTTAGACTAGGCTGTTTGTTAGTTATTGTGAACTTAGTGTACGCAAACTGAACATAGATGTGTTTTAGTCGGTAAGAGTCTGACATTCCCTTCCGCTCCACCCAGAGCAGGAGGTCATTTGATGATTTCCCTCCTCAAAACAAAAAAATTTACGTCAATGCGTTGATAATTCATACGTTAATTTCGCTATAATGCTCACGAGACTGGAGGATTGGTTCTTGTCGCCTCAATTTTATTGGTATTTTTTGTCGCTGATCCAGGATTTTGGTATCTAAGTAAGGCGGCTCAGAACAGAAATCAGCGGTAACAACTAGAGGAGGCCTTTGCCTAAATGCATAATGAATGGATATACTGGAACAATATAGGTATACAAAAATTCGACGGCATGTGACTTCTACCAACCCGCATTGGGCCCGGGTGGTCGATTATAGCCTCTCTCACACAGGAGGCCTGTGTACCAGTGGGAACGTTATAGGCTGTCACACACATGTGATATACATAAAAACAATTCAGAAAAAGAGAATTTAATCCTTTTTTTTTGTCTATTGACATTTCTCGTGTCCTGGGGGCCGAAGCCAACTCGCAAAGGCCCGATAAATTTAATTAAATAAACGTTTAATTAAATTAAGCGAAGATTATCCTTGTTCGCACTATGCAAGTGCACCCTAGGAAAACCCCTGGTTCGTGTAGGACTGTTTTAGGATAATTATTATTATTGTATTTAAGTAAGACAGCCACATCTCGAAACCAAGCATGGTATCATAACGAAGTAATCAAAAGTGTCTTTTTTTTTGAGGGTGGTAAATCATCAAATGTCTCCTCCCGCTCTGGGTGGAGCGTACGTAAGGCAGTGTCAGACTCTTACTGGCTAAAACCCATCCATGTTCCTTCCTTAGCCCTTCCCATCCTTGTTCCGGGGTAACGGTAACCCTTTCGGACAGTCACGCTGACCTGACGCTGCCTGTGAACGTGCTTAAAATTCTGGTCTTGAGCACTTCAGATTTGTTTTTGTTTCACGTCTCTGACACACGGTGTTTGCCGACTATCTATATGCACTAACAGTGATATTTCTTTAGCCAACTCGCTGACTCACGCGAACTCAATTCGCTTCTAAATTATCTACCGAGTGCTCCTGGCAGACGGGTCATTAATGTTTCAAGTTCGACGAGCAAATAACGCTGTATTTATAGAGAACTAGCTGACCCGATAGACGTTGTCCTGCCTTAACTATCATACCTACCTACCTAATCACTTAGGGCTATGAAAAATAGATAGTAGCCGATTCTCAGACCTACTGAATATGCATGTAAAATTTCATAAAAATCGGTCAAGCCGTTTCGGAGGAGTACGGTAACTAACATTGTGACATGGAAATTTCATATATAAGATTAATCTCTCTATATATCAACGGATTTATTTCCAGTTAAATTCCATTTAAAAACCACTATTCATTAACATACAGCAGGTCTGAAACACAAGTGTCTTAATCAACCTAAACAGGGCGTAATATACGGACTATGCGGCGGTTTTCATCAATAGATGGAGTGATTCAAGAGGAAGGTTTTTATACGTATAGTTACGATTATAGTATCTACATTGCACCCGTGAGAAGCCGAGGCGAGACGCTAGTTATATAATTACCTATTATTAGCTGATATTTTTTATATATGTTAGCGACCCACCCACTATTGTATCAGGGTGACCAGTAAGGATAGTGGATGTAAGTTTAAATAAATAAATAAACCCGGTCGTTTTCAAACTCCGAAACGCTAAAACATAACGTAATATCATAGCCACTTACCCAAACTTACATTCAAAATCAAAAGTCATTTATTCAAATTAGGCTGAAGATCAGCACTTTTTGAAGGTCAAAGTTACATAAGACAGTCCCCCAAAAACGCCCACCCTTCACCACTTCCTAGTGCTTTAGCTGGGAAGAAGAAGTGGCGCAACAAACTCCCCAGCAGCACAGCTGTCTGTTTAGTTGGAAGAACTTGACTCTACACATTTATCGTATGAGAAGTAATTAACATTACGAAACTCATCATATTAAAATCAATCATTTGCCACATGTCAGCTAGCACACGTCAATATACCAATTAAAACATTAAAACTAGGGATTGCAATTGCTGGATCCAGCATACAGCAATCCAGCGATGCGGATCCGCAAACGTATCAATTTCTATTGTTTAGTTTTGAGTTGCCGCCATTTTCGAATCGGCGCGGCAACGTTGCCGTTCTGTCACCATAGCACGTGCCGCATGAAAGGCAACGCCGCCCGCCCCCTTTCCCCCTTACCAACGTTAAAATGACTTTAGAGCTAGAGCTTGAGATAGAACTTAAAAGAGAGAAGGAGAACTTTAATAAACAAAAGCCAAGTGGTCAATTAGATTACGAAAAGATCCTGAAAAAAGAAATGAGCGTTTATGAGAGCGAAGGAGTGCGAGGTGAACATTTATCAATGGTTTATGAGTATTTAACGACCTTAAAACCGACCAGTGTAGAGGCCGAAAGGGCATTCTCAGCAGCCGGCTACATATGCAGTTCTGTGCGAAGCAGGTTGGGAGATAAGACTATAGATAAAATTTGTTTTCTAAGGTTTTACTTTCAGAGAATTCAAAAAAAGAAGAAGTTAAAAGAATGTTAATTAAGTTAATTTTAAAAGAATTTGTGAGACTGATTGCTACTGATTAGCCGTCCTATCATTAAACATAAGCGTAATTAATAAGATACTGCTTACTTAGAAACATTATCTTAAATGTTATATGAATATAAGGTTATATGTTTGTTATTTAATTTTATGTTGATTATTTTGATCTCAAATTATTAAAAAACCAAAGTAAATTAATATAAGATATGACCAAATGAGTGGAAGATTTCAAAGATTATCGTAAGAAGTACAAATTAATAAAAAAAGTCTTAAAAATGTCGTCTTTTTATTTTCGTTCCACGTTTTGCTGGATCCGCGCTGGATCCAGCTGGATTCAGGTCAATCCAGCAAAAATTCCGCTGGATTGAAAACGCCGCTGGATTGCAATCCCTAATTAAAACTGACTGTACTCAAGCGTAAATTAAAAAAAAAAAAAAAATGAGCCTCCCGGTAAAAGTGCGTGCCCGCTTCCATGTGCAATGCTGTACAATGTCCATACAGCCGTAACTCGAAGTTACTAATGATAAACTAGGACCATCGAAGTAAAATCAATCAATTAATTGCTAATGAGTACTAACTAGGATGAAGATAAATAAATATGATCAACTGTCGAGGTCTCTAGCTAACCACATTTGCAATACAACTCATTAAAAAAAAGTAATGAGTAGATTATGTCAACAATAAATGGCTAATAAAAAAAAAAAAAAAAAACAACCAAAACACAATGAATTGAATACATAATTAAAATAATTTTATGAAGCTAATTCTGGAGAAAGAACATAAACATTGTCTTGTGTTAATCACAGCGACCAACTATTCTTGTCATTTAAGTAGTCATTGGTAGTATAGTAAGCCTTAGAACAAAGGATAGATTTTACTTTAGTTTTAAACGTATTAAAAGGCAATTCTAGCAAAGAAGAGGGCAGCTTGTTATAAAAGGTTATACCAAGCCCCACAAATGAATTATGAACCTTATGAAGCCGATGAAAGGGAGCACGTAGTTTATCCTTATTTCTAGTATTGATGTTGTGAATATCACTGTTTTTAGTATATAAGTGTATATTTTGTCTAATATATAAAATGTTAGCGAAAATAAATTGTGACGCTACCGTAAGAATACCAATTTCTTTAAAAAATCTCTCAGAGATACTCTGGCACCTAGCTGGTAAATTGCTCGAACAGCTCGTTTTTGAAGAACGAATATATTATTTATATCTGCGGCTTTGCCCCACAGCAGAAGGCCATACGACATAACGCTATGAAAATAGCTAAAATACACTAACCGGGCTGTATCAACGTCAGTGTATTGTCTTACTTTCCTGACGGCATAGGCGGCTGAACTAAGCCGTCCTGCTAGACTTGATATATGTGGGCTCCATTGGAGTTTAGAATCTACTGTTATTCCCAAAAAGACTGCTGTGTCTACAGTTTCAAGCACCTCTTTATCTAATATTATTTGTGGTCCTAGATTTCTGACATTGAGTAAGGCGAATTTAACTAGTGAGTCGATATCTACCCTTTTTTTTTTGAGGGTGGGAAATCATCCAAAGACTTCTCCCGCTCTGTGTGAAGCGGAAGGGAGTGTCAGAATTTTACTGACTAGAACCCATCCATATTCCTTCTTTAGCCCTTTATGTTCCGTGGAAGCGGTAACCCTTTCGGACAATCCCGCTTACCCGGCAGGCTTTGGCCCTAACGGACCCCTTCATATGCTGACATTTCCTTGAGGCGCGCGCCGTCCGGCACGGCTCTGGTCCTGATCAGACGATGAGCTACCCATTACTCGACGTCCGCAGGCCCGCAGTCGATATCTACCCATATCATCCAAATCGATCGAGCATCGTTCGTCTGCCGACTACGAAAAACTTTACGACTGGCAAGTATTGGGGAACTGTGAAAACCTGACCTTTACAAAATTGAATTTATTAGCTTTTTAAATTACGTAATTTATTTAAGGGCTAGTACAAAGCCTCTTAATTGGTGTCCTAGTTATAACAAGCAGTGTTCGGAACGGTCCGTTATTTTGGTCCTAGGGTATAATTAAAATTTTCGGAGCCCAGCGAAGTGCCTATAATTAATAGCTCCGTTTTCTCGACGTCTCCCGAAAAGTTTGTCATAAATAAAGCTGTAGATACATTAATATTATAAATGGGGAAGTTTGAGTGTTCGTTACTCAATGTCGGAGTTCAGTTCGTATTCAGCTTAATTGAATTCTAGATAGTGTTGAATTTCGACATTGCCGAAGTCGACATAGCGGGTTAGCATAGTTTGGTTTATTGGAGGAATGTTGAAAAATGTATAATAACGGAGAATTTGGATACAATATGGCGCACAGGTAGACCTAAAATACATATTATTTTCTTTTTCATTTTGGGGTGTAGGTACTGCAGTTCAGTAGCTTCCGCGTTCCGCTAGTTTGCGCGTGAAACCGCGAGCAACAACCATTGGAATAGATAAATACCTATGAATGATGATAAGCTCATTCATACGTCATTATGTCCTTAATACATTATAGACATATCACATGACACGTAATATATCAATGAGGATTACAAAGGAGACAGCTGTTCATTGCATACAGGGTGGGCCAATAATTTTTGCAAATAGCAACACTAAATTTCTCGAATACCGTTGGAAGGAGGGGTGCGCGGGTGGCGGGAAACTATGCGTCGCTACATGCAATTTTAGTCACGATGGAGCGCTTCACGGGACAACAGCGTGCTTTTTGTGTTAAACAATTTTACAAAAACTTTAAATTTTACGGACGAGGCCCACTTTCACATCAACGGGCACGTGAATAAGCACAATTGTCGATATTGGAGCAGGGAAAACCCTCGCCTTAAACACCAAAAGCCACTTCATTCACCTAAAACGACAGTATGGGCTGCCATATCAGCAAAGGGCATAATTGGTCCGTATTTCTTTGAAAATAATCAAGGAGATAATGTAACTGTGAATTCAGCGGAATATGTCAAGATGTTGCGAGAGTTTTTGACGCCGCAGTTGCATGAATTTCAAGGATACAACAGCAGGACCTGGATGCAACAAGATGGAGCAACATGCCACACGTCAAATGTGACTTTACCGGTAGTCAAAGAAATGTTTCCGAATAAATTGATTTCTCGCAGAGGTGATATTCCATGGCCTCCGAGAAGCCCGGATCTTACACCATGCGATTTTTTCTTATGGGGATACCTGAAAAGTCGAGTCTACCTTAATAAACCGACGAATATATCCCAATTAAAACAAAACATCCACGACGAGATAGCCGCGATCCCCCGCAGCATGTGTCAGCGAGTTTTCCAAAGTTTGCGTAGTCGATTGCTAGAGTGCCAACGACGAGACGGTGCACATCTCGACGATGTCATTTTTAAAAAATAAATTTCATTAAATTTTCAAAACGTTAAATATATAATCAACAAAATAACAGTTGTAGTTTTATTTCTATTCATGTTTTAAAAGTGCAAAAATTATTGGCCCACCCTGTACATCATGTTACCTACATTCTAAGTTAGTTTTCGAATGAAATATGTGTTTGGAATGGTACCAAAAACAGCTGAACATCTACTGGTTTTGGTTTCTTTCCAATACTTTCTTTTGTTGCTACAGATAAAGTTTGCGACAGGTATCCGTTTATTTATCAGACATAAGGTAGAAGTTGTTTGCAACATAACATTACGCTTTTAGGTATTTCCTGAAGGGATAGGCAGGGGTGTACTTATAGTATGAAGTATTTAAGTGCCTCAGATTTAAGTGCGAAGCGCCAGTGCCGCTCTCGAAATCCATATGTTCTTACGTATTTTTTTGCAATTTGCAGGTCAGTATTAGGTTTTATGTTGATCAAAATATGATTTATGGCCGTAGCAAGTACGTAGTTATAGAACTTTCATTATTAAAATCACCAATAGAAACCTCTAAGTTTATATAACCTTAAAGAATGACTATTTCAAGAAATCATGACATTTAAAGGCAATTGATTCTGATGATTATAGCGATTCACATTTTGATTCACATATAACCTGACATTTACCTACAAATTGCAAAAAACGTTCGTCAAACGATACTCTGCCAGTATCCCGCGATAAATGTCAGGTTGTATCTCCCTTAACCATCGGCTTTCCATCAAATTATTGCCGAATACCTACTACCGGTAAAACGGGGTTACTTTGAGAGCTGGGGTGATTTTGATGATAGCTAAACTTGATATGTTTTTTCGGATTTATTGCGGGATACTTAACGCAGCCAAAATTTGGTTTGTTCTGATGGCCAGACTGACTGATCGGCCATATTTTGCCGAAGCGTCAACGAGTAGTCGTTGTCGGAACTTTTAAAAATTATTTGTTAAAGTTTAGTGTCGAAAAGGTCTAAAAGATTTGTCTGAATAACTTCGGTGGTACAGGCGTAAGTATTATTGTTTGATTTGTAGTTTTTCACTTTTTTAATTAAACGTTTCTTTAAGATTAAAAGCATGTTTGCATTTTTGGTTACGGTCGCCATTTTATTTTGTATGAACATTTTAAGATCATCGGGGCTACATTGATAGGTTATAAGTGATAAGTGATTGGTTGTTTTAAGTGATAAAATACAATTGATCTTATTAGGTACTTTATTTTCTTAATTATTAATAAAAAAATATTTGGTTTATCTCGTTTGTTAATATTGTAGTACCCATCATCAAATTCGCCCCTTGACTCAAAGTAACCCCAAAAATATTCAAATCGCAATATTACCTAAACTATTGTTTCCAAAATAAATTTTTTTTTTTGTTTTTTGTCGTTTTCCGGGTGTCTTTGCAATGAAATAAAAAAAAGAGGGGGTGACAAAGTAGCCCCATTATCAATTTAACTTTGATAAACAGGTTTTTATTTTTTTCCAAAAAAAAGTATGGACTAATTTAAACTTTTTTGTTGCAATACTTAATTTACGTAATGAGTCTACACTGCAGTTTTTTTTTACATTTTTATCGTTGAAACTGCAAGCGTGGCATCCATTTCAAATTAAAAATTAATCAATGTCACCCCGTTTTACGGTACATATTTCTGGGACAGTCACTACTTTGAAGATACCATTACTGCGACATTAAGCGTTTCATGTTAAATAAAATATACTAGCTGTGTACTTCGGTCTTATTACCAGACGCTATTCGTCACTTTGAGAGTTTTCAAAAGTTTCTTTATGATGTCGTCGTAAAGAAGCTTTGTGTGGTGTTTAGAAACAATTGTGTTGCGTAAAAAGTTTTGTTTACCTCAACACTTCACGGGTTTTGTCTTTGAACTTCATGAATTATTTTAACTCCCATTAATGTCGTTCTAAATATTAGCAAAATCTATATTTCCAAGCTCAATAAGTAAGATACAAGTCCCTATAATTATGTTTTTTGTATCTACTATTGGTAGAGATAAACTACGTTAACATGGCGTACCACTACAAATCCTATTGTTTCAATGTCTGTAGTCACATCCTTACGAAAGAGTTTGACTGTAGTTGTAACTGTTCGTCTTCAGTAACAGGCCGGCAGTAACAAGCGTTGAGTCTTGGTGGCCCTTTGTAAATTCTTTCGCAAATACTTTTAAACCTTTTGAGTTTTGGAGGGGCGGGCCATGTTATCATAGTTTATCTATACACTTCTGTCTAACCCTTTGATGATTACAGGCGTTCAGGCATTTTCTATCGTAAGATCTCGTCAGAAAAACAAACATACAGACTGTACTGGGACCACACCATAATCATTTGCAGAGCAGGTCAAGGTGACCATTTACAATAAATTGGTGCGCACAAGGCCCAAAATTGCATGACTCTTCACAATTCTTCTATAAAAGCATTGACCCTAAGAGTGTATTGTATGCTTGTTTTGACTGCTAAACGCATAGCATATTTCCATAATGGATGGAAGCATTAGAACACTCGCTAAGTAGCGAGCAGCCATTACTTAAGTGCCGCAGACAATAGGCCGGGAACACATTTGAAGGAGAAGTGGGCATTAAACGTTCTGGATCTGAACCACCACCTCTTATAGCAGTACTAAAAAGGTTTATTGCGAGAGGCCAACTTATGTCGTAGGTAGGAAAATAACTCTGGCTGCATTCGAACCTTTTTAAGCCTATTGACAACTAGCTGCTGCCCGCGGCTTCACCCGCGTGGTTTCTAATTCATTTTTATTAAAGAAAATGTCAGTGAAAGACCTGTCAAAATCGGTCCCGCCGTTTGGGAGATTAGCCGGAACAGACTGACAAAAATACTAGTTTTTTTTTTGTTTTAGTAAAAAGCTGTTATTTTATCATTACAAAAAGACACTTTAATTTTATTTATTTCGATAGATTACTTTTTAATATTATTTTTTAGCGTTGTGTTTAAAAGAAAATATGATTTTGATTTTAAGCGACATGTTGTACAGTAGTTTTTTGAAAAGCATAAATATAACATGTACAGAGTGAAGTGTGAATACATGAATAAAATCAAGGAGTGCTCGCTATTTGTAACTGAGGGGCAGTTACAGCGAGCACTCCTCGTACTCATAGTTGAGGCCTTTTTGTAGGCTTCAAGTATTGTTACAGTGTGAGGGAGCTATACAGGACGTATAGCTCCATCTCTTTCCCATAACATAATCAGCTTATAATGTTCCCACTGCTGGGACACAGGCCTCCTCTATGTGAGAGGGAGTGGGCCATATCCACCACACAAGTCCGGGGGTTGGTAGATGTCACATGTCTTAGTTTTTTTGCTTCTAGGACATGCCGGATTCCTCGCGATGTTTTCCTTTACCGTTTTAAGAGCAGTGGTGATGAAATAATTTACACAAAGTATAGCGCCTGGCTGGGTTCGAACCCACGCCCATGGCCTAAAACTTGTAAGTCGGGGCAGTTACCACTGGGCCACCACCTGCTCTCAGTGTCAGTCTCTTTCCCTCTGTGAAGTACAGACGCCAGCACATCAAGCTATCCCTAACTGTCAAATTTTCTCAATTAAAAATGAACCTTATGTCTTTGCAATAAATATGAAATACTATCAAAGAAATTTGACAGATTGTGGTTACTTGATGTGCTGGCCTCTGTACTATAAAGATAAAACAGCTGTAAGAGGTGGTGCTCGGCCCCTCTGTAAGTATTCTCCAGACTCTTATTATTCGAACACGGATTTTTTGCGCTACATATATAGGTAGGTAAATGGGGGTTGTATTGAAATGTTTTTGGGTGCGTCCATTAGTATTCAAGGTTCGTAAATAAATAATATGTTTATGTTATTTTTGTTAATGGCATGTCGCAGTTCAATTGTAGGGTTGTCTACTGCTATTAACCTACTCTTTGCGCTTTGTTGTATTTTATAAGCGCATTCCTTTTTTTTTTTAAAGGTTCTCAAATATCTCGAGCCTGTGAAAAGGCGACTAGAATCAATTCTATTTTTTGTTCAAAGAGAGCCTTTCTTGTGCCTCTTTGAAATAAATGATTTGACTTTTGACTTGAAGACGTAGAGATTCTAGGCCATACCGGCTTCCTCACCATCAAATTAAAAAGGAAATCTTACCTTTTGAAAACAGTGCATATCTCGAACTGTAAACTCCTTGAACCCACCACCGAATTCTGGCTTCAGTTGTTTCGGAAGATGCATCTCCTCGGCAGTTTGGAGAAGGCTATAGGAAACATTTTGGCTATTAGTTGTACATACTACATACATACATACATAAACTCACACCTTCTGCCCAACGGACTAGGCAAAAATTAAAAAACGGCATCTGCTCCTCCTTACAACCTTATTAAAATTATAAATTCTAAAGTAACTCTGTCTGTCTGTCTGTATGTTACCTTTTCACGCCTAAACCACTGAACGAATTTCGATAAAAATTGGTCGAGAGATAGATTGCGTCCCAGGGAAGGACACAACACGAAGAATTAGGCAAAGGAGTAATTATAGTACACGTTGTTTGAGTCCAATGTAATAGATAGGGGGCGAGCCTATGGCCATTAACCGGACACAAACCCAGACTCCGGGCTGCCACTGAGAAATTCCAGAAGAAAAACTCAATGACACTTTGCCCAACATAGTAATCGAATCCAGGACCTCAGAAACTTGACAACATGGTGTTGGATAGTGATATTTAAACATGATATAGGTACTTCTCCAAAACATCAATTCTTTAGCTGCGTAAAAAAAACTATACACCTTCATTCAGTTGAAAACAATTACGTAAACGTGACATAATTAAAATAAGAACACAGTCTACCTACAGACAGGTGAATCATAGCATGACTTCATAACATTTGCATTTTTAAATAACATAGACACAGCGGAGTACCTAAGTTTGACCATAAACAAAAGTGCTGGCCTCTTTTCGTACTAAATAGCAGTCTCAATGTAGTAGTTATTTTTTGATTTGCGAGACATTTCAGACTATTTTTGTAGCCTTAACAGCTACAGTTCTAAATGTATGAGCAGTTTCAGGTTGGAACACTAAGGCCGTGAGGTCCGAGTGGTCTTCGAGTATATCAAGATATCGCCTAGCGGTTTGTCGAGTTTATACATGACCAGAGGGCTTTCTTTTTTGAGTTTGGGAAATCTTCAAATTACTTCTCCCGCTCTGGGTGGAGCGGAAGGAAGTGTCAGACTTTTACTGACTAAAACCAATCCATGTTCCTTCTTTAGCCCTTTATGTTCCGGGGGTAACCCCTTCGGACAATCCCGTTTATGACCAGAGGGCTAATAATTTTTTTTGTCAAATAATCGGCAACGTGGCAAGGCTGGCAGCATTGTCACGGTGTATGGCCACGGTGATTCTTTGACCAAAAAATAGGCCAGCCAGGTCACGTGAAGGGTCGACCAACCACTTGGCGATTCCTAGGAAAACAAAGTGAGTACTCGGACCCCATGGCCCTAGTGTTTGAACCCCAAAAGGCTAGCACATTTATATATATGTATGTCCCAATGAGATTGGAGTTTAGGTTGTATACATATAAGATTTTGTGTATTTCAATTCAAATGAATAAAACCTAAAACTCTAGATAAAAAACGAAGAAAATTAAACAGAATTTGTACTGGATAAAACTTGTGTAACCATTCCGCTATGGCCTCGCGACATTCAGAGGTCATTTTTTGTTGCCAGGCACTGTTTATTTTTAAAGTTTGTTGCCAGAATATTTTATTTATTAGCACACTAAATTAACTTCCCAAGCGTTCTATTTTAGTTTTTATTGCGTTCTGAGTTGGTAATAACTTGAATGTTTAAAAAATACTTAGACGTCTGGGCAGCCACCACAGATTCCCTTAGAAATTCACTTGCTATTAATCAGTCATATTGAATGAACTTTTTTTTTGAGGGTAGGAAATCATCTACTGACTCCTCCCGCTCTGGTTGGAGCGTAAAGGAGTGTCAGACTCGGGGTAGCGGTAATGACCCTAGCCTCCATTTTCACGCTAAACCACTAAGGACCAATTACACCAATGGAACTGAACGCGATCAGTATATCGACACCGATCCACAGCTGTCAGTGTAATTATTTCATAAGAATAATGACTTGACAGTTCTTGAACGCGGCTTAGATGTGCTGATCGCGTTCAGTTTCATTGGTGGAATTTTCTCAAAGTTAATCGATTTCTTTTATCACAAGCCAATCTAACACCTCGAACTGGTGTTTGAGATTTCAGATTTGCGTGATAACACGATTAAAACTATTACTACCAAACATTCTTTAGAAAGGAACCACATTCGTAATAAAATCACAATCAATATACTTACCACCTAAGCCATTATCATCATTCTTCTGCCCTTATCCCAATTTATTTAAAGTTAGACTGGAAGCCGACCGACAATATAGTTGGGATAAGGTTAGGCAGATTGATTGATTGTTTGATTTGAGGTTGGCGCAACATGTCTTTTTCTTCCATACTTCTCTATCAGCCGTTATCTCGGTAGTCACTCCCTTTCCAGTCACGTTTCATGCAATACATCCATCGTTTCTTTGGTCTTCCTCTACTTTTGTACTACCAAAGCTATATTTACATAAAAATATCTACACCATCTACAGGCCGACTTCGAACACATGCTGATGCTGTGAAGTCGCCTGTCTTTGCTAATGGCACTCTTCACGGTTTTGGTCCAGTCCCTCTCACGGGCCTAATAACTTAGGATACATTTGGTTACTTTAAGGGCAGATAAGGGACTTCTTCAGGCTATGTAAAGTAACGATATTCCGGTTTGTAATACTTGAATGACAGTAGCCGATGATTGAGTTAAATTGCGTACGATTAGAGAGGCTATTTTTATGGATGGGAAATCATCAAATGGCCCCTCTTAGCATTCTCATCTCAACTGCATGCAATTGCCTTTCATTCATTCTTTTATTGGCCCAACACTCTGATCCATACAAGACGGCAGGTCTAACCATGCTTTTATAAATCTTCCCATTAAGTTTAAGGAGAATGCGAGAGTCGCAGTGTTAATTCTATGCTTTTTTTTTGAGGGTGAGAAATTATCCAATGACTTCTCCCGCTCTGAGTGGAGCGGAAACGAGTGTCTTCTTACTGACTAAAACCTATCCATATTCTTTCCTTAGCCTTCTGTGTACCGGGGGTTGTACGATTATGATGATTTAAAACGCGGCTTTAAGATAAACAGGTAAAACATTATCTCACTCACACATCATCATCAGCAGTGATGTAGAACGCGGAACATTGTGACGACGCATGTTGTCGCACGCATACGCGCAAACGTGGTCTGCTTCCGCGCAACTTCTGCAGTAGCCACAGCAGCATACTGTCGGGGAGACCTGTGAAAACACTGTAGGTTAATGATTGTAACATTTAGCCTACTTTACGACAGACGGATCGTTGTGTTGTGTTTAAAAAGCAATGATAACCTAGATAGATAGCGAGAGGATTCATTTGACGATTTCCCAACCTCAAAAAAAATAATACCCTGGTTGTGTGACCGCCGACCGACCGACTTCCAAGTCTTAGGTCTCGAGTAGGAACGCAAGACACGCACCTCTGATTTTCCGGATTCATGTGCGTATTGTATAATTATCACTTGCTTAAAAACCGGTGAAGGAAAACATGGTGAGGAAACCGCTATGCTTGAGAGATATATCTCAACAGTATGTGAAGCTAAGTCAGTGGCCCATGGGCAGCATAAAAACTCTGACACCAGGTTAGTTACAAACCACACGAAAAAGAAAGAAGTTGTATATTTGTATGTGACCAATCAGAAACACGGCCGTATCCGAGATGCCAGGGTGTATCGAAAAATTCAACACATTAAGAGCTTTCTGCACATAGAATCTTAAAGGTCTTTTGCTTTTAAGTCTTGCGTTTCTGCAAGGTGGCTAGGATGCCATTATGTGGACCGTTATCTCGGGTAATGCGACTCTAGGGCACCATACAAATAAAAAGGGCCCTCATGAGACTTGAGCGAATGAGCTGAATCTTTGGGGTGCCAAAATCATTGGTCTAAACTTTGCCCGAAATAAAGAAGTATGATTGGATAAGGCACGTTTTACAGCTATTTCTTGCCGTTTCACTATCTGATTGCTTCACATCCTCTATCACAAATACGACAAAAATCTCGTACTATTTTCTCGGAAACGTATGGTAGTTTATTCCTGCGTGCTGATACTAAATCTTTCTTTTCCGTGATTCGATCTGTTGTTCGCCAGTTTCCGTTTTACATAAAGGATAGGGTCGAGCGCTCATTAGCAAGTTCATGAACAGTTCGTTCATCCGTAATACTGCGATTCGTTTAAGGAATCTAGATTTGGCAATGAGCCAGTACGTATCTAAGGAGTAAAGATTACAGTTATTGTGGTAGTTACTGTAGATAGAGCATTAATAGAGATTTGATGTCGTTTATTCGTAAATTGAAGATCGTGTATTATGATCAGGGGAACAACTCTTACAGTAGTATTATTTTAATATTACTTTAGTGTGAGAATGAAACAGAGTTAAACAGGACGTACAGCTCCATCTCTTTTCCATTGTGAAGTAATATTACAATAATACTGTTAAAAGAGGTGGTGGTTCAGTCTCAGATAGTAGCCAAAAACGCATAGAATGTCATAAAATAATGTAATGAATTTCGTGCGAATTCAACCAACTTCTGAAGTGTGCCTAATCTGTATAAATAGTTGGGGTCTTTTAGCAGAGTGGTAACTATAACCCGAACAAAGACTATATACTTATTCGCCCCGATAAATTAAAGGTAAGGGAGCAAGACCTGCACCAGCACCACACCTAAGCAGTAGAGATAACTGTCTTTTTCAGCGTGTCGATGGAAATCTAAATGGACCGGCCCAGATTGCGCCTACGTGTTTGGCGCCATCACTAGCGTCATCAGTTCATGTAACATGCGGACGACGGGGCACGCATTACTGTAATTGTGGTAGTTACTGTAAATAGAGCATCAATCGAGATTTCATGTCGTTTAAGATATGATCAGGGAGTCAACCACCAGCACTTATATCAGTATTATTTTAATGTTACTTCTTGTGAGTGTGGAGCTCGTAGCTTCACACTCACAATGAAGTAATAATAGCAGGTCGATCCATCAGGTTAAGCTACGCTTGCCGGGGTAGGCCGTGGAAGGGTGACCATCTTTATTTACAGAGACTTCTCCGTGCCTCGGAAAGCACGTGAAGTTGTTGGTCCCGGCTGTCATTTGTACATCTTTGACATTCGTTACGGGTCGTCAGAAGCCTGAAAATCTGACAGCAAGTCTTACCAAGGAGTATCGTATTACCCAGTTACTGGGTTGTGGAGGTCAGATAGGCAGTCGCTCCATGCAAAATACTGGTATTTAGCTGCATCCGGTTAGCCTGGAAGCCGCTCCAACATAGTTGGGACAAGGCTAGGCAGAATATATAATACTTCATTGTGGTTATAAGACAGTATAGCTCCATGTTTCCCACTGTAAGGTGAACAGCATGCAGCAACAGCATGTGAAGCTAAGTCAGAGGCCCATGGCCAGCATAAAAACTCCGACACCAGGTTAGTCAATAACCACACGAAAAGAAGAAGACTGTAAAGTAATATTAAAATAATACTGCTATTATAAGAGGCGGTGGTCGCCCCCCTGCCGTTCAAACCATTAACGCCTTTAATAAAGGCGACCTCTCCACCTTACATGCTAAAGCCCTGACGTGAAAATTGTATGTTAAATTTCTAACTGAATGAAACGGTAGCAGTTAACACGAACATTTCTACCCAGAATGGACAAATTGTAAAGGCTTGCTGAATACGCCTGGCGTTAGGCCAGAAAGTTTTATACTGAAAAGAAGAATATTCCAGCCAAGTTGGTATCTAAGTTAGCATTCGTTTCAAAGATGAAATGAGGCATTTCTGGACGCGTTTCAACCCAAACAATGAGTATAGGATGTATTTATAATGTTATTAAACTCAATCTGTTTAGCCTTTACCCTACTATGTTGGGGTCGGCTTCCAGTGTAACCGGATGCAGCTGAATAACAGTATTTTACATGCATCGAATGCCTATCCGACCTCCACAACCCAGTCAGTAACTGGGTAATACGATACCCCTTAGTAAGACTGGCTGTCAGACTTTTGGGGTTCTGAGGACCTGTAACGCCTGTCAAATATCCGCGAATGACAGCCGGAATCACCGTTTTAGCGTGCTTGCCGAGGCATATAAAAATGAACGCCTATGAATTCAATATTTAGTAACTATGTATACATAATTTCTCTAAATTATGGTGAATCCGCATCAAAATCTGTTGCGTAGTTTAGTAGAAAATCGCGGTTACACAGACCACGAAGGCAGCTGCCGCCTGACCGCCTCTAACCCTCGGGAGGGCAGATGAAACTAGATCTTTAATTAAATAACAGACTCGTTGGATATTGCCGACCTTAATCACTTCGTATAAGACGATCAACACACGAACATGATACTCGACAGTGAGGTGAACGGTTCTCTAAGGCTTTAGGAAGTAGAAAACTGATCGTAATTCTAATATAAATTCTAACCCCTTTACTAATAAACGTATTTTAGTTAAACATCAATTTCTCTCTTTCAGTAGTAAGAAATTTGACTTTTGAAAGAAGAAGACAAAGCGTTGTGAAACTATACAGACGCTATACGATGTTTATTATTAAGGGGGTAAGATTCCTGTGTTTAAAACACGTAATACTTCTTGTAAAATAAGCCAGCATTTTTTTAGTGATTGATGACAATCGAAGGTCGATTATGTTTACCATAAACAAACTGTCCAGTAGGAAGGAAGGTCTAGCCATAACTTAGTAATTATTTTTTTTTAAATCTTTTGTTTAAAGTAGAAGTAGGTACTGTAGAGCCTAGGTTGAACTTTCTGTTGGACCTAGCTGGTCGGTTAGAAAATAAGTGACAGCATTCGACCTTTCAAAATGATAGAATATTTTGATAGGATTTTATAAAAGAAATGAATAGGAGTCTGTCAGCAGCCGTGCTGCTGGACGCATGTATTCTTGAAAATAAATATAATTCAATAGCTGCTGCCCCGTCTGTTTCTATTTGTAGGCTAGAAATCCCAACAACATAACACACTACACTCAGCTCTACCTTTAAGAGCTCCCTGAGTGGAGGCCCATCAGTACGCTAATTAATAGTGCCGTCCTTTCTCATAATTAAGATACATACGAGAATCTATATGACAAAGATTATGAGTAAATGCTGTGTAGCATTTACTCATATATGTATGTGCCTGTGAATAACTATAATATGAATGGTGCTAATCCATGCGTCATGTTCGGGAACGGGCGCTGTCAGTAGAGACTGGTCATCTCTTAGCGGCCATGGCTTGTTTTAATTTAATTTTTGAACTTTTTTTTACATATTTTGTATCGGATGCTTTCACCGTTCTGCATCGTTCTCACATGTATAATAATAATATGAATTATGTAACCAATATTTTGTAACCATATCTTATTTAAAAGAGTGTCCATGGAGTTTCTTGCCCGTTCTTCTCCATAGGTACCAACTGCTTTGGAATGGGCAACTAGCTTCAACTTTCTGACTGACCGACCCCCTTGACAATTCGTAAGTGCCTGTAATTGGTTTATTTGAAATAAATACTTTGAGTTTGAGTTATGTAAAATTGTTATCTGTAACCATTTGAAATCCTAGATCAATTATAATTTAGCATACGGGAGACTAAGGGCGTTTGTCCACAATAGCTATCACCCGGACCTCAACGAGAAACGAGATTATTCGAAGCGAACGTGACGTTTGATTGTTGACGATGTTTCCATTGGGACCGAACTCGGTCGTGATAGACAAAACAAAAACCAGGCGAACGGTGCGGTGCGACGGCAGTGAGTCAACAAGATCCACAGTGATTTTCTTGCTTGCACATCGGTATGGCCCGGCATGGGCTACTCGAGTCCAGTATTAGAGGTTGTGCCGCGAACTAGTCTCAATTTCGACGGCCAGGATGAAGATGGCGGGCTGGTGAGATGACGGACATGCAGTGGACACGTTGATAAATCACAGTAACATTTTATGCTCAAGGAGGTTATGGGTCAAATAGCCATTATTTCCAGGCAATCTAACTTAGATTGCCTGGAAATACTAACAAATTATTTATAGGTACATGAGACTATGATGAGGTCGTGGCTAAGTAATAAGAGTCGCACGTATCGATCCATCAGGTTAAGCTACGCTTGCCGGGGTTGGTCCATGGTCCATGGGTGACCATCATTATATATCGAGATTCCTACGTGCCTCGGAAACCACGCTAAGACGTTGGTCCCGGCTGTCATTCGTGGATCGTAGACAGTCGTTACGGGTTACCAAGTCACAGCCAGTCTTACCAAGAGGTATCGTATTACCCAGTTTGAGTTTGGGTTGTGAGGGTCAGATAGGCAGTCGCTCCATGTAAAATACTGGTCTTCAGCTGCATCTGGTTAGACCGGAAGCCGACCCCAACAAAGTTGGAAAAGGTTAGGCAGATTGATATGAGACTATTCCAAGTGCTTTATATTCGTGATCGTATAGACGTAATCCGAATAAAAACATGAAAGACATTAATTTCAGATTTTACCTTTCGCCTCCACAATACGTTTCGAAGTTAAGCATGTGCTTAACATTTATAAATTCATGAAGGTACGCCGCAGAACCAATTACCGTAATAATTTGTACAGCTGGGGAATCAATTCGACGTCGTTTACAAACGGGAGCAGTAAAGGCTGTTTTATAATTTGCTCGCGTAATATGATAGCTGTGTATATGAGGCTTTGCTTTGAGTATCAAATAATATACGTATTATGAGGATTAGGATGAATAACGCTATACTTCTGAGAAGTGTGCCGTTTTAAATTGACTTCAGAAAAAGGAGGAGTTTCACAATTCGACTGTATTTTTGTACGCGATTACTCCGCCAATTAGAAATTGATGATTCTTTTTTTGTTGGAAGGTAGTTCCATATCAATTTTATTAACTTCGTTTGAACAGTTTTTGAGTTAGCTTCTATAATACGCGTTTAATCCTTTTTTTTTATCTTGATGATATATTAGAACATCAGGTCACTGTCGGACATTGGTGCGAGGACTATGGTAGGAAAGTACCAAAACTCAAAAGTGAAAAATAAAAAGCTTTTTAACCAGCTTGTGTTGTTCTGACAAATTGTTATACTGCGATTTATGAACAAATATATAGTAGACGAATCGTAGCAGGTGAAATTCTGTGGTTACTGTCTAGCGCCATAGAGTGAGAGGGAGGGTTATAAAGAAGATGGAAGAGGCTCGAATGTCAAAGCATTTTTAAGATTGGAACTGACAGATAACCGGATTATATTTCGTGAAGTGTCAGAGAGTTAAGTGCAGTGAAAGTGAAAGACTTTTGCTTCCCAGGAGTCACAAAGTGCTCCTTTACGGCAAATCGGGATCCACTTAGCGCCTGTCAATTCTCAAAGTACTTATCACTTCAGTTTCGTCGAGTCGGTTGTACGTTTTCGCATTTTTTTTATAACGCTTTTCGAACCCGACATGAATCGACCGAGTGCTTGACCTCTCATTGTAGGAGGGCAAAGCGTTTACTACACAAAGAAAAGGTTATTTCTTTTGCAGAGTGGGTCAATGAGGTCGAGTAAAACATGCTTGATTAATTTTATAGAGGTGTAAAGCCTTATTATACGTTTACACCTTTTCACGTAGGTATTATGAAAAGGGAGTCACCCTTTGCACAGGGTTCGAAAATATCCGATATTTATTATAAATATCAAAATATCGGATATTTATGATATATATCCGATATATATCATGTTTGATATATATCCATTTTGTATGAACGTCATGGTATTTAATAGTATTATTTATGTATATTTTTTGCATATTATGTTTTACATAAACATAATAAATAATTAAATAAAATGTTTTTAATCGTTTCTTTATATAGGTAAGTACTTAAAATCAGACAAATGAATCAAAAACATAAAATCTTCTTCTAGATCAGGCAAAATCAACTAAAAACATAAAAACTTTTATAAATAATTCTAATTAGTCAATAATCATACCTACACTTAGGTAACAAAACTATAATTATTATTATTTAATTGAATATTTATAAAATATTGATATACATTCAGTCAAAAAAGTATCGGGAATGGATGATTTGTTTATGGTTCCAAATTCAAATTTTTGGTTTTTTTGTAGTTGTTAGATTGGCACAACTGTTTTCCATTTTGGCGCGGAGTTTGAGTTGCATCTGTTATTTATATTAAACAAGCTGACCCGACAGACGTTGTCCTGTCTTAACTGTGATACCTACCCTACCTACCTACCTGCCTAACTACCCTACCTACCTACCTACCCTACCTACCTGCCCTACCTACCTACCTGCCTACCTACCCTACCTACCTAGCTACCTACCCACCCTACCTACCCACCCTACCTACCTACCTACCTACCCTACCTACCTACCCTACCTACCTACCCTACCTACCTACCTACCTACCTACCCTACCTACCTACCTACCCTACCCTACCTACCTACCCTACTAAAAAAAAAAATGTATTCTGCTATTCAGGGCGGAGACAAATCCAACGAAACAAAAACCATGAAAATTGGTCCAGCAGATCTCGAGTTATAACGAAGGGAACAAACCCGTCTTTCTTTTATATATATAGATACAGTGCTGGTTTTAGTAATCTATATATATAAAAGAAAGACGGGTTTGTTCCCTTCGTTATAACTCGAGATCTGCTGGACCAATTTTCATGGTTTTTGTTTCGTTGGATTTGTCTTCGCCCTGAATCGCAGAATACATTTTAATTTTTTTTTTTTTTTTTTTCGATCAGCTTCTGATTTTCCTCCTATATGGTAGGTAGGGTAGGTGGGTAGGGTAGGTAGGTAGGGTAGGTAGGTAGGGTAGGTGGGTAGGGTAGGTGGGTAGGGTAGGTAGGTAGGTAGGGTAGGTGGGTAGGGTAGGTAGGTAGGTAGGGTAGGTAGCTGGTGTAGGTAGGGTGGGTAGGTAGGGTAGCTAGGGTAGGTAGCTAGGTAGGTAGGCAGGTAGGTAGGTAGGGTAGGTAGCTGGTGTAGGTAGGGTGGGTAGGTAGGTTAGCTAGGGTAGGTAGGGTAGGTAGCTAGGTAGGTAGGTAGGTAGGGTAGGTATCACAGTTAAGACAGGACAACGTCTGTCGGGTCAGCTAGTATCATATATAGTGTGTATTGCGAATTTCATAATGGACAAAAATTTCGAACAAAGAGTTAGTCTTAAAGGACATGGCCAATATTTGCCCCAAGCTGTACATAATTAAAAGTATTACAATTAATTAAATTCAAATAAACAAAGAACTTATAATAGCTAATAATATTTCATAGCAGTCTCTGAATAAAATACTAAAATAAAAGAATTGTAAGCGATTTTATCCGTTCAATGTCACTTTAAAGTATCTTCAATGTTGCCATTTTATTAATATTAATGCTTAGAGGAAAATATAACTAAACGCATGTAGCAATTAAAATATTCATAACAAAATATTTATTTAAATATATTTTTGACGGTAAGTAATCCATCAAACCAATCTTCTCTTAATGATTTTATAGATCAAAAGATAAGTACACCGACTGATATCATATTTTAATACAGTTACGTTGTGTATCGTAGCATTACAATATTGACATATAGGTATTTTACTTAATTACTAGTAACACTCAATGAATCCGTCAAACGTCAAAACTGGCATTTCAAGCACTCGTTCACTCGTCGCTCATACTGTTTCCGCGGTAATTCAATGTGTTTCAGTTTTTCCAAGTTATAATATGATATTAACTTATTACCTATGACAAATATATACACCTCAACCTATTTAACGTTCAGGAAATTATAATTTAATGAATACATTGTAAAATCATGGTGAAACCCGAGTGAAAAAATCAAGACTTTCAAATCTTCATAACTTTGTTCCACGACTGCATAGCTATAAGTAACTTACAATTCTTAATAATTGAAGATATGTCCTATTGAACGACATAAATTTCATCTCTGTACATTCTGGGGCACAGGTCCTAAAAGATTTTGGCCATCTCCTTTTGCATCGCCAATGGAATTTCGTGTTCGGAGTCACTGAAAATGTTACAGAAGGCTTACGGTGAATCGACTTTATCAAAAACTCGTGCTTATGAGTGGTTCAAAGCGTTCAAAAGCGGTCGAGATGTGATGGAAGATTTGCCTCGCTCTGGTAGGCCGTCAACGTCTGCAACTGAAGTTAACATAGCAAAAGTGAAGAAAATAGTGACTGAAAATCCCCATTCAACTCTGAGAGAGATAGCCGCCGAACTTTCTGTATCTCACGAGTCGATCCGTACCATTTTAACTAATCATTTGGGTATGAAACATGTTGCTGCTCGGCTAGTCCCAAAAGATCTGAATTTTCTCCAAAAACTCAATCGCATGAAAGTCGCTGAGGACATGCTAGAACGAGTCAGTTCGGACCCAACATTCATGGAACGCATTGTTACTGGTGACGAGACGTGGGTTTACGAGTTTGACATGCAAACTAGTCAACAAGCTTCGGAGTGGCGCCTTCCAACTGAACCGAAACCGAAAAAGGAGAATTCGCGGCGAGAACTGAACTCAATTCCGGAAGCAGCGTTTAATAAATGTTTTGATGAATGGATTATTCGTTGGCGCAAGTGTATCGTTTCTAAAGGAGCATACTTTGAATGTGATAAAATAAATTTGGATGAATAACAGACATTTTGTGTATTATTGATCTTTTCCCGGTACTTTCTTGACAGAGTAGTATATCACAAAAAGTCATTGGATATATATCGGATATATATCGGATATATATCATGATATATATCCATTGATATATATCCTTCGAACCCTGCCTTTGCATAATACCTGCGTGTAGGTAACTCGTTTGTCTAGGGGTTGCAAGCGCTACTGCTGAGCATGAAGTCCTAGGTTCGATTTTCGGGTAAGGCAGTATATAATTGTGTTTTTCCATCTAGAATTGCACAGTAGCAACCCGAAGTCTGGATGAGTGTAACAGACGGAAATGATGGCAATAGATTCGCCCCCTATTAAATGGGACTTAAACATAACTGGCCAAATATTGGTGTACTATACAAGGTGAAATTGACTTCATTAGCATTTTTCTCGATTTCAGGTGTTCTTCCATAGTAAAAGTTGTTCATGATGATGACCTCTTAAAATATTGCTCATGAATACAAATTCACCCTGCAGGTATAGGTATACCAGGGCACGCCACGATAGTGGCGGTAAGGCCCCTCTTTGAGGAGTGGCTAGAGAGGCGTCACGGCGCCCTCACCTACCGCCTGACGCAGGTCCTCACCGGACATGGATGTTTCGGGAGGTTCCTGCACATCATCAGGCGGGAGGAAACGCCTGGGTGTCACCACTGCGAGGATCGCCCAGAGGACACGGTAGAGCACACGGTGCAAACCTGCCCCGCTTGGGCGGAGCACCGCCGTGTCCTCGTAGAGGCGATCGGCGGCGGCGGCGGCGACCTCTCGCGGCCTGCCCTGGTGCAAGCCATGGTCCGGGGCGAGAGGGAGTGGGAGGCAGTCACCTCCTTCTGCGAAAAAGTTATGCTCGCGAAGGAGGTGGCGGGATGGGAGAGAGAAAGGTCCTCCCGTCCCAGCCGCCGCGGGACACCTCCGGGCGTCGGGAGCCACGTGACGACTCCCGGCCACCGTAGGCGCGGGCCTGCGGGCGGTTAGTAATGGGTGACTCACCGTCCGATCAGCACCAGAACCGTGCCGTACGGCGCGTATATGTTCCACGCGCGCCTCAAAGAGATGTCAGCATATGAAGGGGCCCCTCAGGGCCAAGCCTGCCGGGTAAGCGGGATTGTCCGAAAGGGTTACCGCTACCCCGGAACATAAAGGGCTACGGAAGGAACATGGATGGGTCTTAGTCAGTAAGAGTGTGACACTCCCTTCCGCTCCACCCAGACCGGGAGCAGTCATTGGATGATTTCCCAGCCTTAAAAAAAAAAAAAAAGTATAGGTATACCGCGGAACCTTAATACTTACAGGCGTCATGTTATGTTATGAAAAGGGTCAGGTTTGTGCGAGTAGATATTTCAATTTCTACAAATAACGTGTGTATTTCCAATAGAGAAAATTAAGTAGGAAGTAGGAACCTATTAAGGATGTAAGGGCCGTTATTACGTGTTTAAGTTACATCGTTCTATGTTTATATTACCTAGTCGACACTATTAGTCACATGCAAAAGCTATTGAAGAACGGGTTTCAAGGCTGCGCCAAATGTTTGTAAGATCGATAGTCGGCCTTCGAAATTGCATGTTGGGCGATATCAATAGTGAGTTTTCAGTCTAGAAGCACGCTGTTTTATGTATATGTATACAATAGCGTGCTTTTAGAACTTTAGTATGACCTACGTTGAACTTCATAAACATCTCTACACAGTATAAAACAAATTCGCTCCCTGCCGTCTGTCCCTCTGTATCTACATTTAAATCTTTTAAGCTACGCAACGCATTTTCAACAATAGATAGTCAGTTTTCCATCAGGCTTGATCGTGGTCAAATGCAGGCCCATTTGCAAATAAATAAATAGTTAAGGTTTATGCGTATAGTTTAACTATCTTTAGCCCACGCGATAGTATCTACATTGCGTGCGAAGCCGGGCTAGTCGCAAGTTACTCAAAACATAATATCATGAAGATGATTCACAAGGGCCTGTCTCCGATGCTACAAAAAATATTTCCGCTCAAAGAAAATCTACGACCGTTATACTGAAAGTTCCTACCCTTCTAAAAAACATATGAGACTATATCTTCATCGGCGAAATGAAAGTGTGCGATCATAAATCCGAGGCCTACCCTATCGGATATTCCCTAAAGAGAATAAAGGCGAGACGGTTACTTAAATATTAAGATAAACAACGTAAATATGTCTTCATGGAAACGGTAAAGTCTTGCCAAGTTAGATCGTTACTCCATCAGAGAGATTCATTAATAAATGTCAGCGTCACTTGATTGATTTGGATTATAGTGGTCGAAGACTTGAAGTAATAGACTGAATTCACTTACAGTTTCGCACTAAACCCGTTTTGTTTATTAGATTCGGTTTGATTTGATTTAGATCTCCTACAACCCTCACTGCGCCCGTTTGATGGATAAAGGCCTCTCACAGAGAGGAGGCCTGTGTCCCAGCAGTGGGAACATTATATGCGGATTATGCTTTTAGTCTTAGATTAAAGGGTAAGTCGTTTGTAAGTCTCTGATTTTTTCTTTTGGCCTAGCAATAGTTGCAGATAAGATAAGACATTTCCACATGGGTAACCGTGGGTACCTACCGCTAAAGAAACATATAACTAATCTTTTACTACCAGGTATTTTATCAGGGGTTTTTTCAAGATCTCAGTCACACCCTGACGAAAGCTGGAGTTGTATCAAGAACGGCACCACGAAGCACAAAAGATGAAGATTTCTAGATTCGAATTTCCGAGGGTTTTAAATACTTTTTTAAGGGTGGGAAATCATCAAATGACCCCTCCCGCTTTGGGTGGAGTAGAAGGGAGTGCCAGACTCTTACTGACTAAAACCCATCCATGTTCCTTCCTTAGCCCTTTATGTTCCGGGGTAGCGGTAACCCTATCGGACAATCCCGCTGACCATTAGTAGATCAAATACTGCAATATCTTCCTTTTAAGTAAGTTAGTCAAAGAACAGCGTTTTTAAAACGAAAACGTAATACAAGTGTCGACGGCAATCTAAATAGACTTCGCCTAGAATTTGGCTACGTGTTTGGCGCCATCAGTGGCGTCCATCACTTCCTGTAACGTGCAGACGACAGGACACGCAGGACACGATATTAAGTGTGCGATCGTTTGTGGAACAGTACCACTTTTACACTCCAAGGCGGAGTTGTCTATGAATTTCCACCTGAGCAGGTTTTCCTTGCTTCAGGCAACCTGGGTCCGGAGTCAATTTAAAGACTTTCAGCTTAGCCAAAGTAACTCGTGTCTATGTGGGAGATCTTCAGCAGGCGGATCAAATGGTGTGGGTAAGGAAGTACTGTCTCGCCACAGCTTCAGTCTTTCTTTTGATCATTCGCCATAGAGTGAGACACACTTTAAAAACCGCCTTTAAAACCTAGCTACAAAGTGCGTTACAAGTACGGAGAACGTAATCAGTGTAAACCCTTCGCGCGAAACCGTTAGACAATCATTTCTCAGATTATCCTATCGACATAAAGTGTAATTTCACATACTTATACCAATCCAAAATATAGACAGAAGTCAAGTAAATGGGCTCAGCAACTGTACAATGTATTGGCAACCTCCCAAAATGCTAATGTAGAACATATATCAATAATAATAACAATGCGAATTAAGTATGTGTGCGTAAGGGTCGGTCCAGTCATATCATACTACATAAACCCGGGTAGAAAATGTACGCTCGAGTTCATATTAGCATTTTTACTGTAATTTTATTAGCAGGAAAACGTCTGATGTTGCTTTTACTCCTTGGAATAGAACCAGCTAGTTTTCTATTACTTTATTATACTGCAATGTTTTAACGAGATACCAATATTCCTTTTAATTATTACTGGTTTCAATTGAATTTGATGCCACTGAAACAGGTATATGCGCTGTTATTTAATTTTGTAGTGTACCAACCATTTTTTTTAGGGAGGGAGTTCATCCAATGACTCCTCCCGCTCTGGGTGGAGCGGAAGGGAGTGTCAGAGTCTTACTGACTAAAACCCATTCATGTTCCTTCTTTAGCCCGTTATGTTGCGGGGTAGCGGTAGCGGTAGGAGTACCACCGCGCTACTGTTTACGTTTCCTGCAAACGTAACTGTTCGTAATTTTGGACTGCAGTGCACCTATTCTGCGTTCACGATTTAGTTTCTAAACATGTAAACAAGTATGAGTTTTTCGAAAACATTACTTTATTTTCGGTACAACATCGACATTTTATGATTTTTCAATAGTAGATAACAGTGGTTTTAGCATTAACTTAATGAACACTTGCATTAAATTAAAAATGGGAAAAATATTATTTGAAAGTGATTTGCCAAACCACATAAGTAGGTACTACTTTGTGACAGTCTGATTATTTACCATAACCGGCGATGGTTTATGTTGGAAGAACAGAAAATATTACCCATCGACGCAGAATGTGTTGTATAGGTATAAAACAGATCGTAATTCCCCGCTTGCGATGCGACCGACAATAGTTATACTATCTGAAATTCTGACACAAAATCTTCATTGCCAATTTGAACCCGAACATCATAATAATAATACACACATCAAAAGTGTCTAGGGATCAACATATATTTTTGCAATAACTTTTCTCTTGATTGATATTAATTTAAATTTTCTTTAAGGATTCATCAAATAAAGTGTTTTCGTTTGTCACAGTAACGATAAACCAAGTCACCTTTGCATTAATAAAGAAATTTGCCATTTTCCTAATAAAGGGATTTTTGACATTTGAACCACTAACATTAAAGTTCGAAAAAAAGACTGAAATAACAGTTTTCTTTAAAATTTTATTGGGTAACTTAAACAATTAATAATCCGTGTTTCTACCGCGAACACTAACAACACAAGAACATCGGTTTGGCATACTCAAAATGAGTTCATCCAAATCACGCTGTGGAATGGCCGCCCATGTTCGTTGCAACAACAAAAAAAGGTCTTCTTGCAACTGGATACCCTCCATATTCGGCAGAGCTCTTCTCTGTAGCATATCCCATGCATGCTCAATCGGGTTCAAGTCTGGCGACTGAGCAGGCCAGGGCAGGACATTGATGTTAGCTGCGGCGAGAGTCTGTCTTACAACTCTTGCGGTGTGCGGTCGTGCATTATCATGCATTAACTGAAATAAGGGACCGATTTGCACTTGTAGAGGAACGATGACGTCAGATACAATCGTCTCAGCATAAATTTGAGCGTTGAGGTTGCCTCTGATCCAAATCAACTCAGTTCTTCCGCCGATCCAAATACCCGCCCATACCATGATGGTTCCACCACTATAAGGATGGACTTCCTGGCAGGATTTTAATCGCTGTTGGCGTCCAGGGGTTCTTCAGTGTCGTATACGTCTTGTATCCGGTCTCATACCAAAACGAGACTCATCAGAAAAGCACACGAAACGCCATTGTTCTTCTGCCCAATTTCTGTGTTCAAGAGCCCATTGATATCGAATCCTACGATTGTGCATTGCTATATGTGGTACCCGTAGCGGTCTTCGGGAATGAAGGTTCACTTCATGCAAGCGGTTTCTGACTGTTTGGTCGCTAATTAAGTTCCCTGAAGAGTGATGAAGCCTCACGGCTAACATCATGGCGGTTATTGTTGGAGCTCTTCGAGTTAAGATTTGAATGTATCGGTCTTGTCTCCGTGTCGCCAGACTTGAACCCGATTGAGCATGCATGGGATATGCTACAGAGAAGAGCTCTGCCGAATATGGAGGGTATCCAGTTGCAAGAAGACCTTTTTTTGTTGTTGCAACGAACATGGGCGGCCATTCCACAGCGTGATTTGGATGAACTCATTTTGAGTATGCCAAACCGATGTTCTTGTGTTGTTAGTGTTCGCGGTAGAAACACGGATTATTAATTGTTTAAGTTACCCAATAAAATTTTAAAGAAAACTGTTATTTCAGTCTTTTTTTCGAACTTTAATGTTAGTGGTTCAAATGTCAAAAATCCCTTTATTAGGAAAATGGCAAATTTCTTTATTAATGCAAAGGTGACTTGGTTTATCGTTACTGTGACAAACGAAAACACTTTATTTGATGAATCCTTAAAGAAAATTTAAATTAATATCAATCAAGAGAAAAGTTATTGCAAAAATATATGTTGATCCCTAGACACTTTTGATGTGTGTATAATAATAAAAATTTATTTGTACACTTTGAAAGACATACAAGTACACACACAGGATTAAATATATATTGTACAATAAAGTTACATTAAGGGGCGAACTGATGCCTCCTAAACTAGGCCACAAGCCTGTGTTTTAGGAGTCAAAGTTCCTCTAGGTATGACATATATCTGGTATTAAGTGTCATGCAAGTACTTATATATAATTAAACAAACAATGCCTTAATTTATATACAGTGTTAGTTCAGTTAAGAGACAATTGTAATAAGATCTTCGGTTTCGTCATACGTTAACTTCTGCAACCAATTTGTGAGTTTGATTTTAACTTCATGTTTAGTTAGGGAGTATATGTCTAAAAGTTTATGTATTTTATTATACAATCGAGAGCTAGTTACAGCATACTGTCGACTGGCAAACTTGGAACGGCATTGGACAATATCGCACACGGGAGTGCCTTTGCGTCTTTTCAGCTTAGCATGATCTAGATGTAGAGTGGAGTGTTTTCGCAACGTAGCGCGGAGCACAAAAAACTGTCAAATCATGTACAGTAAGCATGGAAAGTAGGTTTAATTATTAAGCATCTACTGCTTTGGAACAAATAATTACCTTTTTTTGAGGGTGGGAAATCATCCAATGACTTCTCCCGCTCTGTGTGGAGCGGATGGAAGTGTCAGACTTTTATTGACTAAAAGTCATCCATGTCCCTATCTTAGCCCTTTATGTTCCGGGGTAGCGGTAACCCTTTCGGACAATCCCGCTTTAACAAATATTTACCTAATTGATGATTATTAACTTTATTTTTTATTGATTCTTCGGATTCATGTGCGAATTGTATAATAATCATTTGCTTAAAATCGGTGAAGGAAAATATCGTGAAGAAACCGGCATGCCCGAGAGATATTTCTCAACAGCATGTGATGCTAAGTCAGAGGCCCATGGGTAGCATTAAAACTCTGTCACCAGGTTAGTCACTAACCACACGAAGAAGAAGAACTTTATTTTATTTTAAACTAGCTGACCCGACAGACGTTGTCCTGTCTTAACTATGATACCTACCTTACCTACCCTACCTACCTACTCTACCTACCAACTTACCTACCCTAACTACCTACCTATGCAAAAATGTGCAATAAAAATATTTTTCTCATACAAACTTTGCCACCCCTTGTAACCCTTTTAAGGGTTGAATTTCCGAAAAATAATATGCCTATGTCCTTCCCATGAATGCAAACTATCTACATACCAAATTTCAGCAAAATCGGTTGGGTGGTTTAGGCGTGAAAAGGTAACAGACACACAGACAGACACGAGTTACTTTCGCATTTATAATATTAGTGTGGATGAGTATAGTGTGTTGTCACTGACTGTACACAATTTGCTAATTAGGATACCACATCATGACACAATTTTGCTAAATTGACTAGCTATATTTCCATACATTATATTATCAAGACTTTGTTTGCACTTCCATAATTGATTGTTGTTCAGCAAACACAGTAATTTATAGTACATTAAAAAGTCATTACTGTTATTCAGTACCTCTCCCTCCTACTCTACTTTATGAGAATCATGTTGACACCTTTGTCAACTAACGTAACAAGGAGTCATCATCTGCCTAGCCTTTTTCAACTATTTTGGGGTCGGCTTCCAGTCTAACCGGATGCAACTGAATACCAGTATTTTACTAGGAGTGACTACCTATCTGCCCTCCATAACCCAGTAACTGAGCAATACGATACCCCTTGGTAAGACTGGCTGTCAGACTTTCGGGCTTCTGACTACCCATAATTACTGTCAAAGACCCACGAATGACAGCCGGGACCAACGGCTTAACCTGCTTTCCGAGAAACGGAGGATTCTCGGTATGTAAAGATGGTCACCCATCCACGGCCAACCCCGGCAAGCGTAGCTTAACCTGATGGATTGACCTGTGCGGTTGTTAGAACTTAGTATCACTATTATCCTATTTGTTAATTTAAATTTACTTTTGACATTGTTTCTATATGCTCATTTAATAAACATTTTAAATGAAGTCTTACCTTTAGGAAATATTAACACAACATCTGTATGCTGTGTTGGTGTGGAATGCAGCAGCAGGCGCCGAGGATGCATCAGATGGGCACCCAACTGTCCAGCCATAGGGAGACGTCGACGGAGCTCCCGACCAGCTGATCAAACACAAACATAACTTTAAAGTAACTGAGAAGGCAGCATTTTATGTCCAGAGATTAAATCAAACTTGCCCAATGCATTTATTTTAAATAAACAAATTACAGGCACTTTTCTAATGGTCCATTCCAAACCAGAATGGAGAATAGGAAGAGAGAGAAAGGAATAGGCAAAACACTCCATGGACACCTTTTGAAGTAGTATTGATTTATTTTGTTGTAGGTATGTTTGTATTTTTTAGGTGTATAATAGTTTTCAAAAAATTATTAAATATCTAATCTAAGTTTGTTATAAAATTAATTGGTGGGAACAGGAAGTTGTTCCTTTTCAATTTAGTAAATGAGGAATAAAATTAAAATCTATTTTGATAATTTGGTGTTGATATTTAACAAGTTGATTTTCCTCCCTGTCTCCAGTAGGAGCAGCAGGATAAATATTTGGGCACCTGGATTTATGTAATGCTAATTGTAATGTTCTGTTGAAGTATCTTGATTTAAAGTATAGTACATACTTTTATAATATAGCAAATTACTGACAGAAATTTTGTAGGTTTGTAATATATTTGTATAATTTACCAACAGATTTATTTTATTCTGTTTTACAAAACATTAATGTTGTAAATAATCAGTCCATTTTTACCTTAATGATAATTCTGGGAATTATACACGAATATTTTTTTTTATTGTTTACGGGTAACAAATATACAAAAGGACAGCTGTTTACAAATTCGTTAAAGAAAAATACGCACCGCTATCCAGCTTGTCTTTAGCAAACTCGGCGAAAGACCTGTGTTCTTGTGGAGTTGAATGGGAACTACTCTCATAATCTTCTTTTTCTGGATTCCCTACACTTCCATCTTCACCTTCCATGGCGAATACTCTTGAAACAGTCCCGAGACAATAACAACGAAACTATACACTCACAAAACCAGCGAGACCTTCAGTTTCTTACATCATCGACTATTATAGTAACTATGATCATATGTTGGAACTATTGTACCTAATCAAACAAAGAAAGTATTCCGCCCCATTTAGCGGACAAAGACGTCTAACATTTCCAGTTGATAACGTCGAGAACGCGCTTTATTTACTTGCTAAATAATTTATTTTGTGACAAAACTGCGATCGCGGCTGTCACAATTCAAAATTGATTTTTGGCCGCCATTTTTTAGCTTTGGTGTTGCAAATTAATAAACTATTTATTTTTAAAGAAATGTATAACACATTTAAACCAATGGTATTAAAGAGCAACTACATAATTCTAAAATATAATTTTAATGTGACAAAGTAGATATTTCTTCGTGGTTTATAAAACCGCTGCTCCAATCATTAAAGATTGAACTTCGCATTCTTATTTTTTAACTGGCAGTACTGTTTTGTTTACGTCAAAGTAGTTGTCAAAAAATCCATTCGGATACCCATACCACAAAAAAGGGCTAAACATTGTTTATAAAAATATCAAATTGTTACTGAAAAACTTTTAAATGTGGTATTTTTGTACAAGTTGTATTAGTATTGTCTTCATTTAAATTAATTTCCGAGCATTTAATACAAAATGAAAACATTTGTGAACAAGACAAGTCTGTAAACACTGTTCCCAATTTCGATAATCCGAACGAGCTAGAATATTCGCCTTTTCTGTCATTTCATTTGTAAACGTTCGTTAATTTGCGCGATAATACAAGTTACACTGGACATGTAAACGAACATAACGTCGCGACTTTCTCTTAATTGTAATAAAAGTGTTAAAAACGACAACATACGCTTAACGAAGAAGGAGAAATAATCTCTGGGCTGATAGAAAGCCTGTAAAAATACAAGGTACGTAAACCTGTATTCATTATGACCTTTCTTTGTACCCATGTAATCGTCGCAATTTTCTAAAATTACATTTCTGCATTGACTTTCTGCTGTGAAACTACACATCTAAGCTGTATAGGGGCTGCAGAGCTGCAGTAAACGGTTTACTTGTGTTTTTGAAGGTGTATATAAGGTTTTTGCGTTAGCCCACTTTCACAAAAAAAAAACAGCTGTTAAGTCGTCACGCCTAAATATTTAACAGCTGGCTGTGGCATCAAAAATTCGTGTATCCTTCTTGAAATATTTACAATACTTCGTTGCTTTAATAAGGTTCAAGATTAAAGATTATAATAATTTATTTTAGTTAATTTTTTGGAAGGTTTTTTAAATTGATCAAGTATGTTTTTAGACATAACTATTTTAAATTATTTCTTACTATTTGCCTTGAAGATACTGGGACTTATAAATTTTAATGTGCACTTATTTTTTCTTTAACTTAATATTCCTTGCTGTTTAAAAAAATGTCCTGCAATAGCTTGACAGAAAATTCTTATGCTCATTTTTACAAGTAGATATACTATGTAACAAACTAAAATCACACATAAAAATTTTCAAGACATTATGTCACAATAATTTTGCAGCTAAAATGAAAAAACAAGGTTCCATATGTGTGTCCAGATCATACTTTAATCTTGAATGCTTCAGAAGGGGAAACAGTTCATATTTTCAATGTCCAATGTTTATGGGGATCTAACTCTGTTCCTAAGTCAACCCACTGACTGGAGACCTCTCATGATCATAGAGCTCTTATTTAATACTCCCCTTTAAAACTCAGGACCTTCATCTGCCTGCCTAGCCTTTTACCAACATTTTTTGGGGTCAGCTTCCAGTCTAACCAGATGCAGCTGAATACAAGTTTTTTACATAGATTGCCTGCCTATCTGACCTCCACAACCCCATAACTGGGAAATACGTTACCCCTTGGTAAGACTGGCTGTCAGATTTCCCGGCCTGTGACGACCCATACCGACTGTCAAAGATGCAAAAATGACAGCCAGGACCAACGGCTTAACAACCTAATTATCTTGATATTATATTGGACTTAGCAACAAACAATTCAAATGATCTTCATATTGATTAGAATTTATCAATAGTTTGCGGACACTGCCACTATTTTTTGTCGGGTGCCATTTTAAGCTCAGTGCCTTCTACACGTGTCGCCAAAATCCCTACTGAGTGCCTTCAACATGCATTGCAATGTATGGACAATAAACACATATTTCTCAAGAAGGCACTGAGCTTGGAATGGATCAAATTGCATTGATCATGTAGTGTATGCAGGGCACTGTGAGATAGAACAGAAAACACACTCCTGTGTTCATGGCAGTGTATGGGTAAATAATAGCAGATTAGGTTGTGGAAAACTTCTATGGTATAATACCACATCAACTGAGCCTGTTACCGAAGGTCACTTTATAATACTGATATTGTTGGCCTTAGACTCAAACCATTTTATTATCAAATTGATTTTAGTTGCATCCAAAAATGCTGTGGGAAACTTCTATGGTATAATGCCACATCAACTAAGTTACCTACCTAATTGACCTTGAATTCATGATTGCTTATCTCATGGGTATCTATTTCCATACTTAAAGTGTATTGTAACTTATTGATTGATTAATACATCAATCAATAAGTTATAAAACACTTATGCAATAGGCATTGTTATATATTATGTTTTAAAATTATATTTACAAACATAAATGGTGCTATTAAAGAATAATATTTTTACAGCTGGCCCCAACTATTCTTTTGTTATTGTAAAACATGAATTAGGTATTAATTGAAAGATGAAAATAGTCTTTATTACACACCAAATAATGGGAAAAAATTATGTATTCTAAAAAAAACCTTACATGAATGGTCTAATCATAATCTGTCAGACAAATTTTAAACGGATAGAATTTACATCATTAATACAATATTTATTTGTTATTGATAATAAATACAAGGAGTGCCGCACGGGTAAGCTACGCTTGCCGGGGTTTGTCCTTAGATGGGTGACCATCTTTACATACCGAGACTCCTCCGTGCCTCGGAAAGCACGTTAAAAAGTTGGTCTTGGCTGTTATTCGTGGATTTTTGACAGTCGTTACGGGTCGTCAGAAGCCTAAAAGTCTGACAGTCAGTCTTACCAAGGGGTAAGACAGGGGGGTATTGTATTGCACAGTTAGTGCGTTGAGGAAGTCAGATAGGTAGTTGATCCATGTAAAATATTGGTATTCACCTGCATCCGGTAAGACTGAAAGCCGACCTCAACTTAGTTGGGAGAAGGCTAGGCAGGCAGACACAATAACTACAAGGTGTGCCTTGCTTCTGTCTCCATGACTTCCAGTCTCTTCGATACAGGGTTAATGTGGAGACCAGATTGTTTGTTTTGCCCAGCACATTCATCTTGGATGAGGCCTTCTGACTGGGTCATGGCTCTGTTGAGTGTTTATTATGGCCAACAGCTCATTAGTCATGAGCTAAAAATGTCCAGCCCGGAACTACTTAAACTATATGGCTAACTAGCTGACCCGGTGAACTTCGTTCCGCCTAACAGTTATTTTATCAAAAATAAAAGATTTTTTCGAAAATAAACGTAGCCTATGTTACTCCTTATTATATCAGCTACCTGCCAATAAAAGCCCCGTCAAAATCGGTCCAGCCATTTCAGATATTAGCCGGAACAAACAGAGAGACAAAAATTAAAAAAAATGTTATTTTGGTGCATGTTGCATATTATTATATTCATATACATGTAGTAAAAAACGGTTATTTCAATATAACAAAGAGACACTCCAATTTTCATAGGGTAGGTAGGGTAGCTATGGTAGGTAGGCTACCCTAACCTAACCTTCCTAGGTTAGGTAGGGTAGGTAGGGTAGCTATGGTAGGTAGGGTAGGTAGTGTAGGTAGGGTAGGTATCATAGATAAGACAGGACAACGTTTGTCGGGTCAGCTAGTATAGATATATAAGTCTTTAACATCTAACCTTTTCAACAGATGAGTGATTGGAGCACATTGCCGCTTCTTCCACTGAGGATTATTCTGGGTTACCTCAGCACGGAGGATGCTATTAAGGCAACGTCAACCTGCAGACACTGGCGGAATGGTGTACTGCAATTCGAAGGACACAAGTGAGTGAAAGTTTTATAAGACAGCTGTACCATCATATAAGGTAGGAAAACTGATGACCACCTTGTTTTGAGAGCTTTAACCTCTTAATATTTGGGCCTACATATCTTTTTAGACTAAGCTGCTTTATTAAGCTAGTTCGAATCAAGGATGTTATGGATATGAAATTTCGGATACGGATTGGATACGGATTTGAAATTATTTCGGATTATCCGTTAGTTTCGGATAATTTCGGTTACGGATATTAGATTTTTAAGGAATTTTAAAAGTAAAATACAAATAGCAAATAATAGAGTTAAACAAATAGCAAATAAACTGCGGAACTTGCCTATTGCTTCATATTCTAGTTACGAGAGGTTGTATAGAGTCTACCTGATCTGATCTGATATTCTTAAAACCTTTTGGGTAATCTCAATTAAAGTCCGTCCCTATCCGATATTATCCGAAACTTTTATTTCGGATTTAGTTACGGTTACTTTTTTATATCGGATATCCGAAAGTTTTGGTTACGGTTACGGAGCTCCCTAACATCCCTGGTTCGAATATAAGTTACAGTGCCGTAGCTAGGGTTCCCAATTTGGAGGTCTGGGAAAGAAAATAAAAAGTATTTTAGTGAAATTAACAGTATTTTATTTTTTCGAAGATTGAAATACATATATTTTATAGAGTTTCTTGCATAACTTATCAATCCTACTATCATATTAGAAGGCTTCATGAGCCTCATTACCATTGTTATAATTAAAATAAATTAGAAGCTCATTTGTGCTGGGCTCTATTTCTATCATCCTGCCACTTCGCATTAGAAACAGAAAAAACCCAGAAAGGGTTGAAAACGGTATCATGTATACTTTATTTTTGTTCAACAGTAAAAAGTATTATGTGGTGAAAAACAGTATAATACTGTTTTTAACAGTATAGTTGGCAACCCTAGGCGTAGCTACTGAAGAGCTAGCTAGCCCTCAAGCGAGGTGGCCCTCGGACCCGGCCAAGCAAACCTCGTATAACTAATAAACTACCTAAAAATCCTGCCACCTTCGGAATGTAAATAAAATAGGTTGCTAGTTGCTACACGACTTATCGTGGCAACTCGTTTGAAAGAATACATCCCAAACTTGTGAGGAATTCACTTCTTGTATTTATTCCGTTGCAGTGTTGCCAACAAAGATTCGCATTACACCATTACATTAAGTGCCGTGAAAGTAACTGACATTTCCGACAAAACATTAATTCCGACATGTTATAAAATTTCATGCTATTAATTATATTTTTATGTCTTTAAATACATATATCGCAATGAAAAGTGTATAATTACTTTCTACAAAAAATATAGAACGTTCTAAATGATCATCAGTCATCTCGGTCATTGTTTATGTTGCATATAGTTTATTAGAAGTGATATTAATAAGAGCCATTAGCAATTATTATTGTTTATTGCGACTCATAAAGATTTCATTGTGCTTATAATGCTTCTTAAACATAATATAAGCATTTGTCACTTGTGTGTTTCATTGTTTGCTATCTCTGGCTTAGCCAGCAATTATGTAAGTTTTAGTTATAGCATTGGCATAAGATATGAGTCTGTTTCTAAAGTATCTGATGCAAGTGTAAACATCCAGTTGTCAATCTACAAGGAAGAGGCCCGTTAGGGCCGAAGCCTGCCGGGTGCGGGATTGTCCGAAAGGGTTACCGCTACCCCGGGAAATAAAGGGCTAAGGAAGGAACATGGATGGGTTTTAGTCAGTAAGATTCTGACACTCCCTTCCGCTCCACCCAGAGCGGGAGGAGACATTTGATAAATTTCCCACCCTCAAAAAAAAAGGTGTCTTACTAATTAGCTTTAGTTATATTGAGTGATTGACTTTAACCTGTCTGTACAGGGTTTGTTTACACTTGCATCAGATACTTTTGAAACAGACTTGCCACACGCGACCTTTTATACACTAGAAGTGAAGGGACGTTTACGATCTATGCTTTGTATTTTAAATTATTCATAGATATGGATAGCGTATAAAAAATCACTTTTGAAAGCCACGAATCGATTTCGAGTCTCTTAAAATATCCCTCCACTCAAAATATAACTTTACTACCCGAAAAGATACTCATTTCATTGCGAGGCATTACGAGACGCAGCGCTGCATGGCGCAACGTATTCTGAATTCTCACAACGAAATGTGGAGAAAATACTTTTCGTGTAGAAAATAAAGTTATATATTTTGTCGTGTCGCAGAGGAGTCTCTGGGTGGAGTGGAAGGGAGTGTCAGACTCTTACTGACTAAAACCCATCCATGTTCCTTCCCTTTATGTTCCGGGGTATCGGTAACCCTTCGGACAATCCCGCTTAGTGTAAGCTGACCCTAAGACGTCAATAATAGTCGTTATGTTGTTATGAATAAATCTTAACACAAAAGCAAGCACCTTAAAGTTGCATCAATAGAATTAGGAGCATAGCAGACATTATAGTTTTAGCATCGGCAAGCATTTGCAAGCCATTATGGAAACATTATATCAATTTGCTGCATCGCGTTTTGACGACCCTGCATTCGGTTGGAGTAAAAAATTGAGCGAGCGAATCGCCGAAACTATAACTATCGTGTCTAGTGTGACCCTTGCGGCGTTTAAACCATCGAAGCATTTTTGAATTTTGAATTTCGATTTTGTTAAAGTTCTCATTAGAGTGAGGCCCCATTAGCGCGTTGCGCTGCGTTGCGTCGCGTCCTCGCAACGGAACAACGGATTGTATGCCACACCTGCATTGCGTGGTCGCTGCGACATCACAACGCAAGAGGTTATGCACGCCGTCGCCGCTGCGTCTGAGCTTGCGCTCGTCTAGCTTCCTCCTCTAGCATTGGATCACTATCCATCGTCACAGCGGAGCGCCGACAACGCAGCGCATCACCCTCTCTCCCGCTTCGTCTTTTGTCCGCCGATCCGTTGAAACATCGCGGGCGACGACGCAACATAAAAAATGTATGGAAAACGACGCAGCGATGACGCTGCGACGACGCAACGCAGCGCAACGCACTAATGGGGCTTGGCCCTTACAAAAACTCGACTGTCTATAAACGTCTAGTTTAAATTGTCAATATTATACAAGTTTAGAACTTTACCGTGCTTTTAAAACTCAAAATATAATAACTAGAATTAAGGATTAAAATTGAGTTGCGTGCTTGTTTTTGATTACAATTTTACTGTTCCTTCAACCTTTTTTTTATCATTCATAGGGACTTACTGAAGCTGAACATCAAGCAGCTTGAGAAATGCATGTTCTTGATCCGTTTGTTCAAGAGGACCGTACGAAAGGTACATCTTTACATAGACTGCAACGAGCAAGAAACCGACAAATTCATGAATCTGATATTTCCACTGTGAGTAAAAATTTATTAATATTATTTATGTTTATTTAGGTCGTCTGAACTTTTTGTATGTACAGACGCCAGCACACCAAGCTACCCCAAACTGTCAAACTATTCCCAACTGAACATGAACCTTACCCTTTTGTAATTATAAAGTTGAAAATCGATTAAAGAAATTTGACTGATTGGTTTAACTTGATACGCTGACGACCTTACATGAATTGAGATTTCAACGGAACTATTATGAGATTCGTGTTAAGGAAAAGAGTTATATATACACTGCTTAGGCACGGTTGAAATTAATGGAATAATAATTTCTAGCTTTCGCCCACGGCTTGCCCGTGTGGTGGTCTGAAATGATCCCATGGGAACGGGCCGTCTAGATAAAAAAAATAGTTAAAAAAAACTAAAAAACACGCTTTTTATAGAAAACCGACCTAAAAAATAGAAAATAAATTTTACTTTTTAAAAAGCGTGGGGTGCTTTTTAAGATAATATTCACCACCACAATGCACCCCACGCTTTTTAAAAAGTAAATTAAAAAGTAATAAAAGCGTGTTAAAAAGTAGCCTATGGTCCTAGCCCAGGTCTTGTCTATCTATAATATGTATGCATTTACAAAAAAAATGTTTATAAGTAGGTAGTTTATCAGCCATCTCGTTACCATAACACAAGCATTAGATTGCTTAGCTTGGGACTATATGGCATTGTATGAAATGTGTAAGGATATTATTATACAAGGTGTTAAAAAATTAACTTTAAGAATTTCGTGGGAGTATTGTACTCATCGTTACGAACAACTTTTACTCTGGGATGAACCCTGAAATCGCAAAAAAAATATGAGTTGTTCCATACATTTATGCACACGTAACTTAATAAAATGTATGGAACAACTAATATTTTTTTTGCGATTTCAGGGTTCATCCCAGAGTAAAAGTTGTTCGTAACGATGAGTACAATACTCCCACGAAATTCTTAAAGTTAATTTTTTAACACCTTATATTAAGTCATGGTTTCAAATTTCATTGAAATCCGTTCAGTTGTTTATAGCGTGAAAAGATAACAGAGACGAGAGAGTTACTATCGTCGTGTAGCAGTTTTTAAATATATTAACGACCACTTTTCAACCTTATAACTGAGAGCATAAGGTTGAAAAGTGATCTAACGCAAATGTCAACGGTTGTTAACATAAACGATTGTACAAGAAATTCGTGCTTAGCAAAATGTTTGGAGCTAGACATGACGTAGGTACGGCCTTAATGTATGTAATACTAGCTCGCGAGTTCCGTCCACCTGAAAGAGAACTATTCTATAACGGCTCCCAAAGACAGGCGTGACGGGACGCCGCAACGCGATTCTCGTAGAACAATTTCATCATCATTCTCCTGCTCTTATGCTAATTTATTTGGGGTCGGCGCAACATGTCTTTTTCTTTCATACTTCTCTTGTAGTCACTCCCTTTCTAGCCATATCATCTTTCACACAATCCATCCATCGTTTCTTTGGTCTTTCTCTACTTGTATAGCCATCCACATTCATAGTTACTTTCCTGACAACATTTTTTTCTCATTCCTACCCCTTTCTCTCCAGCCTTTGCACCCTTCCATTTTGTCTCTTGCAGACTCGTAGAACAATTTTCATTAAGTTTTATAGATACTGTTCTACTAGAGTTGCGTCGCGCTTGTCTGCGGAAGTCATAATACTTTCAAGTGAACTTTTGTATGTAGTAGGTAATGTAGCTTTCTATCAGTGAAAGAATTTTATAATCGCATCAGTTCTTCCAGGTGTTATCTCACCTTATTATTAGTATACTAGCTTCCGCCCGCGGCTTCGCCCGCAAAATATGTCGACAAATTATACATATAAACCTTCTTCTTGAATCACTCTATCTATTAAAAAAAACCGCATCAAAAAGATTTAAGCATACAGACAAACAAACAGACAAAAATAGCGACTTTGTTTTATACTATGTAGTGATTTACGAGTAAAATATCACGCCTATTTTCTCCGAAGGGTTAAACAGTGGTGTATCTGATAGTATACCTTAGTTCACTTGGTCAGTTTTGTATCAAGTCCCGTGTAATAAAGGGTGAGGCTATTGCCATGAATCGGGGACAAATCCGCTCTGCTACTGAGAAACACCAGAAGTAGAACCTGATAACAGTACAAATTCTAGGTATTTAATCTAGATTGTTTCTGCGGAGCCGTAATGTGACGATCCATTGTTAAAAAAATAGGCTGGGCAGTAACGATTGTGAATTGAATGAGCATTGAAATGATTGAATAGTAAACGGAATCATTCAATACGAAATAATTGTTCAGTCCCTGATGTCCTTTTTTTTTTTTTTTTAAGGCTGGGAAATCATCCAATGACTGCTCCCGCTCTGGGTGGAGCGGAAGGGAGTGTCAGACTCTTACTGACTAAAACCCATCCATGTTCCTTCCGTAGCCCTTTATGTTCCGGGGTAGCGGTAACCCTTTCGGACAATCCCGCTTACCCGGCAATCCCGCTTACCCGAACATTGACTTTATTTATAGGTCAATCAATCTGCCTAGCCTTTTTCCAACTATGTTGTTGACTTCCAGTCTAACCATTATGTAGTTGAATACCAGTATTTTACATGGAGCGACTGCCTATCTGACCTCCACAACTCAGTTACTGTGTAACACCAAATTCCTTGGTAAGACTGAATATCAGGCTTCTGACCCGTAAGCTAAGTCAGAGGCCCAAAATCAATTTTCCTAGCCTTTTCCCAACTATGTTAGGGTCGGCTTCCAGTCTAACCGGATGCAGCTGAATACCAGTATTTTACATGGAGCGACTGCCTATCTGACCTCCACATCCCAGTAACTGGGCAATACGATACCCCTTGGTGAGACTGGTTGTCAGATTTTCTGGCTTCTGCCAACCTGATCTAAAAATGAAAGCTGAGCCTAACAGCTTAACATGCTTTTCGTGTCGCGGAGGGGACTCCATATGTAATGGATGGTCACCCATACACGACGCGATCGCGGCAAGCGTAATTTGACCTTTGATCGACCCGTACGGCTGTTATTATTTAGCCACGAGTCGCCTTACTTAATGCTATTGGACATCACACCGTCCTTATTTATAGGTGTGCTCTCCATTTGAATTACACGCTCCTGCAATATTGATCGGGGGTCTCGTCCGGGCTATAAATAGAACCCGTTACTCCGAATGACACCCACGCGTCACACGGACTGATCTTAAACGAAGACGCAGTATTTACCTGGGTTTCATAACTTTTTTTTTTTATGGGCGTGGGTTTAGTAAAACCTTTTCTATGAAAAAGGTTGTTCACTATTTATATCCCTCCCACAAAACGTATGACGACGTAGATTCGTTGCCTTAGTTTTACGATACATCCATTCAGAAATCGGTTCTGAATCATATTATATCATGGGCATTTGACCGCCCGTATTTTCATGAAAATTTATCGAAAATTTACTTCAAAAGGTATAAAATGTAATAACATGAAAAATATTAAAGTAAGACCTCCCCTTCTAAAGTAAATTTTCGAGAATTTTTCATGAAATTCAGAAAAATACGGACTGTCACATGACCATGGGTGGCATGGTATAATTTCAATTTCTCAACACATAAAAACCGAACGTTGGAAAAGACATAAAATACAGACAGAAGAAAACATAATCAACTATTATAAGCGCAAAATAAATACTCGAAGACGTATTCGTCCGTCTTGCAAGAAATGAACTCAAACATGACCCATATAGCCTAAGATTGCTTACAGCCATAATACGGCTAGACAATCGATATCACCTCTAGTCTTGTACATCGATTGAGCCTTTATAATGTAAATTTTTGCTTAACATATGGAGCATCACCAAACGTTGGCGAGATCGTAAAAGTGCAGTAAAATCAACTTTATTAGAGCTAGATAGTCCAAACGCAGTCAAAATATTTCTGCTTCGGCAATCTTATAGCTTTTATGAACGTCTCCAAAGCCATAAGGACCAAACACTGAACGGGCGACAGAGTTAATAGTCCCGTCTTGCAAGAAATGGACCCGAACATGACCTATACAGCCAAACGATCGTTCAATTACAGCCAGACAGAGCGTCAATATCACCTCTAAACTTGCACATCGATTGAGTCTTATATTAGAACGTGTTTAATCAATAACAGCGGTCGCGGAGCGCCGTCGTCTTACAGTGATGTAACAATGACATAACTACGCACAACGCACAATTGCATGTTTACGAAACTGTCTCGTAATGTTGAAAATATATAAACTAGTTCCATTTGATCGCACTTGACTTTCTCATGTGATTTGTCGCACGGAAGTGGTAGGACCTATTCCGCGGAGGATAGGACCAATATCAAGCGCGTAGTTATTCTGTCGTCTTGTCACTTATTTGATGTTGCAAAAACGTTTGGGGCAGATAGAAACTGCTAGCTACTTAACTGCCATAATTATTCTGTAAAGTAGTTTTATTCTTTTCATAATTAATGCAATCTAACCAACTTTACCCTCCTAATAAAGTTTCTAGTTGGTAGAACTCAAAGCAAAACATTTTCAAATCAAATCATAATTTATTTGTTAACATAGGTACCGTAAAACGGGGTGACATTGATTAATTTTTAATTTGAAATGGATGCCACGCTTGCAGTTTCAACGATAAAAATGTAAAAAAAAAACTGCAGTGTAGACTCATTACGTAAATTAAGTATTGCAACAAAAAAGTTTAAATTAGTCCATACTTTTTTTGGAAAAAAATAAAAACCTGTTTATCAAAGTTAAATTGATAATGGGGCTACTTTGTCACCCCCTCTTTTTTTTATTTCATTGCAAAGACACCCGGAAAACGACAAAAAACAAAAAAAAATATTTATTTTGGAAACAATAGTTTAGGTAATATTGCGATTTGAATGTTTTTGGGGTTACTTTGAGTCTAGGGGCGAATTTGATGATGGGTACTACAATATTAACAAACGAGATAAACCAAATATTTTTATTAATAATTAAGAAAACAAAGTACCTAATGGGATCAATTGTATTTTATCACTTAAAACAACCAATCACTTATCACTTATAACCTATCAATGTAGCCCCGATGAACTTAAAATGTTCATACAAAATAAAATGGCGACCGTAACCAAAAATGCAAACATGCTTTTAATCTTAAAGAAACGTTTAATAAAAAAAGTGAAAAACTACAAATCAAACAATAATACTTACGCCTGTACCACTGAAGTTATTCAGACAAATCTTTTAGACCTTTTCGACACTAAACTTTAACAAATAATTTTTTAAAGTTCCGACAACGACTACTCGTTGACGCTTCGGCAAAATATGGCCGATCAGTCAGTCTGGCCATCAGAACAAACCAAATTTTGGCTGCGTTAAGTATCCCGCAATAAATCCGAAAAAACATATCAAGTTTAGCTATCATCAAAGTCACCCCAGCTCTCAAAGTAACCCCGTTTTACCGGTAATAAAAGTACACGTCTTTTGTTCAGTCAAACAGAGCCCTATGCTATGCCACGAGGCGTACAAATATGTGAATGTGCAGCGAAGATTATAAATTATTTAAAATTTGAAAAATGATGCAAAATAATTGTATACTTAGTATGAAAAGAGGAAATAAATCGAACATTTACATGATACTTAATGTCGAACCTCAATAAGGAATTATTAAAAGTCTAAAATCTATGTCATAATAATTAAAATGTCAAAGTTATTTAAAGTCAATATCAATTTATCTCAAAGCCCTCAATATTTGTTATTCTAAATTATTTCGTCATTCAAGTATTCGTCAATAGTATAATAGTATTTATCAAGTAAGAACAATTTCATTTTTTTTTTAAATTGCGTAAAATTTAAATATTTTAAGGCATCTGGAATTTTATTATAAATGCGTGGAGCCATACCAAGGACACTTTTTGTTGGTAATGCAGTTTTACATTTATAATACTCAAGGCATTTTTGTACTGCCTACGAATTGGGACATTTCGTACCATTGTCATTTGTACCATATTTATACTATTTTTATTTGAAATAAACCAATCACAGACACTTTTGAATCGTCAAGGGGTCGGTGAGTTGGAAAGATGAAGCTAGTTGGCCATTCCAAACTGTAAGAATCTATAGAGAAGGTATTCGTACTATTACTACTGCTCCACTTTAAGATATGGCACACAATATTCGATTGAGACAGCTCGGCGACTAGACATAACGATTTGCTGCGGCCGACAATTATTTTGTTCAAGATCCGCAAACTTAGCGCTGAGTTGCAATGTCGCAACGACAGGCTAGGGGAGTCGCACGATCTCACTATTTATCTTGTCGCATCGTTTTGATGCACACCTGATGACAATCGGTGTCCTGTCACTTCACCAAAAAATAATTTACAAATTTTTGCTTGATAAGCAACGATTGGCAAAAACATGATGTCATTTAATTATTATACAAGAATTTCGTCAAATAAGTCATTTATGAAAATAATTATTTGGTGAAACATTAGTGAACCGAACGACAGTCGATGCAATAGTTCAGCGTCTTGTCTTCGATATGTCGCAGTCGCGTGTCGCATAGTGTGCGCCACAGTTTAGAGACACAACAATTGTATAAGGTCTTAAGAATTCAGAGTCTGTCTGAGGTTAGTTAAGATTCGTAAAAGTTGAGAGGAGTAAGGTAGAGTGAGCAACATTTGTTTGTGTGACCTTTAAGCTAATATAACACAAAGGGTTCCATGCTTTATTGTTGTTTAATAAAACAACAATGCCGGCTACACTGGAGGTCGAGCCAGAAACGCGTCAAATAATTAAGTCTGCAAAGACCAGTCTGGAAGTTTGAGCCTCGTCTCGATCGATATAATACGCGCTCGAGATTCGCGAGCCTACGGGACTTGTTAAAATGTTTAACGAGAAATTAATTATTTATCGCCGAGCTTGTTAACTCTTACGGGTTAGGCAGAGACAATGATGTCTTTCATCGTGAGCAATATCAAGTTTCGGGAGTCAAATTCATGCTGCTTGGATGTCGTGCTCCAATTCCCAACTGAAGTTCACGTTTAGCAAGTTCAAGCCATGTGCCCGAGGAATTCCTTGTCGGCAAAAAACCGAACGACGACGACGGGTTAAATAGAAGAGGCCAGTTTGCAAGGAAACAAAGTGACCTCTATTTAACCCCTTGATGCTTTTCAAAAATCCGTCCTTTGTGCTTACTTACGCTATTTAGGGCTAAATATTGTTATTTAGCCATTAGTTGTCTAATGCTGTAAATATATAATAATAATGAGTATAAAAGTATTTATTGTAATAGATTGTTGAGTGAATATTTATTTTAGAGTATTTTTTTTAATATTAATGGTAGGTACCTACATACATAATTATGTATACATTGCTTTTTATTTCTCTTAGAATAACGAAATTCTGAGTCAACTGTAATGCGAAAAAAAGGCATAATTTAAAGCCTTTATTTTCTTTCTTTTTATATCATAAAACGCCCCCGTAAAGGGGTTAAATAGGGAGTGGAAATTTGTATGAAACATTTTCAACATTTAAGCGGGCGGAGCCGCGGGCAGAGGCTAGTGTAATAAATCTAGTATAGACCCAGCGGTTTAGGTCCTCCGTTGTCTGTCCGAGATGAGGGTGTGAATACCACGGAATATATAAAGTTAAAACAAAAGCGGGGGGATATGTAGGTATGTTTGTCTTTAAAGACCAAATTCCACTGTACGGCCTGAAAATCAAAACCTAAGATCCTCAAGCAATGTCTTCTAGAAATTCAAGCCAATTACGACCTTGACGGTTTCCTTTTATAAGTAGCCATTAAAATGTATTAGAAACAAATGAAATACTTAGCGATACAGTCAGACGAAACTTTCCAAAACCCGTCGTTCTCGGTATGTGCATACATACATAAATTACAACTTACTCTGGTAAAGAAATTCGAAGTGTCTGCTGTTTATATGCGTAGAATGGCCAAATTTCTGAGAGGCCTATGTCCAGCTGTTTCTTGCGATGCGATGGTCTCACTTACGGCACTCGTAACTAGAGAGTTATAAAATGCTGTATTTAGTTTTGAAATAAGTATGCAATTTACATGTTGTATAAATATATGAATTAAAGATAAGGAATGCTGTTCTTTTACTCAACAAACCGGAACAAATGTTTTAATAGTGCAACCACCATCTTACAGCACGACGGGCCCGTAAAACAAACAGATTTTTAGTTTTTTGATCAAATGAATGCATATTTACAATATAACATTAGCAAGCAAAAAACAAATACCTTTCACATAATTTTTTTTCAATTTTTTTTTTGTGCTACCTATTTGACTCGCGTAACTTTAATGCTTCGCACTGCAACTATACTAGACAATATTGAAGATACGACTTTGTTCTTAAGACCCGTCGACAGCAGTATTATTTTAAAGTTGTTTCCCATTGGGAAAGAGATGCAAGATGGAGCTATACCTATCTCTTTCCCACACTGAAGTAATATTAAAATAACTAACAGTCATTTGTGGTTTTGAAATGGGATAAAAGTGAAAATAATTCCGTCTATATATTCAGAAATAATCTCAAGTAACATTATAAATGCGAAAGTCAGTTTGTTTGTTACCTTTTCACGCATAAACCACTGAACCAATCATCCTGAAATTTTGCATATACGTTTTTAGTTGTACAGAAAGGGACATAGGGTTCTTTTCATTCCGAATTAAAGTACTGTCCCCTAGGAAAACAACAATAATGGATGGCGACACGTGTCTTTCGAATCATGATTTAATTATATTATTACTAGCTTCCGCCCGCGGCTTCGCACGCATAATATGTCGACAAATTATACACATAAACCTTCCTTTTGAATCAGTCTATCTATTAAAAAAAACCGCATCAAAATCCGTTGCGTAGTTTTAAAGATTTAAGCATACATAGGGATATAGGGACAGAGAAAGCGACTTTGTTTTATACTATGTAGTGATAGACCCGAAATTATTGTCAGTCTTTATTAACGCGACCAAAACCGCGCGCAAAAGCTAGTATAGTCAAACGGGGTTAATAGGGATGAAGGTGTGAATCGGGATGAAACTTAAAAAGGGATTTTAACATTAAAATAATAGTTTTTGGCCAAAAAGGACCAGTAATGTGTTTACTATTATATTATTATTATTATTAACAATTAAGTGCCCTTGTTAGCAAAAAACTTAACAGCCGCACAAGATGATCCATCAGGTTAAGCTACGCTTGCCGGGGTTGGCTCTGGATGGGTGACCATCTTAACATAACGAAACTCCTCCGTGCCGCGGCAGGCACGTTAAACCGTTGGTCCCGGCTGTCATTTGTGCATCTTTGACAGTCGTTATGGGTCGTCAGAAGCCCGAAAATCTGACAACCAGACTTACCAAGGGGTATCGTATTGCCCAGTTACTGGGTTGTGGAGGTCAGATAGGCCGTCGCTTCATGTAAAGTACTGGTATTCAGCTGCATCCGGTTAAACTGGAAGCTAGGCAGATGATGATGTTAGTAACAAACTATATTATTTTAAAGTGGATTTTAACTTTAAAATAATATAGTTTACTTTTAAAGATTCGTCACAGTTCATCCCTGAATCCCAATTCATCCCGTTTGACGGTACTGCTATAACAAGTGGTGATTGGTGCTCAGTTTATTTCTCATTGTAATAGAAAAGATACATAGTGAGTGCACTTAGTGCTAGGGCCTTCGATGGTATGAAAAATTAATGAAGGCCGGCGAGCCTCGTAATCGATACTGAATCAATGAAATGTGAGTCAACTGCGAAGTAGAACACTGTACTTGCATCCTTTATTTCTAATTTATTTCTAAGCAACTCACTTGAATCGTTCAAGTGAGTATGCTCTTTGCATACCCATCCTGTTGATGGGGTGCAAAGAGATTTAAGATAGGTAGGTCTTTATATGTACAGAGGCCAGCACATCAATTTACCACAATCTGTCAAATTTCTTTGATAGTATTTCAACTTTATTGCAAAGACATAAGGTTCATTTTTAATTGAGAAAATTTGACAGTTAGGGATAGCTTGATGTGCTGGCGTCTGTACTTACCTAATTTTGTTAAATAAATAATTTGTTAATTGTCTTGGTATGTATGTTGATTGTAAGTGTGCTACAATATCGCATTGGGTCTTTAAGGTTATTTGTATGTTTAGAGTTAATAAATAAATAATTGCGATGCTTTTTCAACAGTATACTTAAATATAAATGCAAAGTAACTCGTGTATCTGTTACCTTCTCACGGCTTATCGGCTGAACGGATTTCAATGAAATTTGGCACGAGGGTAGACCATGACCTAGGGGTTAAGACAGGATTTTAATGTGAGGGAGTGTGTGTGTGTGTTAGTGTGCAAGTGATACATTTTTATTACGTAACATCACGCATATATTTCCTGAAGCTGTAGGCAGAGGTGTAAGGCACATCCGTATTCCGCCATTTAATGTCTTTTATTTGGGTAAAAAATCTCTCTGGGCTACTATTGTGAAATTCCTAATGGACATATCCAATAGCACTACGGAGCATCTAAGAATCGAAGCGAGGGGGCCAACCGCCACTTCAAGCAGTATAATAATAATTTTAACATTGCTTCACTTTGGGAAAGAGATGGAGCTATTTATTTATTTAAAGTTTTCGCACACAATAAAGGTACAAAGGCGGACATAATGCCTTTAGCATTCTCTACCAGTCAACCAAGGGTAGTGGATTAGATGGTAGGTGCTTTAAAGAGTAGGGACATACAAAACATTGAGACTTATGAATAAAATAGGTACATAAATAGGTTAAAACCTTGTAATAACTGTTAGCTATACCTGCTATATAGCTTCATCTCTTACTAACACTGAAGTAATATTAAATTAAACCTCTTTGAGATGGTGATTGCCCCCTGGCATTCAAGCTGCAACAATTTTTTTAACTTTTTTTTTTCAGATTGTTTGACTCACCGATGTTACAAGATTTATTATTTATTGGACCAAGCTACATTCAGCAAAGTAACCATGTGCCATTTATAAAACTGAAGAGGTGAGCAATTCATTGAATGAAATTTATTGTCTCTGAATTTTTTTGCGAAATTTTCTTATACCCGGTGTGCCTGAGAGAGTGTAACTCGCAGACAATCATAATTAACCCTTTGAACGCCATTATCACATATACGTGACAAGCAAGCGCATGCCCTGTACGCCAACGACACAAATATGATACAATGGCAAAAAAATTATAACATGAAACAAACAATTAAATCATTACTTTGTGAGTGTTTATATTGATATCTTAAAAATTGGAGCTGTCGTACGTTTCAATGACATGAAGCTAATTAAAAGACGTCACGGATATTGGGAAATGCATGTTAATAAAAGAAATAAATTTATAGCTTGGCACAAAGGCACGCGCGTGCGTTTGTGCTCTGGCGCATGGCGTTCAAAATGTTAATTATTTGCAGATTGTTTTTTTTAATTAGTTGTACTAAGTATTAAGGTGTTTTTTTATATCTCATAACTCTAGGGTATGACTGAGACCATATCAAAAAATCAACTGGTATAGGTACTTATGAATAATTATTCTTCTCATCAATAATTATTCTTCATCTGAATAAATAAAAAGAAAATATAAGACACCCTTACGTGAAATATGACCAAGTTCGCATTTTCTAAGCTTTAATTAATTCAATAAAACTTAGCATGATTAATGATATTTTCGAAACTATGCATTTTTGGATCACATAATCTGAGATATTTTGCATTATTTTTACTTATAGATTATAACCCTAGAGTTATCGTTATACGAGTATACTAGTCAAAACAAAATAAGGGCCACCATGTATTTTTAGTATTTTAAAAAATGTATTAAGTTAAGGGGTTGATGAATGATTTATTTAAAGGAATTGATCAATCAGTAATTAAATAAAAACAAAATTGAAAGATTTTATTTAAAAAAAAAACATTTTTTTACGTTTTTTTACGAAAAACGCATTTTTAGTTAAATTACCTATTCTGGAATAAACAAGTAAACATGAAAATAAAACGGTATTTTTATCGGTTTTGCCCTTTTTCAGTATCGTGTGTGTCCTCCCATTTTCCGAATACATTCTTGGAGCCTGGAAGGCATACTCTCCACCAGGTGACGCACTGTCTCTTGTGGGATTTGTTCCCAGCTCGACTTAAGCACGTTGATGAGCTGTCTTTCACTATGCACCGGTTCATTTGTGTCCCGGACGCTTCTTTTTAACAAATCCCACATGTGCTCGATTGGGTTGAGGTCTGGACTGTTGGCAGGCCACGGTAAGATCTGTATACCAGCCTCGTCTAGAGCGTCTCTGGTGGCTCTGGCTGTATGGGCGCTGGCGTTATCGTGCATTAACTTGAAACTTGCACCAAATCTTTGTGCATACGGCATCACATGGGGTCTTATGACCCCCTCAATGTATCGCTGAGCCGTTATCGTGCCTTCGTTCATGATTACGAGCTTGGTTCGACCGGATAGTGAAATTCCTCCCCACACCATTACGTTGGGACCCCCAAATCTATCACTTTCATGAATACAGGCATCAGAAAATCGCTCACCTTCTCGTCTCCAAACCCTTATGCGACGATCATCACTAAAAAATTTCACTTTGCTCTCATCAGTGAACAATACTGTGCTCCAATCATTTATGGTCCAGTCCTGGTGCTGCCTTGCGAATGATAATCGGTTTGCACGGTGCGCGCTTGTCAATGGAATCCGCACTACACGTCTTCTAGAAAACTGCTGGTCTTCATGCAACCGATTTCTGATTGTTTGGTCACAAACTCGGGTTCCTGTTGCCTGGCGCAACCGGTTTTGTAAGGAGCGTGCGGTGACAAATCGCTCTCTGCGCGCAGTCAAACGTATGTAACGGTCTTCTTGTGAACTAGTGGCTCGAATTCTGCCAGATCCCTGTCTTCTGGATACACAGCCAGTCTCTTGAAAACGGTTCCAGGCATTCTGGATGGCTCGACGAGAAAATCCTAGCTGCAAAGCCACAGAACGCTGCGAATGGCCCTCTTGGATCAATGTTATGGCTCTTGTCATGGTTTGCAGGTCCATATGTCTTCGAATTCTCGGCATTTTGTAAGGAAAATGTTTATTACGCAAGAAATAAGCAAAAGTTAATGTGTGCACAAAGAAATCGACTCTTTGAATGACTTTAAAACGCAGCTTAAAATGTGGGTAAATTCAAGTGGTTACAAAAAAAATATCAAAGTATACCCACTTCACAAATTATGCAGTTGAAATACTCTTGCTATGTTGGTTAACACTTTTGGTAATAACCACACAAAAGAATTAGCCACTTAAGAACGCCGTAAATTTGATAAATCGACCCGAAAGTTGGAATAAGCAAGTGGCCCTTATTTTGTTTTGACTAGTATACAGGGTTACTGGTAACTCGACGTATTCCTTGCAGGACGTCATAGTAGGGTTAAAATGCAACAAATTAAGCCACCAAATGTTCTACCGAAATTCAGTAGTTTTTGAGTTAGTTCGATTTTTAGAGTTTTTATGAATAATCCCAGATTAAATCATTTGAAACCAATTTAAAAATTATTTACGGCGCGACAGTACAGAAATTTTAAGTTATTATCGTAGTTGATGCCGTAGCAGATCTTTGTTAATAATTAAAAGTTCAAAAATGCCTTAAACCTTGGCAAATATCACTAATCAAACATTTTTTTTTTTGTAATTTTTGTTATTACTCCATACAAATTGTTGTCTAGTGCAAAAATAAAATACTACGCCTGATGTACAAATTACTAGGAAAATATCCTTATCTTATCAGCTATCCAAAAAGGTATGAATGTTAATACAAAGTCATGGACTACATTATGAAAATCGTTTTTGATTTAGTACAGGAAGACGTGCGTCTCACAAAAAGGTGATTATTCGGAAAATCAAATAAAACAATTTCGTGAATGTTATTATTATTTTTAATAAATTTCAATTTAATAACTTTTATGACATACATTTCACACGTCTTGTTCGATGTGCTGCCCTCGGTTTCGAATACATGTTCTTATTCGCTTCCTCATTTCAGTTTTTGTGATTCTTGATGTGATTGTTGCCCTCATCTGGTCCGCCGCATCTGTTATTCTCTCCCTTAGTTCTTCAATTGAATTTACTGGGGTCACATAAACTAGGTCTTTCATATGACCCCAGACGTAAAAGTCTAGGGGCGTCAGATCAGGGCTTCGCGCAGGCCACGGAATCGGCCCACCGCGCCCTATCCATCGGTTTGGATAGTTTTCATCCAGCAATTGTCGAATTGTGATTCGGAAGTGGGCTGGACATCCGTCATGTTGATAAATCATGTTTGCTCTTCTTTCTTCCGGTACATCCGCGAGCAGTGGTGTTAAATGATTTCTAAGGAAATCTTCATAAAGTTCCCCATTTAGTGTTCGGGGTAAAAAATGTGGGCCGATTAATTTGTCGTCGATAATACCCATCCAAACATTAAGCGAGAACCTACGCTGGGATGCGGTTGGTTTCAGTTTTTTAGGGTTTGCTTCTGCTTTCGGTGCCCAGTAATGTAAGTTGTGGTAGTTTGTGATACCATCACGGTCAAAACATGACTCATCGGTCCACAGAATGTTTTTTAAAAAGTTTTCGCCTTCGGCGTCGGCACTCAGCATGAAACGACAAAATTCAAGCCGTCTCGGCGGATCTCCCTCTTCTAATGACTGGACTGGTTGGTAGTGATATGGATGTCGGCCTGACAAGTGAACTACAGACCAGACTTTCCACTGTGACATACCAAGCTCACGCGCTACGATGTTTGTCGATATGTTGGGGTCGTCAATAAAACGTTGAAGAATCAGCTCTTCGTCGTCAGCCGTGTATCTCCGGGAACGACCAGTGTCAATTTGCCTGGTTCTTTGGACGCTGCCAGTTTCAGATATTCGCCGATAAGTCGATCCGAAGACACTAACGTGTGGGAGTCGGCGGTTGGGAAAGCGAAGTCCATATTCTCTCCGCGCTTCAGCAGCGTTACCGTCTCAAAGTCCGTAACAGTAAATTATGTCAGCGTATTCTGGATTAGAATATGCAGCCATAGTCAGCACTTATGAAGGCACAGCACAGCACGAGAGCAAGATACGCGATAGGGATAGCCAGATAACAAAACACGAGCTTACGCGACGTAGAGTTGAGACTGACTAACGCTGACGACCAGAAAATCGCACCCCGAGTCATGCCGAGAGAACAATAGTAACCAATCACAAAGCTTACCGTGTGTTTGGAGTTCAAGCTCAGGTAAAACTACGAATACTACGAATAACAAACAAAATGTTGATTGTCTTACAATTTTACCTGCTCCCCATAAAACTCTTCTCTACCCTGTCATACATGCAAAAGTATTGACAATCATACCTTTCTGAATAGCTGATAAGACAAGGATATTTTCCTAGTAATTTGTACATCAGGCGTAGTATTTTATTTTTGCACTAGACAACAATTTGTATGGAGTAATAACAAAAATCACAAAAAAAAAAATGTTTGATTAGTGATATTTGCCAAGGTTTAAGGCATTTTTGAACTTTTAATTATTAACAAAGATCTGCTACGGCATCAACTACGATAATAACTTAAAATTTCTGTACTGTCGCGCCGTAAATAATTTTTAAATTGGTTTCAAATGATTTAATCTGGGATTATTCATAAAAACTCTAAAAATCGAACTAACTCAAAAACTACTGAATTTCGGTAGAACATTTGGTGGCTTAATTTGTTGCATTTTAACCCTACTATGACGTCCTGCAAGGAATACGTCGAGTTACCAGTAACCCTGTATAATAAAAGAAACATCTTGTACTTTCCCTTTAAGAATCACTTTTCAATGTGTGACCTTTAAACCATTGCCTACTACAAAATCCATACAATGTCTACACAACACTTTTCTTATGTATTTCAAAGTCTTTCAAAACAAGAGCAATATTACAAAACATAAGTTTCAAACTTTACCGAGTAACTTTGAATTCGACAACGTTTTCTAAGGTTTCTTTTAAAAATGACTAGAAATGGTCGTATGAAACTTTGTATTCCTTACCCTTTGGCATTAATTTGACATTTAACGTATGAAGAGCAGTGGTGGCTCAGTGGTATCGGCGTCGACTTACGAGTTGTAGGTCGTGAGTTCGATCCCATACAGGCACTTTACTTTGTGTATTTAATCTTATCACCACTGCTCTCAAAACGGTGAAGAAGAACATCGTGAGGGAACCGGCATGTTCTAGAACCAGAAATTTAAAGAAACTAGCTTCCGCCCGCGGCGTCGCCCGCAAAATATGTCGACAAATTATACACATAAACCTTCCTCTTGAATCACTCAACCGCATCAAAATCCGTTGCGTAGTTTTAAAGATTTAAGCATACATAGGGATTTAGGGACAGAGAAAGCGACTTTGTTTTATACTATGTAGTGATGTGACATCTACCAACCCCAACCGCGTGGTGAATTACGGCCTATTCCCTCTCACAGAGATGAGGCATGTGTCCCAGCAGTGGGAACATTATAGGCTCATTATGCTATTATGCTTGACAGTTATATTGTTTTTTTAAGGATACCGATCGAGACATTGATATATAAGCACTCATCGAATCTGCTGAAGTTGGGCTTCCTCGGCTGCAGTATGGGCACACCGAAGAATGAGAATGAGAAACAAGTAAGTATAACCTCACCCTTTTTTACGTGTTCACAAGCTGAACGATTTTAGCTTATCGTTTTGTAAAAAGAGGTACAGAGGCTAGCACACCAAGTTAGCTCAATCGGTCAATTTTTTTTTTGATAGGTTTTCAATTTTATTACAAGGAAGCAGTGATAGCCTATAGTAGTATGACCGTCGGACTGCCAAGTCTTAGGTCTCAAGTTCGAACCCAAGGCACGCACCTCTGAATTTTCAGATTCGTATGCGTATTGTATAATTATCACTTGCTTGAAAATCGGCGAAGGAAAACATCGTGAGGAAACTGGCATGCCTGAGAGATATTTCTCAACAGTATGTGATGCTAAGTCAGAGGCCCATGGGCAGCATTAAAACACCAGGTTAGTCACTAACCACACGAAAGGAAGAAGAACTTTATTACAAAATTATAAGGTTCATTTCCAATTGGCAAAATTTGACAGTTAGGTATAGCTTGATGTGCAGAAGTCGTCGGCGTCGCTGGTAACACATTGATCTTGAGTTGGCAAAGTCAAAATCAGATCATTTATTTCAAATACAAGGCACTTTTGAATTTCAAAATTAACAAAACAATTGTATTGATTAAAGTTGCCCAAAAGACATTTTAGTTTAGTATGGAGAAAAATCCCCACCGTTATTTTGTATAAAATAATAATATAATGCATGTGAACTCCATGTATGTATTTAGATAGAAAATACTACACCACAAATGGTGAAAAGAATATAAAAAACAAATAAAGCAATGAAAGGTATATTAATTATGTGATAAAAAATTGCCAGGTGGGAAATGTTTTAAAATAACTGCTTGACAAAGACGACACTATCGCAGAAGTGACGTTACAAATATGTTACTTTATACTAGCGGGTCGGATGTTTGTTACTAAATCACGCTAGAGCGGCTGAACAAATCTGTATGCACACAGATAGTTTATAACTTGGATTAACACATAGGATACTATTTATCCAGATATTAGGTACCCGTGGAATGATTTCCGACATCCGCTCGCGCTGTCAGAAACTAGAATTTTATACTTCCAAGCTTAATTTTGTTAATAGGGATTGTCCTGGTAAGCGGGATTGTCCGAAAGGGTTACCGCTAGCCCGGAACATAAAGGGCTACGGAAGGAACATGGATGGGTTTTAGTCAGTAAGAGTCTGACACTCCCTTCCGCTCCACCCAGAGCGGGAGCAGTCATTGGATGATTTCCCAGCCCTAAAAAAAAAAGCTTAATTTTTGTTAATAGCTAGGCTCATCAAAAGAGACAAATAATACAAGTAAATATTGAAAACTTCATCACCGAAAGAGCAACAATATGCAAATACATTCTGAACTTCAACACAACAATCAGACATTGAAAACAGATCCTTCACTTGACAGCAAAGAGACTGAACTATAAAGGTCATACGTCGAACTCAGAACTGCTTTCTTCCTCTTGCGTCATAGACTCGCCTTGCTATTTAAATGTCGAACCTTCGCGATCAATGTCGGAAACACTCGAACTTGTTCTGTATTGTTATGAAATGGAACGGGTTATGGGATAACGTTTATTGATAATTATGATCATGACATGACGTTGTTACTGTAATTGGCCAAAGATGTAAACAACAATGGCCGCTCGAATTTGAGTTTTTTTTTAAATTTGGTCTAATGATGTGGTTGTTTGAATTTTAAGTTAAGGGGTAATCAATGTTATAATTATAAATAACTTAGTTCTGCACATGGAGTAAAATAAATTAACAGAATTTTGATAATTTCCGTTTATCTGATTATGAAAAGTTAGGAATCAATGTTATAATTATAAATAACTTAGTTCTGCACATGGAGTAAAATAAATTAACAGAATTTTGATAATTTCCGTTTATCTGATTATGAAAAGTTTACTCCTAATTAAAACGTTTTATAGATAGAAAAAAAAACTATGAAAAAAAAATGCAAATTTTTAACGCCATCATCGTCTATAGATTGTTATTTTTATAAGAAGTTGTGCGTCGTATAGTGCAAGCATAGGAGGTTACGCTACGCTTGCCGCGTTCGATAAATTACATATCAAAGCACATTAAGGCTGAACCGTCAGGATAGCTCGCGAGTTGGTTGCTATTAATCAAAATATGATTGGTGGCCGTACATAATTCCATTAAATATTAATTCCGTAGAACAACATATTCAGCTGCATCCAGTTTTAGAAAAGGCTAGGCGGATAGATTGGTTGTGCATCACATAGTATGAAAAGGTTCTAAGAACAACCAATAATTAATGAATTTGATAACAGCTGGTTAGGTACTCGAAGATAATGACAAACTGTAAACTGTCATTCATACTTCCTTGAATTCCACTAATTAAACTTCAACCTTATGTAAATTCGTGTAAGTTGATTTTTGTGTGATCATGTCATCAATCAAAATTTTAAAGTCCTAAAACATAAATTGATTGCAATGGAATATGAGTTTTGTCTTCCATGACATTGAGTTTATTATTAAACAAATCAAAGCACCTCGAATGATTACGTATTATGTTATTACAGCACAGTACCGTGGAAAAATACTCGCGAGGGCTGAAGTTTGACTGCGTCCCTAGTCCAGCGGACAAGATCTTGTCGAGAGCCAACCAATGCGCGATGGAGTTCACAAACATCCGTGTAAGTATAGCTAGTAATAATAATCTATACTAATATTATAAAGCTGAAGAGTTTGTTTGTTTGAACGCGCTAATCTCTGGAACTACTGGTCCGAATTGAAAAAATATTTTTGTGTTGGATAGTCCATTTAACGAGGAACATCACGCTACGACCAAAAGGAGCCGAGCAGCAGGTGAAAGCAGCTAGTAATAGTATAAAGTTAGTTATAGGCATAACCAACCACATAAGCCACCGTATTCGCGGGCCTGTTGACGATGAGTAATGGGTAGCTCACCGTCCGATCAGCACCAGGCTCGTGCCGGCCGGCGCGTATATGTTCCACGCGCGCCTCAAAGAGATGTCAGCATATGAAGGAGCCCCTCAGGGCCATGCCTGCTGGGTAAGCGGGATTGTCCGAAAGGCTACCGCTACCACGGAACATAAAGGCCTAAGGAAGGAACATGGATAGAGAGAGACCCTTCACGAATCCATCGTCTGTGCATTCTGTGCATCAAACTAGATTTACTGCAAAAATAATTGTTGATAAAGAAATTCACTGATTGGTACGCAACACTGCTTTTTGTATTCACGTGTTTCTTTGACAATAAAAATATTTTTCTTTAATTCTTTCTAATATATGAACAATCTATGTACCGAGTTTCTGTCAATTAACCAATTGTGGTAATATCCTTGTTCCAGCACATCATAGTGGACATCAATCAGATCGATACGAGCAGTGTGGAGACGCTATCAAATCTCAGAAACTTCAGCTACCTGTCATTAAACATCACTAATAGGAAACTGCCGGAGCCATACGTTGGCATCGATTGGACCAGTCTGGTAGACTACTTCGAGGATCCGCTGAAGGTCGCTATTAATATTGTAAGTATAATCATTTTAGACAGCAGTGATAGCCTAGTCTAAGCGGGATTGTCCGAAAGGGTTACCGCTACCCCGGAACATAAAGGGCTACGGAAGGAACATGGATGGGTTTTAGTCAGTAAGACACTCCCTTTCGCTCCACCCAGAGCGGGAGAAGTCATTGGATGATTTCTCAGCCTTAAAAAAAAAAGTGATAGCCTAGTGGTGTGACCGTCGGACTGTCAATTCACAAGTCTCGAGTTCGAACCCGAAACACGCACCTCTGATTTTACCACCAAGTACATACTTACTTGTTATAAATATCATCTGCATACCAGTTACTTTTGTGTCCATACGATACTGAGTCCAGGTTTGGTTTACTTTAACTCACCGGGACGAGGCCTGTGCCGAACGGTGCGTTCGTGTTCAATGCGTGCCTCAAAGATATGTCAGCATGAAGGAAGGGGCCAGTTAGGTCCGAAGCCTGCCGGGTCAGCGGAATTGTCTGAAAGGGTTGCCGCTACCCTGGAACATAAAGGGCTTAGGAAGGTACATGGGTGGGTTTTAGTCAGTAAGAAACACACTGCCTTCCACTCCAATCAGATTAACCAAACTCTAAAAAAAATGGTCGGCATTACTTAGCCCTGAACCCCCGTCTCTTAACCCATTGATGGAAACTAAACGAGACACAATAGAAGTTTTATTGTTATTACGTCTATAGGCGATCAGTTTCCGTCAAATTGTTAATTAATTCTAATTTCCAACGTTGTTACAGATCGGGGTGCCATTCAGGCGACTGGACGATATCATGAACAAAGTTCTAGTGCCGGAAATGAGATTAGTATCGCTGAAAGTTATGTTTTGTAAATCTGTGAGTAACATTTTTAATACTTAATTTTATAAATGTAGCTGATTGAAACTTTAAAAATAAATTATAAGGTTATTGTGTATACAGGGTGGAATTTTTTAAAGTACCCTTAATACTGTAGTTAGCAAATTTTACTCAAAGAAAACTTTCCTTTATTTTTTAACAGAAAGAAAACTGCATTCAAAGATTTTCAAAAATTCGCTTGCCACACCCGGGAATCGAACCAACTAAAATCTGTAAAAAGTACACCCTGTACTTTTATTGCATCGATCGTTAGGATCACTTATAAGGATGAAATCTGTCGAAGCTTGATAAATTAAATGATAGGAAAACCATGAAATCTTAGATTATTTACAAAAAATTGTAAACTAACTAATTAGTTGCTCGAAATGGGCTCCATTTTCTTGGATACACAAATGTATTCTTGTAACGAATTCATTTCTAGTAACCTTTAATATCGTGTTGTGGTGAACATTATAAATCGTATTCTGAACTTCAACTCTCAACTCGTTTATTTTCGCATAAAATTTAATGAAAATTTGATTTTTCTATGATGTGCCTAGCCTTTTCCCAACTATGTTGGGGTAGGCTTCTTGATTTTTCACATATTCCCACAAAAAAAATCTCAACGGGTGAGATCTGGTGATCTCGTAGGCCATCTCATTGTACCGTTTGTACCAATCTTCAATCGTCTTATCTAAATAGTAACTCGTCATTTTCATGGATAAATGACGTTAAGGATAAAATTATTTATTACTAACATAAGTAAACAGATGGATCTTCAAGTTAAAGAGCTTTAACTTGACTCATTAAATTTATAAGTCCAGATTTCATGGTTTTCCTTTCTTTTAATTTATCAAGTTTCTTAGAAAGATTTTATCCTTATAATTGATCCTAACGATAAATGCAATAAAAGTACAGGCTGTCATTTTTACCGATTTTAGTCGGTTCGATTCCCGGGTGAGGCAGTGAATTTTTGAAAATCTTTGAATGCAGTTTTCTTTCTGTTAAAAAATAAAGGAAAGTTTTCTTTGAGTAAAATATGCTAACTACAGTATTAAGGGTACTTTCCCTTCAGGGGGCATTACAAAATTCCACCCTGTATATGGACACTTTTATAAAGGATTGGCCAGATGTAGGAAAATAAGAAAAAATTGAAAAAACGGAAGATAGGCCTTTGCCTTGCAGTGGCTCATAATAATACCCGGGGCTTCTGCGAGTTGGCTTGTGCACCTTGTACGCCCTCCTAAGGCCTGACCTTTGGAAGGCGTACCCCATACCCCGAGATATAATAACTGTCAAAGACAGTAAAAATAATAATAATATTGTGTATACCTTCGTTCTCAAAGTCAAAACTAACTCTTTGCAAATAAAGATAGGATACAATTTTCCTTAATAAAATTGCACGTGTACATTTCCGTTGCAGCTCTATACTCCTCTAATATCGCACGTGTCGCGTGTGTACCAACACTCGCTGGAAGAGCTGATGTGGGTGGACAGTCCCTACGACTCCGCCGACCCCTACCACCGCATCGTCAGGCCCGTGCCACAGAATAGGGTAGCTATTTTAACCAACTTCATAAAAATTATAGATAAAAAAATAGAAAATAAATTATAATATTTAAAAAAAAAGGCACGCACCTCTGATTTTACGCATATGTGCGTATTGTATAATTATCACTTGTTTAAAAATCGGTGAAGGGAAACATCGTGAGGAAACCAGCATGTCTTGAGAGATATTTCTCAACAGCACGTGGAGCTAAGTCAGAGGCCCATGGGCAGCATAAAAACTCTGACACCAGGTTAGTCACTAACCACACGAAAAGAAGAAGGGGACAAATAGAAAATAAAAGTTTGTGTGAAAGTTGGCAATTTTCAAAGTGTGATAAAAACAAAAATTATAACTTAGTACGTTTGTTGCACAGCCCCACAGATACGCACGCGTGAATCCGTTCGTGATAATGTGCTGGCAATGCTCTCATCTGCGACGACTCGTCATACACGGTGAGTTGTTCACACTGAATAATATTCAGAAATCAGAAATATATTTTTTTTGCATGGCACCACAATAGATATTTATGACAATGGGAAAGGTTTCCCAAGGTAGTCCCAAGCTAAGCAACGTAATGCTTGTGTTATGGTAACTAGATGGCTGATAAACTACTTATATACATTTTTTTTCTGTAAATATTTGTAATAGGTTTTTATTTTTTATTTGTAATAGGTAGGTTCAGTGGTTGGTCATATTTGGGATTAAAATCCGCTATGATCTCCCACTATAAGCATACAAAAAGAATTAATTACAAATTTTACACTCGACAAGCGAATGAGGAAAATGTTGTCAGGAAAGTTGTGAGCATGAATGTGGATGGCTATACAAGTAGAGGGAGACCAAAGAAACGATGGATGGAATGTGTGAAAGATGATATGGCTAGGAAGGGAGTAACTACCGAGATGACGACTAATAGAGAAGTATGGAAGAAAGAGACATGTTGCGCCGACCCCAAATTAATTGGGATAAGGGCAGGAGAATGATGATGACAGTCGACCCGATCTGTACTTAACTACAAATTAATTACATAAATGATTACATTCTTCCATTACTAGGTATAAGTACATTTAAGTCAAGATGCCAAATAAAGCTATTGTCAAAATAATTCCGATTTAAATAATTAATTAGGATTTTTAATTATAGTGTCAAAAAAGTAAATTAAGTCAAAAACTATTTGCTAAGTAAATGTCAAAATAGTTCGAATTTAAATAATTATGATTTGTAATTATAATACTGTCAAAGAAGCAAATTATACAATGTTACAACAATCAAGTCAAAGCAATACTAATAATAATATCCTTAAACATTTCACACAACGCCATATAGTCCCAAGCTAAGCAACCTAATGCTTGTGTTATGGTAACATGATGGCTGATAAACTACTTGTATATATTTTTTTTGTAAATGCAGATATTTTATAGATAGAAATCACCCAGACCCGGAACAAATACTTGTAGGTCGCACAAATATTTGTTTCGTGCGGGAATCGTACGTGCGACATGTTGCGCAGCAGTCAATCGCTCAATCACTGCGCCAACCGTGTCGAATGAATAATAATAAATAATTATTATTATTTGGTTTATTTGCTTAAAATGCGGTAGGTAAAAGATGTTACAATAAATTTAGTGCAAAGACACATTCTGCCATGCAGTGATGGCATGCAAATGTTCAAATTCAAATTCAAATCATTTATTTGCGAAATATGGGTAATTCTAGGGTGTCATTTTTATAAAAGTTCTTTAGACCATATCCTACCATGACAGGTGTGCAAAATATTACAATAAAATTTATAAACTATAACATATTAAATTACATATTGATTAACAATTGCATTATTTATACATTATATAATTGGACAATTACTGGACTTAATTATGAAATTGTTTTATCATTTAAATAATCATTAACAGAATAGTAAGCTTTTTGAATCAGATACTTTTTTAATTGGTTTTTAAATAGATTGAAATTATTAAATTCTTTTATGTACTTAGGTAGTTTATTATATATTCTAGGGCCCATACAAAATGCACTCTTATCAAACATAGCCGTTCTATGGCGTATTGCACAAAGTGTACTTGCAAGTCTTCCACTTTTTAAAGTTGCATATTTATTTAGGTTAATTCTTATGTCTAATGCTAGCTCATAGATATACAATGATGGGAAAGTGAGTATTTTTAAATTAATAAAGTGCGGTTTACAAGTTTCCGTTGATTTTAATGCACAAATCGCTCGGATACACTTCTTTTGAGCTTTAAAGATGGTTTCTCTCTCAGTGGCGTTCCCCCAAAACATTATACCATATCTAAGTGTCGAACCAACATATGCATGATAGGCAGACAGGAGAGCACTTTGATTTACAAATTTTCGAAGCATATAAATGGCATACGAATAACGACTGAGTTTTGTACATACTTGTTCAATATGTGTCTTCCATGTCATGTCTGAGTCTATGTGTAGTCCCAGAAATTTTGTAGTGTTGATTTTGTGTATTTTTATTTGTTCGTAATTAATATTTAGAGTGCTTTGTTTTGAATTTCTATTTTTAAATGTCATTATATATGTTTTAGTTAAATTTATTTTGAGATCATTTAGATTTAACCAGTTAACGATAGATGATAGCGTAGCGTTTATTTCATGTTCATATGTCTTAGGGTCTTCAGATATAAATATTACAGTACTATCATCAGCGTACAGAACCATGGGCGGTTTGATTGATTTAGGGAGATCGTTTATATATATAATAAATAGCAAAGGCCCCAAAATGCTTCCTTGTGGTACACCTTTATAGACTCTTATTGGTGCTGATAAGTGTTTCTTTTCTTCTTTTGTGGTATGCGAAATGCTAGATATTTCAGTTTGTTGTTCTCTGTCACTTAAGTATGATTTTATGAGCTCTCTAGCATTTCCTCGTATTCCGTAAGTTTCCAATTTATTCAACAGCACATCATGATTGACGCAGTCGAAGGCTTTTGTCATATCCATATAGAGTGCTGTGACTTCTTTTTTATTGTCTATACCTTTTAGTACCATTTTCAAAAAAGTGTATAATGCATTGTTAATCGATTTATTTTTCCTGAAACCCATTTGTTCTTCCGACAGAATGTTGTGTTTTTCGAAGTAATTATATAGATTGCTATAAATAACTTTCTCAAAAACATGTTGAATGGTAAACAGGTAAAACTTAAATTTAAGTACTACTTACAATATAATTATTCCTTCTTGCTTCAAAATCGGTGAAGGAAAACATCGTGAGAAAACCAGCATGTCTAAGAGATTATCGCTCACCAGCATGTGCAGGCCCATGGGCAGCATAAAAACTCTGACACCAGGTTAGTCACTAACCACACGAAAAAGAAAGAAAGAATGCATTCCTGAAGCGGTAGGACTGGCATGATTTTTTGTTGAGAAATTCGCTGACTGTATAAAAATTATGCGATATAAACAATATACTATGCGATATAACAATAATTTTTCGAAGCCACGCAGAATTTATTGTATGGAAGTTCTATTATCCAGTGAGGTAAAGAAACAGTGCGCCTGAACAGTTCTAGCCTAGGTACAGGGATTTTTAATAAACACTGTGTAACTTTTCGTTTGTTAAATTTTAACACTTGGCAAGAATGCTTCAAATAAAAGTAATACCACGTCCAATGGCGTAGATATGTACTGTAGAGCCTGGATGAAACCTTATATGAAATCCAGGACTGGTCGTTTAGAAAATAACTGACAGCATTCGAAATTTCAAAAATCCTACTACTATTATAAAGGCGAAAGTTTGTAAGTATGGATGTATGGATGTTTGTTACTCTTTCACGTAAAAACTACTGTATAGATTTGGATGAAATTTGACACAGAGATGGTTTATATCCTGGATTAACACATAGGATATTTTTTATCCCGGTAGAACATTCCTGTGGGATAATTTCCGACCTCCACGCGAGCGAAGCCGCGGGCAGAAGCTAGTTATGGAATAATTTGATAGGTTTTTATGAAATCAAAAAAACACGGTCAGTAGCCGTGCTACCGAACACATGTATTCTTTGTTATGAGTAGGTTACGTCACTTGTGTGACGGAGCATCACTTGTGGACAAGAAGGCGGGAAGTCAAGATGGCGTCCCAACCAACGAACCACGTTGGCATGTCTCGTGTAAGAATCTAATAATAAAGACAAGAATAATTGAAGACCAGTGTTATTATTAAATGCACTGACCAAAACATTCTTTAAAAGTAATATAATTCAATAGTTGCTGCCCCGTGTGTTTCTATTTGTAGGATATAAATTCCTACAACACAACACACTACACGAGCTCTACCTACCTCTGAGAGCTCCCTAAGTGAATGCCCATCTGGTCTTCACAGTACCGTATGGGCAAGAAAGCCTAGGCCGTAGCGCAAGCGCCTCTGCCTGCCTTATTTCGTTGATACAAGCACTACTTATCCTCTAGCTTGGCTCTACCCTGCTGCATATTTTCTTAAAAACATAAAATAACATTGCGCCTCGTTTCCTAAAGGGTTCGGCAGAGGTGTCCATAGAAGTTACACCCACTTTTCGTCAATTATGTTTAAGTCCCGTGTAATAGAGGGCGAGTGTATTGCATCAACCGGGCACAAATCCAGACTCCGGGCTTTAGCGGGATTATCTGAAAGGGTTACCGCTACCCCGAAATGCAGAAGGCTAAGGAAGGAACATGAATGGGTTTTAGTCAGTAAGAGTCTGACACTCACTTCGCTCCACCCAGAGTGGGACGAGTCGTTTGTAGATTTCCCACCCTCAAAAATTTATAGACTTCAGGCTGTTACCAAGAAATTTCACCACACAGTTAAGCGTTTTTTCCTACATTTGTGTAACCACAAAAAGCATTTTCTGAATCTTGTCTGTCGATATTTTACTAACTAAAATAACAATATTGATACAAATAACTGAACAGGCATAAATCTTCAACGAATCTGCCTAGCCTTTTCTCAACTATGTTGGGGCCCGCTTCCAGTCTAACCAGATGCAGCTGAATACCAGTATTTTACATGGAGCGACTGCCTATCTGACCTCCACAACCCAGTCAGTAACTGGGTAATATGGTAAGGACTGGCTGCCAGACATACGGGCTTCTGACTACCCGTAACAAATGTCAAAGATCCACGAACGACAGTCGGGAGCAACGGCTTAACGTGCTTTCCGAGGCACGGAGGAGTCTCGTTATGTAAAGATTGCGTAGCTTAACCTGAAATCGATCCGTGCGGCTGTTATCTTATCAAATCTTCTACGTATGTATCATTTTATAACTTACACTATTTCTTATTACAGGGTACTGGGTATGGCAATACGACATTCTCGGCTTCGTGCGCCTGCGCAAGGATCTGCGTTATCTGGAACTGTCAGCGATATACCACTGTCAGGACGAATTCCAGAACTTAATAAAGTCGAGTGACGAGGGCGCCATCAGAGTGTTGAGCGGTGATTCGCCGCAGCCCCTTCAGGAGGAGCTTATACGTGTGAGTTATACTGTGGTATACCATCCCTAGTTAGATTGCACAACCTTTTAAGCTTTTGAACACCATTGTCACATATACGTGACAAGCAAGCGCATGCCCCGTACGCCAATGACACAAATATGTGACAATGGCAACAACACTGTAACACGAAATAACCAATTAAATCATTACTTTTGTGAGCGTTTATAAAGATATCTAAAAAATTGAAGCCCTCGTAAGTATTTAATAACATGAAACAAATGAACATACACCATAGATTTTGAGAAAAAATAAGTTTGTAGCTTGGCGTGGAGGGCACGCGCGTGCTCTGGCGTTCAAAGGTTAATAATAGGAATTAGTACTTACTTAATTTTTTTAGCTAGATTGTTAAAAAATATTAATTAGTTTATAATATTATTTAGTACAATAAATAATTAGTTTTGTAAAATTACAAGATTTTAATAATTACGCGATATATATAGGACCTCAGTTAAACTGAGGTCCTTTTTACAAGACTTTTTTATCTCGTTAGTTAGTATATATGCGTGAAATCTTGCTAGCTGAATTAAAATCTGTCCCTGTCGTCCTACCTCAGGAGGTGAACCTGTACATCGAGGCCCCGTGGCGGCCCGTGCGCTGGCCCGAGCTGCACCCGGCGCTGCGCGCGCGCGCCTCCAGCCGCCAGCGCGCGCAGTACGTGGCGCGCGAGGCCAGCGCGCCCGCCGGCCTGCCCGCCGGCCTGCCCGCCGGCCCGCAGGGCGAGCGTGAGTGTGCCTGTGGACACAGCAATGCTATTCTGTAAAAATCTCACCGTGAAAACTTAGGTGAAGGGAGCCGTCAGTGGTGCCTATCCAAAGCGTCAGGTGAAATCAAATCATTTATTTCAAATAGGCACTTTTGAACGTCAAAATGAACAAGAAATAGAATTGATTCCAGTCGCCCCTTCCAAAAGGTAGTTTCCAAAAGTAGGAAGTGATAGCTCACTTGTAACTTGAGAAACGTCGGAAACCGTTCCCAAACGAGAATTAAAGTCCCAGCCAAACAAGGTTTTAGCGTTCAACTAAGTGTTCACTGTAAGATTTTTATAGAATATGTCAGCAGCTTGTCTGTTCTGTCAAGTCTCTCTGTGAAAACTCAGGTGAAGTGAACTTGAAATACACCTTAGGTTTTTTTTTTTTTAAGGCTGGGAAATCATCCAAACCCATCCATGTTGCTTCCCTAGCCCTTTATGTTCCGGGGTAGCGGTAACCCTTTCGGACAATCCCGCTTACCCGGCAGGCTTGGCCCTGAGGGGCCCCTTCATATGCTGACATCTCTTTAAGGCGCGCGTGGAACATATACGCGCCGTACGGCACGGGTTTGGTGCTGATCGGACGGTGAGTCACCCATTACTCACCGTCCGCAGGCCCGCGCCTACGGTGGCCGGGAGTCGTCACGTGGCTCCCGACGCCCGGGGCGTCTCCTGCGGCGGCTGGGACGGGAGGACCTTTCTCTCTCCCATCCCGCCACCTCCTTCGCGAGCATAACTTTTTCGCAGAAGGAGGTGACTGCCTCCCACTCCCTCTCGCCCCGGACCATGGCTTGCACCAGGGTCGGGCGCGAGAGGTCGCCGCCGCCGATCGCCTCTACGAGGACACGGCGGTGCTCCGCCCAAGCGGGGCAGGTTTGCACCGTATGCTCCACCGTGTCCTCTGGGCGATTCTCGCGATGGTCACACCCGGGCGTTTCCTCCCGCCTGATGATGTGCAGGAACCTCCCGAAACATCCATGTCCGGTGAGGACCTGCGTCAGGCAGTAGGGGCACACCTTAGGCTAAGCGGGATTGTCCGAAAGGGTTACCGCTACCCCGGAACATAAAGGGCTAAGGAAGGAACATGGATTGGTTTTAGTCAGTAAGAGTCTGACACTCCCAAAAAAGGCTAGGGAATGACACTTTTAACAGCTCACTTCACCAACTTGGGTGAGATTTTTACAAAATAGATTGGCAGATATCCTAAAACACCGGTATGCGCTTCGGGAATCATCGTCTATCAACGGAAATACAAACGCGCCATTATGAGATCTAATATAGAGCTGTTACAACCATGGAAGTATTTACCCATTTTATATTAAAACGATTACTAAATTATACATTCACCACTCGTACATAATTCCAAAACACTTTTAAAAAGTTTTTAAGTGACAGCTGACGTTCTGCGACCGCACTATTTTCTATTCGTTATAACATTAGACAAATAACGGTTTCCCTTTCGTTATTTCTATATAGACGTATATTAAACTCCGTTATTTCACGTTACATACGAAGCAATGTTATCTATTAACCATTTACATTAAAAAAACAACTGTAAAGTGCAGTTATGTCTACAATATTACACAATAACTGTCGTTATTTAGCCGTTATTTTTCTAATGTTATAATAAACGGAGTATAGGTGTTCCGAAAAAACGAAACGTCATGAAGTAAAAGGGGTAATTATCTACTCAGTAGCGTGCCATTCGTGCTAATTCGGAAACACGAAGATTCCCGAGCCGTATACCTGAAAAAGTTATTTTTAAACCCTGTCATTATTCCTATTATAACTGATTCCATGATTCATTCATAAATATCATTTCTCAAAAAGACAGCAAACATACCAAACTGCCCGTAGTGGTATATTTTTGGAACGAAGTTCCTTATCGCGCGTTGCGAAAGGGAATTAAGACGGAATTAAGAGCAAAAGTTGTAACGACACTTTTTTTGGAGTAAAATATGATTTCTTTTTAAACAATATTTTTTGATTAGTTAATTTTAGATAAGATTTTTTGTTGATTATTATAACTTAAAAAAAATAAAATGTTATTACAATTCCTTCACTAATTAATCGAAAGGAACTTCGTTCCATCCGGGTGTCCCTTTACACATCTCAAGTTTTTTCTCGTTTGCGCTCGCAAATTTTTATTAAGAAGTACAATCATATTAGATTAAATTCAAAGTCGAATAAAATCAAAGTATCATTTAAGCTTGCTTTTGACCAAAAATGCACCCTAACTGTTATAACTGTAAGTTTATTTTAGCTTATTATTTGTACAGGTGGTCGTGTAATCGATTGGTGAACTACTACTGCTGCGGGATACGGAAGACTCATATCTGCTAAGTATTATATTTCGATAAAACACCTTGTGATAATTGGAATAAAGTTGAAATTACGGTAAAGGGAGGGTATTGGATAAGTCTAAGTTGGATTAATACGAAAAAAGGCTTCTGACGTTATTGTTTTTATTCTTGACTGATTTTACGAGCATTTCATTTGACAAATATATAATATAGTCTTTCGATATCTACTTAACTATTTACTTTGACTGTTGCTCATATAAAAATATAGAATCTCACAGTATTAAAAACAAAAAATCCAATTTAGATTGATCCTAAAATGTTTGATAGAAAAATTTACAACCGGTATGACGAGTTGCTTTCAATAATATTAATAAAGCAACGAACGATACAAAATAATAAGGCCACGTTCGCACGGGCGGACTCTCGATGCTGAGACGAACATTGAGAAAAAGAAAACTTAACTTGTTTTCAACTCTCGCCGCTAAGCAAAAAAGGCGCGAAAAAAATCAACGCTGAAAAATTTGCCCGTGCTTAGCCCGGGCTAATACAGTGTGTTAGGTTAGGACATAACTTACAGGGGGTATAGTACTCATGGAAATGAACAACTTTGACTATGGTACCAGCTCTGAAATATGAAAAAAACAATATCAGCTGTTCAGTACATTTATGTTCGCATAGTTCGTCAAAATGTATGGAACAGCAGATTTTTTTTTTTTCATATTTCAGTGTTGGTGCCATAATCAAAGTTGTTCATTTTCATGAGTTCTACACCCCTTGAAAGTATGTCCCTCGTTTAACCTAACACACTGTAAGTTTTAAAAATAAATTCAACGCTATATTATTATGATATGGAAAGTAGCTACCGACTTTAGATAAACAAAATCAAAAAATGGCATGAGTTTCTTAGTTTTATAGTTTCTTTATAACTTTAATATTATACCCGTAGCTGTAGGGAAAATATAAAAAGTATAAAAAAAAATGTTTTTTGCTCTGTAAATGTAAAATTTATCGAACTTAGAGCCGAAAGTTTGAATAACTCAAAATTGACGGCCTAAAGTTGTCTGGAAAATCTCTTTACTTGTCAATAATCATTACTTTCTAGGTGTAAAAGTATTAAAAAGAATATATCTTATATGAATATGATCGCATATCGAATATCTGTTACCAAAATGCAAGCGATCTGTTTATTATAAATATATGTGCCGCTGTTATCAGTATTTAAAGCGGTATTGGAACGAAGCGCGTTGTTAAACATTTACAAAAATATAAAGTTTTATTAGCAAAATTATAAATATTGCTTCTGTGATCTTATGCGCACCGTTATATTCAACCTTTTTTTCCTTCTACCGCTTTAGTGTCGTTCACACGTAGAGAGTTTCTCGACTCGTGGAGACGATTGTCCAAACGAGATAAAAAGTGACTCGTGTTAACTCGTTGTAAGATCTGGAGAGATAAAATCGTCTCGCATTTAGAAATTAGTAGTATCCGAAGTCGCAGGTCGATTCTCGAATGATATAATCATATTCGAGTTTTGGTTCATGCCTAGAAATAATCGCCTTCTTGTCTCGCATGGATACACTCGCTACTCGCAGGTCGAGTCACTCTTCCTGTGTGAACGAGGCTTTAAATAAGTACCTGATCAAAAGTACTACAGAGTTATACCAACAGTTTTTTTTTTTACATAAATTCGAATTTTAAATAACAGAAAGAGTTCCTGATTCAAATGTAGAATACGGCATGATTATAATTTTTAATAAAAACGAGTTCTTATTAACGATTTGTTCACAATCACTGAAGTATTTAGATGTGTTATAATAAATAACAAGCTGTAAATAAGCTCTAAGTGTAGATTTCTCTGTAATAAGTATTAACAGAACGAGTTTTTCTGTAAAAATAATAAAAGACGTTACTACTACAAAAGATTAACAGACAAAGTTTATACCAAAATTCTAATCAGAAATATTGTAATCATATTTATAAGACATTTACTTATATTATGGCTCTTTTACACCAGTCGTTTTATCGTCGTTTTCCATCACGCGGTATCTACGCGGGGTGTAAATGTACCCTTAACGAAGCCGATTGTCAGTTGTCAATTCTACCCGTTATTGTTTTATTTTTTGTACTGGGAACCTTTTGGCTATGGAAATATTAAACAAAGTCAAAGTTACAACATAATCTTTTTAAGTAAAATAAGTTTTAAATGGGAACCGTCTGGTTACGGAGATATTAAAGTCAAAGTTACGACATTATTTTAAAAATGTATATCTGAACTCTAACCTTTTGAGCGCCACGGTCGAATGTAGCCGACAAATGAAAACATGCCCAACACGCCACCTTCGGTTAAAGCCGACAAGAAAATAAAATGTTTAGAAGCTTGGCGCTCAAAAGGTTAAATACTCTCATAATCCCTGTTTCATTGCACGCACACATATGCACAATATTTTGCGTGTATTACATTGCGCACTATCGGAAACAGCGAATTGAACACCAAACAACGTTTCCCAGCAATTAATTTTGCACAGAGTAACTTAGTTTGATGAACAGAATGCGTAGACGACGGCTTCGTAAAGAGTCTTGTATCTGAACTAAAATGACCGTGACTGCCCAACCGCATTTTTTTGTATAAAATATTATAGATCTAGTCCTTACGATAAAACGACTAGTGTGAACACCCAATGCTACCCCACCTTGCCTAAAATGAACATTTCAATTTGATTCGATAAAGATTTGCTTTAATATTTCGTTTCCTTAGTAATAGAACTGTAATAATATAGGTAACACAGAGAAAGGCCGAATGATATGTTTACTGGCAACATCTCTCAAAAATCGCGAATTTATCATGTAGTTGTAATAATTGCAATGTTAGAGAAAAAAGATTCTTTAATTATAACACGTCACAGTTGTAATGGAACCTGCAGTCAGTTATTATTTAAATAAAATATAGATCTGTTTAATTATATTGTTCGGAGAGTTTCTAATGGAAGGCGTTTTTCAATGTTCAAACTGAACGCGATCAAAACGTCTAAACCGAGTTCAAGAGTTGTCAATGTCATTATTGTTTAGGAAAATTAACACTGACAGCTTTTGCACGCATTTAAGATATGCTGAACGCATTCAGTTTAATGGTGAAATTATCAATGAATCAAAGATAGTCTATATTAAAGATACTGCGTGCTCACATTCTTATTTGATGCTGTACAAGACAATACAAATCAATTAATTAATCTATTAACTCAAGCAGGTTTCATTACAGCTTCGACAGTGTTCATGCGCCAAAAACGAAGTCTACAATCGCACAAATACTAACATAGCGACATTGACCAAACATAGAACAATTTTTGCGAGTCGTACGAACTTTTGGTGTGCGGTAGAGTGAAAATGATAATTAAATACACTCGCAGACTCTAAATTGTGCCTGTGCATGTGAGGTATAAAGGCCTAAATATTGATGGATCAAAGAAAAAGTTTTTATGCAATTTTCATTCCGACATACTGGCATTAATTTGGTGTCATCATTGTTCCGAATTTGAATTCGCAACAATTTCAAAAAATAAAAAATCAAAAGGAGCACGATTTAGGAGTGTGCGCGTGTATCTAAACGAGCGTGAAACATCCATCTAGTCAAGGGACCCGTAGAAAATTGTACATATAGACAAGATGATAACCAACGGGTTCACGAACATTGCACAAAACGAATAACAAAGTATTACAAATACATAATTTATATCAACGTAGAGCTTTAAGCGAACATTCGCGATACTGTATCAAATACAGTGATTTTTAATATACAAGTGCCACTGCTACTAAGCTGTAAACAAGATTGAGAATGTATTAAAAGACGAACGAATATAGGAATATTTTATTAGGGATTGTAGGCAGACTTACGAACCAATGCAGCTAGAAACTAGTAAAAACAAATTATTAAATATGCATTTTTAAAGGTTGACGAGACAGCAGTTCGCTGTGACGAAAAGCGTTTTTACAATTAAGAGTAACGATTAGAATGAACGATACCATAAGATTCGACGGCATGGGCGTGGCTTGGTTCGAAATTAGAACGATTACATATGGGTTTCACTGATTGGGTGTGGGTTAACGACGACAAACCTTTCTGTTACAGTTGTTTTTTTTAAAAAAACAACAACTAAACCTTATAATAAAAAAAATATACTACATAGTTGAAAGATCCAATAATGCCATCATGCCAGCATTTGATATAACGTGTCTTGCAACCCATACGTTCGTATACCTACCATTTGAACGCCATTTTCACATAAATGCGACAAGTAAACGCATGCGACAAAAAATGCGGGGTGCACTATGACACGAAATAAAAAAAAACACCTTTTTGTATGTGTATTCAAAATTGAAGCTAACATAATAAATTGCATGAAACAAATTGAAATACAACATGGATATAGAGAAATTTATAAAAGCAAAGAATTTTGTGACTTGGCGTGTAGAAGCGCGTGCGTTTATGCGTTCAAAAGGTGAAACTGTATTTGGCCATTATTATTGCTAGTGTTTACTGCGGGTCTCCAAGCTACGCCCATGTTCGTATATTCGCGATAAACCTTCACAATCCCGGATGTAGTGACATAATGCTCCGTCCCCCATCATATTCAAACGAATGCATTTGAAATTATAGACTGACACCGCTCGGTCGGCGAATGTGTAGATGCAGAAAAAAATCTCTGTGATGATGAATGATGCCTAAACGAACCTTATTAAATACCGCTGCCATTCTATAAACACTTAATTTAGAGTATTTTAGCCCCTCTCGGACAAATCCATTAGTTTTAATTATTAAATTAACCATTTTATTTTTCTTAATTATTATTGTTATACAGGACCATAAATATAATAAAAATCAGGTTCCAGAATAGGTATTACTAATATTAATAACCTTATTAAAGATCTGATTATTACAATCAAAATAATAAGCCAATGTTAATAATAAATACAGTCACGCACAATATTTGTGAAAGAATAAAGAACAAAAAGAAAAACATTCTCACATGCCTTTATAGTATAATACGCTGAAGCTTCGAAATTCAAATTCAAAGCTTAGAACATTCGAAATTCCAAAACCATTTTCAATTTTAGATTATGTATTAGTATAGGTAAGTCTTGTTTGATTGGGACAGTGTCATAATTATTACAAAATGTATTGAAAATCGAATCCATGTCTCACTTTATGTATTTAATTTCATCACCACTTCTTTCAAAACGGTGAAGGATAACATTGTGAGGAATCCAGCATTTTCTAGAGCCAAAGAATCCCAGACCTGTGGCATCCACCAGCCTCACTTCGCCCGGGTGTTAGATTATGGCCCACTCACTCTCATAGAGAGGAGTCCAGTGTCCCAGCAGTGGGAACATCACTGGCTGATTAAATGTATAGACTATTGTACAGACGCCAGCACATCAAGCTATCCCTAACTGTCAAATTTTCTCAATTAAAAATGAACCTTATGTCTTTGCAATAAAGTTGAAATACTATCAAAGAAATTTGACAGATTGTGGTAACTTGATGTGCTGGCCTCTGTACAAATAGAACAGATTATAACCAACAGGCTGACGAACATTAGACAAAACGAATAACTATTTTTTTTTAAGACATAACTTAAACAATATGTTATGGTTATTTTTGCCTTGATTATACAGGGTTATTTGTAAAACACCAGAAACCTCTTAAGAGGTCATTGTACTCATCATTATGAACAACTTTTACTATGGGACCAAACCAGAAATCGCGAAAAAAAATTCAGCTGTTCCCTACATTTATGTTCGTATAACTCGTCAAAATGTAAGGAACAGCTGATTTTTTTTCGCGATTTTAGGTTTGGTCCCATAGTAAAAGTTGTTCATAATGATGAGTACAATGACCTCTTAAGAGGTTTCTGGTGTTTTACAAATAACCCTGTATATAGATCGAGTAACCTCACATCAGTTTTATTGTAACTATGAACATCATTATGTTCTTAAATTACAATCTTTGGGTTCCTAAGAAAAGCTGTCAACGGACCCATCCATTACAGAGCATTTTTTGACGTCTTAATGTCAAATAGAACTGGTTTAAATGACGGATTGTCATGATAGCCGTTAATATGATAGAACCGCTTTAACGGAATTTGAAGTGTTAAGGTGCGTTTCCACCAAAGATGTGTGAGACTGCGTAGCAGCGAATGTGCGTAAAACTAACCAATAACAACGCTAGCTTAGCTCAAGCTATGAAAATGAATTCTGGTGGATACGCAGTCTTAGACCCGTCGTCTATGACGCAAAAAAAGTAACCAGTTCCAAACTGAAGTTAGCAATGAGCTCCCTGAATGTCTCAGCAATAGTATTTCAATGACGCTACAGCCACGGGCACCAATATGTATACACCTAGTAATTTTCAGAACCGATTTTCTCGTAAAATAACGATTTCAACTTTGAGATACGACAGGTACGGTAAACCTATTGATTCCAAAATACAATGTGTGTGACAGCAGACAAATTCAACAACAACTAATCGCAAACTAGTTAATAACATGTGCAGGGCTCCATATGACGTTCCCGAATCCTCGTAGAAACTGCATGCGTTTCCTTTACGTCTATAAAACAACGTACAAACCTGTGGAACTCCTGTACGAAGGGAGCCCTTCTATCCCTCTCAATGTCATCGATTATAGACCCGCAAATGTCGGCCTTAACATAAAAATAAAAGCCATTGTAAACTGACTAATTTAAATAACAATAAAATAAAATTTGCAATAAGCTCTCTAAACTGTCTTATAGACGTTCTCTTTTAAGATATTATCTTTTATTTTTCAACTAATAGAGAATCAATTTTTAATAGTAGAGTAGGTAGTAACTATAGTACACCCAAATTTCGCCCGTTTTGTTTAAGTCCCATTTAATAGGGAGCGAACCTATTGCCATCTACCGGCTACAAATCCACTCTCCAGATTGCTACGGAGAAATTTCGAATACAAGGAGCAAATGACACTTTGCCCGACTCGGAAATCGATGCAGACGTCGAAATATTTGCAATTATCATTAAGTGGTGATAAATCTTACCTGTCTCAATTGAACAAGACCAATAGGCCAATATAAAAGGTCAGTAAAATTATTGCTTCAAATAGTTTGTAGTACTAAGTACTCTTTAAATTTAGAGCACGATAAAATTATATGAAAAAAAAAATGTTTAAATAATTTCCTTCAAATATTTTTTATGACATTTATAAAAGTTCGAATGCGTATAAACGTAATTTGTAAGGCAACGAAGAGACTTACCAACATACATTCCCTGAGACTGAGAAAAGCATAGAAGAGGCTAAGATCATAATAACAACGTTATAAATACCGGGTCATTTTTCAATGACCGGCCAAATTTTCACTGGGTGTTCTACCCATGAATGTGAACAACTTTCACTATGGGACCAACTCTGAAATCACGAAAAAAAAATCAGCTGTTTCCTACAAAATATCAATACCTACTCGACTAAAATGTATGAAACAGCTGATTTTTTTTTCGTGATTTCAGAGTTGGTCCCATAGTGAAAGTTGTTCATATTTATGGGCAGAACACCCTGCGAAAATTTGGCCGGTCATTGAAAAATAACCCGGTATATAAAACAAAATAATATTAAGAAATCAGATCGTATGGACAAGAGGGACTGGGAAAAGTAGGCGTTCAAATAGGCCCTTATGGCTTGTATCACAATACGAAGGATTGTAAATCAAAACTCGTTTGCGCAAAAACGTAAATAACCCAATCTATATTGTCAAAATGAATGACTGCGTTTCACAATTACCCCACTGGGATCTAATGTCGCTAGTAGCGTCCCAAAACATCCCAGATATGTATATACAAATTTTACATAAGTATGTACCTTGCATACATATAGGATATCGCTCACATAAATTTATTAAAAACATACGACTCCTCCTAGCGTGGTCGTATTTAGATTCATACTAAATACACGCCACACCTATACATAGTTAGTATGATTGAAATAAAGGGATGCCACAATTTACTAGAACATTTTTCGTGCGTGTTGACGGAATTAAATTTCGAAAGTAAAATAAAACTAATTTAAATAAAGAAAAAGTATTTATACTAAATATATAACTAAATACACTCATAGACAAAAAACGTCCTGGCCACAAAGCTCTCATTTCAAATAAGCCATTACAAGCCACTTCTGAAGAGGAAAAAAAATAGAACGCCTTCCAAATGGTAGTTTCGTATGAAAAGAAAGCAAGTTACTCCATTTTACTGCAGCAGTCTGGCGAATAACTTTTTTAAAACTGGTAACTCTTGTTCCTACGGTCTGATATTAAGAACTATATGACAACACAAAAGTGAGTGTTTATTTTTATTGTGATAATATCGTCACGAGTTGTACTAAAACAATTACTGAGCATCTTATTCATTCCCGCCTCTTAGTTTATTGATAACGTTATTATTTAACTCTGTCCTACAATGAATCTCTCTAAAATAATAATAATTAAACTAAAAAATTACAGTTGCGAAGAATTGCATTAATCTTTTTGGCTTGCTCAATACTTTATCATAATATTAAAATGTGATTAGAAATATCTAAGCCTGTTATTTTATTTTGCCGAAACAGCTGCGTTTGTAAAATGTTCTGCTCAAATTATATATTTTATAGCAGAGTATACTATCGCTAGCGAATGCCAAGTATCGTCGGCACTATAATATATATAAATTGTTCATCGAAAAAATCAACCTTAAAATTTATTGTAATGGATTTTAAATCCGCCATCTTTAAAATAAAATGACCTTCCTAATCAGAGATTGTTCTGGTATAGTATAGTTAAAATCTCGCTGCAGACTCGGTCATAAATCATTCGAGTGTTTCGCTCTCTTTCTCACTCACGGGCCTTATGGGCAGGCCACGCCCACACGTAGTCCTGTGCATTACTGCAGTCGATGAGTGATATCGATAGTTTTATATATTTATAAATGGGTGATAGAAATAAATACACATTTTTTTATTTTATTACCAAATTTACTACAAAGCATATTAAATACATACGAGAAGGAAGTCTCGTAAAAACACATTAGTACTCATTAGTTAACCTGCATACTTAATGAATGCAGTATGTGTACGTGATAACTTTAATGATTCTGTTATCGATAATGGCCTTGAGCGCGCGCAACTAGCGCACATCCCTACTCCGATTATGATTTATGACCAAGTCTGCAGCGAGATCTTAACTATACTATAACAAAAAATATTTACAAAGTTATATAAACAGTATTTTAATGAGGACAGAGTTCAAATAGCAATTTTTATACCACCAAGACTCAATAAGGCTGTGAGATAACTGAGATCGGTTTGGCATCTTATGATGAACAAATATCAATTTATATAATAGGGAATAATCATTGTAACATATTATCTTACACGGAGAGTTAAAAACTCTGACATTTGTTACTGAAATATGCCATTTATATACAGCGGGTATTATTTTTAATATATGATAGAAAATAAATGAATGATAGATCATCCCAAAAAAGGGATATTCGCCTCAGAATTTGTAACTTTTCGTGTATTTACGCGCACAAAGTGCGATTTCTTTCAACACTCTTGTACTAACGATTTTTTACAAGTACTTGCCATCGAAAAGTGTCGCTTGAAATCGCACTCTTGTCGCACTCTATCGCTAAACCGAATTGCCTAGAATTAGACAAATTGTTTGTACTTATCCATCTAATAGAGATATTTAAAGGGAATGTCGGAAAGTGATGTAACGTGATATAACAGTTGTATGTGAGGTCCATTTTGTTTTATTCATTGATTATTGTTTTTGTTAACGTTCAACGGACCTTGAATATCTTTATCTATTTTGTGAGTCTATTTGAGTTTTAAATATAGAAATCTGATCATTTCTGTATCTCTGAATGTGGTGTCAAAAGTTATAAAATTTTTTGAAATTAATAAATATTATAATTCTATGTATATGTCTAAGTAATGTTTTCAGATTTAATCGTGTCTATGGAAAGTGTCATTGCATAGCTTTTGCATGAAAAAAAAAATTGAATAATTATGAATCTTTTAATAGTGTATTGCATGTAGTGATGTACTTTGACGCCTCTCCACCGCTTTTATTGTTAATGCAGGTAAACTTCTGTGTATTGTATGTAAAGTATACAAATTCATAATGTTATCACAATTTCTAAACTAAAATTTCAACATGTTTTGACAGTTACAATAACTTCTTGCCGTCACTTATTGTCTTTACTTAAGAAAAGCATAAATTAAAATCACGTTAAATCTTTATTTTTAAACAATTCTTCGCTAAACAATATTTTTGACAAATTCTAGAATACTCTATGTCCTGTCAAAACTGTCAACCATGTTAAATAAAATCGGAAGATTCGTACTCATTATTGAACATTCTATAAGTGTATCTGTTCTATATAATTATGTATTTCACGATTAAATAAATATTCATATGTGTAGTGGTTATATTTTGTTTTATTTTGTTCTGCGAAAATCCCAATGACATGACGTTTCGTTAATGACAAATTCTACAGGGTGACATTGAATTCATGGGCAATATTTTAAGGGGTCATTGTACTCATCATTATGATAGTAAAAGTTTTTACTATGAGAACAAATCTCAAATCGCGAAAAAAAAATCAGCTGTTCCATACATTGTGGTCGCATACTCGTCAAAATGTAGGGAACAGCTGATTTTTTTGTTCGGAATTCAATTTCACCCTGTAGAATTTGTATCGGTACAGTCGGAGGTTTATCGAGTTTCAGGAACTTGTAGAGACTTTGAGAGAACAGGACTTAGAAGAGCGTCGGCCCTGTCTCGTATGACTTGCCGAAAAATTAAAGAAGCTTAAGGCTCGGCATGGCAAGGTATTTTTAGGTGAACATTTCAACTTTCTTAACATACAATTAAGTTATATTTTTATTCGTCACCTAAATTACATTACCATGCCGTATCGCCAATGGGGCCTAATTCCATATTGCCAATACATAAATCGTCAGTGACCCGTAACGTAAACTTCTTAATAGAAGTCATATCAATTGAATGGACAGACTCAATAACATGAATACAAGTTACCTCATAATAATTGATTATGCCATAAAATCGATTATCACGTTATGCCACCAAGTTTATGTTTCATAATGCTAATTTCACACTTAAGCTCTAAAAAACCTCAACCGCAAAAATAAAATATGAAAGAGGATTATATTCGGGAAAGTGAGACAGTATTTTTAGTTCGATTTTCAGTTCAAAACATCAAGGCTTGGATGGTAAACAAGACAATGGCTCACCTTATGGTGCGTAGGTACTGTAAAGCCTAAGAGAAACCTCGTGAGAACTTAAAGAGCCTGGTCAGTTGGAATATAACTGACAGCATCTCCGACCTTACGATGAACCACTGACCCATTCGACCTTTCAAATAATATAATAATTTGATAGGTTTTTAATTTTTATAAAAGAAAAGAAGACTCCGTCAGTAGCCGTGCTGCTTGACGCATGTATTCGTTAAAAGCAATATAATACATTAACATACACTTTCACTGCCAAGCACATTTATTGCATGTCTATTGGCATGCCACAAAATGTGTCTCGCATATCTATAACAACCCATCTGTTGAGTCCATCGGCGCAACGGTTACGTAACGGTACCACTATGCCGCAGCACCCGAATCCGAGTTCACTAAGCCACGCCCACGACCAGCCAGCGATAGTAGGGTTGTCGAACGTCTAATTTTTTATTGAAAGAAATAAACTACATGGTTCTTTTTTATATTTTTATTTGTTTTTCTAGGTATTTAAAAATCATAACACTTACGCCAAGAGAACCTTACATGATTTGCCTAATTCGCAGTTGTAGTGTTTTTCTTTTTAATGGGTTTTCTTTTTAAGTTTCATGATAACCTATGAAATGTATTTCCTATTGAATACGATACCACACTTTTTATCCAAGAATGTTTATCGGAGATGTAACCAATACAGAACAAAGAATACTTTCTGTGAAATTATATGTAACACACTCCACAAAATAACGAAAAACATTGTACTAATGTTCTTGCTCCTCCTTCTCAATCTCAACTTGTTGTTAGTCAAAAACTTTTAAATGTCAAAATATCAAATCCTCATACAGCCAATAATGCAGATTTTTAACCCTCTGATGCCAGATGATTCACACGCATAACAACAGAATTATCTAAGCTAAGTGAATTAAAGTAAGGTAGCTAAAGTTGTATAAACAGTTGTCGTCTAAATCGCCAGCAAGGGATTAAAAACCTTTAAGCTCAATAAAACCAAACCGATGCCTTTGTTTTCATTTTTAGGGTTCCGTACCTCAAAAGGTAAAAACGGAACCCTTATAGGATCACTTTGTTGTCCGTCTGTCTGTCTGTCTGTCTGTCTGTCTGTCTGTCAAGACCTTTTTTCTCAGGAACGCGTGGAGGTATCAAGCTGAAATTCATATCAAATACTCAAGTCTATGGTCTCTTGGAGCTGTGAAAAAATCAAACTTCTAAGTCAACGCGATCAAAAGATACTCCCGTTTATGCCGCAAATTTTCGACACTCGCAAGGGAATCAAAACCTACAGGGTACTTCCCGTGAACTCAGAATCTTGAAATTTGGTACGAAGCAACGTCTTATAACACAGATAAAGGAAAAATTGCGAAAAGCATAAATTTTTAGTTACATCATATAATAAAAATATTTTTAATAATTTTAAACTTATTACCCCTTTACTCATGAACGCGTAGTGGTATTATATTGAAATTCTTAACAAATACTCAAGTCTATAATATCTTTAAGCTGTAACAAAATCAAACTTCTACGTCAACGCAATCAAAAGATACAGCAATTAAAGCCGCATATTTTGAAACTCGCAACTACTCGCAAGGGAATCAAAACCTAAAGGATACTTCCAGACGACCTGGAATCTTGAAATTTGGCATGAAGCAACGTTATAAAGTACACATATAGGAAAAATTCCGAAAATCTTAAATTTTTAGTTACATCACATAGTATATTTTTTTTAATAATCATAAACTTACTAGCTGACCCAGCAAACGTTGTTCAGCGATTAAAAAAAAAAACAGATGTTGGCCGATTCTCAGACCTACCCGATATGCACACAAAATTTCATGCAAATCGGTTCAGCCGTTTCGGAGGAGTTTGGAAACAAACACCGCAACACGAGAATTTTATATATTAGACTTGCTGACCCAGCAAACGTTGTTATGCGATTAACAAAAAAAAATAAAAAAATAGATTTTGGCCGATTCTCAGACCTACCCGATATGCACACAAAATGCTTCGAAGTTATACAATACTATAACTTTTCAAAAGTTAAAAATAAAAAGATTAAACATTTACTCCAAAAAAAAAAAAATACGATTTAAAAAAAAAAAAAAAAAACCATGTTTATAAAAATAAAAGGGAGAGCATCTCTTCCAAATATAAAATAAAAGAAAACTAATTAGTGGACCCAAGTGGCTGTGACTGTGGAGCAGGACCAGCATTAAGCCAAGCTTTTTTATCAAGGATATAATCCTCTAATTTATAATATGCTTGTCTACATAGTGTGCGTTTTATGCATGTTTTAAATTTTGTCTCGTTCAGTTGTAGAATCCGCAGTGGTATTTTATTATAAAATTTTACACAATTCCCCATAAAAGAATTTCGTACCTTAGCCAATCTAAACCGAGATTGATCCAAATTGTGCCTATTTCTAGTATTAAAATTATGTCTATCACTTCTCTTCTTAAAGAGATGAAGATTTTTCCGAACATACATAATGTTTTCATATATGTATTGACAAGGTACCGTCAGCTTTCCACATTGTTATGTTATGGATTTCATTTAGCAATAAAAATACCATAACTTTTACTTATATACCTACAGGTTTGTACGGAACCCTCGGTGCGCGAGTCTGACTCGCACTTGGCCGGTTTTTTAAACCTTCAGCGACGGTTTTTACCTCAATAAAACACGTGCAGATGAAGAAAAGATTAAACATTTGTCTTCTTTTGTTTTTGAGCTCAATACAACCGAACTGATACCTTTGTTTTCATGTTTTAACGAGTGTTTTTGCTTCAATAGAACGAACACATACAGATAAGAAAAAGTTTTAACATTACCTCTTTTGTTTCTAATCTTAATAAAACCAAACCGATGCCTTTGTTTTCATTTTTTAAACCTTCAGCGGCGGTTTTTACCTCAATAAAACACGCGCAGATAAAGAAAAATAGTTACCTAATAACAAGAAATCTCATTAAAATTGCGTGGCGCCATAGGCTTGTATAGGTACCTACCTATGATGAAAAGGCAATTAATAATTTAATCCACTTTAGTATGTTTCTTAGAGATTTGTCAGCATAATATTAAATCGTACAACATTTAAAGTAAATAAATAATTGATGAAAGACTTACTCAAAAGTACATACTATTCTCACCTAGCTTATTTTTGGCAACCCTAGTAGCACGTTTTGATTTGCACCCGGTAGGCGGGTGCTGGGCATGGCCACAAGCCACGTATAACTATTTATATGTAGGACCCGGGAGTCGGGTTGTGGGCACCTGAACGAATTTTCGTTCGACCCGGGAGCCGGGTGCTTGGCAGCGAAAGTGTTACTGCTGCCAGCGTGTTTGTATTTTGTAGGATAGAAATCTCTACAGCACACTACACAACCTCTACCTCTGAGTTCCCTAAGTGAAGGTCCCTCTGACCTTACTCATTGCCGCGTGTGGATATCAGCAGTACAAGAAGCACTCCCAACGCTTTGTCATACTGTCATCAGAGACAAAAATGAAAATGTGTCAGAAGTGGACACCGGTGTCCGTCACCTTTGCTCTAGGAACAGGAACCCACATCACGTCAGTAATTGTATGGTGAAAACGCCCCTATTACAAGGGACTAAAGGTGGAAGCGTCAGGGTAGCCCGCGAAAGACATTAGTTTTTATGTATTACAGAACTAAAATAATTATTCGTAAAATCGCGAGTACCTTTCAAGTTCGTGAAATCATAAGATATGAGGCCATTTTCATTTGGAGTCAAGTCTTCTTAAGTCCCATGTAATAGGGGAGATCCTAATTCCATTAAACGAACCCAAATCTTGATTCTGAGTTGCCACTAAGAAATTCCTACTGGAAAAACCCCAAAAACAGTTGACAGATCGGGTCTGGGAAATGGACACAGGAAGAAGTTACGCAGCACAGTTTTGCCAAATCCATCTTCCGACGATTACACGTCGTAATTCAATTGTTTTAACTTTTAATTACGGGTGGGCGAGGCACTGGCAGCTATCAAACCCTCAGTATGTCAAGATGAGTCAACTGTGTGAATGTAATCTTCATTACGTGATGTTATGCGCCCACTAAACGCGGGTTAAGGTTATAATATACAGTTATTAACTGAGATTATGTGTATAGACAGAATGTGGGTTTGTCTATTGTTAAGTGGTGAAACTGATTTTCAAATTAAGCTTCTTAAGGTATTCTAAAAGTATCAAGGAGGTCCATCAACTCAGACTTAGTCCAACCTCGTCTTTACCCAAGTAACGCCACAGCATCCCGGTTCTCCTCGATTCTCCGTCTAGTTCCAAACCAACAATCCCGGAGCAAAGTAATTCCCCGGAGCATTGCTATATTAGTGATATGTTGTTGGTTTTCAATGAGCTACACGACATTGGTGCTTAACGTAGGTAGAGATACGATAACATGGCCCGCTCCTACAAAATTCAAAACTGTTAAAACTATTTGTGAAAGTAATTACAAAGCGCCACCATGACTTACAACAGTTACAACGCATGTTGCTGCCGGCCTGCTACTGAAGACGAATAGGTACTTTACAACTACATACAATCTCTTTTGTAAGGATGTGACTACAAACATTGAAACAGTAATTTCAAGGAGCACACCATAATATCGTAGTTTATCTCTACCCATGAAGGTCCTCCCATGATACCTACATAGTGTTTGAAAAGTCTAGTGATGTGTGTGTCGCTTTCGCTGTTAGCCTATAGGGGAAAGTTCAAACGGTATCTAGTAGTATGTAGATACTACGGGTGAGTAGGTATCTACCTATACTCAGCAGGAAAACACGTACGACAATAATATTGTGTCGACTTGAAACCGTTAGTGTTAAACTGTGTGAGCATTACTAAGCAAAGAAGAATGCTTGCTTCTTGAGCTACAACTGTACAGTAGTGCAGCCGGTTGATTCTGTAAAAATGTCACCGAGATAACAGATGAACTGAAGCCGCTCGGATCGATCCAGATCCGATCCATGTTAAGCTACGCTTGCCGAGGTTGGTCCGTGGATGGGTGACCATCATTACATATCGAGACTCCTCTGTGCCTCGAAAAAGCACGTTACGTCGTTAGTCCTGTCATTTGTGCATCTTTGACAGTTGTTACGGGTCGTCAGAAGCCCGAAAGTCGGACAGCCAGTCTTACCAAGAGATATCATATTACCCAGTTACTGACTGGGTTGTGGAGGTCAGATAGGCAGTCACTCCATGTAAAATACTAGTATTCAGGTGACTCCGGTTAGACTGGACGCCGACCCCAACATAGTTGGGAAAAGGCTCGGCAGATTAATTGATTGAGATACCTTAGATGAAGTAAGTGAGGGAACAGTCGTTCCACCTAAAGCTAGGGATTGGCATTAACCAGCTTACTTTAAGCTCACTTCACTTACATTTTTACGGTGAGATTTTTACAGAATAACACTATTGTAAAATATTAACAGTATTGTAAAAATTTCACCGAGAAAGTGTTATTGAAGTGACCTTTATCCCCGTGAAAACTGACGTGAAGCGAGCTGTCATTTTACCTGATTCTAGGCATTAACACTCCTTTTTTTTTAATGCTGGCAAATCATCCAATGACTGCTCCTCTGGGTGGAGCGGAAGGGAGTGTCAGACTCTTACTGACTAAAACCCATCCATGTTCCTTCCATAGCCCTTTATGTTCCAGGGTAGCGGTAACCCTTTCGGACAATCCCGCTTACATTAACACTCCTGACAACGCACTTCTAGCTCACTTCACCGTTTCAAGTTTCCACGGTGAGGTTTTTACAGAATAGCTATTACAGAATATACCTTTTGGAGATTAAATATGGAACGTAGGTCTTTACCTTTTTGCAAACCACTCTTGGATCTCATACAATCATAGTTTGCCGTCAGAATTAGATCCTTAATAAGGATTAAGGATAAGGTTCTTTATTGCAAAGGTGCAATAAAGAACGAAACCCATTGCTATTTACCGGAGACAATCACAAACTAACAGAAGTAAATAATCCTTACATTACTTAATTCTAGGTACAGAGGTCAGCAAATCAAGCTACCCCAATCTATCAAATTGGAACCTTATAACAAAAGTATAAGGATCATGTTAAATTGGGAATATTTGATAGTTTGGGGTAGCTTGATGTTCTAGCGTCTGTACAAACATGACAATTGAGGCTTCAATTGATACAAATTACCAATTAAATAGCCAAGCATCCGTTTTACGTTCGCTAAAGTAAAAGTATGTCTCATTCTTGTTACGGAGCACACTATGTAATACGACATAAGCAAACCAAATCCCACGGTAAATCACTTCAGAAGTGCAGATTAATGTTTTCTTAAACACAAGGCTTCTCGTTCCATTTAACCATGTCCTACAATATCTTTGCCTCTTTCTGTGCTATATGTTAGATAAGGATGAGAGATGTATTGTTCTAGTCGTGGGAAATCTACTGAGTCATTACTCTGCTTGTAAGGAAAACGACCCTCAGACTTTGTGTGTTGCTTTAAGACTCAAAGATTGCCGTTTTCCTGCAATTGATAAAATATATAAAAGATTTTTTTAATAAAGTATGTCTTTTTTCAGCAAATGTCGCCGTTTTTCAAACATAACATGGTATTTATTGCAATCAAAACAATTACAGGCACTTTTGAATTCTTAGATCGGTATAGGCCTTAAAGACACAGCTCTTTAGAGCCACCCGGCACCCACTCCGCACCGCCTCGCCTCCTGCGGTTAGTATTGTTTATATGGACTTGTCTGGGTATGCGCTCACTACTTGAACTCCGTGGCACCACCGGATCGCCTCGATACTAAGCACTCCACGCGCGGACGGCGGGTGGACCACTCGATGACAACTCGCTACTCGCATGCTTGCCTTGCGTTCACACCACTGCGAGTTGCGAACTCCACTGGTTGACCGTGTGACGTTCATTAGTGACAACGCGATGTCCACCCGTGGACCACCTGTCGACAACGAGTGGACGCCCGTGCGACGAGACGGTGCGGGGTATGTGCCGGATGGCTTTAATTAGCTGTGACCTTTATACTACAGTCTCCTATTTAAGCCTGACTGAGTTATAATATTAAGGAGCCCAAAATCAGAATATTCTAAAGTTTGTTTCCGATGTTTTCTTCCATGTAAATACATTTATTATAGTCCTACAGACCGAGTTATGGCCATAGCGACCAATCTCAGCAGAGACCGGTCTTCAGCGTCAGAGATATCATAGTGCACAAGTGTATGCGCTGACACAGGTGCAATCTCTCGTCCCTTCTCTCGTAATAGTCCGATGAGATGGCAATCCGACATGCCCGGAGAGAGATCAGGCTCAGGGCCTACCTACAGAATAATGTGGCTTTCTAAAGCATGGGGATATCACACTGCCAGCTTACAAAGTCCGGGCTGTTACTAAGAAATTCCCAAATAGAAAAACCCTATCACACTTTGCCCGACCTGGGAATCAAACCTAGGACCTCACGCTTAGTAGTCGCGCTTGTGACATCGAGATCAACGGGGCAGTCAAAGATACGTTCATACATTTCACGGGATGAGCGATACTAAAATTATATCTTGTAAACTGTCAAATTTCTCCAAATGATTTCAAACCTTAGCTGTCTGATTTTTAAGTTCAAAATCGATTGTGAAATTCTTACAGTTTGTAGAAACTTGACGTGCTGGCGACGTATGCCTTCGCCATTTAACACATATAAAGTGGTCAGATTACGAATGAACTTGAGAGTTTTAAATAAGATTTTTGAAAAGATCTTTTCGATTTGTATTTTACGTAGATGGTATCAAAACCTACGGCTACGAAAGCCATCAAGTATCTAGTATCATAGTAGCTGTCGCCTCCTCCACAATTTGGAGATCAGAGGGACCAACACCAGGGCTCAGTGGTATTGCTTGTGTAATTTGTTGTAGAGATTCTTATCCTATAAAATACAAACACATGGGCAGCAGTCAATTAATTAAATTGCCTTTAAAGAATACATGCCAGACGGACTCACTTACTTCAAACCTATCCTTCCTCCAAACCTTTAAAACTATTCTATTAATTTCAAAGGTCGAATGCTGTCAGTTATTTACCAGCCAGGTTCAATAGAAGGTTTCACTTAGATTCTACAGTACTTTAGGCTTGCATCGCAGTCAATGATTCACTGATTGAATACCAACCAGCCAGGCACAACGGACTGGCTATAAATCAAGCAGTTGCTATTTTTATTGCAAATCTATGTTTATTTATGAACCAACATAAATGGGTGTGCCTTGGCGGCGTCACTTTGTCTGCAATATGGTTTCCTTTTTAGATAGTGATGCAGACTAATATGTACAGAAGAATCCTGTTGATTCCACTATGTTGAAAATATCACTACACGCCACAAAGCACTTCCTCACTCCTTCCTATTTTCCCGACATTCGTGGAGAACTGATAGCTGACATTATTGGCCTAACTCGCTCTGATGTGTATGAGACAGTATATACATATTTAAATAGATACACTTTAGGCAATGTCGCTAGCGCATCAAGTTATACCAAACTGTCAAATTTCGCCAAATAATTTTAAACCGTAAACCGTTGAATGTTAAGTTCAAAATCGATTGAGAAAATTTGACAGTATTTGGTAAACAATTCTCCCTCAAAAGAGCTTTTTGTGCATCTCAGTCTTCAAGACTTAGCTCTTATAAAATTCCTTCCTTAAGTCACGTTTGTATCTTCGGTCAAATGGACTGCGATTTGAAAGTATTGCTCATTTAGTCACATTTTTTCATATTGATATTCATATTAATATTTGATACATTCTGAAAGTACCGAATTGTTCTTAAATAGTCAGTTAATAAATTTTAAATGTAGGTAATTTGGAGGCTAAGAATTTCATCGCAATAATAAACTTCCATAGCAATGTACTACCTTATCCGTATAGAAATAGCATCGAATTCAGTCGCGCAACACCTAGGAATATCGGCCGCTTTCGCTGCCTTCACAAAGCATTCCAAACCGACATTTGTAGATCAATAATTACAAAACTAAAACACTGGACGCTCCATTTAGATCAAAGTAATTCAGCGCGCGATTGCATTCAACGATAAATTAATGAAAAAAGCATTGCGCCATGCATTTGCATAGTCAACCTGTTTGTATACGTCATTTGACATATACGTTCCCGCGCTTCAAACGCCAATCAGCAGCCAGTATCGCGTTGAATGCGTGCGCGAGCGCGCGTTCCACTTTCAAATTTAAAATCACGTTCGAATTGACAGCCAGTGTTATTTGAAATAGTGTTAAGTTTAGTGTTTATTTTTTTTATGAATTATTGTGAATATTGAACCTCTTTGGTGAAACGGAATTAGAGTTTCTAATTTAAGGTTTGTTATTATGTTATTATTGTTTGTGGTTTGGGTGAGGTAACGCTAAGTAAGTAATAAATAACTCCAATCGTATTACGAAATGTTTTTGTTGTGAATTGTGATACCAGTCTGGGTCAGTCGTTTACATGGCTCAGTAGTAAGATTTCGACAGTTTCTTCGTGAAATAATTTTGGAAATAAGGTTCATTTAACAAAAGTTTATTTAAAAACTCATGATTTTTTGACATTCAAAAGTCAAAGTTCATGTAAACTGAGTTCTACATCAAAACGTACTTTACATACTTAACAATTAGCTTGTACTAACTTTAAGTGGCATGACCTAGTACACAAAGTAAGTAGTTACATATGCCTACTACATACCTATTTGAATAATTAACTAATTATGAATATAAATGGGCATTTCTAATACAACTATGTAGTTATGAACCGAATTTGTTGCAACACATTTATTTACATACAAAAGACATCAACGAGCGAACAGCGCATTTTTATTAAAATTAGAATGAAAAGGTTCAAGAAATTACTTTTATTATTTTAACAAGCTGTGTGCCCTCGACCAAAATGCCGACATTTCATAAAAAACATACAAAAGTTTCATTACTTGTGTAACTCCATTAGGGGATGGATTTCCTTCCAGACCCAACGGTTTAGGCTGTTCATGACAATCAGTGAATGAATGACTTTGTTCTTTATTCAGTAGATGGTGGATGGTGGAGTGGATGTTGGTGATGGTCTTTACAAGTAGAGGAAGACCAAAGAAATGATGGATGGATTGTGTGAAAGATGGCAGGGGAATGATGATAATTCAGTAGGTGGTGTAATGTCTTTGTATTAGCCTGTTAATCTGTATGAGGGTCTTGTGTTTAATTACAGACTGCTAATGACTTTATTCGTTTACTACCCAATGGCTCATTAATTAATGGTTCATGTTGATCGTTTAATTATTGTGTCTACTTTGAGGACCGTGAACGTATTCAGTTTTTAGTTCGAATAAATGGGAAAAGAGGGTACTTACAACCTTTTGAAGAATAATTAATACTCAAAAATTTTAGGCAGAAGAAGAAGTATAATATTCTGCATACTCGTATATCTCTTAAAGAAGGTCTATTTCAACAGACGGCTTATACAAATCGTTACTAATCGAACCAGTAGTGCTAATGTGTAAAATTCTCATCGTGAAAAGTTAGGTGAAGTGAGTTTAAAGTGAGCTAGACTGTCAATAGTGTCAATCCCTAGCATAAGGTGAGACGACAACTTACTTCACCAAAGTTTTCACAGTAAGAACTTTACAGGATCGACCGACTAGCAATCTGCCTAGCCTTTTCGCGACTATGTTGGGGTCGGCTTCCAGTCTAACAGGATGTAGCTAAATACCAGTATTTTACATGGAGTGACTGCCTATATGACCACAACCCAGTAACTGGGTAATGCGATACCCCCCCTTCTGACGACCCGTAACGTCTGTCAAAGATGCAGAATGACAGCCGGGCTTAACGTACTTTCTGAGGCACGGAGGAGTCTCGGTATGTAAAAATGGTCACCTATCCACGGCCAACCCTGGCAAGAGTAGCTTAACCCGATGGATCGACCTGTGCGGCTGTTATTACTTAGCCACGAGCTCCTCATTCGACCGACAAGACTTGATGTTTATTAGAAGTCGCACTTGCGACCACTAAATCAACACAGCAATGTTGTAAGAAACACAACCATATACTTATAAATCATTTATTTACTCATTTGGACGCAATAAGGGGTAGTAACGTATGTTTACGATGATAGATTACCGCAATGACGATATGTTCAGATAATTAATTAATTGTCAAACAAATTACTGTGGAAAACTGGCTTCTGACAGCAGGGATGTCGGAAACTATCTCGAACCGAGAACATTAAGGTGTTTAGAAGTTATTGAGATTAGAGGACTACGGTGGACTTCAAATAATATGATGATGATCAAAGCAAGCGATAAGATCAAAAAAGTTATTCTTACTGGTAATCTTCGGTGTTATTCTGTAAACTTGAAAATTTAGGTGAAGTGAAATGTTAATATTGTGTCAATTATGTTTATGTCAATCCCTAGAAACAGTTGAAGGACAGCTCACCCTAACCTTTTGAATGCCATTGTCACATATACGTGACAAGCAAGCGCATGGCCCTGTACCTAAGCCAACAACACAAATATGTGACAATGGCAGGATCACTATAACACGAAATAAACAATTAAATCATTACTTTTGTGAGAGTTCATATAGGTATATCTTAAAAATTGAAGCTCTCGTACGTATTTAATGACGTGAAACAAATAAAAGGACACCATGGATATCGGGAAATTTATGATAGCAAGAAGAAATAAATTTCTAGCCTGGCGTGGAGGGCACGCGGGTGCGTTTATGCTCTGGCGTTCAAAAACTTCACCTAAGTTTTTTACGAGATGAGATTTTTACAGAGTCTACTCCGGCTGCTGTAGGTATTAAATAAAGTGTTACATAAATGAAGTTATTGTTTCAAATTGTAGTATTACAACCAATTACCGTGACGATTATGTGTTGTTATGTATGATTATACACAATTAATTAAAGTTCGCATCGTAAATTATAACACTCGACGTAACAATTTTCAAGTTTAGTTCTGGTCGAAAGAGAACGCGCGTAATATCACTTCTAATCATACAACAGCTTGAAAAAAACTCACAATTAAACTTTTGAATACCAGAGCATAAACGCACGCGCGTGCCCTCCACGCCAAGCTACAAATTTATTTCTTCTTGTTATTATGATTTTTTGAATTTTCCATTATCAATGTGGTGTCATTTAATTTGTTTTGTGTCATTAAATACACGCTATATCTGTATAAACTCACACACATAACGAATGATGTACTTGTTTATTTCGTGTTATAGTGTACCCGCAATGTCACATATTTGTGTCGGCGTACAGGGCATGCGTTTGCTTGTCACGTATATGTAACAATGGCGTTCAAAAGGTTAAAGCTGACGTGAAGTGAGCTTGAAGTGCACTGTCAAACTCTAGCGATCCCTGGCATCAACAGTGCTATTCTATAAAAATCCCATCGTGAAAACATTTGTAAAGTAAACTCTAAGCGTGTTGTCAGAAGTGTTAGTCCCTAGAATCAGGTAGAATAACAGCTCACTTCAATTCAGTGTTCACGGTGAGATTTTTACAGAATAGACTGGCTGATCAGTGATCACTTATGGAAATTAATTAGCGTGTAGAACCAACTATAGGAATAATGATTAGTTGCCGGATAGAGTGGAGTTAGCAGTTTGACAAAGACTAGCTTTTAGGATTGTGTTACGTATAAGAACAGCGGCAAAGAATGTAGATACAAACATATACGTAACTTATGAGAACATTTGAACTGCCGCAATCTAAGGGCCGAGTCACACCGGAATGGCAGCGGCCGGCAGCGACGCGGCGAGCACTTTCAGTGTGAAAGAATTTTAAACTTTATCTACATATCTAAAAGACCAGTATCGCTTGAAAAGTCACAGGCAAGCCCGGTTAAGCAGTAGACAACCCTTTGGTTGAACTGCGAGATGCCATTTCAAAAAAAAAAAAAAATCGCTTGAAAAGCTTGAAAAGGTCGCGAGCGGCCGCGCGCCACGCACGTCTTGTTGCTGGCTCTGCCCGCGGCTGCCAGCGGCGACGCGCGGCCGCCCGCGGCACCGCGGTCCGCCGCGCGCTCCTCACCCCCGCCGCAACACTGACCGCACCATTTCTCTGTAGTCTATTTTTTTCATTTGTTTGTTTCTTTCTTCTTCTTCTTCCGCAATAAGTGCTATAATAACCAATTCCATCATGTTCACTGCAAACACACGAGTTTCCTTGCCAAATGTCGAAACTAAACTAGTCAAGAGGAGACTAGGCGCGTGGGGTCTGGGGGTCGCGCGAGGCCGCCAGCGGCGACGCCGGGGGCCGCTGGCAGCCGCTGGCGTCGCCGCCGGCCGCTGCCGGCCGCTGCCATTCCGGTGTGACTCGGCCCTAATGGTCGCCAGAGCTACTCCTGCCGGACGATTCTGTAAAAATGTCACAGAGAAAACTTAAACGAACTGAGCATGAAGTGAGCTGTCGTTCCACCCAATGATAAGGATTAAAACTATTGACAGCTCACTTTAAACTCACTTCACCTACATTTTCACAGTAAAAATTTTCAGAATAGTACTACTGGACACGGGGTCCTAGGCTCGATTCCCAAGTCGAGCAAACTGTTTTTGGGTTTTCTCTTCAAGAGTTTCTACATTAGTGCCCGGTTGATGGCAAACGGATCGCCTACGTACTATTACATAGGACTTAAACATAACATGACGATTCGTTGCACACGTGTAGCTGAGGTGGTGGTCACCCGCTACTGCAGTACTCATAACTGCAGCAAGAGGCGACTCCTACCGGTAAGGGTGGTCGCTGGGTCGTTTGCGCCGTGCTTTTTCCATGTACTGCTGCACTGATATCGATTTTATTGAAAGGGTTGCTATTTCTGTGTCTGTCATTCCCAGGACACGAAACCCACCATTCATTTTTTGAGTGTGGGAAATCATCAAGTGACCCGTCTCGCTCTGGGTGGAGCGGATGGGATCTATGTTCCTACCTTAGCCCTTTATATTCCCAGGTAGCAGTAACCCCTTAGTGGGTACAACATTAAAGTTTAATTTTAATAACATAATGAAAACAAATCTTACAGATAATAATAAAATTTAAAAGCTAACAACTTAAACTAAACTTAAATTAAATGACGGTCTAACTAACTATATACAAATAAATACGAAAACCGAAAGGACACTTAGGCGTCAAAGTACTCATCCGCAACACCCCTCAGTATTTACTCCGTGGGTAACCCTTTCGGACAATCCCTCGGACCCGGCAGGCTTCGGCACTAGCGGGCCCCTTCCGACCAAAGCTGGCATAAGTAAGCAACTATGCAAAATGTAGTATAAAGAATCTCAAAGATAATAAATCTCTAGGAGAAGCATGCGTGATTGATGGAAGTGCGAGATGTGTTAACAGTACTAGAAGTATAGCGGGCCACACACCGTATGTAATGTGCCATACGGTTGATACGGTAGGTACCGCAAACTCGCAATATCGTATAGAACATGTTATTTTATGAGTGCGAAATTCACACTTGATTATCACTAGCGAAAACAAAAAAAAAAAGCAATGGCTAGAAAGAAGTTCTCAAAGCTTTTGACCAAATTATTAAAGAGCGTGTGGTATGTATATGTACTACTCTGTCAAGAAAGTACCGGGAAAAGATCAATAATACACAAAATGTCTGTTATTCATCCAAATTTATTTTATCACCTTCAAAGTATGCTCCTTTAGAAACGATACACTTGCGCCAACGAATAATCCATTCATCAAAACATTTTTTAAATGCTACTTCCGGAATTGAGTTCAGTTCTCGCCGCGAATTCTCCTTTATGTCTTCTATCGATTGAAAACGGGTGCCACGAAGTGGTAATTTGAGTTTAGGAAAAAGAAAAAAGTCAGCAGGAGCCATATCTGGTGAATATGGTGGTTGCTAAATGGTATTTGTTGAGTGTTTGGTCAAAAATTCGTTCACAATGATAGCCTTGTGCGAAGGCGCATTGTCGTGGTGCACAATCCAAGAATTTTCTTTCCACAAATTTGGCCTTTTTCGTCGAATTTGCTCTCTTAAACGCCGCATACCGCTCAAATAATATTCTTTATTTACCGTTAGACCTTCCGGTAAGAATTCAGAGTGCACAACACCGCGATAGTCAAAGAAAACAGTCAACATGACTTTGACTTTTGATCGACTTTGGCGTGGTTTTTTCGGTTTCGGTTCAGTTGGAAGGCGCCACTCCGAAGCTTGTTGACTAGTTTGCATGTCAAACTCGTAAACCCACGTCTCGTCACCAGTAACAATGCGTTTCATGAATGTTGGGTCCGAACTGACTCGTTCTAGCATGTCCTCAGCGACTTTCATGCGATTGAGTTTTTGGAGAAAATTCAGATCTTTTGGGACTAGCCGAGCAGCAACATGTTTCATACCCAAATGATTAGTTAAAATGGTACGGATCGACTCGTGAGATACAGAAAGTTCGGCGGCTATCTCTCTCAGAGTTGAATGGGGATTTTCAGTCACTATTTTCTTCACTTTTGCGATGTTAACTTCAGTTGCAGACGTTGACGGCCTACCAGAGCGAGGCAAATCTTCCATCATATCTCGACCGCTTTTGAACGCTTTGAACCACTCATAAGCACATTGTCCATTATGAAATTCGCAATACACACTATATATGATATTACTAAAACCAGCACTGTATTTAATATAAATAACAGATGCAACTCAAACTCCGCGCCAAAATGGAAAACAGTTGTGCCAATCTAACAACTACAAAAAAACAAAATTTTTAATTTGGAACCATAAACAAATCATCCATTCCCGATACTTTTTTGACTGAATGTTGGTTTCAGGTTTCCCTGTATGCGGGCGTATGTCATGTTAAAATGCGGGTCAAAAGCTCAACTTAAATAAAATTAATCGAAAACCAAACACTTAAAATACGAATTACCACCAGCGAGAGATCAATTTAATAACAAAATAAAATTAATATTATCTTATACTAGAAAAATATATGAATGTGGAAATTTTAAACTATCCCTCGGGAGTAGTGTTTTTATGTGTGAGTGTGTGTGCGTGTGTTTGTGTGCGAATGTGTGTGTGTGTGTTTGTATGCTGTGTGTGTAGTGTGTGCGTATATAATGTGTAGTGTGTTTCCTAGCATCAGCTGACAGTAAACTGTAGACCGCTCTTTTTGATTTGTTTTTAAATTATTTAATTACATGAGTAGATAATCTAATACAAGTATTGACAGTATAACACACGCCAGACATTATCCGTTTTTTTAAGCAATATTCACGTAGTAAAGTGGAAGAGCTAACAAACATAACGATTGCGTCGTATTCACTTCTTTTGTCAATATTTAAAGAGTGTCGTTAAAGAATTCAAGTGTTGCTTAACTATTACCCTAGTGTTTATTTACTTAACATTCAACGTGAATGTGTTCAATATTGCTTCATTCTATAAATGACTTGTTGATAAACATTGCTTTTAGCTTGACAGGTGCCGCTGTATCGCGCGTTAGGGATGCGCGGCTCAGCGGGGTTGTCCGAAAGCATTACCGCTGTCCCGAAACATAAGGGGCTAAGAAAGGAATATGGATGGGTTTTAGTCAGTAAGAGTCCAAAAATCCCTTCCGCTCTACCACGGGAGAGGTCATTTGACTTCCAAACCTCAAAAAAAAAAGGTGTTATGTTATGTTACATTTAACCATAATAAGATAAGTTCTGTGTTGAGCTGATTAATGACAAATGCGTGCACTGTATGGTTCTTTCCTCAAAAGACCATTTCAGATGCCAGCCTACATGGGCTTGACATGATCTGACCAAGATTATGTCTGGACTTTGAGAGAGACTCTGACCTCTGAGTTTGTTTCGGCCTGTATTCTCAGAGTAGTCAGATAGGAAACGCCGACCTCATCTAGTATAAACATATTAATGAAGTTTAAAAAGTGTTTGTGAAAACCTATTTATAAAAATAAAATCATTTATCTTTTATACCTTTGAAAAGTAGATTATTAACTTGATACCTTTGTACTAGTGTACTTGTAGCGGACGACCTAAATAGCTTGCAGTGGAATGCTCACTTTCAGAGCTCAGGGTCGCGAGTTCGATCCGAGACGAGATAAAACTTATCGTTGCTGAGAACAGACTGACTATAGCCATAGATTCCTATTTATTGATACTGTATTGCAGTGTGCGTGCATTCTACTTATCATTAATCGTACAACTTAACTCAGAATCTTAACTATATTGACTGTAGCCCATAAAAACTTAACAACACCAACAAAGCACTTGCCATTTTTATCTCTCCACCACCCTTAGTGGACTGGTAGAGAATGGTAGAACCATCTTTAAATACAGAGACTCCTCAATGCTTCGGAAAACACTTTAAGCCGTTGGTCCCGGCTGTCATTTGTGCATCTTTGACAGTTGTTACGGGTCGTCAGACGCCCGAAAATCTGGCAGCCAGTCTTACCAAGAGGTATCGTATTACTCAGTTACTGGGTTGTGGAGGTCAGATAGTATAGGCAGTCGCTCCATGTAAAACACTGGTATTCAACTGTATCCGGTTAGACTGGAAGTCGACCCCAACATAGTTAGAAAAAGGGTCGGCAGATTGATTGTTGATTCTTAATATCTCACTCTTCATGAGTCATCGCGTTGATTATAATTTTAATTATGACTCAACATTTTGCGTGTTATTACTTGCGAGTACATAACCGTTGAGGCACGGGCCTCAAACAGGCACTTGTAGAATGGTAAAAGGTTCTTTAATCAGTAAGGCATTACAATGACATAACGATAGCATAGTAGGTACAGTTCGATTGTCCGAAAGGGCTACCCCGGCACATAAAGGGCTAAGAAAGGAACATGGATGGGTTTCAGTCAGTAAAAGTCTGACACTCCCTTCCGTTCCACCCAGAACGGGAGATGAGATTTGATGATTTCCCACCCAAAAAAAAAGCATAGAAGGTACAGGTATCTGTCATTAAACTTGATACTTTCTAAGGTCCGTTTAGTTTTAAATAAACTCGTCTCAACGAGACCATGTTTCTATTAAGTAACATTCATTACATCATTAGGTACATCATGCTTGTGATCCCCTCGTGAGCGAAATTTGGTGTTTCTACCATAGGTACACCACTGCCTAACAAAAAAAATCCCAATGCCTAGGTGAAGGAAAACATCGTGAGGAAACCGGCATGCTTGAGAGATATTTCTCAACAGCATGTAAAGCTAAGTCAGAGGCCCATGGGCAGTATAAAACTCTGACACCAGGTTAGTCACTAACCACACGATAAGAAGAAGACTGCCTAACTCTTCAGGCAATTGAGACGTGATCATAGAAATATAAAAAAACCTGATGTTATGTTATGTTAAACACTGCAATATATACCAATAAAAAATATTGAGGCACCATTAAAATAATAGGGAAATAAACCACATAATAAAATCATACCATCCTCGATCATTAAGTTCATGGGCGATTACCGATTCGTAGTTTTGCTATCGTGTACCGTTACCCAACAATAAATTTATCTTTGAACCATTCACATGTTGTAAATGGCCATACAACCATACAGCCTTCAAGATGGAAGAGAAGGGGTAACCTAGTGTGTCACCATATGAGTTAAAATGAAAAATGATTCAAAAGAATAGCACGTACGCTTGAAGGTATTTTATCCGATCCAGCCTGTATCGACCAGCGACGCCCTAAGCCAAGGTCCGTATCGCACTGGGGTTTTTTTGGAGGGTGGGAAATCATCAAATGTCTCCTCCCGCTCTGGGTGGAGTGGAAGGGAGTGTCAGACTCTTAATGACTAAAACCCATCCATGTTCCTTCCTTGGCCCTTTATGTTCCGGGGAAGCGGTAACCATTTCTGATTATCCCCCTTACCCGTATCCTTTAGCCCTAAGCCGAGGTCCATACCCCACAGGGGGTGCCGTTAACGTGTAGTTACTTAGTTTATAAGGTTTAAGCCCTGCCTGAGGCTTTAATATATTGAGGCATGTATATACAAGCGCGGTTAAGCATCCGATAACCTCGTAGCCACTGACAAACTGCGAAATGCCACTGACAAACAACAAATGCAAGTATGTCGTTAGTACCAGCCTCTGCCTATCAGTAGTAGAGTTATATGTAAAGGGCCTCATTCTGGCAAGACTAACAAAAACTAAAATTGCTACTGTACCACGTAGGTAGGAATGCTGTATCTCCAATAAATTAATAAACTTTGTTTAAAGCTCAACCTGCCTAGGAACTCCGGATCTATTTTCAAAATAGATTGCCTCGAATCTTTTCGCGTAAGTTTTTGCGCTATCAAAACTTCAAACTCCGATTATTGTGGTGGTAACTGAAGCTCAGAAGCGCAATCAGACTATAATGTTCGCACTGCTGGGACACGGGCCTCCTCTCTTCGAGAGGGAGAGGGCTGTAATACATAATACACCACGCGGGCCATGTCATCACATGTCATCGAATTTTTAGTTTTAAGACATACCGATTTCCTCACGATGTTTTCCTTCACCGTTTTGAGAGCTGTGGTGATGAAATTATTTACACAGAAGCACCTGACTGGGTTTGTCAACGACCGTAAGTCAGGGCCGCTACTAATGGCCAACACTGCTCAATAATCTTCCAAGAAAGATCTTCATTCATGACACACTCGTAGTTTTTTATTTTTCTCCATTCTCCATCGTATTCTAGTAAAAACAAAGAACTGACGTAATACACGAACGACCAGTGTATGATGTCGAGTAAATTTATGTAAATGCTGTTGACTCACTACATTAGCATGCTGGCTGCGTAGGCGACACTGGCTGCCCAATTCTTATTGACACTTCAGTGCGGCGCCACTAGCAATGGGGCCCTTCGAAATCCTATACAATTTAGTTTAGTTCTGTTTTCTGCCACGGGTCACACTGAACTGGCCGGTATAAACGAAGCCTATACAACAATATTTTACCATTACAAACTCCTTTTATTTGTTGCATTACGAATTATTCGCTTGTTTCTCTTTGCATTATTGGATGAAATATTGGCAGTTATATTTATTTGTAAGGCTCAACTAGTGCCGACAGCTGATGTCGAATGGACATTCCACAGTGTAATTTATTGCTGGACTAGAGATAAAATCCTCCATGTTCAAGGCTTGGTTTAAAAACTGTAGTTTTATTTGTATGCAAAGTGCCTTGGGGTAGAGCATGCAATGCAATGCCCTAGAACTGTGGGTCTTTTTCCATTTACAGAAATATACTTCTATACTTTTTCGTACGTAATGTTAAAACAGGTGTTAACATGAAATATACATATGTTAACAACAGCTTATAACTAATTTACAAATGCAAAACTATATTTATATGCAAAGCTAACTAAAAAAAAATGGCGTCATATTGTATCCAAATGGGAAATGTGATTATTTATTATCCTTTATAACGCGCAACGTTCGAAAGTTTTACAATTTTACACACCGACTCCGACAAATTAAACTAACCTTATTAAACCTTTTAATACAAAACTCATTATAATTATTATCATTGAAAAATACAGAAAGGTACATTACGACCCGCATGCTACAATAAATTCATTTGATTACATTGTTTTTCACATAAAACGCCAACATTTTATGTAAAATGTTGTGCTGGTCACTGCAACGCCTGCACAACGCCATCCTGGCCGCGTGCGCAGGCCGATGGGACTGCGCACTAATAGCGCACTGTATAGGCCTACACGCGAAAGCGAGTGCCTGAGTTATTTTTCGTTGTTTTGTTTTATTTATATTTTACTATTACTAACGTAGGCTAAGAACATTGTTACTAACAAGCTATGGAAGCAATTCTGAAAATAAATTTTATTATTATTCTTTTATTTATTCCATTTCTTATCTTATATATTTTAAATATTTTTATAAAATACAAAAAAAAAAACATTTAAAAATATAAAAAATAGTGGTCCGCCGATGTCGGGAGCAGAGTCCAAGGCACCGGTGGTTAGGGCTGCAGAGACAAGAACCTCCTCACAATGCGAGCCGTATCGAGGAGTACTGCCTTCTGAATCTGGCTCTTGATCCAACCGCCTAACGAGAGCCTCGAAAGGTGTTGGTCGAGGCTTTTGGCTATCAGGCCATTGGCTGTTACGACAATCGGTACAATGATAGCCGAGCTCACATTCCACATGTCAACAACCTCGTGTGCTAAGTCGAGATATTTTATTTGTTTCTCTTTCTCAGCTTTCACGAGGTTCTCGTCATGTGGGATGGTAACATCGACTATCATTGCAAGGCGCGCTAATCGATCTATCACAACTATATCAGGCTTATTGGCGACAATAGTCCTGTCAGTAATGATAGACCGATCCCAGTACAACGTGACATGGTCATTCTCAAGAACTGGGTCGGGCACATACTTGTAATACGGTACCTCAGAGTCTACAAGTTTATATTTCAAAGCAAGTTGCTGGTGAATAATCCTGGCCACTTGGTTATGCCTGTGCAAGTACTCGCCGTTAGCTAAACGAGAACAACCAGAGATAATATGTCTGATGGACTCACCTGGACGGTGGCATGCCCGACACACGTCAACCGTCCCGTCCTTCATAATATGTCTCCGATAGTTATTCGTCAAGATAACTTCGTCCATAATTGCACAGACGAAACCTTCAGTTTCCCCAAAAAGGTCACCAAAACGTAACCAGGACACGGACGCTAAGAAGTCTACACCGGGCTCATGAAGAACCCGATAGAAGCGCCCGTGAAGCTCCTTGCCTTGCCATATCTCCTTGCGGTCATCGGTAGTCAGTACTGCAGGTTTGCGCCAGTTCTCTTTACCCATGGAAAGCGGGGTGAGGCCTATGTCCACTACCACCACATCACGGTGCATACCCACTTCGGCTTTTAAAAAATAATCCCTGAGACTGCAAATCTCGCGATTGTGGAGGGTCTTTGCATTTAAAAAGCCTCGACCCCCGCACTTCCGCGGGATATACAGTCTCATCACCGATGATCGTGGGTGATGCATCCGGTTTGCGGTCAGCAGTGTACGGACCCTCCTATCCAAGGCGTCAAGTTCGGTCTGAGTCCATTTGAGTATGCCGAAAGAGTACATCAAAACCGGCATGACCCAACCGTTAAAGGCGCGCACCTTGTTTCCGCCTGAAAGAAGACTAATCAAAACTTTCTTCAGGCGACCAAAGAAGCGCTCCTTCAACGATTGCTTCATGTCAGTAACATTGATACCCAACGCTTCCGACATACCCAAATACTTATTGCTTTCGGATGAGGAGAGGGATCTAAGGTGTATGGAATCCAAGAGTTGGATTCCCTCGGATTCCACAATCTCCCCTCGCTTTACATGCATGACTGCACATTTATCCGCACCAAATTCCATCCTGATGGCGCTACTAAAAGTTTCAGTTACCTTCAGTAACTCCATCAGTCGCAATTTGTTGGGGGCAAAGAGTTTTATTATTATTATTATTATTATTACTGCACCTTTTAATACTGAATAAACTAAATTGTTGCCTGACGTAACTTTTTTGGAAACTTTATCAAGAGTAACTGTGCCACTGCACTTCGCAGCAGTTAGTTCAAAATCTGGATTTGAGCTTGTTCATTAGCAGTGAGCTCGCCCCATATATGCGGTGGTATAACGGCGGATCGGATCGACATGCAAACTAACCCCTAACCGTAGAAAGATTTTTTAAATTTGTTTATAAAAGAACCAACAGCTATAACAGCGGTAAAAATTGTATAATAAAATCCTGTAAAAATTACCAACACGGTCAAAATTTTAATTTCTGCGGGTTAAGAATATTCATGGTAGCAGTTTGCGTGCGTCCAGTCCACCCAAGTAAAATGTAGGCATGCACCTATACCTATACCTAGAATACACACCAGCAAAATATAGGCATACACCTATGCCTGCTCCTTTGGTTCTTTGAAATAAATATGTATGCATTGGCATGTAGAAAACCGAAGTTACAGGAATAGATATTGGCGACCGGCGTCACCGTGGAGTCCGGTTGTATCGCAATATCGGGAGATATTTTCGAAACAAAAAGTTTGGTGCCTATGTCCTTCCCCGGGATTCTACCTATCTCTCTGCCGAATTTTATCAAAATCCGTTCTGTAGTTTAGGCGTGAAAAGGTAACAAACCAAACTCAAACTTTCAAGTAAACCAATTACAGGCACTTTTGAATTGTCAAGGTGTCGGTCAGTCAGAGAGATGAAGCTAGTTGCCCATTCCAAAGCAGTAGGTACCTACCTATGGAGAAGAATGGGCAAGAATCTCCATGGACACTCTTTTAAACAAAATATGGTTACAAAATATTGGTTACATAGTTCATATTATTATTACACATGTGAGAACGATGCAGAACGGTGAAAGCAACCGATATAAAATATGTAAAAAAAAGTTCAAAAATTTAATTAAAACAAGCCTTAGCCGCTAGAGATGACCAGTCCCTACTGACAGCGCCCGTTCACGAACATGACACATAACCTTCGAATTTATAAAGTAATACTATGGATAGAAGATACTCATCCATATTATTCGCATGCCATAATCATTTTATTCACATCTGCATACCCAGAATGTAGTGGAACCGGTCTCGCATAAAAAGACGAACAAATTTTTATCAGTCCCATCTGTTTTGTAGTTGGGTGCATAAAAACGCAGCTAAACTAAAGGTTTTATTTCGGTGTCCACATTTACTGCTGCGCTAAAAGGAAGGTAAAGTATTACTTTTTGCGATATGGCAACACTGTGGTTTTAAATGTTTAGTTTAGTGTTTTCTGCAACATTTTGTTCAGTATGATGTCGGGGAAAGTTACTTACGATTATTTGATAAACCGAAAACGCAAAGTAAATATGCTATGCTTGCGGAAAATCTGTTCTTTTCAGGGCCTGTACCATGTTTCATTCTTTGAGAGGGAAATTTATTAGGCCTTTCTCCATACAATCGCATTCCACTGTTTTCTTTGTGGATAATGCCTCTAGAGCAATGATTTTTTTCAAAAAATCTAGGTCTAATTAGATCGCGCCCGTATCATTTCCTTTTTTCTGAAAGATAACCACTAAAAAAATGATGACAATCCAAAATCCCGAAAATAGCCCGTTTTTACTGCCATGTTCAGACGACTAACAAAAAAATTTGATAGTTTTTTAAGAAAACAGAAAATAATAGGAGCATAGATATAATTTTCCTCTAAATTTTGAAACATTATTTATTTAGACCAGTCCAGTTTTAAAAAAGAAAACAGCGGAATACAACGGCAATAGTTTCTTCAAATACCTATTTTTCAAATTCCGCGAGACTAGAGCCCCTCTTAAACTAATCCTTTATGACCGCCAACCAAAAAGAAGCTATCTATCTAAAAGGGGGATTTATGAAAATTTGATAGCTAAAGGGGTGTAACGGGGGTTCAAATGTATATGGTGAAATCATAATAAGAATAGTAGTGTATATCTCTTACTTATGACTTCCAAGCGCATGAAGTCGCGGGCACAAGTTAATTTTATATACAGGGAAAGCAGCAAAGAGCGGTTACCTACTGTTTACTTTTTCAAGGCAAGCAGGCAATAATCACAGCACAACAGGTTAAAGAAAGCCTCATGTCTCGCCTTGACAAGAATTATAGTTATCGGCTGTAATCTTACTTTATAGACCAGATAACAAGCAACACGTAATTGTTAGCTTTTAGCTGAATTCCAAATAGCTGGCCGTTTTGTATTTTATAAACAAGACCGGGATAAAATGTTGCCACGCTGAACAAACATGAGCGATGTTTTGCCGTAATATGTTCGCAATTGATCAAACACTGAAGAATTCATACATATAGGTAGGTACTGAATAAATGTGAGTGAATTGAAATATTCCATGAAATAAGCAGTGGATCCTCCGACCAGACGTGTGTTGTGAGTGATGTCGGGACAAAGTATCTTTATAAATGCTAGTCGCGCGGTAAACTCCGCTTCATCCAATCCAGGTTGTCCCTTGCTATCCTCCCCCAGCGACGCCCTAAGCCAAAGTTTGTACCCTCCTAAACGTGTAGTCACTTAGTTTGTTATTTTATCAGCCCGACCTGGAGGCCTTAATCCATCGAGGCATTCACAGGTAGACAATCTTCTAGGTTGAACCGTGAACTACGCTTGCGTGATGCAGGATTTTGCGTCTCATCGTGTGACGCGTAATTCGCATAAGGCGTTGTAGATGCTGTCACACATATATTAAAATGGTAGTATATTAACATTAAACTCTCTGACTGACCGACCCCTTGACAATTCAAAAGTGCCTGATATTGGTTTATTTGAAATGAGAGTTTAAGTCTGAGTTTAAAACCTTAGAAATCATAAATGAAAGACCATCAAAGCTAAGATACAAGACCCTAGCCATTGTCCTCAGTTCGGCACTCCATATCTAAGTGCAATAGCAACCTAGATCTTCAAAACGAGACTCAAATTGTTTTCTCACATCTACATTCTATGCACGTTACTCCCTGAGGCATCAACCATTGAATTGCTCCTTAACCAACTCACGCACCACACCATATCATCACGCCTTCAGAAACGGTGCTAACTGTAAACTGACCGGCAATGCGAAAAGGACTCTATATTTGTAGGAAGTAGGTTGATTATTGAGGTTATTGTGATGTGTTTGGCTTATCTGCTTCCGATTTGAATGATAGTACCTATTTGATTTTAGTGTCCATTTCGATGGTAGGATTATTGTTGTAGAGCTAGACGCGCCGCGTCGTCGCACAGTGTTTTGTTTAAATTCTCATATACTCGAGCGACACGCCGAGGAGCTCGTGGCTAAGTACTAACAGCCGCACAGGTCGATCCATTAGGTTAAGCTACGCTTGCCGGGGTTGGTCCGTGGATGGGTGACTATCTTTACGTAACGAGATTCCTCCATTTATCGGCAAGCACGTTAAGCCTTTGGTCCTGGCTGTCATTCATGGATCTTTGACAGTCGTTACGGGTCGTCAGCACTCCGAAAATCTGACAGCCAGTCTTACCAAGGGGTATAGTATTACCCAGTTACTGACTGGGTTGTGGAAGTCAGATCGGCAATCGCTCCATGTAAAATACTGGTATTTAACTGCATCCGGTTAGACTGGAAGCCGATCCCAACATAGTTGGGAAAAATCTAGGCAGATTGATTGACACACGAGCGGCACGCGCCAATAATAGAGCCAACTACACCCGTCTAAAACTTACAGCTCGTGTGTATGAACACTTAAACAAAACACGGTGCGGCAGCCGTTATAGCTCTTCAAAAATAATCCTATGGTGCTCGAATACACGAGCACCAGTTCATCCGATTGAGCCCGTCTCTTGCTGTCCTCCCGTCGAGGTCCGTACCCTACAAAGGGTCCCCTTAACGTATAGTCGCTTAGTTTATAAGTTTTTAAACCCTTTTTTTTGAGGGTGGAAAATCATCAAATGACTCCTCCCGCTCTGAGTGGAGCGGAAGGAAGTGTAAGACTTACTGACTAAAACCCATCCATGTTCCTTCTTTAGCCCTTTATGTTCCGGGGTAGCGGTAACCCTTTCGGACAATGTCCCGCTTAAAGTTTTTGAACCTTGTCTGGAGGCCTTAATTTATTGAAGGAACAAGATTTAAAAGAACAGATTTCAACCACCTCGTAATCGAAACTATACAAGAAACAAAAACAAAATAGTTGAATCAATAACGTCACTGTATTATCAAACAGACAATATCACAAAACAAACCAAGGCAATGCAGTTCCTGCAGCCATAACAACCCAACAATAAAACGACATTCCTTAGACAGACAAAGTAAATACTTTGTTATTCTTAGTACGGTGAAGTAGTACTTCTTAGTACAGACGCTTGCACATGAAGCTATCCCAGACTCTCAAAATTTCCCAGTTGAAAATGAACCTTATACTTTTGTAATAAAGTTGAAAAACTATCAAAGAAATTTGACAGATTGGGGCAACTTGTTGTGCTGCCCTCTGTCTTCATTACTCGTTACACAACGCGTTAAGGTGGGCTCCAAGTTCTAGGAAAATTACTTCAAAACTTTTTAGGTGGGAAGTTAGGAAGTAAAATTGAATTTTCTTGTTAACTCTCCTCAGCGTGAAAGTTCAGTATGTGAATTCTACGGACTACTTAATGTTAAGACTAAGCGGATGTTCTTGTACCTTTGGACTGTAAGTTTTACAAAGCTTACACCGGAGAGTAACTAAAACAAAGTCAAAGTCAAATCATTTATTTCAAATAGGCAAGTAAGGCACTTTTGAACGTCAAAATGAACAAGAAATAGAATTGATTCTAGTCGCCCCTTCCAAAAGGTAGTTTCGTGTGGAGAAGAGAAACGATGTATAATGTATGATTTAATTTGATTGTAAAAAAAAAACAGAGCCATAACTACAGTCCATTTTTTTAGTAGGTATATCACACGACTTATTAAACTAGTGTTAGTAGGCACGTACAGAGGCCAGCACATCAAGTTACCACAATCTGTCAAATTTCTTTGATAGTTATTCAACTTTATTGCAAAGATATAAGGTTAATTTTTAATTGAGAAAATTTACAATTTTCAATTTTTTTATTTAAACCAGAGACAAACAACATGCTATTCCGATGTGTTCCGTGCATTATGATATTCAGTTAACTAGACCAACTAGACCAACGAGAACGAGAAGAACGAGCAGTAGCTAAGCATGAGGTCCTGAGTTCGATTCGCAGGTTGGAACAAGTCATAATGGGTTTTTCCATCTGGAATTTCTCAGCAGCAGTCCGGAGTCTGGATTTGTGGTATGTGATAAATGGGACTCAAACGTAACTGGCAATGTATATGTGCTATAGGCTATAGGTATACCTCTGATTAACCCTTCAGGGATACAAGGCGTGATTTTATGTTCATGTTAAATTAAACAGCACATACAGGCGCGACGACTAATAGAAAAATTTCTATTCAATATTGATGATTGTGAAGTGATGACCTGAAACGCAGGATTTAATTAAACCTAGATCAGGCAGAACACTACATTACATATAGAAAAATTGTACCTCGCTTGTAATTATGTAAACCTTAATTTTCGACTTATTTCTTGAATAAACATCTTTTTTTTATAATAAAAAATTCGTAGAAATTGTTCTAGTAGATTCGCGAATCGCGATGCACTTGTCAGTGGGGGCCTTAACACTTAGTCACAGTGATATTTAGGCCACTATTGCTCAAACCGACAAAAATTAGGACTCGGAATTAAGGAAGGGACACACCGCACCATATGTGTAAACTAAACCACTCGTCCTACTTACACACTTCAATGCTCAAACAATGGAGCATCGGCTATTCGAACAACGCTCTCTCGACGCAACCAAGTTTAATAACAATAGTTAGTTATTTAATCATTAACTTGTTGCGTATCCTTCCGTGTTGGCTGTAATTAAAGCATTTCTTTTAGTTTTTGTGTTGCATTGCAGCGGTAGTAAGTGGATGGAGTGCTATAATTGATACGGACAATGTTTATTGCTGCTAAGTGGGTGGTAAGCACGAAATTGATAAATAAGGTGGTAAGTGTAGAGCCAATAAGCGGGATTGTCCGAAAGGGTTACCGCTACCCCAGAACATAAAGAGCTAAAGAAGGAACATGGATGGGTTTTAGTCAGTAAGAGTCTAACACTCCCTTCCGCTCCACCCAGAGCGGGACAGCCATAGCATGATTTCCCAGCCTTAAAAAAAAATCTTTAATCTCAATCTTTAAAACTACGCAACGGTTTTTGATGCGGTTTTTTTTAATAGATAGAGTGATTGAAGAGGAAGGTTTATATGTATAATTTGTCGAAATATTATGCGGGCGAAGCCGCGGGCGGAAGCTAGTTGAGAATAAATTATTTTTTAGCGCCCCCATTTTTTCATTACTTAAACCCACTATCTAGATGAAATTACAAATCGCCCCCTAAGCCTCTATACAACGCCCACATTTTCTTTCTGGGTCCCTTACTGTACCCCTTTAGGCCTGCAGCGCCCACAAGGGGGCGTTATCGCCCACTTTGTTAAAGGCTGGTGTAGACGAGGCATCTCTGTCATGTGGACTTCGATGAAAATAGTTGTGACTAAGGCCAGATTTCACCAATTAAACTGTACGCTTTCAACCTCGCTGAACCGCGATCTAGAGCTGTCAGTATCAATCAATCAATATTCCAAACACACTGACGAATACCTAGAATGGTACAGTCACTAAAACAATGCTGACCATTGGTAACATTTGATGCTTGATATTTTCTAGTTTTAATAATAATAAAACGTTTATTTCAGATAACAAGGATCCAGTGTGTTAGTAGTACAAAAACTTATACCTAGTGTTAGTAAAGAACCTTAATCTACTCGCCCCCTGCCAGACCCACGAATCGAGGTATCAATACTCATGTGAGAATACATCGACTCATGTACAGACAGTCAAGTCTACCGGCTACCATGCTTAAAACGCTGTTGCGACTAGCCCGCACTCTGCTCAGCATTGACGCGCACCGCTTGCGCAGAGTAGCGTAGAAGCAATCGATGCGCGCCTCCGCAAACGTGATTTTAAGGTGATTTTATTTATTTATTCCGACTAACGATATTAATTAAGAACAAATCTTAAATACAATATATACAATGACAACACAACGATGCGGATGATTTTTTGACGCCTCATGAGCTCTTCCTCTTTCACCAGTTGTACATAATAGAATTTTTTAGTATTAGGTTGTGACTATTGAACAAACAAGCTGTGATTTTCAAAGATAGTTTAGTTCCAATGGGTTTTAAATGCTGTGATTATTATCATTTTTGGATCAACTCTATTTGAACCGTACCTCGACCGTGCAGCTAGCTTGTAGTCAGCTTGCAGTTGTTGGAACTGCACGCCAACTTCACACCGCCTGCAAACAACTGCACGGTTGGTTTGCATATTTATTGCTGCATTCAAAAAAACAAAAATGCAAATTTGCAGTCGGAGTGCAATCCGTCTGTTTAGAGCCTAAAATAACTATGTAAAGACGGTCACCCTTCCACGGCCAACCCCGGCAAGCGTAGCTTAACCGGATGGATCGACCTGTCTCTATTAGTACTTAGCCACGATGTCCTCCGGGTTCTTCCATGTCCTAATAAAATCATAAACCTTATGTTTGATGATTGCTGCACTTAATGCATATTTCCTGATCAGCAATTGAACGTCATAATTGCTTAGTTGCGTAACACTTCTGAAGTTCTGAGAGATAATATCAAGGAAATGGTCGATACAGTCCACGGCTTGTAATCAAATTAAACCTTTCTACTTACTGTATTCTCTCGACTTACCGGCACCATATTCTTATCTGTCTATAACGATAAAGAATGAATTGCCTTGTTTTCCTTTATTTGCTTTTAAGTGGGGTTTACGCCCGCTTAGTTTATGCGTTATATAAGAAACAAGCATACAGCAATGCTCCTACTAAAAAAGTCATATTAAGAGTTGGCCGGGGTTGGTCCGTAAATTGGTGACCATCTGTACATATGGAGAACCATCTGTGCCTCGGAAAAGCACGTTAAGCCGTTAGCCCCGGCTGTCATCCGTGGATCTTTGTCAGTCGTTACGGATCGTCAGAAGCCCGAAAGTCTGACAGCCAGTCTTACCAAGGGGTATCGTTAGGGACAGATATGCAGTCGCTCCATGCAAAACACCTGGTAACAACATATTTGGGAAAAGGCTAGGCAGATTGAAGATTAAACTGTACCGAGGAAAGCGAAACAGATCAATGTAGACGCTTCTTTATAAGTACGTGCATAGAATGTTAATGTACACAGACAACGAGCAACTGTACAACAGTTTTGGAAGGTAAGTGAGTATTGTTATGTATTGTGGAAGTAATGATTGTAGATTAGTATGCGAGACGAGTGGAGTTGCTTCGCTTAGTTGCATCCTATCCTGTGAATGAGGACGAGTTGGTAGAAAAAGTAGAGCTGCAGTTGGTTCGAGTTTTATTGATTAATTTCCGATATGTCGGGGTCAGCCTCCAGTCTAACCGCGTGCAGATTTAGAGCAATATCTTAGGTACATGAGCGACTGCCTATCTGACCTCCTCAACTCTGTTACTTTAACACGATTCACGATAGTCTAGGTAAGAATGTTTGTCCGACTATTAGGCTTCTGGCGAACGTGCTTTCTAAGGCACAGAGGGACCTTGGTGTGTTAAGTCGGTCACCCATCCACGGAGTGACCGCGGCAAGCGTAGCTTAACCTGACCGATCGACCCGTTCGGCTATCATTAAATTTACTTAGTCACGAGTCCCTAAGTAACTAACCATCAAAATGGTTGAGCTGAATGGTGCTAATCCATGTGTCATGTTCATGAACGAGCTTCGATCAATAATACACTGAACGAGCGCCGTCAGTAGGGACTAGTCACCTCTTAGCTGCCACGGCTGTTTTAAAATTTAAAATAATTTTGAATTGTTTTTTTTTAACTTGTAATTATGGACGCTTTTATTAAGTTCTGCATCGTTCTCACGTGTAATTTCAACATGAATGATGTAACCCAGTTTTGTAAACATATTTTGATTTAAAAGAGTGTCCATGGAGTTTCTTGCCCGTTCTTCTCTATAGGTACCTACCTACTGCTTTGGAATGGGCAACTAGCTTCATCTTTCTGACTGACCGACCCCTTGACAATTCAAAAGTGCCTGTAATTGGTTTATTTGAAATAAATGCTTTGAGTTTGAGTTTAACTACATATCTACCAAATGGAAAATATTTTTTGTCGATTAGATGAATTAACCGAATCTTTTCAGAAGGTGGTTAACCTTTTAACCGCTCCAGTTGGATTAATACGACAATGTTTTTCAGGCCCGTGCCGCCTGGTCGTTTTTATACGACTGAGAATTTATGTTCGGTTTTGCGTTTTTACGTCATTGCAAGACCCTATTCGTCGAAGATATTTATTTATCGATTTTTGAGCTTGGCACTGGGCACGGCAATTGAAATAAAAAGATCTATACATTAAAAAGCTATGTAGGTAATTAATATTCTGAAGCGTATTTGACGATTATACTACGTTCATCCCAACACTATAGTAAAAACCGTTATTGCTATTGATGCATCTTATAATCATACCGGAAAGAACCATGGGAACAAAAAACCGGAACTGTGAAGAGTATAAAGACTTAAAACAAATTCCTAATTGATTAAGTGAAGGCGTTAATTACTAGTCATTTTCACGGCCAATGGTTTGTTGTGACAAATTCAATGCTCGCCCTTGCATTGTTTAGAACAAAGTCAATGCGTACAAACAATAATGAATAGGTGTCAACAAGCAGTCCATCGACAGAATTGATATTATTGTTTGGATACATTGAGACAGTCTTCTTCTTCTTCGTGTCGTTGCCATGACAGTACTTCACGTCTTGTTAGTAGTGAAAGCCTAGTGGTGTGACCGTCGGACTGCCAAGTCACAGGTTTCGTACCCAAGGCACGCTAGGCACCTCTGATTTTACGAATTCATGTGCGTATTGTATAATTATCACTTGCTTAAAAATCGGTGAAGGAAAACAGCGTGAGGAAACCAGCATGGCTTAGAGATATTTCTCAACAGCATGTGAATATAAGTCACAGGCCCATGGGCAGCTTAAAAACTCTGACACTAGGTTAGTCACTAACCACACGAAAAAAAAAAACGTCTTGTTGGTCCAAAATTTCGCCACTTCTCGCCGTCGAACGTCGTCGGTGTCAGCGCAGAGGTCACTTAAAAAAAAGGAAAGATTTACTGGCTAAACATACTGAGTGCCTAGATTTTTCTACTCTCTAGAACAGTCTTTCCCAAAGTAGGCGATAGGGCCCCCCTGTGGGCGCTGCAGGCCTGACGGGGGGCAGGAAGAGACACAGAAAATAAACGGGGGCGTTGTGTAAAGGCTTAAAGGGCGATTTGTAATTTCATCTAGATAGTGAGTTTTAAGTAGGTAGGTGCGGGGGTGCTAAAAAATAATGTATTCTCAAAGTGGGCAGTAGACAAATTAAGTTTAGGAAGCCCTGCTGTTTATTTATTTATTTATTTATCCTTCCACTAGAACGCCATACAGCAATTACACCAATGGAATAAAAATTATTTCATGTGCTGCTTTCCATCCATCCTGTGCGCGCTGATCATCGAACGGGTGCCGATGAATTATCCACGCTCACATTGTCACGCAGCGTCAATTGCTCCGGTGTTTCATAATTTCATCCATATTGCGCTCCTTCTTTGCGTTTCTAGTGGCTTAATGTGTTTAAAACAATAAAACATATATATGTATACAACGAAATACAAAAAAACAGAAAATTTTAATGTAGCTGTAGAATAATGTCGCTCTTTCTGTCAAAACTTCTGCAGCTTTTATTTGCAAATTGGCATTGAATAAAACCAACAACTGGATGCCGTATAATTACAATCAGCAACCCACGCCGAAATTAAAAAAAAACAAATGAATCCTACTCAGGTCGTATCTCATCATGGGACCTTGACTACACCTCCAATCAATTTCAAACAACATAAATATATTTTCAAATCCAAGGAGAATTTAAATAGTTAAGAATAGTTTAGAAGATACTAATCGCCGTAGGAGTCACAATTCTTAATTTAAAACAATAAGGCGAAGGCGTTTGCGTTTAACTTATGAGGTTCTGCCTACCAACCGTGACCCAGTCAATCTGCTGATTGCATATGCGATTTTCTTTGAATATGCTTGTAATTATCGAGATATCTTTATCACTAGCACTTCGCCCGGGACTTCGTCCGAGTAGATTTTTTCAAATATAGCCTAAGCTTTTGCCCGCGGCTTCGCACGCGTTAAATTCGTAGTAAAACAATTAGTTAAATATACATATAAACCTTCCTCTTGAATCACTCTATCTATTAAAAAAAACTGCATCAAAATCCGTTGTGAAGTTTTAAAGATCGAAGCATACATACATACAGACATTACACACAGACGCGAGAAGCTACTTTGCTTTATCCTATGTAGAGATGATAGTCAGGGATAATGCAGCTTCCCATTAGTGAAAGAATTTCCGGGATCGGATCAGCGGCTATGAAGATTTCCCCTTACATATAAACTTAGCTAAGGAAGGAACATGGATGGGTTTTAGTCAGTAAGAGTCTGACACTCCTTTCGCTCCACCCAGAGCGGGAGAAGTCATTTGATGATTTCCACACAAAAAAATATACATATAAAGATATAATTATTTCGCCCCCTTTTACATGGGACTTAAACATTACTTTCGAAATGTGGATGTACTTATTATGGGTGCATCTCTGCCCAACCCTTTGGAAAAACAAGGCGTGATGTTATGTTTATATTTGTAATTATTAAGATGTAGTGTAGGATTATTGCTATGTAAATATCTATCTTTATATAACAAATTATTTTACACTTGAAATTGAATTAATTCCAAGACGTGACATCTACCATGACAATGACCACTGACTCAAACACGTGCGTACCTACATCTATTGTACAGTAATGGCTGAGTACTGTAGAAGGTTGAAGACCTTCCACTGAGGGGGCTCAGTGGTAGAGCGTGTAATATGTGTGTAGTGGGTATTGCTACGCTATGGAAGCAAACACAGGACGAGAAACACCACATAATATATTATAACGAATACATCTGCCAAGCCCCGCGGCCCAAGTCGGTCTGTCACTTGTACAAAAAACTATCAACTACATAGTTTAAATATAATCTAAAGGTTCGAATGCCATCAGATTATTACCAGCCATGTTCAACATAAGGTTTCACTCAGGCTCTACAGTAACTACCTTCTACATCCACTGTCGTATCATAATGGTCAGATGAGTACCTAGGACCCTACCTATGGTAACGGTTCATAGAGACATTACATTTAGTTCCCAAAGTCTAAAGTGGGGTAATTGACAACATTCCGAGAGTACGTTGTACTAGTTCTAAGTTAATGTTATTAGCCTAAAATTCTATGAAAATAGCATTACTTATACATTGCACACAGTAGGTAAAGAATCCTGTATTTTTAGTGGATACTGGATTCCTTGCATTAACTCTAGAAATCCAGGCTTCAAAGTCCAAAGTCAACTCAAAAAAGCATTTAGACGTACAGGGGCCTAGACAGTCACATTTTCATCAACGATAACGAAATTAGATAAATCCGAAAATATGGAATTGGAATAAGCTTTGGAAATGTCATGTGATCAATGGTTTTCGATCGCTGTTGTGTAAAAAAATTCAATGTCAATTGTGTAACAAAACCCGATCAATATTCCCATACAAATGCACAAGCAAAAAGCAATGCACAAATACAAATTGACAAGGGGCGCTACCCCGAAACATAAAGGGCTTAGGAAGGAACATGGATGGGTTTTAGTCAGTAAAAGTTTGACACTCCTTTCCGCGCCACCCAGAGCGGGACGAGTCATTTGATAATATCCCACCCTCAAAAAAAAAAGCCAAGATCACTTTAAAAACATACTTTTATGAAAGCAAGCATCCAGTTCGTCGTTAGAGACATAGTCCAGCGGTTGGTCGACAGTACACGTTACCAAAGGACTGGTGCATTTTAGGTTGAAGAATCAGTATTGTCATCCAACGTGGCAACGCTCTGTCAGCCTTTTGGGCACTATTCCCACTGACGGTGATGCTAACGAATTTTATGATGCCCATGAGCTCTTCCCTTTTTTTCCTCTGTTCTTCTTCTTCTAAGCGTGTCGATGGCAATCTAAATGGACTCGGCCCAGAATTCGGCTACGTGTTTGGCGTCATCACTAGCGTCCATCAGTTCCTGTAACGTGCAGATGACAGGACACGCAGGACACGATATTAAGTGTCCCATCGTTTGTGGAACAGCACAAAATTAATACTCCTCTATTTACTTGTATATAATATACCTTTTAGTTTCGAAGTTAAGTAGCTCTAACTACTTGATTAATTTAACAAGAAGGCGTTACGTTTACTTCGCTTTCTACACTCATACACAATTCCAATGACCTACATATTATACAAACTCACTGCCAAAACAATAATTACGATATCCGACATATTTTCTACAATTCGAAGTGTTAATGCGTATACTGCGAGGTCGATGGACGCATTTACATACGAATATAAAGTACAGGTTCCGATGCGAGCGACGATATGACTGGAATTTGGAACGACTACTTTTGTATATGGAACTATGCTAAAAATAGCTTAGAGACTGAATTATTTTGGCGAAGGTTTTCAAAGTCTTCCGCCTGTTTTTGATAGAAATTGACGATAGCTAAATGAAGGTATGCCTATTGTTAGTGACAATGTGCAGAATGCCTAGGTAAAAAAAAAAGTATATTTAGTCCGTCAATCAGATAATAAAAAAATCATATTAATAAAAAATGACTTATATAAAACGCAGTAGATTTGGGGAGTGGGGGCTAGCTACGTCATGCCACATTTTAACTCAATTTATGGAAGTAATCTTTGGATTACGTAAAAAAAGAAAAAATACGTGTCCGATATTTTACGGACTAAATGAAAAAAATTAATCATCATCCCCATTCTCTTAGCATGCACCCTATTTTATTTTAAATAATGGGAAATCATCAGATAACTGCTCCCGCTCTGGATGCCCCTTCCACATCAGTTTCTATAAATAATAATTAAGTTTATTACAACGCTTATCAATATTGTAACGAACACCACCTGTTTCAATAAGTACCAGAATGTAATGCTATAAGATTATGCTCATATCCTGTGCAAAGTAATTATCACAAGAACATGTTACGCTAGTTCATTAAAGTGTGTCAAGGCAGGCAACTAATCCTTGTGAAATGGACTGTCCCTTCTGTGGTAGGTACTGTAGAAATGATCGGTTCTCAGGGTATGTCAATGATAAATTTTGGTACTGAGACTGCTGGCCTTTCACACAACGCTTGATTAGAAGGCCTGCCTAGAATAATTTTACAAGATTCGTTTAAAAATTAAGTTCAGTAAAAACAGACATCGTCTTACAGAATCCAAAAACCGAAAGCTTTGCAAGTGGCACTCATCTAATTAAAAGGATATTCTAAACTTTCTGTACATCACGTTGAATAAAAGATATATAGAATAGAGCATAGTGACCTGTGATAGTGACTATCCTCCCGAATTTCGAGATAATCTGAATGTGTTGACTATTGCACCTCCTTCCGCCGAAACCATGAATGCTTGAGAGATATTTCTCAACAGCATGTGAAGCTAAGTAAAAAGCCAGCACGGGCAGCTTAAAAACTTTGACACCAGGTTAGTCTCTAACCACACGAATGATTATACAATATGCAAATTAATCCCAAAAGTCAGAGGTTCAGGTCCCAAGTGACTTATAGTGTATTTTTCTTCAGTTGTCTCATTTGGTAAACAAATGTCGCGACTAATATTAAGATGTCTAGGTATTGTATGTGTCTCTGAAGCAATATTTTTTTATAATTCGTGCCTTATGTGTATTATACAAAGATCAAGACGTTTATGCTCAACTTAAAGTGTATGATTGATACGAAAAATCAGAATTTTCGTCCCGTGTTTGTTTACCAAATTGGACACTGTAAAAGAAATACACTATAGGTTCGAACTCGAGACCTAAGGCGTGGTTCAAGCCTTAGACTTGGCAGTCCGACGGTTACATCAATAGGGTATCACCGCTTCAACTGTCTTATGTATGATATACCTTTTAATATTCAATAAAAACACTTCAATCAACATTAACGCAAATTACAATATCCCTGAGAATTTCTACAAACTCACAAAGGGGAAACCATTCCTTAGAAGAACAATTCAATGATACGTTAAGTTCCTCCGCTTTTTTCGCGACCCCAGCCTTACAGCAGTTGATGGTAAACACCATTTTGTGTTCACAATTAGATGGGTTCCCACCATTCATGGCAGACTGGTGTTTCCCATGGAGGCAATGACTCAGCCCTTGTACTGACTGAATCGGCACGTATTAAGGCTGTTGCTCTGTGATTATTTGCATTGACTTCTTGTGTGATTTAATTTGTTAACCTTTTGAACGCCAGACCATAAACGCACGTGAGTGCCCTCCACGCCGTCTTCTTGTTATCATGAATTTCCCAATATCCATGGTGTCTTATAATTTGTTTCATGTCATTAAATACGTATGAGAGCTTCAATTTTTGAGATACTTATATAAACACACACAAAAGTAATTATTTCATTGTTTATTTCGTGTAATAGTCTATAGGATATTATTATTATATTATTATTATTATTACCCGCATTGTCACATGTTTGTGTCGTTGGCTTACAGGGCATGCGCTTGCTTGTCAGGTATATGTGGCATGGTCTTCTTCTAGCTTCTTCATGCTATATCCCTGCAGATTTGGTATACTTGGGTTTTCTGTGACTTGGAACCAGAAAGTGTTTAAATTATTATTAATGAATGAAACGACTATACTGGACTCCCACAGTTTATCAAGCTTCTGATTTTTATTGTCCATACAGATATCATAACACTTACAAAACAACAGACATGTAATTCACAATCCTCGGAAAATCTTATGGGATTTAAATACTAGTGAGCAAAAACACTCGACATTTGCGCAACTGAATGATCACATCAGATGTAAAACTGACTTATTATGCACATTGCTTATTAGGGCCACGCCATTATACTTCGAAGGTGAAGACAGAGATGTACACACACATTTACCAGTTATGTTTAAACTCCCATGTAAAAGAGTAGTGAGTGTGTGTGTGTATACCGGGTCATTTTTCAATGACCGTCCAAATTTTCACTGGGTGTTCTACCCATGAATGTGAACAACTTTCACTATGGGACCAACTCTGAAATCCCGAAAAAAAAATCAGCTGTTTCATACAAAATATCAATACCTACTCGACTAAAATGTATGAAACAGCTGATTTTTTTTTCGTGATTTCAGAGTTGGTCCCGTAGTGAAAGTTGTTCATATTTATGGGTAGAACACCCTGCGAAAATTTGGACGGTCATTGAAAAATAACCCGGTATGTGTGTGTGTGTGTATGTAAGTGTGAGTGTCTGTGTATGTGTGTGTATGTGAGGGTGTGTGTGTGTACGTGAGTGTGTGTGTGTAAGTAAGTGTGAGTGTTTTAGCGAGTGTGGGTGTGTAGCTACCGGGAAAGTCACAGTTGACATTGCTATTTCTAAAACTTAAATCTAACTTGGATACCAGTTAGTTAATGGCACGGAATAGCTACTCCGTGGATAATAGCGTAACCACGATATTGAGTAGTCTTACATACATAGCTCAGAAAATTAATGAAGCATATTCTTTTCGAAATAGAAATTTACACTATGTTTAATAGGTAGGTATTATCGGATGACTGGCCTCGTTAAACAAATTACTAGTTTTTATTACAAAAAGAACTTGGAGTTATTGGAGGTGGTAAAAAATGTGAAATAGATAGACGTTGTAAACATTATATGTGTTAACTGCTGCACTGCACTTAATACAGTATTGCAACCAACATTTAATAACCATTTCTACACTGAACTCCGTCATAAAAAGTCTAGGCGATACTTAGTAATTTTATAAGAACGAGTCAGTATTAAATTCAATAAACTTACCAGTGTAGCTGACCAGCCACTTTACAAAATTGAAAAAAAATGGACTGTATCAAATTTATTAGGAAATTGATACATTCAATGTGGAGACGACAATACGACCATAAATGAAAACACTGACAATACTAATGCATATATGTAAATATTTTGGAGTTCTATCAAACCGAAATATAAAAAGTGTTTTTTTTCAAACCTCAGTGGGTTTGAAAAAAAAACACTTTTTAGTGATGGGCCGACTACGGGTTTTGCCCATCTTTGACTGGATATAGTGACTGAACTGTTGGATAATTATATTTGATTGAATTTTCGTATGCAAGCTGGGGACGGCATAAGTTAAACGCAGTTTAATTTATGATCGTATTGTAGTCTCCACCTTGTATATGGTAGGGGAGCCCAGAAGGTTTTTGGAGGAGCATATGAAGCGAAAAGTTGATAACTGAGTAGTTGCGGCATCATGAGCGATGCGATTCGATATGCAGGGCGAAAACGAAGACCCTCTGCGCTCCCCTACCAATATCTTTAAAACATACCTACTTCTTCAATGCTGGCTATGTCGAAATCACGTTATCAGCATCGTTTCTCTACAGCATGACAATGAATATGAACATGACATACCACGTGACGCTACAATGGTGACATTCATTTAACACACATATACGTCTTATTATTTTCGTTTCATGAAGACACTATACTTCCATAAAACGTTATTATTTTCGGATTTATTTAAAACTAGCTGACCCGACAGACGTTGTCCTGTCTTAACTATGATACCTACCCTACCTACCCTACCTACCCTACCTACCCTACCTACCCTACCTACCCTACCTACCCTACCTACCCTACCTACCCTACCTACCCTACCTACCCTACCTACCCTACCTACCCTACCTACCCTACCTACCCTACCTACCCTACCTACCCTACCTACCCTACCTACCCTACCTACCCTACCTACCCTACCTACCCTACCTACCCTACCTACCCTACCTACCCTACCTACCCTACCTACCCTACCTACCCTACCTACCCTACCTACCCTACCTACCCTACCTACCCTACCTACCCTACCTACCCTACCTACCCTACCTACCCTACCTACCCTACCTACCCTACCTACCCTACCTACCCTACCTACCCTACCTACCCTACCTACCCTACCTACCCTACCTACCCTACCTACCCTACCTACCCTACCTACCCTACCTACCCTACCTACCCTACCTACCCTACCTACCCTACCTACCCTACCTACCCTACCTACCCTACCTACCCTACCTACCCTACCTACCCTACCTACCCTACCTACCCTACCTAGCCTACCTACCCTACCTACCCTACCTACCCTACCTACCCTACCTACCCTACCTACCCTACCTACCCTACCTACCCTACCTACCCTACCTACCCTACCTACCCTACCTACCCTACCTACCCTACCTACCCTACCTACCCTACCTACCCTACCTACCCTACCTACCCTACCTACCCTACCTACCCTACCTACCCTACCTACCCTACCTACCCTACCTACCCTACCTACCCTACCTACCCTACCTACCCTACCTACCCTACCTACCCTACCTACCCTACCTACCCTACCTACCCTACCTACCCTACCTACCCTACCTACCCTACCTACCCTACCTACCCTACCTATGCAAAAATGTGCAATAAAAATATTTTTCTCATACAAACTTTGCCACCCCTTGTAACCCTTTTAGGGGTTGAATTTCCAAAAAATAATATGCCTATATCCTTCTCATGAATGCAAACTATCTACATACCAAATTTCAGCAAAATCGGTTGGGTGGTTTAGGCGTGAAAAGGTAACAGACAGACAGACAGAGTTACTTTCGCATTTATAATATTAGTGTGGATGTTAGCAAATAGCATCTTCTTTACTTAAAGAACTGTCGCGCAGCGGTCATTTGCCGGGGTCACGGATAATAACATTCACATCAATAAAATTAAAACGAATAAGCAATACTATTAGGGATGAAAAAACTGCAAAAAGTAGGCGAATCGATTTTATTATTTACTTAGTTTTTAAGTCTTAAAGTCTTTTTTTTTTCTATTTGTTTTATCCTATCAACATTTATATGATTAATGGGCACTAGCCCTACCCGTGTTAAATTAATGTCACAATTGTAGCGCCACGTTGTATACCTAATTATATTTAAAGAGCAAAAACTAACATACTTCTTATTTATTTTCCAGATAATCGCTGCTATCTGAAGACAACTAGAAAACCGTCTTCTCATTCTTTTGAGAAGATGTAGTATTTCAAATCAAAAGAACCTTGAAAACATTTACATCGAGAACTACTTCAACTACTATGATAATTAATGAACAAAACAACAGACTAATTAATAATCACAAAGAATTATGAGAATCAACGAAAGTTCTAGGCCATTTACCAGGTCACCAGAAACGAAATTAAATACTTACTGAAGAATAATGAGACATATCGAAACTTCTAGAGCATTCGGGCGATATCCAGGAATGTAAAAAGGTTGTTTAAGAAATTATAGTCTAAGATGTCGACGAGTAACGAGCTGAGTGACTTGGAGACGCCGAAGCTTCGAATGAAGCCAGCGATAAGCAGGATATTTTGCTGCAGTGTGACAGCTGCTTCGGGATTCATTGCAGCTTATGCTTTGGTAAGTATCTGACTTTCATAGTAAAAGAAGCAATATATGTAGGAATTCTCCACCAAAATTACCAAAATTCCATTCCAATCATTTCCATTCTTTACCAAAATTTTATAAATGAGAGTGTAGAAATTACTTATTTAATTAATTCATTTAAATGGTAAATACAATATATAATATAACACTAAAACTAAAAAGAATAAAGGTACTATGTACAAGTATTTAAAACTAATAACTAACTAAAATATGGTGTCGAAAAATTCTTCCGCATCGCCTACATGGTAATGTACAGAGGCCAGCACATCAAGTTACCACAATCTGTCAGATTTCTTTGTTAGTATTTTAACTTTATTGCAAAGACATAAGGTTCATTTTTAATTGAGAAAATTTGACAGTTAGGGATAGCTTGATGTGCTGGCGTCTGTACCCAAGAGACTGGCAGCATTGCCACGTTGTATGCAATTCTAAGCTTCTAGCCAAGGTAAAAACCAGCCCTTGGGTCTCGGGAAGCGGTAAGAGTTAAAGTAATTTTAGTATTTACCTACTTTATACCTATGTGGTTTGGAAATTTCATTTCTTGGTGTCCAGCAAGGACTTATTATCGACCTCATGAAAATAATTAGAAATCTTTGTCTTGAAGGTTTTTCTGTCTGCCTTTGCGTGTGTAAAACACATAATCTTCTGTCTTATCACGCAGTTTCCGCTGAAGGGAAATGAGTAGTTACGTGTGGTCATTACCAAGATACCGACTGTGTAGTTCCTGCAATAATTACTTACTTATAACGTGTTTATAGGACTTACAAGATGTATTAGGAGCTTTGTTAAAATACACCATAATTATTATTGTACCAGCTCAATATAAGGTTTAGGGAATATTGTTGATTTAAAGTTGTAATGACGTAATCCTTACTATTTTCTAAAATCATTAGGTACTGACTACGAGAAAGTTTTTTGTTGATAACACCAGTAATAGTAGCTATACAGGGAGAAATTAAATTCATGGGCATTACTTTAAGGGGTCAGTGTGCTCATCATTATGCACAACTTTCAGTATGGGAAAAATATGAAATCGAAAATAAAAATCAGCTGTTCCATACATTATGCTCGCATAACTCGTAAAATGTAGGAAACTGCTGCAAATGATGAGTACAATGACACCTAAAATAATGCCCATGAATTCAATTTCACCGTGTAGAAAAGATACCGAGTGTGCAAGTTAGATTTAGTTAGCGTAGGTAATGTCCAACTTTCTCTTACCTATTTTTTAAGGGTGGGAAATCATCTAATGACTCCTCCCGCTCTGGGTGGAGCAGAAGAGAGTGTCAGACTCTTACTAACTAAAACCCATCCATGTTCCTTTCTTAGCCCTTTATGTTCCGGGGTAGCGGTAACCCTTTCGGACAACCCTGCTGAAACCGTCTCTTACGGGTCACAATACATTTAAGGTTTGAGGGTTACAATATCCTCCAATCTTGTTTCATCTTCAATATACGACGCTTGACACAAAACTTATCTAACGACGAAACCATTCGCTTATTTAAAATTCACTAGGCATCTCACGAAGGAAGTACAAGACAAAACTGTCCAAAATACATTGATCTCTCACCACGTCATTTGTTTCGGAGAATATGTGGCATTCTATGCAAAGCTCGGTCCAGTTACACTGGGCAGTAGTAAGGCCGTGCATTTATCTTCGGAGATGACGACGCAATAGTGAGAGTAGACTTACGGGAACTGAGACTAGAACGAGATGTTGTGTCATTATAATGATGTGTTTGTAAGCTGGGTTGGAGTATCAACGATATTATACGAATTGACTGCAAATCTAAAAGGGCTGCTTGTTTCTCTGTGAAAGAAAATTTGGAAAGAGGCTACCTTTTTACTAATCAGCTTTAAACAGTGTGTTAGGTTATACGAGGGACATACTTTTAGGTTGTATAGTTCCTATAATTTCAACAACTTTGTCCATGGGACCAACCTTCATATGAAAAAAATATATATCAGCTGTCCCATACATTTTGACGAATTATGCGGACATAAATGTACTGCTGATTTTTTTTCGTGATTTGAGGTATAGTTCCATCCTCAGAGTTGTTTATTTTCATTAGTATAGTAACCCCTGACAGTATGTCCCTCGTTTAACCTAACACACTTTATAATAGAAGGAATGGTCGTCGTATTCTCTTAAACGGGGAGTATTCCTTCTAACGATCTAAGTAGGTACACCTAAACTTAATTCGGTATAAATAAAAAACAAACCACTGTTTCAAATCGTTTATTTTTTACTCGCTTCCGCCCGCGGCTTCGCCCGCATAATATGTCGACAAATTATACACATAAACCTTCCTCTTGAACCACTCTATGTATTAAAAAAAAAACTGCATTAAAATCCGATGTGTAGTTTTAAAGATCTAAGCATACATACAGACATTAGGACGCGGGAAGCGACTTTGCTTTAATATACTATGTAGTGATTAACCTTTGATAATTTGATTTGCTTCTAAGTATGTACTATGATGGAATCTTCACAGTACACAAAAATCCTGTCGGGAGGGGAGGGGGGGGGGGGGGGGCTCGTGCCAAGAAGAGAATATTTTCCTTGGCCTTAGAATCCTCTTTGCCAACGGAATTTAACGTCTTTCTTGGCGGTTCTCTGCCTGTTCGCCGAAAATTGTTTGCCAAATTTTTACTTGCCAACCAACGTTTCGCAGAATTTTATTCCGCCGAATAATCATTTGCCAACTTATCATATAATTTTGTTTTATTTCCCAACCTCACAGTTACCAACTGTACGTTTGGTCTGCTTTTCATAATGACACTTTTTAAAATGACAACTTTCATTTAGCAGAATTTTTTTTTTTGCGTAATATTCTAATAATAGGATACGGCAAAGAACACGGTATTAATCTTACACTAAAAGTATGTGTGTTAGATTTCGAAAAAGCTGCAATTCTGAGTCTTCGATCAAATTTTGAAGAAATTTATTTACAAGGATGCCATTTTCATTTGGGACAAATTATATACAGGTAGTTATTGTATTTTTTTTTTACTTTAACAATATATGACCTAACCTAACTGTTTCCTTTTACAAAAGCGATTCGCTTCTGGCACATCGCCGGCCGCTGCCGCGGCACGCTCGCTTCGCTCGCTCGGCTCGTGCGTTGTTTGTCATACTCTAACCTAACCTGACCTATCGTAACATCGCTAACAACCATACACTTCTGTTGTATACTTATTTAAAAAAAATTGTTTTAGGCAAGTTCAAGAACGGTTTCGCTAAAAGATACGCAAGCGACATACAGTTTAATAAAGAAGTAAAGTGTTTGTTAGCACTCAGTTTCCTGGAGGTATCTGAAATATACGTATATTTCAACAGCATCCAAAAAAGTATTGCTGTGCACTGCTGCCAATTTAAAGATTTAATGTTATTTTTGAGATTGTTAAATAAAAAAATTATGTAAAATTAGTTTATTTTTTACCATTATATGAAAAGGGAATTGTTACACTGACAAAACGTCATTCGTCTAATAGTTGTGTGGCCTAGTGAAATGGTTGACAAATGATAAATGTCCCAAACGTTTTGTGTCAGTATAATAATCGGCTTAACAATAATTCTACCAAATGAAACGTTGTCATACAAAAATTTGCTAATCGTTAGTTGTCAAAGTGAAACATCGGCGAAGCGTTGGTTGGCAAGTGAAAATTTGGCAAACAATTTTCTGCGAAAAGGCAGGACACCCTTTCTTGGCATATACAGCTTCCCATACTTCACACATAGCCCAGGTGCCTCCATCATAAAAGGTTTCTTTCCTGGCCGTCAGTTTTTAGAATGTAGTTCCTAAACACCATTCCGTTCGCTAGGATTTCCGGTGTCGTGGCAGCAACTACGCCCACACGCGCACAAATCAAATTACTAGCTAAGAAGGTAAGTATTTACTACCTAAAAACTTTACGAAAAGCAAATTGCTTGCAATAGGACCCCCTAAATGTGCTCCGAGTGGTTTCTGTAAGTTCTAATAAAATAATTAATGTATACAAAATATTGTGAAACATTTTAAAAGAGTAACGGTGGAGTTTCTTGTCTATTCATCTCCATACAAAACTACCTTTTGGAATGGGCGACTGGAATCACTTCTATTTTTGTGCCTCTTTAAAATATATATTCTTTGACTTTGACTTTATTTACCTTGATGGCTTAAATTGTCCCAATAATTACGTGTCTGTGTGGATATTTAATATCAGTGCTCCGTTGAACATAAAAAAAATAAAAGACAAATCTTATCTTTGAAAGACGTTTAACTTTGAACTAAAATGATGATTTTTCACACACAGCTTAACTCAAAATCAAAAGTCATTTCTTCAAACTAGGCTGAAAATCATCACTTTTTGAAGGTCAAAGTTACATAAGACAGCCCCCTAAAAACGCCCACCCTTCACCACTTCCTAGTGCTTTAGCAGGGAAGAAGAAGTGGCGCAACAAACTCCCCAGCAGCGCAGCTGTCTGTTTAGTTGGAAGAACTTGACTCTACATATTTATCGTATGAGAAGTACCTAATTAACTTTACGACATACATTTGCCATTTGCATTGCCACATGTCAGCTAGCACACGCCAATATACCAATTAAGACATTGAAAACTGACTGTACTCAAGCGTAAATAAAAAAATTAAAGAAAAAAGAGCCTCCAGGTAAAAGGCCGTGCGCGCTTACATGTGCAATACTGTACTATGTCCATACAGCCGTAACTCGAAGTTACACTGATTAACTAGGCTTAACACGTTGACGGACACGCCGCGCCGGTTATCATCATTCTCCTGCCCTTATCCCAATTTATTTGGGGTCGACGCAACATGTCTTCTTCTTCCATACTTCTCTATAAGTCGTCATTTCGATAGTCACTCCCTTTCTAGCCATATCATCTTTCACACAATCCATCCATCGTTTCTTTGGTCTCCCTCTACTTGTATAGCCATCCACATTCATACTCACAACTCTCCTGACAACATTTTCGCCATACCATGACAACCGATTTCCGCACAACTTTTCGGTCACCGGTGTCACTTTCAGATGCCGCGCCGGTTATACCCTTCGTCTTTGATTATTTACATTAAATAATCAAAGCCCTTCGTATATATTCTTCAGTCTTCTATATTCGATAGTATTTTTTGTACTCTAGAAGCACAATTACTTTAGAAGACGAATTTTCATACTGCACATTTCATTTACATTTTCATACTTTCATAGTTCATCATCAAGTGCCCCCAAATTAAATTATTCAAATTGCTAGGCGTCACATAACATGTCTTTTTCACGTCACACTGACGCAGCGGTCATAGCAGCGGCCATCATTGTATGAGCAGGCGAAGGCTATGGCCGGTGCTGTCTTATTTAAATCCTTTGTTTTTTTTACCCGTGACGGTACGTCTAAAGCCTTTCATACAAAAATCTTGTGTCATGATAGGGTTACAAAATTAAGCAAAGTGTCCGCAAACCTTAGAGCATTTAACCTATAATGCTCTAAGCCGCAAACGTGTTAACTTTCAAAGATGATCGATATTTCACCTTTATGTTCCAGGTGGCATACGCGATCGCGTTGATCTACGAAATCGTGTGGGTGGTGGAGTCCCAGAGCGGTCTACCGCTAGCGTCCGCACTACTCATGGTGTGCTACTGCATCGTCATCGCCGCCACCGTCGTGCTGGTGCACGGGCTAATATCTGTGAGTATTCAATCCTATGGATGGCGAAGTAATAACAGCCGCACGGATAGATCCATCAGGTTAAGCTACGCTTGCCGGGGTTGGCCGTGGATGGGTGACCATCTTTACATACCGTAAAATACTGGTATTCAAATGCATCCGGTTACACTGGAAGCTGACCCCAACATAGTTGAGAAAAGGCTAGGCAGATTGATTGGGTGGTGGAGTCATAGTACGGCCTACCGCTAGCGTCCGCGCCGCTCAGCAGCCGCAGTAGCGGCGCCAGCACAGTCCGTCATGCTGGGAACATGAGATAACTTTGTAAATCAAGTGTTAAGGATATTTCCCGTCTCGTCTTGTACTACTTCCTTTCTGAAAGAGAATGGAATCGAAAGTATAGACACTACAGCTTAAAGTTCTCTTTTGCAAAATAAATTTTATTATATTAATACCAGTCTTGGGGTGGATTTACACCTAGTAACTGGGTTCTATCTATGACCTATCACCACAGGTCAGATAGGCAGACGCTCCATGTAAAATCCTTGTATCCAGCTGCATCCGGTTAGACTGGAAGCCCACCCCAACAAAGACGATTGATTTTTTATGAATGTTTGTCCTTTTTTGCAGAAAAACAACAGATGCCTGCTGGCGTGGTTGATAGCTGTCATATTAGTTCTCATACCAGAATGTGCTCTAGTCTTTTACATGTCTATAAGTCATTGGGTAAGTTGTTCATATCTTCTATTAGTTTATTTATTTACTACCACTTGGTCCCATTGGAACCAATGGAGTTAGACTATTGTGATGCCGTCCATTTTGAAAGATGGCGATATGAAAAAGAAAAGACAACAAGACATGCTGCTCAGGCCCCAAATTAATGGGATCGGGTTACTGCCATTCGTGTCACTTTTCATTGTGGAATGGGCCTGCTGTTGACCTCGATCGTGTCTGATGGAAAGCGATGGATAAGCTCTATGATGGAGCGAACATGCTTAGATGATGCCTGTTCACTCTTGCTTTGAAGACAGACGGGTTATAGATGGACCACACAGACGCTGGCAGAGAGTCCCACAATTTGGCTGTGCGCATAGTAAATCTTACGAAATAAGAAGAAAATAATTGTACTGATGTAGCAGCACGCTTTCTCGGCAACTCTTAACGCCTTTACGTATCTCTTTTTTGTGTTGGCGGTTCGATGTCATCAAATGATCCCTCCCGCACTGCGTGGAGCGAAAGGGAGTGTCAGACTCTTACAGACTAAAACCCATACATGTTCCTTCTTTAGCCCTTTATGGTCCGGGGTAGTGGTTATTCCCTTTTGGACAATCCCGCTATCCCCGGCAGGCTTCGGCCGTGACGGGCTCCTTCCCTATTGCTGATATCTCTTTGAGGCGCGCATGGAACACGTACGCGTCGTCCGGCACGTGCCCGTGCACGTGAGTCCTGAGAATAAGCCTTTGATACTTTTGGGATCATACTGGTGGAGCAACATTTTTTAGTTAAACTCATGACAATGCATCTGTTGACCCACGTATCTTATGACTTCTAAAAGCTTTGTGTATGATTCCAGGGTCTTCAAGGAGTGTATGGCGGTGCTGAGCTGGCGTGCTACGTAGCGCGGCTACCAGCCATCGTGTGTGGGGTTGTGCTCGTGCAATCTGCATACGCACTTAGGGAAGCTAGGTGAGAAGGAAAATACGGTAGAGAACTCGACGACTAGTCCTGTAAACGCAGAAATGTTTTGAGATGTGTCCAGAGTATACTACCATAGCACCGATACCGCTCCGATGCAATTAGCACATTTATTTTTCCGAATAAAATGACTAATATACTGAATGCAGCACATCAAGCTATCTCTCTCAAATAATTCCAATTGAAGATGAATATTGTTCTTTTGCAATAAAGTTGAAAATATATCAAAGAAATTTGACAGATTGGGGTGGCTTGATGTCAGAACATCAAGAACATACGCCAGAGCGTATGTTCTTATGTACACATACATAAACTTGCGCATTTTTCACATGTGGGTAAGCTGAAACTAAAGAACGCCACCTGCTACGATCCTTACAAACCTACTCCTTCTGCTTCCTTGACGTTTATACATCTGATAGTCTGGTCAAGCGACTTATTTTTAGGTGAATCTGAAAATCCTTCTCTTCTACTCCTTCTCTTCTATCAAGAACATTATATTTTATCTTCAAACTTGATAACATATCCAAAGTTTCTGGGGCAAAAATAATCATCGAAAACCAAATAAAAAAACCAATCACAAAATTATTTCGTAGCTTGTCAATTACCTATTGTATACATACAAACTAGCGACCCGCCTCGGTTTCGCACGGGTGCAATGTTGATACCATCGCGCGAACGAAAGCTAGTTAAACTATACGTATAAACCTTCATCTTGAATCTTTCTGTCTATTGATGAAAACCGCATCAAAATCTGTTGCGTAGTTGAAAAGATTTAAGCCTATAGAGGGACACACCACGGGGAGCGACTTTGTTTTATACTATACTAGCTTCCGCCCGCGGCTTCGCCCGCATAATATGTCGACAAATTTTACACATAAACCTTCCTCTTGAATCTCTCTATCTATTAAAAAAAAACCGCATCAAAATCCGTTGCGTAGTTTTGAAGATTTAAATTTAAACATACATAGGGATATAGGGACAGAGAAAGCGACTTTGTTTTATACTATGTAGTGATAGAAGTATACACAGCTCTTCTTGGAGCCTTCTAATACAGGCATTGTTTGCCTAAAGGGGGGCTCCAAACACATTAAAATGTAATGTAGGTATTCTAATTAACTTAATAAACTATTTTGTATTTGTATTCTTACACGGCAAACAACAAACCAAAAAACAGCACCAAGCATGAATTCCTTAGAAGACCTCTTTACACCATACTTCCTCTTACTTACCAGGAAAGCTGGTTACAGCGCAGGCGGAGCGGTGAGCGGGAGCGAGTTCGATGCGAGTCACTTTGTGCCTGACGCACCGAACGCTTTCACCAACGACGGCTTCCTACAAGACAACGGTAATGCGGAACTGAAATGCAGAAGTATTATAAGAATTTGGTATTAACATAACATCAAGCCTGTATCTCCTAAGCGGGATTGTCCGAAAAGGTCATCGCTACCCCGGAACATAAAGGGCTACGGAAGGAACATGGATGGGTTTTAGTTAGTAAGAGTCTGACACTCCCTTCCGCACCACCCAGACCGGGAGAAGTCATTGGATGATTTTCCACCCTCAAAAAAAAAGCCTGTATCCCCCAAAGCCGTAGGCTGAGGTGTATACAAGGTCAAATTAAACTCGCTAGCGAAACTACACATACACGATGCGTACCTATCTATACCATAAATGAAAAAAAAATTGTTCAAAAGACAGTTCATTACTTGAAGTATGAGTTTAAAATCAGTATTTTTTTTTGTTTTATCGTGTTTAAAACCGTCAACATTATTTTTCTTTCATGTTATGCATCATTTCTCTCAACATTAAGCATTTTATTTTTTTCAATCTTAGGTCTAAGCTATCCACTTTTTTCGTTATGTTTTCCATTTTTATTTTTATTGAAAATGTATATAGTTTAGGAAAGTTGCTTTGTTTTATTAGAATGTCGTGTACACCTGTTATTGGTAAATATATAAGAACCCATACCTGTATATAACTTAAAACAGAACGTACTAAATATGCATTCTCATCTTTGCTGCATGCAATCTTTTTTCATCCGTCTTTATCGATTTTCTAAAAATAATATCAAATTTCCAGGTAAATCCGGCTCCATGCCAGACCTCCGTCGTCACCTCGCGAGCCGTCAATCCATGAACATGGGTTACCCACAGCACATGCTCCCGCAGCCTCCACCAGCATACTGGCAACACCTTGCCGACAGACAATACGCGGCCAGCCTTAGAGGTTACCCCAAGACCTACCAGTCTCCACAAATGTATGGCACCTGGGTAGGACCTAGATCAGGGCCCTACGACAACCCATACAAACGAAGACACTCCATAGTTGGCGCCTTCCAAACAGACGAATACCCACCAAAAGGATATGAATACGAAGACAGAATGGACTGCAAATCTGAAATGGCGTACCCTTACTACCGCTCCTCTTACTCTTACGACCCGAGAGTTTACCCTCCAGATTACGACCCGAGATTTTACCCTGAATATAAAAGAGAGGATGCGGCGTATGGGGTAAATCTGCTAAGACATGAACCGTATCATTTTAGTGGGTCCCGAGAAAGGGTTTTCTATGGTTTAAGAAATAGTCATACTTCTGTAGGGAATGAGTCCGATGATTTGACTAAATATAAGGATGTAGCATTGTAGGTACCTAACTATATTGCGAATTATTACCCTACTGTGGTGAGGTCCAAAAGGAGGGTAGCCCTACCTTAATACCTAGATAGATTGTGAGCTGTCTTTATATTATGCAAGAATTAAAAGATATTGTTAACGTTATATTTTCACCGATTATTCTTTGGGTTTTTGCTTATTTAGACAGCCAAAAGAATTAAATAATGTTAACAACTACTGTAATTTCCGTAGAAACGTTATTTTTAGATTCGTATTAAGAGAAAGAATTCGTAATAAAAAAAGTGTATTTTTATAATAGTTTATTCACCTTTTAACCGCCCCAGTTGGATTAATACGACAAATGTTTTAGAGCCCGTGCCACCTGAGTCGAGTTTATACGACTAAAAATATATGTTCGGTTTTTATGTAATTGCAAGACCCTATTCAACTGAAATAATGTTTTTTTTAGATGGGCGTCGGGGGTACGGCAGTTAATATAAAACCAAGCGGTCAATAGGTTAAAGAATCTGAAATTAGTGTTAGAAGTGTAGGTACTTAAGTGTAATTTTATAGCTAGATAAGTTACCTAATTAACCAAAGGTATTATACAGTTAATTATAAGTAGGATTTTTAGATAACAATTATGTAACCAACATGGAATCAGTCACTACCTTTTATAAATTGAATCAATAAATTGAATTTGTATAAAGAGTCTGTTCATTTAATTAAATTTGCGTTCTTCCCAACATTAGACCGACAGAGTGTATCTTCTCGAGTGTACTCGATAATCAGAGTCCAGTCTATTGATACTGTAAAAATCTCACCGTGGAAAACTAAGGTGACGTAAGCGCGAAGTGAGCTGTCATTCCACCTATTGTTAGAAATTGACACTATTGACAGCTTACCTACTCACTTCACCTACGTCATCACGGTGACATTTTTACAGAATACCACTGCAGTATATTGCTGTTCTGTAAAATTGTCACCGTGAAAATGTAGGAGAAGTGACTTTAAAGTGAGCTGTCAAAACTGTCAATCCGTAGCTTTAGGTGGAACAACAGCTACAGCTCACTTCATCTAAGTTTACACGGTGTGATTTTTACAGAATCGACCGGCAGACCACACCCTTGTGGCGTTAAGGGATATTGAGTAATTTCGTCCAGACTGATGAGCAATGGAGTTACTCCTCACGCATTCCCACACCAAACAAGTCTCATTTTATAAAGATGTCATAGGTTCAGTGGCGTAACTATACCATCTGAGGCCCTAGGCAAACCATTGCAAGGGGCCCCAAACTTATATCTTTTTACAAAATTTTGTAAAAAATGTGTTACTTTTGAGCTCGCAGCCTCTCGGGCTGGGGGCCCCGTCAGGCCGGAGGCCCGTGGCATTTTGCCAGTCCTGCCACCCTATAGTTACGCCACTGCATAGGTGGATAAATGACCCAATTGCATTTTATGCACATAGCAGACATTAAATAAAAATTAGCAAAGCGAGAGCCAGTCTTCGACATAAGTATATTCGTAATAGACTGTTGACTCAGTCCATGTATGCCTGCTGCGGCATCTTGAACTTCCCACCTAGTCCACGTCCTGAGAGCAGTATAAACTTGAAGTTCTACAGCCAGCCCGCCACCACGAGCTCGCAGTTCGATATCATTTCTAACTCATCGGCCTAACCTTCAGAGCGATTGCCGATCTGACCTCCACAACCCAGTAACTGGGTAATTTAATACGATACCTAAGTAAGACTGGCTGTCAGATTTTCGGGCTTCTGACGACCCGTAACGACTGTCAAAGATGCACAAATGACAGCCGGGACCAACGGCTTAACGTGCTTTCCGAGACACGGAGGAGTCTCAATATCACATTATGTAAAGATGGTCACCCATCCTCGGCCAACCCCTTAACCTGATGGATCGACCTGGCTGTCTTCCAAAATTGGGGAACCTATGAGGTGTAGTGAACTTTTTTCTAAAATTTTGATTTGTGGAGCTATACAGCATTAATTTTTTCTAGGGTTTTTGTGTCTTGATAGGTAAGAGGATCGAACTGATTTTTGTAACATTTTCTTTTTGTTGGTGGCTCTTCACGGTCCATTTCATCAAAAACATCGAACTAATGAAATAATACATTCCATTTATTTTCTTATTCTTATTCTATGGATACACCACAGAATAAAAATCACAGAACTTTACAGATATAAATAAATACCCTAACGGCTAGCACCTAACGGCGATAAACGCGCTCACTAAACACCACACAACAAAACTCTTCAGTTAAACATCAGCCGATGTGTACAACTGAACCATAGCTGTTTACAGGTCTCCAAAAGTGATAATGCGCATAGAAATCTTCGCCACTGTTCGGCAACGGTCGTATTCCCCGAGCGGCGGAAGACGATATGTATATAGAGTGGTTAAGTGCATTTTCTTCATGCATAATTTAGTAAGATTGTGTTTTGTCCTAAAAGAGATAAATATTGATTTATCAGTAACGAAATTTGATTCAATAATTCCATGTAAGTAAATAGCGAGCTATAATTCATATAAACCTAAATCTGATTTTTAATATGTTTTTTCTAGTACTTAATATGTATTTACGTAGGTATTTTTAATTTTTTAATATTGAAAAAACGTGAAAAATGTTAGTATATTTAAATATTTTACAAAATTAACTATTTAAATTTGAATAAGATAATTAAAGTTGAAATTAAATTCACCTTTGAAAACAAAACCAAGAAGGGTGTGTAACAGCAGCTCTATATAATTCCAGACAAAGAGAACACGTGCAGTCACCACCAATATAACAAGACGACTGACGGACCTTTGACTGACCGCCGACCGCCGCCGACCGCCCGTATTGTTTTCGATTGTGTACACATGATATTGACTCCTATTTCTTTCGAACAAGGTGCAAAATGCAAGTGCATTGTTAAGGACTCGAACGATTCAATGATTCGGGTGTTTCCGGGAATACGACAATTAGCGAAGATCTGCATGTTGTAAGTAAAAGTAGTCCTTAAATTTGTTTTACCTATTTACTATTTAACATTTGCATGCCATCATTGCATGGCTGAATGTGTCTTTGCACAAATATATTGTAACATCTTTTACCCACCACATTTAAAGCAAATAAACGAAATTATTTTATTATTATTATTATTAATTTGGGAGTACTCTACAACATAACTGTTGTTTAACTTTTGTTGAGCTCTGTGAAATGATCTTTCAAATAATTATGTTTTATTGGTAGAGTAGAATAATGCGTTCTAACGCCGGTATACGTCGTGTGTACATTTTTATTAGTAAGGCCGTATGACTATTATAGTAATAACGCTGAACCAAATTAAAGGCAACAAATCAAAATAAAGTGGTCTCAAAAGCCTTTGTTTCGATGTTTCCATTTCAATTCAAAAGGTCGAAACGTTTAGATAGTCTGGCACTACAGTAAAATAACGATCTCTTTAACTGTCTACTTTACGTATAAATACCATGAAACTCAACATATTATACAACATAACACTCAAACTTGTTAAAAATAAGTTTTTTAAGCATGACAATATTTTATTTACACTTGATCTAGAGTCCACACCATGGCCCACACTAAACTAAAAAAAAAAACAGCAATAACTAAACGCCACACTTCAGCACCAATGTTGCTACCATCAATCTAGTAAATTACATTTTTTTGAATATTTTTATTCGCAATATATTATAAAGTATTGTACACATTGAAAAGGTCTACAGAAAACTCCGCGATGGTATATGTCTATCTCTTATGGATATCCCACAATAACATTTTTTTGTCATTTACTTTTTACGACAAATAATGGCTAATTTTTGAAGCGATTTTAACCAAAACAGCAATAATCCTTATATTTTGATGCAGTTTTTTTTTTAATAGATAGAGTGATTCAAGAGGCAGGTTTATATGTAAAACTAGTATGCATAATAACGAATTGTTTTACTACGAATTTAACGCGTGGGAAGCCGCGGGCAAAAGCTAGTTAATAATATAGTGTAATTGTACTGTATTTCCATCCAGTATGTAAATTAATGTTGTTAAAACTGAGCAACTTGGCATATAGACATATAGACTTGATAAATTTAATATATAAAGAGACACCTTGTTAACAGCGTACCATGGAAGTTGTAGAAACGTTTCGTATTCGAACAAAAGGAAGCAAATCATTAACCAGGAAAACCTTACCAAATTAAGCTAATGCACAAAATTATAATTATGAACAATGCTCCACATACATATTTATAAATTATGCTACTAGCCAAAATAAGGATAGTCGTCGTGGTCATGCACAGAATTTCTGGTGATAATGATAAAGGTAATGTTCACAACATTTATCAAAGTTTTATACAAGACTGTATTTTTGTAATACTAGTATTTTCAAGAGATGAAGTACAAAAAAGAAAATACTTACATCTAAAAAAACGTAACATTCTTAAAGTTAATTGAAAACATACATTACCTGTTCAAGATGTGAAAATACTTTGCAGCTAGCCCATCTGTACATTCTACATTTAGGCTACGAATGCTGCTATAAATGAAAGGTTTATAGAAAGAAAAGAAAGAAAGAAAAACAATGACATGACATTTTTGCAACCACCATACGTTTTTAATTTACCCCATAAAAGGGGAAACTTTGTGGAAACTGGTATCAGCTATAACTAGTTTTCCAACTATGTGTCCAGATAACTTTAAGTAACAAAATAAGCAATTATGAACTCTATTCCTATTAAATAAGGTATTTGCTTTCATGAGGTTTTTACACGGTACGTATTGAATGACACTGTGCTTGTTATCCGTGTCGAAGCAACTCAGCCGGCTTGCGTTGCTGTCGTGCTACTGCTATCTCTGTCTATCAGTCAAAAATTCAAGAGTTTAGACTTTAGTAATTAGTTGTCGACACGGCTAAAGTTTTAAAGTTTTTACGATACTCCAAAAGTTACTTTGTGCATGTAATCTTATGTTTTGAGGCAACTGTTTATCATAATAAAGTGAATAAATGGTGTGTAATCAATGTGAAGTTACTTTTTGTGATGTTTGAAGGCTCTGTAACTGTATTGTTTGATGTAGGTGGCTACCTACTGCTGTAGTGGGTCCAATGTGAAAGTGTTTTGGCATAAAATTCAGATCCCATTGTTCGATCTTTCCGGGTATACGCTGGGAAAAACGCTAATAAGTGTGACTTGTGTAAGACGTCGCTTAATATAAGTGAAATGTGTGTTATTTTAGTGTTTAACTGTGATTAACCATTGAATTTAATAATTGGTAAGTGTTCAAACGTGACATTCTTCTAAAACACACTCGAAATACTGTACCACGAACTCACTATATTGCTATTTTCTGAGTTAAAACGAAAAAAAAAATTGTGTTCAATAAAAGTGGAATTTGTCTATAGTTATTGCAACTTTTATTCAAAATGTCATTATTGTCAATCAAGCAATAACCCCTATGATCAGGGCAATGATAAAACTCGTTTACTGCTTAGTTTGTCATTAATAAAAGTGTTTTGGACTCTTGTGTTTAAAATTAATGGCACTCACCTGTTGCTTAGAAACACAACTTCCAAAGATAATAACACAGTCTTAATTTATTTTTAAGTTGTCAAATAATTTTGGTGAAAATCCACTACAATCATTATTTAAAGCAGATTAAAAGGAGTGTCAATAAAATATTAAGTACTATACTTTTGAGCATAAATTCGGGTTACCCGGCGGTTATTGTTGATGTAACCATACTAAACTGTAAGCATGTGTATCTCTGATATTTTCCAACCAATTCAAAATATTATTATAATGAAGAAGAAACAATCATTTTAAAAAGTGCAGCTGAAACAAGAATATAAACTATATTTTAAGAAACAGCTTATAAAATTTAAGTTAAAATAATAATAATTAGTGAAGGTATCAACTTCTAGATAGTTCCAGATGCACCTATTTTACTATTCTTTTCTAATTATGCTGATAACAATAAAGTCATCAATGACCATCTGTTCAGTAAATCATACTTCGCTAGGTTCAGTTTACAGTAATTGTGTATGCAAAATATGCCCTTAGACGTGGAGTTGCAAACACAAGTCCATATTACTTATTAAGAGTGATTGTGGGGTGTCTTGGTAGGGCAACTAGAATAAAATCTATTGTCTTGGTAATTTTTGAGGTGCCAAATGTTATAGAAAGTGTCATCACAGACAAACTATGTGTATTGTTTTGTTGGACATTATGTATGTTATAAAACTTAATATGTACCTTTTTTGATAAAAATAAAATAAATAATAATAATAATTGCACAAGCTGATGCAATCAACTTGCACTGAGTAAACATAGTTTCTTGGTGAAGTCCTGGTGTCCTAAAATATAGGCTTCGCCTTGGTTTCATCTTGAGGTTTTGGTTTCCGCACTCAGTCCTTAGATGGACTGCTGTTGCCTTTAAAAAAAACAATCACCGCAAGTTTACTTGCTGCAAGTCCTACTAAATGAATCTGTCATTATAAGTACATCTGTATTCCTCAAAGGTGGACAGAGGTGTGCTCTTTACTTTCATCTTGCCAGTTATATGTCAGTCCCCAAAATAAGTGGCAAGACCATCACAATAAACCAGCAACAAATCCAGATGACCACTAAATCATTCTCTCTTCTTCAGCGTCAATTCCTCAATACTGAGTTCGCAAACACATAAGACAGCATCTACAAGTAATGTGGTGTTCACGGTGTGGTCCATTTAGAAAATACGGTTTTTATTGTGTTTGACTATCTTGTGCGCAATTTATTTTCACCTGGCCTTGTATTGTAAGGCTTTCCAGCTATTCAACAGCAATGTTTAGGTTAAGGCATAATTATTTTGCTAGATCGTTACTTGCGCAATGATACTTGCCCATAGCCATGGTGTATTGTGATTACTATTTGACTACTGTTTTGTTAATTCGATTATGCTTGCTAACCTACAGCCTATATTATAAATTCCAAATGGTTGTTTTTAATATTGTGAGAACCTCTGGTTCTACATCTATTTTATTTTTTATGTCGAAACAATTCAGAAGCAAGTTGTAAACATAAAACAATTGGTTTTTATTAATAGACCATTGTTTTTTTTTGTATTGAGCATTTTATCTTATTCAAAATCAGAAGTCATTTATTCAAATGAGAATCAGAACTTTTTGATAGTCCAAATTATATGCGTCAGTCCTCTGAGGCTCTGAAACACCCGCCCTGCACCACTTCCTGGTGCTTTAGCTTGGAAGAAGAAGTCATAACTAATTCCCTAGCAGTTCAAAAACAGCTGCTCAGTTATTTTTGCCAAACTTAAACCATTTATTTCAAATAATCCAGTTACAGGCAATTTTGAATTGTCAAGGGCTTGGTCAGTCAGAAAGATGATGTCAACTTATGCTATCATATTTTTTTTCTAATTGTTCCTTTTTATTTTTCAGCATGGAACCCACCGCAGCGACAATGAATATACAACCTCTGGACCTTTCTACAGGTAACACCATTTTATTTTATTAATCCCACAAATCAACCACATTAGAAAAAAACTACTCTAGTGATCAAGGCTTCCACTAATCAACATAAGAACTTGATCAATCCATCTGCCTAGCCTTTTACCAACATTGGGGTCGGCTTCCAGTATAAACGGATGCAGGTGATTACCAGTATTTTACATGGAGAGACTGCCTATCTGCCCTTCACAACCCAGTAACTGGGTCAATGAATCCCCTTGATAAGATTGGTTGTCAGACTTTCGGGCTTCTGACGACCCGTAACGACTCAAAGATCTACGAATGACAGCTGGGACCAAGCCTTGACGTGTTTTCCGTGGCATGGAAGAGTCTCGGTGTGTAAAGATGGTCACCCATTCACGGACCAACCCTAGTAAGCGTAGCTTCACCTGTTGGATTGACCCGTGCGGCTGTTATTACTAAATAGTAGTAATTAATACAAGAAGTCACGCCTATCTTTTCCCGCAAGGTTAGCAAACCCAATTTGTGCCCATACAAGATACCCGTAGCAGTCCACTGCTGCATATAGGTCTCTCCAATTGCGACCGCAACGAGGCAGTATATCAAATAAACTTCACAAAAAACAAATTCTCAAACATAATGCAGCTAATTTAGAACTAACTGCAACCCATAGCCGTGTGAACCAGACTCTTGCAATACAAACAACGGTGTAAAAATATATCTACCAACTTTAAACAATTATAACTTGTCATTATCAACTATAGCTATGCATTGTCTAACGGCATCCATACACGTCCTAAACTAATTACCTTTTTACATATCCAAACAATTAAAACCACTACTCCATAGGTTTTTAAGTTCATAATCGCGTGTGTGTCACTGATAGCTGTGTCGCGATTGTACTAAAATGAATGAGGTATTTAGAGAATCCCATTCTGGTAGTACTTTACAATAGATACTGTTTCGTAAGAATAACTGTGTTACTGTTAAATTCTCACGTTATTGCAAGATTTTCTTGTATCTTTGTGGCAGTTACATAGGCTTCCATGCGCGGGAATTATTAAAACTTTACAATTGAGCCCTTGATTCATTTATTTATTCAAATTGGACTGCCAATCGGGATTTTTTGAACGGCATGATTGCAATAGACAACCCCGAAACCTACTACCTTAATCTCTTCAAACCGTTGCTTATAGCACCTCGGAAGATGTGTCTCAACATACTATCTAACAATAACCAATGTTTTTTTTTGAGCTTGGGAAATCATCAAATGACTCCTCCCTCTCTCGGTGGGGCGTGTCAGACTCTTACTGACTGAAACCCATCCATGTTCCTTCCTTAGCCCCTTATGTTTCGGGGTAGCGGTAACCCTTTCGGATAATCCCGCTGAAAACGAAACCAATCTGGAGTTGAATTCAATAAATTAGATAGTCTGACTTCGCGCTAAGTCGACAATTCATATTAATTTCATATCCAAAGTCTGAATAGATCCTATGCAATTGGAAAAACAGAAAAGAAGGCCCAGAAAGTACGTGCCTCTCCCAATTCTTTCTAGGTTTATGATCCTAGACTAGTGTCGCTATATTTCAGTTAGCTATGAATGACCTTGAAACCGTGCCCCTCGAAACCAATAACACTAATCATCAGAATCTGTACCCTCAATGTCGACGGGTTCAACCGTTAACGGAATATTTCATCCATGTGTTTTTCACATACCAGTCTCGTAGACCCCCCTCAGTCCACTGAAGGTGTTGAATACTTTAGCCTCAGTCAGATAGAACCATTTATTCAACCACATTACTTCCACCATGCTTCACCTGTTCTACGCACACATACGCAAATTTTGTTCGCAAAGTGTTTAGCGGGGAATAGAGGAACCTCTCGCAATTTTCGTGACGTCAACTCAAAATTCTATGTAAAATATCGTTGCGTTTGTGTGAGTACGTTGCGTGACGCATTTGGGGAGTGAAGTATCTGAGTGGTTGTGTATTCCGTGCCTCACTGGAAGGCTTCAGAGGGATCGATTCCGCGCGTGCGCCCTCGCCCTCGCCCGTACAAAGGCTAGGCTGCTCCCTAGCAAGCTGGGCCTGTCAAAATAATACACGGTTTTCGCGAAATTCGCACGCGTGCCCCTCAAATATTGTTTAAAAAATAATTGCACTTAAAACTCTTGCTCAAATATGTTCTTTGGAAGTATAAAGCGATTAGTTCTCCTCTAAGTTTCGGTTATTGATTGCAGTTTCTTACTTTCGACTTTTTATTTTATTTGTTATGTTTAATCTTTGATGTGATGGTGTCTTTTTGTGTTGGACAGTTAATTGAATTAGTGGTGTCGTACAAAAATGTAGCTGGTTCGGTTTTTGCTGTGTAGGTATGTATGAGACTTGTAGCATTCGTTTACTTGTTGCGCTTGATTTTAATGTACTGATTACGTAATGCGACATTATAAACTTTACTGATTCGCCGAATGTTGTTGAAATTTCGTGCTGTCTATAAAATGGTAGCGACATTTTGTTTTACTGCTATCAAGAACTGTTAAATAATATTTACTTTATAATTGGGTAGAATTATGATCTAGTTTGGCTGGTGTTTTTAACGAGTCCCAGTTGGGCGCCACTATGTTGTACAACTCTTTGCAGATCAATTAATGACTTTGAATTTATTCATTATATTTTTTTTCCACAACAAAAACAAACAGTGTTTTGAGAGCTCTAAAACATGACTACCGAGAACTTAGACTTCATAAAAGGCCATTCAAAAAATAATAAACTAGGTATTCGCTATTCCCGCGGGTGTGGCAATGAATGAATGCAAAAGTTCAAATGTCAGTTGAAAACTACACAAATATATAGGTCAGCTAGAAACCTTTGTAGTACCCCAACCTTTCACGCTGCACTACCACAGTCAACGATACCCTGAGAACATAAGACTTCAATTATACTCGCCAGGACCAAATAAAAACAAATATCTGTGACCTTCATCAGGCATTTAATGACCTTTTGAGGGGTTAAACGTCTGAAGTCGAGTTTTATTATGGGCTTAACGTGCGATATCACTTTAGAAAAGAACGGGTCTCATCTTAACGTCACATTACCTGAATTAACTTCCTAATTGATGTCTAACATAATGTTGAAGAATACTTTAAAGCATAAATTTTTCGAGGGTACTTGGGTTTTTTCGTTTTGTGCTACTCCGGCCTGTTTTTACTGTTAAGTTTCATGATATTAAAAATATCCATACTACACATATAACAATACAGTTGGAATAATGTTACTCAATACTCAATACTTTATTGCATTCCATAATCTATACTAATATTATAAAGAGGTAAAATTTGTAAGTTTGTATGTAGGGGGTAATCTCCGGAACTAATGATCCAATTTCAAAAATTTTTCACTGGTAGAAAGCCACATTATTCCTGAGTGCTATAGGCTATAAATTATATTTATATCATACATATTAGCCGAGCTATCGCAATTTTCGTCTAGCAAGTCGGAAAGAAATACCTCCAAAAACAGAATTATTTGCATGCGCTGTCTAAACAGTTACAGTATATCGCAATTTTCCGCGGACGAAGTCGCGGGCAGAAGCTAGTGTTAAATAAAACAGTTGTTACAATGTTGGAGGTACTCATGATCGTCTATAGCTTTTGAACATAGGGTTCTTCGACTTTCCCTTGACTCGTAATACATCAGGTCAAGAATATATCAAGCCCACATTTTATGTACACCTCAGGGATCCATCACAGGGAACACCACGATTGTGGCGGTAAGACCCCTCTTTGAGGAGCGGCTAGAGAGGCGTCACGGCGCTCTCACCTACCGCCTGACGCAGGTCCTCACTGGACATGGATGTTTCGGGAGGTTTCTGCACATAATTAGGCGGGAGGAAACGCCCGGGTGTCACCACTGGGAGGATCGCCCAGAGGACGCGGTGGAGCTTGCGGTAGAGATCTGCCCAGCTTGGGCGGAGCTCCGCCGTGTCCTCGTAGAGCCGATTGGTGGTGGCGGCGACCTCGTGCGTCAGGCCCTGGTGCAAGCCATGGCCCGGAGCAAGAGGGGGTTGGCGGGATGGGAGAGGGACAGGACCTCACGTCCCAAACGTCGCGGGAGACGCTCCGGGCGTCGCGAGCCGTGCGACGACCCCGGCCACCGGTAGATGGGCGGGCGGCGAGTAATGGGTAGCTCACCGTCCGATCAGGACCAGGCCCGTGCCAGACGGCGCGTACGCGCACCTCAAAGATAAGTCAGGCCGTCTAAGCGGGATTGTCCGAAAGGGTTACCGCTTCCCTGGAACATAAAGGGCTAAGAAAGGAACTTGGATGGGTTACAGTCAGTGAGAGAGACACTCCCTACCGCTCCACCCAGAGCGGGAGGGGTCATAGGATGATTGCTCACGATCAAAAAAAAAAAAAAGGGATTCATCGCACCTTAGAATGTTTGGAAGAGGGAGAGCACACGCATCACTCATGAAATGACATCAAGACCAGAACAGAGGGCATTGAAAATAAAACTACTGAGGTATATTAAAGAACTAATGAGGGGAAATAACAATTTTAAAGATGCTAAAGAGCCTCCAGCAGTAACGATACTCGAATACCTCCGGGACATCCTGAATAATTTGGACAGCACCCTTGCTAACTGGCTAATCTCGCAGCAATAACTTCCGCACAGGTCGATCTCAGGTTAAGCTACACTTGCCGCGATAGGTTCGTGGATCATCTATTGCATACCTAGCGCCTTGGAAAGCACGTTAAATCAACGGGATTGTCCGAAAGGGTTACCGCTACCCCGGAACATAAAGGGCTAAGGAAGGAACGTGGATGGGTTTTAGTCAATAAGAGTCTGACATTCCACCCAGAGCGGGAGGGGTCATTTGATGATTTCCCACCCTCTCAAAAAAAATATCGATCAAAAGTTAAGCTACACTTGCCGCGGTCGGTTCGTGGATGGGTCACTATCTATCACATATCGAGACCCCACCGCGCCTCGCAAAGCACGTTAAACCATTGGTGCCGTCTGTCATTCGTAGATCTTTAACAGTCCTTACGTTAGTCAGAAGCCCAAAAATCCATGAGGTATCGTGGTACCCAGTACCTGAGCTATGATGACAGATAGGCAGTCGCTCTGTGTAAAATACTGCCCTTAATCTGCGACTCGTTAAACTGGAAGCCGACCTCGTCATACTTGAGAAAAATCTAAGCACATTGATACCCCTTATGTCGTATACCTAGCTCGTGTCGATCCGAATGAAGAAGAATAGGAACTATATTTAGTCCAATTTCAACGCACATCACTTAAATCCCAAAGCGGCATACATCAGGGCCACTCATTGTCTACCTTATACAGAATATCTGTCTTCTCATAATTCACGTGAACTGATTAGAGACGCTTTTGATAATTGTCCATTACACGGATGGACCGTAGCTGGAAAACTGTATTTGGCTATTGTGCCGGTAATGGATTCTACATAATGATCGATCTCTGCCAGATTTCTGTTTAAGTACGACAATAAAGATAAATAAATGGCAACCTGAATGAGACCTATAAAGATAAATGCGTCGTTATTGGTATTTCTGCGGTTATGCTACCTTATTTTTGCATTGTGATATAATGTGTAGACGCATCGATATCGCCCCATTCAAAATACGCATCTCACTGACGTCACGGAAATTCCTGTAACGCGCAAGCAAAGTTTACCGCGTGACTAGCGTCAATCGTTAGGCAGTAGCCCACCAGACAACACCCGTCTGGTTAGAGGATCCTCTCTTTTCTTTGGAGGATGACTGAAATTTACACCCTGTTGTTTATGCCTCTAGATATTATGTAATGTTATCTGGGACCTTTCTGTCATTGACAATCTGCGCTAAATGTTCATAGATTGATTCTTCTCCTAATCATATTTTGAGACAGTCCAAAACTCTATTTAACATTATAATTTCTAGATCTTGGAGACAAGAACTATCAATTGATGAACGGTATCGTGCTAACGCCATTAGATATCACTGACCAGTTCAGATTCGCAGGAGGTGAGGAATTGTCCACTACTGAAATCCCTTTCCCACTTCTATCCCGAATTCTGATCAGACCTTGTCTCACTTGGTGGAGTGTCCAAAGTGCTCGATCACTTGCATCTTTGATGACTAAAGAACGTGGCCTACTGAGCTCAAACAATATAAAAAAGTCTAATCAAAGTACAGTTGACTCGAAAAGAAGAAAACTAATAAATAAAATATCATAATATCACGCATGTATTCCCCGACGGGTTATGCAGAGGTGGTGTTTAAGTCTCATGTAATAGGTGGCGAATCTATTGCCATCAACCGGGCACAAATCCAGACTCCGGGCTGCTACTGAGCAATTCCTCCTTCGAACCCCGGGCCTCATGCTCAGCAGTAGCGCTTGCGACTAGAGCAGCCTTTCCCAAAGTGGGCGATAACGCCCCCTTGTGGGCGCTGCAGGCCTAAAGGGGGGAGTAAGAGACCCAGAAAAAGTGGGGGCGTTGTGTAGAGGCTTAGGGGGCGATTTGTAATTACATCTAGATATTAGTGGTTTTTAAGTAGGTGAAAAAATGGGGGCGTTAGAAAATAATTTATTCTCAAAGTGGGTAAACAAAATCAGTTTGGGAACCTAGACTAGAAAAACGAGGCAGTCAACAATTACTAAAATACTAGTAAAAATATTTCCCCATAAACTCACTTAAACCAAATAAAGTATGTGACATTCAAGAAATATAGTCTTACTCTTCGGTTAAGGTTATAAATTCGTCTCGCTGGATTTAACGTGCTTCACGCATACTGATACGTTCTGCCGTTTCTGTACTAATGCGTTTCAACGATTTGTTACTGACCATATGTCTTTGTTGGTTTACGAAATAGAGGCAATTTGAACTGTAAAGGTAAACACCTACGCATGATTACGAAACTTTAATGTGCGCAGTGGCTTGTGAGTGGCGAATTTAGGAGGCCATAATGATATTATGGACTTAATTTGGTCCTTACAAGCTCGTGGCTTACTACTAACACCGCACAGGTCGATCCATCAGGTTAAGCTACGCTTGCCGGGGATGGCCGTGGATGGGTGACCATCTTTACATAACGAGACTCCTCCGTGCCTCGGAAACACGTTCAGCCGTTGGTCCCGGCTGTCATTTGTGCATCTCTGACAGTCGTTACGGGTCGTCAGAACCCCGAAAATCTGACAGCTAGTCTTACCAAGGGGTGTGGTATTACCCAGTTACTGGGTTCCGATCGGCAATCGCTCCATGTAAAATACTGGTATTCAGCTGCATCCGGTTAGAGTGGAAGCCGACCCCAACATAGTTGGGAAAAGGCTAGGCTGATGATGAACCATTATAATGACGAAAAATCCTCGTTCAAACACACAGACAGACAGTCGTTTGATAAAGCTAATGATGATTCGTTTTGCAAGCCTGTTCTTGGTTCAGAAGAAACTCATTTAGAACCCATTTCACCTATTAAATTAAACGTGATCAGCACATACCTATAAGCAGCGTTCAAGACCTGTCAGTATCAGTATTCCACAGGACAAAATAACACCTGATAGCCCTTTAGCGGGGTTTATGTGGTAATTGCTTTGAGTGTTATTGGTGGCATTCGCCCTTAAAGCCCATACCCGAAACTAATGTATCGTTGTTAAATAACATTCGAAATATAATCAATAACAGTAATGTTTGAAATGGAATAACTCAGTTCAATACCCAAGTTAGGGTAGGCTACATTTTCTTCGAACCCCAAATTGGCTAAAGGCAATAGATTCATCCAATTTATCCTTACAACTTCGCTCTTCCATTAGGGGTCGCTACACCGCGTATTTCGTACATTTTCGGATGATTTCATATACTTAGTGTTTTCGACAAATAGGCTTCCCATTTTTTACTTTGAAGAAACTCTGACTTCTGGCATCATTTTCGCAACTCCATATAAATACATTCATATAAAACTGCGCAGTTAAGGAGCTCGTGGCTAAGTACTAACAGCCACACAGGTCGATCCATCAGGTTAAGCTACGCTTGCCGGGGTTGGCCGTGGATGGGTGACCGTCTTTACATACCGAGACCCCTCCGTGCCTCGGAAAGCACGTTAAGCCGTTGGTCCCGGCAGTCATTTGTGCATCTTTGACAGTCGTTACGGGTCGTCAGAAGCCCGAAAATCTGACAGCCAGTCTTACAGGTTGTGGTCAGATAGGCAGTCGCTCCATGTAAAATACTGGTATTCAGCTGAATTCGGTTAGACTGGAAGCCGACTCCAACATAGATGGGAAAAGGCTAGGCAGATGATGATGATAAAACTGCGCAGTTACACTGCATTTACGTCAACGTACATTTTAAAAGAAACACTAGGTTATATTTACGTTAAAACTCCGCATATTTTCTTGAAACTCGTAATATCCGGGCTAGAAAAGCCGTGCACTTTATAATGGGGCCCCGACAGTTTCTTTGAGCAATATGAAACCTGGAAAAGGGGCCGGAAAACGCCCGCGCGTAGCAGAAAATCTATTCAGAGCCGTTCGCCGGGACAAACTCGAGCAATTTACTTGTGGAGTCGAATAGAGTCCCTTTTAAAATTATTCTCGGAAACTCTTGTAAGCCTGTAATCACAGTCGCGACCTTTTAGGTAATCTTTATTACATCCCCCATAATAAACGAGACATTGTATCAAACAAACCGTAAACTTGCGCTCGTTAATATGGGGATATGCAATAAAAGCGTATTATAATACGCAACACAACCCACGGCACGTGCCAACATAATCCCGTTATATGACGTGGTGTTAATTAGATTCCTCAAATATCGTCCAATCGGAAAATTAGAGCCCTTTGCCCTTGACTGAGGAGCCCTTTAGTGAACGACAGGCATAAGATTAAGGGTTTAAGGATTTAAAGTGGTGTGTGGCAAAACTTGAATTATGGATAAGCTTCTTCAAGAGCTTTTATGAATTTTAACGCGAAACATCTCCTTTGTAACAAATCGTTTGTAATAAGGCAACGTTGAAGAATGCAAAAAGTCGAAAAGAAGTTAAAATTAATTCTGGAATAACTCTCTTTTGTGATTGCTGAATACGGAACGTCTAAACTCCAAGAATTCTAAAAGTTCGCAAAGCATTCAGTACTTATTGACTCGACTGCCCTGGCCTTGGAAATCAAAACGAGCTTAAAATCACCTTTTGGAAGAATACCAAGTATTTTATATAGATGAGTGCATGCTTACGATTTTGACGTTTGTTGTGTCTACATTTTAGGAATGTGCAATGCTATCTTGCACACGTGTTTTCTGTCTCTTATCTATATTGCCCTACTGACCAATGATCTTTAGTCAATCGTCAGTTTTCTAAACGTATACGCTAAGGAAAGCGATAATGTTTATCTATTTATTCGCCTCCACGCTCAACTGATTGCTTCGACTTGAAATTCAATATCTGGGAATCTCGTTATCTGATATCCAGTTTACTTTCCCACAAGAAAACTAAATTGTACCTCTACTGTATTTCTGTACATTCCAGATAAATCTATTTACTATTATACTAGTCTGATTAAGTTCTTTGACAAAACGTAACATTTTTGATTTGTGCTTCGAAGACTTAAGATGGTCTTATACAACGTTTTTTTTTTATTTGTCATATCTAGTCTTCTTCTTAGCGTGTCGATGCCAATCTAAATGTACTCGGCCCAGAATTCGGCTACGTCTTTGGCGCCATCACTGGCGTCCATCAGTTCCTGTAACGTGCATACGGCAGGACACGCAGGACACGAGATTAAGTGTCCCATCGTTTGTGGAATAGCACCACATTTACACTCCAAGGCGGAGTTGTCTCTACGGTTTATTTTATAAGTGAAAATAATACAATTAGTCCTACAATATGTGGTCCAAAAATACAGTTTTGAAGATATTATCAACCATGATTAATTTATCTCGATGTCTGTAGGTTCTAAGTTTCATTCATAAATATGAGTAATTGATTTTCATTCATAATGAAAGCTAAGAAAAAGCGACGTTGTGTTATTTCACGCAAGGGTTATTTAACATGCCTGCATGCGTGGTTCAACATGCCTGCCGGGTCAGCGGGATTGTCCGAAAAGTTTATCGCTACCCCGGAACATAAAGGGCCAAAGAGGGAACATGGATGGGTTTTAGTCAGTAAGAGTCTGACACTCCCTTCCACTCCACCCAGAGCGGGAGGGGTTATTTGAGGATTACCACCCTCAAAAAAAAGGGTGCTTAACATTAATAATTCGTGACTTTGTCGAATTATTTTGTATGAAAAATTAAAACAAGAAAAAAGATAATTGAGGAATAATTCATATGCCAGTCTGTTAATTCTAAAGAGCCTAGAGCTATGGTATATAAAAAAAAATAACTTGTAATATGTTGCAGATGGATTGTCAAATCAGTTGGTTTACATAATCTAGATATTTTACAAAACAGCTCTGTTATGTAAAACAGCTGAATGACGACACATTACTATTAAACAAACCAGCGACGTAATAATATCCATTATTACGTCAGGCTCTGTTACATATTGACCTGATAGTGACCTCGTACAACACCCATGGGTCGCACTAGGTGGTCTTAAGTTACAGGCCTCGCACATGATTAACTAAGTCTAGTGTTTCCAAGGTTTTACACCTTATACTCTTCAAAATCTTATGGTTCCTCTCAAAATCCCTTTGATTACATCTCTAGAGATATTTAACACGTCACAGCATCTTACTCCATTCACTAAAACTCTTAAATGACGCCAAGGGGGATCAAAAGCTTAAAGCTTTATTGTCTGTTCACTGATGGTCCTTTGTCTTTGGTATCAACCCCCCGGGACCTTGCCTTTCAATAAAATCTCAGGAGACTCCTTTTAGGGGCTTAAATCTGTGATCAAATGATCAGATATTGCTAAGTGTTAAGCCTTATTTACACGGTGCAAGTTTATTGCCATAAAATTGAAGCAACAATTGACTGGCACCGTCTTAACCACAGAACAGTTTAAGAGGACCTCTTTATCTGTTCTGTGGTCTAAACCATAAGTACAACTGTGGCACGATACGAGCAGGTTAGTTGCGTACAATAACATCGCACGTATAATACAATTGCGTTCAATTTTGGCATGATTTTTTATCATTCAACGAAACTAGACGTAAAATGAAATTGGATGAAACATTTGGCAGTGCAAATACGGGTATGCAACTCTGTGTTTAGACGGGGCAATGCTTGCATGCAATAATCACCCTTCAATTTTATTGCTTCATGTAAGTCGCATGCAATTTTATTCAAAAGCAAAAGTTGCATTCAATTATTGTATCCCATTTTATGGAAACCGCGTAAACACTTGCATGCAATTCTTGAACGGCAATAATAGAACGTGCTTTAACCTTTTGAACGCCATTGTCACATATACGTGACAAGCAAGCGCGTGCCCTGTACGCCAACGACATCAATACGTGACAGTGGCAACAACACTATAAAACGAAAAAAACAATCAAAACATTACTTTTGTGAGTGTTTATATAGATATCTTAAACATTGAAGCTCTCGTTCGTATTTAATGACATGAAACAAATTAAAAGAATTAATGAATAATGGGAAATTCATGATAACAAGGAGAAATTCAATTTGTAGCTTGGCGTTGAGGGTACGCGCGTGCGTTTATACTCTGGCGTTCAAAAGGATTCTTGCTCTTGAACGTCCCTGAAACTTGCAATTCGTTAGTACTATTATTTAATTTGTGCTTGTATCGTGTAAATGGGGTTTAAAGCCTTGTAAGTAAGTCTAATTGGTTATAATTGTTGCTTTAAGTCAAGAGACGTTTAATTTTATACGTACACTACGTACGTACGTTTAGTCATGATTACATAGAATGATTTTAGCATCGTTTGTGAATAAAGGGGTGTACAATGTGTTAGGTTAAACGAGAGACATAATTTCAGGGGATATAGTACTCATGGCATTGAACAACTTTAACTATGGGACCAAACCAGAAATATGAAAAAACTGCTATTTTATACATTTTGACGAATTATGCGAATATACAATGTACTGAACAGCTGATTTTTTTATGTGTTTTCAGAGTTGGTACCATAGTCAAAGTTGTTCATTTTCATGGGTGCTATACGCCATGAAACTATGTCTCTCGTTTAACCTAACACACTGTATATGTAGGATGCATTATTGACAAATGTTTGCGAATGATAGTGTCATTCGCAAACATGACCCAGATATCGGCCGAATTGCTACGTATCGACTGTGGACAGTGACAGCCGAAACTACGGACTCTCTGTGGCTGGATTTAACTGAGTTCAGTCTCGTCCTCTAGGTTTTATTACGTATGTGTACGAATCTGTAGCTTTACCCCCGAAAAGTTGGGGCCAATGTGTGTGGATCGACGAAAACAACGTTTGCAACATCTGCGCAGTTGTTTGAACCAATATTGGTGTTTCTTGAGTCCAATTCGTGTAGTTGGGGGTAAGCTATGTGCTCAAGTGTATATTCACTTTGTTAAGTCGCTTCTCAAGTTGCGAAAGTAGGTGTAGCATCTTAATTTAATGAAAACAGTTTGCGATGAAGACGAAAGGGCGTGTAGCTGAAAATTGTACACGGAATACTGACAGGGAATTTGGTTGAAGTATGTTATTAGGGTATTGTTATTATTGTAGTCTTGGATTATAATGATAGAACAACGGTAGGGAACATGCTTAACCATGTTTGAGTATCAAATGGGAAGACTAAAAACGTACTGAGCCGTATTTGACGAATCTTTTCTAGCTTTGCTTAGCGCTACCGAATTTCGCGCCAAAAAAAAAAGTTAAGCCATCGGCACGCTCTAAAGAAGAATGTGCTTACTGAAATGTTGAGGTTATTACACTGTTTTATTCAGAGTCTGAGACAATGGTAGCTTAGTGATAACGGCCACGACTTACGAATTGTAGATCGTAGGTTCAAACCCTGACAGGTACTTCACTTGGTGTAAATCATTTCACCACCACATCTCTCAAAACGGTGAAGGAAAACATCGTGAGAAAACAGATATGTCCCAAAACAAACAATATGACGACATGTGACATCTACTAACCCCGCATTGGGCCCGTTGGTGGATTATAACCCAATTTCTCTCACCAATAAGAAGCCTGTGTTCTAGCAGAGGGAACATTATATGCTTTGAACGATGTTACATGAATTCACATATTATGACCCAAAACTCCTTGTTATCTAATAAAGAATTACTATTGATCCACGTTCCCATACTCCCGGACCAGCTAGCTGTGGAAAAACAGCATCATAAATCAATATAGAACTGGCCACATTTATGATAGACCCAAGAAAGTCTGCCTGCGAAAGTTGGGAGAGCTGTATTGACATTGCAAAGTGGGGACAAAACTCTAGGGCTCGGATTTGGCATCGTGCCCACTATGTTAGGTTGGTATACGAATACGAACGGTCACATGTTCGAATTATCCGCCTCTTACATAAACATTTCCTTGGTAAGACGTTGTCTGGGTGGGAAATTCTTTTCTTATACGAGGATGGAATGGGGTTTCTAATGAAACAAGATAGGAAAGTATATTGAACATTGCATTTTGAGGGTATTTTGGAAAAACCCCATGAGTAACATGGGGTTTTTCCGAAATTTGCCCGAACAGGTTTGCCAGAACCGGGAATCAACCAAAGACCATCATGCCCTGATGATAATGATCATGCCCAGCAATAGCGGTTCCGACCACTAGACAGTCCACCTCACACGTCTGCCTAAGCCATCGGTGAATTCAGGCGTGATGCGTATGACACCCAAAAGAACTACGTATTCGAATCTTGCACTAGAATACTGTAAACGTCAGTATTTTTTAATATTACTGTATTATTAGTATGAGGAAGAAATGTAGCTTTACAGGTATAGCTCCATCTCTTTCCGAATGCGAAGAGGTGGTGGTTGCCCCCTTTTTTATGAGCATGGTAAATCATCAAATGACTCCTCCTGCTCTGGGTAGAGCAGAAGGGAATATCAGATTCTTACTGACTAAAACCTATCCATGTTCCGGTGTAGTGGTGACCCTTTCAGACAATCCCGCTGACCCGGCAGGCTTCGGCCCTAACGGGTCCCTTCCCTAATGCTGACACCTCGTTGAGGCGCGCGTGGAAGACGAACGCGCAATGAGGCGCCCCTTGAGGTGCACAAAGAAAGTACTTACGAACACAATAGCTGAACCCTCAGCGGGTCTAATGGCGATGCAAAGGGTATGGTAGTTTATGCGAACGAATTCGCGATCGGCAGTTCCTCAATTACTTACTTGTATATTTTAATTTAAATTAGAAGTGAGAACCGAGTGGAATGAACCATTGTTATCGTGTCACATAATGTCAATTAACATGAACTAATGCCGTTGTCGCACGACACACGAAACTAGGCAAGTGGTACTTTTATCTCCGATGTTTTTTTTTTAATTATTGAAAGAAATATATATTTCTGTGGTGAATAAAATGCAACTGATCTACTGCCGTAATAAACATTACGCCTTGTTTCTCCGAAGGGTTAGGCAGAGATGTACCCGTAGTAGGTAGACTCACATTTCGCTAGTTATGTTAAGGGACCTGCTACACTTATTCAGCTCGGTTCTGTTCATTGAAAACACGATTTTGTGTGGAGGTGCGTGCGCATCTGTCACTGGGAATGCTTTACGCGTCTATAATGTATACAAACAGGTATAAAATGAAGACAAATATGTTTTTATCATACGAGTGCTATAGAGTTCAGCGCTGTTCCTATCGACAAGGAGTAGGGAACAGTCCACATTCAGCGCAGAACGTGACGGAACAACGCTGTTCACGGATGGTTGTCGACTCCTCGTCGATAAGTTGCGACCTGCATTTATATTTGCATAGATCGATGCTGTAGTGTGCTGATAGAAGCAGAACTGTACAAGTGTGACCAACATCGTTCAGCGAAACGGAAAAGAAGGAGAAGAATGGAGCTGAATAAATGTAGTTAGTCGCTAAGTCCCATGTAATAGGTGCGAGCCTATTTCTATTAACCGGGCAGAATAGACTAGCTGTTTTGTATTTGGAGAGTATCAGTATACGGCTACCAGTTTGTAGGTATAGTAAATGTTAAGAAATCGTAAAAGCTTTGTGAGAGATGTTGCCCTTGCTTGACAAGTGCCCTACTAGAGAACTTAATACTATGCTGTTGGCATTGTTTTTGATTGTATAACTCTTCCTGATTTTCGCCTTAGAACGGCTTAGACTATCTTATCTTTTACCTGAAACATTCACGATCAAACACTTCAGTCTAGCACTTAGCTCAGTCTTTTGTCAAAGCATACTTTGCATTAAACTAGTCAATATCGTGTTTGTGTTAGAAAACGATACGAGATTTATTTTCTTGTCGCTTTTCTTCTGTATATATGTAAAAAGAACTGACTGACTGCCTGATCTATCAACCACATAGCTCAAACATAGTTATTGCGACGAAGGCATCCGTTCAGAACAGACATTTGATATATCGATCCCTAAATGAGTGGTTCAAAATTTGTACGAGAAAATCATACGACGTAGATGGCTTTTTTTTGTATATTGTGTGTAATACTTCTATGCGGAATAAGTCGCGGATAGAAGCTATTCCTCATACAGTGTGTTAGGTATAGTACTCATGAAAATCAACATCTTCGTACTCTTAAATATGAAAAAAAAAATATCAGCTGTTCCATACATTTTGACGAATTATGCGAACATAAATGTACTAATAATATAACAGCTGTTTTTTTTCGTGATTTCAGGTATAGTTCCATAGTCAAAGTTGTTCATTTTCATGAGTATAGTAACCCCTGAAAGTATGTCCCTCGTTTAACGCGTTTAAAGCGATTAGGTTATTTTTATTTCTGAAGCATTGCTGCAACATTTGATCTAAAAAGCAAAGTGAAACGTAGCAGTAGAAAAAGAAAGCTGTATGCTATAATCAGTATCCATTTAGATAACATTGACAATTAGAGTAGGTACTTTAATACATTATCTCTCTCTACCTCTTAAGATGCCCACGCAGTACCCGGCTATTCATAACCCCAGCAATTCACTCTCAAATCACATTCAGCCACTTCTATCAAGAGAATGCACAACAAAAGCTTGACAAGTAAAACAGACAGTTACAATTTGGGATGTGTCCAACTTTATATGAGCTGTCGCCATTCTGCTAGGCCCTGTTCTTCCAAACCTTTTGTTAGGGTGTCACAGCGCGGTGGGTCTACTTATGTTGGTTCAGCTTACCGCTCAACAGGGTTGTATTCTGAGCCTTGACCTCCGGGAAAGTGGGTCACGCCGGGCGGCCCCGTCTCCGGATGATTATGCATTTTGTATGGCGCTAAATGGGTAAATATGGGATGTGTTTTTCCTTTGTTTAACTTTTTTTTTTGCGTGAGTATAAAAGGGATCTGTGTTAACGAGGTTGTATAATGTTTTGTACGTGATTTTCACAACGATGGCGTTGTGTTCGTGTTTGAGTATTGGATTATGATATTTTTATACGGTGCTTGTTTGTTTATTGGCTTTTAAAAGGTGATGTTGATTCAAGTCTCTATGGTTTTCGATCGTGTTATTTGATTCTTAATTAAAAATGTTTTCGGCACGTGTCGTATACGAGAGTCGTTTAAACTTTAAGTACCAGCATCAACCATCGACCGAACTGTAGAACTCGGAACTATTAAACCCAATCGCTTGTAAACCCCAAATCAATACTACATTACGTACCAAATTAGAATTTACGTACCAGTGTTTATTCAGTTCCAGTTATAACATACGACAAAATCAAAGCGCAGTTTCCGATGCTTCACCTACTCGTGTTGCATTGGAAACTACGCTTTGAGCATATCCCTTTTCATATCCCCTCTGATAGGGATGTCCGACTTGCAACCAATATCCGTTTCCGTTGTCTGCATCTGATAACTTCCAAGCGATGGATTTATTCGTATTTAGCTTTGCTACATTTTCTGGACTCTCTATTGTTTTCGATGTTGGTCGATTTGTGAGAAAAGTGCTAAAGATTTGTCATGTTGCTCCAACAGTGGCGGATTCTTCCGCTGCCCGGTTTCTGGGGTAATATATCCGGGGTTTATGTAATGTAACGATTCTATGAGGTTATTAGTTGTAATATATTGCGTTTTTGAACAAAGAAAAGAAAGGAAGAAATTCACTTAAATAAAAAAAGTCAAAATCAATAATAAATAAGAGAAAGAGATTAAGCTATACCGGAGTATACCTCCATATACAATGTGTTATGTTAAACGAGGGACATACTTTCAGGGGTTACAGTACTCATGGAAATGAACAAGTTTCACTAAAGTACCTGCTATTTCATACATTTTGATGAATTATGCTTACATTAAATGTACTGAACAGCTATTTTTTTTCGTGATTTCAGAGTTGGTCCCATAGTCAAAGTTGTTCATTTTCATGGGTACTATAGACCATGAAAGTACCCTCGTTTAACGTAACACACTGTATATCCATCACCTTCCCAATGTAAAGCAATATTAAAATAATAATGCTATAAGAGGTGGTAGTTGGCCCCCAGGACTTAAGAAATTGTGCACAAGTGGAATAAAAAATAAAAAAGAGATAAAATTCGCTTTAAATCAAAAGGACCACCTTACAAAGTATTCTTCGGAAAAGTTCCACGACGATGTTTAGCATTTGCAATTTTATGAAGCCGTAAAATTCTTGTTCTTTGTGCAAGGTACAACCTCTCGGTACAACAATGTTTGATCAAACGATAGGAACTCTTCGGAAAGTTGGCAAGAAACTCACACAGCTTGTATTCTTCGTAACTTTGAAACAGTTATATTGGAAAAATTGAGAGTCAAAGCTTTGGCACTTACACTATGCCAAAGCACCGCGTATTTGAAACTGTTTCTGAGGACGATATTACTGTTCTATGTTAGAGGTTTCGGTTTTCACTCTTAGTCCTTTAGATGGTAGTTATTCCAACCAGCCCACCTACCTCCAGAAGTTGATCACATCGGCCTGCTGGGGTTTCCTTTTCTTTGAGGGTGGGGAATCATCAAATGACCCCTCCCGCTCTGGGTGAAGTGGAAGGGAGTGTCAGAATATTACTGACTAAAACCCATTAAGGTCCCCTTCTTTAGCCCTTTGTATTATGGGGCAGCGGTAACCCTTTCGGACAATTCCGCTGACTACATATGTTGGTCTATTTAGAACTTCTGTGAAAGATCTGGCAGTCCCGAGGGTCTCTGTTCTAATAAGAGTGACGCCTGTGCATTCAAAGAGTACATGCTCAAACATATTAATGTTTCAGAGAATCCTCAAAGGAATTTGAAGCAAAGAATCTAGAAAACAAAGCAGCTTTTGATTTGATCAGGTTTTGTCGTTCGCGGCACTAAAACAAAGTCCCTGTTAAAACATGTATGCATCCTCTCCCGGCATTAAATATTCCGAGCACGTTCACGTCTATACGTAAAGTACCACGGTATTCTAAATATCTTTTAGCTTTAACTTTACATGCAAACATCAGGTCGATTTGTAACAAATACCCTGGCGTATCAAAGTACATTGCTTGAATGCCTTTCTGGAGTGAGGGCAAAGTTGTCAAGTTCGCTTGTGAAGCTTTTGCCAGCGCTCGGGAAGTTCCGCTTGATAAATATTTGCGTTCAGTTTCTGAACACGGTCGTTAATGGACGAGATACGAAATGGAATTCCTTTTTTGAAATTAAATAAAGTTGTTTTATTGTGCTGGGGAGAGATGAGAATAGTTTTAATGGGTATTTTTAGAAGCTTTCTGTACACTGTAGAGCGTGATTTCACGCGATAAATAGTCCACCTTCGTGTGTAGTAAATCGACTGGAATTGCAGTAATATTATAAAGGCGAAAGTGTGTGAGTGTGTGTGTTTGTATGTTTGTTACTTCTTCACGCTGAAAATGGTTGAAGGAATCTGAATGGATCTAAATTTGACACACATACACTTTATAACCTGGATTAACACTATTTTTATTAACATTTTGTATCCCGGCAAAATGTACGGTTCCCATGGGATAATACATAGGATACTTTTTATCCCGGTAGTAGGTACAGAGGCCAGCACATCAAGTTACCACAATCTGTCAAATTTCTTTGATAGTATTTCAACTTTATTGCAAAGACATAAGATTCATTTTTAATTGAGAAAATTTGACAGTTAGGGATAGCTTGATGTGCTGGCGTCTGTACGTTCCCGTGGGATCATTTCCGACATCCACGTAGATGAAGCCGCTGGCAAAAGCTAGTAAAACCCCTACCCTACCGGGATCAAAATTATCCTATGTGTTAATCTAGGTTGTACACTATACGTGTGCCAAATTTCATCCAGATCCGTTCAGCCGTTTGAGCGTGAAGAAGTAACAAACATAAAAACACACTCACTCACAAACTTTTGCTTTAATAATAACTAGCTTCCGCCCGCGACTTCGCCCGCATAATATCGACAAATTATACACATAAACCTTCCTCTTGAATCACTTTATCTATAAAAAAACTGCATCAAAATACGTTGTGTAGTTTTAAAGATTTAAGCATACATAGGGACAGAGAAAGCGACTTTGTTTTATACTATGTAGTGATTATTAGTGTGATTAGTAAGGCTCACCAACGATGCTAGAATCACAACAACGATAGTAACAATCTCGAATCTTCAGTACTATGTAAGAGCATCACTTATTTAATAAGCATGCACTATCTTATAAACGGTAAACATAAACCAATTAGGTAATTAAATCATTATCATATTAGCAATAACATGAAATTGTGAATCAGTTAAGGGAGATGCGCAAGAGTGGCCCGCGAAATTTATTAAAGGAGATGTCCGCTTTTTGTTTGAACGTTGGTTTTTTAATCGAAGAAAGATCTAACCAGCACTAATCTACACTTAAATAAAAGCGACAAAAATAAAGAACTTAGAGCCACTAAAATTATGTTTTTAAACCAGTCCATTTAAAAGAAAATATTTGATGTTGGTGTAGTACAGTGGCCAGCACATCAAGTTACCACAATCTGTCAAATTTCTTTGATAGTATTTCAACTTTATTGCAAAGAAATAAGGTTCATTTTTAATTGAGAAAATTTGACAGTTAGGGATAGCTTGATGTGCTGGCGTCTGTACATCTATTTCATTTGATAACTAGCTGCTGCCAGCGGCTTCGTCCGCGTGTATGTCGGAAATTATCCCATGGGTACGTACAGAGGCCAGCACATCAAGTTACCACAATCTGTCAAATTTCTTTGATAGTATTTCAACTTTATTGCAAAGAAATAAGGTTCATTTTTAATTGAGAAAATTTGACAGTTAGGGATAGCTTGATGTGCTGGCGTCTGTACTACCGGCATAACCCATACACTGCCTTGAACACATATGTGTGTTGAAGGCACTACGCTTAGAATAGCACAAAAAATAGTGGCAGTATTTGGGATAAAAAGTCATAAACTACCTCTGTGCCAAATTTCATCCAGCTCCGTTCAGCCATTTGAGCGTGAACGACGGACAAACTTTCGCCTTTATAATATTAGTGTGATGGCAACCCAAATAAAACCTCCCACACACTTTGACAATGTCTTAAATGACAGATGATTCTATTTATCTGTCAATAATAATAATGACAAAGTGTCAATTTCACCAATGAACCTGAACCTGATCAGCACATCTAAACCGAGTTCAAGACGTGTCAGTCAATAAATTTCCCGGGCTACGCGCGGAAATCCCCGCGAGCGAAACCGCTGATAGAAGCTAGTAAGTAATAAGACGATAATTATCACCACAACGTTTTACCCAACGCTAATTAATGACTTGATTAACCTACAGAGGAACCGCGTCGAACGTATTTACGGTAACTGGCAAGATGTTGCCAAAATAAACAACAACATTATACTCATTACGTGTGTTGCCATAATCAGGTGCTGCTGAGTATTCACAGATTTCCGAGTATTTTGGTTGGTATTGCTTCTTGAATTGATGCGTTTTATTATTGGAGTTTGTTTGCTTTAGGCAATGATAAAGAATGGAAGATACGGCTGCTTTGTCTATTTAAATTAAGAGTATTGTATATTGATGGTAAATACCCCCGATCCAGCTGTCCCTTGCTGTCCTCCCCCAGCGACGCCCTAAGCCGAGGTCCGTACCCCACAGGGGGTGCCCTTAGCGTGTAGTCGCTTAGTTTGTAAGTTTATTTTTAAGCCCTGGCTGGAGGCTGCAATTCTATTGTGGCATCCACAGGCAAGCCCGGTTAAGCAGTAGACAACCCTATGGTTGAACTGCGAGATAAACAAAAAAGTAATAAAAAATTGATGGTAATGAACAGTACACTCAGTACTTTGCCTCCTCTCTCCCACATTCTATGCTATGCCCGACAGGGTCCAAAATTGTGACTTATTATAACCAACCAACCAATGTAAAACTTATGTACATTTTGGAACGCAAATAAATTGAGTATTGAGTATTGATGATGTCATTGTACAGGTAGGTAGGTGCAGATTTAACGCGTTGGTATCATGAGATGGCCATGGTGGATAGTTGGTGGATGGACGCGTCGTATTAGACACAGTTACTTTCTCTATTGCTATGAATCTTCGGGAGATTCTAAATAATCAGTCTATAATGTTGGCGTCCTCTCGGTGTGGAGTGGTTCATGATGCACCACGGGGTGGGCCTCACACATCACCATCCACCAACACACATCCACCAACCCGCATTGGGATGCGGGTTGGTGGATGTCACATGTCTACAAGGAATATAACGGTTATAAAGATGATGATTAAATAAAAAAATAATAGATAGCCTTGGCTAAGTACTTACTAACAGCCGCACCGGTCGATCTATCAGGTTAAGCTACGCTTACCGGGGTTGGCTGTGGGTGACCATCTTTTCATAACGAGACTCCTTCGTGCCTCGGAAAGCACGTTAAGCCGTTGGTCCCGGCTGTCATTTGTGCATCTTTCACAGTCGTTACGGGTCGTCAGAAGCCCGAAAATCGGACAGCCAGTCTTACCAAGGGGTATCGTATTGCCCAGTTACTGGGTTGCGCAGGTCAGATAGGCAGTCGCTGCATGTAAAATACTGGTATTCAGCTGCATCTGGTTAGACTGGAACCCGACCCCAACATAGTTGGGAAAAGGCTAGGCAGATGAGATAGAAATGTACATGCTGCGCATGCGCCCCTAGTAAATTGGATTAAAGGCTGACGATAAACATGACGATGAAATAGATGACAATGACTGCAACTGCATTTCCAACCACTGCTTTCCCTTATAATAACAGAGCTGTTGTTTGGTTCCAGACGAGGGCGGCGGCAGCTCGGACTCGCGCTCCGACAGCAGTGAGGACGAGGTCACTGAGCACGTGACGAGATCCACGCCGCCACCAGACATGGCCGCCGCCAGGGCACAGGTAAAACTAACGGTAAATCATGAATAATACAGAATAATCAGTACTTTCTTCTTCCTAATACCATTTCAACTGTAGAGATATCCTATCGATAATCAATGAACTACAACAATGATGGGATCACCGTCAAAATACTCTGTAGAAGCATGCGTAACACCTGTCTGGTTGGAGGATCCTCCCTTTTCAATGGAGGGACTTTCCACCCTGTTCCTCCATTCCCACTAAAAGCATTTTCCAGAATATATTCAAAGGTTCCTTCCAAAGAATATTATGTACTTGTATTTAATACGATGTATCCTGACACTAGAGTTGTCCTTTATTCAATTTATGGCTTTAACTTAAGATGAATACGCCAGTGTAGCCCGCGAATTTCGCGAAGGAGGTGGCGGGATGGGAGAGAGAAAGGTCCTCCCGTCCCAGCCGCCGCAGGAGACGCCCCGGGCGTCGGGAGCCACGTGACGACTCCCGGCCACCGTAGGCGCGGGCCTGCGGACGGTGAGTAATGGGTGACTCACCGTCCGATCAGCATCAGACCCGTGCCGTACGGCGCGTATATGTTCCACGCGCGCCTCAAAGAGATGTCAGCATATGAAGGGGCCCCTCAGGGCTAAGCCTGCCGGGTAAGCGTGATTGTCCGAAAGGGTTACCGCTACCCCGGAACATAAAGGGCTACGGAAGGAACATGGATGGGTTTTAGTCAGTAAGAGTTTGACACTCCCTTCCGCTCCACCCAGAGCGGGAGCAGTCATTGGATGATTTCCCAGCCTTCCCGCGATTTTCAATTGTTTTGAAGAATTTGAAAAAAGAATTTGAAATTCGCGGGCTATCTTGGCCCATCCCCCCTTAACGCATGTCTCCGGATCGGGTTTGTGCGCCCTCTATCGATGTTTACTCCTCTTTGACTGCCTCTTAAGTGGACTTCCTTATTTTCAAGCTTAAAGCCTTAAAGCTAATTTTATAACCTATGTGTGTGAGCTATTATTGCAACTTTATTATGTGCTTCCAGGTGCCAACGATAAGCGTAACGCCCCACAGTCCGGGCTTGCTTGAAGACAGCTTGCAGCAGCTGCGACGACTGCATGCCGCTGTGCAGCGCATGAGAACTGCGCCACTGCCACTACTGGTAATTATCGTAGTTCTAGCTGTTCTTTTAAAGTAGGCGTATTCAATTAGGGAGTAGCAGAATTTGGGGGAAGTCTTTGCGCAGCAGTGGTACAGTGATGGCCAAAAAAATAAGAATAAAGGTGTTTGCTGAAGTGAATAGAAATCAAGAGCTAATGTTTAAGTGAGCTTCTCTTTGAAGATGTTGATGATGCTGGATAGAGGGGACGCAAGCACTGACCATACGAACGCTTCTACGGTAGACATTATAAATACGAAAGTGACTTTGTTTGTTTCTTACGCTTTTACACTAGAAATTCTGAACAGTTTTGGATAAAATTCGGCTCGTGGGTACACCTTGGTTAGGACATGGATAGTCAATGACAGCATTCGGTTTTTTTTTTTGAAATGGCAACTCGCAGTTCAGTCGCAGAGTTGTCTACTGCTAAACCGGGCTTGACTGTGGATGCTACAATGAAATTTCAGCCAGGGGCAGCAATCGTATCCCCTTCTAAAACTTTTAATCTTTTATTCAGGCGGCGGGGGGGACCAGTCGTCTCAGTACGTCATGTCCCTCACTATGTAAGGACGGCGTGGTGGAAGTGGACTGCTCGTCACCAACACATCTCGACTTCTACCCGCAGAGCCGGAAGGGCAGCGGTAAGTTACGTTATAACACATCTTCTATAGCTTTTCTTTTTTGAAGGTGGGATGTCATCACATGACTCCTCCCGCTCTGGGTGGTGCGGAAGTGTCAGACTTTTACTGACTAAAATCCATCCATGTTCGTTCCTTAGTCCTTTATGTTCCGGGGTAGCGGTAAGTACCCTTTCGGAAATCCCCGCTTAATCTTCTATAGCTTAGGCTGTTGTTCAGGCGATAGACACCACTCGTCTTAGCACGTCGTGGCTCTTATTATGTAAGGACCGAGAACGGCGTTGTGGAAGCGGGCTGCTCGTCACCGCCGCTTTTCGAATTCTACCCACAGAGCTAGGACTGTTCGAGAAAAACACATAGAGGAAATAAAGAAAATAGATTTTTTACCAATTTTATTGAGTTATTATGAAAATAGGGGGCGGAGATTTCCCGGTCGGCAAAATAGGCGCCACTGATCGCTATTAGGATTTTGGATGTATTTTTAATTAGTGTATCCGTGCTGTACAGGTGAATCCCGGCAATGGGGTCTATGGGAGCGTCGCGATGAGGGCCGCCGAAGCAGCTGGGCGGCCCTCGAGCCCGGCCCACGCCCACACGACACATACAGGCAGCGCAAGTATGTAGCGTTGTCTCTTTCTGATCAAACAACAGCAACAATATGTTTATTGTTAACAAATTGCAATGCGTGTTTAGGGCACACCGGTTAATGACTAACCTTGTGTCAGAAGTTTTTATGCTGCCTATGAGCCTTTGACTTAGCTTCACATGCTGTTGAGAAACATCTCTCAGGCATGCCGGTTTTCGGCTATGTTTTCCTTCACCGTTTTTTAAACTTGTGATAATTATACAATAAATACGCACTTGAATCCGTAAAATCAGAGGTGCGTGCCCGCACTGATACGCTAAAAAAAATATACAAGACAAGGCCAATATGTAATCAAGAATGCTAAGTTATGTGAAAGTGAGGTATCTGTATAGTATGTCAACGCACATGAATGCAAAAAATTAAAGGTGCGTGCTTTGAGTTCGAACTCGAGACCTATGACATGGTTATCCGTCGGTCACAGCACTAGGCTATCACTGCTGTAGACTAAAAAATAAAGGCGTTGTGTATGTTAAATGTAAGAAAGTAGCAAGAATATACACGACAAATGCCTTGCTATCGAAACATATAAAGATACCCCTGCTTGATCAAGTCTGTTGGACCTTAAACTAAGATGTCATTAATCTTTTAAACTCCATTGTAACATATACGCGATAAGCAAGCGCATGCCCTGTATACCACTATAACACGAATTAAAAAAAAATACTTTTGTGTGCTTATATAGATATCTTAAAAATTGAAGCTCTCGCACGTATTTAATGACATGGAACAAATTAAAAGACACCATGGATATTGGGAAATTCATGATAACAAGAAGAAATAAATTTGTAGCTTGGCGTGAAGGGCAGGCGCGTGCGTTTATGCTCTGGCCTTCAAAAAGTTAACTTGTCTTCTTTTGATACATTGTGCTCCATATTCCAGTGCGCTAAACGGTCACAGCGCGTCGCTCTCATCCGTGGAGTCAGAGGGCGAGGTGCCGCGACCTGTCAGGCATTCCACACACTCGCTCAACGACAATGATCTCGCTGTAAGTGTTAATAATACTATATTTTTTATTTCTAAATGTATTTTGTATGTTTTTGTAAAAATATTTTAAAACTAGCTTCTGCCCGCGGCTTCGCTCGCGTGGAGGTCGGAAATTATCCCACAGGAATGTTCTACCGGGATAAAAAATATCCTATGTGTTAATCCAGGATATAAACCATCTCTGTGTCAAATTTCATCCAAATCTATACAGTAGTTTTTACGTGAAAGAGTAACAAACATCCATACATACAAACTTTCGCCTTTATAATAGTAGTAGGATGTACTTAATAGATGTAATGAAATGAAATAAAAGAAACCAAGTTAGACAAACAGGAGAGAAAAAATAAAATTCAAGGTATTCCGTGGGCGAAAGCTAGTTGAACTATACGTAAAACCTTCCTCTTGAATCAGTGTATCTATTGATGAAAACCGCATTAAAATCCGTTGCGGAGTTTAAAAGATCTATGTGGGGCAGTCGGCGGGGAGCGACTTTGTTTTATATTATGTAGAGAACTTTTGAGTGCTACCAGTAGCTTTGCTGCGAAACTGTTCAAAATTACGCCTTTAAATCCAATATCATCAGTTGGCGTGATGAAATTGGTAGGTATTTGAAGAAGAATTCATTCATAATTATTGACTTGGTTTCCGTACGTTTTTTTTTCGTGACTACTGTAAATCACCGCTGTGCTGTAAGTCCTTCATAGCACAGCATCATGCTGAGAGGAAGCAGCCTTGTTGTCAAAGTCTTTCAGTTATTGTTTGCGTGATTTTACTCCGGATCGGATATCATCCATTGATGGTAACTTAATTGGTGCTACCAAAATTCTCTCTACACCATCCCCCATACAGAAAGACTTCGAGAAAGTAACCGCGGCCTTGCGCGCGGGCGGCATCTCGCCCGGCGCTTGCGCAGCGGCCCCGGCAGAGGGCGCGCGGCTGGCGGCTCGCCTGCCGCTACAGAAATCTGTATCGACGCCCAGCATCGTGGCTGCGGTGCAGCCGCACCTGGCGCAGCCGCCTGCTAATGTGTACGTACTGTTAAGGTTAAGACCCTTGTTATTTGTTTGTTAAACGATTTTAGACTTTAAGAACTGTGTGTTAAGAAGTCGGAGACCTTCACTGAGGAGGCTCAGTTGTAGAGGTTGTGTTCTGTGTGTGTATAGGGATTTCCTAAGCTATAAATATAAACACACAGGTAGCGGATTATATATATTACTTTGCACCGAATACGTCTGTCAAGCCAGGCTAATGACAGCCTTCACAAAAACCTATCAAACTATTCTATTCATAATTCAAAAGTTCGAATGCTGTCAGATTATTACCAGCCATGTTCAACGGAAGGTTTCACTCAGGCTCTACAGTACGTAAAGCCGATACTTGTTTTTTACCTGTGGCATACAAATTTAGAAACAAATGAATTACTACTCTTAACATTGTTTGAACGCATCAAAATTGCGGTGATGTGTTTACACATAGCGACCACTACCCAGTACGTGTGATCAAGGCATTAAAGTCATAAAGTAGAATTACCCCTTATAGTTGAAGGGCAAAACCCTATCGCGCATGTAACAGTGAGCCCGAACATAATGTAAATCAAACTAGACTGGTATATTTCACATGCTTAGAGATACATTACCTACCAATTCTTTTATTTATTCAGTTACTAGTATCAATCTTAGATAGTATTATAAATTATGTACATATATATATTTAGTAATCTTCCCCGTATTTATTACTTCCCTGACGCATTAGTTAGGATATAGTTAGGCTAGAAACGTAACTATGACGTACAAGAATCTTTTGGCGCGTGGTAGAAACTGGAACCTAATACGCCATCTTGAAAAAAAAAATGATAACTAATATCACAGCTTTCTCAATGTCATTCAGGTGCACTTGCAACACATCCACGTCCGCGTGGATTTAAAATATAGCCTTTGACACTCAGGGATAATGTAGCTTCCCATTAGTGAAAGAATTTTCGGAATCAGTAGTTCCTAGGATTACTCCCTACATACAAACAAATTTTACCTCTTCATAATATTAGAAGTAATGTCACAAGCATACCTCCATTTATTTACACACCATATTTTCTTCAGTACTGTTAATTACGTCCAAAACGTCCTTAGAATAATTATTAAGTATGTGCATGTCCTGTAATGATGTTGTCCAGTTTTGTTTTTTTTTTGTTTTAGCTCATTTTGAATGAACAACCGCCTTTTGTAATAGAGCCAACAACATTAACCTTACCTTATTTATTGGCGGTCATAAAACGTGCGAGAAGATAGGCGTATATCTAGTACGGCATTTCTAGAAACCGAGTCTCGTGTCATCTCGCTTTCGCGTTCACGACTGTGGCTGCTACAAACGGTGGCGTAAAGGAAGCCACAGTATGTGTGTAAACGAGATAGATATATCATGAACAAAATTGGGCGTGACTTTACTCTCATTTGTTTTGCAATGTTGGTTCCATTATGAAGTTGGTTGTATGCATGTGTGAGTCAATGTTTTTTTATTGTTGTCGCACTGTTGCTTTGCTCAGGTTAAATTTGATAGCACTTCCGAATCAGTACACAAACAATGTATGTTTTTTTACATTTTTATTTGCACTTATAATGTATTACTATCGTGATTTATCATTTATTCGTCCAAAGTGGCATCCTTTCCTCATATAACATTGAAGGCTAAATTAGTTGCAAAAATATGTAGTGTGACCATTTTTTCTCCTTTTTGCAAGACAAAAATGTTGCTAATATCTCTTTCTCTAAGTTTGACCAAGGTCGAACTTTTCTATTTCAATAGGATTGTAAATCTATAGTTGCAAAGGAATGACGAATTTATTATGACTCGTAACAAAAACAAAAAGTCTTACAATTTTTGGGCTTTTCTGCTGAACTTACGGTTAATAACTTACTGTCTTGATATGTTCATAAAAAATCTTGCCCGTTCTTCTCCATAGGTACCTACTGCTTTGGAATGGGCAACTAGCTTCATCTTTCTGACTGACCGACCCCTTGACTATTCAAAAGTGCCTGTAATTGGTTTATATTTGTTATAAACACTTCGAGTTTGAACAAATACAACAAGATTACTCGATTCGAAAATCATCTCTATGTGTCCCCCAAACGTTCTACCCGCCCCCCAAATATTCTAAGGGCCCCCCAACACTTTACCCGCCCCCAAAGTAAATCACGTCAGTACATACATACACGAGCATCATACGCGTGTGGTTAGCGGCGGCGCGGCGGGCAGCGACTCGGAGAGCGACGACGCGTCGGCCGCGGCGCCCGGGCCCGCGCAGCCCGCGCGCGGCCCGCAGCAGGACCTGGGGCTGCACCGACTTACGTTCTTGGAACAGTGAGTACTCCGGGAAGGGATGTAGGCGGGGAAAGACTCTTTCGAATCCCCTCGATGGACTTTGGGCTACTATTAGCATTTAGGATGGAATCTACGAGATAGCGATGTTGCAATTAATTTGGGCGTCCAAGCAGAAGCCCCCAATAAATTGTGTCCAAGTTTGAAGTATCGTCAAAATTATGTTACCTTAGCTCCCAATTGAGGGGCAGATTTTGCCGAATTGAGTCCCCAAAGAAGTATTTGAAGTTCTTTCATAAAAATTGAAAGCATGGAGTCCCCAATAAGTATTTGAAGTTCTTTCATAAAATATTCGAAGCCCCCAAAAGAGTAGCTTGCGCCCTAATTAACTCCGATCGGACAATGACTCGTGATGCAAGGTAATAAACTGCCATACACGTCTTCCATGTCTAAAAATCTTTTTAGAAGCGTGAAAAATGTTCATATAGGAACTGCGTCGTTGGTCGCCAAAGCTACTGCTAAGAATGAACTTCTGGGTTCGATTCCCAGGTCGGGCAATTACACTGTTCATTAGGTGTTTCTCAGTAACACCCCGGAGTCTAGAACTCAGGATTTGTACCCGGTTGATAGCAAAAACTTTCCCTCTATTACATGGGCCTTAAACATAACTGGCAAAATATGGGCGACCTACCATGGCTACCCCTCTGCTTAACCCTTCGGGGAGAAAAGGCGTGATGTTATGTCCTTTCGTAGGAAACATCCTATTTTAGCAATAAATACAGGTTATTTGAGACACCAGAGACAACTATATGAACAGAGTAAGTATGGAACAAAACGAAAAAAAAATTAGCACTTTTTTAAAATTTAAAACTAGCATGCTAAAGGCACATGCTTCGCTTGATGTGTTCGTTTGATTTTACACTTATTTTTAATTAAAAAAATAAAACGATTATTATAATTGTTATTTTTCGCTTTTTTCTGCATGTCACAGAAACAAAACACGAATACATTTTACACAAGAATTAAAATCAGGAAGGAAGTTGAAAAAAGCTAGGTTATGTGTTAAATTGCACTTAAAAAGTTGAATGTTTTAAACAGAGCGGCTTTTGATCATCATGCTGAGAAGAGGCGAAAACGGGGCAGCCTGTTTTTCAGAAAAAAGAAGGTAATAAGTGTTTGTAATACTTTATTTATTTGTGTTGCTATGCAGTGTTTCTATGTTCCGCTTTGAAGGGTATTTCAGCTTTGTGTTGCCAGATTGTTTGCTTTTTAGCCATCCAATAAAAATAATAGTACAGTATTTTATTTTTAAATATTATTAATTAACCTTTTGAGCGCCACAGTCGGAAATAGCTGACATAATGAAAACGTGTCCAATACGCCACCGTCGGCTAAACCGACAAGATATTGACATTTTTTGTTGCTTGTGAGAGTATGCACGATGCGTTTACGCTTTGGCGTTGAAAAGGTTAATAATAATAATCTACCTCTATGGTTGTCATCTCTCAAGGCATTGACTGCCACGCAGCAGACACAATAGAAAAACTATTGTTCGCGGTCACCAGTGACCGCGTTGGCGCTCAACGTGTTAAAGGTTATTGGCATCGAGGCGCATTGAACAGCTAAAACATTTGCTGCGGGTAAACTGTAGCACAAAAGTGTCGTAGGATGATTTTTGCAATGTGCTGCAATTGCAAAAATCATCCTAATTTGCAATTCCTAACATATACCTACTGTAATGATAAATTTTGTTCCTACTGTAATTTCTGTTAGTCGGTTTATACAAATATTTTTACACGTCTATAATAATATTAACCTATTCACCGCTTGGTTTTATATCGATTGCCATGGCCCCAGCGCCAACTCATAAAAGAAAACTTTATTTCAGACGGTCTTAGAATTACATAAAAACTAAAACCGAACCTAGATTCTCAGTCGTATAAATACGACAATCAAAACTAATACTGCAGGATAAATACGACGTTAGGCGGCACGGGCACGAAAACGTTTGTCGTATTAATCCGACTGGGGCCGTTAATAGGTTAAAAACTAAATGAGGTCGGCTATCCTTAATGTTAACGGCCTGGTAAAAAAAAAAACCAAAAGACCGCATCGCGAAATGACGTAACACTTGCGGGTTAAGAACGTTTCACCAATAAAGTGTCACGGTGCCCTTGGAAGTACAGTCTGTTCATACGTTCTAGGACAAATCCCGAAAGACTGCGCATGCGTGGTCCGCGGCTTGCTCCGGCGGCGACTGCGACTGGTGCGGACGGGCGTTGGCTGATAAACCTGCTTTGTATTGTGACAGTAAGTGTTTTGTAACTGTAAACCTTATCAACAGACGTATAAGAGTTATTATATTAGCCCTGTTGACTTTGGAGAAGTATCTTTCTCTCTCTCTTCTTATTAAGGCAACAAGACTGATATTGATCATGATATTGAGTGTGAAATATTTGAGAGGGCTATGTTTAGGTGTCGTTGAACTTCAAACGACTCCTTTACTCCTTTGGATAAATCAGAGAACTTAGGTGAAATTCAAGACTTCTCTCCAAGGCCCTGGTAAAACTGAATAGACTATTGGCTAAGCCCGAGAGCATCAAAAGACTATTAGCTAAGCCAAAGAGCTTAGGTGAAATTAAAAACCATATTAAAAAATTACTTCCTAGTTTTCATACTCGGCTCTGTGTCTTTACACTTTTTTTTACATTTCAGATTGCACAAAGACGGTGCACCAGAATGTATGCAAAGACTACTTCGATTGCAACAAGCCGAAACCATCCAAGGTATGTCCCTATTTTACGCAGAGAGAACCTACTTGCTACTCATTCTGGGCTCCTGACAATATTATGCTCGTGGCTAAGTGAGGAGCTCGTGGCTAAATAATAACAGCCGCGCGGATCAATCCATCAGGTTAAGCTATGCTTGCCGTGGATGGGTCGTGCCGTGTGGGTGATCTTTACATATGGAGACTCCTTCGTTCTTCGGAATGCACGTTAACAGAAACACAGCCACTATTTTTTGTGCTATACTAAGCTCAGTGCCTTAAGCACACGTACGTGTCCATGACAGTGTATGGGTTAAGCCCCCGGCTGTCATTCGTAGATCTGTGACAGTCGCTTCGGGTAGTCAGGCCCGAAAGTCTGACAGCCAGTCTTACCAAGGGCTTATTATTATATATTACTCATAATTAGTCTCATTATAGCAATAAATTACATTTACTAATAAACGTAAATATTTTTACAGACTTCAGTGGCCAAATCCCTGAGCGCGAACAGCGGTAAGAGCAGCAAGCGTAGCTCCGTGTCCAGCCAATCACAAAACACCAATAGGTAAGTACGCCATCTGTCTGCTCACTGATAAACTAAAAGTTTATGGGATGTGTTTCGTCACTGCTCTTTATAAAAAGTTATGCTTCTCAAATCTCGACACTCTTTTAAGATTTGTTTTTTTAACCTGATATAAATTAATCGCGGGATGACCTGATGTGATAAATTTGCTAAAAACATGTTGATAATAATGTTGTAAGGTTTACCTGAAAACGAAAAAATCATTTCGTTGTCTAGACTGTCAGTCTGTCAGTCCGTTTTTCTCAGGAACGCGTGTAGGTATTAGGTTTAAATTGATATCAATTACGTAGGTCTACGGTCCCTTGAAGCTCCGAAAATCGATAATTTGTTTTATCACATAAAAAATACCTTTTTTTCGGAGCATATGATACAACCCTATTCTCATACTATACGAAGTTTTTGAAACAAACCTTCTCACACTCTAGAGTTTTATTTATTTCATTTTGAAGACCTACAATATTCCATTGAAAATAGTGACACTGACAGCCCTTAAATACGATTTTCGCGTTCAGTTTCATTGGTAAAATCTACCCTTTTTTTGAGGTTGGGCAATCATCTAGTGACCCCTACCGTTCTGGGTGGAGCGGAGGGGAGTGACAGAGTCTTACTGACTAAAACCCATCCATGTTTCTTCCTTACCCCCTTATGTTCCGGGGTAGCGGTACCCCTTTCGGAGAATCCCGCTATCAAAAACTTCGTATTACTGCCTTCAATTCTACTTCACGTGTCTTCGTTTGTTTTTCTATTTGAGAAACATAATAATGTAAGGAGAAGTGACCAGAGCATCCTCAGTAAATACGATCAATAAACAGTCTTATGCCAGAATGCGTAGTGACTATGTACGGCATATGTTTTGCAGCTTTATATTTGATTGCCGACGTCGGCGCCGCGCTGATGCATTTTTATTGTTTTGCGTGCGATAATAATGTGGAAATAAATACATTAAGTATATTTTTTTGTGTTTGGGAGTTGCTGGTTCTTTGATTGGTGGTTTCGAAATGAAATAAGGTTCATTTTCGTAAATCAAAAACCCGATTCTTTGATTTGTGGTGTAGAAATAAAATGAGGTTCGTATCCGTGTAAAAAACCCGAAATTTTAAGGGCAGATAACTCATGTGTTTTTTTGCTTTAATTTACTGGCAATAATAATAAGTGCTGTGTTGTATATGAAGTAAAGTATTAAGGGTCCAAAATATACCCACGTATTTCTTTTCTCACGGATTAGAAATGATTCTGATGATTCTGATCTGTATTATGTATGATAACGATTTGTACCGAAATTTTAATGCCTTCATTTTCATTAAATTTACTGAATATTTGTGAAAAATTAGGCCGAGAAGACTACGGCCTAGTAGTTAAAAGCTTTAAAGTAAAATAGTATAAAATCTGTAACAACAAAACTTTTCAAAACCACCCATCAAAAGAAACTAGACAACGTTCCCAACACCTTAAGATTCAATTTTTATTAGCAACATACATGATAACAGGACATAGGTTCGTCTAAACTCAATGTTATACAGTTTAAGAGATACACAGGATGTTATTAAGTCTACACCACAGATGACATACTATACAGATACCTCACTTTCACATAACTTGGCATTCTTGATTACACATTGCCCTTATCATGTCAGTGTGGGCACGCACCTCTGATTGTACGGATTCATGTGCGTATTGTATAATTATCACTTGCTTAAAAATCGGTGAAGGAAAACAACGTGAGGAAACCAGCATGTCTGAGAGACATTTCTCAACAGCATGTGAAGCTAAGTCAGCTCATGGGCAGCATAAAACTCTGACACCAGGTTAGTCATTAACCACACGAAAAGAAGAAGATAAGCGTGTCAGTGCCAAAAATAACAAGAGTAACGATATAACGATAGTTTTTTTTTAATTAGTTTGACCCAAAATTCAGCAAATCAAAGACAGGTCGCTGATGCAGCCATCATATTGGTAGTGGGTTTCGGAATCTGTGCAACGATCCACCGACAAACTCGGGTTTTTATTGACACCACACACATTTGAAATTCATACCGTCACTCCCCTACAAAATGTATTCTGACCAGAGATATTTTTGTTACCTTTACTTTAAGGGCATCTCGCAGTTTAACACTAGTCTTCTGCTTGACCGGGCTTGCTTGTGGATGCCTCAATAAAATTAATGCCTCCAACTAGGGCTTAATATCTCACAAACTAAGCGACTACAAGTTAAGGGCACGACGGGCTGACGGTCCTGACGGGCCCTGTGGGGTACAGACCCCCTTAGGGCGTCGTTGGGGGAGGACAGCAAGGGACAAGCTGGTTCGCATGTACGCTTATTTGGGGACAAAATTAAAGCTACGGGTTCAACAGCACAGGCTGGCTCGAGCAAGGGTTGGGATGGCCAGAAAACATTGTCGTTTCAAGAACATTTATTTAGATCCATTGCACGTGTATACTTTGATTTATTTTACCTCCTTTAACGATATTAAAACGAGACAAAACGTCGGAGTAGCATTACACAAACGATTGTGATTTGTTTTTCGAAGACTGCTCCTTGTTGGAGCTCTGGAAGTTAGCTATCTGTGTACTACGTAATCTGTGGCAACACTATCTATATTATATTTTGCTTCGTACTCTCGCTATTTATTTACTCTTTGTATATATCTTCGAGTTTCGACTTCTGTCAGCTATTTCTATGCTATGTTACGTTTCCTGTAAGCTATTTTACTTCGTATTTTCGTTGGTTTTTTCATTTTGTTTCGGTGAACGGAATGGTTTGTCTATAAGTACCTATCATTTGGGTTGTGGAGATGTTGAGGTGGCATACTAAGTAATCTTAAATGCTAGCAAAATAATCTTTTGTGAGAAAAATATGAAGTTTATATTATTTTACTAAAAACAAATAGTAACATCCATCTCGCTCCTCAATTTATTTGAGTTTTAATTTCTTGGCTATTTGTTAAAGCAATTTTTACATGTTAGTTTTTTACTATAACTCGTGGCCGAATTCTCAAAAGCAACTGAAGTTGTTGAAGATGTTTCTGAGGAGGCATTTGACTGTAGTGGATTTTAAGCTATCCCGCAGCAGTAGTACTATTGGGACGAATGAATTATCAATTTGTTATTGCTCAGTTTTGAGTTATCTGGTTTCGAATAGATAGGAACGTCTTAAACTTTAGAGCCGTTTGAGAATTCGTGTTTATAGACATTACATACACTCACAAAATGGCCGAAAAACATAAAGTTTGCTACCTCGACCTCTCCACTCGCGTCACGAACGAACCAACAATAAAATATATACAAACAACTGCCAAAATATACCACGCACACATATGTATTCGTGTGTTATTCGTGTGTTCGCGGCAATCACAGCAAGAAATCGGGATGCTACTCGCCGTGGCGCCGCGTCGCAACCAAGCTGGGCGTGCAGTAAGTGGCGGGAATGCTGCAAACATGCTGCCTATATATTTCTATCTCTCTCATCCATACATACATTCACATACATCGTTGTTTGTTAATGTTCTGTCTCTGTCTTGTTCACTTGTTGTGCGGTTGTCTTGTGTCATGTGTTCCTGGTAGGATGTGGGTGTGCGCAGGGTCTGTTGTTGTGTTTTGTGATGAAGTTAAGTTTACGAATTTATTAACATAACTACAGCTAGAAACTATTTGATATAAGGAATAATTAACATGTTTATGTTGCAAGTCTAAGAAATGAAAACATCTGACCTTTTTGAGCAATTTAACAACACTTATAGGCTACAAGGGACTTAAACAAAACTGTTGAAACGGAGGTGTACATAGACCTAGGTGTACACCTCTGTCTAAGCCTTTGACGAATACAGTCGTGATGTTACGTGCATATTAGGACTTAGGCATACTTTTGGTTACATTAGAAGCAAGACTAAATTAAAACACATACTATACAAACAGACAAAATAGAAAACAATCTCCGTGAACCATTATGAGGTTCATTGGACAAGAAAAGGGTTAAGTATTATTTCCGTCAGTAGAAATAAAGTTCCAACAGACATAGATATCACTGGAATCAGTGACTGTACTATTTTTTGATGATACTTCAGTGTGAGAAAGAGATGAAGCTATACAGGTGGTATAGCTCCATCTCTTTCCCAATTTGAAGCCATATTAAAATGATATAAGGTGGTGAATGCCCCCCTGAAAGCTTTATTTAAGTAGCTTAGCAGTCAGGGCTTCTATCACAGTATATTGTTATATACACCTACTTTCGTTTTGCTGCACAAGTAAAAGGTCATAAGTCACACGTTACGATCAAGGTACGGTCCCGGTTGGAACAATGTCACATCGAGTTTTAGACAGAGAGAGAGAGTTCGGTTTTGTAGAGCGCCGTCTCTGTCACCAACTGTCTCTTTCTAAAGTTTGAAGTGGCGTGTCAACGCCTGGGTACGGTCAACTTAAGAAAACGTTGATTTGACAGTTTTGGGAATATGTCATATTAAACTATTTTTGATATCCCATGTGCATAGTTTAATATGACAAGTTTCTATATTCCGTCACCGATTCTACAGGGTGAAATTGAATTCATGTGCAATATTTTATGGGGTCATTGTACTCATCATTATAAACAACTTTCACTATGGGAAGCAATCTGAAATCGCGAAAAAAAATCTGCTGTTCTATACATTATGCTCGTATAACTCGTCGAAATGTAGGGAAGAGCTGATTTTTTTTTCGTTATATCATGTGTGTTATAGTAAAAGTGGGTCTTAATGATAAGTACAACGACCCCTTAAAATATTGCACATGAATTCAAATTCACCCTGTATATTGCGTTGCTGACACCTGTCTGTTGGACTCGATTAGGAACCAAAACAGTCTTCGTATTCGTCAAATCGAGTTAAACTTTCGAGCCAGTTATTGTATTTTCACTTTTATTCAAAGCACGATAAAGTACGAAGTTGATAATTTAAACTCGGGTCGAACGATAGTTTTTGTAATTAGAACTTTAACTTTATCGAAATACAGTTCGAAATTCAAAAATGGTGCGATGATTTAAATTCTTAATTCATGTATTCTTTTGAACTAAACTGACAGGTGTCAAAAACACATTCTCTCATCGGCCAGTGTCTAAATCTAGTAAACGTTTCGTAAGTTGTCCGTGACGTACGATCATTTGCTTCTTTTCGCGAGAACACCGCCCTAAGTCATGACGTCATCACATCGAACAGATTCTTCTAGAACGTTCTCGAATCATCCACGATGCCTTACTTGTGTATCTTTCTCTGTAAAGACGGTAGTTTGAACTTCTCTTTGACATTGTCGTAGCACTTGTTCAATTTAATACGTTTTTTTATTGTAATTTGTCAAGTTATGCTGGAGAATTTTTTCTTTTTTTGTTTCTTATAGGTCACAGGTTTTTGGCTGTGAGGGGTTTTAAACATGAATTTGTTTGAAAAGGTATTTTGGTATACGATTTCCTTGTAAGCAGTTTTTTTTAAATGAATTGGCATATCTTTATAAAATTACCAGATGGATTCCAAAATTAAAAAAAAACAATCTAGAGTTACTTTCTACAAAAGAGCCTATGACCCCGTTCACGTAAACGAGGGTTTGCATCATAATATTAAAATGGACGTCAAGAAAATCGTCAATTTTCACCAGTACCTGACATTAAGGTGTCAAAAAGCGCTCCGTATTTTGACATTCGAACAGCCTTTTCCGACAGATCTTTATTTGGACAGCAGTAATTGTGTGACCATTCACCGCTTTCTTAGGAAACCAAAACATTACAACCACGTTCAAATGCTGCAGGGTAATAAACTCATCTGATTAAACAAGTGAACGATTTGCCGACAGTCATTTGTTATTGTCAAATCGGAGCAAAATCATGTTTATGAATACCTTACTGAGGCAAAGGATGTCGTGTCCATAAGATCTAAAATAGATTGTAATAATCCAAAACTGTTAGCATTTCACTTCTTCTGATTGTCCTGATCAAAGAAAACAACACCTTAATCCCTTTTCATTAGACCATGTTTTACCTCGAGCAGACTGTAGAATTTCTTCGACGCAGCAACGAAGCTATCTTTATATAAATATTTTATTTTTCATGTTTTTTTATCAAAATTCTGCATGACAAGTATTGTGAGTTCTCTGCTTCTTCTTATTATTTAGGCTTTGCTGAACTATAAATATAAGAATTAAATAAATTGAGTTTAATATTTATGTGTAAAACTATTCCTAAGGTCCAACCAGTAATGTCTCTTGTCAAGTGTTGGTTGAATTGACCCCTCTCTTTGTCTTTCGATATTTTTTTTGTATGGCAACACAGAATAATTTGTGCTCATAGTTAAAGGTGTTACACCTTTAACTATGCTACCGTCCCAATATTATTTTCTCTTTTGATATAATGATACATGTTCTATTGATTACTAATATTCAGAAAAAGTGACATCCGAACCATCTATTCTTAAATAATAATTTTAAAGACCAATGCAACCTTATTACTTAATGATTCCTTTTTTGAATAACAAAAATTTTCGAACAAACTTCGCACAATAAAATCTCGTCTATTCTGTGTTGCCTCCCTTCGTTTTTTTTTCTTGATAGCAACAAATATTGACTGTGTATTTATATTTACAGCACCAGCCACATCTATAACGACGACAAAGATTCCGACCACAAACATGATCAGAGCAAGTAAGTATTCCATACTACAAAGGATAATTATAATTATACAAGTTCTTCGTGAATAGATTCGACCGGGGTACAGTCACTGACAGATTGATGAGCCAATTGCCACTGTTCGTATTTTAGCCGTGTAACGCAAATCGGGTTGAGTCGGTTATACTCGAACATCCAGACGCGGAAAGTCATGTCTTGAATTTCGGATTGCTGGTAACCTAGCGACAATTGTTTTAGCGTAGCCATGGTAACGTTAGCGGTTACGGTGAAATATTATGATTGTTCTATGACATTTCAACCGTCTCTGTCTTCGGATACGTTTCAGTTCGTGTTTAATCGTGTAATCTCGTGAAACTATAAAACTTGTATAAAAGTTTGTAAGTGGCTCATCAACTAAAGCCCGTGACTATACTTCTTTTTTTAAGCACCGAACTGCGATGTCTTTTTATTCGTGTTAGTGACAACTTACCTCCTCTTCTTCGTCGTATCGATGATTCTCTTTTTAAATAAAATTCGACCAGTATTCGCCGATTTTGATATCGCTAGCGCTGCACTCGCAAAGGTCTTCCATAGTGCAAGTGTTTTCATATAGAGAGCACGACAAGAGGTGAAGCCTCGTTTGTGCTGTAGCTTCACAGTCGCACTGTGGCCCATAGGAGTACCCCCCGCTGACTAAGTTGTGCCTGCAGCTGCCCACCAGGCTTCTTGCTACATTGATCCGGGCATCAGTGGCATTCTTTAGGTCACTCGGAGAGCACGACAGGAGGTGAAGTATCGTTTGGGCTGTAGCTCCACAGTCGCACTGTGGCTCATCGGAGTACCCCCAGCTAAGTTGTGCATGCAGCGGCCCACCTAGCTTCTTAGTCGGTTAAGAGATTTCCAGTTGGGCCATGGTAGTTGGTGGCCTGCTGGGAGCTTTTCTCTAGGCTCAACATACTCAGGTAGAAAGGTTTAAGCTGCCACGGCTTTATCCGTACGGCGCTAGTGCTGCCGTCATTTATTTTATTTCTTAAGGGATAATAAACAACTACAACATAATTATATACTACATAAGGTTAACAGAACTTTAGGTGGTAATGTTGCAGTCCACTGCATTATCCGCAGATGGGACATATTGAGATTTATGTTATATATATTATGATTATATGAGCAATAGACTCGCGCGTTAGTGGTATGAACTTGCGCTTACACATAACTATAAAAAAAAAACTCTAAGCCTATCACACTAAATACTTCGATTCCAGCGCATCAGACGACGCTGGCGTATCAGAATGGCCGGAGGTGTTCCTAACGCCGGATCAGTTAGGAGATGAGGCGATACGTCTTGGACTTGGCGCCTGCGAGCCGGATACGTGGGCAGCAGGAGCACCGAAAGGACTGGCCAAGTAAGTCATAAGTATTTTCTGACTCCTACGACTTACATACACCTAGTTTAGGAGTCAGGGAATTAAAATTATTGTGACCTAGTTCTAAACCTTTATATGCTCTTCGTTTTTTGTTCTTGTACTGTGATGACTTTTTGTGAGATAAAGAATTTATTGGCATCATAGACCTCATCAATCGCTTCCAATCAGGCGTGATCGAGGCCATGAGCAGGCTATAAAAAAACAGAAATATATGGTGGAGAAGACCTTAATCAAAAAATTAAAATGAAGTATTTCGTATGTTTCAATCACAAAATACTTATTTTGTTCTTGTACTGTGATGACTTTTTGTGAGATAAAGAATTTATTGGCATGACCTCATCAATCGCTTCCAATCAGGCGTGATCGAGGCCATGAGCAGGCCAAAAAAAACAGAAATATATGGTGGAGAAGACCTTAATCAAAAAATTAAAATGAAGTATTTCGTATGTTTCAATCATAAAATACTTGCCGCTATTCTTTTAAATCTCATCTAAGTGCTGATTTCACCAAGGAAACTGAACGGCAGCACACAAACCACGTTTAAGAGCTGTCAGTGGGAATATTCCAACATAACAACTCTTGAACGCAGTTTAGATGTGCTGATCGCGTTCAGTTTTTTTTGGTGAAATCTGCTGTCATTATCGCTTTGGTTTGAACGTTAAATCCAAATCAACAAACATAGAAAAAGACATAGAAAAAGAAGAATGACTTTTAGGTTTCACATTAGTGCGCTACTAAAGGACATTTTTCACTTCATTTGTATTATTTATTTCCAGACAACTTGGCGACAGGGAGACAAAACGACAGGAACACATCTACGAGTTGATATTGACGGAGAAACATCACTGTTTGACGATCAGGCTGATGCAGAAGGTAGACTATTATTTTCTATTTTCATACAAAAACTGACGTCTTCTTCCCGTGGGGCAGGCATAAAAGAAAATATAGTTTATTTGTTAACCTTAAACATACCTACATCAAATTTGAGATTGGAGCCTCCTTTTAAGCAAAAGATGCCTGTATTAGGAGACTCCGCTCTTTCAAAAACAAGAGGTGTAAACTACAAAACAAGAGGTATAAAAAATACAATACAAGTTTACAATCGAAAACAAGGTGATTTGAGTGAGTGAGGGTGGGTGTGTGTGTGCGAGAGTGTGTGTGTGTGTGTTTTTGTGGAGTATTGTGTTATTATAGTGTTAGTGTATCTGTTGTAGAAGTGATTCAGTCTCAATATACATAGTTTAGCTTTCTTATCAGAGATCAGCATAAACTACTGTTCATACATGAACCATGGACCAAGGAACCCTAATACTAAAATAGTGATGCAGCTGATCTTATCTTAATCGCTGTATTGACTATTTACAACTATTGGACAAAGTTCGGATCAACATCAGCATTAAGACCTGACCTATTGAGATCGCTGCTTCATCGGCACTTCACAGCTACGACACACATGCAAACACCTATGCATGTGTACAGATAATAAGATTAGTATATAATATTGTAAAATATGTAAATAAAGTTAGTCATCAAGCTGGAGTCGTGTTTGATTCCTCTCCGTCGCCGTTTCCCCTCACTGTGGCCAAGACACCTTTAGCCATCTCTGATCAGTGTTGTGAGTCTGCTCCACTGGCAGTGAGAAATCCACCTCCTGTGTACATTGCACCTCGTACACTTACCTTACATTCCTACCCATTCCGGTCTGTTGCCTTAGGTCGCTGGTAACAGGCTATCCTATCCACACAACAGTACTTGTACGTTGTGTTATGGTTTGTATGGTACGGTTTGTATGGTAGGGCTAGGGCGTTAGGGTTAATAGGGAGTTAGAGTTAGGTATACAGGTAGGTGTAAAATCGTAAGAGCTAGGTTGTCGGCATTAGGGACTTAGGAACTGAGGTCTTAATTGCCTCTATCTAGTCACTCTGTGCGCATACGGGGCAGCAGTTGTACCAACTCAATAAACAACTAGCAGCTACCTGTGCGTACATCTAACCAGGTTTTGGGAGTTAGAAGAAGTTTCTGAAAACTATCAATTTTCCCAGGAAGACCAAATTTGTGAAAACTATTATACCAAGACTACTGTTAGGAATTCGGATGGAACGTATACTGTCAGATTACCATTCAAGAATCCTAACATAGAATACGGGAATTCTCGTAAAAAAGCGGTTGCAAGGCTTTTACAATTAGAACGGAAGTTTGAAAAAGATGTAAATTTACAAAAACAATACCACGAATTCCTCAATGAATATCTAGAAATGGGTCATATGAGGAAAGTGTCGAAAACTAACTACTACCAAGGAAAATACTATATTCCTCATCAACCAGTAATAAAAGAGGATTCGCTGTCTACCAAGTTAAGAGTGGTCTTCGATGCGTCTAGCAAATCCAATCCCAATATAAGTCTAAATCAAAATATGCTTACAGGCCCAAGACTGCAACAAGAGTTAGCAACTATATTACTACGTTGGCGAAAACACAGAATTGTATTTATGGCGGATGTTGAGAAAATGTACCGTTTTGTAAAAATAAACAATTGTGATTTACCATACCAACGAATATTGTGGAGAAAATCTCCGAAACATACTATAGACGAATATGAGTTGTCCACTGTAACATATGGAACTACGTCAGCACCGTATTTAGCGATCAAAACACTACAACAACTGGCTAAGGATGAGAAAGCGAATTTTCCACTGGCTAGTCAAAGAGCCTTAAAAGACTTTTATGTAGATGACATTTTATCTGGGGAAACTAGTGTTGAGTCAGCAAAAAAGCTACAACAGGAATTAATTCATATGTTGAAAAATGGAGGATTTAATTTGAGAAAATGGTCAGCTAATGACATCGAATTACTAGAAAACATACCAAATGAAAACAAAGAAAACCATCTGATGAGACTACCGTTGGATGAAACTAGGAAATCATTGGGAGTATTATGGTCACCACAAAAAGACGGTTTTTGCTTTGAGATTACGGTCAACCATAAAGTAGAACCGACAAAACGGTTTATTTTATCGGAAATAGCTAAAATTTTCGATCCTTTGGGTTGGTTGGCTCCGATAATCATAAATATGAAATTATTAATCCAAGAACTATGGATAAATGGTACCGAATGGGATCAACCTGTAAATGATTGTGTCAGATTACGATGGATTGAGCTACAGAGCGAATTAAAGTCGATCGAAAACATTTTTATTCCAAGATGGTGTAACTGGTTGCCTAAGGCGAGAATTGAGTTACACGGATTTAGTGATGCGTCAGAAAAAGCGTATGGAGCAGTAGTATATTGTCGGATTCAAAAGAATAATGACACATACGACGTGACATTATTACAAGCTAAATCTAAGGTAGCACCAAAGAAACACAAAACCACGTTACCAAAACTGGAATTATGTGCAGCATTACTATTAACACAATTGATGTCAAAAGTAATAGAAGGAATGGAAATTCAAGTCGAAAATATTTATTGTTGGACAGACTCGATGATTACTCTCGGTTGGATTAAAGGTGAAGCAGATAGATGGAAAACGTTCGTAGCGAATAGAGTGTCAGAAATAAGTAAAATACTACCACAAGCGAAATGGAATTATGTGAACACATCGCAAAATCCAGCGGACATAATCACAAGAGGAATCGCGCCTAAAAAACTACAAAACTTACAACTTTGGTGGGATGGCCCGGAATGGTTAAAAAGTAACTATGTTCCTCAAACAAAAACTATACCAGAAATATGTGACGAAATAAAACGTTGCTATCACATAAGTAACAAGCCACGAACACAGGACGAGATATGGCAAAGATTTTCGAGTTATCAACGAATGATTCGAGTGCTATCGTATTGCTACAGATTCATAAATAAATCGAGTAATACAGGACCCTTAAGTTGTACGGAAATTAACAGCACAAGTAAGAAAGTGATTCTGTTAGTTCAACAAGTCGTATTTCAAGAGGAATACCAAATTATTAAGAGTGGATTATCATTGAAAAAAGGGAGCAAGTTATCCTGTTTAGATCCATTTATTGATAATGATGGATTACTGCGAGTAGGAGGCAGACTGGAGAATTCGAGTATTCCGTATGATCAAAAACACCCAATTTTATTACCGCAGGACCATCACATAACGCTAATCATAATCCATGACGCTCATGTAATTACACTTCACGGAGGTAATAATTTGACCTTAGCGTTCATACGACAAAAGTACTGGATAATAGGAGGAAAACGTATCGTGAAAAGTTGTATAAGAAAATGCGTGAAATGTATTAGATACAACTCGTCAACAATGTCACAAAAAATGGGCGATTTACCAAAAGCCAGGGTAACTCAATCATATCCGTTTAGTCACACAGGCGTAGATTACGCGGGTCCAATATCAGTTCGAGCAACGAAAGGAAGAGGACACAAATCCTATAAGGGTTATATTGCGGTATTTGTCTGTTTAGCTACAAAAGCGGTACACCTAGAGTTAGCAGGTGATCTTTCCACAGAAACATTCATTGCTGCACTACGAAGATTTAGTGCACGAAGAGGCCCAGTGTCACATATGTACAGTGACAATGGAACCAACTTCGTAGGGACTGCAAATTATCTATACAAAGAAATGTTGGAAATAACTCAGTCTAGTGAATTTCAAAGTACTATATCAAACATTGGAACACAGTGGCATTTTATTCCTCCATCATCTCCCCATTTTGGTGGGATCTGGGAAGCAGGAGTAAAATCAATGAAACACCATTTGCGCAGAGTTATTGGAGAGCAGACATTTACCTACGAGGAATTAAACACATTTTTGCATCAAATTGAAGCATGCCTAAATTCTAGACCTCTGTGCGCGCAAAGCGAAGATATAAACGACAATATCGTGCTAACACCTAGTCATTTTCTGATTGGACGAGAGGCAGTAGGAATACCAGATCCGCTATCAGACACTAATACCGATCTCTTGAACAAGTGGAAACACCTTCAGAAAATGAAAAAAGATTTCTGGAATAGCTGGACTAAAGATTACTTACATCAATTACAACAAAGATATAAGTGGAAAACCAATCAAGAAAACTTAGCCGTTGGAACCATAGTTCTAGTAAAAGATGAGAAAATCAGTCCCAGCCGATGGCCACTTGCAAAAATAAAGGAAGTCCATCCAGGAAACGATAACCTAACAAGAGTCGTAACGTTGCAAAGATCTTCAGGTACGGAACAAAAACGATCTGTGCACAAATTGATTCCATTGCCTGTTAAAATAAGTGAAACGAATAATGAATCAAGAACGAATACGATTCAATCAAATTCTGCAACTATAACAAAACGCCAGAACAAATGTAACAAAGTTTCAAAATGGTTTATAATCATGTTAACGTTTATACAAATACTTCATTTTACAACAGCTGCGTATTCCGTAAAAAGAATGCAACCAGGCTTCTACGTTGAACAAATAGGAACAGCGTACGTCGATCGAGGAGTTTTCAGGATACAAACAAACTTTGAAAAAGACAAATTATTACAAGATTTCGAAAAAATGAAAACTGTAACTTCACGATTCGGTCAACTTTGTAAAAATGCAGGAACAATAATAGACCCCACATATTGCGAGCAATTGCATCATCATTTACTGGAACAAGAATCTAAATTTGAGAGAACTAAAGAATATTTAACAGAAATTAGTAAAACCAGGAGAAGGAGAGGTCTATTAGGACAGTTGCTGACATCAGTGTTTGGAGTCAATGATGAAGTGTATCGAGATATAAACTCACTTAATTTAAATCAACAAAAACTAATCGAATCAGCTAATCACCAAACTAAATTTATGATATCGACTATTTCACAAGTAAACAAAACCGAAGAGAAAATAAGATTGAAACTAGAAGGCTTCCAAACTAAGTTAAACCAAGTTATAGAATACATTGATAGTAACAATCGGTGGTTCGCTTCAGTTGACCACAATAGTATAAATATCCATGTTTTGAGAACTTACCAATTAGCAACTACCTTTATGGAAGAAATCAAAGAGATCTATAATGGATTATTAGAAATCTACTTAAGTAACTCAACAGTCTATAGTATATTAACGCCGAAAAATATCAGTGATTTAATTATAGTAGCGAACAGAAAATTACCATCTAACTTAAAAATTGTTTATCAACAATTACTAGATACAAAGATATCTCAAAACGACACTCATATACAAGTCAATGCCTATTTCCCTATACAAGACATATCTAAGTACACATTAATGTACATTACAGCAATTCCTAAGAAAAATGCTGATAAGACATTTCAGAACATAGAGGTAAACAAAGCCTACATTGGATTAGATTATAACAATGAATTGTATTTTGAATTAAACCACGAAGAATTGAAAGCTTGCATAAAACGCTCACATACTTTTATATGTTTTCCTGGGGCGGTGAAAAACATGCAATTAAGCGAAAATTGCATGATAGAACAACTTTTCAAAAATCAAACACAAACGAAATGTCTCGCCAAAACATGCCATATACCGAATAATGCTATATGGAAACAACTATACATGCAAAATACATGGTTATTCATTGTGAGAGATTATATTACAACCTCTATCGTTTGCGATGGACAAAGAGAAGAGTTAGAGCTTCGAGATGTTGGTGTAATACACATATCTGATAACTGTATCATTAAAACGCCAAACAACATCTTAACTGCTAAAAGAACCGTATCAGTAGAGTTTGTAACATCTTATTCAAAACCGTTAGACTTTTCAATAAGTACGTATGTTTCAAGCAATAGCAAACTGAATATTACCAAAGAGGAAGTAGTAGATAGTTCAAAGGACATTTTTCGACATTTAGTTGATAAGGAAAATACATTACAAACCGAGCTAGATAATACCGTGTGGCAACAGATTAGTTCTCACACATATGTAACTAGTTTCGTATCGTCAATTATACTATTTTTTATCATTTTAGTTATAATGTATTACAGTCCACAAATGATTCACTGTAGCAGAGCCGCCGTCCAGCGCTACACCAGAGCTTCAGGAGAAGTCAATCATCCAGACAAGCCGTCAGTCGTTGCTGGTGAAAGGCCGACCCCGGGGGTGTCAGCCGAACAAGGCAGGCAGCTACAACCAATCTTCACTACAGAACCTATATATAGCCGACCAAACCATCAGCCGAAACAGCAGAAAAGAAGAGCAAGAGAAGAAACTTCTCACAAGCCACATACGACACCAAATGAAAGCATTGAACTGTACCAACTGGAGTCAGTTCCTGAGTGGCGCCAGAATGTTCATACATGAACCATGGACCAAGGAACCCTAATACTAAAATAGTGATGCAGCTGATCTTATCTTAATCGCTGTATTGACTATTTACAACTATTGGACAAAGTTCGGATCAACATCAGCATTAAGACCTGACCTATTGAGATCGCTGCTTCATCGGCACTTCACAGCTACGACACACATGCAAACACCTATGCATGTGTACAGATAATAAGATTAGTATATAATATTGTAAAATATGTAAATAAAGTTAGTCATCAAGCTGGAGTCGTGTTTGATTCCTCTCCGTCGCCGTTTCCTCTCACTGTGGCCAAGACACCTTTAGCCATCTCTGATCAGTGTTGTGAGTCTGCTCCACTGGCAGTGAGAAATCCACCTCCTGTGTACATTGCACCTCGTACACTTACCTTACATTCCTACCCATTCCGGTCTGTTGCCTTAGGTCGCTGGTAACAGGCTATCCTATCCACACGACAGTACTTGTACGTTGTGTTATGGTTTGTATGGTACGGTTTGTATGGTAGGGCTAGGGCATTAGGGTTAATAGGGAGTTAGAGTTAGGTATACAGGTAGGTGTAAAATCGTAAGAGCTAGGTTGTAGGCATTAGGGACTTAGGAACTGAGGTCTTAATTGCCTTTATCTAGTCACTCTGTGCGCATACGGGGCAGCAGTTGTACCAACTCAATAAACAACTAGCAGCTACCTGTGCGTACAACTACAGAATACTTTTTTTGTGAAGGACATCTCGTAGTTCGACCTAGCAGGTCTGCGTCTGCTACGTTCCGTTTATAATTATTTACTTCGATTACGTTCATACATTGGTAATTTTCAATTTAATGAGAAATTAGAAGGGATGTTCACGCAAGCGCATGCCCTGTACGCCAAAGACACAAATATGTGACAATACAATGTACACTATAACACGAAATAAACAATAAAATCATTACTTTTGTGTGTGTTTATATAGACATCTTAAAAATTGAAGCTCTCATAAATGTCATTACATTGACAAAAATAAAAAAAAACTCATAAATGACATGAAACAAATTAAGACACCATGGATAATTTGGGAAATTCATGATAACAAGTAGAAATAAATTTGTAGCTTGGCCTTGGGGGGACGCGCTAGAGTTTATGTTCTGGCGTTTAAAATGTTAAGCAAGCGTCTTGCTAATACATTTCTTTTCATTCTTTATTTCACACTGCTGCTCCCGCGCGGTTTTACCCGCGTCGTAGCGTGTTACATAGCCTATAGCCTTGCTCGATAAATGGACTATCCAACACAAAAAAAAAAAGAAAATTCGAACTAGTAGTTCCAGAGATTTCGCGCGTTCAAACAAACAAACTCTTCAGCTTTATGACATTAGTATAGATAACAGCAATTTCTTTTTCCTTCCAGATGTTCGCAGAAGGCATGGTCCGCGGCGCCGGCGTGTCAGCCGCTCAAGTGGCGCGCATGTTCCCTCGAGTTGACGAGCTATGGGCTCTTCACGCTGCGCTACTCGCCAGGTTGAGGGCTCGGCAGAAGACCAACCCGGCCGTGGCTACTATAGCCGATATACTGTGCGATACCTTCGCGCCGCCTGCGCATCACAAGCTAAAGGCTGCATATGGTAACTAGAATAATCTCACCAAAAACATTACACATTCTGGGCTTGCTCATTCCATCATACAGAATTGATACGAAAGAGGGGCTTTCCTTTAAACTGCCTATACTAGGTACCATTTTCAAGCTCTGTTCCAAAAATTTATTAAATAGGAGCTGTGGTTTAGTCGCAAATGATTAATTTAGTTCTTGCTCCGTTTGAACACGATGTATCTTTACTAACAGCGCTCCGGCGCGCGTGTCGTTGCCGCTTTGTTACAAGGTCCGTTTTTATTTACAAAGGTTGGTTGCGATAGTTTGTTTGAAAAAACAAAAAAACTCAAACTCAAAGTATTTATTTCATATAAACCAATTACAGGCACTTTTGAATTGTCAAGGGGTCGGTCAGTCAGAAATATGAAGCTAATGGCCCATTCCAAAGCAGTAGGTACCTATGGAGAAGAACGGGCAAGAAACTCCATGGACACTCTTTTAATTCAAAATATGTTTACAAAAACTGGGTTACATCATTCATGTTGAAATATACATGTGAGAACGATGCAGAACTTTAAAAAAAAGCGTCCATTAAGTTAAACTGCCTATACTAGGTACCATTTTTAAGCTCTGTACCAAAAATCAATGAAATAGGAGCAGTAGTTTAGTCGCAAATTACTTTTTAAGTTTTTGCCCCGTTTGAACACGATGTATCTTTCCTAACAGCGCTCGCGCGCGCGTCGTTTCCGGTCAGTTTTTATACAAAAGATGATTGCGTTTTACTCTGATTTGTAAAATATTTAGTTTGTTTAAAAAAAACTCATTTTTGGTGCTTTTTATTTTTATACCGTATCGAATTAATACTAAACACGTATAGTATACATAGTTTGATTTAATGCCCCTCTGTCTTATCAACTCTGTATACTTCACCCATCGCTTTCCGCCAGTTGAGATCAAGGTCAACAACTAGCCGATTTCACAATAATTAAAAAAAAACACTAACTTTTATAGATAAACTACGATAATATGGCGCGCCCCTCCAAATTACTGTTTCAATGTTTGTAGTCACATCCTTACGAAAGAGTTAGTATGTAGTTGTAAGTATTCGTCTTCAGTAGCAGGCCGGCAGCAAAATGCGTTGTGAGTCTTGGTGGCGCTTTGTAATTACTTTCACAAATACTTTCAAACGTTTTGAATTTTGGAGGGGCGGACCATGTTATCGTAGTTTATCTCTACTCACAGCTTCGCCACAGCTTTACCACAGGAACTGCGAATTTTTCGGCCATCGAGTAACTTTATTTAAATGAACGAATTTGTATAATCGAATCAGTATTTCGAATATATTAAATGAACGAATTTTTATAATCCAATCAGTATTTTCTGCGATTAACTTGTACAACAAATATTAGTGTTGATAGTTTTGATTAGATTTAGATGTTAGAGCTCGGAAGAAGTCCAACCCGGCTGTGGCTACTGTTGCCGATATCCTAAGCGATACTTTTGCTCCGCTGGCGCATCATGAGTTTAAGGATGCCTATGGTAATTATAACATCATAAACGAACAGTGAACAGGGTCAAATAAAATTGAATAGCAAAACTTTACATACATGGCGCTTCATATACGCGTAGTCAGAACCGACAGTCTGACAATCTAAATCAAAAGTCAATAACATCATAAACGAACAGTGAACAGGGTCAAATAAAATTGAATAGCAAAACTTTACATACATGGCGCTTCATATACGCGTAGTCAGAACCGACAGTCTGACAATCTAAATCAAAAGTCAATAACATCATAAACGAACAGTGAACAGGGTCAAATAAAATTGAATAGCAAAACTTTACATACATGGCGCTTCATATACGCGTAGTCAGAACCGACAGTCTGACAATCTAAATCAAACGTCATTTAATCAAACTAGTCTGAAAATCGACACTTTTTGAATGCGTAGTCAGAACCGACAGTTCGTGACAATCGAAATCAAAAGTCATTTATTCAAACTAGGCTGAAAATCAGCAGTTTTTGAACGTTAATATTACAACAGACAGTCCCTGGCACGCCCTTCACCACTTCCCAGTGCTTTTGCTTAGCTTCGTTCTTTAATATCAGTGATAGCCAACTGGTGTAGCTCTCCGTCCGATCAGGACCAGTCGGTCGATTCTTTAAAAATCTCCCCGTGATATCTTGATGAAGTGAGCTGTCCTTCCAAATAATGCTAGGGATTGACATTATTGACAGCTCACTTTAAACTCACTTCACCTACATTTTACGGTGAGATTTTTACAGATAGCTCTATAGGCCCGAGCGGGACGTCGCGTTCTTGTTCCACGCGCGCTTCAAAGACATGTCAGCGTTACGGAAAACAAAAAGGTGAAGGAAAACATCGCGACGAAACCGGCATGTCTGAGAGTTATTTCTCAATAGCATGTGAAGCTAACTAAGAAGCCCATGGGCAGCATAAAAAACTCTGACACCAGTTTAGTCGCTAACCACACGAAAAAGAAGAAGTGCTTGCGCTGTAAACAAGAAGTGGCGCATCAAACTCCCCAGCAGCACAGCTGGCTGTTCAGTTAGAATAACTTGAATCTATACAATAGTATGAAAAGTAATTATCATTTCGAAACAACTCAATCAATCAATCAATCTGCCTAGCCTTTTCCCAACTATGTTGGGGTCGGCTTCCAGTCTAACCGGATGCAGCTGAATACCAGTATTTTACATGGAGCGACTGCCTATCTGACCTCCACAACCCAGTAACTGGGTCACACGATACCCCTTGGTAAGACTGGCTGTCAGACTTTCGGGCTTCTGACTACCTACCCGTAACGACTGTCAAAGATCCACGAATGACAGCCGGGACCAACGGCTTAACGTGCTTTCCGAGGCACGGAAGAGTCTCGATATCTTAAGATGGTCACCCATCCACAGACCAACCCCGGCAAGCGTAGCTTAACCTGCAGGATCAATCCGTGCGGCTGTTATTACCTAGCCACGAGCTCGTCCTCCTCCTCCTCCTCCTCCTTCGAAACAAATCACTAAATAAAATTATTTGCCATAATACATTATGTAGCACACGCCAATATACCAATAACAAAAATGAAAACATACTGCACTCAAGCAAAAAAAAAGCCGGGTATAAAGGGCGTGCCCGCAAGTGTGTCCATATAGTTTAACTCGAAGTCACAAATAACAAAGCTAGGACTATCGAAGTAAAATCAATAAACAGTAAATTTGTAATTAGTACTAATCACTCTTGCCAAGGGAAAGAGAGTTCTGGTTTGTGGAGAAAGTGGCAGGCAATCGTTCTATGAAAAATAATGGTATTCAGCTGCATTTATTTATTTAATACTTTAAGCACAGAAATATACAGAGGCGGACTTAATGCCATCATCATCCATCTTCATGCATCAGGTTAGACTGGAAGCCTTCCTCAACATGGTTGGAAAAAAGATGTGTATTATGATGATGATGACCCGTGATCAGACAGGCAATCGCTTCATGGAAAATATTGGTATTCAGCTGCATCCGGTTAGACTGGAAGCTGATCCCAAAATAGTTATAAAAACGATGTTGATGACGATGACCCGTTATGCCTGTGAAGTTTTGCCATTTAATTGAATTTAATCCTGTACATACTCTAGTTGCAGTTGAGTTTGTTGAATTATTTTCCTCTTAAACTTATCATGCCTATAACTTACGTCTCCAGGTGAATTCTGTTCCCGCCATCGTGACGCAGTGGAGGTATTCAAGGAGTGTTGCTCGCGAGAACCGCGCCTGTCCCGGTTCATAAGGAAGTGCCAACAGAACCCACTGCTCAGGAAAAAGGTAATATTGTCACTAGGAAAAAAGTATTGAAATAAACATAACACCTCATAACGACAGATAGTACTTTCTTTATGACGATACAACAAAATCCTTCGCTAGTTAAGGCAATATTTAAAACTAGCTGCTCCCGCTGCTTGGCCCCTATTGGTCGTAGCGTGATGATACATAGCCTTCCTCGATAAATGGACTATCCAACACAAAAAGATTTTTTCAAAGGAAGTGTCAGACTCTTACTGACCAAATCCATCCATCTTCTTTCTTTAGCCTTTTATGTTCCGGTGTAACCGTAAACTCTTTCGGACAATCCCGCTGAGCCGACAGGCTTTGGCCCTATCGGGCCTCGTAAATGATGCGCCTAACAGACAGCCCGCGTTGACGTGATGACGTCACCCGGTGCAGCATACAATGAGATATAAATAAAAAATTGAATATATACACAATACAGCATATTTAATTCTTAACGTTATCAATTGACCTATTTTAATCTACAGGGCGTCCCAGAATGCGTGTTGTTCGTCGCACAAAGGTTAACTAAATACCCGCTATTATTGGAGCCGTTGTTGAAGACGGCGGGCGATGACGTCAACGAGAGGGAGTTGCTGCAGAAAGCGCTTTGCGGTGTTAAGGTAAATTGAACCTAGTTCCTTTTAGTATAAAGCTGATTTTTCAGCAAAGATGTATTTTGAATCAAATCTCAATTTCGTTGGTGAAATCAGGAGTCAGGACTAAGTATACAAGAATAGGAATTGGTCATAATACCTATCAAAGACAATTTAAGCATCCTTTTGAAAAAGCTATCATTTTATCTTGGATTGTTTTTGCAGGAAATCCTAGTGGATGTTGACAACCAAGTAGCCGCTAAAGAGCGTGAAGACCGAAAACTGGAGATCTACCACCGAATAGACGCTAAGTCCTTTGCCAACTTCAGGGGACGCAAGTTTAAGAAGAGCGATATACTGCAGGGGAACAGGAGCTTGAAGTGAGCAATATTAATTTATTTATTTGAATATCAGCCTATAATAGAGGAGCTCGTGGCTAAGTAATAACAGCCGCACAGGTCGATCCATCTGGTTAAGCTACCCTTGCCGGGGTCGGCCGTGGATGGGTGACTATCTTTACATAACGAGACTCCTCCATGCCTCGGAAAGCATGTTAAGCCGTTAGTCCCGGCTGTCATTTGCGCATCTTTGACAGTCGTAAAGGGTAGTCAAAAGCACGAAAGTCTGACCACCAGTCTTACCAAGGGGTACCGTATTACCTAGTTACTGACTGGGTTGTGGAGGTCAGATAGGCATACAATTATGTTGGGGTCGGCTTCCAGTCTAACCGGATGCAACTGAATACCAGTTTTTTACATGGAGTGACTGCCTGTCTGACCTCCACAACCCAGTAACTGGGCAATTTGATACCCCTTGGTAAGGCTATCTGTCAGATTTTCGTACTTCTGACGACCCGTAACGACTGTCAAAGATGCATAAATGACAGCCGGGACCAACGGCACACACTCATCACATCACATCTGCTTAGTCACGACTAAGCAGGGTCAGATTTAATTACTTAGCGTGCTAAGTAATTAAATCTGTCAAATTTATTTGATAGTATTTCAACTTTATTGCAAAGATATACGGTTTATTTTTAATTGAGAAAATTTGACAGTTAGGGATAGCTTGATGTGCTGGCTTCTGTACACGTTTGCCAGCGCATCAAGTTATAGCAAACTGATATCTACAAATGATTTGAAACCTTAAAATGTTGTGTTTTTAAGTTCAATATTGAATGACAAAGCATGTGGTGACTTGATGCACTGGCGAATGTACATACCTTTCGAAGCATAGCCATACTAAGAGCTAAAGAATTCTTTTCTGATTACCAGGTTTGAAGGTGTTGCGACCCTAATGCAGGGCCGCAGCAAGATGCAGACATTACTCGTGATCGTTCTGACCGACGTGTTGTTCTTCTTGCATGATAACAACAACAAATATACCTTCTTCACGCCTGATAACAAGGTAAGACTTAACCCATTAGATGTTCGCCTATTAGAAGCCGTTTGCTTATAAGAGTTCAACGATTTCTATGGCTATATTTACTATCGTTCCGAGAGATTTTTTCTTATGAACCTATGGGGTTCATACTACGTTTGAGGGGTTAATAATGTAGCTGAAGGACAAATAAAAATATTTTCGTCATTATTCTTATTTACTGGTAAGTATTTCTCTAATTAACTATTTGAAACGTTCAAAAATTAAATATTAAATCACCTAGAAAAAAACCCCCTCGTCTTAAGAACTTCCATCACCGTACAGAAATTTAATATTATGCGAAGATATAATTGTAAAATTGCATTTAATTAATGCTAATAAGTATTCCACTTTGATTCTAGAAATCTGTGACGTCACATTGTTATATTTCATACAAATCATGTACAAATTCCGCGTTTTGACAGTTCATAAAAAGTAACGTTATTGGCTACCCTTTCAAATATCCAATTAGTAATGTTCTTGTTGTCAACAGACTGGCGTAGTATCTCTAGTAAAACTACTAGTCCGAGAGAAGGCGGGCGCAGAAGGCCGCGGACTGTACCTCATCTGTAGTGGACCCACGGAGCCTGAGATGTTCGAGCTGCGAGTGCACCGCCCCAAGGATATACACAACTGGATACAGGCCATCAGGTATGGATAATATAATGACGCAAATCTACTATCGACCTACGAACTTAAGAGCTGAAGGTCGTGAGTTCAAATCCAGGCAAGCACTTTACTTAGTATATTTAATTTCATCACCGCTGTGAGATCCACCTACCCGCACTCCGCGTGGTGAATTATGGCCCACTCCCTCTCACAGACAGGAGACATGTGTCCCAGCTGTGTACATTTAGGATGATTATGCTAAATGTACTGTTTAAAATACAAAAAATCATATTTCTGTGTTTGTATTTTTTTTTATATCTAGTGTCTGAACTGAGTGCCAATTTCACTAATGAAACTGAAGGCGATCAGCACACCTAATCCGTGTTCAAGACCTGTCAGTTTCCACAGAAAATACACATGAAACTAACAGCCATTAAACGGGGTTTAAGTGCTGATCGCGTTCAGTTTCATTGGTGAAATTCGCCCTTAGTCCGAGATTGTCTTCTTACATCCTAATGTTACCAGGGCTGTAGTCCAAAGCTGTCCCGACGAGATAGAAGAGTCAGAAGTAGGAGCGACGGCGCCGTCCGCTGAGGAGCGACAGCGGCAGCTCGACGCAAGGCATGAGAGTATAAGACTGATCACTGGTATGTACGATTGTGAGACTTATTTGTATATACGTAGGGTTTATTTTCTAACACCTGTATTTCGTGGCCGTCAATATAGAGGGACAGAATACATATTTCGATTGTACAATGGGAACATTATGGGCTGATTAAGCTTTAAATACTAGGTAAGAAGGTTTGAAATCCAATAATTTTCTTCCCTCCATATTGTATGGATAAAGTTATCTGAAATAAATTAATTTAATTTATTTTATTGACGGGCACGGTGTACTTTAGTGCTTATTAAATTCAAATTTCGAACTGTAATTAATGCTCGAGTTCGGAATACAAGTATATCTTTCAAATTCCGAACATATTCAACCTTATTTTTATACTTGTAACGTTTATTTTATTTTGTGTTTCAATTTAAATGCTTTTTATATGAATTGAAACCTATTTTTTTGAACTGGTATGTTTGTGACCGAAAACAGGCTCGTTCTTTAAAAATATATTTGTACAAAAGAGACTGTATACATTTCATGTCATTCTCAAATCGTGATTTGAGCTTCTTTTGTGTCGCAAACACTTTAAATTAAAGAGAAAATAAATTGGGTTCTGAATTTAAATAAATTATATTAGAGCCAACGAGTTTTAAAACCTCTTTTTATATTTGATTAATATACTTCTTTATTCGAAATTATTTTACATAATAATATACAACGAGTCATTTTTATTATTTGTTTGCTTATCTATCAAATTTTGTAAGTACTTTATTTTCTTAGCATTAAGGGCTATTTTGTACTGTCTTGTGGCGTAAAACTTAGTCTTTACTACAAAACGTAAAGACGACGATTGGCATCTACTATTCTTTATGCTTAATGCTCTTCAAAATTATTTACCTACTTTAAGCCAGTATGGGGTAGTCACACAAAAAACACTTTCCGTATAAATTGTACGATGGGTTCAAATCACAGAAACGGTAATAATTCGCAAATCATAGAAACAGTATTCGAATTTTAAAATAGTATGTATATGAAACGAACAAAAATAATGTTTTTCACGGTTTTCTCAATGTGATAGTCTGGTGGAATTCTACGCTACATTTTTACGAAGCGAAAAATCTTTATATTTACAAAGTCAACTTGCAATGCTTTATTTCCGGGTTTTGTTAACACACCCATGTATACTCGTACAGGAAAATATCTAGTAACATGAAACGAAATCTCTACCGGCATATTCCTATGGCAGGATGGTGTATGATTAATTGATTCTGTCCTCCATTAATAAAAAATGAAAAAAAGAACACATTTGAAAAATAACGGCAGTTATTTATAACCGAGTTTATTATACGTTTATATATTAGAGACATTAAGAAAGGGTGATAGCAGTTTTTTTTCTAATATTATAATAAAGGGTCTTTCAACAAGGACGGGTCGATGTTGAAATTAAATAAAACAAGCTGTATGTGAGATATTAAAGAAATTATTATTTTATTTGAAAGGCCAATTTATGCCATTATTTATGAAATATGACATCGTTTAAATTTCTACCGCGGCTTCGAACGGTGGCACGGATCCGAGAGGTCCAATTTTCGATTACTTTAATGCATAGATCCGGCTGAATCTGATCGATGGCCTGCGATATGTTGACTTTCAGGGCATAGGTTGATTGCTGATTATTGGCATAGACCTGCGACTTGAGAAAACCAGCACGATCTTGGTGGACAATTCACGTCACCTCTGCGAGAGATAACGCTACCCTCGAACCGTTTATGCAGAATGCCATTCACTTTGAGCTCCTGGGTCAGTTGGATCTTGTACGGTCGTAGGCCCAAGTCCCGACGCAAAATTCGCCAAATTGAAGTCTGCGAAAGGCCGTGTTCTTTTGCACGGCGAGAAATCGACTGCCTCGGACACTCTTACGGACAGCAGCGATGTTCTCGGTCGATCTGGCGTTCCTTTGACGTAAGGGTGTTGGTTGGTTGTTTACCGAACCAGTCGTCTCAAATTTGGTCACCAAACGTTGGAGAATCGACTTTAAAGAGCCACCGCATCTGCCTTAAAATGGACGTAACGCGGGCAGCGTTTCGACTAACAAACACTCATTTTGATTGATAATAAAGTTTTATCATTTGGACGTGCTGCTCAATCTTGAAACTTACCAGGTTTGGCATCAATAACCGAAGAAATAAAAACACATTTGACAGATGCCGCCAAAACAACATGGCCGCCACAAACTATCAAAATCGAAATCAAAATATTATAACCGTCTTTGTGATTTGAACCTTAATTTCAATATAACTTTAAACAACAACGAATATAAATTTTATTATTAAACAGAGGAGACGCCGCGGTGGCAAATAGAAGGTGATACAATACTGAGTAATAAATATGCCTGTTGCATGGCAGCATGTTACATTGCGTTACGTATGTTACGTTACAGTGTTACGCAGAGGTTGCCCTTCGGTAGCGGTGCAAAATTAAAACCTGATCTGTTCTGTAAAAATCTCAGTAAGGTGAAGTGGGATGTCAAAACTTCAAAAGTGTCTATCCCCAGCATCAGATGTAGTGACAGCTCACTTCACTTTCAAACTCAAACCACTTATTTCAAACAAACCAATTACAGGCACTTTTGAAGTGCTTGGGGTCGGTCAGTCAGAAAGTTGAAGCTATAGTTGCCCATTCTAAAGTAGTAGGTACCTATGGAGAAGGTTTGGTAAGGACCTTGGTTTTAACGTTGAGATTTTTACAGAATAGCGGTAATGAAGCAAGCACTACCCAAAGCAAGTTTAATTTATAATTGAGTGAATAGATCCTGAAGCAGAATGTGTCAAAGCATCTGAGGATTTGGGAGGTCTTCGGCACGAAAGTCTATAAAATTTAAAAAAAAATGTCACATTTCTTGCAAATTAACCAGTTTAAATTACATATACAAGGTGAATTTTTCTAGTGGGTGATAAATATATACATACATATACGGAATAAATTTTTCTAGTGGGCGTGCATTGCCAAATCCGGAACTATGAGGAATAGCGAAAAGTACTCAAAGGAGTCTTGTGCTCGATTTTGATGAGAATTAGAACTGCATTATTTAATTTTTGCTAACTCGGTTGATTTTGAAAAAAGAAAACACTTACTTTATTATTACACCATTCGATAGTGTCGCTAATAAGGATCGAATTCTGGGAAGTATGACATACGGCAAACTAAAGGAAACACAGCTCATTAAAAAAAAACTTCTTTTTCTACGGATAAGTGTATAATTGGCCGAAATATATTAACCACTACCGATTTGGGCAGCCTTTCGGTTGACGCATTCGAAAATGGTTTAGTTCAATTAAATATTATTTGATTCTGTGGTTTAATTTACCATTTGTGTAGACTAGGAATAAATGTTTTTATTTTGTCGGTGTATCCCCTTATGCCCTTAATAGTGTGTATACCCTTTGTGAAAAAAAAAACAAATTCGCACTCAATCCATTTGTATGAATGTAAGCTGCAAGACGGGGCGGCAAGGATTATATGCGAAGATAAAATGTATGACTTAATTGTATAAAAACAAAATTGAAATTTCTATGACAACGGTGCCGCGGTATACTTAGGCATGCCGCGACTTCCTTAGACAACATAATAGAAATTTGCAACATTATATATATAGCAGTGATAGCCTAGCGGTGTTACCGCGTCGGACTGCCAAGTCATAGGTCTCGAGTTCGAACCCAAGACACGCATCTCTGATTTTACGGATTCATGTGCGTATTGTATAATTATCACTTGCTTAAAAATCGGTAAAGGTAAACATCGTGAGGAAACCAGCATGTCTGAGAGATATTTCTCAACAGCATGTGAAGCTAAGTCAGAGGCCCATGGGTAGCTTAAAAACTCTGACACCAGGTTTGCCACACGAAAAGAAGAAGATAATAGAAATTGAAATTTTATTGTTACACATTTAAGGTATATTTCTATTCGTCGCACATAAATCCTTTGCCATGCCGGGCCGACTGTGGGCGCCGGCGCTAAAGAGTAGTAAATGACGTTCATTAGAGCATTTAAACTGAGGGCGGCAAAAATACTAATACTAAAGAAATTATGACGTCACTTTACAAGGTCCAAAGCAAAACCTCGCACCAGAGCACGTGAATAAGTGCACATTAAGAATACGGAGGTATGAGTAAGTACATGGAGTGTCTCTACATGGTGATTTTTAACTAACTATTAACCTTTCAGGGCGTGACAGTACCAAAATAACAAAAAAAAACGTCAGTTTCGTCAATGAAATATTGCACTTTTGTATGAAAAGACCGTTTTTGTTTTCGACTTTTCAGAGTTGGTCTCATAGTGAAAGTTACTCATAATCATGGGTACTGGTCACGCCCTGAAAGGTTAATAGTGAATTAGAAATCACCGTGTATATGCGTTAAAGAAATGAGTGTAAACAAAAAAGAATACTTAGTGTTCGACCATCGCTAGGGTTGATTTTGCGTTGCGTTGATATTTTTAAGCGAGAAATACAGAAACGCCCTGTTAACGCATATTTATGGCCATGTACTTACAACTCTAAAAACTAAAATGGCGCACGTAAATGTTCTATCCCCTTAGTCAAACTCAAAACCACGAAAACCATCAGTCTAAATGCTCTGAACAACTCTTTTAACTATTTCCTATACATTACTCGTTTTGTTGGTACAGAGGCACTAAGAGCTAAAGACAGGGAGCATGCTACGTTGTTGGAGGAGAAAATGGCGTTACAGATGAAAATGGTTGGGATTACGGATGAGTCGTGGCTTACATTGCCACATACAGGTCAGTTGCGTTAGTATCGATCCATTATTTAGTATTTTTATTTCTTGTTTGTTTTCGTGACGACTCCCGGCCACCGTAGGCGCGGGCCTGCGGGCGGTGAGTAATGGGTGACTCACCGTCCGATCAGCGCCAGACCCGTGCCGTACGGCGCGTATATGTTCCACGCGCGCCTCAAAGAGATGTCAGCATATGAAGGGGCCCCTCAGGGCCAAGCCTGCCGGGTAAGCGGGATTGTCCGAAAGGGTTACCGCTACCCCGGAACATAAAGGGCTACGGAAGGAACATGGATGGGTTTTAGTCAGTAAGAGTCTGACACTCCCTTCCGCTCCACCCAGAGCGGGAGCAGTCATTGGATGATTTCCCAGCCTTAAAAAAAAAAAAAAAAAAGCATTTGTTTTTGATTTGTGAAAGTAAAGATGTGTTGTGGTTTATGTATGGTGATCGTTTTCTGCTTTGGATTAATGTGTGTGTTTATAACGAACTTCGAAAACAATAGGAGGTTCTATTTTCGACTGTATGTTTTTTTATGTTGTTATGTCCACCGATGTCTCCGTCAAAAGTGAACCGTTTTTAAAAATTCTTTTTACATGTTTATTTTTTGGGTCGCCTTTATTGACATGGTTTAAACCGTTTCGAAACTTCAGTTTTATTAAGAAGCAAATAGAGTGCTAGAAATTACACCCATCATTTTTGTGCTTAATTACGAAAAGTGGAGAGATATTCTAAACTACTGCAAGACACTACTGACGGACGATACTGATGTTATCTTGATAAAAGCGACTAGCAGACATATTAACAATATGTACAGACACCAGCGCATCAAATTTCTCTAAATGATTCCCAATGATTTTAAACCTTAAAACGGTCCGTGTTAAGTTCAAAATTGATTTAGAAAATTTTACAGTTTGTGGTAACTTGATGTGCTGGCGACCGTACATAGAAGAAAATGTTTCTCTTTGTCATTTTAATTAATCACGATGTGTATCTAGAGCGTTACCTAACATTTTTAGAACAAAGTTCTTTAACGCAGCTTGCGATAGGAGTTAACTAGTAGACATCGTCACGTAGCGAAAAAAAGGGAGAGAGAGCGGGTGAGAGAGGGAGATAGAGAGAGAGAGAGGGAGATAGAGAGAGAGAGGGAGAGGGAGAGAGAGAGAGGGAGAGAGAGGAGAGAGAGATAGAGAGAAAGTCGCAAATTCACACTTGTCAAAGGAAATAATCCAAGATGGCGGCTGCGAATATTTTTGTTTTTGTTTTAAATCATACTTGAGAAGGAACTTCGTTCCTGACGAAGATCTCTCGATAGTACAACATTATGTTGTGCATGGGTCAAATATGTTGGGGTTTCTGCGTCAGGTCGTCGTCGGGTCAGCGTCGTTGGATGAAATCAGACAGAAGGCTCCTTAATATCGTGTACTTAATATCGTTTTACAGTATGTGGACGTCTTTTTCACAATTTATAAGTTTTAGCAGTTATTATTTGCGTGAGATCGTTTGCGTGTCACCGAGACAGTTTTGTTATGTTCTGATATTATTCAACACGATATAAAGAAGGAGCTAACATAAACTGTTATGTGTTCAGGGAGCAGCACCGCATTCCCGGGGCTCGTGTTCCCTGACTACGTGCGACTGGCAGCGCCGTCAGCTGATAAGTACGCGCTCTGGCAAGATGTCTGCAAAGTTGTTATGGTAAGTCATTGTTTACTTATTCTGTACTTATATCTTACTTAATATTATTAAGGGGAAAGCGCCAGGCTATCCACGTTGTATCTTAATCAAAATATGGTTCACAGTCGTAGCAAGTACGCATTTACAGAATTGTAACTGTAAGGGTCAGCTCAGACCGAGACGCGCGCACATTTTAATAGAGCCACTCAAATTATAACTTTATATACTACTCGAAAAGATACTCATTTCGGCGCAAGGTATTCTGAATTCTCACAACGAAATGTGCATCTTTTCGTGTAGAAAATAAAGTTATATATTGAATCGCTCTTTAAAAGTGTGCGCGCAGCATCGCGTCGCGTCGCGTCTCGGTGTGAGCTGATCCTAAAGTTGTCTTGAAAAGACCGCTTTTAGCGGTAATTCCGCCCATTGTGTCACCCCTTGTATAATTTTCTGAATTGATATCTGTAATTTGTATGGTGTACATAATAAAGTATATTCTTTTCTTTACTCCTATTTCCCCATTCCATTATCCCACATATTTTTTTCGCAGGATGCCCTTGAAGCCAGTAGCGGCCCCTGGCAATACGGCGGCGCATTAGGCCGCAGTACTAGCTCGGCTGGCGAGAGGCACTCCGTCGCCTACGAGAGCCCCGCGCTCCCGCGACGAGCGGACACCTTCGCGGGCTTCGACGCCAGTCGGCATAGAGGTGTGTATGAGGCTACAGTGAGTTCTGTAGAAGGTTGAGGACCTTCTACTTAGGGGGCTCAGTGGTAGAGCGTGTAATTTGTGTGTATTGGGTATTGCTACGCTATGAAAGCAAACACACAGGACGAGAAACACCACATATATTATAACGAATACATCTGCCAAGCCCCGCGGCCCTAGTCGGTCTGTCACTTGTACAAAAACCTATCAACTACTTTAAATATAATTTAAAGGTTCGAATGCCGTCAGATTATAACCAGCCATGTTCAACATAAGGTTTCACTCAGGCTCTACAGTTCCTATGAGCTTACAGTACTAGCTCGGCCGGCGAGAGACATTCCGTCGTCTACTGGTAGGCGAGAGACCAGCATATCGAGTTACCCCAATCTTTCAAATTTCTTAGATAGATTTTCAACTTTATTACTTACCCCAATCTTTCAAATTTCTTAGATAGATTTTCAACTTTATTACAGAAGCATAAGGTTCATTCTCAATTGGAAGAAAATTCCGTTAGGTATAGCTGATGTGCTGGCGTCTGAACTAGTAACGTGGCTAACAGCTGATAGGTCATAGGCGCACGCGCGAATTTCATACGGCTGTTGTGTTATTGTGATTAAATCTAATGAATAAAAAAAAAACGTTTCTTTGGGAAAGTTGCTTGTTTTCATGAGTCACTAATTACCAGTCACCTTATATAACGGGCTGGCGGCAAATACGTCAAAGCGTGTGTTTTTCGTAACTTTCATTAGAATTTAGAACTTTATTTATTAAAAGCTGCTCCCGCGCGTTTTCACCTGGTGCTCGCTCCTATTGGTCGTAGCGTGATGTTACATAGCCTATAGCCTTCCTCGATAAATGGACTATCCAACACAAAAAGATTTTTTCAATTCGGACCAGTAGCTCCAGAGCTTAGTACTAGTTAGCATAAGTCTAGTTTCAGGAGTAGCTCTACGAATGTCAACGGACACGCCCACCGAGGGCGGAGAACCCGAAGCAGAGCCGAAGATTGCCGAAGGTGAACGACCCGAAGTGAGCGGCGAGGCGGCGCTCAAGCTACAACATGCTATATACACACTGACTTGTATTGTGTGGCAGCAGCTTACTACAATACATAGGTAAGTGACAAATAGAAGGTTAATGGAAATAGGAGTACAGAATTCAATCTGTCTAGTTTTTCGCAACTATATTGGGGTCGGCTTCCAGTCTAACCGGATGCATGCATTTCCACCTGAATACCAGTATTTTACATTGAGCGACTGCCTATCTGACCCCAGTTAGTAACTGAGTACCCCTACCCTCCCCGATACCCCGGGTAAGACTGACTGTCACACTGTCAGGCTTCTCTGACCACCTGTTACGACTGTCAAAAATCCATGGATGATAGCAGAGTCCAACGGCTTAACGTACTTTCCAAAGCACGGAGAAGTCCCGATATCTAAAGATCACCCATCCACAGACCAACCCCGGCAAGTGTAGCTTAACCTGATGGATCGATCCGTGCCGCTGTTATTACTTAGCCACGAGCTCCTTGATATTGTTCTCGGCGTCAATGCAAGTCAAATTGTCGATTTCCTGTATGATGAATCATTGACTGATTGTATAATCAGCCTATAATGTTCCCATTGTTGGGACACCGGTTGTTCTTAGTTAATGAGAGGGAGTGTTTGTATAGTTTCTAGGGATGAGTCGAAATTTGGTTCACATTCGGTTCAATCGAAATTCGGCAGCTTTAATCGAACTTCGGCATTCGGCCGAAATTCGGTTCAGATGCCGAAATTAATATCTACTTGCATAATTTTGACTGAAATTCAATAGACTTAGAATAGCATTACTGTAAAATAAAATTGTGTTTTACTCAGTCATGGTCATTTATTTTAGATAATATGAAGATTGTAAATGTAAACCTTAAATTACAGTTTTCCTTATTAGTTTGAAAATATTATTATAAAAATGAAATAAACTTAGTAATTTTCTAACAAACATCTGGATTACAAAAGCGCGGTCTGGGCGCGGGGTACATATAGCAATAATATTGAAGTAAATGCGTAAACAAGTCACGACGTGTCGCTCTCGAGAAAGCGCTTGAAATTGAACCGAAGTTCGGATTCGGTTCAAACCACATTCGGCCCATCTCTAATAGTTTCATGTTTGTAGTTCAATAACTTTCTGAGGGTGAATTTCACCAATTTCACCTCTCCCTCCTCTCCCCCCCAGCCTGGAGGCGCAGGTGAGCGCGTGGCGCGTGGCGGGCGGCGGCGCGGCGCGCACGCCCGACTGGTCGGACGCGCAGCTGGAGGAGCTGCGTCACGCGCAGGCGCGCCTCACCAGGGACCGCGCCGCCTTCGACGCGCAGCGGGCCGCCGACCACGCCGCCCTGGCCGCAGGTCAGGACTCGCCCACTTGCTTATAATAAATAAAACAAAATTCATTTATTTCGGATAACTAATTGATCCATAATTAATTAAGTACAATACATTTACAATTAAAATAAATAAATAAAATAAAATTAAAAATTAATATGAATTGAATTAAGTGTTATAAAAAAAAAATAAGTATTACAAATTGTTATTATTATTATTATTTATTTATTTTACATGCCTACTGCAGCACTTCCTAATACACACATCAAAAGTGTCTAGGGATCAACATATATTTTTGCAATAACTTTTCTCTTGATTGATATTAATTTAAATTTTCTTTAAGAATTCATCAAATAAAGTGTTTTCGTTTGTCACAGTAACGATAAACCAAGTCACCTTTGCATTAATAAAGAAATTTGCCATTTTCCTAATAAAGGGATTTTTGACATTTGAACCACTAACATTAAAGTTCGAAAAAAAGACTGAAATAACAGTTTTCTTTAAAATTTTATTGGGTAACTTAAACAATTAATAATCCGTGTTTCTACCGCGAACACTAACAACACAAGAACATCGGTTTGGCATACTCAAAATGAGTTCATCCAAATCACGCTGTGGAATGGCCGCCCATGTTCGTTGCAACAACAAAAAAAGGTCTTCTTGCAACTGGATACCCTCCATATTCGGCAGAGCTCTTCTCTGTAGCATATCCCATGCATGCTCAATCGGGTTCAAGTCTGGCGACTGAGCAGGCCAGGGCAGGACATTGATGTTAGCTGCGGCGAGAGTCTGTCTTACAACTCTTGCGGTGTGCGGTCGTGCATTATCATGCATTAACTGAAATAAGGGACCGATTTGCACTTGTAGAGGAACGATGACGTCAGATACAATCGTCTCAGCATAAATTTGAGCGTTGAGGTTGCCTCTGATCCAAATCAACTCAGTTCTTCCGCCGATCCAAATACCCGCCCATACCATGATGGTTCCACCACTATAAGGATGGACTTCCTGGCAGGATTTTAATCGCTGTTGGCGTCCAGGGGTTCTCCAGTGTCGTATACGTCTTGTATCCGGTCTCATACCAAAACGAGACTCATCAGAAAAGCACACGAAACGCCATTGTTCTTCTGCCCAATTTCTGTGTTCAAGAGCCCATTGATATCGAATCCTACGATTGTGCATTGCTATAGGTGGTACCCGTAGCGGTATAAGCGACGATTGTATCTGACGTCATCGTTCCTCTACAAGTGCAAATCGGTCCCTTATTTCAGTTAATGCATGATAATGCACGACCGCACACCGCAAGAGTTGTAAGACAGACTCTCGCCGCAGCTAACATCAATGTCCTGCCCTGGCCTGCTCAGTCGCCAGACTTGAACCCGATTGAGCATGCATGGGATATGCTACAGAGAAGAGCTCTGCCGAATATGGAGGGTATCCAGTTGCAAGAAGACCTTTTTTTGTTGTTGCAACGAACATGGGCGGCCATTCCACAGCGTGATTTGGATGAACTCATTTTGAGTATGCCAAACCGATGTTCTTGTGTTGTTAGTGTTCGCGGTAGAAACACGGATTATTAATTGTTTAAGTTACCCAATAAAATTTTAAAGAAAACTGTTATTTCAGTCTTTTTTTCGAACTTTAATGTTAGTGGTTCAAATGTCAAAAATCCCTTTATTAGGAAAATGGCAAATTTCTTTATTAATGCAAAGGTGACTTGGTTTATCGTTACTGTGACAAACGAAAACACTTTATTTGATGAATCCTTAAAGAAAATTTAAATTAATATCAATCAAGAGAAAAGTTATTGCAAAAATATATGTTGATCCCTAGACACTTTTGATGTGTGTATAAGGGCAGTCCAATCGCCCAGCAATCATCACTAGGACAGCATTATACGTCTCTCGGTTTCATGTAATCGTTTCAAGTGACAGGGATAGAATGATGCTTTAAATATGTTTAATGTTAAACTCATTTGGTAGGTTGAGGCGCGAACATGTATTTTTTTTTTTTGAGGATGGGAATTTTTTTCTTGGAGGATCCCGCTGTGGGTGGAGTAAAAGGAAGTTGACTTTTACTGATTAAAACCCATCCATGTTCCTTCCTAAGCCTTTTACGTTCCCGGGTAGCGGTAACCCTTTCGGACAATCCGCTGATCAGGTGCAAACATGCCAAAGACCCAGATTCTGAAACATGTTGTTCTTAGTATTAATTATTGGTCTAAATAATAATTACCAAAGAAGAGCAGTATTATTTGAATACTACAGTAAAGCAATATTATAGTAATACTGCTATAAGAGGTGGTCGATCCCCTGATTAAACTAAAATCCTTCAAAAAAACTCATTAAAAAGAACTTGCGCCCACGAGCATATCGGAAAACACCACACGGGAACGAACTACTGAAATTAAAAAAAACCCGATGTATAACTCCAGGTTATAACCAATCTACGTACCAAAACTCATCCAAATTTTTTCCGTTCCGTCTTTCGTTTTTGCGCCAATCCGGAACATACATCCAAACCAACAGACAAACTGACGAAAATTCTAAAAACTATATTTTCAGCATCAGGCTCTTTTCAAGACATCGCAACAATTACTTTTTTTTTTAATATTCAATGCACAGTTTTCACTCCGTTTAATTTTTTTATTCTTGCAACATGTTACAGAACGCCAGCAATTGCAATTTGACTTCGTAACAACTTTTTATTCTTAGTTCTTGTAACACGTTACAGAACGCCAGCAATTGCAATTTGACTTCGTAACAACTTTTTATTCTAAGTTCTTGTAACACGTTACAGAACGCCAGCAGTTGCAAGCCGCTAGACTAGAGCTCGCCGAACAACAGAAAGACGTGGAGCAACAACGAGAGAGGCTGTTCAGGCGGTTGGAGCGGTTGCAGCAACATGGTATGTTCTGATACTTTATTTCAACCATTTGTTTTAACAATTTTAAGGTAAACCGCCAGGATAGACCGCAAAAGGTTTTTTTTTCGTTTGTTACAACAAAAAACCTTTTCAGTCATACTACCCACATTACTTCATAAAAAAATATAAAAGTTACAAGGGAAACTAAACTTTGTGTGTCTGTGTTTAAGTTGCTTTTCCTGCTAAATTGTGAACGCAGTTTAAACTTTCTCTTAGCAGGCGGTTCTCAGGAGGAAATAGCGAGCGTTGGCACTTTGTCACCGGATTCCAGTGTCAGCGATACTACGCGACGGAAAGAGCCCAAATGGCGAAGTACGTTCACATACAGTTTCAATATGCATGCACGTAACAACTCTTTGCACCTTCAACTACTTACACCGCACGTTCTTTTTAAGCTTTTGACAGTAGCTGTCACTTTGGGTGACAGACGCGGTGGTTCGGTACTACACTGCTACATAGATCTTTTGGTGGTCGAATGATGTTGTCATCGCTCATAATCAGCCTATAACGTGGAAACGTTGGGACACAGGCTTCCTCTCTGTGAGAGTGAGTGGGCTGTAGTCCACCATGCGGGCCCAATGGTGGATGTCTCATGTCTTCGAATGTTTGTTTCTACGACGGCTTTCTCACGATTTCTTACTTCACCATTTTAAATAAATTACACAACTGAGCCACTGAGCCACCACTGCTCTTATTGCACTGCTGTCAAGGGGCGCTGTTAGTAAACAATACTGTAATTGAAAAACAAGATGGTGGCGTTAATTCGATATTCGCCACGCGCCAAAAGCATCTTGTAGCTCTGTACTAAAATGCACGTGCTATGCCTTTCACAACTTGACACTTGTTACCTTACCCAAAGTGGGGGATGATGCCCCATTGTGGGCGCTGCAGGCTTATAGGGAAGCACTCCTTTGGTCTGCAGCGCCCACAAGGGGGCGTTGGTAAGAGACCCAGAAAAAAAATTGGGGCGTTGTATAGAGGCTTAGGGGGCGATTTGTAATTTCATCTAGGTAGTGGTTTTAAAGTAGGTGAAAAAATGAGGGCGCTAAAAATTCGGTAATATAGTATCACCGAGGCGCATAATTTTGGTTCGTAGACTGTACTCACTTTTAGTACCTATGCATGATTTATAAAATAAATGTCATAAGTAGTTTTGGATATTCGAAACTAAGTTCCTAGACTGCGAAGCAAAGGATCATACGTCATAAACAAAAGTAACGACCTCCATTCGCTGATACAGAGCATAGCATAATGCTGCGGTGCTCATTCAGTGACTGTTTTTATTATCTCTTTCTGTCTATGGGTTGGAGAGTTATACAAGCATCTGACTAATATAATCTTAAGGCTTCAACTAACCGGCATGACCAACCCAGGGTAATAAATAAAAACTAAAAAATAAATAAATGTATAATAATAAGGACAGGACAGAGAAACATGGAAGGACGGTAGGGAGGCCTTTGCCCTGCTGTGGGACATAACAGGCTTATATAAAAAAAATATTATGATCTCAGTCACATCTCTACAATCACATGTGACTAACTCTTTAAATATTGGATCATGAGTGAGCTGTGTTTGCCAACGACTGAGTATCATGTGATTACCTTACCAAAGGGTATCGTATTACCCAGTTACTGGGTTGTGGAGGTCAGATAGGCAGTCGCTCCATGTAAAATACTGGTATTCAGCTGCATCCGGTTAGACTGGAAGCCGACACCAACATAGTTGGGAAAAGGCTGGGCAGATTGATTAACTATCATGACACTAACAAAACGGCACTGGAAAACATTTCGCAAAATAAAAACAAAAATAATATTAAATAAACCCTATGTCAAAGTAACTTAATTTGATATCATAATATTATCACCAGAAAAACAAGAACCTCCCTTATCTATACTTCTATACTATTATTATAAAGAGGTAAAATTTGTAAGTTTGTAAAGGGGCCCCGAGACGGTCAAACGGTTTGATTCAAACCTTACGTGTTTGATGAAACCATTTGATGTCGGTTTGAACGGTTGTCAAACGTCATTGCGCAGTTTGGTTCGGTACGCCACCATAATAAGACTTGTGTGTGATGCAGACAAGATGCGTTTTACCCACGAACCTTTACAGAAAGTGCTAGAAACTACCGCTCCAGATGATTATAAGAATTGTCTGAGAATGGATTTTGTTCGACACACAAGTTCACGCTTCAAAATCCAGCTCTAAACTAAGCAGAGTTTGTTCAAACGCGTCGGAACACGATCAAACGGCGCGTCAAATACAACAAAAATATGAAATTTCATCAAACAAGCTTCAAACTCGTAAATGTTTGACAAACCGTTCAAACTAGCTATGTAAACGATCAAAATGGTTTGAGTCAAACCAAAATTTACGTGTTTGAATCAAACCGTTTGACCGTCTCGGGGACCCTTTAGTTTGTATGTAGGGGGTAATCTCCGGAACTAATGATCCAATTTCAAAAATTTTTCACTGATAGAAAGCTACATTATTCCTGAGTGCTATAGGCTATAAATTATATTTATATCATACAAATTAGCCGAGCTATCGCAATTTTCGTCTAGCAAGTCGGAAAGAAATACCTCCGAAAACAGAATTATTTGCAGTATTGCCGAGTATCATAGGATATATATAATGTTAAAACAATAAATTTTCCGCGGACGAAGTCGCGGGCAGAAGCTAGTCATACATATACAAGCCGGTTACCAGAAATTCAGACAGAAAACATCTACTGATTTTAGGTCATGTTATCACTGCCCAGCTTAAGGCTGTGAAGAACGAAACTACCAACGTTTTCTTTTCTTTTATTTAACTAATTTGGAGGACACTGAAGTGGTCGTTCTAATTATTACCTTAACAAACGTACATTAATACTTAATTATTATCACAGACAACCGCGGCTCGACCGGCTCCGAGTCGTCAGTAAGTGCGTGCAGCGTGCGGAGTGGAGTACTGCCCCCCCCACAGCTACTGTCCGCGCAGAACGAGACCCGCGCCACTGTGCATGCCTCGGCTATATCTGTGAGTATCTATGTGACGTCACTACTACAGATCACAGCGTGCGGAGCGGAGTACTGCCCCCCCCACAGCTACTGTCCGCGCAGAACGAGACCCGCGCCACTGTGCATGCCTCGGCTATATCTGTGAGTATCTATGTGACGTCACTACTACAGATCACAGCGTGCGGAGCGGAGTACTGCCCCCCCCACAGCTACTGTCCGCGCAGAACGAGACCCGCGCCACTGTGCATGCCTCGGCTATATCTGTGAGTATCTATGTGACGTCACTACTACAGATCACAGCGTGCGGAGCGGAGTACTGCCCCCCCCACAGCTACTGTCCGCGCAGAACGAGACCCGCGCCACTGTGCATGCCTCGGCTATATCTGTGAGTATCTATGTGACGTCACTACTACAGATCACAGCGTGCGGAGCGGAGTACTGCCCCCCCCACAGCTACTGTCCGCGCAGAACGAGACCCGCGCCACTGTGCATGCCTCGGCTATATCTGTGAGTATCTATGTGACGTCACTACTACAGATCACAGCGTGCGGAGCGGAGTACTGCCCCCCCCACAGCTACTGTCCGCGCAGAACGAGACCCGCGCCACTGTGCATGCCTCGGCTATATCTGTGAGTATCTATGTGACGTCACTACTACAGATCACAGCGTGCGGAGCGGAGTACTGCCCCCCCCACAGCTACTGTCCGCGCAGAACGAGACCCGCGCCACTGTGCATGCCTCGGCTATATCTGTGAGTATCTATGTGACGTCACTACTACAGATCACAGCGTGCGGAGCGGAGTACTGCCCCCCCCACAGCTACTGTCCGCGCAGAACGAGACCCGCGCCACTGTGCATGCCTCGGCTATATCTGTGAGTATCTATGTGACGTCACTACTACAGATCACAGCGTGCGGAGCGGAGTACTGCCCCCCCCACAGCTACTGTCCGCGCAGAACGAGACCCGCGCCACTGTGCATGCCTCGGCTATATCTGTGAGTATCTATGTGACGTCACTACTACAGATCACAGCGTGCGGAGCGGAGTACTGCCCCCCCCACAGCTACTGTCCGCGCAGAACGAGACCCGCGCCACTGTGCATGCCTCGGCTATATCTGTGAGTATCTATGTGACGTCACTACTACAGATCACAGCGTGCGGAGCGGAGTACTGCCCCCCCCACAGCTACTGTCCGCGCAGAACGAGACCCGCGCCACTGTGCATGCCTCGGCTATATCTGTGAGTATCTATGTGACGTCACTACTACAGATCACAGCGTGCGGAGCGGAGTACTGCCCCCCCCACAGCTACTGTCCGCGCAGAACGAGACCCGCGCCACTGTGCATGCCTCGGCTATATCTGTGAGTATCTATGTGACGTCACTACTACAGATCACAGCGTGCGGAGCGGAGTACTGCCCCCCCCACAGCTACTGTCCGCGCAGAACGAGACCCGCGCCACTGTGCATGCCTCGGCTATATCTGTGAGTATCTATGTGACGTCACTACTACAGATCACAGCGTGCGGAGCGGAGTACTGCCCCCCCCACAGCTACTGTCCGCGCAGAACGAGACCCGCGCCACTGTGCATGCCTCGGCTATATCTGTGAGTATCTATGTGACGTCACTACTACAGATCACAGCGTGCGGAGCGGAGTACTGCCCCCCCCACAGCTACTGTCCGCGCAGAACGAGACCCGCGCCACTGTGCATGCCTCGGCTATATCTGTGAGTATCTATGTGACGTCACTACTACAGATCACAGCGTGCGGAGCGGAGTACTGCCCCCCCCACAGCTACTGTCCGCGCAGAACGAGACCCGCGCCACTGTGCATGCCTCGGCTATATCTGTGAGTATCTATGTGACGTCACTACTACAGATCACAGCGTGCGGAGCGGAGTACTGCCCCCCCCACAGCTACTGTCCGCGCAGAACGAGACCCGCGCCACTGTGCATGCCTCGGCTATATCTGTGAGTATCTATGTGACGTCACTACTACAGATCACAGCGTGCGGAGCGGAGTACTGCCCCCCCCACAGCTACTGTCCGCGCAGAACGAGACCCGCGCCACTGTGCATGCCTCGGCTATATCTGTGAGTATCTATGTGACGTCACTACTACAGATCATAATTTCTACATTATTTTTACTTTTGCCATCTACAAAAAAAAAAATTAAAAAAAACGGCCGGCTTCCGAAAAAGCATTGCAAAGTAAAAATAATTTTCATATCGAAAGTCGGCTGACAGGCCCACTCAATCTGCATGGTTCTTTCTTTAAAAGAGCATTTCAGATCCCAACATGATCTTCACATGACCTGACCACGACTTATTTCTAGACATAGAGACTGTGACCTCTGAGTTTGTTTCGGCCTTTTTTCTCAAAATAGCCAGTTAGGAAAAGCCGACCTCAAAAAATATAATTGACGTGTAAAAGTGTATGTAAAATCGGACTTACTAAACTTAAACCATTTATCATAAATGTGTTATTTATTAAATACAGAAACTGATACTAGATGGCAGCACTTGTTATATCACGTGACGACTCCCGGCCACCGTAGGCGCGGGCCTGAGGACGGTGAGTAATGGGTGACTCACCGCCCGATCAGCACCAGACCCGTGCCGTACGGCGCGTATATGTTCCACGCGCGCCTCAAAGAGATGCCAGCATTCAGCAGCAGTCAGTAAGAGTCTGACACTCCAATGACTGCTCCCGCTCTGGGTGGAGCGGAAGGGAGTGTCAGACTCTTACTGACTAAAACCCATCCATGTTCCTTCCGTAGCCCTTTATGTTCCGGGGCAGCGGTAACCCTTTCGGACAATCCCGCTTACCCGGCAGGCTTGGCTCTGAGGGGCCCCTTCATATGCTGACATCTCTTTGAGGCGCGCGTGGAACATATACGCGCCGTACGGCACGGGTCTGGTGCTGATCGGACGGTGACTCACCCATTACTCACCGTCCGCAGGCCCCCGCCTACGGTGGCCGGGAGTCGTCACGTGGCTCCCGACGCACGGGGCGTCTCCTGCGGCGGCTGGGACGGGAGGACCTTTCTCTCTGCCATCCCGCCACCTCCTTCGCGAGCATGACATTTTCGCAGAAGGAGGTGACTGCCTCCCACTCCCTCTCGCCCCGGACCATGGCTTGCACCAGGGCCGGGCGCGAGAGGTCGCTGCCGATCGTCTGACACTCCCTTCCGCTCCACCCAGAGCGGGAGCAGTCATTGGATGATTTCCCAGCCTTAAAAAAAAAAAAAAGTTGTTATATTTTAATACAATGCAATTTCCTTGCAGCAAATGGTAAAACAGCAGTTGCCACTGAAGCTGGCTAGCGGCAAGAGTCAGCAGCCGCCGCCCGGCTACCATCGGCTGCACGAGTCACCTAGCGATGTTAGTACTTCTACAAATTAACAGTTGTGTGTGTTTGTCTTTATATTTATAATAATTTTTAAAAGCATATCTAGTCGGGAATGGGTCATATAGCAAGTTTTTAACGCGCCTTTTTGCAAACTTCATTTTGTGTGAAGGTAATAATTTTATTGTTTATTCATTTGCTTCCTTATTTAATACATTTTTAAATTATTTTTATAAAAAAAAACAAAGAAGAAAGCGTTGAAAATATAAAAAAAATAATTTTAATTACTAATTATTATTATCAACTTCGCTGATCGTATTTTCACGTTTTGGTTTTTCAATATTTTTCATCATTGGTGCTTTGTAAATATATTCAATTTATTAAAACTTAGCTGTGTGATAAACCATTAAAACCATACCATTTTATGAACCAAATTAATTTAAATCATAAATTAGGTACCTAATTCTCTAATTCAAGTTTTTAGTAGTGCCGTGTGTTTGTTAGTAACAGATTTAATAATGATATTTAACATAAATTACCAGATTATTCAAAATGATATTTTTTTTTGTTTTATTAATGATAGTAGCGAAACAGATCAAATGGTTGTTACCTGTTCCAGGAATTCGAGTATCCAAACGTATTTTAACGTGAATATTAGTTTATACTGTAAGTAATATTATTGTTTAGTAGCATTGAGTATACAATGTGTTTTTTTTTGGTTGTCCCATAACACTAGGGTTTTATTCTATAGAAAAAAATAACACAAAAAATCCAAGAATTTGTGGTCCAAAAAGGCATAGTTTCGAAGATATCATCGATTAATCATTTATTTATCTCGATCTAAGTTTCATTGACAAATACGAGTTTATTTTTTCATCCAAAGCAATCATTCTAAAGCTAAGAAAATGCGACATTAACATATTTCACGTAACGGTGGCGGTGTCTTACATTAATAATCGTGGTTTTGTCGAATTATTTCATATTAAAACAAAAAAAAAGACTTGAAAAATAATTCATATGCCAGTTGATTCTTTGCTATGGTCACATTCATACCAGTTGTGGGATATCAAGAAAAAACACCTTGTATAATATACACTCATTTTTGTGGTAAATATGTGTTAGTTTGGAATTGTAGATTATTTATTATATTAATATGGCGCTTAGTTAGTTACCTAATAAAATTGTAGGTATTTCTATTAATAAATGTTGACACTATATTGGCGGGTAAGTTTTATTGAAATAACTTGTCATCTCAAAAAAATTGACTCGAAACGTGAAATGTATTTTGATATGAAAGTTGACGATATAAAATATAATATTTTCAATAAGCAATTAAATATCGCAAATTCTTTGCTTGTAGGTTTATTTTATTTGGTAAACTTATACAGTGCTTTTAAACAATATGTAATTGGGTATTTGAAAGGGTAGTCAATAACGTTACTTTTTATGAATTGTCAAAACTCGGAATTTGTACGTGATTTGTATGAAATGCCTGCAATTGGTTTATTTGAAATAAATGGTTTGAGTTTGATATGTTCTAGTGAACAAATGGTTCTTGCGTTGTTGTGTTGGAAACTCAACGAACCCACACTAGGGCCACTTCCTCTTACAGAGATGGGACCTGTTCCAGTCGTCAGAACATTATAGGCTGATTATGTTAGTAACTAGCTACGACAGCGCCATCTTGAACTCGCCTTCCTTCGAATTTTGAATTTGAAATAAAAAATAGTAGGTATGTACGCGCCTACCTTAGCTTTGGTAGTAAAAGTATACTGTACCACCGCGCAATTGGCTTCCACGTCTATTCTCTTCAGTATTCGATGTGTACAACCATTTCGTCTGTTCCGCTTTCGATGTTAGAGCATGCTTTATTTAGATTTTGTATATAAGATGACTGGTAATTAGTGACCGATATTTAAACACGTGATTGTACCCATGATTGCAATCAACTTTCCCAAAGAAACTTTTTTTGTATACTCAATAGTTTTATTTTTATCACAATAACAATACAACAGGCGCGCGCAAAGTTCAATGACCTTCGCGCCGATCAGCTGTTAGCAGCTATTGAGTATACAAAAAAAGTTTCTTTGGGAAAGTTGATTGTAAGTATGATACAATCACGTGTTTAAATATCGGGCACTAATTACCAGTCACCTTATATACTTATCCGTAAAATTAAGAGGAGATATTTTGAGAGGAGCTCGGGGCTAAGTAATAACAGTCGCACGGATCGATCCATCAGGTTAAGCTACGCTTGCCGGGGTTGGTCCGTGGATTGGTAACCATCTTTAGATATCGAGACTCCTCCGTACCTCGGAAAGCACGTTAAGCCGTTGGTCCCGGCTGTCATTCGTGGATCGCCCGAAAGTCTGACAGCCAGTCTTACGGGGTATCGTATTACCCCGTTATTGGGTTGCGGAGGTCAGATAGACAGTCGCTCCATGTAAAATACTGGTATTCAGCTGCATCCGGTTAGACTGGAAGCCGACTCCTACATAGTTGGGAAAAGGCTAGGCAGATGATGAAATAAAATTACAGACAGAACTTGCTATAGTGCTCATTGCAGTCTAAGTAATATTGTAAATGTGAGAGTTCTTTTTTACGCTTTCGTGGTAAAATGGCTGAACGGGTTTGGATGACATTTGGCAGATGGGTAGTCCATGACCTGCAGAAGGACATAGGCCTGGATCTACTTTTTAGCCTGGATCGTGGACTATAAATAGTTAACTATAATATCAAAAGACAACGGCTATATTGCCGGCACTTGCACAATAGTTATTTAACACATATAATGAAGCATCCAGAAAACATTTTTGAATTGATTGATGCCATAAATCCGAATAAGCGATACCTTGACAGCGTTGTTTGAATATTTTCGCTCCTATATGAACTATTTTTTATTTTCTTTGCCGATGCCACCGGATTCAAAAAACCCATGCTGTCAGTTTTTATAAAAAGTTCTTTTGGAGCTTAAATGATATTGACAAGGCCGTTGTTTAGCGAAATAGGAATGAAAAACCAAGATGGCGGCGGTACTTCAAATTTTCGCCACGCGCCAATAAATCGTTGTTTAACTAACTATATTTACAAAGGGATTAACTACAGATTCAATGAACAGTCATTAAGGGCGTTTTTTTTTTAAGGGGTGGGAAATCATCCAATGACCCCTCCCGCTCTGGGTGGAGCGGAAGGGAGTGTCAAATTTTGACTGACTAAAACCCATCCATGTTCCTTCCTTAGTCCTTTATGTTTCGGGATGGCGGTAACCCTTTCGGACAATCCCGCTTACCCGGCAGGGCTTGAGGGCTGGAGGTTGTGGATGTTACTCTTTTATGTCAACCAAATCCTTGATAATGTTGTGTATGTTACAGCATCAGAGCCAAGGTCTGGTGATCCAGCACACACGCACTGGGAGCTCGCCCGCCCCGCTGCCCTCGCAGCAGCAGACCAACAACAAAGCCACCAGGTAACACTACATATAAAACAAAATCGCTTTCTCTGTCCCTATATGCCTATGTATGCTTAAATCTTTAAAACTACGCAACGGATTTTGATGCGGTTCGTTTTAATAGATAGAGTGATTAAAGAGTAAGGTTGATATGTATAATAACATGCAATTTCCGTCATCTACGCGGGCGAAGCCGCGGGCAGGAGCTAGTTAAAATATAATTATCAGAGTTGTCGGGAAAGTTGTGAGTATGAATGTGGATGACTATACAAGAAGAGGGAGACCAAAGAAACGATGGATGGATTGTGTGAATGACGATATGGCTAGAAAGCGAGTGACTACTGAGATGACGACTAATGGAGAAGTGTGGAAGAAAAAGACATGTTACGCCGATCTCAAATAAATTGGGATAAGGGCAGGAGAATGAAAAAAATGATGAACGTAAATGAAACAAAAGCAGTATGTAAGGAGAGAAGCAGGTGGTTTTCTTTAGTTTCTGCCAATACCCATTGGAATGACGCGTTAGAATTAGGTTTCCGTTCCCAAAGGGTACAACAGGACGACAGTCCGTCCGTCGTAAGATAGTTGAAATTTTCACAGATGAATGATGATGTATTTCTGTTGCCGCTATAACAACAAATACTAAAAAACAGAATAAAATTAATATTTAAGGGGGCTCCCATACAACAAACGTGTTTTTATAGATAATGGTACGGAACCATTTGTGCTCGAGTCCAACTTGCACTAGGCAGGTTTTTTCATTTGTATCGAAAGAAACTATACACTAAAAATTTAACTTATATTCAAATTATTTATTTACGTTTTATAATTGTTTATGGCTTAAAGGATTAAATATGGAATGAAACTTTGTATGGAAATTCGTAATTTTTGCAAATGGCAAACCGTATCGGGTACATGGTTTATACTAATATAAAAGAGTCTTACAACGCTGCTCCGCCCCCCACAGAACCAACACGTACCCCAAGCTGCCCGACAAGTTCCGCGTGCGCTCGCCGGACGCGCCCGCGGCGGCCCCGCCCCCCGCGGAGGAGGAGGTGATCTTCTTCTGACACCCGCCACACGCGCCGCCGCAGACGCGCTCCTGAGACTGTCGCCTCTCATAAGACCTTCCCACACTTATAGCGCCCTGGTACTTTTAAGTTTTGTGTAGTTTTGTTGGTTATTTTGCTAGTTGGTTGCCTTCTGTAATTTTATGCAATCTTAGTACAGTCCAATCTTTAATATCTTCGTCAAAGTCAAATCATTTATTTCAAATAGGCACAAGTAAGGCACTTTTGAACGTCAAAATGAACAAGAAATAGAATTGATTCTAGTCGCCCCTTCCAAAAGGTACCTAGTTTCGTGTGGAGAAGAATGGGCAAGAAACTCCGCCGTTACTCTTTTGAAATGTTTTGTACACCATGAATTATAACATTATTATGTGAAGACGATGCACCCAGAATAAAAACACTACACCACAAAAGGTAAAAAGAAAAACACATATAGCAATGGCAGGTAAACTTAATTATGTCATAAGTACATGGTGCTCACATATTTACGTCAGTTTTCTAATTCTTTCTTCTATACAGTAAAGGCTAATGCTACGACACTGAGCAGATTATTGCAAAAACCATACTTATTCGATTGAAAACTAAGATCAAAATAGCATGACATGAACCTAAATTATTTTTTAATGGCCTGGCCATTTTAAGAAACATTAATCAATTCTTTTAATTTGCCAAATCTGTGACACGTTTTAACCTTTTAACCGCCCAGTCGTATTAATACGACAAATGTTTTCGGGCCCGTGCCGTCTGGTCGTGTTTATACGACTGAGATCAATAGGTTAGATTCGGTCTGTCATACAAAGAAGATGGCTGAATGGTCATGCTGAGTCGATAAAGCAGTTTCTAACATGAAAGACCAGACAAAAACAGCCCTTAAGGAGAAGACGAATATATTTTGGATGTGACTGTACTTATGGATAATTCGGTTCTGTTGTTATTTATAGTATTGCCTTCCGCGATATTATGAGGCCGCCGTACAGTCAAGGGCAAAAATATGAATACGATAAGCGCATTCCAAAAGCGATTTTCTACTAAGTTATACATAAAATGTGCGAGACATTTTTGCTATTATGGTGAGAATAATAGTTCAAACTTTTTAGAAATAACCTCTTTTGGATTTCGCTAAATGCTACATATTTTTGCCTTGGACTGCTCTGAAGCCCAAATATTATTTCAGGATTTATGATAATTCATATTTAAGATTTCATAACGTTACTTTTTGACTACTTTTAATCGATTTCAATTCACCACGTGCGAAACATAACAAAGATCTTAATATACAATGAAACTATAATTATAACTTCTAAATGATTAAAACTGACTGTCTTCGAGATTGGTTATAAACAACTCTAGTCAGTATTTATGACTGACTTATTTAACTTTACTTTCATAGTTAATTTTAGTGATGTGCTTTCTAAAAGGGCAACGAGTCATTTAAATTGTCCACAAATTTTTATCGATATATCGAAAACGATTCACTATGCAGTCAGCACATCCCTAGTCTAAATACTAACTTAATAATTACGATTTAGTAACATTTTATTGATCATGCAGCTAAACTTTTACTGTTAAATAAATCAGCAAAAATATCTATCTTAACTCTTGAAACATAATAATTTACAAACAATTTTAACCCTGTTATATTTTCTAAAAACAAATATTTTTTTAAATTATACAGCAGCTATGTTATTCCTACACAATGATTAAAATTTTAATATTTATTATAAAGTACAAACAAATAATACGAGCTTATAACAACTATCAGACATTCCATTTTAACTAAAATGATCTCTATTTTTAACTCTATAAAATCTATTTTACTGTAGCAGTATTTTAATCGCAGCATTTTACCGAGGCAACTATTTACACTGTTCCTTTTTATTTAAATTATTTTTATTTAATAGGAAGGTCGAGTGAGGTGAAACTTTAAATAATAAGATTAGAATAGACTTGATGTATTCATACAATAATAAAAACAAGTGAAGTTTTAGTCGGACACGTTAACCAAACGTCGAGAATGGACTAAGAAAGTGGTGCATATAGGAAAGTAGGTAATAATAAATAAAACACGGACTATGCGTTCGTGTGAACACGCATTTAGACTAAATTAACCAAGACAATTATTGTTCTTTGTGTCAAAGTTCAACAAATGAAGATCTGAGAGCTAAAAAAAGGCGAGCGCTACTGTAATATGCATCGTTGTTGAATGTTTAACGAAGTGTATATTATAACCAATAGAACAAACAGGTGGGTGATAACATTACATTTATTCGAGTTCCCTGTTATTATTAGATACCAGATGTTTAGTCGATCGATTTTTCTCGATAATCGATACTCAATCGATACGATTCTGCTATAAAATCCTTCAGAACTGTGTAAAGACAACAAACTTATGTACGTTGTACTTTTCGTTGAATTAGTCGATCTCTTATTCGATTTTGTATCGAGTTCATAATCGATTAACAATTTAATACTTTAAGATTTTAACTGTAGAAAAATGTCTACAATTAGCGGTCTATAGGTAAATAATAGAAATTGTTATATTAGATGTTTTGGAAATAAATGAAAAAAATCTTGTTGTTGAATATTATACATTGATATATGTATATGATTATGTATGTTGGAGCATTTACTAATATAATGGCAATAGTAACTGTGATGGAAAGCATAAGACCTTTTTGTAATGAATAGAATCGATTTTAAAATACAAAAGTGCAATATAATGGTAAATGCTTTTAACACTAGGAATAAAAAGTGTTTGAAAATTAATCAAATTGTTTGTTATAAAAACATTTTTAAATACATTATAAACTTTTTGAATCACTTGTTAAATCGGTATAAATGCTGTTATTTGTGTTGTATCAAAATGCGACTCGATATGACATAAATGGTATGAAAAACATGGGCTTAGCCAGGGTTGGGTTTCAAGTAAAAGTGATCGAACTAAAACATATAATGACTGGATTTTGAAATCACTTGACAAATGAGAGAGAAGGATATATACTTATTTACTCTGTAACGAATTTAACAACGTGTTAGAGAGAGACAGAAACTGGAAATTCCTTCGTCTTCAGCTCAAACAAGGCATGCAACCAATATTATAAGCTGACTAGTGCCAAAAGATTTTGTGACGTAAATGTATGACGAGAGAGTATCTATTTGGTTGACCTTGGCTAAGTCTGTGCACAGACAAATTTCTATTAAATAAAACTATATTTCAATATTAAAGAATAATCTTGAAGCACGCTGTTTCAAATCAATACATAATTTTATATTTTCAGTAGTAATGTAATTGTTACATTTTTTAAGGAACTACGTTTTAAACTATAAATAAATAAAATATAACTGTTAATTGTATATATGTTGGAATATTTACTATTATATGTAATAGAATGTTATCCGAATACCTAAAAATAAATATACCTAAAAATTAATGTTTCAGATTAGCAATTGCGTGTTTTGTAAAAACTATTACGGAGTTTCGCGATGCTTGGCTATGCTGGATAAAGGTTTTGCGGTAACTGCGCAGTTTAAGAGCTTATTAGGGTAAATAACTTCGTTAAAAACCGCGATTGGGAGAAAAAAATGAGAAAATCTGTCGAGTTGATATCGAAGGAATAAAGGTTTTTTCATCATGATTGTTAAAGAATAACTAACTGAAAAAGTGCCGTAAAGCCTTATGTAAAACAACATCCAATTGCTAATCTGTCAGCCGAGTTAACAGACCTACTTCCTAATAGACCCCAAGCCAAAATCGACTTTAAAATAACTTGCTCAAGGTTGATTTTCCTTCACCAAATACTATTTCGTCTGTAAATTCGGCTGTTCCCGTTTATTCTATGTTTGTGTGCAGCTATTGTGTGTTTCAAAGTTTCAATAACTGACAACTATGGCGCCTCTTACGGCAATAATCAAAATATAATAAAAATAAAAATAAATACTTTGTAAAATAATAATTTTTCGTAAATGTATGATAACCGCACACAGCAGTTGTTTTAACTCATTTAGAATACTGTTGTTATTAAAAAAAAACTCATAAGACTATGTAACTATTTTTCGTGCATTTACTGTAATCCTTTTTACTATTTAGATTTTAGACAAGGTGATATTTAAAATCTATTTTCTTGTTTAGGAATACCTTTTCATACTGTGTGTATATATATTGACGTTGAAGTTTGAACATATTAATCTTAAGGTATATCTTATAAACCGAATATTTGGTGTTAGGTTCTGTCGCGAGATCGAAATTTTCAACTTGCAATAAAATTATAAAAATTTATTCAATACAAAAATTATTAATAAAAAAAGTATATGGCAATTATAAATTATGTAGTAGTTAAATGTTTTAAAAGATTCGGATATAGAGTTTATGATACTTAATTTTATTATTTGTATAGATCGTCGGCTTTCCGCCGGTGGTTTCGACTTCAAAACGTCATGACAATAAAATATAAAAATAAATGTTCTATTTTTCTGAACAATTACTACGTGCTTGAAACTCATGTTCGTTAAAAAGAACTATTTAAAGAGTTTCTCTATTTATCGTTCATTTTATGATGCTTACAACACGGCCATTGATATTTCCTAATAATATTCAATCAAATTATACGCTTTTCAAATCAATTGCATTCCAATGGCCAGAAACGATGCATTTAAATAAATAATTGTTCCTTAAATAGGATATAAATAACGTTCGTCTTATTCATTGGGTATTTTGCTATTATAGACCTAAGCATAATATTGCATTTAGATAATTGAACTGGAACCATAAAGGGGCTTATTTTATTAAACGATCTACTCATAAATATGTACTTAATTTTTATTAGATAAAAATATTTATGTAGTAAGCAAATACAGCATTATGTATGTATTTACTGAATATATTTTCATAAAATTCATTAAATATTCAAAATCTATGATGAGGCATTCATCCATGCTTTCTTATTGTTAGATGTCTCAAGTCAGTGTTGCCAGTTATATTACCATTAAAAATGTTGCTATTTTCAAAACATTTAAATATTCATTGCGAGCTTCTACTGCAAGACTGGCATGCATCGCCTTTGCGTACAGGAACTCAAGAGCCCGTGCCTTCTATCATGATCAGCTTTCCATTCTGCAATTTTGATTATTTTTAACCTACCTACCTATAGGTTTTTCATGTCATCATAATCACCCTTTGACAGCAAAATTATAACAAAGAAGTAACTTACTGTTTTTAGATGTTTTAACAGATAATATATTAAATTTAGAAATAGTATTCTGTCCTGTGTATATGTCATAATATAAAATGCTCTCAACACACAGTCAAAGGGTTTCAGTTCTAACAATAGTAGATACGCAATCATCACTATAAATTATCGATGTATTTTCTTTCGACTGCGCGATCAGTATTTAACCTATTGATCGGCCCAGTCGGATTAATACGGCATATGTATTCGTGCCCGTGCCGGTCAGTCGTATTTATACGACTGCCTGAGTACGCAAGCTTGTTTTGTGTTCTTCTATATTGCACGACCCTATTATTCCTAAGTCCTAGATATTTATTTGTCGATTAATGAGCTGGGCGTTGAGGGCACGGCAATTGATATAAAACCAAGCGGTCAATAGATTAATGCTCGTGGGTCATACATAGACATTGTGTTAGTGAGATATAAATCATTACTTAACATTGTAGCCTTAATTTAAGTTCACTAGTTGCAATATTTTAAAAAAACTTATGTAAGCTTTAAAGTATATTTATATTTTAGTTAATGTGTTCCCTCCAAAATTTTTCCTATTATTTTGTGGCAACGACAATACATTATGTATTGCTCAAATTATGCTCATTTTTAATCCTTGTACTTATTTCTAGTGATATTAATATTTTATTCGTGTATAATAGACGGCTCGTATCGTTTGTCTATTTTAAACTTTTAATTTGTTGGTGTTTAATATCTTGATCTGTGAAGATTAGCGGGTTATGCCTGCCTTGTATTTAGAATAGACGACAGAAATAAACATTTACCTAGTATCATTTTATGTGTTTTTATTTAATTTATAAAAAGAATAAAACAATGGCAGCTCAACGGATTGTTCATGTTTAAGCTGAACCGACCGAGCGAGCGAGCGGGATGCGAGACTAAACTCATTAGCGCCGATTGTGTCAACACTTCAAACAGGCGCCAATAGTGCTTTCCTATTGATTAAAATAATCGACGCGCATAGTCGCGTCCCGTATCCCGCTCGCTTCAGTCAGAGCTTTAGGCACAGTTAGCAAGTCTTTGAAACGTGATATAAAAGCTGGTAATGTTGTTGCAAAAACTAAACACATACACATAACATAACAGGTATGAGTAGATTTCATCATTTCTCTTGTTAGAGCTGGAATCACTTTTAACTTTTTGTGCGCCATGGTCGGATATATCCGACAAATGAATACGACATTTGTGGCTCCGCGTGTGAGGGTACACGGGTGCGTTTACGCCCTGGCGTTAAAAGTTTATTGCACAATTCACTTTTAATTCAATCTTACGAATAAAATATATTTGACGAACCAAGAACTGATGAAATGTCTCAATTTAATTAGTTAATTCAAATACAAACATTAAACAATAAAGTTTCTTTTACATTAACATAATGTTAACAAACAATAAAGTGCGTTATAAAATTGTTCTTAATTTAGTGTTAGTATCAGTACTGGACAAGGGTTTAATCGAATACATTGGTATGGTAAGCGTCACAATTTATGGCGACTCTGAAGTGCGCTACTCGCTGCGCAGTACCGCACCCCTCACCCCCGCTTTTTCTTTTTTGAGGGTTGGAAATTATCCAATGACTTCTCCCACTCTGGGTGGAGCGGAAGGGAGTGTCAAACTTTTCCTGACTAAAACCCATCCATGTTCCTTCCGTAGCCATTTATGTTTCGGGGTAGCGGTAACCCTTTCGGACAATCCCGCTTAATAATTAGAGAGAGACAGCGTGTACGCAGTCTCTCACTACCAAAAATAACGCGTCCGAGTTATCCATATTAGGGACTAGCACTTTGCCCGCGGCTTCGCTCCCGTGGTCTTTCCCGTGGGACCCGTTATTTTTCCCGGGATAAAAAGTAGCCTATGTTACTCCTAGAAAACTAAGCTTTCCAACGGTGAAAGAATTTTTGAAATCGGTCCAGTAGTTTTTGAGCCTATTCATTACAACCAAACAAACAAAGTTTTCCTCTTTATAATATTAGTATAGATAATCGCAAGGTTCAACCTACCCGCAGTGCAATGGAAAGGCCTCGCCCTGGGGGAACCGCCTACGTGATCGCGGTTTCTCCTACGCCAGGTAAGTAGTATAGCGCAACGACTCGCTTCAAGTTCCAAGCCGCCATAAATTTGCATCGGACTGTAAGACGTGCACGTAGTATTAATCTTATAGGAACTATTTGAAAATAACTAATATAAATGTACTAAAGTATTATTTTTTTAATGAAAAGTCGAAAACAAAACGATTGAATATACGGTTGCAAGGTGCTTCGAAAAAATTTGTATCTTAGCTAGTTAACCTAAGGTTGGTATTTATGTGAGCCGTATTGGCTGTTCATCGTTCTCCCCCCGACCCTTGCTCGAGCCAGCCCGCGTTGCCGCTGAGCCAGTAGTTTTAAAAAACCCCCGATCCAGCTGTCCCTTGCTGTCCCCCCCCAGCGACGCCCCTAAGCCGAGGTCCGAACCCCGCAGGGGGTGCCCTTAGCGTGTAGTCGCTTAGTTTTGTAAGTTAGGTTTAGTTTTTATTAAGCCCTGGCTGGAGGCTACAATTCTTTTGTGGCAGCCACAGGCAAGCCCGGTTAAGCAGTAGACAAACCTTTGGTTGAACTGCGAGATGCCATTTAAAAAAAAAAAAAACTGTTCATCGTTCACTAACAATCATGAAACAAAATGGAAGACATAATAATTGCAAGAAAAACAAAACTATACTTCTCCACAACAAACCTGGGTTTTATTGCGACACTATCTTTCAGCACCTAATTAGGACTAAATTTCTTTCCACCATAGAAAAAGTTGAAAATCTTATAGTAGCGAAATTTAAATTACGATTTTGTTACGTTTCTAGCGGAACTTTTGCTTTGTTATGAAGTGTAGTATTTTTCCTACATTTCCTCTGGTATGGCTTCTCTTCTGAGAATACATCGGTACAAATATACGAAAAATTCCTACAATTATTTAGTGTCGCATTCTAACCAGGCTTCAGTAATTTCAAAAACTAATTAAACCATATTCTGAGATCTATAATTATATTTTGGGTACTTACAAAAACAAAATACTAAAAACTAGTACCATTGTTAATTTTAAAGACTGGAAGAACAGGATCAACGGTTCTTCAAAAGCAGTCTTATCATGCTACATTTAAGGATGAAAATTGAGTAGGTATCTATCTAGCTAGCCACCACTATAATCAAGGCACATCTTAACAATATTCTATAACGATTTTTCTATTCATAAACTAGGTAATATTATAGTAAAAACATTGAAGTTAAATGGCAATATAAAGAGAAAAACAAATCTTAGCTTGAATTTAATAAAACAAAATATAAAAATCATCACTTATCTCTCTTCGGGCATTGGTATAACATGTAGCCATTCTATTCAATTCAACAAATCCTTATCTTGAGATAACAATCTTAACAATATCATAAAATAAATCGGTCAAATACAGTCCGAGAAAAACAAAAAGTATTCATGATTTTATACAATCTGTGCTATATTTAGTCATGACCAAGACATCAAGTAATTTGTTAAAATATAATATGGCAGTTAGGTCACAACTATTTAAGTCTTAATTAGTAATATTTGAGCCGGTACTACTCACTCCCTAATGAGGAAAACTATATTATATACCGCTCAAAGCATTCGGAAACTACCTAAAATGGAAATTTTTGCTTGGCATTCAAGAGACTATGTCTTTATTTTGTGTTAGGTTTTCATAGAATATTCCATTATCATTCCAACTCATTTCCAATTCATAACATATCCCTAACAATTTCATTCGAAGTTTTTTCCCAAATCTTGCCTGATCTATACAGCCTATAGATTTTATTGTTAACTAAATTCTGCCCATACTTCATCATAGAACCTTCAAACTTATGCTGGAAGACCTGCATTTGTGTCTCATTGTACCCCACCCCACTAGGGTTGATTATTTTAGGATCCCTACACTCTGTATACTTATGTGTAGCTAGTATTTCTACTGGCAATACCTTAATACTCGAGTTTACACTAAATATATTTTCAAAAGTTTGCATGGCATCTAAATTCCTTACATTTACAGACTTTAAGTCTTGAGACATTATATTATTATAGTAATGTGTCTTCTTCATAATATCTGGATATCCTTCTTCTGTGTTGTCATCATCAGCTTGATTCAAGCAAAACAAAAGAGGTTTCACTTCCAAAGTCTTAAACTTCCTCGTTGGATCAAAATCATTGAATATTTCCTTTACATTATTGTGAACTCTTGGTACCAAAAATTCATCCCATGACAACACCATGGCATGACTTACTTTTTCAGCTTCTTCTTTATCGAATCTAAAATGTCTGAATAAGCAGTCTAGCTCAATAGCATCTCTTACAATGCTGTATGATTTCGCAAATACAAATGGATAGTTAAGGGGGAAGAATTGAATACTCCACTGAGTAATATCAGGAGGCAGCAAGTTCAGTCTCCGGATTATATCTTCAGATATCATGCTGTCGTATATTGTGAAGAAATTCACCCCCATCATATGGTGGAAAACTAGGAACTCTATGAATGCATCTCTCGATACCACAGGCACTTGGTTTGGTATCACACAAATGGCAGGTTCTATATTGTTCACAAACTTAATGTTACTACTCTCCCTAGGTTTTCTCTTGGTGTTTACTTCAATAACTCTGTTAATCGGGGCGTGTATAGGGTTGATGTTGTAATCATTCACATAGAAGCTTATGCCCTTTGGCTTTCCCAAATTCTTGTTCAATGAACACTGGAAGATGTACAAACGGAAATCATTGATGGGTTCTGATACAATTTTGTAATTGAACCTTCCTGCTTTAGGATTGTTTGTGTTCTCCAACCAAATGTTGCATCGAAAGTTGGGTGGTACGTGCGCCTTGCCGATGACAATAGTGTCAATGTTGTGAGCATGCATCGGCGTCAATTTGTCATACTTTTGATATGATCTCAAGAATGACGAATACGAGTAGAAATTTTCATCAATCTGTTGAAACAGAGGCGGTGTTTCGCGAATTTCCAACGAAGAATTACGAAGGATTTCGGAGAGCATCGTCGCGTTAAATCCGGGGCCGCAAAACTCGATCTCTGAGAGGCCTGGTTTGCCGAAGAAATTCAATACTTCTAGCACATACCTAAGCCTGTAGTACTCATGGCGGTATACGAGTAACGTTACGATGCTTAAAAAGCATACTATGACGAGAATAAGTTGATAATATTTCCTCATTGTGGTGGTCCCTGATGAGTTTCGAGAAGTCTTCATTTATTCACCGGCATCTAAAAGCATTACATGCCGTTAAGAAATTGGACAGTCACATTAAACTTAAGGGTAAAATACGATTTATTAACTTACCAATTAATTTCAGAACACAAATAAAACTAAAATAATAGTTTTCGAAGAGGAAAATCATTTCACAGCATTGCAGATGATTGTGATGAATGAACTTGAATGAATTAGAGATGAATGGATTTATTTTCACAAATTCACAACTGTCATGGTGACACTAGATTGAAGATTGACGACGTTACTTTTCTGTATGTTGGATAGACAATTTTTACTTTTTGGTTCAAATAGGGGTGGAATTTTGCCTTGAACCATACAAACTAAACTCTTCTCTCTATAGTCAGGAAAAATGCATGAAGACAGTTACACATACCTTGGCGTTGGTTTGGTAGTTTGAGAATTGACCATGACGATCGTATCGATGTTTAGGAGAATATTTCAAATACCTACCTCAAATACCAAGTTTAGTTTTTCCTTCAATTTGAAATTGAAAATTCAAAGGCCATATCACTTAAGTGAAGCTATAGACAGCCGGGCACAGCTTGTTGGCGGAAACCTCCGTGTGTGAGTCCTACTCGAACTTGTTCGGTTTTTTTAAATTAAAATAAATTGAATGGAACGTCTATGCTTTTACAATAGACCTCATTGGCTACCACCTCTAGTCAATGTCAATTCTGCCAAAGTAACAACATAAAACCAAAAGCGAGCAAGTCATCGGCGTTTTCATGGATTGTCTGGATACTTGAATAGAAAATAAAATAAATTCTAAATATGTCCACCAATAAGGACGAGACTGTGAGACAGTTTTGCGATGTTACTGGCGCCGATGAGGGTCGCAGCAAGTTTTTCCTGGAGTCATCTAACTGGCAGCTAGACGTAAGTGATTTCCTTGTTTTATCACCTTTTTGCTGTTTTTCTCGTAATAATAGCATAATATCTGCTAAGAAACAACGTCAATCGACCGTTTGAATCAAATAACATGTTTTGTTTTGGTATTGACCTCAATATGAGGCTTTCATTTTGTATTGGTTAAATTTTTGTTTTGCTCAGAACAAAGATCATTAAGCAGCAAATATAGGTATGTGGCTATTCTACATACATAAAATGTAGATAAGTTGCGTTTCCAGAGTAATGAGATGTCAATAACTTCACATGACTATGAATCAATGCACTGTATGCCTGAAGCTAAGTGGTGGCTTTGTTGGTCATTTGTCCATTGTTGACAAGACGTATTCGGTATTCATGATCGACGTCAACAAAACTTGAATTGAAATGAATCAAAACAAGAATCTTATTAGCATGTTTTTGAACCTTACTGCCATGTTCGGGATACATGTATTGTTACAAAAAGGCTATTCTATTATATATTATTCTCCAATTGAACACAATTTACTCTCCATGGTATTAAGTTTCTCGAGATCAGTAATGCCAACTAATAACCTAAAAATATGCTTACAGGTAGCACTATCCAGCTTCTATGAACACGGGGGCAACGCAGACGAGCCCCCCTCAAATCCTGCAGCAGCTGCGTCGTCCCTGCCTACTCTCTCAGACAGTGACATGGAGTCACCACCAGGTTCACCGCTAGCGCCTCCGAAGAAAGACAAGAAGAAGATCCCAGGCCAGAAGTTTGCTACGTTGGACTCTTTGCAGCAAGAGAGCTCAAGTGATGAGGAAGAAGGTAATTATTTATTGTTAAAAAACATGTTTATTTGTTTACTCTTTTGATCACAGTCCACAGAAATGGTTTGATCAGCTTTGCAGCTGGTGTAAAGAACACTCACACAGTTCTCTGGTGTTGTCTGGTGCTATCACACAAGCAGAAAATAAAATGTGGTAAAAAGATAAGCCAGATAGCACAGGCCTCGCAGTGACAGGAAGTAAGGTGTAACCCACCACAAGGGCCCAGTGTGAGTTGGTACATGACACATATCTTTGAATTTTTGGTTGAACAGTTTTGCTTCACTGTTTTCAGAGCAGTGGTTATGAAATAATTTACATAAAACAAATTGTCAAAGTACCGACTCCATAATAACTTAGAGTAGGTTTGTTAAAGTAGTACAATCATAATAAGTTTACTAATAAATTCAAATGACAGTGAATGATTTCTTTGGCGACACAGCTTCATGTTCAAAATGCTGCAATACGCCAACAGGGACTGTTTATGATGAGGTCTTAGAAGATTCTGAATATGTGCATGAGATCAATAAACTGAAAAAAGAAGTGGAGAGATTGTTATGTGAGAATAGTGCGTTGAGGAAAGAGATAGCAAGAGTGACTAATAAGCAACCTCCCGATGCGAATGAGGCAGGTGTGTGTGTTATTCTGTCTTGTAGTGTGTTGAGTGTAGAGACAAAAGGATTTTTGTGCATGTTGTCCAACGGTAACGCACATCTCGCACGATATCTTGCGATTTTGCACAATATCTTGCGATTTTGCACAATATCTTGCGATTTTGCAAAATATCTTGCGATTTTGCACAATTTCTTGCGATTTTGCACGATTTTTTGAGATTTCGTACAATAAATTGCGTTTTGGCACAATACATCGCGTTTTCGCATTCGCGTTTTTGCGCGATATAATAATAATAATATACGTATAGTCTTGCGTAATATCCGTCGATTTTTCGCGATTTTCTTCAATTTCATAGGCACAATGTTTACGAAAAATAGGTTGCTTAGTAAATACAAATTACAAGGCTCATAAAAATCACTAATATAGATTTAGAACTCGTCATTAGTCAAAAAAACACTAATAAGTCTTATAACTTCTTAGTACCAAATATTTTAATGTGATTGTGTCTGATCATATTAGGTAGTTCCACTAATTTCTATTAGCACAATAGGTTTTTGTATTTAGGATTGCCATAGAAATTTTGACAGTACAGACTTATCATTTTATTCATAGGAAGTTTTCCATTGTTTCAGGTCAAGCTTTTTACGCGGGCGGGTCGGAGCGCTCGGGCCAACAGATCCTAGGACCACCAGGGAAGGGAAGAAAGGACATAGTCACTGAAGTGTTTAAAAGCGTTAGAGAGTGAGTTGCATGTCACGTAGTAGATTCTTTTTGGCAATCATGTTACCGAGTGTCTTTGTCATGTTGGCTAAAAATGAGTCAACAATTTAATAATTATAATTACCCGCAAAATTGTTGGAAGACTTTTCTCTGTCACCGTCAATGTTCGAAGGAATACTCGACAAGAGATTTTTTTTGTTTATGGCATCTCGCAGTTCAACCTGCCTCGCAGCCTGAATGCCACAAAAGAATTGTAGCCTCTAGTCAGGGCTTAATAAAACTTACAAACTAAATGTTGAGGGCACCTCCTATGGGGTACGGACCTCGGCTGAGGGCGTCGCTGCGGGAGGACAGCAAGGGACAAGCTGGATCGGGCGCATTTAAAGCTACAAGCTCAGCGGCATCTTTGGCTGGCTCGAGCAAGGGTTGGGTGGGAGGGGGTCGATACACTTGGTTTTTTAGCACACTGATGTAAGTAATGGCGGCCGCAGCGGTAGGCGGGGCGAAGACCTCGCGCATTAGCCAATAAGAGCGCCCGTGTGCAGTCCGTTCTCGTTAGCCTTTATTTTAATAAAATAAAAATACATTATGTGTAGTAGAAAAACATTATTTTTAGGAAAAGACAGGCGGACACTGTCGTCCACAGACTGTCTTATGTAATGTTGACGTTCAAAACGTGCTGATTTTCAGCTTAGTTTAAATAAATGACTTGATTTTGATTTTTACAGGCGCGGTGCTGTTGTGTTTGAAGACGAACCGTCTTCCACAAGCCGAGGGGGACGCTCTGTGTTCGGCGGTGTGGGATATAGACTTGGTAAGTGTATTACTTTATAGCTCTATTCCTACCCACATTCAAAATCTGAAAATAAAATAATTCACGTAAATAAGATACACAAAATTCTTAATCTTAAGAATTAGAACATGTCAAGATCTCTTATGCTGCCTTTAACTTTATAACGACGTACGTAGGAGTCTCTGAGTCTGAAGATCCCATCCACGGGCCAACCCCGGCAAGCGTAGCTTAACCTAATGGTTCGACCCGTGCGGCTTTTAATACTTAGCCACGAGCTCATCACAAAACATACTTATAATATTATGGAATTTCTGGTAGAATAATTTATTTTGTTTTTTTTTATTATCGGTTGTGTAAATTATTTCATCACCACTGCTCTCAAAACGGTGAAGGAAAACATCGTGAGGCAACCGACATGTCCTAGAACCAAAAATTCGAAGATATGTGACATCCACCAACACGCACTGGGCTCGCATGGTGGACTACGACCCATTCCCTTTCACAGAGTGAAGGCCTGTTTTAGGACACCTTACCTCATTGACTTGTTGATGAAAATAGCTGAATGGTGCTAATCTATGCGTCATGTTCGTGAACGGGCGATGTCAGTAGGGACTGGTCATCTTTTAGCGGCTATGGCCTGTTTTTGAATAGTTTTTACAGATTTTATATCGGATGCTTTTAAGGTTCTGCATCGTTCTCACATGTATAATATTAATATGAACCATGTAACCAATGTTTTGTAAGCATAAGAGTGTCCATGGAGGTTCTTGCCCGTTCTTCTCCATAGGTACCTACTGCTTTGGAATGGGCAACTAGCTTCATCTCTCTGACTGACCGACCCCTTGACAATTCAAAAGTGCCTGTAATTGGTTTATTTGAAATAAATACTTTGAGTTTGAAATAAAGTGCTGACTGGTGATGGTGATGCATTTACAGGTCAAACGGCAGATGATGCCGAGACAGCAGCTTCGGCTGATGCCGCCGCCGGTAGCAATGCGCAAGCGCCACAAGTAAGTTGATGATTACTTTCAGAACTTCACGCGCCTTGACGTGTCATCATTATCATCCGTAGCCCGAAATCACCCACTGTGTATAGCCTCGCTTTTCTTGTGTTAATCCCCACGTTTCACGCCTTCTGTCACTTAAGCCTATAGGACTGGGTGTAAGGGTATATACACACAAAAGGATGTGCTATAGACCACCAAACTGAAGAACAACTTTTACTAAGGGACCAACTCCGAAATCGTGAAAAGAATTAGCTGTTCCCTACATTTCGACGAGTCACGTGACCAAAAATGTATAGAACAGCTGATTTTTTTTTGTGATTTCGGAGTATGTCCCATAGTAAAAGTTGTTCAGGTTGGTGGTCTGTAGCATATGCTTTTGTTTGTATAACAACTTTCTATTATACCCTGTAGAAAATACTAAACAAAATAAACGAAACTTAGTTTTTGCATAAAATCAAGGCAAGCGCACATTACATAAAGCAAGCATTAAGGGGCCTGTTAGGGCCGAAGCCTGCTGGGTCAGCGGGATTGGCCGAAAGAGTTACCGCTACCCCGTAACATAAAGGGCTAAGGAAGGAACATGGATGGGTTTTAGTCAGTAAAAGTCTGACACCCTTCCGCTCCACCCACTGCGGGAGAGGTAATTTGATGATTTCCGACCCTCAAAAAAAATATGCGTTGATGCACAACACGCGACATACAAAGTTTTTTTTTAAGTCTTATGTTGGTTTATTTTGTTTTATGTATTATTTTTTTACCTACTCTAGTTTGTTATCTTTTTTGTATACACGTGTTTTCGTGGTAATAAACCTAATTTTTCTTAACCCATTGACTGCTGGAAGCAGATCTACGCAAGACACAATGCGTTTTTAATTGTGTCTTATATTACGGCATCCGAAAGGTTAATAATAATAATATCCTTGGACATTTCACACAACGCCATATAGTCCCAAGCTAAGCAACCTAATGCTTGTTTATGGTAACGAGATGGCTGATAAACTACTTAATACATATTTTTTTTGGAAATACATACTTATTATATGTAAAAAAACACTCAGACCCGGAACAAATACTTGCAGGTCGTACAAATATTTGTTCCGTGCGGGAATCGAACCCCCCGCCACATGCATTTTGTTAATTTTATTCAGCTTTGTTTACGTTTTGTTTTTATTCTCTTTTTTATTATTTTTATTTTCAAACAAGATGTTTGTGAAATGTATTTTTTTTTCTCTCTATTTTATACTGTACAACGCCTTGGGAGTTGTCCTGTAATATTGTGCATGTACTTTTAAATAAATAAATAAATAAATGCTGCGCAGCAGTCAATCGCTCAACCACTGCGCCAAACGTGTTAATAAAAAGACTTAATAACGGTTTTTAACGGTTAATAAAAACATAATGGCCATCCAGGGTGGTGCTGACCAGCCGCGTTCAGTGCGGCTGCGACTGTACCGCGAGGGCTTCACCGTGGACTCGGGCGCGCTGCGGCACTACACCGACCCTGACCACGCGGACTTCCTCAACTGTATACGTCGCGGGTGAGTAGTAGCATAATTTTGAATTGTTTTTAGGGTTCCGTACCTCAAAAGGAAAAAACGGAACCCTTATAGGATCACTTTGTAGTCCGTCCGTCCGTCTGTCAAGACCGTTTTTCTCAGGAACGCGTGGAGGTATCAAACTGATAATTATATCTAATACTCAGGTCCCTTGGAGCTCTGATAAAATCAAACATCTAAGCCAAAGCAATCAAAAGATACAGCCGTTTATGCCGCAAATTTCCGCAAATTTTTGAAACTCTCACGGGAATCAAAACCTACAGGGTACTTCCCGTGAACTTAGAATCTTTAAATTTGGTACGAAGTGACGTCTTATAGTACAGATAAAGGAAAAATTGCGAAAACCGTAAATTTTTAGTTACATCATACAATAAACAAAAAAAAACTTTTTTTTTCAAAATATAAAAATACCATAACTATGACTCGATTGTCGTGATGGGTGAACTTTTAATTATATACCTACGGTTTGTACGGCACCCTCGGTGCGCGAGTCCGACTCGCACTTAGCCGGTTTTTTTAAATCTTGTAATTATGGACGCTTCTGTTAAGTTCTGCATCGTTCTCACGTGTATATTTCAACATGAATGATGAAACCCAGTTTTTGTAAGAAACATATTTTGATTTAAAAGAGTGTCCATGGAGTTTCTTGCCCGTTCTGCTCCATAGGTACCTACTGCTTTGGAATGGCAACTAGCTTCATCTTTCTGACTGACCGACCCCATGACAATTTAAAAGTGCCTGTAATTGGTTTATTTGAAATAAATGCTTTGAGTTTGAGCACATTACTCAGCTGGAAGACGTCCACTGCTAGATATTGGCCTCACCCAACCATCACGCCCAGGGCAAGCAACAAGAAGACTATTCATAGCTTATGATGGCCAGAATTTATGCCTGCGAAAGGTCTTTGAACATGTGTCATGAACAAGATGAGAGGGAGTTGGCGATACCACCACGCGGGCCTAGTATAGCTTGGTAGTAAAAACTCAAACTCAAAGCATTTATTTCAAATAAACCAATTACAGGTGTTTTTTAATTGTCAAGGGGTCGGTCAGTCAGAAAGATTAAGCTAGTTGTCCATTCCAATGCAAGTACATATGAATAAGAGAGTGCAAGAAACTCCATAGACACGCTTTTAAATCAAAAATGTTTACAAAAACTGGGTTACATCATTCATGTTGAAATTGGACAAATTGTTTTTTAATTGAATTGTTAATTCAATTGTTGAACAAATTGAGAACGATGCAGAACGTAAAGAAACGTACAGACGCCAGCACATCAAGCTATACCTAACTGTCAAATTCTCTCAATTAAAAATGAACCTTATGTCTTTGCAATAAAGTTGAAATACTATCAAAGAAATTTGACAGATTGTGGTAACTTGATGTGCTGACCTCTGTACATAGTTAAAAGATAAAAAAATTAAAACTTCAAAAATTAAATTAAATTTTAAAAGAGACGTAGCTAAGAGACGACCGGTCCCTACTGACGGCACTCGTTCACGAACATGACGCAAGGATTAGCACCATTCAGCATTTTGAAGGGAGCTAAATAATCTAACACACGCTGATGAGACACATGCAATGTCATATGTCTTCGAATTTTTAGTTCTAGTAGGTAGTACTAGGTAGGTAGGGTAGGTAGATAGGATTTATTTTTCGTCGCAAAACAATAGCTTAAAAAACCAGCCTAACACTTACCATCGTCATACTTCTTTTCTTTCGTATCATAATATGACTTGTTTTATATTTTCCAGTGAGATTCCCCCCGAACTGTCCGGCTCAGGCGGCGAGGTGCGCGTGTCACTAGAAGATCGGCGACACGAGGAGTGTCCCCGACACATCTCCAAGCCGCAGCCCTTCTCCGGCAAGGGACATCTGCTCGGAAGGTAAGTGGATTGAAAGTCTTTGATACATCTTCTAGTGAGGTTCCTCCCGAACTTCATCCATCTGGTAGACTGGTGAAGAATTACAGAGACGCAAAAGATACAATAATTTAAATAAAAAGTTTTCAGTTGTTCTGTGTGAGTTTTAGAACGTTGTTTTTGGGTTTCCTATTATAACATATAGTTGTACTTGTACCTAGCTAGACAGATGATTTAAAGTAAATTGTAGCAACTGTATGACCATGGTGCAACTGCACATTTTATGGTGTAAATTTTTGTGCTTTGATATACGTACTATAATGCAATTTGCACGAACTATGATGCGATTGCACGTACAGTCAACAGCAAAAGTAGATGATCAAAATCAGAAATTCCATACTAAAGAACGGAGTTCGCGTCAGACATTGTGTGGTGTCAGAGTGATTCAAAAGTTTGTGATTGGAAAATTTCCAATCACAAACTTTACTACTAGTACAGCTGCCATATATTCCGGAACACCATTCATTAGTATTGAATTTCTGATATTGATCATCTACTTTTGCTGTTGACTGTACTATGATGAATTGCACGTCTAATGGTGCAACTGAACGCCCAGTGGTGCAACTGCACATCCTATGGTGCAACTACACGTCTTATGGTTCAACTGCACGTTGTTTTGTGCAACTGTATGTCCTGTAATACAAGTCCGCTACGCCCGCAGCCCGACGCCGCCCACGGTGGGCGCCACGGCGGCGGTGGCCGGCCACGTGGCGGACCGCGCCGCCAACCTGCGCGCCGCGCAGGACGCCGTCAAGCTGGACGACGCCGCGCCCGTCACCACTATACAGGTGACATTCTTATACCACCCCATTGTACACGAGACGCAACTGTCATTTAGGATTGATCGACCCTATGGCATTATGTCCGCCTCTGTACATTTATGTGCTTAAAGTGTTAAATAAATAATAAATCTATACTTAACTAGCTGACCCGACTGACGTTGTCCTGTCTTAACTATGATACCTACCTTACCTATCCTACCTACCTACTCTACCTACCAACTTACCTAGATAGGTAGGGTAGGTAGGGTAGGTAAGGTATGTCCTTACCTACCCTACCTACCCTACCTACCCTACCTTCTCCTGACAATAACAAACACAACAAAAAAAGAATTGGCCAAATTGGTCCAGGCGTTGTTGAGTTATGCGCTTACCAACACATTTTGCGATTCATTTTTATATTATAGATTATAAAGCTGAAGAGTTTGTTTGAACGCGTTAATCTCTGGTACTTCTGGTCCGAATTGAATTATTTTTTTGTGTTGGATAGTCCATTTATAGAGGAAGGCTATAGGCTACGTGAACTAGCTAGGTGAACGATTGCCATAAAGTGAACATTACACATACATTTAGAATTTTACTACTATCTCATCACCAAATTCTACTAAGTAAGTAACATCATTAATCTTTTGAGCGCCACGGTTGGATATAGCCGACAAAAAACCTTTATTTTTTGTGGCTTGGCGTTGGAGGGAAACTCCGTTGCGTTTATGCTCAGGCATTCAAAAGATAAACGTATCACAATCTCTCTGTTTGTTTCCAGTTCCGCCTCGCAGATGGCAGTCGGCTGACCGGCCGGTTCAACCACACACACACGGTCGGCGACCTAGAACGCTACGTGTCGCGCGCAGAACCGTCATACCAGCTCCAAGCGTTCGTTCTCCTCACCACGTTCCCGAGCAGAGAGCTCTCTGACCCTGCCGCAACCCTCGCGCAAGCTAGCGTCCTAAACACCACGCTGCTGCAGCGGCTCAAATAAGCGATTGTGGTGACGACATAAGGTCCATTTTCGGTTGGCGGTGCCCGTTCTTGGGTGTTAAACTTCTTGGCTGTTACTTTTGGGGTGTCTAGTTTCCATATAGAGAGTTGGCATTTTATACATTCTCTCGAAATCTGCTTTAACTGTACAAGGATTCTTTGGCGCGTGACGAAAATCGGAATTGACGCCGCTATCTTGTTTTTTCAATACAATTTCACAAAATGTTTACCAACAATGTCATTCAAGCGCCAGGAGATTCTTAAAATACTGTAATTCAACTTTCTGTCCATAAATATCATATTGCTGCGTTAAATTTGCGCAAAATTCCAACTAGTGCTCTCAGAATGGTCAAGAAGTATAGCGCAGTCTACACACGAACGGAATGCTCCAAAACGCATTCATAATTATCGGCTTTTAGAATTTTTTAAATATTATAAAATACTGGTACGTTTTATTCGTGTGTTGGTGTATTTTTATACGTAAGTGTGAACGGGCCGGAGCTATTAGTACGCGATCTCGCGAGTGAAACAGTGTATTCGTCAATAAATAAAGTTTTTAAGTTCCATTATGATTGTTTTTCTTATCATATTCATATCTTGGTTTTATATAAAATACAGAGTCCTCAGCGCAAAAATAATATATTGACAAGTAAATCCTACGATAAATAGGGTCGTGCATGCAATGATACAAGAAACAAAAATCGAACATGGTTCGGGCACGGGCTTAGAGCATTTAAGGCACGGGATAAGATAAATTTTCTTTGATTTTTTGCAATTGGAGGTTAGTATTGGATGTATATTGATTGTTAATTGTAATATGATCGCGGTCGTACCAAGAATGGTTTTGCTAGTTTTGAGGTTTTCACAAATTCACTGAAAAGGGTTTTTTGTGTAAAAGGGCTACCCTACAATGGGTACTTTTTGTTAAAGGGATAACCTGCAATGGATACTTTTTGCTAAAGGGATAACCTGCAATGGATACTTTTTCCAAAAAGGATAACCTGCAATGGATACTTTTTGTTAAAGGGATAACCTGCAATGGATACTTTTTGCAAAAGAGATAACCTGCAATGGATACTTTTTGCAAAAAGGATAACCTGCAATGGATACTTTTTGCAAAAGGGTTCACCTGCAATGGATACTTTTTGCAAAAGGGTTAACCTGCAATGGATACTTTTTGCAAAACGACAACCTGCAATGGATACTTTTTGCAAAAGGGATAACCTGCAATGGATATTTTTTGCAAAAGGGTTAACCTGCAATGGATATTTTTTGCAAAAGGGTTAACCTGCAATGGATACTTTTTGCTAAAGGGATAACCTGCAATGGATACTTTTTGCTTAAGTGACAACCTGCAATGGATACTTTTTGCTAAAGTGACAACCTGCGATGGATACTTTTTTGCAAAAGGGACAACCTGCAATGGATATTTTTTGCAAAAGGGTTAACCTGCAATGGATACTTTTTGCAAAAGGTTCAACCTGAAATGGATACTTTTTGCAAAAGGGACAACCTGCAATGGATATTTTTTGCAAAAGGGTTAACCTGCAATGGATATTTTTTGCAAAAGGGTCAACCTGCAATGGATACTTTTTTGCAAAAGGGATAACCTGCAATGGATACTTTTTGCTAAAGGGATAACCTGCAATGGATACTTTTTGCTAAAGGGATAACCTGCAATTAATACTTTTTGCAAAAGGGTCAACCTGCAATATACTTTTTGCTAAAGGGATAACCTGCAATGGATACTTTTTGCAAAAGGGATAACCTGCAATGGATACTTTTTGCAAAAGGGTCAACCCGCAATGGATACTTTTTGCTAAAGGGATAACCCGCATTAGATACTTGTGCGAAATGGATATCCTACAATGGGTACTGTGCGAAAGGGATAACCTATAATAGGTATACTTTGTGCGGAAGGTGTAACAGCAATAAGTACTTTGTACAAAAGCGATGGGAACTAGACGAACGTTATCACAGATTAAAAAAAGAAGATCGTAAAGGTAACCGTAAATAAAACCAAATTTTCTTTAAAAAAATCTATTTCAGCAACATAAAATTACAAAATATAATTTAATATAAACAATATAATATATCGTAAAATTTACTACTAATAATACTCAAAATTATCCATAACACTATGTTAGATTAATTTATAATATAATCGATTCGAACATGATTGTTTACTCCTTGCAATAACCGTTTCATATAGGCTCTCGTGAGTTCAACCATCGAAAAGGCGCCATTTTGTTTATCCACGCTTGAATTTGGGACGTGTCGCAATGTGGCGGCTACTAACAGCAAGCGGCTCGGGGGAAGTTGCACGCACATGGGTCGGTTGTTATACACTCCGCGGGGCACATACAGTCGCAAGCTGGAACATTATAAACAAAGATTAGCTAATAGCTATGCCATTTGAACTATGATAGGAGCATATTTTTCATTCTTCAACCACGTCAACACGCGAAGGGCGCGCGAATCTTTAAACAAATTATTTCATCGCAACAATAGAGGGCGTGGCTTTCCGGTTTTCCGATCAAATGAGTGACTTATGAACGTAAAAACCGCGTGTTTGGTCACCAATCGCTTTGGTTCGACACGAGGAATGGTAGCAAATAAGTGGAAGCAGAGAATTTACTGTCAGTTTTTCCTCTCATGTAAAATAAGTTGGTCAGTAGGACGGACGGTTGGTTGGTAGGTAGGAGGTTCTCAAGGAACTCTCTAAAGAACAGTAGTTAATTTTATTACGGCTCTGAAGTGAGTTACTCAATGCGCAGTACCTACTGCACACTGGGTGGAGCGGAAGGGAGTGTCAGACTCTTACTGACTAAAACCCATCCATGTTCCTTCCTTAGCCCTCCCTTTATGTTCCGGGGTAGCGGTAACTCTTTCGCACAATCCCGCTTACTACTAATCATTTTCTGGCGCCGAACAAATGAACAACGCACTAGGTAGATAAAGAGCTACAACTATTACGGTGGTACTCACGTTTGCAGTCGCCGTACTGGCACGGGTCCATGTATTCTGTGCAATCTTCGCCGGGTGGCAGGAACGAGGATCTGTATACAGTTGTGGCCTCCAACTGCAGACAAAGACCGCAAAATATACTTTGGGAACATTAAAAAAATAAAAATTTGGTTGGTAAATGCTGCCGTGTAGAAAGCAGTTCAAAACTCTCAGGTTAAGCATTTCAAAGGTAGCATTTAGGGTTTCGGGATTTATAACTTTAGAATCAAAGAAAATTTTTGCTGCTCTATGCGTTGTTGACGATCCTTTTTTTTCAGGTTTAGTGTTAGGAAAAACATATTTTCCAGAGATAATAAAACTACGTTTTAGAACCTACACATGTTGTGTTAAGTTGCATCAGCTTACAACTTAGTTTCGAAGTTAAGAAATCGAGAACTTGACAAATTCTACATTCATTAATGCCAGCAAAACCATTGAAAGAATGACTAACAACACCAACACGAAATAAACAAATCATTACTTTTGTGAGTTTTAATATAGATATCTTAGAAATTGAAGCTCTCGTACTTAATGACATGAAAAAAATTAAAAGACACCATGGATATTAGGAAATTCATGAAAACAAGAAGATATAAATTTGTGTGGAGGGCGCGCGCTTGCGTGCCTTAATGCGCTGGCGTTCAAAAGGTTAAATCAGATTACAAAAAATTAAAACTGCCTACTTAATCCTCAAAACAGAAACCGTACTTATATTAAATCTGGAAAACATGGTAAGATAGTAATTTAAATGTAGGTATAACGTTAAAAGAGACATTTGTAATGCACTGACCTTCTGGCATGGTTTAACATACTGTCCTTTGCACGCCCATGGCGGTTTCTGCGGCTGTGCCGCGCACACTGGCTGGTAAGACATTTTCTGTGTCGTTGACGATTCCATTTTAGCTGAAATATAATAGTTTTTTTGTTGAGGGTCAGCCTTAGGTTAACTATATCTCGTATTTATTGTCGGAATCTGTTTATTTCGAGAAGACACGCTTTAGCTTTACAAATTAACGTACAAATGCTGCAGAGACCAAAAAATCCCGCGACAGTTTATTTAGATTTTATTTGGCTCAAATAACTAGATTTTAAAACAAAAAAAAAAAAAACTAGGTATTTAAGCTAGTTAAACTATTGACATTATTTATCATAACCTAATTAGATTTTCGCCTATTAGAAGCCGTTTGCTTATAAGAAGCTCAACGATTCTTACGGTTATATTTTTTTGTAGTTTCGAATTTTTCTTATGAACCTATGGAGTTTCATACAACATTTGCGGGGTTAATGAACTGAAACTAAATTGACCACTCACCTGCCGGTTTTTCATAGCACTTTAGTGGAGCATAAGAGTTCGGTATCGCACAGCGGCCGGGGTCCAAGAATGACATGCGGTTGATAGTCCGATCTGTTGACATTGCAATGAGGACATTTAAACTAAATTTCTTTGAAGAGGTTAAAGGGGTGCTGCCCGCTATTTGCGAAGTAAAACTTGCAAAGACACTGCAAGCAGCTTGTAGAACCTGCAAGAACTAATTCTAAAGGCACAACAGTTCTTGCAGGTTGATGCAGCTTGCCCAACGACCTCTCTCAAAAATATAAAATAAAAACTTGAATAGATAACGCCGTGACCTAGACTTAAAATATGGTCACGCGAGAACGCGGTCGTTGTTTATGTAAATATGACATATTCGCGCGTGTAAGCTCGCGTTTGCACATCTTAATTCGTATACGTAACTCCGTCATTCTCGCGCGACATTGCATTCGGTTACAGTTTGGTCACGGGGTTAGATAGTTTTCTGATTACTAACAGATTTCTCGAATAAAACGTGAGGGAGTAAGACTTATCTACATATCGCAAACCACCTTCAAAACGGAATCTCTTCTTATAATAGACTAATGCTAAAAAGAACTCACTCTCAAACGGCTGTTCAACGCAGTGGAACTTATGTGCAGGCTTGCAAGATTCCCTGATGGCGGCAGGTTTGGGCACGTAGTCGTGACGTTGAGTCGTGAGGTTCTGCATGGGCCCTTGACCCCACATGTCGTGGTGACACGGCCTGATCGCTTGCGTTACGCACGTCGGGTTAGGCAGGTACGATAACTGAACATGAAGAAAAGTATTAGCTGGCGTGGTTACATGTTTAGACATGTGCTTATCAGAGATTCTTGCCCATACTTCTACATACAAAGTACCTTTTGGAAGTGGCAACTAGAATCAATTCAAAATATTGTAAATTTTGATATTAAAAAGTGGCTTTTGATTGCCTAATTGAAATATTTGAATTACATAGCTTACTTTGACAATTAATGAAAATGTTAGTCGGTCAAATATAGAAATAAAAGTGGTTCTATATTTCATACATTATGCTCGCATAACTCGCCAAAATGTAGGGAACAGCTGATTTTTTTTCGCGATTTTGGGTTTATTTAATAGTAAAAGATCATAATGATGAGTACAATGCCCCCTTAAAATATTGCCTATGAATTCAATTTCACCCTGTATATTGTGATATCTATACTTAATATTATAAAGAGGTAAAATTTGTAAATTTGTATGTAGGGGGTAATCTCCGGAACTAAAGATCCAATTTTAAAAAAAAATTCACTGATAGAAAGCTACATTATTCCTGAGTGCTATAGGCTATAAATTATATTTATATCATACATATTAGCAGAGCTATCGCAATTTTCGTCTAGCAAGTCGGAAAGAAATACCTCCGAAAACAGAATTATTTGCATGCGCTGCCTAAACAGTAACAGTATATCGCAATTTTCCGCGGACGAAGTCGCGGGCAGAAGCTAATGCCTCATAAAGAGCTGGTAAGACATGATAATGCACTTCCAATCAAATTCCGATAGCTCAGCTAAACAGTGACCTAATGTCTTACTTTTTGCACAGTATCTCCTTCCATTTGCGCTGTTGAGGGCACCAGGTTTGGTAGGGGCTTTATAGGCGACGGGATGGGACACTTTGTCGGGAGGTAGCTGTGGCAGGAGGGATGGGTGTTAAAAGGTTTGAGAAAACAGTTTCAAAGTCAAATTTTATGAGAACTCTTAGTCAAGCCTTAAAAAAAGCGTAGATTCTAATCACTACATAGTATAAAACAAAGTCGCTTTCTCTGTCCCTATATCCTTATGTATGCTTAAATCTTTAAAACTACGCAACGGATTTTGATGCGGTTTTTTTAATAGATAGAGTGATTGAAGAGGAAGGTTTATGTGTATAATTTGTCGACATATTATGCGGACGAAGCCGTGGGCGGAAGCTAGTATATTATATAAGTACCAATGTTACTTTATGCGAATGTCGTGTACACCGTTCAATTGGTATTTAAATCAGAACCTGTACCTGCTAATTTTTTACCCTTACGTGTAACACGTACCTATATACATTCAGTCAAAAAAGTATCGGGGATGGATGATTTGTTTATGGTTCCAAATTCAAATTTTTGTTTGTAGTTGTTAGATTGGCACAACTGTTTTCCACTTTGGCGCGGAGTTTGAGTTGCATCTGTTATTTATATTAAATACAGTGCTGGTTTTAGTAATATCATATATAGTGTGTATTGCGAATTTCATAATGGACAAAAATATCGAACAAAGAGTTTGTCTTAAATTTTGCATCGCCAATGGAATTTCGTGTTCCGAGTCACTGAAAATGTTACAGAAGGCTTACGGTGAATCGACTTTATCAAAAACTCGTGCTTATGAGTGGTTCAAAGCGTTCAAAAGCGGTCGAGATGTGATGGAAGATTTGCCTCGCTCTGGGAGGCCGTCAACGTCTGCAACTGAAGTTAAGATCGCAAAAGTGAAGAAAATAGTGACTGAAAATCCCCATTCAATTCTGAGAGAGATAGCCGCCGAACTTTCTGTATCTCACGAGTCGATCCGTACCATTTTAACTAATCATTTGGGTATGAAACATGTTGCTGCTCGGCTAGTCCCAAAAGATCTGAATTTTCTCCAAAAACTCAATCGCATGAAAGTCGCTGAGGACATGCTAGAACGAGTCAGTTCGGACTCAACATTCATGAAACGCATTGTTACTGGTGACGAGACGTGGGTTTACGAGTTTGACATGCAAACTAGTCAACAAGCTTCGGAGTGGCGCCTTCCAACTGAACCGAAACCGAAAAAACCACGCCAAAGTCGATCAAAAGTCAAAGTCATGTTGACTGTTTTCTTTGACTATCGCGGTGTTGTGCACTCTGAATTCTTACCGGAAGGTCTAACGGTAAATAAAGAATATTATTTGAGCGTTATGCGGCGTTTAAGACAGCAAATTCGACGAAAAAGGCCAGATTTGTGGAAAGAAAATTCTTGGATTTTGCACCACGACAATGCGCCTTCGCACAAGGCTTTCATTGTGAACGAATTTTTGACCAAACACTCAACAAATACCATCCAGCAACCACCATATTCACCAGATATGGCTCCTGCTGACTTTTTTCTTTTTCCTAAACTCAAATTACCACTTCGTGGCACCCGTTTTCAATCGATAGAAGACATAAAGGAGAATTCGCGGCGAGAACTGAACTCAATTCCGGAAGCAGCGTTTAAAAAATGTTTTGATGAATGGATTATTCGTTGGCGCAAGTGTATCGTTTCTAAAGGAGCATACTTTGAAGGTGATAAAATAAATTTGGATGAATAACAGACATTTTGTGTATTATTGATCTTTTCCCGGTACTTTCTTGACAGAGTAGTATATAAGCTGTTAATTTAAAAAAAATCCTTTTATATATAAATAAAGAAGGAGTTTCTATTTTAAATAAATAAAGAAGGCCAAGAGCGAGCAACCCGCTGCCCATTTAATAACCTGCTTACTAATATTATAATTTGTATGCCAATTATTGGCCGAACATACAGATCAGCTAAAATGTATAAATAACACGTTTTTGTACTTATGTTCACAAATAAAGATTGATTTTTTCTGGTTGCGTAATTGTTTCACCACGCCATACGATCTATTTTCGTAAAGATCGTGCCGATACGACAGAAAAGAAGATTGATGTAAATAACTTTCTTGCAACGCCTTTTTTTGAAAAAAAAAAAAACTTATTCATAGGCCACTTTTTTTTTAAAAAAACATCCAACTAGAGAACATGACATCTGAAAATTATAACTCATTCACTGACAGAAAAGGTAAAGCCTTAGCCTTAGCCGCTGAGTCTAGCTACAGCATCCAATTTTTTACAAGAGCTCCTTACCTATGTACAGTCGCCAGCACATCAAGCTATCCCTAACTGTCAAATTTTCTCAATTTCAAAATGAACCTTATGACTTTGCAATAAAGTTGAAATACTATCAAAGAAATTTGACAGATTGTGGTAACTTGATGTGCTGGCCTCTGTACTTAAAGTAAGCACTAGAAGGATCTTTGAAAAATCATCGCCTAAAGGGGTTAAACATGGAGAACTTGGCTTGTCTTACTGCTACTGTTGGCAACAATTGTTACCTGTTCTTGTAGATGGTCTGAGCTTCAAAATTCCTGTTCGCTGTGACAGGATTAATGCAGCTGTCAGGGATGATGGCTCGTCGGCGGCAATCACTCGCTGCGTCCAAGTAACTGGAATAAAGAGCCAAATTATTAGTAGTCTAGCACGCCACACCTTAGCGGGATTGTCCGAAAGGGTTACCGCTGCCGCGGACCTAATGGCTGCGTCAGTGAACGGTATTAGCGTTGCTGAAACCTAATGGCTGCGTCAGTGAACGGTATTAGCGTTGCTGAATTTTGGGCCAATCTAATTTAAAATATAATTATATTTAAGTACTATTTTTGCCATCGACACGCTAAGAAGAAGACCGCTGCCCCGGAACACGGCTAAAGAAGGAACATGGATGTGTTTTAGTAAGTAACAGTATGACACTCCCTTCCGTTCCCCACAGAGCGGGAGAGGTCATTTGATGATTTCCCCATCCTTAAAAAGACAAAAGAAGAGCACGCCACATCTGTAGGTACAAATTGGTGGGACTCCAGAGATATGTATGAAGCAATTGGCACAATTTGAATTATATGCGATTACGGTAAAAAAAGTACCTACGCAATGAAATAGCGGTAAACGCAGTTTTAAATTTCAAAATGTGTCAATTGCTTAATACGGATTTTTGAAATTTTCGATTGGTCCACAAATAAATTAACTTCGTGCGAGTGGCCTACACAAAAAAAATATATTATAGATACAGGCTGAAAAAATGAATTCATGGGCATTATTTTAAGGGGTCATTACACTTATCATTATGAACAACTTTCACTATGGGAACAAAACAAATCAGCTGTACCATACTTATTAGCTATGCTCGCATAACTCGTCAAAATGTAGGGAACACCTGGTTTTTTTTCTCGCGATTTCAGCCTGTACATAGTGTTGAGTCGCCCGTTTCGGGAGTTTTACGAATTGACCAATAACTTGATTTAAGTTATGTTTACCTCATAGTGTAGGTCGTATTGCCTTCCAGTTTTTGACAAGGCTTTTGATATTGTCCCTTGCAGGCCCATGGTACCGGTTCCTTGGGCATTATCTAGAAAAAAAAAGTATTTATTGTCTTTCTTCATAAAATAAAACGTCAAAACAGGACTAGGCTGCTTTGTCTTCAACGGACAAATATATTTTGAATGGGGCAACAAAGAGTTTAAGAGCCAGACAGTTTTCTCTTATTCTATTTTATTGAAGTGGTCGACTGCCTCGTTGGTCTAGTGGTCGCAAGCGCTGCTGCTGAGCATAGGTCCTGGGTTTGATTACTGGGTCGGGTAAAGTGTTATTGGGTCTTTCCATCTGGAATTTCTCAGTAGCAGTCCGGCAATAGGTCCACCCTCTGTTACTTGGGATTTAAATATAACTGGCGAAATGTGAGTGTACTTTATGTACCTGATCAAACCTTAGGGGATTAAAGGCGTGATGTTATGGTTTACATCATACCTGGTTAGGCATGTAGCTCATCTTCTGTGTGGTGGTGCCTTCCATCTTGGCGGCAGGTCGCTCGTAGCACCGCTCGGGAGCGAAAGACTTGGTCGGCTCGAGTTTCTCAGGCGGCAGGTACGATAACTTGTTTATTGTGCGGTCTAGAACATGCGTGGAGTTATTTGAAGATGAAAATTGATAAAGTCACCGAACTTCAATCATTTTCGTTTTCTATCGTACTGAATGTGGACCTTCTAATGAGAAATTATATGGGATAAATTGACAGTTTTTGTCATCCAGTGTTTCGGTAAGTGGATTCTACACGGCTATAGGCGAATTTAACCATTGAAATTGATTGCAATCAGCACGTAAGTGTCATTATTTTCAATGGAATATTGACGCTGACATCTCTTGAACACGTTTTAGATGTGCTGATCGCGTTCAGTTTTATTGCTGACATTGGCACAAAATGGAATCTTTAAGATTAAATTTTATGGTTCTCATAACGAAAGTGGACTTAAAAATTGGAATTGTTCTCAGAACATAATTGCTATATGTAAAGTTCAATTAATAAGTTAATTAATTAAATTGAATTTCCATTTGAAAAATAACACATTATTTTCAATTCACGCAAAATTTGACGACACAAAGTTTGTTTGTTAGCAGTCCAAGAAAGATTTTTTTAAATTGGTGAGTGGTTTAGGGTCTCCTAACTTTCAAACGGCTGTTCAACGCAGTGGAACTTCGGAGGCGGCTTGCAACTCTCCCGAAGGACGCAGGGCTTTGGCACGTAGTCGTGTCGTTGCGTCGTGAGGTTCTGCATGGGCCCCTGACCCCACATGTCGTGGTGACACGGCCGGATTGGTTGGGTCACGCATGTTGGATTCGGCAGATACGATAGCTGGAGAATAGACAAGTTTTGGTGAGATTTATTTTGGGTTTCTAAAAAAGTGGTGCCGTCGTAATATGATGTCTCAAGGTTAATTATGAAGACTTTCACTTAAGACTCTGACACCAGGTTATTCACTAACCACACGAAGAAAGAAAGAAAGAAGGTTAATAGGTTTTTTTCTTCAATTAGCTGAGGTTGTAGCAGAAGGGAGTGTCAGACTTTTACCGACTCAAACCCATTAATATTCCTTCCTTAGATCTATGTGTTCTGGGGCAGCGGTTACCCTTACGGACAGTCCCGGTGAAGGTCAGTTCAGTAAGATGCCGCGTCATTTGCGGCAGTTGTATAAAACAATGGATTCAAGCAAGCGTATGCTAAGCCTGCTGTAACCGGCATATAAAATCCTCAATTTGACGACGAAAACATCACTGAAATAGCGTTTTCATGACGGCCCTCAATCCGGCCGTTATGTGGCGGCGGAAACCCAAGCCTGATTATGAGAGCTGCAATATCATCATGCGGCATCATCCTCCAGCCATTTTACCATTCCGCAAAAGTCGGGGTAAGGGCATGAGGACGAATGATGTAACTCCTGAAAGAAAGAATAAGTAGCGATCACCAGGCAAGCGCAGAGTCATTGAAACTCAACAATTTCTGGAGCTATTTGGAAAGGGACAGCGGAGTCAGTAAGGATATCTTTCGTTTTCATTTCCTTGAAGTTACTTATCAATTTGCCTAGCCTTTTCTCAACTATGTTGGGGTTGGTTTCCAGTCTAGCCGGATGCAGCTGAATACTATTATTTTACATGGAGCGACATCTGACCTCAACAACTCAGTAACTGGGTAATACGATACCCCTGGGCCAGTCTGGGTGTTAGACTTTCAGGCTTCTGACTACCTGTAAAGACTGTCAATGATCCACGAATGACAGCAAGGGACCAACGGTTTCACGTGTTTGTCGAGGCACGGAGGAGTCGCGATATGTAAAGATGGTCACCCATCCACGGACTAACCCCGGCAAGCGTAGCTTAACCTGATGGATCGGTCCGTGCGGCTGTTATTACTTAGCCACGAGCTTTTCTTTCCTTGAAGTTACTTATTATATATAGGTAATTAATTAGATGATGTGTTCAGTACCTTTTGCACAGTACATCCCTCCATGGGCTCACAGCTGGGCACGAGATTAGGCGCGGGTTTGCGAGCTTCTCCGCGCAGGTTCCGACATCCATCCGTGGGTAAGTACGACAATTTATATGTCGTGCAGGACTCGACTGGCGCCGATGGTCGCATATAGCAGCGACGCGGCGCGTACGAGTCCGGGATTCGAGGTTGTTTGTAGCACTAGAGGAAAGATATGCTTTTGATAAACTTAAGGGGTTTAGTGATGTGAATTCGTGGTTGGATAGGCCATTTTTGTGTCTTCTTTTGGGTTTCGTGTATAAAAGAAACCAAGTGCTTGATTGTATGTGCGTGTGTTTGTGCCAACAAAACGAAGCATTATGGGAGAGTGGTTTTTCTGAAGCATTTAATCTCGTGTACCTATGAGACCAATAGTAAAAACACACTTAAAAAAAAATGAAATCTGTAAGTATAGTGATTTGTGAAAGATTTTTTATAGAAATAAATGTAGTAAAATGGATGAGGGTATGTGGGATGGGGTAGGGGGGTGGGGGGATTTGTAAGGGATCCTATTAGATGCCGTTCTGTAGTTTATCCTACCCATAAAAAAAGTGCGAGTTTATGTATGTATGTAATACAATTTCATTTTCGCAGGCTACCATGACGTTTTTTGTTGGCTTTGGTACCAATTTCACCAATAAAACTAATCGCAACACATCTAAATTGCGTTCAAGACCAGCCGTTGTCAATATTTGACAAAATAATGACACACAGCCCGCCCTTACGACGGGATTATTATGTTGATCGTGATTTATTAGTAAAATTCGCCTTTAAGAGACGATCAGTAACTAGCACGTACCGGTTTCACGGCTGTAGGCTGGCCACAGCAGCAGGTCCGGCAGGGGCATGGGTGCTCCTGTTTGCCATCGATAGGCTTCCCGTCGCGCGGCCCCGATTTGATGCCCGCCGACGGAGCGCAGGGCGCCGCCGCCGGGCATGGTACACAGCACCTGCAATCACGAGGGAATCAATCTGCCTAGCCTTTTCCCATCTATGTAGGGGTCGGCTTCCAGTCTAACCGGATGCAGCTGAATACCAGTATTTTACATGGAGCGACTGCCTGTCTGACCCAGTAAACGGGCAATACGATATCCCTTGGTAAGACTGGCTGTCAGACTTTCAGGTTTCTGACTACCCGTAACGACTGTCAAAGATACCCCAGATCAACGGCTTAACGTGCTTTTCAAACGCACGGAGGCGTCTCAATAAGTAAAGATCGTCACCCATCCACGGACCGAACCCGGCAAGCGTAGCTTAACCTGATGGATCGATCCATGCGAATGAAATAAAAAGGTATTCAGCTGCATTCGGTTAGACTGGAAGCCGACCCCAACATAGTTGGGAAGAGGCTAGGCAGATTGGTTTAGTCGCCAGTGGCACAGTGACCAAAACTAAATGGAAACGAAGTCGATATGTAAACGACATCCCAGTATTGTCGTCCAATGGAGTCGTTGACAATACACGAGGCTTGCAATCTGTACCAAAACCAGCGCCATGTGACCTCTTAGCCCGACCTTAGTATATTTAACACAGCCTTTCCCAAAGTTGGCGATAACGCCCCCGCTGTGGGCGCTACAGGCCTAAAGAGGGTGCAGGAAGAGACCCAGAAATAAAAAATGGGGGCGGTGTGTAGAGGCTTAGGGGGCCATTTATTATTACATCTAGTAGGTGAAAAAATGGGCGCTAAACAATAGGGGCGTTGTGTAGAGGGCTTAGGGGGCCATTAGTAATTTCATTTAGATACTGGTTTTAAGTAGGTAAAAAATTGGGGGCGCTATTAAATAATTTATTCTCAAATTGGGCAGTAGACAAGATAAGTTTGGGAACCCCTGATCTAAAACATCAAAAACATTCGGTTGATACTTGTGGAGATAATAGGAAGGACACAAAGTTTATCTACTATGCCCTAAACCTTGACCTAAAGTTGATGTAACAATTATATTAGTAATCAGTTGTCGTCGATAACTGCGACGAGCCTCTCATTTTGTCATGAAATAATTCCGGTTAATTAAATAATTACGGCCATTCTAATTTTTGAGACAGTGTTGCATACATTTGGTGAGTTTTCTATGATAAAAATAACGATAATATTGATTAGTGACTGATAAGTGATGCATTTTTTGTGAGAATATGTACCAGGCTAGCAGCAACATGTTGAATTGATTAAATAAAGTGCAAGTTTGCTACTTTTGTCTATGCATTTGTGCCATTGCGTCATAATTTTTGACAGTCTTCTGGGCACGTTCCCGGATGACAGTGCTTCGGCGCGTAATTGTATCCATTTGTGTTTTGAATATATTTGTGTAGTTAGTTAGTTAGTTTAGTATTTAGTGTAAATAATTTCATGAATAAATTTTAATGCAACCAAATTAATATAATGTTCATCTAATCATATTATTATTTACATTTAAAATCTAAATATTCATAATAATAGGAAAAGTTCGCAATAGGCTGCCACCTTGCCGCGTTTTATGGCAATTGCTAATTCTATGACAAAAAAAAAATAGAAATAAATTAATATTTGTTGTCAATGTAATTCATCTTGGCTCCAGAAACTAAGCTAAGATTTTGACGATATTTTTGAAAAACCAACTATGCTTTAGTCTGCGTTATTATTTTATACAACTCATGGATAAAATTTTGTGGATTTAACATATTGTGATCAATACAACGTTTCTGCCTAGCCCTCTCCCAACTATGTTGGAGTCAGCTTCCTCTCTGGGAGCTGAATACTAGTATTTTATATGGAGCGACAGCTTATGTGACCTCCACAACCCAGTTACCGGGTATCACGATACCCCTTGATAAGACGGGCTGTCAGATTTGTGGGCTTCTGATTACTAGCATGTCAGCCGGAACCAACGGCTTAACGTGCTTTCCCGAGGCATGGAGGAGCCTCAGTATGTAACGGATGGTCACCCATCCACGGATCGGCGCGTCAAGCGTAGCTTAACTGTCGATCCATCGGTGCGGCTGTATTTTGCATTTAAAAAATTGTTAAAAAAGTACAAAATGTTGGTACTTACTCTGTCATAATTTTGTGATAAACCTACTAAATCCACTGTATAAAAAAAATGGTTAAATAAAAACTAAAGCTAATAAGAAATTAACTGAAAATAATTTATAAAAACATTTCAGTCTAAAAATAGATCATAGAAAAATGACAGTTTGGGAAGCTAACAATTGTTTAGGTTTTTTTCATTTCTAGAGGGTCGCATTCCTTTTTTGAATAAGTGCGTAAAAAGTTCTGCATTCAGTAATATTAGGCAGGTATACTTTTAGTATTAAGTTAGCCCGAACATTATAATTTATCAATCTTCTTTGCGAGCAACCTGGACTGTAGCATAAGCCTATAATGTTCTCACTGCTGGGTCATAGGCCCAATCTTTGTTAATATGTCGTTATCGAGCTAGACAATGCATGGTTTACTTTTTGAACGCCAGAGCATTAACGCACGCGCGTGCCCTCCACACCAAGCTACAAATTTATTTCTTCTTGTTATCATGAGTTTCCCAATATCCATGGTGTCTTTTAATTTGTTTCATATCATTAAATACGTGCGAGAGCTTCAACTTTTAAGATATCGATATAAACTCACGCAGAAGTAAAGTTTTAATTGTTTATTTCGTACCACATTGTCACTAATTTGGGTCGTTGGCGTACGGGGCATGCGCATGCTTGTCACGTATATGTGACAATGGCGTTCAAAAGGTTAAACCACTGATGAAAGATAGAGTAGGGGGCCATAGCGGCCAACGCAACGTCCAGTTGGGGAATCTCCCTTTTCTATAGACGCTGCCGCTGAAAAAATGTACTAATCAACTTGAGGATAGAGTTGAAAATCTGGAGAGAATGATTAACCTATCAAAGGTAGAAATCCGTAATATTCCAAAAAAGCAAGGTGAAACCAAAGACGAGCTATGCAAATTAGTAACAGAGGCCGCCACTGTTCTTGAAGTTCCTTTACAACGACAAGACATCAAAGATGTATTCCGCGTAAACAAAAAAGAAGGAGTATCAACAATCATTGTAGACTTCATCAACACGACAACTAAGGAGAACATTTTACAAAATGTTCGCAAGTTTAACAAAAAGAACAATGGAAATAAGTTGAATTCATCTCATGTTAAGATAGAGAGAGATCCATCGAAACCAATTTATGTATCAGAGGTCCTTACTTTAAAATCCCAGCGTTTATATTACATGGCTAGGAACTTTGCTAAGGATAACTCCTATAAATATTGTTGGACGTCATTTGGCAAAGTTTTTGTTCGAAGAATAGAAGGGGAAAAACAAATATTAATCAAACACGAATCCGATCTCAACAACCTAAGAGGACGGCAAGATACCAAATGACTAGTTAATGTTTTATTTGTTTACTGCATGTCTAAAATCATTTTAATTATACTATTTTTTTCAATTATTTTACTTATGAAAATGAAAAACATTTTTACACAGCATGTAATATTACACTATACAAGTTATTTTACAATCAATTTACACACACCAATTTACAAAAATATATACCATTACCAATCTAACGCGCTTGACACACCCCTCATACCATTAATATATACGTCTACATTTACGCAACTTTGTTCAGCCAATGTCAGCATCTTATTACGGACTAACATTGAAATTAATTTGTGCCACAATACAATCTTTATTTATCTATATGGCTAATAATAATATATTAAGCGACGTTGACAGCCTATCCACAGCTAATAGCTATTGTTGTGACACGGATTTTTGTAACACAGAGATAAAGAAGTCAACGCCATCTTTAAATATTATAACGCAGAATATTCGGAGTGTTTATAAGAACTTGGATAATTTTCAAGCACAACTAGCAAGGTTTTCATTTGACTTCGATGTCATCATTCTTACTGAATGCTGGCTCCATCAAAACAAACCTATTCCAATGATTGATGGTTACACAACGTATTCTTCAAAAAACTGTCTAAATCAAAATGACGGCATTGTTATATATGCAAAACAAGACCTTAAATGCTCAGTTGAAGAACCGGAGCCTCTAGGCGCTAACTTTATGCTATTAAATATTTTTCCGGATACTTGCATTTTGGCTGTCTATAGGTCTCCGTCTATATACTGTACTGACAGTTTCTTGAATTCAATAGACAGTATAATACGGTCTGTTAAAGCTAAAAACATTGTGCTAACTGGAGATATCAATATTGACATTAAAGCCAACACCATTGACAGGAATAGCGATACTTATTTAAACGTTACTGCTGAACTGGGACTGCTGCCTGGACACACACATCCAACAAGAATTCAAAATTGCTTGGATCACATGTTACTTAATACGGCACAGCAGGCAACAGTATTTGTAATTAATTCCACAGTTATCGACCATGCCTCAGTAATATTAAACCTTCGTCAATCTCGACAGATATGTGGTAAACCTAATGTTTTAACAAAGGTCAATTATGACGCTGTGATTAAACATCTAGAGACAGTTGACTTTTCATTCATTAATGATGATGCGGATGCCAATGAGGCTGCCACTTTTTTTGTTAAAAAAATTTCCACAGCTCTGGAAGTAAATTCAACAAAAGTTAACAGACCTAGTCGGAAAAAAATTCTGAAACCTTGGCTAACTCCAGGATTACTCCGCTGCATTCGCCATAGAGATAGACTGCATAAAAAGTTTTCGTGTAGTCCAGAAAACGAAGTAATCGAAACGACATATAAAAGATATCGCAATTTTTGCACCAAATTGCTAAGGAAATTAAAAATTAACTATGAACGATCTCTTCTGCAAAGCGCAAATAACAATAAAGATAAATGGGAGGCGGTGAAATCTATAATACAGCAGAAAAAACAAAAAACATTAGCTGACAATCTCATAAATACGGATACATCTAATTCTATAAATGACATAAACAACTATTTTTCTAGCATCGGCAAGCAGCTAGCAGATAATATAATTAACTCCTCTTATTCAAACTCATTACCCTATAGAACTGACATTTCGACTAATTTAAATTCTATCGTATTACTTTCCCCGGATGAAGCTGAAATCGAAACATTAATACTTAACCTCAAGAATGACTGTGCTGTTGGTTGGGATTCCATACCAGCAAGACTTCTTAAAATGGCAAGACATGTCATAGTTCCTCAACTGACTAAGCTAATAGGGATCTGCTTTGCGCAAGGTGTTTTCCCGAGTTTTCAAAAAGTCACTAATAACACCTGTCTACAAGAGTGGATGTAAGGACGGTGTCGAGAACTACCACCCTATCTCGGTTCTTCCGACAATATCAAAAATACTTGAGAAAGTGCTCAACAGTAGGCTAATACAGTACTTAGAACATAATAAGATCCTGTCGGAATCTCAATTTGGCTTTAGGCGAGGGAAGAGCACCGAGGATGCTGTCAGCCAACTTATAGAACATATATCATCTTGTGTGGATGCTAATCAAAAATGCGTCGGCATCTTCCTCGACTTGGCTAAAGCTTTCGACACCGTCTCAATTCCTCTACTTGTGGATAAGCTGGAACATATTGGCATTCGAGGAAATGCTTTAGGGATCTTCAGAGATTTCCTCTATGATAGGACACAGAGAGTGAAAATTGGGGGACACATTAGCTCAGACGCCCATGTTGTATATGGCGTACCGCAAGGAAGTATACTCGGCCCGAGTCTCTTCTTGATCTACATAAATGATCTGTGTCAACAAACGCTTGCAAATGGCAAAATTTTCACATATGCTGATGATACAGCTCTTGTGTTTCATGGCGGGACTTGGGACGAAGTAATACAATACGCTGAGGTGGGACTACACAGGGTGAATCAATGGCTAAGAGGCAATCTCCTGACTGTGAATATTTCGAAATCGACACAAATTCAGTTCAGTTACTCCAAGATCAACCCCAAAAAAATTGAAATCAAATTACATGTATGTAACTCACCTCAGAATAATACAAGCTGTGCATGTCTGGCTCTAGGGAAATCGATATCAGTGAAATATTTAGGGGTTATTCTAGACGAAAAACTAAGCTGGCGCCAGCATATTGACCTTACCACCGCGCGTATTAGAAAATTAATTTGGATTTTTAAAAGACTCAGACAGGTGGCTGACCTTGAGCTATTACGCACTGTGTATTATGCACTAGCACAATCAGTTCTCGCATACTGCATTAGAGTTTGGGGTGGCGCGTGTAAGACGTATATGATTCGCCTTGAAAGGGCCCAAAGATCTGTCCTGAAAGTAATGACATTCAGGCCATTCAGGTTCCCCACCAAAACCCTATATGAGAAATGTCAAATATTAACGGTACGGCAGATGTATATTTTAGATATCGTCATCAAACAGCACCTTATCACGCCATACGATAATAGTGTTATAAAAAAACGCACCACACGAAACATCTGTTTAACAATTAAATGTCGAACCGCATCAGCTAGAAAACAACATAAGTATTTATCTTTTCATTTATATAATAAGAGAAACATAGTGCTTAAAATAAATCCTCTCACAATGAAGGAAGCTAAAAGTAAGGTTAAATCATGGCTACTTACGCATATATACTTTAACATCACACACCACATACCTACATTACACATTCACACACCACAAACACTACACACCATATTCACACACTACACACCATATTCACACACTATACCAATAGCACTCTTTTAAATTACTCCATTTTTTTTTTATTCATTGTTCCTCGTGTTTATAATTTTCTCTTTTATTTTCATTTTCTTTATTTTTTACTTTAATTTTTGTACTTGTGTTTTTGTTAAATTCTTATTGCATAAAACTCGACTCATATTATTGGGAGAAGACACTGGCTCCTGTAACACAGGTACTATACCTAGCGCAGGAGTCAGGGCCTCACTACTTTTGTTAAAACATATTTATGTCAATAAAGAATTATTATTATTATTATACCCTGCTCCTCATACCTTTAGAGGTCAATCTCTACACGTTTTCAGCATTCTCACATATCATGGCTTTCACCCACTGTTCTTGTAACTTGCCTTGTGTTTATTGAATAGTTATCACGAAAAAGTATTTCAATCACGTAACTTATCGATGGCTAAAATTATCTCTATCAATGCTGTAGATCATACACAATTTAAGATGGACACAATATTTTTTTTTTCTTAAATTTTTCGCAAACGTGTGTTCAGCACGATCTATTGTGTTTGACCGCCAAAGTTAAACTAGTTCTAGCTATGCAGAGACAAAAGAGCAAGGCAATAAACAAGAAACAGACAGACCGAGAGAAGTTGTTTGATGATTTGCCACCCAAAAACAATAAAAACCGAGTAGGTCGATGAATTTTATTTAGCACATGACTCTAAACTCTCCAGCGTAAAACTGGTCGACCAGGGTTTAAAAAACATCTGCTGTTTCTTACAAAAGTGCTACCATAACGGCCAAAATATAATGAGTGAAATTTGGGCATTATTTTAAGGAGACATTGTACTAAAAAAAAAAAACTGTCTCCTACATTTTAACGAGTTACGCGAGCATAATGGAACAGCTGATTTTTATTTCGCGATTCCACATTTGTTACCTTAGTGAAAGTTGTTCACAATGCTGAGTACAATGACCCTTTAAAATAATGCCCATGAACTCAATTTCACCCTGTAATTATATGGAACAATAATTATACAGGATTTTAACAGTGGTTTAGAACCATGTACAAAATTCACGGTAACTGTTTGCGCGTCGAAATCCCTTCCACCCTGATGACCGAGCTAGTATCTATGTAATGTGTCAGTGAGATAATTTTTAGTATAGCAATAAATACAGCTTAACTTTGACTAGATCAGATACCAGACATTATCTATAATCAAGGTAAGCCAGCGCCGCGCATTGCACTGCGGATCGCTAGCTACATTCATTTTGACGTGTCTTTTTTCCGCAGCACCAGCTAAGTTATCCGTTACTAGCTGTTAGCCGCGACTTCATCTACAATCCAGGATGAAATCAGCGGGATGGGTTTTAGTCAGAAAGAGTTTTTTTTTTTTGATAAATCATCCAATGACTTCTCCTGCTCTGGGTGGAGCGGAAGGGAGTGTCAGACTCTTACTGACTAAAACTCATCCATGTTCCTTCCTTAGCCCTTTATGTTCCGGGGTAGCGGTAACCCTTTCGGATAATCCCGCTTACCCGGCAGGGTTGGCCCTAAAGGGCCCCTTCATATGCTGACATCTCTTTGAGGCGCACGTGGAACATATACGCGCCGTCCGGCACGGGCCTGGTTCGCGCCTACAGTGGCCGGGAGTCGTCACGACTCCCGACGCCGACGCCCGGAGCGTCTCCCGCGGGACCGGAGGACCTTTCTCTCTCCCATCCCGCCACCTCCTTCACGAGCATGACTGCTTCGCAGAAGGACCTCCTTCTGCGAAGCAGTCATGCTTCGTAGTATTACTGACTACCTAGTCAGTAAGAGTCTGACACTCTCTTCCGCTTCACCCAGAGCGGGAAAAGTCATTTAATAATTTGTCATGGTTAAAAAAAGGATGAATAGCAGCCGATGTCTAGCACTATTTATTATTATTTATTTGTATAGCATTTTGACAAGTTATGTGAGCTTAAAGTATGGAATAGCTGATTTTATTGACCCCTTAAAATAATGCCCATGAATTCAATTTCACCGTGTAGGTATATTTTGGCCGTCACTTTTGTATGAGCAATGTCTTTATTGCTTACATTAATTCATGTGTATGTTTATAAATTATGTAAAAAAAAACATAATATTTTTTCATTTTTTACCACTTTCTTTGTTGCCTGTACGCATAATAAATGTGGTTATTAAACTTTAGTAAAGAATTCGCGTTGTTTTTTTTGTCAAATCTTATACCTAAAGCATTGCAACGCAAGGGCGGGTCGTTACTTAATAATATAATACGTTATGAATGATAGATAGGATGTGTTTATTGTGACGATAAATTAGCAGCTCTGTGTTCTAAGTTAGTATTGTTGCTTTCGTTGTAGTGTATAGACGTCTGTTGACCTATTTGTAACAATCAAGGTTAGTGTATCAATAAATTATTATTAATAATTTATTTGTATTTATAACAAACATTGTGGGTCAGTCGCGCAATTTTGCAAAATTGTGTTTTTTTTTAATTTAAAAAGGAGAAGATTATGCTCACGATAGAATGGCTGAACGGATCTGGATCCAAATTGGCACACAGATTATAACCTAGATTAAAGAAGCCACTCTGTTTATTAGCAGCAGTTAGTATTTATTTATTTATTGTTATTAAAAATAGAAGCAAAAAGGTTTATAGTTAAGATTAATGTGAACGTCAAAATTAAGAGTTTTTTTGTAATCAGTTTATGATCCGGGCTTCAAACCTATATCCCTCGCTATCGACACCCGTTAGAAATAATTAGTTAATTATAAAGCGCCATGTTAATAATCTGAAGGATTTAAGGAACTTATTAGCATAATAATTATTTTTTGCATAATTAGCCCATTATACACTTAATAAGCTCTTACTCATTATTATGTAAAATAATTATAACTTAAGTACTAACGACAAAAATGATATTCTGCGAAATAATTGTTATGGGTTTCCGATTATTGTTAACCAGCGGTTTCGCCTGCATGATCATTTCATGATCATTCATGGCCGGATGATATTATGATCCCGCGGGAACTTGTTACCGGGATAAAAAGTATCAACATTATGTGTTAATCGTATGAGCAATGGTGGCTTCGACATTTTAATTATTTGGACATAGATAGCTATGCTTTTATTTTTTATTCTGTTTGACATTTTCAATCTTTTAACAAAATAATTCCTCATTTTCTGTCATAGACACGCAAACATAATATGTACTTTTAAATTTACGTTACTAATTTAATACCTACAATAATACGCATAATTTTTAAATGTATATCTTAGAAACTTTGATTAATTATCTAAGCTAGATGCATACCATATTTGTAAGCCTCTTGGCATGACATGGCGCTACCAAAAATAACACCTGTATCTCTTTACCTATGTTACCAAATAAAAGTGATTTGATTTGTTTGGTGGCGCAGTGGTAATGCCTCCGTCTTACGAGTTTATAGGTTTAGGGTTCGAAGTTTCGAACCCAGGCCGGCAATTTTTGTATAATACATAATTTGGTCACCACTGTTCTCAAAACGGTAAGGAAACACATCGTGAGAAAACCAGCATGTCCTAAGACCTGGTACCTGGTAGATTGTAAGAGGAGGCCTTCCAGCAGTGGGGACATTATAGGCTGTGTATGTTATAAATGACATCCAGGATATAAGCTATCTGAGTACCAAATTGCATCCAAATCTGATCAGCAGGTCAGATAAGTAGTCGCTCCATGTAAAATACTGGTATTCAGCTGTATGCGGTTAGACTGGAACCCCATAGTTGGGAAAAGACGAGAAGATGAAGACATTCCGTAAGTACTTAGGCGCCAGGACCAATTCTCAATAACAATTTAGTCCAATTGAATGGCGCGTGCGACACATTTCTCGACCAATATATCCTGTCACTTCAATGAGAAAGTGCATTCGCGATACTGAAGACATAAATATAATCGACATTTTAAAAAGAATTTTATCTTCATTGTCACTACACTTTAGTTTATTACTGAGCTTGATATCTGCTGCTAATTAGTGCTCCATGTGTTTTGTGATTGTGGGTACGCGGCGTCAATGATCAATCTCCCTAGCCTTTTCCAAACTATGTTGGGGTCGGTTTCCAGTCTAACTGGATGCAGCTGAATACCAGTATTTTTAACATGCAGCGACTGCTTATCTGACCTCCACAACCCAATCAGTAACTGGGTAATACTATACCCTTTGGTAAGACTGGCTGTCAGACTTTCGGGCTTCTGGCTACCCGGAATGACTGTCAAAGATCCACGAGTGACAGCCGGGACCTTCCGAGGAACGGAGAAGTCTCGATAAGTAAAGATGGCCACCCATCCACGGACCAGCCCCGGCAAGCGCAGCTTAACCCGATGGATCGATCCGTGCGAATGTTATTACTTAGCCACGAGCTCTTTGAAATTGTACTCGGCATCAATGCATGTAAAAAAAAATACTACTTCCTGAATGATGAATCACTGACTGATTCCATAATCAGCCTATAATGTTCCCATTGTTGGGACACCGGCCTGTTCTAAGTGAGAGGGAGTGTTTGTTTTTGTTTTTGTTTGAGACCAGGACGTGAGCATAACCTTCTAAGGGTGAATTTCACCATAGAAACCGACCGCGATCGCTATATAAACCACGTTTAAGGTCTGCCAATGTCATTATTTTCTGTGGCATATTGACACTGACACATCTTGAACGCAGTTTAGATGTATTGATCGCGTTCAGTTTCATTGGTGAAATTCGCACTAACCAGAAGGACTTTTTCATTCGCCTGCCCTTATCCCAATTTAGTTTGGGGTCGGCGCAACGTGTCTTTTTCTTCCATACTTCTCTATTAGTCGTCATCTCGGTAGTCATTCCCTTTCTAGCCATATCATCCTTCTCACAATCCATCCATTGTTTCTTTGGTCTCCCTCTACTTGTATAGCCAACCACATTCATGCTCACAACTTTCCTGACAACATTTTCCTCATTCCTCCGCGTAACATGTCTATGCCATGACAACCGATTTCCACACAACTTTTCAGTCACCCGTGTCACTTTCAGACTTCCTCTTATGTACTCTTTCCGTATTCTATCCATTCGCGTAACACCACACATCCCTCTTAGCATTCTCATCTCAGCTGCATGCACTAACTAGAAGGACATGTAATTCTAAATTGGTATTTATTTGGTTGTAGATAGCTAAATAAAGATGCAGTGCGACTGTGATTACGTGACGACTGGGAACAAGAACCTGGAGGCTCACTACGACAACTGTCGCATGATGTGGGAAGAGCTGCATCCGGGGAAGCCGTATCCCAAGTAAGACTTTCTATTACACGCTTCCTGCTTCTAAACAAGAGATCTAAATAAAACTTGTTTTTATTTTCCTCTTAGATACAAAAGTAATATTTTTTCAACACATAACACATAATATTATAACTAATTTAACCCTTCACGCGTCACGCGCCAAATATGCACACGAGTGGCAGGTCTGCTAGCCATGATCTTGGACACGCCCTTTTTCGGACTTCTTCAAAGTCAAAGTCAAATTATTTGTTTCAAATAGGCTTAAGAGGCTTTTTTGAACGACAAAATGAACAAGAGGTAGAATTGATTCTAGTCGCCCATTTCAAAGGGTAGAAGAAACTTTTTTTTTTTTTTTTTTTAGCCTACACTGTCCCACTGCTGAGCAAAGGCCTCCCCCAAATCCTTCCAGACATCTTTCTCTTGAGCCACCTCGATCCATCCCTTGTGGTATGCGTCTAGGTCGTCTCGCCACCTCTTCCTGGGCCGGCCTCGACGTCACTCTTTTAAAATGTTATACAATGTTTTGTATACATAATCTTGCGTTGAAACCCCAATTTGTCGCTATTTTACTATAAAAACCTATAATAACTGTTAATTTGTATATTCGTAATCTGTATATTTCCATTGATGTTTACATTTTTAAAACGAAAAAAGAGTTTTGTTATTTTTCACTCGTTTGTTTGAAAGCCTTAGAATTCAAATTAGAATGCAAAATGTTATATCCAAACCTTACTAAAGTTACTGAGAAACAAAAATACGGCATCGAACAATTCCTCCGCATTGCTCTCTACTGATTATCTGGGACTGGCAGCATTGCCACGTTGAATGGTAATGCTGAGCCTCTGGCCAAGATAAAAGGCAGCCCTTGGGCCACGAGAAGTGTCGACGTGCCGTTTGGAGATGTCGTTGAACAAACAATGACCTTAGAACCTCAATGCCCGAGGATTTCAACCCTAACCGCCTCAAAGATAAAGGTTCTATTGGTAGAGTAGATTATGCGCAGTAGCAGAAGAACTTTATTATCAAGACCTTCTAACTTAGTAGACTACTGTGCTACTGGGCAGTTTCTTACGCCACTTCTTCTAAAGCATTAGTAAGTGATGAATGGTGGGCGTTTCAAGGGTTGTGACATATCATTTTGCCATTCAAAAAGTGCTGCTTTTCAGCTTAGTTTGAATAAATGGCGTGACTTACGGATTGTAGGTCTTAGGTTCGAATCGAACTCAGACCGGCTTTACTTAGTGCGAATTATTTCATCGCCACTGCTTTCTAACGGTGAAGGAAAACATCATGAGGAAACTGGCGTGTCCTAGAACCTAAAATTCGTAGACATGTGACATCTACCAACCAGCACTGGGCCTACGTGGTGGATTACAGCCCGTTTCATCTCACAGAGAAGAGCCCTGTGTCCCAGCGGGGGTTTTTTAGGCTGATGATACTATTCACTCTATCTGCAAACGGTGATTAACTATTTTATTGTAGCCAATAGATATTCAGGAAACTATTCCACAACCATGAATCATTTTGTCTTTTATTTCAGTTATTTGTACTTTGCAGGAACAGCGATGGTACCCTCAAGCTGCCAAACAAACACCTGCAAGAGCTGGATGTGGACATCCTGTATCATTTAGGATATGACACGCACAACTTTGACCTTCCAGCATTGTTTGGAGATGTTAAAGTGAGTTCTTTACTTATTAAATGAATGATGACTAAAAAATTTTCTTTGAGTCAGCTAGATTATGAAAAAACATATTGGTCACATTTTTTTTTTCACGATCAAAAGATTACGTCTATTCATTGTGTTAAAATGTGGCATGACGTCACTCTTATGTAGATTTTATACTGAGTTGTGAGGCAGCGCACCCCCACTCCCCAAATTGATTGCGTTTTATCTAAATATTTTTTTTATTAATATGATAACGCAAAAAATAAGTGTCTAATATTTTTTTATTATCTGACTGACGGCCTAACTATTTCTTTTTCATTTCTTCTCATCATCCCTATTGATATTTTCACAAACAAGGCGTAATTACGTAAAATGATAACAGTAGTAATAACAAAACAACTGGAAAAACAGCATAAAATCAGTCATCATCTGCCCAGCCTTTTCCCAACTACGTTCAGGTCGGCTTCCAGTCTAACCGGATGCAGCTGAATACCATGAACTGCATGAAATCAGTGACACATCATTAAGGAAGTTATCAATTAACTTTTCTCAACAAATACATATTTAGTTAGAGAAGAGGTCCGTCCCAGTAGTGGAAACATTATATGATGTATGGCTGATTATGTTATCTTTTTCTTTTCATGTGGTTAGTGACCAACCTGGTGTCAGAGATTTTATGTTGCCCATGGTCCTCTGGCTTAGCTTCACATGCTGTTGAGAAACATCTCTTAAACATGCCGGTTTCCTAACGATGTTTTCCTTCACCGATTTTTAAGCAAGTGATTATTATACAATACGCACTTAAATCCGTAAAATTAGACGTGCGCGCCTTGGGTTCGAACTCGAGACCTGTGACTTGGCAGTCCTACGGTAACACCACTAGGCTATCACTGCTATTGATTATATGTATTATGTTATTTAGTTTTATACCCTTTATTTGCAAGCTGTAGTGCGGTTTTACATTTCACTTGACACAATTGATTTATGCATGAGACCGTATCGGATTCTTCTGACTGCCGACATTTTTTGAAATAGTTGAACCTAAGTTAAACAACCATGGTCAGCAAGATTGTCCGATTACCGCTGCTCCAGCGCAAGCAGCAGCAGCAGGAACATGGATGGGTTTTATTCAGTACGAGTCTGACAGTCCCTTCCGCTCCACCCAGAGCAGGAGGGGTGATTTGATGATTTCCCATCCATGAAAAAAAAACCTTAACAGCCATAGAATATTGCATGAACATGTCGCATCATGTCTTAACATGATAGGAAATGTTCCGGTAACGTTGTAGCTTATCACATTATGTGTCACTAGGTACAGTTTGACCTTCAAAATAAAATGCTGTTTATGATAACGCAGTAATCTTAAAAGTAATAAATTGCATTAAAGTGCATTGTATCGATTAACTACTCAAGTTTGCCCTTATCAATAACGTTATCATTTATCATTAAGTTCGTTATCATTGCTAGTTGAAGCAACTGAATATCTGCTGTCACTATGAACACTCTTACGTCATCAGGGTATAGGAGTCCACTGTTGGATAAAGGCCCCTCAATTTAAATTTACTCTCAATCAATCTGCTTCGCCTTTTCCCAACTACATTGGAGTCAGTCAGTCAATTTAAACTACTCTAATTCTACGTATTATTATAATAATTGAATTATTAATATATGTATTCTTTTTTTTAAATGTATTTTTATATAATTAACTACTCTCATCCTTCCATATCATCAATTTGCCTGTTCTAAGAACTAAAAGTAAAAGAAATATATATCTATAGGGTGAGATTAAATTCATGGGCATTATTTTAAGGCGTCATTATACTCATCATTATGAACAACTTTCACTATGAGAACAAATTTGAAAATCGCCCAAAAAAAATCAGCTGTTCCGTACATTTGATGAGTTATGCGAGCATAATGCATGGAACAGCTGATTTCACTCTGTATATACATTTGTATAGTGTCCAACCAGCAGACACTTAAACAGCAAACATTTATAAGTTACTGGTTGCTTTCTTCATCTACAACCATTTTTCCAACACGATCATTTTTAAACTTTAGGTTGGTACAGACGCCAGCACATCAAGCTATCCCTAACTGTCAAATTTTCTCAATTAAAAATGAACCTTATGCCTTTACAATAAAGTTGAAATACTATCAAAGAAATTTGACAGATTGTGGTAACTTGATGTGCTGGCCTCTGTACAAAGAATTGCCTAAAGCAACACCGTCAAACATGAGATATATTAAAACACATCAGGCGGTCGATTCTATAAAAATCTCACTGTGATAACTTAGATGGAGTGTGCGTGAGATGAACTGTCGTTCCACCTAATCCTGGTGACTGACCCATTTTTTTTGAGGGTGGGATATCATCAAACGACTCCTCCCGCTCTGGGTGGAGCAGAAGGGAGTGTCAGACTCTTACTGACTAAAACCTATCCATGTTCCTTCCTTAGCCTTTATGCTTGCCTGCATGCCTTTATGCCGGGGTGGCGGTAACCCTTTCAGACAATCCCACCGAGGCGATGAGATTTTTACAAAATAGCACTACTATCAACGCAAGCTCATAAATTAATTTAAACTTTATGTATTTCCAGTTCGTCTGCATGGGCGGGACCAAGCATCGAATGCGAGAGTTCGCGCAGTACATGACGGAAGTATTGAACCTTCCTAACAAGGGTGAGAAGCTGGTGAATCTCACCAAACACTCGCAGAGATACGCCATGTTCAAAGTGGGGCCCGTTCTGTCAGTTAGCGTGAGTAATTGTTTTTTAAAATAATAATAATATATCATTTATTTCAGGTAACAACGACCTATAACATACATACCTTACAGACTAACATACATATATATACAAATCCACAAAAATAAAAACTATTGTATACGAAGTGACGGCGTCGCGTAGCCTTCCGCGGAATCGCCGATACACAACACCTTTCGGCCAAAACTCTTCCTTGAGGGACGTCTCTATCGAGGGTCGGAGCTCGCACCACAAACGACTTGAAATTGCTAGAATCAGCCTGAGCTACGCTCGGCGGGATTGTCCGAAAGGGTTACCGCTGCCCCGGAACACATAAGGCTACAAGAGGAACATGGATGGGTTTGTGTCAGTAAGAGTCTTACACTCCCTTCTGCACCGCCTACAGCAGGAGGAGTCATTTCACGATTTCCCATTCTTGAAATAAAAAGCTTTACAGCCATAGAATATTGCATGAACATGTTGCATCATGTCTGAACATAAAAGGAAATATTCCCGTAACGTTTGAGCATATCAGTCTGTCGATTCTGTCAAAGTCTCACCGAGAAGTGAGCTGTCGTTTCATATAATGCTAGGAGTTGACACTATTGACAGCTAACTAAACCTCACTTCACCTACGTTTTTTCGGTGATATTTTTACCGAATAGCACTTCTGATATGTGCCACTACGATATGGCCTTCAAAATAAAATGCTGTTACTATCGCAATAATCTTCACTGTAATAAATTGCATTAAAGTGCATTGTACATGATTACCTAAGCTACGTTCGTGTAAAGGCCAACGCAGACTGGGACGGGATGGCAAAGTATTTGCCGTCAGTCAGCGCACACTAGCCGCTTAGATACCGCGGCATTCCAGCGCCTAGCCACGACAAAGCATGCCTCGGCACCTCCTGCTGACCGATACATAAATAATGGCGTGCATCCCCCGCTTCTGTACCTTCCCCCCGACCCTTGCTCGAGCCAGTCCACGTTGCCTCCGAGCCTGCTTTAGTATTAAGTACCGCCGATCCAGCTTGTCCCTTGCTGTCCTCTCCTGTGCTGTCCATACGGGTGATTTACATAATTGCAACTACTTGAATTTTTTTGTGGATCTAATGTGTAAAACCCCCTTAATAAGAGCAACTTGGTAAAGTAGAAAGAAAAATATAGCTTGAAATAATAAAATGAAGGGGATGCCCTTACTTTGGTTAGATATATATGTAGATGATCACTAAATATTTTTTTGTTTAAGAGCTAATTATTATATATATAATATTGTTTTGTCAGTGTTCACATCAGAAAATAATGACACTGAGCTCTTAAACATGTTTTATGTTCTGATCGCGTTCATTTTCTCTCCCTTAGTGAAACTATTCTTAAACAAAAAAGTATTTATTTCGACTAATAATTACTACCGGACTGGGTCGGACAGTAGGTTTTTTGTCTTCATTTAGGCACCACAGTTATGTAGATCTTTACATCAGAACCATGTAAAAATTTTATGGACCGCTGTCATCATTCACAGCATGGCGTTGGCATCCCATCAATGACGACCCTCCTCCAAGAAGTGATCAAGCTGGTGTACTACGCCAAGGCCAAGGACCCCATCTTCTTCAGAATCGGGACCTGTGGAGGCCTCAACATACCGGCTGGCTCCGTCGTCGTGTCCTCCTTCGGGCTTAACGGGAACTTGGAGAAGACTTATGATGCTGTGAGTAAATGGTTTTTAGCGCTACAAGTCGCCGCAAGTACATCGTGAGGAAACCAGCATGTCTGAGAGATATTTCACAACAGCATGTAAAGCTAAGTCAGAGGCCCATGGGCAGCATAAAAACTCTGACACCGGGTTAGTCACTAACCACACGAAAGGGAGAAGAAGCGCTACAAGTTTGTTTTGGCGCGTGGCCAACATCGGAACTTAACTCGCCATTTTGGTTTTTTAATACCTTTCACAAAACCAGTGTACAGTCAACAGCAATAGTAGCTGATCAAAATCAGAAATTCAATACTAATGAACGGAGTTCACGAATATATGGCAGCTGTACTAGTAGTAAATGTTTGGTATAATTTCCAATCACAAACTTTTGAATCACTCTGACGCCACACAGGTCTGACGCGAACTCCGTTCTTGAGCATCGAATTTCTGATTTTGATCATATACTTTTGCTGTTGACTGTACAAAGAGAGAGAGAGAGAGGGAGAGAGAGAGCAGTGGTGGCTTAGTGGTATCGGCCCTGACTTACGAGTTTTAGAAGTCGTGAGTTCGAACCCAGGTAGTCAGTTTACCTTGTGTATTTAATTTCATCACCACTGCTCTCAAAACGGTGACGGAAAACATCGTGAGGGAACCGGCGTGTCCTAGAACCAAAACTTCGAAGACATGTGCCATCCACCCGCACTGGGCCCGCGTGATGGATTATAAAAGGGAAAAATGAACAAAACGTGAAGCGGCTGATATCGACTGACGTTGGCTATTTGACACGGTCAAAATATAAAATACGAGTAATATGTACAGACGCCAGCACATCAAGCTATCCCTAATTGTCAAATTTTCTCAATTAAAAATGAACCTTATGTCTTTGCAATAAAGTTGAAATACTATCAAAGAAATATGACAGATTGTGGTAACTTGATGTGCTGGCCTCTGTACATCACAAAAAAGGCCTCTGTACATCAGAAAAAGAGTCTTAAAAATTCCGATCACCGTACAGAAGTTAAATATTATGCGAGGATATAATTTGTAAAATTGAATTTAATGTTAAAAATCAAATGGAATACGTACTGTATTCCATTTGATTATTTTTTGATTCCAATAATCTTTTACGTCACGTTTTTAATTTAATTCCGCGTTTTGACAATTCATTAAAAAGTAAAGTTATTGACTACCCTGTCAAATACCCAATGTCATGACTGTACGTTCCTAGAATAGCAATCAGCTATGATTTGACTTTGATTGTCCTACAAACTATTGTAATCATTGCATTGAAAGACGAAGAAAGTCAAATATCCAAGCCTGCGTATCGTATAATCTTATATACCTATTTATTATGTTTGTATCACAACAACTCTAGGAACTGTAGGGAAAACCCCACAATATTCAATGTTCCCCTTAATGATGAATTTAAATCCGGTCACAATCTTAATGACAGGCTAATCATTATGCATGTACAATCGCCAGCACATCAAGTTACCACAAACTCATTTTTTCTCAATCGATTTGGAACGAAAAACTTTACCATTTAAAGTTTAAAATCATTTGGAGAAATCTGACAGTTTGGTATATCTTGATCGCGACCGTAAATTACTTGCGTAGATATGCATTTTAATCCATTGCATACTATGATGGTTGGGACCGAAAGGTTCAACCTGATACCGACCAGCTAATTGCAAAAAAAAAAACCTTAAAAAAATTTGAATGTCGGCTTCCAGTCTAACCGGCAGCAGCTGAATACCAGTATTTTACATGGAGCGAATCAAATAAAACATGTTGATAGCATCAGCTGCACTTAAAAAAACATGGTTAATCTTGCTTGGCGCGTAAAAGATAATTATAAAATGACGTTGTATCTTTCAGCCGGTCTTAGGCAAGACCCGCAGATGGCCCGCGGTCCTGGACACGCGGGTCAGTCAGGAGGTACACTCGATGGCTTCCGACAGCGATAACTTCGGCACTTACATCGGAGGTACAATGGCCGCTGATGACTTTTACAGAGGTACTTTATAATTAAACTCATACTTGAACTTGTTGATTTAATTTTATAACTGGCTTTTGACTGCGACTTCGTCCGCTTGGAGTTCGGTTATGTCGCAACATCGGAAGATATTTTTGAGTCAAAAAGTAGCCTATGTCCTTCCCCGAGATGCAATCTATCTCTCTGCCTCAATTTAACGAAATTTTAGGCGAGAAAAGGTTACATACAAACAGAATTACTTTCGAATTTATAATATTACACACATCAAAAGTGTCTAGGGATCAACATATATTTTTGCAATAACTTTTCTCTTGATTGATATTAATTTAAATTTTCTTTAAGGATTCATCAAATAAAGTGTTTTCGTTTGTCACAGTAACGATAAACCAAGTCACCTTTGCATTAATAAAGAAATTTGCCATTTTCCTAATAAAGGGATTTTTGACATTTGAACCACTAACATTAAAGTTCGAAAAAAAGACTGAAATAACAGTTTTCTTTAAAATTTTATTGGGTAACTTAAACAATTAATAATCCGTGTTTCTACCGCGAACACTAACAACACAAGAACATCGGTTTGGCATACTCAAAATGAGTTCATCCAAATCACGCTGTGGAATGGCCGCCCATGTTCGTTGCAACAACAAAAAAAGGTCTTCTTGCAACTGGATACCCTCCATATTCGGCAGAGCTCTTCTCTGTAGCATATCCCATGCATGCTCAATCGGGTTCAAGTCTGGCGACTGAGCAGGCCAGGGCAGGACATTGATGTTAGCTGCGGCGAGAGTCTGTCTTACAACTCTTGCGGTGTGCGGTCGTGCATTATCATGCATTAACTGAAATAAGGGACCGATTTGCACTTGTAGAGGAACGATGACGTCAGATACAATCGTCTCAGCATAAATTTGAGCGTTGAGGTTGCCTCTGATCCAAATCAACTCAGTTCTTCCGCCGATCCAAATACCCGCCCATACCATGATGGTTCCACCACTATAAGGATGGACTTCCTGGCAGGATTTTAATCGCTGTTGGCGTCCAGGGGTTCTCCAGTGTCGTATACGTCTTGTATCCGGTCTCATACCAAAACGAGACTCATCAGAAAAGCACACGAAACGCCATTGTTCTTCTGCCCAATTTCTGTGTTCAAGAGGCAATTGATATCGAATCCTACGATTGTGCATTGCTATAGGTGGTACCCGTAGCGGTCTTCGGGAATGAAGGTTCACTTCATGCAAGCGGTTTCTGACTGTTTGGTCGCTAATTAAGTTCCCTGAAGAGTGATGAAGCCTCACGGCTAACATCATGGCGGTTATTGTTGGAGCTCTTCGAGTTAAGATTTGAATGTATCGGTCTTGTCTCCGTGTGGTGCAGCGATACCGTCCTTCATGGCGCTCAGCCACGGTACCAGTGCTTCGGTAACGTGTCCAAAGTCGACTGATAACACTCTGACTTGTATTCAGAGCTAAAGCCACAGTACGTTGCCGGGAACCAGCTTCTATCATTCCCACGGCTCTGAGCATTTCTTCCCTGCTTAAATGACGTCGCCGCTCCATAATAACGTTGGTTTTAATCAGTAGTAGGGAAACAGTAGCACTAATAATGTCTTCAATGCGTTGTATGTTTTTATAGGGAAAATATTGACAGCTGATTTTCATCTTTTACTCGAATTTGATTGACAGTTCCTGTTTCAAATTATGAAATGCACCAAAAAGGATCCATATAAATTTATAAAATCATAAATTTATTACAAAGCCACATCTCAATCTCAAGAAATCCGCATAAAAATGCTTGATCCCTAGACACTTTTGATGTGTGTAGTTTGGATAATATTCCAATTTGTTCATGCTTAATGTTTTTTTTATTCTTTTTACCATTTGTTATATTTAACAACGCCTTAGATTATTTAAATCTGTTATTTTGAATTATATGTATTTTAAATAATTAAGTAAATAAGAAAAAAAACATGATTGTATTGAACATGTAAATAACTTATCGTATGGCTATCTAAGGGGGCCAATCACCACCATTGGGATAATATACACACTGAAGTAATATCAAACTAATACTGCTTTAACGTTGTGGTTGGTCCCTTGATCTCTTTTATGTGTTTTGGCATAGAAATATATTTCTTATAAAATTGGTCCCCGATCGTCAATTTTATTTAAAAAAAATCAATTTCTTTTTGTTTTTAATTGTGAAGTAATTATTTTACAAATTAAAAATCTCCATCATTCCAGGTCAAGCCCGTTTAGACGGTCCATTCTGCGACTACAGCGAAATAGACAAGATGTCTTTCCTGAAGACCCTAACCAACCTCGGAGTACGTAACATTGAGATGGAAGCCACTGCTTTCAGCGCTTTTACTAGGGAGGCTGGAATAAGAGCCAGTATTGTGTGCGTTACTTTCCTCAACAGACTACAAGGAGACCAGGTTTGTAAATCGGCTGATAGATGGCGCTGTTTTAAGTTTTAGTTCTTGTGGATTTTGATAGATGGGGTTAGCAAAATTAGAGAAATATTTTTTTAACTTAAAGCTGAATATTGAATATCTATTTGTCGGCAATATGCTGTGATAACTGCTTCAATGGTCTAGTGATCGCAACCGCGACTGCGACTAGCCATAGCTCTGAAATGTCGATTGAACCCAGCGTTGCCAGATTTCTTTTTTCCAAGTTGGGATTTTGGAACTTATTGAGTGAATATGGGATTATTTCGTCCAAAGTGGGACATAGTAAAAAACCGTTTATAATTAATCATATATTATTCGTCTTCTGAATAAACAAATATTAAAAAAAAAACATAAAAATCATAAAAGTTTTATTCATAAGAAAATATGGCGTAACACAAGCATTAGGTTGCTGCTTTTTTTTTAAGGCTGGGAAATCATCCAATGACTGCTCCCGCTTTGGGTGGAGCGGAAGGGAGTGTCAGACTCTTACTGACTAAAACCCATCCATGTTCCTTCCGTAGCCCTTTATGTTCCGGGGTAGCGGTAACCCTTTCGGACAATCCCGCTTACCCGGCAGGCTTGGCCCTGAGGGGCCCCTTCATATGCTGACATCTCTTTGAGGCGCGCGTGGAACATATACGCGCCGTACGGCACGGGTCTGGTGCTGATCGGACGGTGAGTCACCCATTACTCACCGTCCGCAGGCCCGCGCCTACGGTGGCCGGGAGTCGTCACGTGGCTCCCGACGCCTGGGGCGTCTCCTGCGGCGGCTGGGACGGGAGGACCTTTCTCTCTCCCATCCCGCCACCTCCTTCGCGAGCAATTAGGTTGCAGCTTAGCTTAGGACGATACGGCGAAATGTCCAAGGATATTATTATTATTATTAATTGCATTCCACAATGTGTACTTAGGTGGTAAGGTAGAAATTGAGATCATTACGGACCCTGTCGGGTACAGCAAAAAATAGTAGGAGAAAGGAAGCTATAATTAACTTACAACCTAATAAAACCTAACAATACCATATTATGGATGCCTTATACATCCACAATTTTCAGCAGTTCGAAGTTTTATTTCTTGCCCAGTTAGTGGTAATAGTCTCGACCGTGCAATAACAATAGGCTACGTAAAGTTTATAAAATAGAACTGTTTTTCTTTCCAGGTGACGCCGAGTAAAACCATGCTGACGGAATGGCAGAAACGACCCATGATCGTCGTAGGAAGATACATCGCGAAGTATTGTGACAAGAAATGACTATATTAAACAGAGGCGTAATTACTTAAATAATATATAAAATCTTTATTTTTGCATAAAATATGGTAAATATAAGTAGTTTAATACAATGTGCTTATTCATTTAAGCATGAAACAAAAATATCTTAAAATAAGACTATATACAAAATCAATACTACTAAAATCATGTAAATAAGTAAAATCATGTACTAAAGTCATATTTAAAATGACATTATACAGGGTGAGTTTTAATTAATAGGCAATATTTTAAGGGTTCATTGTACTCATTATTATGAACAACTTTTACTATGGGAATACATCTGAAATCATCTGTTGTCTTTCATTACAATGACTCCTTATAATACTGCCTATGAATTCAATTTCACTCTGTATAATTGAATTACTTCTTAGATCATATTTGGATCTTTCCTTATAATTTAAGAATCCGCTAATCGTGAACAACAAATAATTTGAGAGCTATTTTTAAATTGCTTTTTATTACGTATTTTAGTAAATGAGTTGATTAAAATAAGCTTAAAATTCACACGACAACGAAATTATTTTGTAAAAATCTTGTTCTTCTTCTTCTTGTACGTTTTGTAAAACTCAAGTGAAATGAGCTTGAAGTGAGCAGTCATTCCACCTGATGCTCGGGATGACACTATTGGCAGTAAAAGTTCAAGCCTTCACCAATGTTTAAGCTTTATAGAACCGATCGACTGGAATTATAAAGAAAAATGGGTGTGTAACGATTGACATAATAACAAAAGTTCTAATGATCATAAGACCTAATTTCATTTAATTTTTTTTTTTAATATAACGGTCAAATGATATAATGAATTATTGATATAATTTCATTTTACCTAATTTCATATGGTATAATGAACAGTTTATATAATGCACATTTGAAATAATATTCAATTAATATAATATTCAGTTGCTATAATATTCAAAATCCATAGGTAACTTTTAATATAATTTAGAAAATCTACTAAAGATCCTTCCACCTGCCACCCTCAAATAAGGTTACCGGGAGAAACTAGATACAATCTGGAATTTAGGGCACACCGACTCGGACAGGTTAGGTTAGAAGGCCACCATCCCCTTCGTGGTTATTATTTTATAAACCACCCAGAAGGAGGAGCCCCGCGAAGCGGGGCTCCGTCGATCAAGCCCACTCTCAACGTTGCATAGAATATTTTAAGGTTTGTTTAGGTGCCATTTCAGTTAGGTTAGAACTGTGACCATTAAACATAAAAATTAGGTCAAAGGAACATTAGGTCAAATGAATGAATGAATATATAAAAAATGAATATTATACATAATGAAAATTATATAAAATGAACGTTATACTAAATGAAATTAGAGTAAATGAAAATTATATCAAATATACCATTAGATCATATGAAATTAGGTTAAATGTTATTATAGCAAACATTACACACCCAAGAAAAATACATCAAATATAACTATGTAACTAAGCCTTGTTTTTTTATCCCTACACAGTCCACTTTATAATCTTCTTAAAGCTAATTACAGGAACTCCTCTGAGATTAGGATATAGACAGATAGTAACATATTATACGTCGCTCTACCGACTGTTTCTCTAAAACTAATGCTTATCATAGGGATGACGACAGAGTAAGAAAAAAGAAATTATATTTAGTTCGTCAGTCAGATAATTTAAAAATATTAGACAAAGTATTTTGTGTTTTATAATATTAACTAGCTTCCGCCCGCGGCTTCGCCCGCAAAATATGTCGACAAATTATACACATAAACCTTCCTCTTGAATCACTCTATCTATTAAAAAATCCCGCATCAAAATTCGTTGCGTAGTTTTAAAGATTTAAGCGTACATAGGGATATAGGGACAGAGAAAGCGACTTTGTTTTATACTATGTAGTGATAAAACATGACTTAGATAGAACGCATTTAAGTTGGGGAGTGAGGGCGCCCTACATCACAACTCAGTATAAAATCTACATAGACGTGACGTCATACCACATTTTAACACATTGTATCAACGTAAACATGTAATTTCGTGAACAAGAAAAAAAAAAACTTGTCCAAAATTTTTTGTAAAATTTACTTGACGGACTGAAATAATTTTTAGTCATAATACATATTGCAGCGTACCGTAGAAATATTTGTGTTATATCCGACTATGCCAGGAGAAGCTCGTGGCTTAGCCGTATAGGTCGATCCATCAGGTTAAGCTACGCTTGCCGGGGTTGGCCGTGGATGGGTGACCATCTTTACATACCGAGACTCCTCCGTGCCTCGGAAAACACGTTCAGACGTTGGTCCCGGCTATCATTTGTGCATCTTTGATAGTCGTTACGGGTCGTCAGAAGCCCGAAAATCTGACAGCCAGTCTTATCAAGGGGTATTGTACTGCCCAGTTACTGGGTTATGGAGGTCAGATAGGCAGTCGCTACATGTAAACACTGGTATTCAGCTGTAACCGATTAGACTGGAAGCCGACCCCAACATAGTTGGGAAAAGGCTAGGCAGATGATGATCCGACTATGTCAGGAGTGTTATGATCTTATGTTAAAGTTTCGTTCACAATACGACATGAACACCAGAAAGCAGTGATAGCCTAGTGGTGTGACCGTCGGACTGCCAAGTCACGGGACTCGAGTTCAAACCCAAGGCTCTGGTTTTACGGGTTCATGTGCGTATTGTATAATTATCACTTGCTTAAAAAACGGCGAAGGAAAACATCGTGAGGAAACCAGCATGTCTGAGAGATATTTCTCAACAGTATGTGAAGCTCAGTCAGACCCATGGGCAGCATAAAAACTCTGACACCAGGTTAGTCACTAACCATCCCCCCGACCCTTGCTCGAGCCAGCCCGCGTTGCCGCTGAGCCAGTAGTTTTAAAAAACCCCCGATCCAGCTGTCCCTTGCTGTCCCCCCCCAGCGACGCCCTAAGCCGAGGTCCGAACCCCGCAGGGGGTGCCCTTAGAGTGTAGTCGCTTAGTTTTGTAAGTTAGGTTTAGTTTTTATTAAGCCCTGGCTGGAGGCTACAATTCTTTTGTGGAAACCACAGACAAGCCCGGTTAAGCAGTAGACAACCCCTTGGTTGAACTGCGAGATGCAATTTCAAAAAAAAAAAAAAATATTCACTAACCGACACACGAAAGAAGAAGAAGACCGGAAGGCGCCCTCTGTCGGCGTGACTACGCTTTCAGCTCTGCGAACAATAAATAAGATACGAACACGACAATCGCGTTATGCGCAACGCTCCTTTTTAGTTAGGACGCGGCCTTATTAACCCTCTCAGTTTATGGAAAATGTTTCAAGTGTACGTATTTATGCTCGGTCGCTTTTATAATGTATGCTTTTATGAGCTAATACATGCTTTAAGTGGCTTGTGTTGCGTAAAACACCACATGTGGATTAAGTTATGTTATGTCGGCAGGACTTATGGTGTTTTCCATATTAAGGAGGAACACGGGTATAAATTCAAGTGAGATATTACGGATATTTAATGCTGCTTCATTGATGAATAGTACTTTATTTATTTTTTTATATTTGCCTAATACTAATGATCTTAAAATTGAGCATTTACAAGTTTCCACTGAAAAACGCTAAAATAAAAAGGAAAATAAATTACTTATAAGGCCTTTTTTTGAGGTACGATAGATAGAACGTCTCAGATACATTAACTCATGTGAAGAAAATAACAGATACTTGGCAATGTATCTCCAAAATTAGATACCGTGTATTTTTTTCTACATCCTACTTGTCCTCTAAGGAGAATGAAAGAGAATACAAATAACTAACTAATTTAATTGAATACATTTATTTTTGCCAAGCAAAGGGTTAAATAACTTATTATATATGTATTTGTTTTATTTAAAAATTAAACTTAAATTACTAGACAATTGGGTATTTGGCAGGGTAGTATTTTTATGGCATATTCAAATGTGACGTCACAGATTTTTTTAATCAAATGGAATACTTATTAACATTAATTCCAATTTTCCAATTATATCCTCGCAAAATATTTAATTTCTGTACTGTGATGGAAGTTTTTAAGGTGAGTGGTATTATTTCTATGTGATTTAATATTTTATTGTAGACCGTGTCATGCATTTCAGAAGACTGGCAGTATAGAATGGCAGATGGTTCAAATTTTAAAAACTCTTTCCACGCTAGCGAGCAAAATGCAATTTTGGGCTCAGATTTCGAATGACAAACAGACTCTTTCCGAGCCTGTGAAGTGAAAAAATAATTTTCGAAATCGGTCAACTTTAGAAGATAGAGAGACCGACGAAAATTAACAAAAACGTCGATGATAAAGAATAAAAAAACGAATACACAGAGTTGTATTATTAAAAAATACACAGAACTAAATATAGAATCTCCTCCTTCTTTAAGTTGGTCAAAAACAGTATACTTGATTTCCATTCTGAGCAAAAAATACAAGAAAGCCGTTTGCTATTCTTTTCCATAACGTAATTTACTCTAACAACACATTGACAAAATGCATATAATAAGCGAAAAAATACATAAAAGGTTCCCTAATTGAAGGTTCGCCCATAATACATAGTCCTATGTATTCGGCTAACTGTATTCACGAGATGCTGAGCAAAAAATTCTTCTTGTCATTATTCTGTGGGTTTTGTCAAAACGGTTTGCGTCCCGTCGTGAGAACAAATGAATTTTAGTAAGTGGATTTGCAGACGGCCGATTTTATACTTGTTTCTTTTTTTTGAGGCTGGGAAATCTCCAAATGACGCCAACCCGCTCTGTGTGGAGCGGACACATAACTGATGACCCAGTGACTTGAGCTAGTTGTCATTGAAACGCTTATAATGTGTGATAACTTTTATCTATAGTCTAAATAATTATGACAGTTTTTTTTTTTTTTGAGATGGTTGGAAATCGTCTTATGACCCCTCTCGCTCTGGGTGGAGCAGAAAGGAGTGTCTCTTACTGACTATAACCCATTCATGTTCCTTCCTTAGCCCTATATGTTCCGGGGTAACGGTCACCCTTTCCGACAATCCCGCTGAACCGGCAGACTCGGCCTTAACGGGCCCCTTCCTCCATGCAGACATCTCTTTGAGGCGCCTCTCTCTTTGTATGAATCGACGATAGTGGGACCGATTCATTCGGGCGTGCTGTAGTAAAGCGGTATATTGTCAATATGTTCCATTGACGGTGTTATGGGGTGAAAATACCCATGATTATTGAACGTTATGTCAGATTTTGGTTCATATGTAGGTTATCGAGAATTGAATCGTGGCTGTCCGTGAAGGAAATTCGAGTTTTCGCGCCAGTTTGGATTCTTCCTTAAAAGTTAATTGACTCTATCGTCTCGAGTATCGACGATATACATATATGTATATACAATATGGAGACCACATACATATATGCAAAAAAATTAAACCACAAGTAATATTAGTACATACAAGTATGGCAAAATTAAAAATTGAATTCACAACCGTAAATAAAAAATGAAAATGAAACACAATTGATTTCAAAATGCTTACTTTTAATTTCTACAATCTAATACAATAACAACTTATACATACTTAAATTAAAAGACTATCTAACTAACTAGATATACAAATAAAACCACGTGACCAGAGGGCTGGATTGTTCTTTGGCCAAAGAATTAGCATTGCCATTCAACGTGGCAATGCTAATTCTTTTGCCAGTCTTCTTGGCACGTTTCCTGATGACAGCGATGCGAATGAGTACTTCAACGCCTAAGTGACCTTTTTGTCTTTTTTGGATTTATTTCAAAATAAATTGAATAATAATTAACACTGTTTTGACAACGTGCCTTAACCCCAGAATAGCCGCAACGATGCACGCAGGTGCCAAGTTCATTGAATAATTGTTCTATAGTAGTACAATTCACAAGAAAGAGAGAGAGAGTGTTCAAATAGGTGAACATTAAATCTCTACTTATTGAGTGAATTACAGAACCGATTTCGTTATTTTTTTTTGTATATTGCCAGAACAGGCGATGGCAAATATGTGGTTTCATTTATTGCCTAAATGTGGTCTCTTTATTGTATATAAAATATATTTATTCCTTATATCATCCCCCACTTCCATTTGCTCCCTCGTTTGAATTTGGCTAGACTTGTGACAAAATACAAGTCGTTAGCGAAGATGGTTCGTTTAAAAAAGATCGTCTGCAAGACCCTTTTTTTGCAGGTTCACCCTGATGTTGACTTAGCCTTAGCTCATAAATTTTGTGTTTATAATAAACTAGTGGAAGCAATTTTCATGACAAAAGAACCAAATTCTGAACCACAGAAAAGCGTACCGTCAGCATCCACAGCCTTTCTTCTTATTTTTTTTTTAATGAAACTAACAAAATGTTGGCGTAACGTATATGGGGTTTGCGACCACTTAAACCTCCGCCTGTGTACCTACTTTCGCTTTGATAGGTGAGCGGAGAGAACTGCTACGAAACACAATGGGTTTTCTTGTATTTTCTGCAGAGCATAACGTCCTGGGTAAGATTCCTAGATTAGGCAGAATGTTATTGGGTTTTTCTATCAAGAGTTTCTCAATAGCAGCCCGGAGACTGGATTTGTGCCCGGTTGATGACAATAGGCTCGCCCTCTATTACTTGGGACTTACATAACTGGCGAAATATGGGTGTACTACAGCTACATCTCTGTCTAACCCTCCGGGAAAATACAATTACGATGTTATGTAACTGGACTATGAAGCACAATTTTCACCACTACCCCGCTACGCCGTAGTCGCGTAGACGCGCCGTAGCTCGTAGACTTGCTACGTGACTCAGTGTTGTGGGCGTAGCAAATTAGAGTCAGATTTATGTTTTTACTATTGTAAGAATATTCTTTCAGAAATATTACGTGAATTCTATGAAATGTAGGGACTTGATTTTTACTTACAACTGTTTATATGATGGAGAGCGGTTTATCCTTTAAATTCGAGAGACAAAATGAAAATTATTGTGTCTCTCATGAGCTCATAAATCTATACACAAATATGTTATGTATTCCCTGTGGCTATTAACATAAAGAGATATACAGACACCAAGAAAAATTTTACCTTCATCTTGATTTACCGGCAAACAATATTCTTAGCCGAAAAATGGTAAGATGCGATAAATTTTCGGCATAAAAATGATTAATAATTCAATCCCCACTCAACCGACTTCTATTCCATTCTTTCTTTGTGCGCTCGGCCCGGTTGTGGAAATCACTTTCGCCTGGCATTAGGGACTCCCAAACTGTTGCAGTATTTAAAAGAAAAGTGAAAGAGCACTATCTTTCCACTTTCGTATAGTAGCATTATAGTTACGCACACGTCGTGTGCGTGATATTAGTGATTAAATCTGGTGTCAGAGTTTTTATGCTGCCATGGGCCTCTGACTACACTCAATCAATCTGCCTAGCCTTTTCCCAACTATGTTGAGGTCGGCTTTCAGTCTAACCGAAAGCAGCTGAATACCAGTATATTACATGGAGTGACTGGCTATCTGACCTCCACAACCCAGTAACTGGGTAATAAGATACCCCTTGGTAAGACTGGCTGTCAGATTTTCGGGCTTCTGACGATCCGTAACGACTGTCAAAGATGCACAAATGACAGCCGGGACCAACGGCTTAACGTGTTTTCCGAGGCATGGAGGAGTGTCAGTATGTAAAGATGCTCACCCATCCATTGCCAACCCCGGCAAGCGTAGCTTAATCTGATGGATCGATCTATGCGGCTGTTATTACCCAGCCACGAGCTCCTCCGACTGCAGTAGCGATTGAATATAAATTAATACAAATCTTTTAGAGGATTATATAAAGGATAAGGATGCTTGGAAACATGCTGGTCCTGCTCCACAGGACAATCTAGTGTCTAGACAAAATCAAACTGGTTGCTAAGTAAATTAGGTAATAATTTATTATTTGTAAAATACTATTTTAACATATTGAAATAACTTCTCACACATTGATTGATTTATTATTATTAACTTTTAGAATGTTTGTAAATATGTGAGCACCATGTACTTCTGACATACTTAAGTTTACCATTACTATATGTTTTTCTTTTCACCTTTTGTGATGTAGTGTTTTTATTCTGGGTGCAGCGTCTTCTCATATAATGTTATAATTCATGTAGGTATACAAAACATTGTAAAACATTTTAAAAGAGTAACGGTGCAGTTTCTTGCCTATTCTTCTCCACACGAAACTATCTTTTGGAAGGGGCGACTAGAATCAATTTATTTCTTGTTCATTTTGACGTTCAAAAGTGCCTTACTTGTGCCTATTTGAAATAAATGATTTGACTTTGACTTTACTAATTACCATACACGCTCGTAAGTTATACTTACACCTTTCCCTATCAAGTGATATTAATGTGATCGACCCTAACGCCTCTCCCCTAGAGTGGAAGGATAAGATCCCTTGATTTATCCCCAATAGCTTTATAAGATAACGTATGGTAGTTTTGCAATTCACGAGGTGATATAAATTTTATGTTTGTGTGTATAAGGTTCGAATTTCAATGCGTCGGGGTATTGGTGGCCCGGTAGTATCGGTCCCGACTTACATCTTTCGACTTGAGTTGGAGGTCGTGAGTTTGAGCACAGGCAGTAACTTTAGTTTGTGAATTTTATATCATTACCAATGCTTTCAAAACAGTGAAGGAAAGTGGCATGTCAGGGCGCGTTCCCACTATGTCGTAACAATTAATTTACCGTTGGACGACTGTCGTCTCTAGCTGTTCCCATTATAACGGCTGTTTGTCGTCAAGATTTTTTATCGTTTAGAGACTATCGTATCTAGCTGTTCCCATTGAATCACGACGAGATTTTATCATTTCACGGCAGTCGCGATTTATTCGATTTAGTTGTAACGATTTAGTATCGTTTTACGACTGTCGGGCTAGCCGTTCCCACTGTCATGACAAGATGTCGTCACTGCAAAAAATGTCGGACACGACAGTAAATCGTGTCGTTTTATATGTGAACACCTCCATTTAAACATATAAGGCACGACACTTAAAACTACACGATTTTTTGTCGTCATGACATAGTGGGAACGCGCCCTCAGACCAAGAATTCATAGACATGTAACATCCACCAACCGGAACAGGGCCCGTGTGGTCCCCCACTTCTTCTTACAGTGGGAAGGCCTGTGTCCCAGCAGTGGGAACATTATGGGCTGATTATGCTATGTGCGTCATTATGTAGCACCTATAATATAATATAATAATATAATATCCTTGGACATTTCACACAGCGCCATATCGTCCCAAGCTAAGCAACCTAATGCTTGTGTTATGGTAACGAGATGGCTGATATACTACTTATATACATTTTTTTTTGTAAATACATACATATTATAGATAGAAAAACACTCAGACTCGTAAAAAATACTTGCAGGTCGTACAAATATTTGTTCCGTGCCGGAATCGAACCCGCGACATAGTGCGCAGCAGTCAATCGCTCAACCACTGCGCCAACCGTGTCGTCTAAATTACTGTATACATAGTTGTAACATTTATGTAATGTGATTAAAATATTGCCACGCAACAGACACAATGGAAAATCTATTGGTGTATAACGTGTTAACTAATATAATTGGCTTAGGCCGTTTTAAATCTGTGCTTTCAGTTTCTTCTAAACAAACTTTTAAAAGAATGAAAGAAAATAAGTTTATTTGCAGTGATTCAAAGAATTTTTCATCCGCTCTAGTTATGGGATATAATGGAGAGAGAGATGGAGATGGATTTAGGAGACTTTTTCTAGAAAATAAATTCTTTTGCAAAATTTCACGTTTCTGGACCCAGTGGTTTAGGCTGTGCGTTGTTTGTCGGTGGCCAAACTAATCAATTTAAGAATTTTATTATGTAGAATGTTTGCTGTTAGAAAATATGCTTGCAAAATCAACTTGTGATATTTGGAACTGAGATTGAGAACACTTAATGATTTCTCATTGAATAATAATTAAAAACTCATAAATATTTTTAATAGTCCTTTTTTAAAACGTCGCCTTTTATTTAAATAAATTATGTACACAAAAAATGAAAATACTGTCTATCAAATAAAGAATGAATCCCCGACATAAGCTAGATATAAGTTTAATTAATATAATAATATTTTTAATTGTGAAAGTTTCAAAAGATATAGATACCTCCTCACAATTATATTATTAGTTTTTAGTTATCTTGCTGCGCCCTAACAGGGTCATGTACTCTCTAGTTTTAAGCCTAGCGTGTAACTATGGTTGAGTACATAATGCAATAAACAAAATAAATAAATATATTACAAATAAATAATGCGCTGCTGCTCATCACTCAGCCATTGCGCCGATCGTACCTTCAGGCACAGATGGGGTGCCAATATTTGTTGGTCAAAGTTTCAGGCCAAATATGAATAAAATATTAGTTAGGTAGCCTTCGAACCCAAACATTCAACCACCGTTCTACTTTGTCAAATTCTTCTTTTTTAATAACCAAGTATCAAAACACGACGGTCGGCGTTTCGTGCGCAAATCTATTTCCCTCCAACTGGCTACGGGCTACGTGCTACGTCAGTTCGTACCGGCGCTCGTAGCGGGCGGTCGGGTCTACGCAGGGTCTACGCCACCCCAAATATTTTTGCAAATGAAATTTTCTGTATGAAAATTCCTACTAGTGATATTTTTGAGTGTATGCATTTGCACAGTGGGTGAATTAGAAGTGATTAGTGTCGAGATAGAAGTGTGAAGTGAACGTGAATTTGGTTTTAAGTCAAGGTTTTCGTAACATGTTATAACGTATATTTTTTCACTGAGTTTCTGTGTTCTATCTGCATGTGTCGTGGACAGATCAGATCGAGAATAATGTGTAAGTAATTTTTATTTAAAAATATTCTACCTATATAAAAACGATTATTTTTGTGTGACTTCATTTGTATTTTATACAAGGTGACTCAACAAAGGGTGTTGTACATTTTCGGGTCTCGTGTTTACAATGCTGCATTTTTAAGGCTTCAAACAAAAGCGTTCGTAATGCCTTCTATATATAGAACAGCCTGCGACCTTCTCGTGCCTACTTCTTTTGGGTACACAGAGGTCAATATCTCATGAATATTTTTACTTTTAAATTCATTTGTTTACCAGAATGTAGGCTTATAAGGATATGATCTATATGGCGACCCCTTTACATTCTACCATTAAATATGGTGTTCAAATATTTAATTTTAACTTATAATATCGTGCTGTAAGTTATTTGTATTATAAAAATAGAGATTTTAATTGTTTCTGTAATTACGGCATATGAAGTGTTAAAAGAAAATGACTAATGAGCCAATTAAGTCATTGACTGCCACGCAGCAGACACAATAGAAAAACTATTGTTTGTCGGACACATGGTGACCGCGTTGGCGTTCAACGTGTTAAGTATAAGTATTGTACTAGGTATTTATGGAAAATTTAACTCCATCTGCATACTCATAATTGAAAAATGTCTATGATAATATGGATTGGTAATTTTATAATTCCTCGTGGGCTTATAGCATATAAGCATATAACGTGATTGAATACTTAAGAGTAGTCCTCTTAAGTATTCAATCACGTTATATGCTTGTGAATCGGTCGGGATTAAAGAAAAACATAATCCAATAACCTGGCCAATTGACACCGTAAAATTATTAAAACTATAAATATGTAAAACTATTTTTACTCGACAAAGTGAAGCCGAAAATTAGGGAAAAGTTTTTGTTAAATTATGCATTTCAGAACCTGTAATTTTTGCTTATTATAAGTATTTGTTAAATTAATAATTTCAGAACCTCAAATTTTTGCTTCATATAAAATAATACGAAATTTAAAGAAGAAAGAAGAGATTTCAGAAGTTGCAGCTTATTATGTGGCCACGGATGGGACACAGGACTCCTCTCGGCGAGAGAGAGTGGGCCGTACACCAGCACGCGGTGCCAGTGAGGGTTGCTAGATGTCACATGTTTTCGAATTTTTGTTTCTATAACATGCAGGTTTCCTCACCATGTTTTCCTTCGCCGTTTTGAAAGCAGTGGTTATGAAATAATTTACAAAAAGTAATGTGCTGGCTTAGTTTCGAATCCACGATCCATATCTCGCGGCCGTTACAACTGGGCTACCACTGCTCAAACTATACCGGGTTATTTTTCAATGACCGTCCAAATTTTCGCAGGGTGTTCTACCCATAAATATGAACAACTTTCACTACAAAATATCAATACCTACTCGACTAAAATGTATGAAACAGCTGATTTTTTTTTCGTGATTTCAGAGTTGGTCCCGTAGTGAAAGTTGTTCATATTTATGGGTAGAACACCTGCGAAAATTTGGACGGTCATTGAAAAATGACCCGGTATGTATTGTATAGTTATCACTTGCTTAAAAATCGGTGACGGAAAACATCGTGAGGAAACTGGCATGTCTGAGAGATATTTCTCTACAGCATGTGATGCTAAGTCAGAGGCCCATGGGCAGCATTAAAACTCTGACACCAGGTTAGTCACTAACCACACGAAGAAGAAGAAGACTGCTCAAAATTATTTAGAATCTGTCAAAAATTCATTCCTATGGATAAAGATATCTAGTGTTGATACAACTAGTTCTCAACGTAACAGCTAGGAGTAGTAGGAGAGCTTCGGTATGAGTAAAATAATAAGTAATTATTTAATTTACATCGAACGATTCTATCGGTTCTATTCTGTCAGAAGCCCAAGAATCTGACAACCAGTCTTACCAAGGGGTATCGCATTACCCAGTTACTGGGTTGTGGAGGCCAGATAGGCAGTCGCTCCATGTAAAATACTGGTATTCAACTGCATTCGGTTAGACTGGAAGCCGGCCTAGTTGGGAAAAGGCAGTTGGATATATAGATTCTATGTAGGTTACTCCAACAATAGTATCATCCAATCCGGTAATCACTATGATACTATGATTGCCCCACAACAGATACACAACAGGGATCTATCGGTACCGGACCTTTGTAAACCGATGCCATCAATGTGTAGAGATATCATGTTAAGAGGATAGCGAGCTGCATCTTACTGTGTGATAACAACATATTGCTATTAGCAATTCATGCGTATGTATGTTGCGCATATGTATTGTTGTGATTATGGCAGACTTTATTGTAAACTAAGTGTCGCAATCAATCAATCAAATATGTTTATTAGTCAGAATATGGTACAATAGATGTTATAATCATGGTTCCAGCATATCCTGCCATAATATGCCGTATAAATATTTCTAAATGAAAAGATACAAAGCTTATATTATTATATATTACTAACCTATTCATAATCATATACTCTTGCACACTGTAGTATTTTTTTCCAGTAATATTATACCCTCCTGAACAATGGCAAATCTTGAGTAATGTTTGGTAAATGATTAAATATAATTGCCATGCAGTACGTATTTCTTTTAAATACCTTTTTTTGGGGTAATTTCAACTTACGCAGTGGGGTTATTGCTATGATTTATTTATTTATGCATCTGTTTCTGTAATTAGAACTTCTCAGTCTTCTTCTTCTTCTTCTTAGCGTGTCGATGGCAATCTAAAAGTCGGCCCAGAATTCGACCACGTCTTTGGCGCGATCATTAGCGTCCATCAGTTCCTGTAACGTGCATACGGCAGGACACGCAGGCCACGATATTAACTGTCCCATCGTTTGTGGAACAGCACCACATTTACACTCCAAGGCGGAGTTGCCTATGAATCTCCACCTAAGCAGATTTTTCTTGCTTCGCCAACCTGGGTCCGGAGTCTGTTTAAAGACTTCCAGGTTGGCCAGGAATTTCTCAGTAGTAACCCGAACTCTGGATAGTGCACGATTGATTCATATAGGCCCCTATTATAAGAGACTTAAACATAACTGACAGATATAAATATAAACCACTTTACAAGGGGTGACATAATGCGTCTTAGCCCATAAAGTGATCTTTTATAGATAAGCTTTATTTTAATTTTATTTTATTTAAGATATATATACAACATAGCATATTTAAATAATCTAAAGCGTTGTACAGTTAAATCTAACAAACGGTAGTAAAAAAAAATAGAGCACGAGAAATTGACACAAAAGAAATAATGTAAAGACAAGTACAGCTTTTAATTATTTTTCATCCATCATCTCACAGAATCTTAAACTTGGATGGATTAAAGGAGAAAGAGACACAATACTGCAGGAAGTCTGTAGTGTGCAGTCAACAGCAAAAGTAGCTGATCAAAATCAGAAATTGAATACTAAATAACGGAGTTCGCGTCAGACCTGTGTGGCGTCAGAGTGGTTCAAAAGTTTGTGATTGGAAATTATACCAAATATTTACTACTAGTACAGCTGCCTTATATTCGTGACCTCCGTTAATTAGTATTGAATTTCTGATTTTGATCAGCTACTTTTGCTGTTGACTGTACCATTTTCGGCAATTGACGTAATATTTACTGTCATTACGTCGCGATCATTTGCCAATTTAAGCGCCGCATGTAGGTTACACTTGTAATTGTTTCAATATCGTGGGGCAAGTAATTCGGTGTTGTGTCATGAATAATAAAATTACCCGCGAAACTTTACGGAATTGGTTGCCTCGCGATTTACAAATTAATTATTAAACTACTTATATGATTAAATAGTTAAATACATTATCATATTATTTGTTAATTGCCTTTTGAAACTTAATAAAATACAAAGCGGTAGAAGATTTTTTATATTGACGGCTGATTCTTCAATAGTCAGTTACATATATCTGAAGAATAAACATTGCAGTTTGACAGCGTTAGTATGAAAAATAAGTCAACCTGTCATATTTTCAGCGGGCTTATCTGAAAAGGTTACCGCTACACAGCGACATAAAGGGCTACGGAAGGAACATGGGTGGATGGGTTTGAGTCAGTAAAAGACTGACACTCCTTCCGTTCCATCCAGAGCGGGAGGAGACATTTGATGATTTTCTATTTTCCTATCATATTTATTCTTCTGATAAAAGTTATCTCTCACATTATTAGCGTTTCCATGACCACTTACTCATGTCACTGCGTCATTATCTGTCATAGTTGTCAAAACAAAACAGAAACGGTATCAGACTATCTTTGGACACTTTATGGTGAATTTAACGATATAAATCTTCGCATCTGCCAACATCTTCATGACAGCTGTCACTTCGATCGTTGTGTGGCCACCGCTGGCCACCGCCGTTCTAGGAACCAGTTAGTCGATTCTTTAAAAATCTCACCGGGATAAAAAAGTGTCCTGCGTGAGCGATACGACGCAATGCGACGCGGTGCTACACGCGATTAATGTCCTACGTGATTTTGGTCATTACTTCTTGAATCATGGAGAAATACAGTATAATTTTGATTTAGTTCGTAGTGTCGCGTATCCTCAAAACAAGTACGCGTTATGTCGCGTCTCGTCGCAGACTACCATACAATTCGCAAGCAAGGTATGCCGTTGAGTTGATCGCGTTCATCGTCACTCACGCAGGACACCCTGTAACTTAGGTGAAGTGACCTGTCGTTTCAACTAATGCCATTAGAACTATTCTGTAAAATGATCACCATTAAAACGTACGTGGAGTGAGTTGAAAGTGAGTTGTCAATAGTGTAAATCCCTAGCATTAGGTGGAACGACAGCTCACTACAACTTTGAGTTATTTACAGAAAGGCTTGATAGAAATTGACCCTGTTGTCAGCTCACGTTAAACTCACTTCACCTACGTTTCTATGGGAAGATTTTTACAGAATAGCAGCAGTTAAGTATCACCACTCGTTAAGCGAGATTGTCCGAAAGGGTTACCGCTACCCCGGAACATAAAAGGCTAAGGAAGGAACATGGATGGGTTTTAGTCAGTAAAAGTCTGTCACTCCCTTCCGCTCCACCCAGAGCGGGAGGACTCATTTGATGACATCCCACGCTCAAAATAAAAAAAAAGTATCACCACTCGTTGAGGTCATTTTAATGTAATTACGTATGTACAGTCAACCTCAAAATGATTTATAAATACCACACATAAACATTTCAAAGCCTGTAATAAGTTAATCCGCACGGTTCCGTTTCTCTTGTAACTTGACGCACCCGTAATGATGTGTTTGCGTGCTTACATTTGCGCAAAGCGTTTCAACTGTATAGCGTTTCATACCGTTTACATTATATGTTCCTTACTTTTCCGTGTGTTTTTTCTATACTACATTATTGTACTCGTAGTGTAATAACACATAAGCGGGATTGTCCGAAAGGGTTACCGCTACCCCGGAACATAAAGGGCTACGGAAGGAACATGGATGGATTTTAGTCAGTAAGAGTCTGACACTCCCTTCCGCTCCACCCAGAGCGGGAGCAGTCATTGAATGATTTCCCAGCCTTAAAAAAAAAATGTCAAAACACATACGAAAAGTGTCTAGGAACCAAGGTATTTAAAAACACATTTTAATTACACTCGAGAGCAATGAATCCGGGTCACTTAAAGAATGTTAAAAATCTCGAAAACTAAAAATGATAGGTTAATGCAATAAATTGTATTTAATAGACAATGTAATACTCCTTAAATGAAAGTAAAAAAAATATGAGTCACCATACATTTTATTAACACAAAATTACTTAAAGAAAAAAACTGCTGATCTCTCCTTAAAACAAAAATAGGAAACATGAAATTTTTGAACTTTATTACGATTTTCTTGAATTTTAATACTTCGTATTGCCTCCTCGTGCTTCCATTACTGCGTTTACGCGGTTTGGCATGCTGTACACCAAGTTCCTTATACGATTTTGGGGAATATTCTCCCATTCCTCTGTGAGAGCAATTTTGAGCTCACGAAGCGTGATTGGGGGAGGGTTTCGTTGTTTTACGCATCTGCCTAGCTCGTCCCAAGCATGCTCGATCGGGTTGATATCCGGGCTGCGCGCTGGCCACTCCATACGAGTAATGTTCATCTCTTGAAGGTAGTCATTCACAATCCTACCTGTATGAGGTCGGGCATTGTCATGCATAAATATAGCATCCTCACCTAAATTGACCATAAATGGACCAACGTGATCATTGAGGATTTCTTCCACATATCTTACGCTAGTTAAAGAGCCGTTTTCTATGATCACCAGCTCTGTGCGACTTTCAGAAGAAATTCCGGCCCACACAAGTACAGACCCACCACCGTAGGCTACTTTTTCTTCGATGCATGCTTGCTTGAATCTTTCCCCTGGTCTTCGATACACTCTGTGTCTTCCATCGTGCTTGTAGAGCATAAATTTTGATTCGTCGGAGAACATAACTTTTGACCAATCTTCAATACTCCAATTTACGTGGCCCTGGGCATATCTTAGTCTTGAAATACGATGCCCACGCTCCAGTTTAGGGCCGTTTGCAGGTCTAAGGGGTTTTAAGTTAGATTCAGCAAGCCGACGTCTTACTGTCCATGCACTTGGGTTACTTCCTCCGAGGTGTCGAAACTGATTTGTGAGTTCAGTTCCTGTGAGAAAGCGGTTTCGAAGCATGGTGTTCACCAAGTATCGGTCTTCTCGTGCTGTGGTACACCTGGTTCTGCCCGTTCCTGGTCTGCGTAGGTTAGAACCAGTTTCTTCGTAACGTCGGAGAACTCTTTGTACTGTTGACAGCGACACACCGACAGTCCTGGCTGTATCGCGCTGACTCCGGCCGGTTTCCAGCATTGTAAGTATTCTGGTGCATTCTTCAGGCGTAAGCAACATAATTTTAGCTTGAATAATGAATATAGAGCACTATCAACATGGTTTATGTACCCACATAAATGACAGATTACAAACAAAAGCAAAACCAAATGCTGTAATTTCGTAGTTCCATCTTCGAAAGTGGCCCTTTTTCAAATTTGATTTTTTTATGATATAACTTTACAATAACTAAGAAGTTTTAATACCTTCATTTAAGGAGTATTACATTGTCTATTAAATACAATTTATTGCATTAACCTGACATTTTTAGTTTCCGAGATTTTTAGGATTCTTTAAGTGACCCGGATTCATTGCTCTCGAGTGTATAATCAGCCATGTTTTCACTGTTGGGACACAGGCCTGATCTTTTCGAGAGGGAAGTGAGTCGTAATGCAACGCGGGTTGGGGATGTCACATGTGTTCGTTTTTTTTGGTTCCGGGACATGACGGTTTCCTCACGATGTTTGTCTTCACCGATTTGAGAGCAGTAGTGATTTTATTGCCCTATTGAAATTAAATAAAAATACATATAATAATAATAAATAATAAAAGCCTTTATTAATCCAAAACATCGGTTACCGTTAGAAAAAAAGTACATTAAGCTAAATAAATACCATAAGCTAAATATGTCATGGCCCCTTTCGGGTATATGCCTCCTCCAGTTGCCTCCATTTTTTCCTATCGGTAGATGTTTTCACCCACTCTCTTCCTGCTACTTCTGGCATGTCGTCGACCCAGCGAGATGTTGGTCTGCTCTTTTTTCTTTTTGCTCCAGGACCTCCAAGGCCCTTCCAGATGGTTGCTCGCTTGGCCCATCTGTCTGCAGAGGAGCGGGCAATGTGTCCTGCCCATTTAAAATACATAGCTTTATGACATAAATAGTTTTCGTATGTTTACATCGTATTATGGCACTAGCTTTTGCCATCGGATTCATCCGCGTGGAGGTCGGAAATTATCCTATGTGTTAATCCTGGTCATAAATATATCTATGTGTCAAATTTCAACTGGATCCGTTCAGCCGTTTGAGCGAGAAGAAGTTACAAACATACACTCACAAATTTTCACCGTTATAATATTAGTGTGATAAGAAAACAAATAATCTCGTATATTCCTCTCATTTATTTAAGAGACATGTGAAAATATTCTCTTGCGCGAAAGGTACAAAACACAATTTGGAATGCAATTTTTCAGCGGTAACATCCTAACTTCCCTCGACTTGTGAACGCGAGCGCACTGTGATTTAATAAAACAGTTAATAAAACTTTATGGAATAAAACAGTTAGGTACTATATATACATAAAGTTTTAGTGCTCTATGGAATTATGGACTCCGCGTTTTTATTATGAGTAAACTAGCTTCCTGCCTGCGACTTCGTGCGCAAACCTAATAAATTATACACCTAAACCTTACTCTTGAATCAGTCTATCTATTAAAAAAACTGCATCAAGATCCGTTGTGTAGTTTTAAAGATCTAAGCATACATACATACAGACATTAGGACAGATGCGGGCAGCGACTTTGCTTTATACTATGTAGTGACTAGCACTTCACCCACGACTTCGTTTCCGTGGGGTTTTGGTGTCCTATGACACTCAGGGATAATGAAGCTACGCCCGATCCAGTTTGGCCCTTGCTGTCCTCCCCCAGCGACGCCCTAAGCCAAGGTCCGTACCCCACAGGGGGTGCCCTTAGCGTGTAGTCGCTTAGTTTGTAAGTAAGATTTAGTTTAATAAGCCCTGGCTGGAAGCTAAAATTTTTTTGGGGCATCCACAGGCAAGCCCGGTTAAGCAGTAGACAATCCTACGGTTGAACTGCGAGATGCCATAATAAAAAAAGGATAATGTACCTTCCTATTAGTGAAAGAATTTTCGGAATTGGATCAGTAGTTCCGAAGATTACCCCTACCTACAAACTTAACCCCTTTATAATATTAGTATAGATGGCAGATTGGGGACGAACATTGATTTAGATAAAAACAAAAAATACTTGTGCAAGGCTATAAAGACTCATGTCATAACATAATGCTGCGATATAAAAAAGAAAAATAGCAGCACTGGTGTTCCGATAGCCCGCTGTGCTAAACACGGTCGAGTTTACGTTAATGGATAAAAAAAAGAAAGATTCGATTTCTCACGATTTCATTTCCTGACCGTTTGTTCCGAAAGGAATTAGTTCCGAGTTTCTATTTATATCTTTCGCTTTACGTGTTTCTGTTTTGCTTTTATACTTTTACGGAAGTACACACATTAAGGTATCAAATTTTCCCAATTCAAAATGAACCTTATGCTTTTGTAATAAAGTTGAGAAATTATCAACGAAATTTTACAGATTGGGGTAACTTGATGTGCTGGCCTCAAACTCAAAGAATTTATTTCAAATAAACCAATTACAGGCACTTTTTAATTGTACAGGAGTCGGTCAGTCAGAAAGATGAAGCTAGTTGCCTATTCCAAAGCAGTAGGTCCCTATGGAGAAGAACGGGCAAGAAACTCCATGGAGACTCTTCAAACTCAAAGTATTTATTTCAAATAAACCAATTACAGGCACTTTTGAATTGTCAAGGTGTCGGTCAGTCAGAGAAATGAAGCTAGTTGCCCATTCGAAAGCAGTGGGTACCTATGGAGAAGAACGGGCAAGAAACTCCATGGAGACTCTTTTAATATGTTTACAAAAACTGGGTTATATATCATTAATGTTGAAATATACATGTAAGACCGATGCAGACCATAAGACCATGTGAGAAGATACACCTCTGTACATATTGGTGTCGGATTGGCTAATTAATATTCTATTGAATCGGCTTATTATTCACTTGCTTAATAAAGCATTAATTCGTTTGTACAATATGTTTGATGAACACAAAGCATACAAAATTTCGCCTCCACCTCGGCAAATGCGGAAATTCCGCAGGAAATCATCCCTCCATCCACATCCGCATCCGCTTCAACAACTTTTTAACGGAATTCCAGCAGACGGACCAAAGAAATCGGCTCTTACTAAGCTGGACGTTTAACTTGAAAATTCATGTTGTTGCTGTCAAGTCACCGCATCCAATGGCCACTCTCCATGGGTGGATTTTGGGCCGCTCCCGCTCACAGAGAGGAAGCCTGTGGCTCATTGTTTTATAAATTATAAATCATTTTTTTTCATCACAAACGCTTTTACACTTTAATAATATTTTTGAAACTTGATGAGGTCGACGTTTCCTAATTGACTACTTTGGGAAGAAAGGCCGATACAAACTCAGAGGTTAGTCACTTTTATTGTCCAGACATAATCTTGGTCAAATCATGAGAAAACCATGTAGTTTGGTGTCTGAAATGGCCTTTTAAGGAAAACCTTGCACATTGAGTGGGCCGGTCCAGTCGGGTGTGTAATGTTTGGTATAATAACAGATAGTCTAATTTTGTTTGACATAACTTTCATATGATATAATTTTCATATGCTTTAAAAACATTTAACCTAATTTCATATGATCTAATGTTATATTTGAAATAATTTTCATTTACTCTAATTTAATTTTGTAAAACGTTCATTTCATATAATTTTCAATATGTATAATATTCATATTATATAACGTTCATTTGACCTAATGTTCTTTTGACCTAATTTTCATGTTTAATGGTCACAGTTCTAACCTAACTAAATGGCACCTAAACAAACCTTAAAATATTCTATGCAACGTTGAGGGTGGGCTTGGTCGACGGCTCCTACTTCTGGGTGGTTTATAAAAAGTGTGCCCTAAATTCCAGATTGTATCTAGTTTCTCCCGGTAACATTAGTTGAGGGTGGCAGGTGGAAGGATCTTTAGTAGATTTTCTAAATTATATAAAAAGTTACTTATGGATTTTGAATATTATAGCAACTGAATATTATATTAATTGAATATTATTTCAAAGGTGCATTATATAAACTGTTCATTATACCATATGAAATTAGGTAAAACGAAATTATATCAATAATTCATTATATCATATGATCGTTATATTAAAAGAAAATTATATTAAATGAAATTAGGTCTTATGATCATTAGAACTTTTGTTATTATGTCAATCGTTACACACCCGGTCCAGTCAGTGCAAGCATTTGTCATAATCGTGCAGTAAATCGTTTATTCGGTATACAGGCTGAAATTGAATTCATGGGCAATTTTTTAAGCGGTCATTGTATTCATTATTATGAACAACTTTTAGTATTGGAACAAATATGAAATTGCGAAAAAAAAAATCGGCTGTCCCATACATTATGCTCGTATAACTCGTCAAAATGTAGGGCACAGCTAGTTGTTCATAATAATGAGATTACAATAACCCTTTAAACTAATGCCCATGAATTCAACCTGTATACGTCAAAAAGAATTCTTTTTATAGTCATTGTATTGATTTTACTTAAACCAAGGTTTGTAATTATTTGATGCCAGTGTGTGTCTCAATTCTTTACCGGTTTAACGGTTCATATTTTTGAACTGTCTCTTTGGTCTAGTGGTCGTAAACGCTACTACTGAGCGGTCCTGGTTCGATTCACAGGTCGTGCAAAGTTTATTTGGTTTTTTCCATTAGGTTTTTTTCAGGAGTAATTTTTTATAGTACACCACTACTACCGACTATGTGAAGCAATAATTGTATTGCCCTCTCATATTGGCTTGTTTAGTTGAAACAGGGAAGACTGTTCACCACTTAATGAAAATTGCAAATATTTTAAAATTATATTTCGTCGTCTGCCTCGTTGGTCTAGTAGCAAGCGTTACATGTTAGCATGAGGTCTTGGATTCGTTCCGTAAGAGGGGCAAAGTATAGGTTTTTCCATCAGGGTTTTCTTAGTAGCATCCCGGAGTCTGGATATGTGGCTGGCTGATGGCAATAGGCTCACCCCCTATTACATGGGCCTTAAGCATAACTCGCCAAGTGTGGGTATAGTAAACAGTGTTTTGCCCCAATTCCCCGAAGGATGTAGCAGAAGAGAATCTACAGTGTGACAGGTTAAACGAGGGACATATTTTCTGGGGGTACTATACTCATGAAAATGAAAAAAAAAACAGCTGTTCAGTACATTTATGTTCGCATAATTCGTCAAAATGTATGGAACAGCTGGTATTTTTTTTTTCATATTTCAGAGTTGGTGCCATGGACAAAGTTGTTGCTTTTCATGAGTACTATACAACCTGAAAGTATGTCTCTCATTTAACCTAACACACTGTAGATTCGCTTCTGCTAAATCTTTCGGGGAATTGGGGCGTGATGCCAAGTTAAAATGATTCCTCAGAGAAATTACGGAAAATCAATATTGGGGCAATTATTATTGAACATAGAAAGGGTTAATTACCCTGTATATAGTTATTAGTTAGCTCGGTTATAGTTATAATCTCGTGAATATTAACCGTTCTATCAATTCATATGAATAATTAAAGTCAGGTACTGTTGAGAGATCGGTTTAAAGTGGAGTAGCTTTTGGCCGCGGTTACGCTCGCGTTAATTAAGAATTTGACAGCAATATTATTTATTTATTTATTAATATAACATAAAACGGCCTAAGCCAATAATATTAGTTAACACGTTACACACCAATAGATTTTCCATTGTGTCTGTTGCGTAATGTTACAACTATGTATACAGTAATTTAGACGTCACGGTTGGCGCAGTGGTTGAGCGATTGACTGCTGCGCAGCATGTCGCGGGTTCGATTCCCGCAAGGAACAAATATTTGTATGACCTACAAGTATTTGTTCCGGGTCTGGGTGTTTGTCTATGTATAATATGTATGTATTTACAAAAAAAAATATGTATTAGTATCAGCCATCTCGTTACCATAACACAAGCATTGGGTTGCTTAGCTTGGGACTATATGGCGTTGTGTGAAAATGTCCAAGAATATATTATTATTATTATTAATCCAACAGTCATACGCTTATCTCACAGTACTCGCGAACACATCAAAGTCTGGCTTAGCATCTAAGAGAGCGTTGAGCGCAGAAAGGAAAAGACAGGAGACTGGGCTCGAGCGACGGTTTAAATTCGAGGCACAGCTAGTTGCAAAGACTACAATATGTATAGGGACAGCTAGTTGTGCTCCGCTTGTTGTTTGGCCGTTGCAATCATGGGCTCAGAACGGAACGTACACGTGGCGCCATCTATTATCATATTATTGAGGTTTTCTTCGGGAGTACTTTTTGTCGGGATGAAAAATACCCTGTTTGTTTCTGTATTCCTGACCACGTATATATGTACAAATTCAGTATTATCGGTTCAGTAGTTTAGATGTAAAAAGTGTAACTAATGTAATGAAACAAAAGATTAAGTATGATGAATTATTAAACAAATGGAGAACAAAATAAAAGAGTAAAAGAAATATCAGTTAGCTGACATAAGAGTTATCGTTAAGAAATATAACTATAGCAGTGATAGCCTAGTGGTGTGACCGTCGGATTGCCAAGTCATAGGTCTCGAATTCTAACCCAAGCACGTCTTGGGTTAGAACTCGAATCTGATTTTATGGATTCATGTGCGTATTGTTAATTACTACTTGCTTAAAAATCAGTGAAGAAAAACATCGTGAGGAAACCAGAATTTCTGAGAGATACTTCTCAACAGCATGTGAAGCTAAGTCAGAGGCCCATGGGCAGTATAAAAAAACTCTGACACCAGGTTATTCACTAACCACACGAAAAGAAGAAGAATAGAACTATGGAACGCGCGAATTGTTTAGTAATAACAATGTTTAGGTTTATGTCCATATTCCAATAGTAACAAACATGAAATTCGTTGTTGATTACGGAACCCAAAAAAGAAACCCGCAAAAGAAATTACTTATGCCTTCCTAATAAACTATTTAAGAAAGTTTTCTGCTAGGATTATTGTTGAGGCGGAACCTCTCAACAAGAATCCTAGCAGAAAATTTTCCGGAGTTATTTTTAGAAAGAAGAAATATTTCAACGTTTTTTCTTCCAGAGTTGAGCAAAATTCTTGTGGATGTAAAGTTCAACTCCATTGGGAGTTTGTTCCTTTTTTTATTAAAAACTTCTAAAGGTCGAAGCCCCTCGCTTCTTGGAGTCCCTTGAGAAATGTCCTTCTAAATTTCGAAAAGTCGTGACTTTAATAGGGTCGAAAAAAGATAATATTAGTGTCACTATTACAAGCACAGACTTAACTGTAAAATATTCCCATTTGAACATGAACCTTATTCGTTTGGAATAAAGTTAAGAATCTATCAATAAACATTTGACATCAATCAAATGGAAAAACCCAATAACACTTTGCCCGACTCGAGAATCGAACCCAGGATCTCATGCTTACCAGTAGCGCCCACTAGACCAACGACGCAAACACTCGAGTATTGTTTTTTTTTAAAATGATATTAGTGGTCTTTTACGATCCTAATTTCTAGGAACGAGGTAACGTATTATTTGCTAAGAAACACACATCACATTAGCATAAATCGCAAGATAATTCCCAAAGGGGTATGTAGTCGGCCATTTTCAAATTTCCACCGTTTAGCAGCGACAAGCGAGGCTCATCGCAATGCACTGGGCACGGTTCCAAACTTAAAACCCGAATCTAGTGGAAGAGCTCTAAAAGAAAAATCGAATGCTTGCCGATCAATATTGAAATAAACGAAAGAAGCAGTCAGTTTCCTGAAGAGGCTAAGTAATAACAGCCGCATGGGTGGATCTATCTGGTGATACGCTTGCCGGGTTTGGTCCGTGGGTGTATGACCATTCTTACATAACGTGAGCCCTCTCTGTCTCAGAAAGCAAGTTAAGCTGTTGGTCCCGGTTGTCGTTCGTTACGGGTCGTCAGAAGCCCGAAAGTCTGAAAACCAGTCTTACCAAGGAGTATCGTGATACCCAGTTATGGGTTGTGGAGGTTATTTAGGCAGTTGCTCTGGATATGTGCCCGATTGATGGCAATAGGCTCGTCCCTATCACATGGTACTTAAACATAACTGGCGGAATGTGGGTGCGCTATAGGTACGCTTCTGCCTAATCCTTCGAGTATTACAGGCGTGATGTTATGTTATGTAATTAGTACATCAAGAAGTAAACAAGTCTCATTTATTTCCTAACTCCAACAACGTTACTTCTAAAGAAAGTTTAATGAACTTAAAACTTGTTTCCGTGTTTAAATAACTAGAGTTAATTGTAAGTTCGTTCCAGGACTGTTATTTATTTGCATAGTATGTTCATTTTATAAAAGAAAGAAAACTGTGTACTTACTTAAATGTAATTTTTTTTATCGTCACACGCAACAATGACTTACTTGAGTAACAGCAGTAAATCCCTTGATGTGTCAAAATCGCTATTACTTACGACTTGGTCTACATGCTCAAGCGACACGCATCTTGCGACAGGCGCCTGCGCAGAAAACATAATATGAAAGAAGTTGTTTAGGCCGTCTTACGAATGACCGCGACGCGGATTGGGAGCGGGGCACACTGAACAGACGTAAGACGCGGCGTATCTTCTTCTATATACAGGGTGAAATTGAATTCATGGACAATATTTTAAGGGGTCATTTAGAAACAACAGACAACTTTAAACACGTAAACAAATCTGAAATCGCGAAAAAAAATCAGCAGTTCCATACATTATGATCGCATAACCCGACAAAATGTAATTCAAATTCAAATTCAAATCATTTATTGCAATCCATAATGTACATTATAGGTGGTAGAATACAATTGAAGAAACAATCATGGACCCTGTCGGGCACAGCAAAATTAGAGAGTAGGCAGGAGAGAGGATGAGCGCCTTTATCAATTTTTCATGTTATTTAAATAATTAAAAGCTAGGTAGATTATTATTTTATTGTAATTAGATTTTTGTTTTGAATAGAAATTAATTGCATATTATTTAGTTTATTTTATTATTGCATTTATTAGTTTAATCTATTTATAATTTGTATTAATTATTTATTATTATATTTTATCAGTCAAATCCAATTTAATCCTTCGAGTATTACAGGCGTGATGTTATGTTATGTAATTAGTACATCAAGAAGTAAACAAGTCTCATTTATTTCCTAACTCCAACAACGTTACTTCTAAAGAAAGTTTAATGAACTTAAAACTTGTTTCCGTGTTTAAATAACTAGAGTTAATTGTAAGTTCGTTCCAGGACTGTTATTTATTTGCATAGTATGTTCATTTTATAAAAGAAAGAAAACTGTGTACTTACTTAAATGTAATTTTTTTTATCGTCACACGCAACAATGACTTACTTGAGTAACAGCAGTAAATCCCTTGATGTGTCAAAATCGCTATTACTTACGACTTGGTCTACATGCTCAAGCGACACGCATCTTGCGACAGGCGCCTGCGCAGAAAACATAATATGAAAGAAGTTGTTTAGGCCGTCTTACGAATGACCGCGACGCGGATTGGGAGCGGGGCACACTGAACAGACGTAAGACGCGGCGTATCTTCTTCTATATACAGGGTGAAATTGAATTCATGGACAATATTTTAAGGGGTCATTTAGAAACAACAGACAACTTTAAACACGTAAACAAATCGCATAACCCGACAAAATGTAATTCAAATTCAAATTCAAATCATTTATTGCAATCCATAATGTACATTATAGGTGGTAGAATACAATTGAAGAAACAATCATGGACCCTGTCGGGCACAGCAAAATTAGAGAGTAGGCAGGAGAGAGGATGAGCGCCTTTATCAATTTTTCATGTTATTTAAATAATTAAAAGCTAGGTAGATTATTATTTTATTGTAATTAGATTTTTGTTTTGAATAGAAATTAATTGCATATTATTTAGTTTATTTTATTATTGCATTTATTAGTTTAATCTATTTATAATTTGTATTAATTATTTATTATTATATTTTATCAGTCAAATCAGTCATTTAAGTTTTTATCATTTAAATATTCGTCTAATGTGTAATAGCTTTTATTAATTAAAAATTGTTTTACTTTGCTTGAAAATAAATTTGTTTTTTCTACCTGTTTTAGATATTCTGGTAATTTATTGTATATTTTAATTGACATAGAATGAGGACTAGAAGAGTGCATCTTAAGGTGGGAACGAGGCAAATTTAATCTATTCTTATTTCGCAACGAATGGCTTGTTTGTACATCTCCTCGTGTTTTGTATGTATCAGGATATTTACGCACCAATTTACACAGTTCCAAAATATAGATACTAATTAAGGTGAGGATTTTGTGTTTCTTAAAATAAGGTTTGCAACTATCCGTTGATTCTATGTTCGTTATTATTCTTATTAGTCGTTTTTGTAGGATGAATACGGAGGAAGATTCTGTACTATTTCCCCATAGAATGATGCCATAGGTGAACCAAGCATGGGCGTACGCATAATATGTGACTATTGCGGTTTTCGTGTTGGTAGTCTTTTTAATTTCCCGGAGGGCATATGAAAACTTTGAGATTTTAGATGTGAGTTTCAATATGTGGGATTTCCAATTAATATTAGTGTCTATTATCAAACCTAAGAGTGTGAATTCATTAACTGTTTCTAATTTTATTTGATTAATTGTTAAGGTTTACGTTTATTGGTTTTTTTTGGCGTGGATGGAATGTTATCAATATTTGTTTGACATGAGGTGAGGATTGAAATATCATCAGCAAATAGAACACACGGCTCTTCTATGGTTTTGGGGAGGTCGTTTATATAGATCAGGAATAGGAGACTTCCTATTACGCTTCCCTGGGGAATTGAAGCTTGTATTGGTCTGACATCTGATCTTATGCGCTGTATTTCTTTCGTTGTTTTATCGTAAAAATCTACCTCAACCAACTGCTCTCTACTTTCCAGATATGATGCAAACCAGTCGTGGGCTTTGCCGCGTATTCCTATACCGTATAGCTTACCTAACAGTGTTTGAAATTGCACTTTGTCGTAGGCCTTAGTCATATCAAGTAATATTCCTATTGCATATTGTTTATTGTTAATGATGTTAAGAGCTTCTTGGATGTATTTATATACCGCTAACGTTGTAGATCTATTTTTGCGAAACCCGTTTTGACAGTCATTAAATATTTCAAACTTTTCACAAAAACAATATACGCGATCGCACATTGCTTTTTCAAAGACTTTGGATGCAGTGGGAAGAAGGGCTATTGGTCTGTAATTATTTGGGTCTGTTTTTGCATTCTTTTTGTGGATTGGTTTTATTAATGCCTTTTTCAATTGGTCTGGAAACTTTCCTTCCTCGAAAGATTGATTAATCAATTTATAAAATGGTAAGGTGAGTTCGTCGGCACATTGTCTGAAAAGAGTTGGTGGGAGTTCATCTATTCCGTGGCTATTTTTATTTTTTAGATTTTTTATAATCTTATTAACTTCGTATCCATCAACTGGGCTAAGGAACATCGTATTTTGAGTGGGGTTAATCACCGATGTTTTCGTTCGTTCGAAGCCGGAGGTTTGGGAGGTGTTTTCCCCAATGGATGCGAAAAAGTCATTGAAAATACTAGCCACTTGTTTAGGGTCACTTACCAGGTTTGTTGTTTGTAGTGTTATGTTTTGTTTATCCCGTTTTGTTGTCTTGTTTGTTCGTTCTTTTACAATATTCCACATGGTTTTAACTTTATTTGTCGATTTATTCATTTTATTTGTGAAGTGTATTTTTCTTGCTATTGTTACTGATTTTTTAAGTATTTTCTCATATTTTTTATAGTATTTCGTAATTATATCATTTTTGATTTTTTGGGATAGAATTTTTAGTAGTCTTTTATTTTTACAGGAACGTTTTATACCAGCGGTTAACCAATAGTTTTGATGTCTAGTTTTTAAATAGATGTTACGTGTAGGGATACATTCGTTTAAGATACTTGTCAAAGTGTTATGAAAAGATTGATAATTTTCGTTTATGTTTTTATTCGGCTGTATGATATTATCCCAGTTTTGTGTACTTAGCTTTGATTTGAATTTTTGTATGTTACCTGTGGTAAATAGTCTTTTCTTAGCAAACCATAAGGGCTCATTAGTTTTTTGTTTAAATGTCATATGCACTATTGTTCCACAGTGGTCGGAAAATCCTAATTCATCTACGGTTGTGTACATTTGGTTGTCATTAAAATTTGTAAAAATAAGATCAAGACATGTTGACGTGGTCTGTGAGATACGCGTCGGTTCCCTTATTTGTTGCTCAAACTTATATTCTAGCATGAGATTTATAAATTGGTTAGTTTTTATGCTATTTTCCATAATATTTATGTTGAAATCGCCTCCTATTATAACGTTAAATTTTTTATATTTGTTATTTATTAGTCGCATTATTTGTTTTAATTGACTAAGAAACATTTCTTCCTCTCTTCTATTCCAGTACATGATAATTAATAAAAGGTTTTGCTTTGGTAACGTACATGCACATACTTCTATACAATATTCAATAGCTAGATCTCTAATGTCATAGCATTCTGCACATTCTATATCGTCCTTTAACATTATACAAACACCACCACCAATTCGAGAGCTTCGAATATACGATGCAGCAGTTTTATATCCACTCAATTGCATGGTTTCTTGTTTATCTTTGGTGAGCCAGGTCTCACACATACATATTGCTTCAAAGGCGGGATTGTCGTTGATGAAAGCTTCTAGAAGGTGTTGCTTATTACAAATGCTTTGGATATTTTGGAACAAAATTTTAGATGGTTGGTCTGGGGTTTCAAAATGGATGGGTATGATTGTCGCTATCTCTGTCTATGAAGTGTTGAGTTTGGTTTAGTTCGTTTTGCATTGATTTGTTGTTAGTGCGTAAATCCTGTTTCGTATATCTGTTAGTTTACCCTCTATGAACAGCTGATTGTTCCTTATTATCGCGTACAATCCTTTTTTCCTAGCTTTCAGCATCTCTTCATGCTTTTCTTTTCTTTGTGATCTTGTATTTTCATCTAAAAATTCAGATATAAACAATCTGGTTCCTTGTAGACATCTTTTATTTTCTATTATATATTTGGTCATTCTTTTACTAATAAGCTCTATAACTAAAGGTCGATTTTTATTATATGTTCTGCCCAGTCTATATGTGTCCTCAATATACCCCGTGAGATCAATGTTCAGTTTTTCGTAAATAAGATCAATCAGTCTATATTGTTGGTCATAATCCGGCTCCTTATAATATTCGGAAAAACCGTAGAGTACAATTTTCCTGCGGTTGTTCTCAGTGCACTGTAAGCTTTTTTCCGTTTTTAGTGTTGTTAAGTTTATTAAGTTTTTAATGTCTGTCTTTATTTTCTCGTTTTCTATGGTTAACATTTCTATTTTCTTGTTTATTGTAACTATGTCTTCGCGTTGTTGCTTATTTTCCTTAGATAATGTGTCTGTTTTCCTCTCAAAATCTTCCTTTATCTTGTTGATCGCCTTGTTAATTTCAATCTGAATTGTGTGTTGTAACTCTTCTATTATTGTTTTATTATTTTCTCGTAAACGGAGAACTATTATTTCATTTAATTTGTTTAGTGTAAGTTCCTCTTGTATTTTTGCACTTAAGGGTGAGTCTTTGGTTTCTGTGAATTGTGTATCACCCAATATGCTTAAACTTTGTGAGAAAGATGAGTTAGGACTGGAGTTGGTTGTCCTTTTCCTAAAAGTAACATTGTTTTCCTCGGCATATGAGTTAATTTCTTGGGGTTCACTATTAGTAGGCTCACGCAGAGGGGTGTTTACATTCCCAGTTTTTGGTATCTTACAACTGCAATCTTGACAGGTCCACGATTTCTTCTGCGCTGGTGTCATTGTCTTGTTGAAGCGTGTAGTGGTAATATTAGCACATAGTAAATCGTATCCCTTTTTGCACAATTTACAAGTCAGCTTTTCATTATTTGGTAGTTTCTGAAGACATCCGGCGCATTGTGCTTCTACTTTAGTTGTTTCCATTATGCCAGTTCCTTGTAACCTGTTAATAGCGCCCTCTTTTGACATGAGACGTAACTAATTCAGGTGATTGGTACTGGTGATCGATACTCTTTCGTGACAGTAGAACTGGTTCGTTAGCTTTTTGGTTGCGCACAAAAAGTATAGATGGCGTTGTCTTCAAATTAGCCAAAGATTTTGTGCTTTTATTTTGGTAGTTTGTTTAGTAAAGTAAGGTGCAATGACTATGTTTTACAGAATTAAAAACACGTACACGCCTACCTTGTGTAGGTTAGGGTTTCCTTGAAGTTGGTCGTACACCAAAAGTGTTCGTTTGTTGTGTTTAAACCAGTTGATTGTTTTAGTCAAGTTCAAAAACTTTCCGTTACACTGCAGACGATCTTGTTTTTTATCACTGAAGTTGGGTTAAACTTGTAGACTATATCATAAATCCCTTCAAGTTGGTATGTACTATAACTTTAATTGGTTTACTTCACTGAATTCCGACTTTTTCTATTTTTAAATGATTAAAAAACACACAGCTAATGTTTACTTTGCGCACGGCAGCGCCCTCTCTTCCATGTAGAGGAACAGCTGATTTTTTTTTCGCGATATCAGTTGTTTTCTCTTACTAAAAGTTGTTCATAATGATGTCAAAGTCAAAGTCAAAACATTTATTTCAAATAGGCACAAGAAAGGCACTTTTGAACGTCAAAAATTAACAAGAAATAGAATTGATTCTAGTCGCCCCTTCCAAAAGGTAGTTTCGTGTGGAGAAGAATGGGCAAGAAACTCCACCGTTACTCTTTTAAAATGTTTCACAATGTTTTGTATACATGTATTATAATATGTGAAGACGATGCACCCAGAATAAAAACAATACACCAAAAAGGTGAAAAGAAAAACGCATGTAGCAGTGGAAAATAAACTTAATTATGTCATAAGTACATGGTGCTCACATATTTACGAACATTCTAAAAGTTAACAATAATAAATTAATCAATGTGTGAGATGTTATTCCAATATAATAAAATAATATGGTACAAATTATAAATTATTACCTAATTTACTTAGCAACCAGTTTGATTTTGTCTAGACACTAGATTGTCCTATGGAGCAGGACCAGCATGTTTCCAAGCATCCTTATCTTTGATATAATCCTCTAATTTGTAATAAGCTTGTTTACAAAGTGTACTTTTAATATGAGTTTTAAATTTTCTTTCATTTAATTGCAGTATGTCACAAGGTATTTTGTTGTAACATTTAACACAGAACCCCATAAAAGATGTATGTACTTTGGACAATCTGAAATGATGAGTAGGGGAGCGAGGGGCTAGTTGTAACAATTTATCGCTTCTTGGCTATGAAAGCTTACTTGTTTGGTATTCATGAAATTTAGCAGTACTATTCCAATTAACAACTATTCAACTATCGATTCCAAATAAACTTTTGATTAAACCTATAATGGTATTTTGTAGAAACGGATTTGAAAAAAAACTAACGAGTGTTACAACTTACCCCGTGATTGGGGCTAGTTGTAACAGGCTTGGGGCAAATTGTAACATTAAGAATTTAAAACCAATTTTATATTTTATAAAGATTTATTTGGCATATTTAGTATAGGAATCGCTAAAAAAGGTTTAAACTTTTAAATTAAATTTTTCATCTTACAGAAAATATTCAAAAATAAACAAATAACATGTTCTTTCTTTAATACTATAAACTATTAAAGTATTTTAGGTTTACAGCCATTTATAATCTTAACTACTTCAGTAGTCTGACTTTTGTAAGTAGTTGTAAGTTTTATTCTTAATCTAATAGAATAATAATCAAAAATTAACAAAAACATGGTTTTTCTTAAACTAAACTAAACTTTCAGCTCACAGTCATTTATAATATCAAAATCTCAATTTCTTCAGTAATCAGCCTTTTTATTGACCTAGGTAAAATATGAAATCAGTCTTCATCCAGTATTTTCCAAGACTTCAGCAGAGGCCATTTCGTAAACATCTTAGCTTTGGGAAGCACGTTCAGTTTTTTTTGTAGTGTTTCATTTGAAATAGATAAAATCAATTAAGTTCAACAAAAAAGTATTCAAAACCTGAAAAGAAGCAATTTAAATACATTTAAATAACTAAGAACTTATAAGTAATATGTTACAACTTGCCCCGTACAAGTGTTACAACATACCCCACTGCAAGGTTTTTTGAAACAATCTCTATTAAAAAAAAACCGCTTACTTGGTGTGAAATTACTTTTAATATTATCAAACTAAACAAATGCTAAGTGTATTTGTATCAATCAACAACTGCTAAGCAATTTGAAATCTACGATAATCGATTTTGTGTAAACAAAAAAAAGTCTTTTACCTGGCTTAATCGGAACGCCTGCACAGCACCGCTTCCTGCACGGACCGGCGGGGTACTAATCGCGCTTATATGATAGAATGGATATTACGTAGTAGGTTTGGTTGAAAATTAAACAAATATTCTTCTATTATGTAGGTAAAAAATGCTTGTTACTACTTGCCCCTGTTACAACTATCCCCTCGCTCCCCTACAATTACCCCATAAAATATTTTCCATGAATTCAATTTTATCTTGTACTAGCTTCCGCCCGCGGCTCCGCCCGCATAATATGTCGACAAATATATCACACATAAAACTTTCTCTTGAATCACTCTATTTATTAAAAAAACCGCATCAAAATCCGTTGCGCAGTTTTAAAGATTTAAGCATAACATAGGGATATAAGGACAGAGAAAGCGACTTTGTTTTATATTATGTAGTGATATAAAATGGTAAACTGACTGACTGGGTGATATATCAACGCACAGCCCAAACCGCTGGACCTAGAGAATTGAAATTTTGCACATAGATACCTTATATCATGGAGGCATCCACTAAGGAAGGATTTTCGGAAATTCCACCCTTTTTTTTGAGGGTTAGAAATCATTACTAAAACCCAGCCATGTTCCTTCCTTAGCCCTTTATGTTCCGGGGTAGCGGTAACCCTTTCAGACGATCCCGCTGATTTTCCAAGTCTGCGTCTTGCCCTCGTCTCACGTATAATAACGTAGCTTTTTATCAGTGAAAGATTTTTTATAAACATTTCAGTAATACCAGAGATTTGCCTCTTAATACATAAACAATTTTACCTCTACACAGTATTAGATTTTGATTTATGGTTTTTTCTTAAAATTTAGCAAAATAATGTTTCGTTCAATAATGTCGGTGTCAGTCTAAGCTCCTGATTTTTTTAATTACGAACTCTGAAATCCTTGTTGCTCTCTTCATGACATTATCGTGATGCTGACACTCCCCATTCACCGAATTACGTTTAATCCCTTTTGACGACTTTTGACAACGCTCTCGAGAAGTATTGGCCATTTATTTTGCACAATAAGGTTTCGAATGTTCGGCTTAGTTGCGTATTTTATCTGTCTTGACAGAGTATAAGTGTGTGTGCGATTAAGATTATTCTTAGCTTGTGTGACAGACTACCAAAATTGTGTAATGTATTTTTGGGCTTGTATTCTATTTTTAAACACTTAAAAAATAACGATGTATAAAATGGCGGCGGCGGCAGCTGTTTTTGCAAGCCTAAAATGGGCGCTGAAAACGTGCGTGTGAAAATTAATTTCCGCGAAAGAGCAATGTGTGACGTATGATGTTAATTAATATTGTTTTTAATGAAATTTTATTTTGAGTTTTAATGATTTGTAATATGTTTTTTTTGTATTGTTTGTGTTTAAACAGTATGTACGTTTAGTTTGAATGATAAAAATAATCCAAACAAAACTTGGGATGGATGGATGGTTGTTAATCAATCACGCCACGAACGACTGAATGGGTCTGGATGGCATTTGGCACATATATACAGGGTGAATAATTAATTAATAATAATGTTTAATGCATGCAAATTAAAGAAGATAAGGGCAGGCGAATGAAAATTGCAATGCTTGGAAAAGGCCGCTAAGTCATAAGTACCTACTAACATTCATAACACCAAAATTGTACACTTGGTTCGCAATAAAGATTTTGACTTTGACTTTGACTTTGAAATTGAATTCATGGGCATTATTTTAAGGGGTCATTGTTATGCTCGCATAACTCGTCAAAATGTAAGGAACAGCTGATTTTTTTTTCGCAACTTCAGATTTTTTCCCTTAGTGAAAGTTGTTCATAATGTTGAGTTTAATGACCCCTTACAATAATACCCATGAATTCAATTTCACCCTGAAGATAATAATCGAAAAATTTACGGTTCCCGTGGGATCATTTCGGACAACGCAGGCGCGCACAAGCCAGTATTTAAAAAACAATATAATATATAATAATATAATATCCTTGGACATTTCACACAACGCCATATAGTCCCAAGCTAAGCAACCTAATGCTTGTGTTATGGTAACGAGATGGCTGATAAACTACTTATATACATATTTTTTTTGTAAATACATACATATTATATATAGAACAACAACAGTTTTAATAATACAACGGTAATAACTGCGTAATTTATGCATGGAATCGGTTAGCATGATATTTGCGTTATTTTACTATGCTAATGTAAGCGAACTTTGATTAGGGTGAATATAAACGTGAATAATGTTAGAAGCTAAACACTAACGAGCATTATGCCAGGATTTCTAGGATAAAGGTTTATGTAGTTTTCTATTCTATGCTAAAGGCAATGTTTTCAGGACGGAATGAGGCGTGCCGGGGTAAGTAATTGCTTGTGCAGTATTTCGTTTAGTGTCATCGTATATTTTATTCGTTTGTGTTGTAAACTTGTTTGTAACTTTGAGGAGCAATTTTGCCCTTGTCCTATGTAACTTAGGGCCAGAGTAACATGTTTTATTCCACCACTATCAATCGTCACTCTATCATTCATGCCCTAATCTTTCATATCATTCCTATACCCAATCCATCTATCTTTTCTTTGGCCTTCCTCTCTCTCTCTTTTACCTCTTCTTCTTCTGGTTAGTGTCAGAGTTTTTATGCTGCCCATGGGCCTCTGATTTAGCTTCACATGCTGTTGAGAAATAATATTTCTCGGGCATGCCTCACAATGTTTTCCTTCATCAATGTTTTAAGCAAGTGATAGGTAATTATACAATATGCACATGAATCCGTAAAATCAGAGGTGCGTGTCTTGGGTTCAAACTCGAAACCTATGACTTGGCAGTACGACGCTCACACTATCAGGCTATCACTGCTAATATCGCTGCTCTTCTAACTGATTCTTGAACACACATAAAATTTAAATTTTCAGTAACCATTACCTTCTCCATAGAATCTAGCAACACTAAATAGTAGCAAAAATAAAATTATCGGTTATGCTTCCCTGAATTAACTCCTTTACTTGAACCTTCCACTCTGTTACAATACATGTAATACATGTACATGTTAGATGTGTCTACCAATCCCATAATTCGCGTTTACGACATCCGCAGTAAAAATCACCGAGACATTAGCGTCCCGAAGCATCTTAACGGTTATTATCGTTGGGGTTCCGTTAATGACCGAATCTTCTTGGAACACTTGAGTTCGCCGATTGCTAGGTTAAGCCGGGCGGTCGATTACCGCATTGGGTACATACTTGTCTTATCTTACAGATGCTTAGGTGTGTTGAGTTAATGGTTTGGGTTTGTAGTGGATGGTGATTAATCTTGGGACACAAAGGAACGGGTCAAAGTTGTGGAAGTAATGATTAGGCCGTTATCACTCTGGCGATTTACAAGTGAGTCCAAGGCGAGGAGAGTGCGCAGTGAACGCGCGGCGAAGATGTCGCGGGCGAGAGTGTTCAAAACGCGGAAACAACACCGCTAAGTCGCTGCCTGCCGTGTTTTCGTGGCGTATTCGGCGCGCGTGCGTTGCTCACTCGCCTCGCTTTGAACTTGCTTGCAAATCACCAGTGTGATATCAGCCTTAGTTTCGATACTGGTCTGTTGCGTTATATAATATTGAGTTTGGCCTAAAGTCTGCATAACTTAAAAAGATTTTAGTTGCCCGTATGAACAGTAACCCCAATCTGTAAAAAAATATTTGATAGATCTTCAACTTTATTGCAAAATCATAAGGTTCATGTTCAATTGGGAATATTCGACAGTTAGCAGATAGCTTGATGTGATGGCGTCTGTACCTACCAATAATTGTCGACTTTTGGGCGCCATTTTTGTTTATCTACGTGACGATACGGGGATATTCTTCATATTGGGAAAGAGATGGAGTTATACCTCCTGTATAGCTTCATCGTTTTCTCACCCTAAAGTATTATTAAAATAATAGGTTTCTCCAATGAAACTGACTTTTGAATGGTGAACGTGGAGGTGGAACACTCAGATACTGAAAACTAAAGAGAGGTAATTGTCGTTACCATAACCTAACTACAAAACTTCTTGTTTAACACAAAAAGCTTTTTAGTATCCCTGTCAGAGCTACATTAGCCTAGATTTACAACATTATACTATCTAGTTAAGGAGGATGTACTAATGTTGCCCGAAATTCAAATTTTCTTACGTTTTTGCCAGGTTGGTGTCAGGTTGCATGTTCATCAAAATACGATTTGCGACCATAATAAATGTGTACGTATGTGTCAATCTGCCTAGCCAGCTCAACTATGTTGGGGTCGGCTTTCAGTCTAACCGGATGCAGCTGAATACTAGTACCCAGTAACTGGGTTATATGATACCTCTTGGTAAGACTGGCTGTGAGACTTTCGGGCTTCTGGGTACCCGTAACGACTGTCAAAGATCCACGAATGATAGCCGGGACAGCTTAGCGTGCTTTCCGAGGCACGGAGGAGTCTCGGTATGTAAAGATGGTCACCCATCCCCGGACCAACCACATATGTGTAGGTATGTATAGAATTAAATTAATTTCCCATCTCATCGATATAGTTCTATTGGTAAGAATTATACTAAAATGTCACGATTTTATGAAATAGTCATTCATTAAAGTAAGCTGTACTGGAGAGTTATATAACTACTTCGCAAAATCTTAATGACATGAAGGTTGTTGCAAATAAACATATTACACGACAATTTTAATGCGATTCAGATTTTAACAATCACAGACAGCTGTTGTTCGAATAATTTGGGGCCGTCTGTTGGATCTAATATTTCAAAAAATGATCAGATCATTACAGAAGGAACAAACAGCTGAGTGATTGAAATTTTGACAGTCACAGACAGCTGTCATTCAGATAACGTGGGGCGGTCTGTTTGACCCGATACTTCAAAAAATTATCCGTCTAATAAATGAAAAAATTACACTATAACGCAAAATCTCAATGACACGGTGTTCCAAATAAACACAGTAGGTACACGATAATTTAATGCGATTGAGATTTTAACAGCCACAGACAGCAGTTGTTGTTCAAACAATTTAGGGGGGGTTTGTTGGACTCGATTTCTCAACAGCATGTGAAGCTAAGTCAGAGGCCCATGGGCAGCATAAAAACTCTGACACCAGGTTAGTCACAAACCACACGAAAAGAAGAAGAACTGGCACACACACATGGAGTTTCGAAAATAGTAACACCAAATGTTATCATGACACGGGATCATGCTATTTCGTTAAGAAACATTAAACTTGATGTTTTAATACAAAGCGATATAAAGGGGAACGTGTGCTTTGTTTTTATCTTCATTGCCTTAATAAAAGAGATGGATAAGAGTTATGAGTTTACTTATGTTTGTTTGTTAAGTTTTCACGGAAACGCGGCTGAATCGGTTTGAATGAAATTTAATATACACGTAGCTTAAGACGGTAAGCGGGATTGTCCGGAAGGGTTACCGTTACCCTGGAATATAAAGGGTTAAGGAAGGGACATGGATGGGTTTTAGTCAGTAAGAGTCTGACACTCCCTTCCGCTCCACCCAGAGCAGGAGCCATTAATTGTTTTTCTGTATATATGTACATACAACGTGTTTTTTTTTATCTAACTCAAGGTTGATATTTTATTAGTGAAATTGATCTATACATATAATAAATTTGTAGAAAAGTGGTGTCTGTACAATGGAAATATATAAAAAAAAAGTAGCAGGGGTTGTTATTATATCGATGCCGAACCCGAAATTGTAATTAATTTTTTTTTTGTCTGTTTGTCTGTTTGTGTGTTTGTCTGTGTGTTTGTGCACGCTAATATTAGAAACGGCTTATTCGATTTAGATACGGTTTTCACTAATATATTGTAGTAAGCTTCACTTAACATTTAGTGTTTATTTCATGTCAATCGGTTCATAAATAAAAAAGTTATGTCAATTTAAAGAATCACGGCAAACATTTGTTAAGGTATTCTATCAGAGTACGTATACGCATCGCGCCTGCGCGTCCGTGGCTATATAAAGCGCGCTGAGAGCCGCGCCGCTGTTACCCCGATCCAGCTGTCCCTTGCTGTTCTCCCCCAGCGACGCCCTAAGCCGAGGTCCATACCCCACAGGGGGTGCCCTTAGCGTGTAGTCGCTTAGTTTGTAAGTTTTTATAAGCCCTGGCTGGAGGCTACAATTCTTTTGTGGTATCCACAGGCAAGTCCGGTTAAGCTAAAAAAAAAAACACCTCGCTGCCATAAGGATTCAGTTATTCGTAGCGAACGCACGTATCCTGGAGAGTATAGGCGAATAGTGGCATTCGATTATTGCGATTCACTTGAATACTGACTGTTTGCATATTTCATTTTTTTATATTTTAGGGTTTTTACGTTAGGTTCTTTTAATAAATTTTCCTTAAAATCTATCTATAATAAAATAAAACAGTAAAAAAACTGTGTCTGTACATTGAATATATTAAAAAAATAATGATTGAATGGTTTAGAAACAGTAATAGAGCACGAATCCAAAAAAAAATCGGTCTGTTTGTCTGCATGTCTGTTTGTTTGTACACGCTAATCTTCGGAACTACTGGACGGTTTTGAATGATTTTTTTTTGTTGTGTAGGTATTTAGTCTGGGCAACAAAAAGACTATAATTTATATTGGAAACTTGAACACCTGATGCAGAACCGCAACTGACCAGCTAAACTATAAGAGATACAAAAATAATAACGTAGCAAAAATTGTTCCGCGTGATGAGCATTTTCTGCTGAGAGAATAAATTTGAAGATCTGGAACACCTGATGTGGAACTCCAAGAGCCCAGCTACACTATAACAGATGGAATAACGTCTTAGCAAAAGTTGTTCAGCCTGATGAGCACTCTCTGTTGACGCATAAAAATTTAAGATCTGGAGTACCTGTTGTGGAATTCCAAGAGCCCAGCTACACTATAACATATACAGAGTTGATACGACAGAGGGGCTTTCCTTTAAACACCTTATAAGAGGGACCATTTTAAAGCTCTGTACCAAAAATCAATTAAATAGGAGCAGCAGTTTAGTCGCAAATGTTTTTTTAAGTTTTTGCCCGTTTGAACACGACGATCTTTCCTAACAGCGCTCCGGCGTGCACGCGTCGGTGCCGCTGCGTTACAAGGTCAGTTTTTATTTACAAAGGGTGGTTGCGTTTTACTCTGATTTGTAAGCTATTTAGTTTGTTAGAAAAAATAAAAACCTCATTTTTTTTTTTATACCCTACCGAGTTAATACTAAACACGTATAGTATGTAACGTAGTGTAATTTAATGCCCCTCTGTCATATCGACTCTGTAATTGTATAGGAATGACGTCTTAGCAAAAGTTGTCCAATCCGATGAGCACTTTCTGTTGACTTATAAAAATCGACGTCTTAGCAAAAGTTGTTCGGTCTGATGGTCATTTCCTATTGACTTATAAAAATCGAAAATCAGAAACATCTGATGTGGAAATCAAAGCTATCACTAATTTCACTGTATAATTATAAAATAACAAAAGCTGGGAGAACTTACACGCGGTGAAGGCGGTAACAGTTTAGGACTGATTTTCGCTGACGATGGTACAGACGCCAGCACATCAAGCTATCCCTAACTGTCAAATTTTCTCAATTAAAAATGAACCTTATGTCTTTGCAATAAAGTTGAAATACTATCAAAGAAATTTTACAGATTGTGGTAACTTGATGTGCTGGCGTCTGTACTTATATCATTGAAAATTTGACCCTGCTGGCCAAAACTCCCATTTATTTTTTTATTTTACCAAATAAATATGCCTTCGGACTTATGTTATTTTAGTGTTTAATTTCCTTTTCTATTTATCTTCGTGACACAGTAGCCTACCCGATAACGCCTGGGAGCAGTCCCTTAGATTTTAATTGATCACTTATATTCACAATAAAACTATAACCATGCCTAGAAAGAGGTCAAATCTTTCCCAATGTTCCAAAAGAGCTAAAAGATTGAAGATCATAAGATCCCAAGAATCTACCAAAGAGCGTCACGAGAGACTTGATGCTGTTTGAAAACATCCGGCTGCAACTCGCTCCGTGGAAACCTCTTCGGATTGCGAAGCACGCCTGCGTTCTCAGCGTATTTACGCATCTACATCCAGGTCTCTAGAGACCAGTGAAGAATATGATGCGCGACTGACCGCAGATCGTGCAAGTCATGCATTGTCTCGCGAATCGGAGACGTTCATGGATAGAGAATTACGCTTGAGTTCCAAGCGTTTCTACGCATCGAGTTCTAGGTCTCTAAAGACAAGTGGGGAACGTGATGCGTGACTGACCGCTGATCGTGATTCAGATCTTCGATTTTGACGACCCCGTTGTCGCTGGCATAAGCAACAGGATACGCGTACGAAGTCGCGGGCAGAAGCTAGTACAGAATATGTGTGAAATTGATACAAAATAATATTTGTATGTCTAATAGCGACATCTAGCATAAAGTTTGCATAACTATGGTTTTATGTTGTATGGAAAAAGTACTATATATTCAATAAAATGAAAGTTACTCTAATTTTAGTTTTCTTTTCTACTTTTCTCACTTAGCTTTAATTATTAAAGCTAAGAAAAGCTGACGTTGTTATATTTGGTGTTTACATTAATATAATCGTGACTTCGTCGATTTAATTCTATTCTAAATCTAAATTTATCTTGGCCCTTTGAGCATCCTCCTTGTGGTAAACGACTCGCCAGAAGTGGTGCAAGATGCTAACTGTTTATTGTTTGCCGACGACCTCAAATTATCCCTCGCGGTAAAAAGCGGTGTTGACTGTGACAGGTTACAGGGGGACATTGACAGAGTGGTGAGCTGGAGCAAAGAAAACCTCCTGCAGTTCAATAGCTCGAAATGTGTAACAGTCACTTTTTCTCGAGCACACAATCCCATTGTAAGCAGCTACCATATTGATAGGATGCCCATGGTACGGGTCGCGGAAGTCAAGGACTTGGGGGTAAGTTTTAACACCAGCTTGACTTTTCGCGATCACATCATGCATTGCTGCAGAAGGGCTTTTAGAAACTTGGGTTTTATGCTTCGGACGGTCCGAGGGTTTACAAACGTAAAGGCACTATGTAACGCACTAGTTAGGAGCCAGCTAGAATGTAACGCAGTCATCTGGTCTCCGCATGAAGCTAAATATAGTCTCATGCTGGAGAGAGTACAAAATAAATTTATTAGATATTTATATATGAGGTATTATGGTGTGTATCCATTTTATCCATTAATGTATCCCACCTTATTTATTTTAGGTATGGTGGGATACAATGAGTTGAGGGTTAGAAGGGATTTGGCAATCACCTCACATATATTTAAAATATTGAGAGGGAAGTTGCATAATCCGGCTATTTTAGGGCAGGTGAGCCTGTGTGTTCCCGACAGGTACGTGTGGCGAAGACGACGCCCGCAACTACTGGTGGAGCCGCGCAGTCGGACCAACCTTCTACGGGAGGCGCCGATGACGCGTGCGCTTAGCACGCTCAACCTGATTGCTAGTGAAACGGACCTATTTTGTTGTACTCTGGGTGAATTCACAAAGAATGCATTATTAGTTATTAGTTATAGATGTTAGTAGATATAAGTTATGATAAGCACATTTATCGCATTGGGTTTTGTTACCTGTAATGATAGATGTAAAGATGAAGATATAAATAAATAAAATAAAAATAAAAAATTGTAATAAAAAAAAAGTTAATTCATATGCCAGTTGATTCTTTATTATGCATGGTCTCATTCGTATCCTAGAGTTATAAAAACACAAGCACTGCCACTATTTTTGTCAGGTGCTATTCTAAGCTCAGTATCTTCAACTCGCATACGTGGTTCATGGCACCGTATGGGTAAAAGAAACACCTTGTACAAAACGTAACCGTGACTGACTGACTGACTGATCTATCAACACAAGAACAAATCTGTGAACGGCTTGGGCTGGAATTAGGCAAGCAATTAGCAATCGAAGTCGCAGGGATAAGCTAGTTCAATATAAACTCACTAAAGCTGGCTAAAGTCACAAGTTCAATTAGGCTTACAACCACCTCACAACACCGCCGCATATTTTATAGTGTGCTTATAACCCAATCCAGCTGCGCCACATAAACTATACGAGTCGGTATGTAGGACAACAAAAGCCGCATATTTACGCACAGTAGGACAATTGGTTTACCGGATATCAGTAACAGGTTTACTAAATAAATATTTTTATTCTGTGGTGTTGTTGGTTCGGCTTTTTATAGCAGAATACTAATCGATAGGTTTCTTCTCTTCTTTGTGTGGTTAGTGACTAATCTGGTGTCAGAGTTTTAATGCTGCCCATGGGCCTCTGACTTAGCATCACATGCTGTTGAGAAATATCTCTCCAGCATGCCGGTTTACTCACGATGTTTTCCTTCACCGATTATAAGCAAGTGATAATTATACAAAACGCACATGAGTCCGAAAAATCAGAGGTGCGTGCCTTGGGTTCGAACTCGAGACCTATGACTTGGCAGTCCGGCGGTCACACCACTAGGCTAGGCTATCGATTGGGATAATGCCTATTTTTTTATGTAGTCTGCAAGCTAGATTATTTGAAAATATTGGACACAATTTTTTTCTTTTTTTACGTTATCCAAAGATTATGTATATACATTGAGTTAAAATGTGGCATGACGTCACAAGTATGTAGTTTTTATACTTACTTGTGACGTACGAGCCCCACTACCAAACTATAATGCTTTTTTATCCACGTCATTTTCTATTATTGTGATAAAGCAAAAAAATACGTGTCAAATATTTTTTTATTATCTGATTGATGGATTAATATATTTTTTTTTTTACTTAGGCATCATCCCTATTCTTCTTCTTAGCGTGTCGATGGCAATCTAAATGTACTCGGCCCAGAATTCGGCTACGTGTTTGGCGGTATCACTAGCGTCCATCAGTTCCTGTAACATGCATACGGCACGACACATCCCTATTGGTTTACCGGATATCAATAACAGTTTTACCAAAAAAATATTTTTATTTTGTGGCATTGTTGGTTCGGCTTTTTATAGCGGAATATTAATGGATTGGCGGTAACGATGTGTTGGACAAGTAACATGGAAATTGGGGTATATTTTTCAGTTTGACATTATTGAAAAAAGCGACGATATTTTACATACCATGACCACCGATTTCCACACAACTTTTCAGTAACCGTGGTCACTTTCACACTCTTATGAAGAATTGGGTATTTATTTGACAGCGTAGTCAATAACGTTAATTTTTATGAATTATCAAAACGCGGAATTTGTACGTGAATTGTATGAAATATAACAATGTGACGTCACAGATTTTTAGAATCAAATGGAATACTTATTAGCATTGAACGCAATGTTACAATTATATCTTCGCATAATATTTAATTTCTGTACGATGATGGAAGTTTTTAGGACGAGCGGTCTGTTATATATGATTTCATATTTTATTTTTGACCGATTCAAATAGACATCATCATCTGCCTAGCCTTTTGCCAACTATGTTGGGGTCGTCTTCCAGTCTAACCGGATGCAGCTGAATACCAGTATTTTACATTGACTGATTCAAATAGTCAATTCCTTATACTACATCTCATGCAGATTTCTCCCTTTTCTTTCTCTTCTTTATCTGTTAACTATACTGACTATTTCTGTTTTGACGACTATAGATATAGGTTACAAGCATGTGTTCTCCTTATACTGTATCGGAAAACGGTCTTGTAACCCCAAATATGTACGTACAAACGTAATGTGTCTATGTAGTACTTTCAATAGGCTACCGTAATTTATGGTAGCCGAGTTCCAACCCTATTGTACTAATTTCAATGAATATATACATTTATCTTGATTCTGTAGCAACGAAATATGGAACAAAGCAATAGCAGTGAATAAGACCTTTCTCGTTGAACCTCATAAAAGACATTGAGGATAGGTAGGTTGATTAAAAACTATTAATTAAGGAAAGAAATGATTAGGGAAGGAAACAGCTGGCTATCTTCCAGTTAAATGCTGGAAAGGGACAAAACAACCACCAATTAGTTCTTTTTGTACAGTTCAGAGGGCTTTACAGACACGACTGCCTAGCCTTTTCCCAATTATGTTGGGGTTGGCTTCCAGTCGAAATAGATGCAGCTGAATACATGAGTATTTATACGGAGCGATAACCCATCTGATCTCCACAACCCAGTTAATAGGTAACACGATACTACGGTAAGACTTGTTGTCAGACTTTTGGGCTTCTGACCACTCGTTACGACAGTCAAGGAGCTAAAAATAACAGCCGAAACCAACGGCATAATGTGCTTTTCGAGGCACGAAGGAGTCTCAATATGTAAAGATGATCACCCATCTTCGGACCAACCGGTGCGGCTATTATTACTTAGCTTCTTTAATAACGAAGATCAAAAATTGATAGCTCTTACAAAACCACTTACTTTATCCATTATTTTAGTCAAACAATACCAATATTTATCATTTCTCTGTCCATTTATGGATACGGGGGATCCATGAATATTCAATAGACGCTTGCAAGCTTGTGTACATGTTATTTCCTCCAGTATTTCCAATGAAACGCAAACAGGAATACATCAATAGTTTAAAATGCCGCTCATGTTTTGGACATAAACTAGAGCGAACGCGCTAGTTTAGACTTTGTACATGTAACTGGCAGTAATAATAGCTGAGGAGCTCGTGGCTAAGTAATAACAGCCGAGGAGCTCGTGGCTAAATAATAACAGCCGCAAGGATCGATCCATCGGGTTAAGCTACGCTTGCCGGGGTTGGTCCGTGGATGGGTTGATGATCTTTACATATCGAGACTCCTTCGCGCCGCGGAACGCACGTTAAGCCGTTGGTCCCGGCTGTCATTCGTAGATCTTTGATAGTCGTAAGCCCGAAATATTGATAGCCCGTCTGACCAAGAGGTATCGTATTACCCAGTTACTGACTGGGTAGTGGGCTCATATAGGCAAATCGCTCCAAATAAAATACTGGTATTCAGCTGCATCCGGTTAGACTGGAAGCTGATCCCAACATAATTGGGAAAAGGCTAGGCAGATTGATTTGATTGACATGTAACTGGCAGTAGAGCAATGGCGAGTAGTGATGGCCCAACGGTAAGCGGTCGTGGTCAATGCTAACGGCCCAGACTTATGAGTTGTAGGAAACAAACAGACGATTAAACTGTGACATTTATTTCATCAATGCTGCTCTCGAAACGGCGAAAGAAAACATCGTGAGGAACCCGGCATGTCCTAGAATGAGGAATCAGGCATTCAAAAATATGTGACATCTACCGATCCGAACTAGGCTCGCAAGGTTAAGCGGGATTGTCCGAAAGGGTTACCGCTACCCCGGAACATAAAGGGCTACGGAAGGAACATGTATGGGTTTTAGTCTGTAAGAGTCTGACACTCCCTTCCGCTCCACCCAGAGCGGGAGCAGTCATTGGATGATTTCCCAGCGTTAAAAAAAAAAAAGGCTCGTAAGGTGGGTTACGGCCCACTCCCTCTTATAGAGAGGAGGCCTGAGACCAAGCAGTGTTGCTACGGCCGCGAATTATATTTTGATCAACACACAATCTGACACAGGTCTGCAAATTTCAAAATATGTATGAAAATTTGAATTTCGTGGACTTATAGTCTGGTTTATAGACACAAGCAAAAAAGAAAATAGGTTAGTTACCGCTATAAAACTAGATGATAAATAGAAAAGGATTGCAGTTATTAAAGCCACGCTTTTATTGCGCGATAGAAACGATATGAAAAGATTAATTTCTATCAGAATTAAATGGAACTTTTGTAGGCAATTTCTAGGAAGTTTAACTACTTTTCTAGATCAATATCATGATAAATGATATTTATTTCTGTCAACTGACTTACTGTGACTGATTCTTTGGTCTCTGCTGAGTATAAGGTTCGATTGCCGGTTTGGGCAAATTGTTATTGAGTTTTCCCATCTAGAATTTCTCAGTAGCAGCCTTTTTTTTTGAGGGTGGGAAATCATCCAATAACTTCTCCTGCTCTGGGTGGAGCGGAAGAGAGTGCCAGACTCTTACTGACTAAAACCAATACATGTTCCTTCCATAGCCCTTTATGTTCCGGGATAGCGGTAAGCTTTCGGACAATCCCGCTTACCCGGCAGACTCGGCTCTAACGGGCCTCTTCATGCTGACATCTCGTTGAGGCGCGCGTGGAACATGTCTCCGTAGTAGCCTGGAATTTGATTTGTGCTCGGTTGATGGCTGTAGGCTCACCTCCTTTTACATGGGACTTAAACATAACTGGCGGTATGTGAGTGTAATATACCTTTGCCTATTTTTATTTAGTGCGAGCAACATAGTAATTATGCTGTAGTATATAGTTAATTGGTGTATGTACGCAGAAAAAACTTTTTGTTTCTGTATTTTATCTGTACTAACTAATGTACTATCCTTGATCTGTTTGTTTTAGCTGTAAGTCTCCCCACGTTATCTAAACATATAAATAAACTAGCTTCTGCCCGCGGTTTCACCCGCGTGGATGATGGAAATTGCATGTTATTATACATATAAACCTTCCTCTTGAATCACTCTATCTATTAAAATAAACTGCATCAAAATCCGTTGTGTAGTTTTAAAGATCTAAGCATACATACAGACATTAGGACAGACGCGGGAAGCGACTTTGCTTTATACTATGTAGTGATATAGACATGCGGGAGGATTAACAGCGGAGGCTTGATAATAGGGTTCCGTTTGGCACCCTTTAGGACCGGAACCCCAAACAATGAAAAAAAGAGATATTACATCACTTTTACACGCACGTAATTTTCGCATAAATTCTTGTTACTGAATTGTTTAATGAACGAACATTCTGTTATTTAAGCCACTGAACAATCTGTGTGGGTGTGTTGGAATAAAATTACTGATCTTCCAGCGAATTACATTTGAATAATTTATATATTGCTTCACTAAGTAGAGATATGGATATTATGAACGTGGGAAGGATTGTAATTCCTTACTGTTTTCCTCAATTATTTTATCTTGTGGGAGTCTGTAGTCTATTCCCTTCCACATAACCCGCCCGCCTGTCTCACCTCCACCACCCAATAGTCCAGGAATATAAGGGGTTTCGCCTCAGAATGAGCGTTAGTGCGCGCTCTAAGCTAAACAAAAATTGTAGAAATTTTAATGCCCTACAATTTATAGTAAATACAAAGAGCATTAAAACCCATAAAAAACGAGGTATTTGCAATAAATGTGTGAAAAATCGATTTTTTTACCTGTGGCCAAGGAATATCTGTAGACGTGCACACCCGGCGATAAGTAGGTTTTGAGACAAGTTTTAGGGTATCAAAATAAAGGTTTATACAACTTTATAGCTGATTGTCTCTTATTCCGAGATTCTGGCCCCCATTTGACTTTTCTTCTTCTTTTCGTGTGGTTAGTGACTAACCTGGTGTCAGAGTTTTAATGCTGCCCATGGGCCTCTGACTTAGCATCACATACTGTTGAGAAATATCTCTCAGGCATGCCGGTTTCCTCACGGGGGTTAAGCGGGATTGTCCGAAAGGGTTACTGCTACGGAAGGAACATGGGTGGGTTTTAGTCAGTAAAAGTCTGCCACTCCCTTCCGCTCCACCCAAAGCGGAAGAAGTCATTGGATGTTTTCCCAGCCTAAAAAAACGGAGGGATTTCAGTATGTTATGGTTGGTTACCCATTCCGGCAACCGTTGCTTAACCTTCAAGTTCGACCAGTGTAGCTGTTAAGAATAAGCTACAAGCCCCTCGAATCGATGGAAAACTGAAAGGCAATAAATTTAAGATCCTCTACAGGTGGTATAACGATCCGTGGCTAAAACCCGTTGATTAACCACGTAGGTTAGGGGATGTACGACCCCTTCGCACCCTTACGACATTAATTCTTAGCTAATATTTATGTAGGACTGACCCTTGAGAATGTTTGAATGTAATTATATGGGTCTAACTAAACGTTTAGATACACGCGATATTAAATAGTTATTGAGATTGGAGGCTAAATAGCATTTAGTAATAAGTCAGGCAAGATAATTATTTCTCTAATTGACTTAGTACGGGTTTTTCAATAGTCATATGTACAGACGCCAGCACATCAAGCTATCCCTAACTGTCAAATTTTCTCAATTAAAAATGAACCTTATGTCTTTGCAATAAAGTTGAAATACTATCAAAGAAATTTGACAGATTATGGTAACTTGATGTGCTGGCCTCTGTACCTATTATTGGAGGAATGAAAGCTGTCAAATCGCCATTTTTATGCTTCAGATAAAAGTTATCAGGCGATTTAAAAGTATGCCCAAAAATAAATAATAGAAATATTAGATAGTCATAGATAAATATTATAGGACAAATAGTTCTAATTCTTTGACATTTGTATGAGATGGCGGAATATTGACAAAGTTTATGAATAAGACAGTTAATTTACTTGGCTGTACAATAAGGTCGGCTCACTAAAAGTATCCAGTTGGTTCTGGTTCTTTTTCAACTTATTTCTGTTTAATTCAATGTACTGATCCCTGGTTGACATCAGGCAATGGATAAAAATTTGTTAGAAGAGCTCGGCTTAAGATGACAGACGCACGGATCGATCCGTCAAAGTGAGTTACGCTTGCCGGGGTAGGTCTGTGGATGGGTGATCTTTAGATATCGAGACTCCTCCATGCCTCGGAAAGCACGTTAAGCCGTTGGTCTCGGCTGTCATTCGTAGATCTCCAACAGTCGTTACGGGTACTCAGAAGCCCGAAAGTCTGACAGCCAGTCTTACCAAGGGGTATCGTATTAACAAGTCACTGTGTCGGGGAGGTCAGATAGGCAGTCGCTCCATATAAAATACTGGTATTCAGCGGCATCCGGTCAGACTGGAAGCCGACCCCAACATAGTTTGGAAAAGGCTAGGCAGATTGACTAACGAGAAAAGATAATGAGTCTTTAACAAGTCTAGTTATCACTAGAATAGAAGAAAAATATGTACTACGCAATTCAAAGTTAATACGTGTGTTATGAGAACGTTGGCCCAGTAAAGCAGTTTATTCACCCAAATATTTTGGCAACGAGCGTGCCGAGTTTACAGACTAGGCAATAAAAATATATGTGAGACAGAGACGGGGATATAGCCAAGAGTAATGGTAGAAAGAGACTTAATGAGACCGTCAGACCATATGACCACTTAGAAAATATTAAAGTTATTCTGACAAATTATATGAGAAAGTCGAGAGAAGATAAACAAACTGTCTAGACGAATATTCGAATAAAATGTCTAGATTTATTTTTTTGTCTAGCTAATGTTAAAGAATCTGAAATATACGAAGCGTTAGGAACTAAAGATTGCACCTATAGAATCCACGATATGAATCACATATACAAATCTAGACCATATACATGACCCATTAGGGTCGAACCGTGCCGGGTAAGCGGGGTTGTCCGATAGGGTTACCGCTCCCCAGGAACATAAAGGGCTAAGGAAGGAACATGGGTGGGTTTTAGTCAGTAAGAGTCTGTCACTCCCTTCCGCTCCACCCAGAGCGGGCAGGGTCATTTGATAATTCCCACCTTCAAAAAAAAAGACCATATAGGTACATAGGCTGACACGTTGGGTGATCTCCTCGCTTTAAAGACGAATTTTAGATAACCAAGGGAGAAAGAGAGATAATACTGCCGCCTCTAACCGCTGTCCCGGTCTGTGCAGTCATTTTTTTTTCAGGGTGAAAAATCATCAAATACCCATCGCGCTCTGGGTGGAGCGGAAAAGATTGTAAGACTTACTGACTAAAACTTCCTTAGCCCTTTATTTTTCAGGGTAGCGGTAACCCTTTCGGACAATCCCGCTTACCCGGCAGGGCTCTGAGCAGTCTGCAGATGCAATTTTACAATTTGTCAGTGACATATTTTATTTAATTAAGTACCAAATAATCAAAAGGCTATGAAGCCGTATTTCACGTTTGAATTAGAGCAAATCGATAATCCGTCATACATCCAGACGCGGGAAGTTAATTAGCAGTAGCATAGCCGGCCGCACGTCGGTGCGCAGAGCCAGTATAAGTTGGCCTCTCATTATATTGGAGTTCCGTACTTCAGCCAGGCCAAGAGAGAGAGAAAGAGAGATCACACTGGTACTACAGACCTGCGATCGACTTTACCTACCATTAAGTGTGCTTCAGACGAACGACCGAGCCAGAATTGCCTAGTTACATGCATTCGGGATATTTCTTTTTAGATTCTAGTTTAGTAAAGAAAGAAAAAACCAGCCAGCTTCAATAGACTTTTCGGCGTTTGTCGACTCGAGGCGAGAGTTGAAAAATCGAACAAACAATACAAAAAATTCGACGTAGCGTGAATACACAATAGTGTGGTTTCAGTGTGTGAGTATCAACCTAAATATGTGGGTTCTCTCGCAGAAATGGTGTCATGGGGCAAGCCTTTACGTGAAAAATGTCTTTATGTCGAGGTGCTGAAGCGCGATTTTCTGTATTTTAGACTAGCACTTTGCCCGCGGCTTCGCTCCCGTGGTCTTTCCCGTGGGACCCGTTATTTTTCCCGAGATAAAAAGTAGCCTATGTTACTCCTAGAAAACTAAGCTTTCCAACGGTGAAAGAATTTTTAAAATCGGTCCAGTAGTTTTTGAGCCTATTCATTACAACCAAACAAACAAACAAAGTTTTCCTCTTTATAATATTAGTATAGATTAGCGTTGGTGGGTGGCGACATGTTAACCCTACCAATATTATAGCCTATTAAAAGCAAAACTATTAAAACGAAGTTTAAATAGAACGTAAGTCAGCATCGAGGAAGAGAGAGACGCTCCAAGCGTCGGCCACCGTAGGCGCGGGCCTGCGGACGGTGAATAATAGGTAGCTCACTGTCCGATCAGGATCAGGGGGTCTACTCCCTAACTCCGTCAACGAAGCAACGGGCCCGTCCGACAGTAGTCCGTTACGTCGTAGCGAACCCTACTCCCTAACGATTTCGGATTCATCAGAACGGGACGGAATCATAGACTACTTACGGACAATATTCGTGAACGAACGACGAATGGCAATAGAGTTGCGCCATTTTATCGGTCGCTTACCGGTTTAAATATTCTGTAGTTTCGAAACATACTAAACAATTTTTTTTATTTTTGTTGTAAGAAAATGACCACATTATTAAAAATACACTTTTTATTATGTCTTTAAATATATAATTAAATTATTTTGCCTTTTTTGGTTCGGCAATAAGGCATTATCCTGTCGATACCTTTGCGTTTTTTCTTTTAACGCCAATTATCAAACGACATGTCAAAGTTCTTAGAGTTGTCAAAAAGTAAAAGGTCAGTTTTGACATTTGAGAATGACCCTAGAATGTAACTTGGAACGAAACAGAAAAAAGCAATAAACTAATCATTAATTACATAAAGTGTTTTAAAAAATACATAAATATTTTTGGCGCGTTTAATAATATGATGGAAGATATTGCTGATATTGCTTTTTGCGCTAACTTTATAGTAGCATGCAATTTCTAATGAATACGAAACGTCTCAAAACAGTTACGTGCTCTGCCCTTATTTGCTTAATACTAATGTTGTAGCCAATTAATTACTTAATATCACCAGCTTCATTCGATTTTAATCTCGACTCGGCTTTGCTTTTGGACTATTTCTGTTTACTATCACGTTGATCCTGGCTCTTCTATTTTGGACATTGATTTAAACAGTGATTTGAACTCGATTTTGGTGTTTGTTGTAAATCAAACCAACTGTTTCAACATGTCGAAAAGAGGACGTACAATCAACAGCCAGTCACGCGAATTAGTTGTGAAGTTAACCGAAACCTTTATTGCTCGTAACGCAAGTGCAAGATCGTGTCGCAGAAGCACTTGAATTCAGCAAAAAAAACTATTCGAACCATCTTGAAGGAAAAGTATGGGCCTTCCGGTACTGAAAAAAATGTATTACGTACGCCTAAAATGGGAAAGAAAAGCAAGCCTGTAACAGGTATTGACACATTTGACGCAAACGCTATTCGAGAGACGTCCATATTGATAAAAGAAATGAAAAATTAAAAAGTAAATATAATTATTTCATTTTCATTTGGTGGTTTTCATAGGTGACGATAGCTCAACTGACGATTTTGGCTCATCATCCGAAGAAAATGATTGAATGATGATTCAGTCACTTTCGCTTTCTCTTGATTTTTTTGTGAATGAGTGGATATAATTGTAACTAAAAATATTAAATTATAGACAAATTGACCTTTTGTACCGCTGTTTCATTTCAAAATACCTACAAAATTAAAGTTTAAGTTATTTTTTTGTTACTCAGAACTTTAATCCAATGCACTTTAGAATATATAATGAAATCGATCAAATACTCATACAAACTTGAATCGATTAATTGTGAGTATCGAGTACCGAGTCGTCTGGTTGCTTCCTTACGTCGCGATGACAAATGAGAAATGTCAAATGTCCATTTTTTGACATTTTACACAAAAAAATTATATAAATTTTCTACTACAATAATTATTTCCAACACATTCTAGGAAGAATCATTCATGGAGCCTTTGCCCAGCAGTGGGATGACTCAGGCTAAGAGCCCCCTCAGACTACAGACTTTTTATCGGCCGATAGTATCGTCGGTTTCTTAATCAGAATGAAGATGTACCTACACCAGCTATGCAAGAGCGCACATTTTAAAATAAAACGACTAGAATAAAAGGAAATCTATGTTTTGATTGTAATAGTATATTGTTGTGTGTTGAATTTATTCGGATTTGCTTGGTGCTAAATAAAATAAAATACATTTTGTCATAGTCAAATCAAAGTTTATATTTTTATAGTTTATACATACGATCATCATCATCTGCCTAGCTTTTTCCCAACTATGTTGGGATCAGCTTCCAGTCTAACCGGATACAGCTGAATACCAGTATGTTATATGGAGCGACTGCCTACAATGCGGTCAACTACGTCTAGCATATTTGTTATAAAATCTGTAAACATACAACTTACTAAAGTTAAAAATGATACTATCTATTTTAGTGCACTTTGAGTATAAGTAAACACTCTTCAAAGCATAGGTCGTAGTCAGTATTCAACACCAATATTTATCGTATTTACATAATATAAAATAACCTTAAAACAAAATATCAAGATTTTGTGAAGTTATAATGTTTACTATACATTTTCGCTTATAACTTCCGAACCCTTTAGTTTATTTTGATAATTCCACAGGATTTATTCGTTTTAGGCTTAGAAATACCCCATAAACCCTAAGTTACAAAAATATTCCCATAAATAAAAAACCATGTTTTCAAGTTACGTAATTTGCCCTATACATTCAAAAATTCTCTTAAATTCTTATAATATCAGTCTTATTGACTTAAACCCTATATATTAATCATAATCTAAGATGAATTCAACAAATATAAACTAATTAGCACTTAACAAGGCTTAATTAGAATCTAACCAGAAATGTTCACTTTTCACATGTTAGACTCACTGCACTTCACTTTTAGTAGCGGTCCACCCATTACTTGGGCCACGTTACTCAGATAGGGTCTCTTCGCCGACACTGTTTTTTTATAAGGTTCCTCTCAGCAACATTTTGTGGAAACCTTACATATTTTTGCAAAATTGAGGGGATGTTGAATGCATTTGTGACATGCCGCAGAGAACGTGACACTGTCTGTTGTGCCATTGGCTCATCACTGCTTAGGTTCACTGCACCTTGGTAGCTCCCCCGGGCATAAAAATTAAGAGCAGCGAGGATCTAAAAGTAAACAAAGAAAACAGTAGGTAAATGGGTGGGACGGATTGGTAATATTGGTGTCAATAAGTTGCAGAATCTTTGATATATCCTTACCTTCATTATTGAATCAACACTTCGTCGTATATGTTGAGGCAAAAGAGGTATATAGTCCTTACACAGGTCCTCGAATAATTCACGAGTGAGCCGATAGTTCTCTATGAACTCGACGTCGGGAATACTCGCCAAAATAAAGTTCTAGCGTAAATATCATCGGCGACACCTCCGCTCTTCCCGTAATGATCATTCTAACAACAAAAAAGCAGCCATAGTTCAAAATTACACTTTAAATTATAATTTTCGTCAACAGCACGAGAACTATTTTGATGTCGTATGAACTGACATAACGCTCCGTCGAAACAAGTGTCAAGTTCAATTTTTAGGACGGAAGAAACACGTCGGGAGTAGGTACAAATGTCAATTCGTGTTGTAGTTCATTCTTCGTTCGGGCCACGGACGAATCATCCGTCCGACGGTACTAGGGAGTAGGAAACGCCCGTTACGAAGGCCGAAACTACGGACTTCGTGCTTAGGGAGTAGACCCCCATACATCCAGACAAACGGAAGAAAATTGTAATTTATCACGACTTCAACGCCTTGTATGGGCATATTGATCGAGTTTCGTTAAACAATTTGACATTGTCTAGCACTTAGCGATCAAAAACGATTGATCACGTGACATTTCGAAAGCTTATGCGAATTCCATACATTTCGGATTGATCTAATTTCGTTATCGTTTATGAAAATGTGACTTTGACTAGGCGCCCAGCTCCTTAACATAATTTAAATAACGAAATATCCATTCAATAGAACTGAAATCCATTCTTGTATCATCTGATTCCTTGCCACGAATGGTTTCTAATACAATGTGGAGAAAACAATACGACCATAAATGACATGACCAAAAACACGGACAATACTAATGAACAGGACTATTTTGGAACTATCAAATAATAATAATAATATCCTTGGACATTTCACACAACGCCATATCGTCCCAAGCTAAGCAACCTAATGCTTGTGTTATGGTAACGAGATGGTATACTACTTATATACATTTTTTTTTTTGTAAATACATACATATTATAGATAGAAAAACACCCAGACTCGTAACAAATACTTGCAGGTCGTACAAATATTTGTTCCGTGCGGGAATCGAACCCGCGACATAGTGCGCAGCAGTCAATCGCTCAACCACAGCGCCAACCGTGTCGTCATTATATAACTCCTGACGCAGAAATTTCAAATAGGCAGGTCGCTCTATGTAAAATACTGGTATTCAGCTGCATCCGGTTAGACTGGAAGACGACCCCAACATAGTTGGGAAAAGGCTAAACAGATTGATTGACGTAAAATGATAACTTAATTCAAAGTATATAAAACATCAGATAAAACAATTGAATAGCGTTGTATGAGAATATGAGAGCGACTCCAATTTTAGTGGTTTACTGTAACAGCTGAAATGTGAGTCATTAATCATGGGACCCCGTTCACACCTCGCCTCGCTTTATTGCGCCGACCCTAGTTCGAATATAGGTAGATACGATCTACGAAACTTCGATTTCGAACTCTTGCTATGATGTATGATGTTATAGATAAGTGGAGTAGGTATGTTTAATGATAACTATGTTTTGTTGATAACAAAGTACTGTATCCCAACATGGTTTAACATAAAACCTCAGTGGATTTATAATAATAATAATAATAATCTTTATTACACAAGAGTGGTTACAAAATAGTGTGAAGTCCCTGACTCCTGTGCTAGGCGGTAGACCTGTGTTACAAGAGCCAGTGCCCTCTCCCAGTAGGAGATATTACAGAATCTTATGCAAAAAAATTAACAAAAATAAAAAAGAATAGAATAATTATGGTAACAACAAACAAAAAATAAAAAACGGATAGAAGAAGCCTGTATTGAATTTGTGAGTGTTGGTGTGTATGTTTGTGTCTCAGTGTGAACGAACGTGTGTGTGTGTGTGTGTGTGTGTGTTTGTGTGTTTTTGAAAAAAAAAAAATATTTATAAGTAAATGGCAGTATCTTCGACAAGCATTGTTTTCAGGGGTCTTTGTACTCATCATTATACACAACTTTTACTATAGAACACACTTGAAATTGGGAAAAAAAAAACAGTCTTCAGATTTTTCCCATAGTAAAAGTTGTTCATAATGATGAGTACCTACAGACGCCAGCACATCAAGCTATCCAAACCTGTAAAATTTTCCCAATTGAAAATGAACCCTATGTTTTTGTAATAAAGTTGAAAAACTATCAAAGAAATTTGACAGATTTGGGTAAGTTGATGTGCGGGCCTCTGTACAATGACCCCTTAAAATATTGCCCATGAATTAAATTTCCCTCTTTATAATGTTCCCACTGCTGGGACACAGGCCTTCTCTCTGTGAGAGGTAGTGGGCCACCGCGTGGGCCTATTTCGGGTTGGTAAATGTCACATGTTTTCAAATTTTTGGTTCTAGGACACGCGGGTTCCTCACGATGTTTTCCTTCACCGTTTAAGAGCAGTGCTGATGAAATAATTTACACAAAATAAAGCACCTGTCAGGATTGGAATCCAAGACGTACAACTTGAATGTCGCGCGCGTTACCTCTGGCCCATTGCTCAAAATACGAACGCGATACCCAAATAACGTTTCAAAATGGATAAATACGACGTAATTCATAAAGACAGCCGAGAAAGCTTTCTAAAAATGTTTACGGTAATAAATCTCATTCTTTCCTAAAATAAAGCATCTCCAACAAAAAACCTTAATGAGGTAACGTCACGTATTTTGATGTTTCAGCGAAATTTCTTCCTGTAGAACTCTGAAACTGGGTTAATACGCGTGTGGAGATTTATCGGTACCTGTCGAATTTATAGCGAATACGATATTAGAGAGTTGGCATTTCCTCTCATATTTGGATATCGGAAAAGTGAATTATGAATGTTATACTGATATGAAATGAAATCCATTATCACGTTTGAGTAACGAGGTGTTTTCTTTAAAAATGGTTTTATGCTTGTGTTAAGTAAATCATGCTTCGATGTTTTTTTTTGAAGGAGCGGAATGGAGTAACAGACTCTTACTGACTAAAACCCATTTATGTTCCTTCTTTACTGACTAACTTTTTTGTTCCGGGGCAACGGTATCTCTTTGGAGCAATCTCACTGACCCAGCAGGCATCAGTTCTAACGCGCCCCTTCCATAAAGCTGACATATTTTTGAGGCCCACGTAGAACACGAACTTGCTGTCCGGCACGGGCCTGGGGGTCTACTCCCTAAGCACGAAGTCCGTAGTTTCGGCCTTCGTAACGGGCGTTTCCTACTCCCTAGCACCGTCGGACGGATGATTCGTCCGTGGCCCGAACGAAGAATGAACTACAACACGAATTCACATTTGTACCTACTCCCGACGTGTTTTTTCCGTCCTAAAAATTGAACTTGACACTTGTTTCGACGGAGCGTTATGTCAGTTCATACGACATCAAAATAGTTCTCGTGCTGTTGACGAAAATTATAATTTAAAGTGTAATTTCGAACTATGGCTGCTTTTTTGTTGCTAGAATGATCATTACGGGAAGAGCGGAGGTGTCGCCGACGATATTTACGCTAGAACTTTATTTTGGCGAGTATTCCCGACGTCGAGTTCATAGGGAACTATCGGCTCACTCGTGAATTATTCGAGGACCTGTGTAAGGACTATATACCTCTTTTGCCTCAACATATACGACGAAGTGTTGATTCAATAATGAAGGTAAGGATATATCAAAGATTCTGCAACTTATTGACACCAATATTACCAATCCGTCCCACCCATTTACCTACTGTTTTCTTTGCTTACTTTTAGATCCTCGCTGCTCTTAATTTTTATGCCCGGGGGAGCTACCAAGGTGCAGTGAGCCTAAGCAGTCATGAGCCAGTGGCACAACAGACAGTGTCACGTTCTCTGCGGCATGTCACAAATGCATTCAACATCCCCTCAATTTTGCAAAAATATGTAAGGTTTCCACAAAATGTTGCTGAGAGGAACCTTATAAAAAAACAGTGTCGGCGAAGAGACCCTATCTGAGTAACGTGGCCCAAGTAATGGGTGGACCGCTACTAAAAGTGAAGTGCAGTGAGTCTAACATGTGAAAAGTGAACATTTCTGGTTAGATTCTAATTAAGCCTTGTTAAGTGCTAATTAGTTTATATTTGTTGAATTCATCTTAGATTATGATTAATATATAGGGTTTAAGTCAATAAGACTGATATTATAAGAATTTAAGAGAATTTTTGAATGTATAGGGCAAATTACGTAACTTGAAAACATGGTTTTTTATTTATGGGAATATTTTTGTAACTTAGGGTTTATGGGGTATTTCTAAGCGTAAAACGAATAAATCCTGTGGAATTATCAAAATAAACTAAAGGGTTCGGAAGTTATAAGCGAAAATGTATAGTAAACATTATAACTTCACAAAATCTTGATATTTTGTTTTAAGGTTATTTTATATTATGTAAATACGATAAATATTGGTGTTGAATACTGACTACGACCTATGCTTTGAAGAGTGTTTACTTATACTCAAAGTGCACTAAAATAGATAGTATCATTTTTAACTTTAGTAAGTTGTATGTTTACAGATTTTATAACAAATATGCTAGACGTAGTTGACCGCATTGTAGGCAGTCGCTCCATATAACATACTGGTATTCAGCTGTATCCGGTTAGACTGGAAGCTGATCCCAACATAGTTGGGAAAAAGCTAGGCAGATGATGATGATCGTATGTATAAACTATAAAAATATAAACTTTGATTTGACTATGACAAAATGTATTTTATTTTATTTAGCACCAAGCAAATCCGAATAAATTCAACACACAACAATATACTATTACAATCAAAACATAGATTTCCTTTTATTCTAGTCGTTTTATTTTAAAATGTGCGCTCTTGCATAGCTGGTGTAGGTACATCTTCATTCTGATTAAGAAACCGACGATACTATCGGCCGATAAAAAGTCTGTAGTCTGAGGGGGCTCTTAGCCTGAGTCATCCCACTGCTGGGCAAAGGCTCCATGAATGATTCTTCCTAGAATGTGTTGGAAATAATTATTGTAGTAGAAAATTTATATAATTTTTTTGTGTAAAATGTCAAAAAATGGACATTTGACATTTCTCATTTGTCATCGCGACGTAAGGAAGCAACCAGACGACTCGGTACTCGATACTCACAATTAATCGATTCAAGTTTGTATGAGTATTTGATCGATTTCATTATATATTCTAAAGTGCATTGGATTAAAGTTCTGAGTAACAAAAAAATAACTTAAACTTTAATTTTGTAGGTATTTTGAAATGAAACAGCGGTACAAAAGGTCAATTTGTCTATAATTTAATATTTTTAGTTACAATTATATCCACTCATTCACAAAAAAATCAAGAGAAAGCGAAAGTGACTGAATCATCATTCAATCATTTTCTTCGGATGATGAGCCAAAATCGTCAGTTGAGCTATCGTCACCTATGAAAACCACCAAATGAAAATGAAATAATTATATTTACTTTTTAATTTTTCATTTCTTTTATCAATATGGACGTCTCTCGAATAGCGTTTGCGTCAAATGTGTCAATACCTGTTACAGGCTTGCTTTTCTTTCCCATTTTAGGCGTACGTAATACATTTTTTTCAGTACCGGAAGGCCCATACTTTTCCTTCAAGATGGTTCGAATAGTTTTTTTTGCTGAATTCAAGTGCTTCTGCGACACGATCTTGCACTTGCGTTACGAGCAATAAAGGTTTCGGTTAACTTCACAACTAATTCGCGTGACTGGCTGTTGATTGTACGTCCTCTTTTCGACATGTTGAAACAGTTGGTTTGATTTACAACAAACACCAAAATCGAGTTCAAATCACTGTTTAAATCAATGTCCAAAATAGAAGAGCCAGGATCAACGTGATAGTAAACAGAAATAGTCCAAAAGCAAAGCCGAGTCGAGATTAAAATCGAATGAAGCTGGTGATATTAAGTAATTAATTGGCTACAACATTAGTATTAAGCAAATAAGGGCAGAGCACGTAACTGTTTTGAGACGTTTCGTATTCATTAGAAATTGCATGCTACTATAAAGTTAGCGCAAAAAGCAATATCAGCAATATCTTCCATCATATTATTAAACGCGCCAAAAATATTTATGTATTTTTTAAAACACTTTATGTAATTAATGATTAGTTTATTGCTTTTTTCTGTTTCGTTCCAAGTTACATTCTAGGGTCATTCTCAAATGTCAAAACTGACCTTTTACTTTTTGACAACTCTAAGAACTTTGACATGTCGTTTGATAATTGGCGTTAAAAGAAAAAACGCAAAGGTATCGACAAGATAATGCCTTATTGCCGAACCAAAAAAGGCAAAATAATTTAATTATATATTTAAAGACATAATAAAAAGTGTATTTTTAATAATGTGGTCATTTTCTTACAACAAAAATAAAAAAAATTGTTTAGTATGTTTCGAAACTACAGAATATTTAAACCGGTAAGCGACCGATAAAATGGCGCAACTCTATTGCCATTCGTCGTTCGTTCACGAATATTGTCCGTAAGTAGTCTATGATTCCGTCCCGTTCTGATGAATCCGAAATCGTTAGGGAGTAGGGTTCGCTACGACGTAACGGACTACTGTCGGACGGGCCCGTTGCTTCGTTGACGGAGTTAGGGAGTAGACCCCCTGGGGGTCTACTCCCTAAGCACGAAGTCCGTAGTTTCGGCCTTCGTAACGGGCGTTTCCTACTCCCTAGTACCGTCGGACGGATGATTCGTCCGTGGCCCGAACGAAGAATGAACTACAACACGAATTGACATTTGTACCTACTCCCGACGTGTTTCTTCCGTCCTAAAAATTGAACTTGACACTTGTTTCGACGGAGCGTTATGTCAGTTCATACGACATCAAAATAGTTCTCGTGCTGTTGACGAAAATTATAATTTAAAGTGTAATTTTGAACTATGGCTGCTTTTTTGTTGTTAGAATGATCATTACGGGAAGAGCGGAGGTGTCGCCGATGATATTTACGCTAGAACTTTATTTTGGCGAGTATTCCCGACGTCGAGTTCATAGAGAACTATCGGCTCACTCGTGAATTATTCGAGGACCTGTGTAAGGACTATATACCTCTTTTGCCTCAACATATACGACGAAGTGTTGATTCAATAATGAAGGTAAGGATATATCAAAGATTCTGCAACTTATTGACACCAATATTACCAATCCGTCCCACCCATTTACCTACTGTTTTCTTTGTTTACTTTTAGATCCTCGCTGCTCTTAATTTTTATGCCCGGGGGAGCTACCAAGGTGCAGTGAACCTAAGCAGTGATGAGCCAATGGCACAACAGACAGTGTCACGTTCTCTGCGGCATGTCACAAATGCATTCAACATCCCCTCAATTTTGCAAAAATATGTAAGGTTTCCACAAAATGTTGCTGAGAGGAACCTTATAAAAAAACAGTGTCGGCGAAGAGACCCTATCTGAGTAACGTGGCCCAAGTAATGGGTGGACCGCTACTAAAAGTGAAGTGCAGTGAGTCTAACATGTGAAAAGTGAACATTTCTGGTTAGATTCTAATTAAGCCTTGTTAAGTGCTAATTAGTTTATATTTGTTGAATTCATCTTAGATTATGATTAATATATAGGGTTTAAGTCAATAAGACTGATATTATAAGAATTTAAGAGAATTTTTGAATGTATAGGGCAAATTACGTAACTTGAAAACATGGTTTTTTATTTATGGGAATATTTTTGTAACTTAGGGTTTATGGGGTATTTCTAAGCGTAAAACGAATAAATCCTGTGGAATTATCAAAATAAACTAAAGGGTTCGGAAGTTATAAGCGAAAATGTATAGTAAACATTATAACTTCACAAAATCTTGATATTTTGTTTTAAGGTTATTTTATATTATGTAAATACGATAAATATTGGTGTTGAATACTGACTACGACCTATGCTTTGAAGAGTGTTTACTTATACTCAAAGTGCACTAAAATAGATAGTATCATTTTTAACTTTAGTAAGTTGTATGTTTACAGATTTTATAACAAATATGCTAGACGTAGTTGACCGCATTGTAGGCAGTCGCTCCATATAACATACTGGTATTCAGCTGTATCCGGTTAGACTGGAAGCCGATCCCAACATAGTTGGGAAAAAGCTAGGCAGATGATGATGATCGTATGTATAAACTATAAAAATATAAACTTTGATTTGACTATGACAAAATGTATTTTATTTTATTTAGCACCAAGCAAATCCGAATAAATTCAACACACAACAATATACTATTACAATCAAAACATAGATTTCCTTTTATTCTAGTCGTTTTATTTTAAAATGTGCGCTCTTGCATAGCTGGTGTAGGTACATCTTCATTCTGATTAAGAAACCGACGATACTATCGGCCGATAAAAAGTCTGTAGTCTGAGGGGGCTCTTAGCCTGAGTCATCCCACTGCTGGGCAAAGGCTCCATGAATGATTCTTCCTAGAATGTGTTGGAAATAATTATTGTAGTAGAAAATTTATATAATTTTTTTGTGTAAAATGTCAAAAAATGGACATTTGACATTTCTCATTTGTCATCGCGACGTAAGGAAGCAACCAGACGACTCGGTACTCGATACTCACAATTAATCGATTCAAGTTTGTATGAGTATTTGATCGATTTCATTATATATTCTAAAGTGCATTGGATTAAAGTTCTGAGTAACAAAAAAATAACTTAAACTTTAATTTTGTAGGTATTTTGAAATGAAACAGCGGTACAAAAGGTCAATTTGTCTATAATTTAATATTTTTAGTTACAATTATATCCACTCATTCACAAAAAAATCAAGAGAAAGCGAAAGTGACTGAATCATCATTCAATCATTTTCTTCGGATGATGAGCCAAAATCGTCAGTTGAGCTATCGTCACCTATGAAAACCACCAAATGAAAATGAAATAATTATATTTACTTTTTAATTTTTCATTTCTTTTATCAATATGGACGTCTCTCGAATAGCGTTTGCGTCAAATGTGTCAATACCTGTTACAGGCTTGCTTTTCTTTCCCATTTTAGGCGTACGTAATACATTTTTTTCAGTACCGGAAGGCCCATACTTTTCCTTCAAGATGGTTCGAATAGTTTTTTTGCTGAATTCAAGTGCTTCTGCGACACGATCTTGCACTTGCGTTACGAGCAATAAAGGTTTCGGTTAACTTCACAACTAATTCGCGTGACTGGCTGTTGATTGTACGTCCTCTTTTCGACATGTTGAAACAGTTGGTATGATTTACAACAAACACCAAAATCGAGTTCAAATCACTGTTTAAATCAATGTCCAAAATAGAAGAGCCAGGATCAACGTGATAGTAAACAGAAATAGTCCAAAAGCAAAGCCGAGTCGAGATTAAAATCGAATGAATTTTGAAAATTGGCTACAACATTAGTATTAAGAAAATAAGGACTGAGCACGTAACTGTTTTGAGACGTTTCGTATTCATTAGAAATTGCATGCTACTATAAAGTTAGCGCAAAAAGCAATATCAGCAATATCTTCCATCATATTATTAAACGCGCCAAAAATATTTATGTATTTTTTAAAACACTTTATGTAATTAATGATTAGTTTATTGCTTTTTTCTGTTTCGTTCCAAGTTACATTCTAGGGTCATTCTCAAATGTCAAAACTGACCTTTTACTTTTTGACAACTCTAAGAACTTTGACATGTCGTTTGATAATTGGCGTTAAAAGAAAAAACGCAAAGGTATCGAAAGGATAATGCCTTATTGCCGAACCAAAAAAGGCAAAATAATTTAATTCTGTATTTAAAGACATAATAAAAAGTGTATTTTTAATAATGTGGTCATTTTCTTACAACAAAAATAAAAAAAATTGTTTAGTATGTTTCGAAACTACAGAATATGTAAACCGGTAAGCGACCGATAAAATGGCGCAACTCTATTGCCATTCGTCGTTCGTTCACGAATATTGTCCGTAAGTAGTCTATGATTCCGTCCCGTTCTGATGAATCCGAAATCGTTAGGGAGTAGGGTTCGCTACGACGTAACGGACTACTGTCGGACGGGCCCGTTGCTTCGTTGACGGAGTTAGGGAGTAGACCCCCTGGATTGGCGCAAAAACGATTAAACGGAATTGCATGAAATTTGGCGTAGTAGTTAGTTTATAACCTGAATTAACACATACTTTTAATACCGGTACAATATCCCGGAATCCACGCAGAAGAAGCGACAGGCAAAATATAGTTCATAAATGTTGTAATATTTGCTTTACTGGAAGCTGAATCTCTTTCGTTGATGTTCCGAAATTGTATCCAGGGCAATATTTATATGTTAAGTCGTTAATAATAAAAATGGATTTGTTTGAAGAGAAAAGAAAATATATCTTATTTGGTTAGTATGGTTGGTAGCCAATTATTTCATATCACCCACATACCAAAGATACAACAAGCTATTTGTTAGGTAAAATGACTGTTTTTGCTATCTCGTTCCCCAAGATAGAGAAAGAGATGGAAGAAATTAAGAGAAATTAATACAAAATCAAAATCAATCTGCCTACCTTTTGCCCAAATATGTTGGAGTCGGCTTCCAGTCTAACCATCCGGTTAGACTGGAAAATACTGGCATTCTGCAGCATCCGCTGCAGAATGCCAGTATTTTATATGAAGCGATTGCCTACCTGACCTCCACAAGACAGTAACTGGGTAATACGATACTCCTTGGTAACACTGGCTGTCAGATGTGAGATTTTGGGGTTTCTGACGACCTGTAACAGCTGTCGAAGATGCACAAATGACAACCGGGGTCAACGGCTTAACGTGCTTTCTGAGGCACGGAGAAGTCTTAGTATGTAAAGATGGTCCTATGATGGTGGTAAAATCCTCAATACAATCCTCTTTATTCATATCACTCTATGGAAAGACCATTTCATGACATTTGAGGCCAATCCTAACTTATCTAACTAGTTAGACCTAACGAATGTACCTTGTTAGTTAGTGTTAAAGTTTAGAGAGCTTAATAACGTTACCTACTGAGAAACCTAATTTACTTACAACTAACTACAAGTCTTGGTCTAGTGCGGCACGGATAAAACTATGGCTGCTTGAACATCCCCTCTAGCTGAGTATGTTCAGCCTACAGAAAAGCTTCCAGCGGGCCACCAACTACAATGGCCTACCTGGAAATCCCTTAACCTGACTATGTTGTACTTGCATCGACCCACCTCGCATCTTAAGGTGGATTTCATCAGTGTAACTGAAGTTGATCGGCTCATAAACTGGTGCGAAGTTTTAAATTAAGTTAAATTACTTTTTATTTTTACTTCCGGACATATTCCATTTTCATGATCTATCACCTACTGCAACGACTTTATTGCAAGGTAAGAATGCTGTACCAAAGGTAACTCTCAGTAACTGGTACTCTTTAATGTCAGAAACTGGGTCATCACGCCACAATACTCGCTAAAACCTCACGTGTTCAGGAGTTACTTTAATCTGTGTGTAATTACATTTTAACAATGTCAGCACAGAGACTTATGGGATGAGTTTCAGTCAGTGTCATTATTTGCAGTTTAGATGTGCTTGCTGATCGCGTTCAGTTTCATTGGTGAAATTGGCCTTAATAGGAAAACATAAAACTCTAAAAATTCACAACATATAATTGTATTTAATCATGATTAGTTTAGGCTCCCACAGGCAGTTGCAACGCGACTCTAGCAGAACAATTTCAATAAAAACTGCATGGAAATTGTTTTAGTAAAGTTACCTCACGCGGCCGCGTCGCATCCATCTGAGGGAGCCTTTTTCCTGAACGCCACACGTGAATACCATAAATTTAATTATTATGAAGAGGAATAATGAAAATTTGTGTCCTGGAGCCTGCTCGGTCCGGCTTTACACAGCTATATATTACTTAATTTACAACCGTGAGTTGAAGATTCGCATGTATGAAAAGTTATATAGATGGATATTTCGCTAGCACAAGGAGTAATGAAAACATCCAAATGTCACATGTATATAACATAACATAATCAGCCTATGATGTTCCCACTGCTGGGAAACAGGTTTTCCTCTAAGAGATGGAGTTGTCCATTCCACCACGCGGGCCCAGTCAGCTGTTGGCTGTTGGCTGATGTCACATGCCTACGAATTTTTGGTTCTAGGACATGTCATTTTCCTCACGATGTCTTCACCATTTTAAGAGCAAATATCTGCCTAGCCTTTGCCACGTTTTTATGTTGGGGTCAGCTTCCAGTCTAACTGGATGCAGCTGAATATCAGTATTTTACATGGAGTTTTCCTTCAGCGTTTTAAGCGCACAATGTCACATGCCACGTTCATTATTTAATATCTACCTACCTAGTGTTTATTTTTGGTGCCTACCTTAACTCATTTTTATGTGCCTGTATTCGTCAATGATCTAAGCAGGGAAGAGCCGTGGTGGCCCAGGAGCATCTGATCCGACTTACGAGGCCATGAATGCAAACCTGGGGCAGGCAATTTACTTTGAGTAATTAATTTTATCACCACTGCTTTCAAAACGATGAAGGAAAACACAGTGAGGAAACTAGCATGAAACCAAAATTACGAAGACATCTTCCATCCTACACTGGGCCCGCGTGGTGGACTACGGTCTACTGCCTCTCATCGAGAGAAGGCCTGTGTCCCACGAGTGGGAACACTATCCACACTAATATTATAAATGCGAAAGTAACTCTGTCTTTCTGTCTGTCTGTTACCTTTTCACGCCTAAACCACCCAACCGATTTTGCTGAAATTTGGTATGTAGATAGTTTGCATTCATGAGAAGGACATAGGCATATTATTTTTTGGAAATTCAACCCCTAAAAGGGTTACAAGGGGTGGCAAAGTTTGTATGAGAAAAATATTTTTATTGCACATTTTTGCATAGGTAGGGTAGGTAGGGTAGGTAGGGTAGGTAGGGTAGGTAGGGTAGGTAGGGTAGGTAGGGTAGGTAGGGTAGGTAGGGTAGGTAGGGTAGGTAGGGTAGGTAGGGTAGGTAGGGTAGGTAGGGTAGGTAGGGTAGGTAGGGTAGGTAAGTTGGTAGGTAGAGTAGGTAGGTAGGGTAGGTAAGGTAGGTATCATAGTTAAGACAGGACAACGTCTGTCGGGTCAGCTAGTAGGCTTATAATTATCATGCTTACGCTTGTGGACCTATAGGTATATCACACCGTTTCAGTTTTTGGGTCACATGTGAGTGTCAGCAAAAATAAGGTAGACTATTTATGAAATTACACCAACAGATAATCCAAAATGTCTATTATGCCTGTGGGGTAAGCGGCGTTGTCCGAAAGGTTTACCGCTCATCATCATTCTCCTGCCCTTATCCCAATTCATTTGGGGTCGGCGCAACATGTTTTTTTTCTTCCATACTTCTCTATTAGTCGTCATCTCGGTAGTCACTCCCTTCCTAGCCATATCATCTTTCACACAATCCATCCATCGTTTCTTTGGTCTCCCTCTACTTGTATAGCCATCCACATTCATACGAAAGGGTTACCGCTACCCCGGGACATAAAGGGCTAAGGAAGGAACATGGATGGGTTTTAGTCAGTAAAAATCTGACACTCCCTTCCGCTCCACCCAGAGTGCCTCCCACCCTGAGTGGAGTGGAAGGGAGTGTCATTATATAGTCATTATAATTATGATTTCTCACCGTCAAAAAAAAAGTAATATTAAGTGGGATTTTCTTAAATCAATATCTTGATGGGCTACATTAGGTGACACTTTTCGCACTCCGCATATAATGGGGCAGAACCCATTTCATTTAGTTGGTAGCTATCACTTCATCTGTATAGTGGACTGGATGACATTATGACATTTTCGTTTTAAATGTCTGATTAAACATTAAAGTTATATTTAATTGTTCGGACAAAATGTTACAAAATACTGGTGTGAAATTAATTATACTTCCACTGGTTACAAAAACTTTGTCTATGTATACTTCTGAATGCCTAGCCATTTCCCAATTATGTTGGGGTCGACTACCCGTCTAACCGGATGCAGCTGAATACCAATACTTTACATGGAGCAACTGCCTATCTGACCTCCACAACCCAGTAATTGGGCCATACGATACCCCTTGGTAAGACTGGCTGTCAGATTTTCGGGCTTCTGACGACCCGTAACGACTGCTAAAGATGCACAAATGCCAAAGCATTAAATGCCATAACAAAATCACATAGAATATTCTGACAACAGTTATGATTTGTCGTTGATTTCGTATTTCGTTAAAGGCTTTCATAAAATTGGTTGAAAATGTTGAATACTTAATTTATGTGCTGCACAAAATGAAGCAGTATTGAGGGTTGCTTCCTGTCCGGAACTGGAAAATGGCCGTTTATTTATTAAAAGAATAAATTAGTGTTGTACGAAATATAACGGTTGCTTGTATTTTATCCTTATGCTTGAATTTTTTTATTTTTTTTATGTATTGTATGTTTCAAATGTAGGGATCAGGACCTAAACCGAAAAGAGGGAGTCTCTTAAACTAGTATTATTTCAATATTACTTCAGTGTGAGAACGAGACGGAGTTATACAGGACGTATAGCTTTATCTATTTCATTCAGTGAAGTAATCCTAATCCTAACTTCCTAACTAAATTATTTTAAGTACGAAATTAGTTTGCTTGTCACCTTCTTACGCATTAACCACGGAACCGATCATCCTGTAATTTTAAATTACACGTTGTCATGTGTGAAACGGCCAGTCATTCCAATAAAAAGTACTGGGGGTCTACTCCCTAACTCCGTCAACGAAGCAACGGGCCCGTCCGACAGTAGTCCGTTACGTCGTAGCGAACCCTACTCCCTAACGATTTCGGATTCATCAGAACGGGACGGAATCATAGACTACTTACGGACAATATTCGTGAACGAACGACGAATGGCAATAGAGTTGCGCCATTTTATCGGTCGCTTACCGGTTTAAATATTCTGTAGTTTCGAAACATACTAAACAATTTTTTTTATTTTTGTTGTAAGAAAATGACCACATTATTAAAAATACACTTTTTATTATGTCTTTAAATATATAATTAAATTATTTTGCCTTTTTTGGTTCGGCAATAAGGCATTATCCTGTCGATACCTTTGCGTTTTTTCTTTTAACGCCAATTATCAAACGACATGTCAAAGTTCTTAGAGTTGTCAAAAAGTAAAAGGTCAGTTTTGACATTTGAGAATGACCCTAGAATGTAACTTGGAACGAAACAGAAAAAAGCAATAAACTAATCATTAATTACATAAAGTGTTTTAAAAAATACATAAATATTTTTGGCGCGTTTAATAATATGATGGAAGATATTGCTGATATTGCTTTTTGCGCTAACTTTATAGTAGCATGCAATTTCTAATGAATACGAAACGTCTCAAAACAGTTACGTGCTCTGCCCTTATTTGCTTAATACTAATGTTGTAGCCAATTAATTACTTAATATCACCAGCTTCATTCGATTTTAATCTCGACTCGGCTTTGCTTTTGGACTATTTCTGTTTACTATCACGTTGATCCTGGCTCTTCTATTTTGGACATTGATTTAAACAGTGATTTGAACTCGATTTTGGTGTTTGTTGTAAATCATACCAACTGTTTCAACATGTCGAAAAGAGGACGTACAATCAACAGCCAGTCACGCGAATTAGTTGTGAAGTTAACCGAAACCTTTATTGCTCGTAACGCAAGTGCAAGATCGTGTCGCAGAAGCACTTGAATTCAGCAAAAAAACTATTCGAACCATCTTGAAGGAAAAGTATGGGCCTTCCGGTACTGAAAAAAATGTATTACGTACGCCTAAAATGGGAAAGAAAAGCAAGCCTGTAACAGGTATTGACACATTTGACGCAAACGCTATTCGAGAGACGTCCATATTGATAAAAGAAATGAAAAATTAAAAAGTAAATATAATTATTTCATTTTCATTTGGTGGTTTTCATAGGTGACGATAGCTCAACTGACGATTTTGGCTCATCATCCGAAGAAAATGATTGAATGATGATTCAGTCACTTTCGCTTTCTCTTGATTTTTTTGTGAATGAGTGGATATAATTGTAACTAAAAATATTAAATTATAGACAAATTGACCTTTTGTACCGCTGTTTCATTTCAAAATACCTACAAAATTAAAGTTTAAGTTATTTTTTTGTTACTCAGAACTTTAATCCAATGCACTTTAGAATATATAATGAAATCGATCAAATACTCATACAAACTTGAATCGATTAATTGTGAGTATCGAGTACCGAGTCGTCTGGTTGCTTCCTTACGTCGCGATGACAAATGAGAAATGTCAAATGTCCATTTTTTGACATTTTACACAAAAAAATTATATAAATTTTCTACTACAATAATTATTTCCAACACATTCTAGGAAGAATCATTCATGGAGCCTTTGCCCAGCAGTGGGATGACTCAGGCTAAGAGCCCCCTCAGACTACAGACTTTTTATCGGCCGATAGTATCGTCGGTTTCTTAATCAGAATGAAGATGTACCTACACCAGCTATGCAAGAGCGCACATTTTAAAATAAAACGACTAGAATAAAAGGAAATCTATGTTTTGATTGTAATAGTATATTGTTGTGTGTTGAATTTATTCGGATTTGCTTGGTGCTAAATAAAATAAAATACATTTTGTCATAGTCAAATCAAAGTTTATATTTTTATAGTTTATACATACGATCATCATCATCTGCCTAGCTTTTTCCCAACTATGTTGGGATCGGCTTCCAGTCTAACCGGATACAGCTGAATACCAGTATGTTATATGGAGCGACTGCCTACAATGCGGTCAACTACGTCTAGCATATTTGTTATAAAATCTGTAAACATACAACTTACTAAAGTTAAAAATGATACTATCTATTTTAGTGCACTTTGAGTATAAGTAAACACTCTTCAAAGCATAGGTCGTAGTCAGTATTCAACACCAATATTTATCGTATTTACATAATATAAAATAACCTTAAAACAAAATATCAAGATTTTGTGAAGTTATAATGTTTACTATACATTTTCGCTTATAACTTCCGAACCCTTTAGTTTATTTTGATAATTCCACAGGATTTATTCGTTTTACGCTTAGAAATACCCCATAAACCCTAAGTTACAAAAATATTCCCATAAATAAAAAACCATGTTTTCAAGTTACGTAATTTGCCCTATACATTCAAAAATTCTCTTAAATTCTTATAATATCAGTCTTATTGACTTAAACCCTATATATTAATCATAATCTAAGATGAATTCAACAAATATAAACTAATTAGCACTTAACAAGGCTTAATTAGAATCTAACCAGAAATGTTCACTTTTCACATGTTAGACTCACTGCACTTCACTTTTAGTAGCGGTCCACCCATTACTTGGGCCACGTTACTCAGATAGGGTCTCTTCGCCGACACTGTTTTTTTATAAGGTTCCTCTCAGCAACATTTTGTGGAAACCTTACATATTTTTGCAAAATTGAGGGGATGTTGAATGCATTTGTGACATGCCGCAGAGAACGTGACACTGTCTGTTGTGCCACTGGCTCATGACTGGTTAGGCTCACTGCACCTTGGTAGCTCCCCCGGGCATAAAAATTAAGAGCAGCGAGGATCTAAAAGTAAACAAAGAAAACAGTAGGTAAATGGGTGGGACGGATTGGTAATATTGGTGTCAATAAGTTGCAGAATCTTTGATATATCCTTACCTTCATTATTGAATCAACACTTCGTCGTATATGTTGAGGCAAAAGAGGTATATAGTCCTTACACAGGTCCTCGAATAATTCACGAGTGAGCCGATAGTTCCCTATGAACTCGACGTCGGGAATACTCGCCAAAATAAAGTTCTAGCGTAAATATCGTCGGCGACACCTCCGCTCTTCCCGTAATGATCATTCTAGCAACAAAAAAGCAGCCATAGTTCGAAATTACACTTTAAATTATAATTTTCGTCAACAGCACGAGAACTATTTTGATGTCGTATGAACTGACATAACGCTCCGTCGAAACAAGTGTCAAGTTCAATTTTTAGGACGGAAGAAACACGTCGGGAGTAGGTACAAATGTGAATTCGTGTTGTAGTTCATTCTTCGTTCGGGCCACGGACGAATCATCCGTCCGACGGTGCTAGGGAGTAGGAAACGCCCGTTACGAAGGCCGAAACTACGGACTTCGTGCTTAGGGAGTAGACCCCCTGTTCCCGAGGAGAATAACAATATCGTTCTATTATAGGTGGAAGCAGTGATAGCCTAGTGGTATCACCGTCGAACTGCCAAGTCATAGGTCTCGAGTTCGTATCTTTCGAATCATGATTGAATTATAATAATTCAAGCAGAGTACAACCCGAAATGATTGTCAAATTCTAAATTAACGCGTGTGTAGTCGCGGACAAAAGGTAGTATTAAAATAATACTGGTGGTCAGCCGTCGGTGCATCTCAGCGGGATTGCCCGAGAGGGTTACCACTACGCCGGAACGTAATGGGCCAAGGAAGGAACATGGATGGGCCCGTAAGAGTCTGACGCTTTCTTTCGCTCCACCCAGAGCGGGAAGGACCATTTGATGACTTCCTACCTTCAAAAAAAAGAAGCCCTCTGTGCATTTATCACTTGCTTACTGCAAATCGACGATTTCAAACCATTAACTCCAGATTTTCTGGTAAAATCTCTTCCAACAAACAGTGGTATCTTTAGTTAGAACTAGGAAAGCACACGCGTTCTTGAGGTAGCTGCGCGATGCGGGAGGGGCGACAGTTGTCACAAGTTGACGAATCAGCGAGCTCTCGCGTCGCGTCAATAGTACCAGTGGTTTGATACTTATGAATAACACTTATATAGGGTATGTGTCATGGATCGAGATAGCGTAAGTGTTCAAGCAATTGACACAAACTGGCTAATGAGACATTGTCTGGTCTGAAATCCGGTGGGTTTGTACACGTCCTAATAACCTATTAAGTTTTTGTTATGTGCGTGCAAGCACATAACAAAAACTTAATAGGTTATTAGGACGGAACACTTAAAGCTAAGATTAATTGCGTAAGCGCTCCAACAATACCTATATCAAATTTTTTAAACGTACCCTTGAATTTCATGTAGAACTTGCTAAAAAAAAACTCTTATGAAACACGAAAAGATACTATAACTTTACGTGTATTTCTAGCTAAGCTACTTCAGAGGCTAACCAGCCTACTTACTGGGGGCGATAAGGCGATTCACAGCTCTGAGGTGACTCCAATCCAATCCCATGGGACAACTATTGGCTCAGATTACGACAGCGAGAATTGTATAGTACCTACTTACATGCAGAAGGTCGGCTCTATACAACGACTGAAAAGAGGCGTACACTTACCGCCCTTATTCGAGACCTAGGTTTGTAAGTTTTTAAGTCTTGGCTGGGGCCGCTGGGGGCGTTTATTTTATTGAGGTATACAGGCAAGCTCACTTAAGCAGAAGACAACCTCCTAGATTGAACTGCGAGAGATCCTTCCAAAAACAAAAGACGAGTACGCACGCATAGGACTCGTACCTACACGGCCTCGAGATATAACTTGACTTGCGTCAAGGATCATGCACGCGCGTCAATTGTTTCCATTCATCGCTTTGCAAATCTCAAAAAATCGTCACGGTTATAGATAGTGCCATACACGAAGACGCACCCTACTCTTTTTGCTAATCGCTTAAAGTGCAAGTGTGTATGTTTTTCTAGTGAAGTAGTGCTGTCGATACTCGCTTCTCGTGTGCATCGAACCGCTGACGGCTCCCTCGACGGAGTTCGGATCAAACTCCCCGCACCTCGCGCCCAAACAATAGGGTCTCCGTGGATGGCAGTATCTAAACTAGTCGCACGTTCTTAGTCACTTGTTTGAAACCCCTCCAATCACTATTGCAAGACGCATGTAGCTTGTGGCTACGGTGGGCCTAGACAAATGTCAATCACTCCGCGTCGATGCGATTTCGATTTAGTTGTTGTTCGAACAATTCGTTATCTCAGTGATTCGGATTGTCATGAACGTCACTTGCCAACGCTTTTCGCATTTGTAAGGGAATATTGATCGAGATTCGTTACACAATTTGACATTGTCGGGCACTTTTAGATCGAAAACGATTGATCACGTGACATTTCGAAAGCTTATGCCAATTCCATACATTTCCAATTTATCTAATTTCGTTATCGTTAATGAAAATGTGTCTTAGGCCCCCGGGGATGGATACGTACGTTCGCCAATATGAAACAAATGCCAGTCGCGAGTGCGTTTGCACTCGCTGTACGTGAAGTGTGTCTAACTCGTTGTATTAACCCGGCCTTCTGTACGAATATCTAGTTCGTGTCACAACTTATGACGTTGAGATAGATAGTAGATGAAAGAGACGGGTATGGGGAGGGCGACCTTTGTGGTTGTATTGGTTACTTAACCTTTTAGGAGGATAAGAAGGAAAACGAAACTAGTATGTCTGATTGGGCAGGTTTATTGGAAGAAAAGCCTGTAAGGTTTTAGTAGCTTAATTTATTGATTGTTGTAATAAAATGTTTACTTGCTTGCCACTTTACATTCGATGATAAGGGAATGACACTACTGACAGCCGGTTGGTTCCGTAAAAACCTCAACGTGTTTACTTAGGTGAAGTGACCTGTCATTCGACCTTTTTCGAAGCTCACTTTAAACTCACTTCACCAACGTTTTTACGCTGAGATTTTTACAGAATAGCACTACAGCTCACTTTAAACTAACTTCACCAACGTTTTTACGCTGAGATTTTTACAGAATAGCACTACAGCTCACTTTAAACTCACTTCACCAACGTTTTTACGCTGAGATTTTTACAGAATAGCACTACAGCTCACTTTAAACTCACTTCTACGTTTTCACGGTGAGATTTTTACAGAATAGCACTACAGCTCACTTTAAACTCACTTCACCAACGTTTTACGCTGAGATTTTTACAGAATAGCCCTATTGCTGTTTTTCTTCAGTTTGATGGATCACGTTTCTCAACCCAATTAACAACTTATTAAAGTTTTCTTCACCAAAAAGTATTTATGTTTTAATTATCATAAGGGCAGAACTGCATAACTAAAAGCCGTAAGTAAGACAGAGGTGTATATTATTAAGAAAATTAATCACCTGTTATGTTAGAAGGTTATTAAATGGGTAATATGGAGCGAGCCTATTAAAAATAGCCTATGGGCCTAGGACTCCAGCACCTTAATTAAGTAAAATATTATCAAACACAATGTAATTCCTGATTTTGAAGGATATTATTTATGCTCGAAATTTTTGCCTGCCGAACAACGTTCATAACGCAATAAATGTAGTTGAACTGCCAAATTGAAACTCAAAGTCAAAGTCAAATCATATATTTCAAATACGCACAAGAAAGGCATTTTTGAACGAAACATTTTTCAACATGAACAAGAAATAGAATTGATTCTAGTCGTTTCGTATGGAGAAGAATTGGCAAAAACTCCACCGTTAATCTTTTAAAATGTTTTACAATGCTTTGTACATATGAATTATAACATTATATGTGAATACGACGCAACCAAAATAAAAATACTACACCACCAAAGGTGAAAAGAAAAACAAATATAACAATGACAAGTAAAATTAATTATGTCATAAATACATGGTGCTCACATATTTACAAACATTCTAAGACTCATTGCTACGATTACCCGGTTGGTTATTGCTGGGAATTACCTAATGGGATTTATAATAACACGTTGACTGATCACGCATTTATAAGTTTTCTTCAACAAAAGTTTACACATTTTAATATCTAAAGAAAACTGGGTGTACCTAAAGGATTAAATGTGTCAGTATAATTCAATTTAAGGGATTTAACAACAAGATAAGTAGCGTGATATAACAGATATTTCTCTTAGCAGGCTTTACTCTACGAGTGGAATTAACATTATCCTTGTTAATGATAACACGTATCAAGGATTAATTAGCCTTATTAAGAACGTTTAAACGTTTGGTTGTCATGTTATGCGGAGGACTGAGGAAAATTTCGCCAGGAAAGTTTTGAGTATGAATGTGGATGGCTATACAAGCAGAGGAAGACCAAAAAAATGATGGATGTGTTGTGTGAAAGATGATATGGCTGGAAAGGAAGTGACTACCGAGATGACGACTAATAGAGAAGAATGGAAGAAAAAGACATGTTTTTTTGGGATTGGGATAAGCACAGGAGAATGATGAATAAAGAACGTTGAAAACAAAACCGTTCTTTTCATAAAAATTACCTACATAAGACAGTTCCCCAAAACTTGACCACTTCTTAATGCTTTAGCTGGAAAGAAGAAGTTGTGCAACAAACTCTCCTTTTTTTTAGGGTAGGATCAAATGACTCCTCCCGCTCTGGGTGGAGCGGAAGGGAGTGTCAGACTCTTACTGACTAAAACCCATCCATGTTCCTTCTTTAACCCTTTATGTTCCGGGGTAGCGGTACAATCCCGCTGAAATAAACTCTCCTGCTACTGTATCCATGAAAATGGATTGTATTGAACAACATATTATGTTGCACGTTATCAATAAATGGGATAGTTCATTAGCAAAATGGCCATGTCGGGACCAAAACATGTTCTATATTAATTTGTAGTAGTAATGGCACCGTATGCTAATAACGTGCGTTATTTGCGCAAAGCAATAATTGCTTGATGTCCATATCATTAATTGATTTTTAGTAATAACGTATTTGCTGCAAATAAAACTTACAATCAATTTAAAATGTTTTATAAAAGGTGCGGCATGGAATAGCGCAGCCTCGCTGAAGCGTCGGACAGTACTGCCGCTGTGTTTTTTATGTTGTAGATACAACTATCATAATTACTAACATAGAATAAGTTTTTTACTAACAATTCAGTCATGGTTACTTGAAAATTTAATTGATTGATTGTTTATACATTACTAACTTTTGATTGCGACTTGGTTTGCGTTTACTGCGTTGTTCTAAGTCAGGTCATCCATTCAATCATCCATCCATTTACCCATGTGCCAAATTTCATCCACATCCATTCACCCGTTTTACCGTGAAGCCGTAGCAAAGAAATTTATATTCGCATTTATAACGTTAGGTACTAGGTTTTGGCCGCGGCTTTGCTCTCGTCAATTTAGAATTTGACAACAATTCAATCATGATTCGAAAAACACGTGGCGCCATTTATTATCATAAGAACGTTATTACTGTTTTCCTCGGGAACAGGTTTTTTTCAGGATAGAAGGTACCCTATGCCCGTTTTTGTACACCTGATAACGTATATGCAAAATTTCAGGATTATCGGTTCAATAGTTTAGGTGTGAAAATGTAACAAACAAACACACTTACTTTCGCATTTATAATATTGGTTAGGAAGTTAGGCTTTCTCACTACAGACACAATAATTACTTATATTAAAAGTTCTTATCTTTTAGTATTAAACCCATCGAGCCACCCTGACCACCATGCTTGTTTACCACCCACAGTATATATACGATATTAACACTTTGAGGGACAGTGAACGCCTATAGACGTAATAACAATAAAACTTCTATTGTGTCTCGTTCACTGTCCGTCAATGGGTTAAGAAGCCCACAACAATAAATTACATTGAAAACAGTTTCCTTTTTTGAATTCAGCAACGGTATAAAATTTCAACGCGGTTTTCATTTATCTGCGCGAGTAAATGACGAAATGAAACAGCTGTGTTCCTATTCTAACTTACCAATGCTTTTATATAATACAGACGTACTTACCAAGAGGTATCGTATTGCCCAGTTATTGGCTTGTGGAGGTCAGATAGGCAGTCGCTCCATGTTAAATACTGGTACTCAGCTACATCCGTTTAGACTGGAAGCCGACCCCAACATAGTTGGGGGAAAAGGCTTGGCAGATTGATTGTACCCATATTATAGTAGGTATAGTCTGTTTCAAAATAATCTGAAGAAAATGTAAACAAATTGATCAGAAAACGAACTGACGCTAATATTTAGTGATACTTACAAATTGAGCTATGATTTTGGAATTCTAACTTTAAATCACCTTAAATACCAAACATTTTTAATTCGACAGTCGAGGTTAATTTTATAATCTCACTTTCATCGATGATTTTTCTACAAAGATGTTGATGGGTAAAGAATCATTCTCTTCGCATGCGACTGAAACAAATGTATTGTGAAATATATGTACAATCCCGAGCACAAGTTACCGCTATTTGTCAAATTTTCTCAATCGATTTCGAACTTAACGCTTAACCAAATAAGGTTTGAAATCATTTCGAGAAATTTGACAGTTTATTGTAACTTTTTGCTCTGGCCACCGTACTATTATTATTTATAATTGGTAGGTATATGACATCACTAGTTATAAACATAACCTCTACATAACCCGTAATTTCTTACTAAATCCAGCAGTAGCCTATAAAGTAAGAAATTCCGAACAGAAAATAGTTACGTCAAAAGCTTTAAGTCCTCCCGAAGATTTCTTATTAAACCAAAGTATGAAACTTTAGCAATCCTTAGGGGATAGAAAACACTTTCAAAAGATCCGGAAAGCTTCGAAATGTCTGGAAACGAGAACATACATAAGTCATACAAGTTTGTATGAAAGTGGACAGTTTCACAATAAGAGCTTACTTTTGTAAAGCTACTTGTAGGTTGTTCCGAATGGAGGCCTCGGGCGAGGTGCAAGAGAGAGTAACAGTTGTCTTCAAGTTAGCTCGCCTTTTTTGTATAACAAATAAAAGTCGCATTAACACACAGTCGTATTCGCCATAAGTAAGGGCCAATTTCACCAAAGAAACTGAACGAGCGCGTAAAATTGCAATTAACTCTTTTTTTTCGCATGTTTTAACTAGGTCACGGAATAAATAATAGAATGATCATCCCCTTCCCAATCCTAATTTATTAGGGTCGTTTAGTGAATAAATGGAACAAACGAACAAGTACCTACAAAGGTACAGAAACAGTGACATAGAACCTTTTAGAACTACGTAGAAAAATAATTATTATAATAATAAAGCCTTTTATTCCGAAACCTGACAATTACACTAACAATAATGGTAATTAAAATCACAAGATGTCTCTTATTTCGGTGTGCCTCGTGGCATAGACCTTTTTTTTTTGAGGCTGGGAAATCATCAAATAAGTCCTCCCGCTCTGGGTGGAGCGGAAGGGAGTGTCAGACTCTTACTGACTAAAACCCATCCATGTTCCTTCCGTAGCCCTTTATGTTTCGGGGTAGCAGTAACCCTTTCGGACAATCCCGCTTACCCGGCAGGCTTGGCCGTCAATGGCCCCGGCCCCCTTCATATGCTGACATCTCTTTGAGGCGCTCGTGGAACATGTACGCACCGTCCGGCACGGACCTGATCCTGATCGGGCAGTGAGCTACATATTACTCACCGTCCGCAGGTCCGCGCCTACGGTGGCCGGGAGTCGTGACATGGCTCCCAACGCCCGGGGCGTCTCCCACGAGTGGCATAGGCCTCCTCTAACGATTTTCATTCACGTCTGTCGTGAGGTACTATCCTCCAGTTTGGACCTGCTGTCAGCTTTATTATCCTCCCAACGACTAGGCTGCCTTCCCCGATTTCTTTTGAAGACGACTTAGAAAAATAACCGACGTGCAAATATTTTGTTTTCATAAAACGAATCTACGAAGATTCCGAAACTGGAGGCGTAATTCTAAACGAACGCTACCCTCGCTCAGCTCGACAAATACGGGAATTCGTAATATATAACTCGAGTCTCGGGGTATCTGCTTACGTAAACAACTTGTTTGAGAGAAATATTTGGAAAGGCTGACGTATTTTTATAGTAAATAGGAAGCTATTAGGGAGTCACAAAAGACGAACAATCTAAGATAAAGGAAACCTTTATGTCCATCATCAGCCTAGCCTTTTCCCAACTATGTTGGGGTCGGCTCCCAGTCTAACCGGATTCAGCTGAATACCAGTATGATGGAGGGGTTGATAATTTCCCACCCGCAAACAAAAATATAAAAAAAGTAGCTAACAATGTTGAGGGTTGCTTGTGAAATAAGATTTTGTTCCTGCTGCTAAAGACCTTCCACTCAAGAAAACAATATGGAATATAATTGTCAAAAGCATAGCGTGTTGCTTTGTTACAAGCAAACAGGAAAAACTTGTTGCCCATTCTCTTCACGTAATCTCTAAATTTATTTGTTGACGCCCACGGGTGGGTAGAATGGCTTTTGTTAAATGGTGAAGCTGTAGGATTCGTCTTTTTGTTGAGATGTTCCATTGTATAATTTCGCTGGAAAAGTGTTTCATATATAAACATAATTTTATTAAGATGTTATGGAACTTGTCACTCTTGTCAGACTTGTAGTCTAAATCACCAGTAGGTATGTCTCTTAAAGGTTTTATTTTCTATGCTCAACTGCGACTACTGAGACACAATTACTTTTTCTATTGTTTTGAATCATATTTGATATTTCAACAGTTGAGTGAATTATGAAACTGTTGAAATTATTAAACACTAGGGCCGTGGGGGTCCGAGTGCTCATCGAGTATTTCGGGATATCGCCCAGCGGTTGGTCAACTCTACACGTGACCTGCCTGGTCAATTTTTAGGCCAAAGAATCAGCATTGCCATCCAACGTGGCAACGCTGCCAGCCTTTTGGGCACATTTCCCACTGACAGCGATGGGGATGAATTTTTTGACGCCCTATGAGCTCTTAACCCTTTTTTACCACTTGTACATAATGTATATATTTTTTAGTTTTAGGTTGCATAATTATAGTAAGTAATAAATTCTTCATGTATTTTGCTAATTGTCGGATACTAAATGATTACATAACGTTGAGTTGAAAAAAAAGTTATGAAACTTAGATTTATAAGGAACCTAAGAAATAATGCACAAACCAGTTGTATGTTTAAGTGATATGTTTATGTTTATGAAAGAGTAACAATCAGATCACCAAACTTATTAGCGAGATAATCACCCAACTACACAACTTATTGTGGTATTCAAAACTAAACTTATTTTTCTCACCACCTCAGCTTTTTCCGTCCGGACCTCAAAAAGTTCGTGGTGCGTTAATGTCGCCCAAAAACAATTGCCGCCAAAACCCAGCGGGCTTACGTCATCAGTGCGGTCCGTGTACCCAATCTTTTGCCAGCCAGTCTTATTTTTTTATATTTTGATTAAAACCTTGCAGATTTTTGTTATTAATTCATGTCTTATAAACAAAAACAACATGCCATCTTGTTTTGACAAATTGAGATTGACTTAAATAAAACATTGCCATATGGAAAGTTTTCGAATAATTCGTGTGTCTACTTTCATTTGCCAGTATAAAGTAGCTTTTTCTTCAGTGTGCATGTAGTTAGCTAGATCTAGTTAAAATATATATATGTCACCGTTAGATTGTAAAGATCGTTAGATTACAATCTATCTAGCGAGATTGTAAACTATCGATAGATTGTGAACCGTATCATTATGATTGCAATTTGACTCATTATTCTTCGCTATATTGTAATCTACCGTGTGGTGACATATATAACCAATAAAGTTCATGCAGTTTTGCTTTGCGCGTAAAATTGCAATGAAGCAATAAAAATTGTTTAAATCCCATACCTACCATTCAATTTTACACAGTTTTCACTACGTATGTAAAATGTTTATCCGATACCACAAAACACGGTATGGTGGTGTAAGCGTATAGAGACAGCACTACTAATAAAATAATAAAATCGTGCTACCAGAATTGTTTTGAGCATACAACTATTCTGTCACGGACCGTCTTCAAAGTTGTCTGGTTTTTATACGTTATTTGTTTCATAGTTCGAATAAACGGTGACACGTTTCGTTTTAATAAAAAGTGTTGACACACTTTGGTGTTGGTGTTAACCTTTTAAACGCCATTGTCACATACCTACACGTGACAAGCAAGCGCATGCCCTGTACGCCAACAACACAAATATGAGACAAGGACAACATCACTATAACACGAAATAAACAATTGAATCATTACTTTTGTGAGTGTTTATATAGTTATCTTAAAAATTTAAGCTCTCGTTCGTATTAAATGACATGAAACAAATTAAAAGACACAATGGATATTGGGAAATTCATGATAACAAGAAGAAATAAATGTATAGCTTGGCGTGGAGGGCACACGCGTGCGTTTATGCTCTGGCGTAGAAGTGTGAAGATGCAATAATGTTTTATCCAGGCTATTGTATAAACTTGTGCGGATTGATATTCGTAGAAGAGAGTTACTTATAAAGAACAGTGTGTTATTTATAAAATGGTGAATTATATTGTTAAATATGTATTTTAACATATTGAAATAACTTTCCTCACACATTGATTGATTTATTATTATTAACTTTTAGAATGATTGTAATTATGTGAGCACCATGTACTTATGAACTAATTAAGTTTACCTGCCATTGCTGTAGGTATGTGTTTTTCTTTTCACCTTTTGTGGTGTAGTGTTTTTATTCTGGGTGCATCGTCTTCACATATAAATGTATACAAAACATTTTAAAAGAGTAACGGTGGAGTTTCTTGCCCATTCTTCTTCACACGAAACTACCTTTTGGAAGGGGCGACTAGAATCAAATCTATTTCTTGTTCATTTTGACGTTGAAAAGTGCCTTTCTTGTGCCTATTTGAAAGAAATGTTTTGACTTTGACTTTTTCCAGCAGTGGTCTGCGATAGGCTGAGTTGATTGATTGACATAATTATATTGATATATATTTAAAATATATGTATACGGAGCGACTGATCCTTGTTGACCAGGTTCCAGATGTAAAGTCTTTCTTTCAAATCTTCACATCAATCTCGGGGATAAAACTATCAATCTCGTGATTGGTGGGGCGACAGTTTGAAACATCGTGATTGGTTGAACAGCTTTTAGAAAGACGTTGATTGGTCGTTGGAATTGGAAGGGACTTTTGAAAAGTTCTGTACAAATGACTGCAGTAATGTACCTTAATTAAACTTGCTAACTACAAAGTTTGGGACCTCGAGTAGACTCGTTATTGAGAATTGGGTCAGAAGTTTGTACTGGGTAGAAAAAGTCGTGTTTTATTTTGTCCGGATTAACTGAGCTTCTCTGCGGTCTGCCTATTAACCGTGGTAAAAAAATGGCAAAAGCCAAGTTTCAAGTGCGTACTGAACTATCCAGTGAGTAGTAGTTTAGTCCTCAGTTTGATTCCTATCAATTGGTACCAATTAGTGGTTAGCGTAAACCTATTTCTAATTTAAAGCTAGAAGTAGGTTCACGCTAACCGCCACGCTAATTGTGTTTACAGAATTTTTAATAGGACACCCTTTCAGACAGGCTGCAACTAAAAGAAAAGATAGGAAAACAAAAGAGTAACTTCCAATTTCATCAACGAAACTGATTGCTATCAGCACATAAACACCGTTTAAAAGCTGTTAGTGTTATTATTTTTTATGGAATATTGACACATGACAAGACAAGACATGTCAACTTTAACGCAAAAATTAGTACAGACAGCCGGCACATGAAACTGCCCAATTGAAAATGAACCTCATGTCTTTGCACTAAAGATGAAATACTATCAATCAAATTTGACTTTGATTGGGGTAACTTCATGTGCTGGCCTTTGAACATTGCTGGTAATATTTAGTAAAAAATATGAGACATGTTGCGAAATACAACAAACATTACGTAACAGGCAAACCTAGCCAAGTGAAAATTTGAATTTTGTTAAAAATATGAATTTTGTTACGTTGCATCTGGCACTGCCTCGTTGTTCTACTGGCGGGTGTCCTGCCTTTTCGCAGAAAATTGTTTGCCAAATTTTCACTTGCCAACCAACGCTTCGCCGATGTTTCACTTTGACAACTAACGATTAGCAAATTTTTGTATGACAACGTTTCATTTGGTAGAATTATTGTTAAGCCGTTTATTATACTGACACAAAACGTTTGGGACATTTATCATTTGTCAACCATTTCACTAGGCCACACAACTATTAGACGAATGACGTTTTGTCAGTGTTTATTACAAACAACGCACGAGCCGAGCGAGCGTAGCGAGCGTGCCGCGGCAGCGGCCGGCGATGTGCCAGAAGCGAATCGCTTTTGTAAAAGGAAACAGTTAAGTTAGGTTAGGTTAGAGTATGACAAACAACGCACGAGCCGAGCGAGCGAAGCGAGCGTGCCGCGGCAGCGGCCGGCGATGTGCCAGAAGCGAATCAATTTTGTAAAAGGAAACAGTTAGGTTAGGTCATATATTGTTAAAGTAAAAAAATAAAAATTACAATAACTACCTGTATATAATTTGTCCCAAATGAAAATGGCATCCTTGTAAATCAATTTCTTCAAAATTTGATCATCAAATTGCAGCTTTTTCGAAATCTAACACACATACTTTTAGTGCAAGATTAATACCGTGTTCTTTGCCGTATTCTATTATTAGAATATTACGCAAACAAAAAATTCTGCTAAATGAAAGTTGGCATTTTAAAAAGTGTCATTATGAAAAGCAGACCAAACGTACAGTTGGTAACTGTGAGGCTGGGAAATAAAACAAAATTATGTGATAAGTTGGCAAATGATTATTCGGCGGAATAAAATTCTGCGAAACGTTGGTTGGCAAGTGAAAATTTGGCAAACAATTTTCGGCGAACAGGCAGAGAACCCTACTGGCGTAAGAGCTATTGCTGTTCGATTCCCGTGTCGGGCAAAGGTTTATTGGGTTACTCCACCAGCAAGTTCTCAGTAGCAGCCCGGGGGGCCCAGTTGATGGCAATAGGCTCGCTCCCTATCACATGGGACTTTGACATAACTGGCAAAATGTGGAAAAAAACAACACACCTAGTAAATTTCTTTATACAGGAGGTATATTTTGGTTTCAAAACTTCAGTAGGATCAACAGCAATAACATACCCTCGTGGACCTACTATTAGGACAAAATAGTAGGACCACGAGAAAACACCCAAGTATATCTGGCACAGTTTGTACCCACTCTCACACAATACCCTTCAGAAAAAGCACATGCTATAAGAAAAACAAATGCAATACGATTAGAACTTATTCTAAATGACAGCAGTTGTTCTTTCTCTCTCCTCTCTCTCTCTCCCTGAAGAGGTTGATAATAAAAGCGTTTGTTCCATTTCTAGCTTCCAAGTCACCTATGTGTGTTTTAAGATGCAGTTCCATTGCTGCCTACGGGTACGCTAAGCTTATACTGGTAGCTGTAACCGAAAGGGTATATAGGTACAGACGCCAGCACATTAAACTATCCCTAACTGAAAAAGTTTTCTCAATTAAAAATGAGCCTTATGTCTTTGCAATAAAGTTGAAATACTATCAAGGAAATTTGACAGATTGTGGTAACTAGATATGCTGGCCTCTGTACATACAAAAGGATATGCTACAGACCACTAAACTGAACAATTTCTACAGTGGGACCAACTCCGAAATACTGAAAAAAATCTGCTGTTCCCTACATTTCGACGAGTCACGTGACAAAAAATGTATAGAACAACTGATTTTTTTTGCGATTGCCTGTATACTTCGTATGAAAATGTAGTCTGAAAGTGACACCGGTGACTTAAAAATTTGTGTGGAAATTGGTTGTCAGGGTATGGGCATGTTATGCGTAGGAATAAGGAAAATGTTGTCAGGAACGTTTTGAGGATATACAAGTAGAGGAAGACCAAATAACCGATGGATTGTTGGGTGAAAGATGAAATGGCTAGAAAGGGAGTGTCTACCGAGATGACGACTAATAGAGAAGTATGGAAGAAGAAGTCATGTTGCGCCGACCCCAAATAAATTGGGATAAGGGCAGGAGAATGATCATGATGTTTAAGACCTATGTATTAGGTAGTGAGTCGAAAATGTCGTATCTCAAAGTTAAAAAAGTTATTTTACAAAAAAAAATCGCTTCCAAAGTATATATATTATTGCTCGTGTCTGTACGTAACCTCTCTGTGTACAGCCTACGCAGCAGTGGCGATGCGCCCTTATTCTTGGATCCAAAACGACGAATAAACTATTACAAAGGTTTTTATGTTTTATTTTTAAAAGAAATTCTTATACGTGGGCGTCGTTTGGTTTTTCTTTTGTAGAAAAGTTTCTTAATAAATTATGTTTTTTCTTTCTCATGTTGGGAAGAGTGTGGGTTTTCTATCTGGAATTTCTGAGTAGTAAGCCCGGAGTCTGGATTTGTGCCTGATTGATGGCAATCGGCTCGCCCCCTATTACATGGGACTTATAACTGGCTAAATATGCGTGTATATGGCGAAGTATAGGTACATCTCTGCCCAACCCTTCGGGGAAACTAGGCGTGATATTATGTTTTCATTACTACTTCGTGATTTCGCTTTACTTTGGCAAGTGAATTTATTTAAAAACTTTTAATTTAAGTTCGAGATTTAAATTATTACTTTTTATTCTGGTATTTTATAAACGTAGGTACTGGTATACAGCTTTATCTGGTTAGACTGGAAGCCGACCCTAACATAGTTGGGAAAAGGCTAGACAGATTGATTTTTATACACGTGGCGGTAGTAAAAAAGACTGATAGTTCTAACTAATATACAAATCGAATTTTTTTATAACCTATGTATACTACCTAGCTACTAGAAATAACTCTTTATTACAATCGACTGTCATTAACGTAATGTTGCTCGTAGATAATCAAGAGCAATCGGCGAAATTGCTCAGTAAAAGCAACAATCAATAGCGTATTGTTGGCATTTACGGCCCATTCAATCGCTCAGTTGTTGGTATATTGAAGGTACAATTTCTATTCAATGGAGCCTCCCCGAATGGCGATATTTTAGCGCCCATGTCCGGTGGGAGGTCTAACCCGCTGCCAATTTTTCTAACCATGTCCCTCTCTTCTAGTTCCAATCATGATGATGTTAACAGTATTTTGACTGCAGCATACAAAAAAAGCAAACTTAACTGGTCAGAGGACGGCCCATAATATCGCTAAAAGACCGCTATACGCAGTTGTTTTGCATAATTCGGCGTAGCATATTACGTAGCACCCCAGTACGTAGCGTGGAACGTAGCACCCCAATTTGTAGCAAGTGGCGTAGCACCCCGGTTCGAAGCATGCGACCATAATAGCATCCCCAGTACGTAGCACCCCAGTACGTAGCGTGTGACGTAGTTTTTTAAACCGTAGCAGTTTCGTAGCACTCGCCATACGTGACTGTTGTTCAAAATTTTAAGGTTTGAAATGTGTGGGTGGTTTGTAGCAATTCAAAGCCGTTGAATAGCTCTGAAATACGTAGCTGTTTTGTATCAACTGGTGTAACAGTAGAATGTAGGGTGTTAAAAAAATTACTCTAAGAATTTTGTGGGAGCATTGTATTCATCGTCACGAACAAGTTTTACTACAGAATGAACCCAAAATGCGAAAAAAATATGAGCTGTTCCATACATTTATGCACACGTAACTCAATAGAATGTATGAACGAAATTCTTTGAGTTAATTTTTTAACACCTTATATACAAGCTGTTATGTCGTAACTGGCGCACTAATTTTGATACTAATAAAATATACCACAGAAAAAAGGGAGCGTTAGTCGATCATGACAAATATCGGTAAGCGCCAAAACTAGAATATTTACAAACTACTTTCGTCACACTCTGTAATTCGTAAGCGGGCAGAAAGAAGCCTCCTGACTATAATCATAGGAAAAAAGATTGTCTCATACTACAACCACTTTGACTGATAGCAATAGCCAACAAAAACAAAGTTTTGTACCAATATTGGCCAACTTTGACGGCCCGTGCCGCATAGTACGGTTCAGTGGAGTTTTGTGTTTACTTTACCGTCAAAGTGAGGGCATTGATGTCTCCCCATAGTTGCCTCTTGGGTTTTTTGAATGGTTAGAAGCATTGCGTTGATATTTTACAGTTTTCTGTGCGCTTGTGATTCACAAAACAAACATTTTAAAATTCATGTCAAATCTGAGGATGTCGATTTGCTTAGATCAGTGAACCAATTTTAACGGGGGTTCTCAGTATTAGCTTGTTTTAGAATCAATCTCAAACAGCCAAATTAGTGTATTTAGATCCCGAAAAAATATAATATGTCATAGATATATCCTTGCTTGAGGGAAATTAACGGTTAAAAACATGACAAATTGTAATTCGCTCGATGAAAAATAAAACCGAAACGGGGTCGATTTCAAAACTATTTTCCGTTCCATCACCTAATTACTGCACAAAATGATGTGAAAATAGCATGCAAAATGAGTATTTAAGAGGGAATTTAATGGTTATAAATTTTTGTGCGACAGTTTTTTTTTTCTTAAATTAAATACAAAACTATGTCTGTCTAAATTGACTCGCGGTCAGTGATTAAATTACTCTTTGGGTCAGTGTCCCGAGAGACGTCATCGGGGGTGGACCTGTGTCAAAATTTAAATTGGCAGAAAAGTAAGCTAATGAGGTTGGGCAGATACCTGTATAGAGCACCCATATTTCGCCAGTTATGTTTAAGTACCATTTACTAAGAGCGAGCCTATTGCCATCAAACGAGCACAGATCCAATCCGGGCTGTGTCTGAGCAATTCCAGATGGAAAACATAAAATAAATTATTATAAGCAGAACTTATTGTTGGTAGCTGCCCGCCGATTCCTATAAAGGCGAGCGTAAGCTGCTTAACAGTAAGTTCGTTTAATATTTTTGTTTCACTTGTTTTTCATTTTAGTGACTTTTATGTTATAATCTAAATATCTAAATATAATCAATAAATTATAATCATGTTATTATAATTTGGAATATTGAAAGTACATTGGTAAATAAATTAGTTTTAGGTTGTTCTTTTTTTAATTGTTAAATCACTTCTGATTCCTAAAAATATACATATTTTTGCAAAACGCGAAAGATGCTGCGAAAAAATCTAAGAATCATAAGAATTTATGAGTAGTACGATATTATTTAATAACTAAATCAGAATTTTTTAGTTACCAGAAAAAATCATGAAAGCAAATAGAAAATTAACATACAGGTTCCTTTACAAGATGGCACGTCTTCTAACCTAAAATAAATAGCCGCCATTTTTATGTTAGAACTTGGAGCAAAAATGAAATAACAACGCGTCGTATCATGTCGTATTCTTAACGTTCTTAATGTTAATTACAACAACAGAGAGATTTGAAAATGTTCTAACGAAGTTAATTATGAGAATGAGCTCAAAAGCTTTGGGTTGTTTCTTATTTGAAGTGTCATGTTACGTATTTATTAAGAGATCTATAAATAATTTATGTACTCAACTCGTAATTATACTTTTGAGGTTTATAATAGAGATTTACTAGGATTGATGTAGTGTTTCCAAGCGTTATTGCTGAGCTAGAGGTCCTGGGCTTGACTCAAGGGTCGGGTAAGGTGATATTGGGTTTATCCATCTTAAATTTCTCAGAATTTGTGCCCGGCTTAAGGCGATATACTGTCTGAACCAGACCTCTGTCTTACACTTCAGGGATTAAAGGTGTGATGCTATGTTATGTCTATACAAAACTGTGGGAACCCACAGTTACACTCAAATTTACATATATTAATATTATAAAGCTGAAGAGTTTGTTTGTTTGAACGCGCTAATCTCTGGAACTACTGGTCCGAATTGAAAAAATATTTTATGTGTTGGATAGTCCATTTATCGACAAAGGCTTTAAGCTAAACACCACGCTACGACCAATAGGAGCCCAGCAGTAGGTGAAATCGCGTGGGAGCAGCTAGTGTTTTAAAATATACCTACGCTCTTAGGTACATTTCAAACATTTGAGTTCTTGAATTTAGCACTCAACGTGTGCGCATATCTCTTTCATTATGATATTCTCTATAAAAAACGTAGTATGTCATCAGGTATGTAAAGAATCCTATGTATGTATAAAGAATCCCTAATATGGTATTTTTATAAATAAAAATCAATTGCTGTTCGTTAGTCTCGCTAAAACTCGAGAACGGCTGGGCCGATTTAGCTGATTTTAGTGTTGAAATGTTTGTCGTAGTCTAGGGAAGGTTTAAAAGGTGAGAAAAGTTAGGTGGGTAGGTAGGGTAAGTAGGCAGGGTAGGTAGAACAAGAGGACAACAAGACAACGTCTGTTGGGTTAGCTAGTTGTTAGATATAATTAGGTTGTAAGTTAATTTAAAGCTTCCTCTCTCCTACAAATTTTTGCTGTGCCCGACAGGGTCCATAATATCTCAATTGTCTACCTTACCACCTAAGTACACATTGTGGAATGCAAATAAATATTGAGAATTAAGTATGTAATACACTTTTCTTCACGCGTCTTTTCACACGCCTTATCGTTAGATGCAGTGGCGTAACTATAGGGTGGCAGGACTGGCAAAATCCACGGACCCGCGGCCTGACGGGGCCCCCAGCCAGAGAGGCTGCGAGCTCAAAAGTGACCTAACATTTAAAAAAATAATTGAAAGAATATAAATCTGGGGCCCCATGCAATGGATTTGCCAAGGGCCTCAGTAGGTATAGTTACGCCAAACTGGTAAGATGTTGACACTTCCGTCACGTGACCCGGCTCATTGCTCCACCTTTGGGCTACTAGATGTGTATAAAAACAAATAGAAGACCTGTCACATTCCCCAATGGCGTGGTGGATTATGGCCCACAAGGATCTCACAGAGAGAAGGCTTCTGTCCCAGCAATGGGTACGTTATACTTACTCATAAAATGACTACCATACAACGTTTTACATGTATGTAGGTAATATTTCGGTATAAAAACCCGACAAAGCTTGGAACATTGTATCATTTGTCAACGTCAGTTTTTGTCGACGTTTTTTATCCTCCCCGAGGTGTTTGGGTAGGAAATAATGAGCTATGAAAAGAAGTTTATGTTGTATATTGTAAAGATACGTGAGGGAAATTGTGTCAGTTATCATACTCGTAAAATGTTTATCGGTTTTTATAATTAAGGCTTTTTAACAAGACAGCGAGTCGTAAATTGTTAGAATCAAAACAGCGGTGATAGCCAAGTGGTGTGACCGTCGAACTGCCAAGTCATAGGTCTTGAGTTCGAACCTAAGGTGCAGACGCCAGCACATCAAGTTACCCCAAACTGTCAAATAATCCGAATTGAACATTAACCTTAAGGTTTTGTAATAAAGTTGAAAATCTATTAAAGAAATTTGACAGATTGGGGTAGCTTGATGTGCTGGCGTCTGTACCTCTGAGTTTTCGGATTCATGTGCGTATTGTATAAGTATGTATATATATACTTTAAAAACGGTGAAGAAAAATGTTTTGAGTAAACCGCCTGAGAGAGATTTCTCAACAGCATGTGAAGCTAAGTCAGAGTCCCATGAACATCATAAAAACTCTGACACCAGTCACGGGTAGTCACTAATCACACGAAACGAAGAAGATGATCATAATATTACACCCATGTTCCCCAAAGGTGGTAAAGCAGAGATTTATACCGAGTAAAAAGGGTTAGCGCTATAGCCATTAAACGGACACACATTCTCTCAACAACAGTCCAGTTTTCATTCCAAAAATAACGTACCCAAGCGGCCATTACGTAATCCGTTTGGTTTAATAATGGTGAACAATTCCTGAAATCCCTATAAATTAATAAATTGTCACAGTTCAGTGGAAGCCCGAACCCTATTTAACATGGAGTTAGAGAAAATGGAGCGCTCTCTCAAGCCTCTTCAAGTTGCGATATATAAAAATGTGCCTACACTATTTTGTTTCCAATTAATGATCTGTCCACTTCACATACGAATACCAACTTATTAATATTAATAAAATAAAATAAAATTAACTTGCTTTCAGAATGACAAGCTCTATTGAAAGTCTTAAAATTCAGTTGTAGCGTATATTCACATAATATTAACATACCTAAAAATACTTAAAATATTAATAACTAGCTTCTGCCCGCGACTTCGTCCGCGGAAAACTTCTTGTTTTAACATTAGAAGTAAGTCAAAAAAATACTTTTTTAAAACATAAAACGAAATATAAAAGTTAAAATACAAAAGATAGAATATGGTGTCGCGGACTTTTTTGTAGAAATAATTAAGGCGAACCGGGTTGCCATACATTGTTTTCAATTTTAAACAACTGTTTAGGCAGCGCATGCAAATAATTCTGTTTTCACAGGTATTTCTTTCCGAATTGCTAGACTAAAATTGCGATAGCTCGGCTAATATGTATGATATAAATATAATTTATAGCATATAGCACTCAGGAATAATGTAGCTTTCTATTGGTAAAAAAATTTTTGAAATCGGATCGTTGGTTCCGGAGATTACCCCCTACATTCAAACTTACAAACTTACAAATTTTACCTCTTTATAATATTAGTATAGATAACTATGTACAAGTATATAAAACAGGAGGGAAAAATATATAAAAATAAATCAAAGTGCATCAAAAAAATTCGTCCACATTGCTGTCAAAAGGAAAAGTTCCCAAAAGGCTGGCAGCATTGACACGATGTATGGCAATGCTGATTCTTTGACCGAAAAATAGGCCAGCCCTCTGGTCTGGTTGTAGCGGAAACATCACTTTATTTGTGGGCAGTTTTTCCGAAAACACATATCATCCACAGTGCTGTCCACAAGTAGAAATAAAAGTTGCATTACCACTCCATTTCGTCATATTCCTTGTTTTATACCCGACCTACAGCAAAGCTTCACTGACAACGGACAAACGCAATACATAGTGTAGCTATACGGATGTACATTTTTTTTACCTCCATTCGCACTGCCCAAGAATTTTGCTTTTAATTAAATTAAACAAAGCTTTACAGCGGACGGTCAATTAAGAGCAGGCAGTAATAGTATGCATGTTGTGTTTGTGTTTAGAGATACAAGTTTAAGTCGACATTCGCACGGACGTAAAATATCGCGACCAATTTTTTTCGCGCACTAGATTTTCAACGCTGTGCTTGGCGCCGAGAGTTGAAAATCCAACAGTGAGTTTTATCGACGCGCTGGGATGCACTCTGTTGTTGTTAGGTTGGGTTCTCAAAGCTCGGCTACACACCGAGAGTTGAAAATCCAATGCGCGATAAAATCCCGCCGCGTTATTTTTACGTGCGCGCGAACGTCGGCTTAGCCTGCGGTTATGGGCGCGTCAAAGATAAACATTATAAGTGAAAATAATTATATATTCTTATAAGCATTCCTTACTAATCCTCCTTACGATCCTTAATAATACTTTTTTGGTAGATATTTGTTAAAGGGTATGATGGGGTTATCATATTTCCAGATAAAAACCCTTAAATTAAAACAGATATAAAGTCTTTCAGTGGTTTCAAATCAAAATTATCAAACTACATAATTGAAACCACTCACTGAAAGGTAGTGGCATAATTTATTGAAAAATACAAAAAAAAAAAACACCCATTTAACAGGAAACTAGTTTTAAGACAATTGTCCTATATCAGTGACCGTTACCTAGGCTAAGTTTTATGTTATATATCTTATGTTCTCATGTAAGTGGCTCTTTAGTCTTTTTGAGAATAAATTGCTTAAACCTAAACCTAGATTAAAAAAAAATCCTTAAAAAAAAGACGTTACGGGTCGTCAGAAGCCCGAAAGTCTCACAGCCAGTCTTACCAAGGGGTTACCGTAATACTCAGTTAATGGGTTGCGGAGGTCATACGAGTGGGCGTAACGACATACAATTACTAATAACCAGCTAATTGTAAAAAACGTAAGAAAATTTGAAATTCGCGGCTACTCTGGCGCATTTACCTTAAGCTGTCGATTCCAGCAGTCATTCGTAGATCTTTGACAGTCGTTCATACAGGTAGTCAGCAGTCCCAAAAAGTCTGATAACCAGTCTTTCCAAGGAGTGTCATGTTACCGAGTAACTGGGTTATGGCAGACGCTTCTTGTAAAATAGTGGTATTCAGCTGCATCCGGTTACACTTGGAGCCGACCCTAATATAGTTGGGAAAAGGCTTGGTAGATCGATTTTCAAAGAGAATTCTGTGTGTGGATTTGTATCCATTTTCCGTCCTGCTTGACTATTTAAATCTGGCCTTCAATACTTTCTATAAACCGACCGTTCTGACTAATCCTCGTAACTTTTTAATCTGAGCTTTATTCAATTCAAGAAACTCAATCGAAACTTCAATCTGAAATTAAATCATTCACGAACCTAATTAACACTTACAACTGTACGCTAAATTCACCGTTCATGTTCTGACAATAAAGGCAATTTTTATATGAAGTTTCAATTTCCATTGTGCGATTCAGACAATCGTTGTTTTGTCTCGAGACCTGTTGAAATGTGACCGTTGATTTTGGAGGAGTACGCCGTCAATTTCGCTTTTATGACGTACTAAAGAATATTCCACTCACGAAAACTTCAACCGTTTATTTTCCACTAGCAATAACATTATTTATTTCACTTTGTGTTCATACGTCATATCAGAAAATGGCTTATGTTTTACGCTAACAAATAAAGGAGTATTGTAAAGGAAAATATTTATTCATTTAGTTATTCAAATCAAATCAAATAAAAATATTTATTTGCTAGAATACGGTACATAAGGTGTTACAGTAAAGGAGAAACCCAAACTCCATAGAAACTTGGGCCTGGCGTTACAGAGCTGGAATTTTGCCATAAATTAAAGCACCTAGGAAGATTTCACGAGCCCAATTTTCACGTCTCTCAGCAATGGCCAAATTGGTAAAATCAGAAAATGTTTACATTTTAGGTTATTTGTTTTAAACAAAAGCGTTGAATTCAGATTAATATTACTGAAAACCTCAGCTAAAAATTATGTTTGCTATATAAGGCCCACGCACATCACTATGCGTTGCATTTTTAAACATTGTATTTACTACATATAACCCGTCTATACTTCATGTCGATTGAATATGGTCAATTTATTATTATCTCGCAGTATAAAATGTTTACTTAGTAAAAGATGTTTGTTTACATAATTTATAGCTTCTCGTGGCGCGTACTTTAGATGAAATTAGGAATCGCCCCCTAAGTCACATACATATACACAACGCCCCCGTTTGGGCCTGCAGCGCCCACAAGGGGGCGTTATCGCCCCCTTTTGGGAAAGTCTGGTCTAGGCGCAAGCGCTTACAATACTGACGAAATGTGTGTGGGTGAACTGTAGGTACACCTCTATTCAACCGTTTGTTGAATCAAAGCGTGATTAATACAAAACAAAATCAAACAAAATAGGCGCTCTATTTTTGCAAACAACGTGGCGCTACAATGGTGACATTAATTGAACACACATTTACGTTTTCACATTCTCGTTTCATGAAAACATTATATTTCCATTTACGGATTTATTAGAGCAACCTGTACTTATAGGACTGTCGCCCAGCGGTCATTTGTCGGAGTAACGGATTATAACATTCGCATCAATCAAATTTCTTAAATCAATTGAAATTAAAATGAATAAGCAATATTTTTAGAATGAAAGAACTGCAAAAAGTGGGCGTATTGTTTTATTATTTAGTTTGTTTGAAAATTTGTTTTTTCAATTTGCTATTTCTTTTAACCTATCAACATTTACATATATGATTAATGGGCACTAGCTCTTCCCGTGTGTTGTAGCGCCATGTATAATATAAACACTTTATTTAAATATGTATAAGAACACAAAAGTACTAAACGGATGATTCAAATCGTGAATTCGATACCAACAGTTGTTCTTTTGCTAAATCGTAACTAACGTCACTGAAATCGATCTGCGAGCATCTGCCTATCTGACCTCGACAACCCAGCAACTTGGTAATACGATACCCCTCGGTAAGACTGGCTGTCAGATTTTCGGCCTTCTGACGACCCGTAACGACTGTCAAAGATGCACAAATGACGGCCGGGACCAACGGCTTAACGTACTTTCTGAGGCACGGAGGAGTCTCGATATGTAAAGATGGTCACCCATCCACGGCCAACCCCGGAATACGTAGCTTAACCTGATAACTAACGTCACTGAAAGATTTTACGTCAATCAAGCAAACAAACTATTGGTAGGTACCAGTAAACAAGAGTCCGTAATCTGGTTTACTAATTAGTTACTTGCTATTTTCCCACGTTTTTCTCAAATTTAATTCAACTACTTCTATTCAAACTGACAGCCCTGAAATTACACCAAAACACCAGACAGATGCAGATGATAAACCCTTTACAAAAATAGAACATAAAGACATCTCAAAGCTGAAGATCCAAACAATACTCTTACACGCAACTTCCAGGGTTGCCTCTAACAGATAAGCAGCCTGGAGAGACAAGGTGACATTATCTGTGCTATGATTTGTACGAGGTAAACGGTCGCTGGGCCCGACGGCTTTCTGCGTGATTCTTTTGTTTTTAGCATATATTTTTATCCGAGAGTTTTTGTCTGGGGAGCGGGTAAAAGATTTGTTGGTTATGATTTTAGAAGAGTGGAGAGATAGAAAAATCAAAATCAAAAGTCATTTATTCAAATTAGGCTGAAGATCAGCACTTTTTGAAGGTCAAAGTTACATAAGACAGGCCCCCAAAAACGCCCACCCTTCACCACTTTCTAGTGCTTTAGCTGGGAAGAAGAAGTGGCGCAAAAACTCCCCAGCAGCACAGTTGTCTGTTTAGTTAGAAGAACTTGACTCTACACATTTATCGTATGAGAAGTATAAGTACCTATTCGTTTCAAAAATTTTGTGACGTAGGTACTTACGAAGCTGTGAATTTGTGTTTTCGTTGCATTACAAATGATCGCGCAACAAATTTACGTTCGTGGTGAGTAGGACCTTCTTTACAAAAATGCACCAATAGTCGGTTTGCCTGTTTCCCTGGCTATATAAATTATGTGTGTATGAAATATCACGCAGTTTGTTATTTGAATATTATAATACATTTTCCTTTAACGAATAGCGTGGTGGAGTGCAGATGGCACCGGCTTCGCGCAAAATATTGAAATTCAGGCACATCTGTTGAACTAAAGCCAATGCCAATGTAGTTCGAAAAATACTTGGTGACATACATGAAAATGAGTATTTTGTAACGGTACAGAGGCCAGCACATCAAGTTACCACAATCTGTCAAATTTCTTTGATAGTATTTCAACTTTATTGCAAAGACATAAGGTTCATTTTAAAATGAGAACATTTGACAGTTAGGGATAGCTTGATGTGCTGGCGTCTGTACCTATTATATAACATAACATCACGCCTGTAATCTCTGTTGGTAGGCCCAGTTGGTATACCCACATTTCGCTATGTTTGCCATAATGGCTATTAAATTATTTATTTAAATAAAGGCCAAAGCCAATTACACTATTTATGTAACATATGGCATTATGCCAGTAATGGAACGCGCCATGTAATGTTTAGTAATTAAAGCACGCTGATATTGGATGGTACACATTTGTTATTACTTGGCTTATAATGTCATCATTGTTCCCGTGGCGGGCGTGGTCCGTCCGCTCCGCCCGGCCGCGGCCCCAGTCCGTTCCAGCTTGGGGGCCAAACGTCGGAAGTGCTCCACGAAATTCCATCGGCTGTCGAGGACCAGACCTAGGTATTTCATCGTGGTCTCGACGCCGATGTGAACCCCTCCTACCGTAAGTTGGGATCCCGATGGTGGCCTATTTCGAGGATTTGTGCAATGCCACCTCGAGACCCAACTGCCGGATCCTGTCAATGACTGTCGCAACCCCGCGTGTCATCGTGTCGGCCGCCGCCTGATGCGACCTCCCCTGCGCCAGGACCAGCGTGTCGTCAGCGTAGCAAATTACGCTGACGCCGTCAGCGAGGTCGGCCCGCAGCACCCAGTCGTAACCGATGTCCCACAGGAGCGGCCCCAGAACCGATCCCTGTGGGACACCGCACGACATCTCTCGCCGGTTCCATTCCCCAACATAAAGGGCTAAGGAAGGAACATGGATGGGTTTTAGTCAGAAAGAGTCTGACACTCCCTTTCGTTCCACCCAGAGCGGGAGACGTCATGAGATGATTGCCCACCCTCAAAAAAAAAGCCATGGACCACAGATAAATGACATTAAACAATTATTACGTAATAAAATATTTGCGTTTGCGTTGCAGCATAGTAGAAAACATGACTTAGCAAGAATAAAACGCAAAAATATATTATACACATTTCCAGATGAAGAACGAAATTGATTAGCTACAATTCCCTAGAAAAAAGAAGTAATTATATCAGTTACAAACGGAACTCATTACTATTGTTTGCCGAACCCGCAATGAAGGCGGTAGATAATAAGAGAGAGATGTTAATCGCTCCGATTTATTAATTTGGAAAGATTTTCTCTCGACGCCTCACGAATTCGTAGTTTGTTTTAGCAGAAGTATACAGGGTGTAACCGAAAGGGTATATACATACCAAAAGCATATGCTACAGACCACCACACTGAACAACTTTTTACAATGGGACCAACTCCGAAATAGCAAAAAAAAAAATATCAGATGATTTTTGGGCACGTGACTCGTCGAAATGACGGAGTTGGTCACATAGTAAAAGTGGTTCAGTTTCGTGGTCTGTAGCATATCCTTACTAATGATTGAATTAATCTATTACTTGAGTTGTTAACGTCAGTGATAGCCTAATGATGTGACCGTCGGACTGCCAAGTCATAGGTCACGAGTTCGAAACTAAGGCACGCACCACTGATTTTACGAATTCATATGCGTGTTGTATAATTATCTCTTGCTTAAAAATCGGTAAAGGAAATCATCGTGAGGAAACCAGCATGTCAGAGAGATATTTCTCAATAGCATGTGAAGTAATTCACAGAGCCAATGGGCAGCATAATAACTTTGACTGACTCTCATAGGTTAGTCACTAACCACACGACAAGAAGAAGAGTTGACTTGAGTTGTTAATTGTTAAACCAATAAAGTTAATTGTGACGTTTTATTTGACAAATTGTCTATGGCACTGACATCTACAAAGTCATCTATCTTTATTTATTTTGGTATAAAGCTAGGCTTTGATTTATTGTCGTAGTCATTTTATTTTGGGGCCATCATATTATGTTGGTGTACCTCTTCAGTGGTTGAATTTTTAGAAATCTGTTCGTAACGGATGCCTTTTAAAGCTATGCCTCAAGAATATATTAAAGTTCTATGTTTAAATTTGTATTTAGAACTTTTAAAATAAATATATATTATATAAAAGCTTGTTATAAAAATGTTTTTTACAATTCATTTATGTTTCATACTTACCAACTATTGTATGACATCTTAACACAACACTTTTCTCACCAAATGATCATTATTAGCCGTCATTAAATAACTTGTAACATCTTGATGTAAAATCCTCTAATTAAAAAAAAATATTTTTTAAATTATTCATAAATAAAGCACGAAACTAATCTAAGCGAAATTACTTTTAAAACGGTAAATCAAAGAGTTGAAGGCTCCTGCAGTCAGACACGCCAAGACTTTAGTAGATCAATTTCTATGAAAACTTCATCGAAATTGAATTGAATTCAATCTGTATCGCGCCTTGCATTGTGCCTGTCTGGTGAGCCTTAATGTGGTGCCCTTAACTTCAATAACGACTATACCTATCCGAATCGCGGAATCGCGTGGTTGAACACACAAGTAACCGAAGCCCTACAGCGAGTTCCAAGTTCAAATTTGGAATATTCCCTGTATTACATTCTGTTGGTAAAATATTTGGGATGGTTGAAATTAAACTTGGTCAGCTGGAAGTTCACACATCGGGCTTTTGGTTAAGGAATTTCATTAATGTGGAAGAGATATTTTTGAAGACGTTGTGTTTTGAAGATCGAAGCTTCGTACAAACCATTCTATTTTGCCATGCAATTGAACATTGGCGCACAAATTGTTACCAAGATATCAACACAAATGATTCTAGACCCTCAGCGAAGAAATATACCGTCTATTATTAAAAAAAAACAATAACTGTCATTATAAGCTACATAGAAAGAAAAAAAAAGAAAGTATGTTTATTTGCAGCATACATGTAGCAAAAACAACAAGTTGTTGAAAAAAAAGCGCCACATCAGATAAAAATAAAAAACCAAAAACTTGGTTATTTGAACTTTTCACATACATTATGAGGATGTGAAAAAAGTTTAAGTACAAAAGTTGTAGATCTTTTTATTACCTACATCTTTGCCATATATTATCTTTTTTACATAGGACTATATTGTATTTCTTTTACAGTGTCCAATTTGGTAAACAAACACGGGACGAAAATTCTGATTTTTCGTATCAATCAAACACTTTGAGTTAAGCATAAACGTCTTGAACTTTGAATAATACACATAAGGCATGAATTATTTAAAAAAAATGCTTCACAGACACATACATTACCTAGAAATCTTAATATTAGTCGCGACATTTGTTTACCAAATGAGGCAACTAAAGAAAAATGCACTATAGTAGTTTTTCCGGAAATCGAGTTAAACCGTTTTTTACCCTTAAAAACGCACCCCCATCCACTTCCCGGCCTCAGATCGCCCGTATTTTTTTTTGTTATATTCTCTCTTCCTTTTCCAATGGGTTTCATCCACTTACTATATTTTTTTTTTCACTTTTTACCATTTTTAAACGCTTCAGCATTGGTCTAACAGCCACAGCGCTGATATTCAGCGACAGCTAGCGCGGCGTTGACGTTTTGACGTCAAACCGGTAGAGCATGAGTTAAAAATAAGAAATAAAATAAATATCCTAGAATTAAGCTAAGAAATAATAAACTAAGATTAACATTTCGGGCACCGACTCATCACTCATACTCGTATAATTACACGTTGGAAATAAATGAAGCAGCTGATGTTATTTTGAATAAAAAACTAAAACTTGAACGAGCTAGAATCAAGTGAATTCATCTATACTAATAATATAAAGAGGAAAGATTTGTATGTATGTTTGTAACGAACAAACTCAAATACTACTTAACGGATCTGGGTGAAACTTGGCACAAAGATAGATTATAGTCTTGAATAGCATATAAGCTATTTTTATCCCGGAAAAATGTACGGTTCCTGTGGGATAATTTCCTACATACACGCGGGTGAAACCGCTGGCAAGCTAGTACAGAATAAATCTCTTAACATGTTTTTTCTTGTCCACAGCGTTCAGCATAAGTCGTTGAACAAGCGGTGCTCTAAAAGCTGAGTAGCTGGTGTCACAAGCACCACCTGTGGCGCGCCCACACGTACTCGATGATCACGTGCGTGCGCTGTGATAGCTGACATGAGCTGAATGACGTCATGTCCACTAAGAAACACTCGCCGCAACCCAGTGAGTACTTTATCCCTATAATTATCACATAGCATAGAAATAAAAGAAGGATGACATTTGTTGAGCAATACAAAATGGGTCTTATTTGTCCGTCAAAAAGATCCATTCATAGCATAATTAGCCTATAACGCGTCTACAGCTGAGCCTCCTCTCTATGAGGGAGACTTCGCCGTAATCCACCACGCAGGCCCAATGTATGTCACATGTCTTTGAATTTTTGGTTACAGGACATGCTGATAACCTCACGATATTTTTTTTCACCGTGTCACATAAATGTATACACAAATATAGTCAATTAGATATTTTACTCTCGTCTGTACCGCAATCGGTTAAAATATTACTGATCATTATAAATCTGTGCATAATTTTAAGGCAAAAAGACTTTTTTTTGAACAACATATAATTTTCAAGCTTGAAAAAGTTTTATCACACGTAAGTTGGCATATAAGAATTTATTTATATCCCACAATCTCGCGTAAGGCTGTCAATAAAAAAGAAACAAATCTCCATGGCTCTGACAGCTTGACGGCTCTATGAAGTGAAATATAAATAGGTATAACAATAGTTATAAGTGAAAATTTAAGCAGACAGCAAGAATGTTGAAGTGTATCCCTAAAACACAAGGTGGGAAAGGCAATGAGGGTATGTTTATTGAGAGAGATCTGTATGGTATAGCAGCTGCAGGCTTAGTTTCAGCTCAACCTAACTCACATGTAGCCGAAAATCTCAAACATTACTTACTTCAAGACGAAGTAGACGCATTAATTAATGATGCTATCATACCAGAGCCAAAAAGGCAAGACCCACCCATAAGAAAACCCGGAATTACTGGCAGTGAACTCATCAATCCACCAGTAAAATCAAAATTTGAAAGCCTTGTTAATGAAATTAAAGAAACCACTTATGATTCTTATTGGAAAAAGCCCTTAGGCACAACACGTGATCAAACGCCTATATTACCTGCTGGTTTTGATATTCATAATGCAACTTTTGGGATTAAAACCGTGTTTTCCGAAACTGCTTACGGTCTTATAAGCCCAAAGAATACTCCTATAGGTACAACCCCGCCATCACTAGAGCCTGGATACCAACTTGATCGCAAGTACTGTAGACCACCATACGACTCTAATCAAACGTTTGGCATCATTTATAGACCTGACAAATCGGGTATATACGCGAGATGCTGCTTCTCTTATGACAATATGAAGCTAGGAACTGCTTTTTACAGACCCAGAAGATCTTTGGAAACTGACTTCAAAACTGATACAGTTGCGAAATTAGGTCAGTCTGCAACTCCAATCGACAATATTAAATGTGTTCCAATAGGCCATGCATTTGGAAAACTGAAACCTTCTGACAACGTTCCCAACTGTCTCTCAACATGCAGAATTAATTCTGGTAAAGAATTCTTCTTAAAATGTCTCGCGCACTTGAATAAGGTGAGAAAAACTTTATCTAAACTCTTCGATAATAACTTCTTTATTCAGCTGTACTTACATATAAAATACTTAGATAAAGCTAACACAGGATGGCTACCCAAAGATGTCGTTTATAACTTTTGTTTGGCTAAAAATGTCAGAGTGAATCCGACTCTGATCGAACCTCTTTTGGAAATGTGGAATGGCTTCGACGGTTCTCAAATACAATATAAGATATTTATTGATGCTATTAATGAAAGAAAACCTTCACCTGATTTTCCGAAAATACCAGATAAGGTGGACGAATGCGTTGAGTATTCCACAACTTATAATGACATGGTGAGGCCCGGTCAGATTGTAGATAAGAAGTGTATGGCAGGCCTTCCTTCAGGGAGGTATTTCGAGAAAGACGAAATAATAACACCCGCTGGTTTACGTAAAGCTGATTGTATTAACACCCCTGAGGAGCCTGATGTAAGGTCCTGTGTGAGTCCATCAACATTTACATGTTTTGGCGTTAACCATCGGGATATGTATGCTAGGCGTTCCCCAGACGTGGTAAGGAGAGTATTTGAGGCGACTGGAGAAAGCTTTACTGACAAAAAGTTCAATGAACTTTGGGATGAGGCGAAGAAATATCATTCTCAAGGATGGGTTTGTTTTGCAACGTTTAGGAAGGCTTTAAATAAAGAAACTGGGTGGTATGGTAAAACTAAGGCTATCTAGGGATAAACTGTTTTCATGTTTTATTTTAAGATTTAGTTGTTTACATAAAGTTCTATAGTTGTTTTATTTAAGAAAAAAAAAGTTTAACTATTTTATTTTAAGATTTAGTGGTCTAATTTTAAGTTTTAGCTTTTTTATTTAAGTTTCTGTGGTGGTATTTTAAGTTTTAGTTGTTTTATTTAAGTCTCAGTGGTGGTATTTTGAGTTTTAGTTGTTTTATTTAAGTTTTAGTGGAATTATTTTAAATTTTAGTTGTTTTATTTTAAGTTCTGAGATATAGTAAAAAGATCTTAAAGTTTGTGGCATTTATCTATCTGCCTAAGGGCTACCTAGAGTATATATATTTTTTTTTTAAATAAGAATATAGAAATTGTTGCTATAAATGAGGAGCTTGTGGCTAAGTACTAATAGCCGCACAGGTCGATTCATCAGGTTAAGCTACGCTTGCCTAGGTTGGCCGTGGATGGGTGACCATCTTAACATACCAAGACTCCTCCGTGCCTCGGAAAGTACGTTAAGCTGATGGCCCCGGCTGTGATTTCTGCATCTTTGACAGTCGTTACGGGTCGTCAGAAGCCCGAAAATCTGACAGCCAGTCTTACCAAGGGGTATCGTATTGCCCAGTTGCTGGGTTGCGGAGGTCAGATAGGCAGTCGCTCCATGTACAATACTGGAATTCAGTGGCATCCGGTTAGACTTGAAGCCGACCTCATCATAGTTGAGAACAGGCTAGGCAGATGATGTTGTTCCTATAAATGACCTCTAGGGAAAAATTAGTATTTATTACGTTTTTAAATTGCAATTTATGTCATGTATGTGCTTTATGATGACGATGTAAAACTATTCATTTTGTAAATGTTCGTTGTTTTATATTAAGTTTTCTTGCACTGCTTGGAATTTATGTGTTTCAAGGTAGGGTAATAAAAAATATATTTTATGGTTAACTACTTTAGCTATGGTAAAACAATTTTATTTTAAGTTGTAGTATTTTTTTAAAGAGTTCATGTGCATTTATGTTCTAAGCCGTATTTAACAGTAAATATTGTTAAGATTAACTATCTGTTCTTAATTTCTTCTGTGATTATAATGCTCAGTAGTTTTTGCATGAAACAGTAACAAACAGACAAGCACACCAAACCACCATACATCCTCACAAACTTTCACGTTTATAATATTAGTAGGACAGTAGGATTAAAACTTAAATTTGGAACCAGCATGTAACTAAGCATTAAGTAATTTATGCATCATTTTCGTAAAGAAACAACAGAAAGACGTCCATTGCTGGATATAGGTCTCAGTCATACATCTATCGACATAAATCCCCCTCGATTACGTAATTCCTCCGATAAGTGCTTACACAAAAAATCTGTACTTGAGTGAGGCTGACAACTTGTACATTACTTGAATGGGCACTGCGTTGAGATTTTCAGTTAGGAAATAAAAATCCCCAAGCTAGCACGAACACGCAACGCAGTCGTACTTAAATTTGAACGATTTTATAATACGAAATATGCAACTAACCTATATAAAGAAAATATTTGCGGCAAACGTATTCTCCAGTTACTGGGTTGTGGAGGTCAGATAGGCAGTCGTTCCATGTAAAATACTGGTATTCGGCTGCATCTGTTTAGACTGGAAGCCGACCCCAATATAGTTGGGAAAAGGCTAGGCAGATTGATTTTTGATTGATTGTTAGCAGGAGCTGTTGATAAACGTTTATGCGACAAGCGACACTAGCGCCATTAGTTTTGCACACTTTTAGCGTTACAATTATGTACCTACATTTACTCCGCGGGTTCGTGCTAGACCCGCCTTTCAGAAAAAAAGTATTTCGTCACTCTCTGCTCTAACGAACTGTCAATGTTAACTACATATTCCAACAACTGGCGCGCTACTTGAATATGTAAATTAAAGGAGTGCCACACGCCACATACGTTTTATGTTATTTCGTAGTCACGCAATATGCTGTTCCCTAATGAGGTGAGTCTGAAACTGGCTTTATATTTGTAGATATTGCATTAAATCTTAATGTTTGGCAAAAGCAAGAATTCATTGAATTGTCTACAGTCTTTGTGCTATTGTGCTGAGCAATCATGGACGTGTGTTGATACAGAAATGTTAGGTTTAAGTTCAAACACATATACATTCCTGAGTGAGGCGCACGGGTCGAAGAGGTGGCTGGATCACTGCGTAGTGACAGAAGCGGCTGTGGCCTCTGTCAGGAATGTGTATGTTGTGTATGATGTGCTTTGGTCAGACCACTTGCCACTGGTAGTAGAATGTGACTTTAATGTAATGGTGCCAAAGAAATGTGTTAATGCTGTAAATGTAAACAAGGTTGTGTGGGGTGACAGAAATAAAAATCAGATAGAAGCTTATCAGCTTGAATGTCGAGAAAGATTAAAACTAATTGACTTCCCACACGAACTTGGTGAGTGCTGTGACAGTATGTGTAATAACCCTAGTCACAAAATTGTTATTGAGAAATTGTATGCAGACATCGTACGTGCTCTAAGTGAGGCGGCTGTGATAGGTCGGGGAAGCGGCAATAGGTGCTCTAAGCGGGTAATAGTTGGCTGGAACAAACATGTTGCTGAGGCTCATAGGGAGTCTAGGCAGAAATTTATATTGTGGACATGGTATGGAAAACCTTCGACTGGGTTGATTTTTGATCAAATGCGTGAGACTAGAAAAGTCTTTAAGTCTAGGTTAAAGTGGTGCCAGGATCATGAGGACCAAGTTAAAATGGACATTCTAGCCTCACACCATGCTAAAAATGATTTTCGTAGTTTCTGGAAACACACGAATAAATTGAAAACCAGACCGGGAGTCCCTGTGAGCGTCGGTGGCATGAGTGAGCCTGAGGATATTGCGAATCTTTTTAAAGAAGCCTTTTTTGTGAAATCTCCTCTAGGACCCTCTCGGTCGGTGCTCGATGTTGTGCCCGGCATGGAAATACGGGTAAAATTTAAGTCCCCGGAGATAGGTCGGACTATTAGGAGAATGTCAAGGGGTAAATCCCCCGGTCACGACGGGCTCAGCATCGAGCACCTACGATATGCTGGCCCACACTTACCGAGGGTGCTTGCTATGTTGTATAGCTTTTGTGTGAGTCATAGTTACTTGCCCGGTGAGATGATGCGAACAGTGGTAGTGCCAATTGCTAAAAACAAAACTGGTGACCTCGCTGATAGCGGTAACTATAGGCCCATTTCACTGGCTACCGTAATCTCAAAGGTATTTGACAGCATGCTTAATACACAACTAAATAGTTGCGTTACTATCCACGATAACCAGTTCGGATTCAGAGCTGGGTTATCAACAGAGAGTGCGGTGTTGTGTCTTAAGCATGCTGTGACGTACTATGCGAGGCGTGGGACGCCTATTTATGCTTGCTTCCTGGACTTATCGAAGGCGTTTGATCTGGTTTCCTATGATGTGCTTTGGAGAAAATTAGAGCGAATAAACTTGCCCAATGAGCTTCTCAACATTTTAAAGTTTTGGTATGGAAACCAGATCAACACTGTACGTTGGGCTGGGGCGTTTTCTCGTCCCTACGGGTTGGAATGTGGGGTGAGACAGGGTGGATTGAGCTCACCAACGCTTTTCAACCTTTATGTAAACGAGCTGATTGGCGCGCTCAGCAGTACCAGGCTCGGATGTTATATTGACGGTACCTGCGTAAATAATATCAGTTATGCAGACGACATGGTACTGCTGAGCGCGTCAATCTGCGGACTGAGAAAATTGGTTGCGCAATGTGAGGCGTATGCCAGCCTTCATGGGCTGGCATACAACACTAAAAAATCGGAGGTCATGGTCTTTGAGGCTGGGGGTAAAAGTCCTGATGCGGTACCCCCTGTACTACTTTGTGGTACACCTTTGCAGAGAGTCCACAGGTTTAAATATCTTGGTCATATATTAACTCCCGACCTCAAAGACGATGATGATATTGAACGGGAGCGGAGGGCGTTGTCGGTTAGAGCGAACATGCTGGCTCGCAGGTTTGCACGTTGCTCACTTCCTGTGAAAATCACACTCTTTCGAGCCTACTGTACAGCATATTACACGTGCAGCCTGTGGGCTAGATATTCGCAAAGATCGTACAACGCTCTCCGCGTTCAATATAACAATGCATTTAGGATACTAGTGGGGCTGCCCCGTTTCTGTAGTGCGTCAGGGATGTTCGCAGATGCGCATGTAGATTGCTTTTACGCAACAATGCGTAAAAGGTGCGCCTCCTTGGTGCGCAGGGTGTGGGGCAGCTCTAATAGTGTCCTAAGCATGGTTGCCAGTCGCCTGGACTGTGTGTACGTTGGTCACTGTTGTGCCGTCTCTCATGGGATGTCGCAACGGTGACCAACCGTTATTTATTGTATTTTATTTTATTTTATTTTTTGTTGTGCTTACTAACATAGTCTTAAGTTTTACTAACAATCTTGTTGAGTCCTGGTTACTTTTAATAAATAAATATTCTATTCTATTCTATTCTATATTATTTATTTACTAGCTTCTGCCCGCGACTTCGTACGCGTATCCTGTTGCTTATGCCAGCGACAACGGGGTCGTCAAAATCGAAGATCTGAATCACGATCAGCGGTCAGTCACGCATCACGTTCCCCACTTGTCTTTAGAGACCTAGAACTCGATGCGTAGAAACGCTTGGAACTCAAGCGTTATTCTCTATCCATGAACGTCTCCGATTCGCGAGACAATGCATGACTTGCACGATCTGCGGTCAGTCGCGCATCATATTCTTCACTGGTCTCTAGAGACCTGGATGTAGATGCGTAAATACGATAAATGGGAGTTTTGGCCAGCAGGGTCAAATTTTCAATGATATAAGTACAGAGGCCAGCACATCAAGTTACCACAATCTGTAAAATTTCTTTGATAGTATTTCAACTTTATTGCAAAGACATAAGGTTCATTTTTAATTGAGAAAATTTGACAGTTAGGGATAGCTTGATGTGCTGGCGTCTGTACCATCGTCAGCGAAAATCAGTCCTAAACTGTTACCGCCTTCACCGCGTGTAAGTTCTCCCAGCTTTTGTTATTTTATAATTATACAGTGAAATTAGTGATAGCTTTGATTTCCACATCAGATGTTTCTGATTTTCGATTTTTAGAAGTCAATAGGAAATGACCATCAGACCGAACAACTTTTGCTAAGACGTCGATTTTTATAAGTCAACAGAAAGTGCTCATCGGATTGGACAACTTTTGCTAAGACGTCATTCCTATACAGAGTCGATATGACAGAGGGGCATTAAATTACACTACGTATACTATACGTGTTTAGTATTAACTCGGTAGGGTATAAAAAAAAAAATTAGGTTTTTATTTTTTCTAACAAACTAAATAGCTTACAAATCAGAGTAAAACGCAACCACCCTTTGTAAATAAAAACTGACCTTGTAACGCAGCGGCACCGACGCGTGCACGCCGGAGCGCTGTTAGGAAAGATCGTCGTGTTCAAACGGGGCAAAAACTTAAAAAAACATTTGCGACTAAACTACTGCTCCTATTTAATTGATTTTTGGTACAGAGCTTTAAAATGGTCCCTCTTATAAGGTGTTTAAAGGAAAGCCCCTCTGTCGTATCAACTCTGTATATGTTATAGTGTAGCTGGGCTCTTGGAATTCCACAACAGGTACTCCAGGTCTTAAATTTTTATGCGTCAACAGAGAGTGCTCATCAGGCTGAACAACTTTTGCTAAGACGTCATTCCAATATCTGTTATAGTGTAGCTGGGCTCTTGGAGTTCCACATCAGGTGTTCCAGATCTTCAAATTTATTCTCTCAGCAGAAAATGCTCATCACGCGGAACAATTTTTGCTACGGTATTATTTTTGTATCTCTTATAGTTTAGCTGGTCAGTTGCGGTTCTGCATCAGGTGTTCAAGTTTCCAATATAAATTATAGTCTTTTTGTTGCCCAGACTAAATACCTACACAACAAAAAAAAATCATTCAAAACCGTCCAGTAGTTCCGAACATTAGCGTGTACAAACAAACAGACATGCAGACAAACAGACCGTTTTTTTTTTGGATTCGTGCTCTATTACTGTTTCTAAACCATTCAATCATTATTTTTTTAATATATTCAATGTACAGACACAGTTTTTTTACTGTTTTATTTTATTATAGATAGATTTTAAGGAAAATTTATTAAAAGAACCTAACCTAAAAACCCTAAAATATAAAAAAAATGGATTATGCAAACAGTCAGTATTCAAGTGAATCGCAATAATCGAATGCTACTATTCGCCTATACTCTCCAGGATACGTGCGTTCGCTACGAATAACTGAATCCTTATGGCAGCGAGGTGTTTTTTTTTTGATAGTGGCATCTCGCAGCTCAACCATAGGGTTGTATACTGCTTAACCGGACTTGCCTGTGGATACCACAAAAGAATTGTAGCCTCCAGCCAGGGCTTATAAAAACTTACAAACTAAGCGACTACACGCTAAGGGCACCCCCTGTGGGGTATGGACCTCGGCTTAGGGCGTCGCTGGGGGAGAACAGCAAGGGACAGCTGGATCGGGGTAACAGCGGCGCGGCTCTCAGCGCGCTTTTTATAGCCACGGACGCGCAGGCGCGATGCGTATACGTACTCTGATAGAATACCTTAACAAATGTTTGCCGTGAATCTTTAAATTGACATAACTTTTTTATTTATGAACCGATTGACATGAAATAAACACTAAATGTTAAGTGAAGCTTACTGCAATATATTAGTGAAAACCGTATCTAAATCGAATAAGCCGTTTCTGATATTAGCGTGCACAAACACACAGACAAAAACACAAACAGACAAACAGACAAAAAAAAAATTAATTACAATTTCGGGTTCGGCATCGATATAATAACAACCCCTGCTACTTTTTTTTTATATATTTCCATTGTACAGACACCACTTTTCTACAAATTTATTATATGTATAGATATAGATGTACAGACACCACTTTTCTACAAATTTATTATATGTATAGATTATAAATCACAATAATACATTCTCGTTGGTCTATTAGTCGGAAGCGCTACTGCTGAGCATGAGGTATTGGGATCGGTTCTCAGATCAGGCATATTGTTATTGGGTTTTCTATCTGTAATTTCTCAAAAGCTCGTTCACGTATAAACGGAAATAGATCGGGTGTTTCTGTGGTTCACAGACACCAGCACATCAAGCTATCCCAAACTTTAAATATGAGAATATTTAAACAACATCCGTTCAACATCCTTTTGTTATAAGGTTGAAAATCTATTAAAGAAATCTGACATTTCTGCAAGAATAAGATGATTTTTCCGTGAGGTCTTGCTATGCGTTCGAACAGCATCTATAATGCATAATTATAAACAGTTGTAAATTAGGCGCAAGATAAACATTGTCATTGTGACATTATTATTATTATTTCTTTTTTTTAATCCATTACATTATTATTATTTTTTATTGATATTCCAAAATTGTGTTGGTAGTTTGCCGCCATTTTGTAATTTGCATGCCTCGAGGCGTAATATGGTCGGAACTGTACTCTTCTGCTAACAACCTAATGTAATTTACCCATATTAGCAAATAAATGATTTTGAATTTGAATTTTTTTTTGATGTACAATAGAGCAAAAATTCTATCCATAAAGCGTGGCATAAGGCGAAGTTAGCGGTAACATTCAGTGAAATACACTGGCATCCAACACAGCTAATAGTAAGTCCGAAGCCTTCCTTTTCAACATGGTAAAGCACTTTTTTATTTAAATACAGAAACAGCTTGACAACTGAAATTGGAAATACCTTCACTGATTTATAGTTAAAGTGAAAAATTGCTCCAAAAAAAAGGTTTGTATATTGAGGTTGACATACCAAACCAGTCAGATTAAGCCAATCAATATCTTCAAAAGACACGTTGAGGGGCAAAATGGCTGATAATTTGTCACGTAGCAGCGCTACGCCAATTCATCAAAGAATGTCTCGTCTGACGTAGACAAATGCTACGGATTCGTAGCAGTGGCGTAGCATCGTAGACCCGAAATATTTTGTACAAACGTTTTTATTATCACTTAACAAAATACTTTTCCGCTGCTTTGAGTATGTTTTTTCAGTATCTTGTTGCCATAATTATTAACTTTTCTCTCCGTAGGTCAGGTCCACTTGGAATACCTTTTTGAGTCTCCATGACTATTTTTGCTCATGACAAGTTAACCTTTTGAACGCCATTGTCACATATACGTGACAAGTAAGCGCATGTCCTGTACGCCAATGACTCAAATATGTGACAATACGTGTACACTATAACACAAAATAAATAATTAAATATGTGACAATACGTGTACACTATAACACAAAATAAATAATTAAATATCTTAAAAACATATCTTAAAAATTTAAGCTCTCGTACGTATTTAATGACATGAAACAAAATTAAAAAACAACATGGGTATTGGGATATTCATGATGACAAGAAGAAATAAATTTGTAGCTTGGCGTGGAGCCTATAAAGCCTGATTACGATTTAATTACCTGTGGCATACCACTGTACAACTTGAAGCATTAATAAAAGGTGCACCTTTAAATGATGCAAGTTATTTCTTACAGTGTATGCCACTGCCAAGAAACTGGCAACGTGTTAATGGATCCACCAACATTGAGACATTCACCTCAAAACAAAACACAACCGTTCTGACTAGCGCGTGACTGCTCGTAAACGGCATGTCCCTAGACGACCATATTAAATACCTACAGAAATTGCTCCTGTCTTGCTTGATATAACAATTCACGTTCGTTTTACAAACACTATAAACATTTTCTATTTTATTTAGCGTGTCTATATTAGTTCCAGCTAAAGTAAGCTGCCGCTCGGTCCGCGGCGACAGCGTATACAAAGAAACAAATGGCAAAGTTCTAAACTACCTGACACTTTTAGCGTGTGCTGCTTGCAAGTTTGTTACCACAAGTTATATAAGGTGTTAAAAAATAATCTTTTCGCGAGAATAAGTATTTCGTGGGAACATTTTGCTGGACATGGCAGTGAATATTTCGCGAAAAAAATATGAGCTGTTCCATACATTTTATTGAGTTACGTGTGCATAAATGTATGGAACAGCTCAAGTTTTTTTCGTGATTTCAGGGCTCATCCCATAGTAGAAGTTGTTCGTAACGATGAGTACAATGCTCCCACGAAATTCTTAAAGTTAATTTTTTAACACTATATAAGTTTATAGGCATACCTGCATGGAGTGACCCGAGGTGGCCCAGTGTTAAAGGCCGTCAGTTACGTGTTGTTAGTCGTGGGTTTGAAACCTGACATGCGCCTTACATTCAGTCAAAAAAGTATCGGGAATGGATGATTTGTTTATGGTTCCAAATTCAAATTTTTGTTTTTTTGTAGTTGTTAGATTGGCACAACTGTTTTCCATTTTGGCGCGGAGTTTGAGTTGCATCTGTTATTTATATTAATACAGTGCTGGTTTTAGTAATATCATATATAGTGTGTATTGCGAATTTCATAATGGACAAAAATATCAAACAAAGAGTTTGTCTTAAATTTTGCATCGCCAATGGAATTTCGTGTTCGGAGTCACTGAAAATGTTACAGAAGGCTTACGGTGAACCGACTTTATCAAAAACTCGTGCTTATGAGTGGTTCAAAGCGTTCAAAAGCGGTCGAGATGTGATAGAAGATTTGCCTCGCTCTGGTAGGCCGTCAACGTCTGCAACTGAAGTTAACATCGCAAAAGTGAAGAACATAGTGACTGAAAATCCCCATTCAACTCTGAGAGAGATAGCCGCCGAACTTTCTGTATCTCACGAGTCGATCCGTACCATTTTAACTAATCATTTGGGTATGAAACATGTTGCTGTTCGGCTAGTCCCAAAAGATCTGAATTTTCTCCAAAAACTCAATCGCATGAAAGTCGCTGAGAACATGCTAGAACGAGTCAGTTCGGACCCAACATTCATGAAACGCATTGTTACTGGTGACGAGACGTGGGTTTACGAGTTTGACATGCAAACTAGTCAACAAGCTTCGGAGTGGCGCCTTCCAACTGAACCGAAACCGAAAAAACCACGCCAAAGTCGATCAAAAGTCAAAGTCATGTTAACTGTTTTCTTTGACTATCGCGGTGTTGTGCACTCTGAATTCTTACCGGAAGGTCTAACGGTAAATAAAGAATATTATTTGAGCGTTATGCGGCGTTTAAGAGAGCAAATTCGACGAAAAAGGCCAGATTTGTGGTAAGAAAATTCTTGGATTTTGCACCACGACAATGCGCCTTCGCACAAGGCTATCATTGTGAACGAATTTTTGACCAAACACTCAACAAATACCATCCAGCAACCACCATATTCACCAGATATGGCTCCTGCTGACTTTTTCTTTTTCCTAAACTCAAATTACCACTTCGTGGTACCCGTTTTCAATCGATAGAAGACATAAAGGAAAATTCGCGGCGAGAACTGAACTAAATTCCGGAAGCAGCGTTTAAAAAATGTTTTGATGAATGGATTATTCGTCGGCGCAAGTGTATCGTTTCTAAAGGAGCATACTTTGAAGGTGATAAAATAAATTTGGATGAATAACAGACATTTTGTGTATTATTGATCTTTTCCCGGTACTTTCTTGACAGAGTAGTACTTTGGGTAAATTATTTCATCACCACTGCTCTCAAAACGGTGAAGGAAAACGTTGTGAAGAAACCGGCATGTTCTAGAGCTGATAATTCGAAGTCATGTGACATCGACCAGCTTTCACTGGGCCCGTGTGGTGGATTACGGCACACTCCATCTCACACAGAAGAGGTCCTAGCAATGGGAACATTGTAGGGTGATTATGTTTATGCTGCAACGAGTATCGGTGTAATAGGTATTTGACGTTAACTAGAGGTTAAACTTAGAGAGTTAGATATATCGATGAGTTAACTGATGTTATTTCTATAAATACACATTTGTTACGGCCGCGAATCGTATTTTGATCAACATTCAACCTGATACTGACTCGCAAATCGCAAAAAACGTAAAGTGGGCTATCTCTATGCTTAAAAAACAAATCCGGCGCAAAAAAAATTGCAGTAGCTACTAAATTTGACGTTGCATGTAACGTTGTTAGACCAGACTCGATATGTCTGAATCCAAAAAAAAAATATAAGCAGGATGAAACCCATTGGAAAAGGAAGAGAATACATCAAAAATGAAAGAAAAATAATTTACGGGCGATCTGAGGTCGGGAAGTGGATGATATTTTTTTTTTCATTTTTACCATTTTCAAAGGCTACAGCCCTGGTCTATGTTTCAATAACTACGACGACTAGTTTTTCCAATTATTTTACCACTGGGTATGTCAGTGTGTATTTTTCTTCGTGCCTATTTAAAAAAATCGAATAATATTTTTGTATGTTGATTCACTGGGTTGTCTTTTGAGCCCTCTGTTAAATAGTAGCATTTACCTTTACAATGTTTAATATTTTATGCATGAGCTTTCGTGACGGCAACCCCAGGAGACTGTGTTATTAAACAGTCCAGGAATAAACATAAGCCTATTACTTTAACACCAGGGACAAGCTTAGCGTTCACGCAAGACTAGTGCACGATTAAAAGGTCATTCATACGCATTAATAGATACTCACGTATTTTTTTTTGTTCTTGGCATCTCGCAGTTCAACCACAGGGTTGTCTACTACTTAACCGGACTTGCCTGTTGATGCCACAATAAAAATTGTAGACTCCATGCAGGGCTTAATAGAAAACTGACAAACTAAGCGACTACACTCTAAGGGCACCCCCTGTGGGGTACGGACCTCGGAGCAAGGGACAGGCTGGATCGAGCGAAGATACTCACGTTATACGTGCCTCATTTTTACAGAGGAAGGAGCTCGTGGCTAAGTAATAACAACCGCACAGGTCGATCCATCAGGTTAAACTGCGCTTGCCGGGTTTGGCCCTCGATGGGTGACCATCTTTACATACCGAGACTCCTCCGTGCCTCGGAGAGCACGTTCAGCCGTTGGTGCCGGCTGTGATTTGTGCATCTTTGACAGTCGTTATGGGTCGTCAGAAGCCGGAAAATGTGCCGTGACAAGGGGTATCGTATTATTCAGATACTAGGTTGTTGAGGTCAGATAGGCAGCCGTTCCATGTAAAATACTGGTATTCAGCTGCATCCGGTTAGTCTGGAAGCCGACCCCAACATAGTTGGGAAAAGGCTCGGCAGATTCATTGATGTTTATAGAGGCATGAGAAGTGTAAAGTTCCTTATCCGCTTTAGAAAAGGGAGGTTCCTCTGACCAGAGACGCTTTGTGTCTGGTGGGCTATTTCACGCAGGTTGATGGTTGTTTTTTTTTTTGTTACATGGCATCTCGCAGGTCAACCTAGGAGGTCTCCAGCCAGCCCTAGTCAAGTGTCAATTGCTCAGTGTCGATTCAATTTTGAAAATAGTTGATCGAACAATTCATTATCTCAGCGATTCGGATTGACAAGAACGCCACTTGTTAGCGCATTTGTATGGAAATATTCATCGAGTTTCGTTACACAATCTGACATTGTATAGCACTTAGTGATCCAAAATGATTGATCTCGTAACATTTTGAAAGCTTATGCCAATTCCATACATTTCGGATTTATCTAATTTCGCTATCGTTAATGAAAATGTGTCTTTGTCTATTCTCACAGGGCATAACACTTATAGACTCAGCAACTACTAGGCTAGGTCACTTTTATATGGGACTTAAACATAACTGGCTAAATTTGGGTGTATTAACTATAGGTACCTCTGATCAACCCATCAGGTTAACAAGGCGTTATGTTATGTAGTGTATAATATTGATTATTTTTATCCTTGAAACTGAACACGTCTAGTAGATAGAGATTATAAATTCAGTTAAAATGAAAGGGTTTGATTCGTAAAAGCCGTCGAAATATTAATATTCATACTGATTGCAGACCGCAGCTTACAATAATATGAAACTAAGGGCATTAACATTCAGAATATTTCAGTCCCTCGACAGTTTGTAGTTCAAATTCGATACAAACAGCGATTTGATTTAATTTGTCTGAACTTCTAGTAATTCGGAATTGTTGACAATACAGGGTGAAATTGAATTCAAGGGCAATATTATACCAATCATTATGAACAACTTTTACTTTAAAAAATCAGCTTTTCCATACATTCTGCTCGCATAACTAGTCAAAATGAAGGGAACAGCAGATTTTTTTTCGCGATTTCAGATTTGTTCCCATAGTAAAAGTTTCTTATAATGTTGAGTACAATGACCCCTTAAAATAATGCTCATGAATTAAATTTCGCCCTGTAAATTGATAATTTAACCTTATTTATTTATGTATAGCATAATATAATATAATATTTATGTATAGCATAGCATAATATAAAACAAATAAAATAGATTAAATATTAAGTTATACAAACGATTATTTCGCATGCTAGGTTTTGCACTTAATTCCTTATATAAAATTTATATTTTGCTCTCTTTTTTTTTTTACCATTTATGTAAAGACGCCAGCACATCAAGTCACCGAACTGTCAAATGTCTCCGTATGATTTTAAACCTTAGAACCTGGACAGTTCAGGTCAAAACTGAGATTTGATTGAGAAAATTTGATTGAGAGAGATTGAGAAATACATAAAAGGTGATGATTATTTCTAAAAAAAATCTCTTTTAGTACACACCCACCCATAGGATAGGAAGGATCACTTGTAGCATAGGAAGGATAGGATGGGTAAGGTTTTTTAGGGTCTCCCTTGTTTTACCGAAAAGAAATTGCCAAATTATCACTTCCCAAACAAATTTTCGCATAATTTCATTTGCTAAATTATTACTTACCAAAAAATCTCTTTACAAATAATTGTTACGAATACCTATGTTTGGCAAGTGAACGTTTGAACAATAACTTGTTCACCAACTAGTACTTTTACCATTTTTTATCTAGTCATATATTTCAGTTGGTATAACATATTTTACGCAAAATTAAATAAGCCAAATATTTGGTGTCGTCAATTTTAAACTTAATAAGATCTAACGTTGAAGACGTTTTATTACAAGGGTGCTTTTTCCACTTGGGACAAATTCTAAACAGGTAATAATAATGTTATTATAATTATATTATTTGTCTCGATAGCCTCCTAAAAATATTCTCTTTTTTCCATATTTTTTTCTATATAATTTAGTCGTTTCTGGCACTCGCCGGCCGCTGCCGCGGCACCGCTCGCTTCGCTCGCTCGGCTCGTACGTAGGTGGTCACAGTTTTAACCTAACCTAACCATTTTTTTTTAAATTAATAACCTACTGTTACTAGTTCCATAAATAACCTCATGTCTAGTAACCATAAATTTAACTTGTTTCAGACAAATTCAAGCACATAAGCTTTCAAAGAAATACGCAAAGAAACAAACAAGTAAAATGTTTATTTTTACCTTTATATTTTTTGTCATAACAAATCATTTGACTAAACGTTTATTGTCTAAATATTGTTTGCTGTAATAAATAATTTGATTAAAGACCAAAAGCCTTAATGACGTTATCCTTGGTAATAATCTGCCAAGTAAACATTTGACCAAATGAAAATGTGCGTACTAAAATTATTCCAAATATTACATTGGTATAAAAAAAGGTTGCTAAAATTGGTTTGGGTAATGAAAATTTGGCAAAATCTTTTCGGCAAAACGGCAGGATCCCGGTTTTTTATTTTCTTATTCATTGGTTCTTATACATGCTTTCTTATTTATTGTAAAACATTTTAAAAGAGTAACGGTGGAGTTTCTTGCCCTTTCTTCTCCTTACGAAACTACCTTTTGGAAGGGGCGACTAGAATCAATTCTATTTCTTGTTTATTTTGATGTTCAAAAGTGCCTTTCTTGTACCTATTTGAAATAAATGATTTGACTTTGACTTTGACGGATATCTGATTTTTTGCGAGACCTCCGCATTTGCGGGGGTAGAAGGTTCAGTTACAACCCTAGTATTCTGCGTACCCGCGTCTGACCATAAACAACATAAAAGCGTTCATCACAGACAAGGTCGGACTTGTCTGGGTAGTTCGCAGCTATTTGAAGTACATAGTTGAGAACTTTCGGATATATTACCCGCCCACTACACGTTACCCGTAGGTGGTTAGTGGTTGTAATTTACGGCCCACTACATTCGCATCGAGGAAAGTTTTGCAGGTACGTGTTAATGTAAAGCGGTTTTTCTTTTGAATAGGACATAATATACAAAGTTGTTATGACAGAGGGGCATTAAATTACACTACGTATACTATACGTGTTTAGTATTAATTCGATACGGTATAAAAATAAAACGCACCAAAAATGAGTTTTTTTTCTAAAATAAACTAAATGGCTTACATGTCAGACTAAAACGTAACCACCCTTTGTAAATAAAACCTGACCTTGTAAAAACGCATCGTAGGCTATACTCAGTTTTATTGCCTTTGTAAATAAAAACTGACCTTGTAAAAACTCATCGTAGCTTATACTCAGATATCGTTTTAAGGTGAATGACCTTGTAAAAACTCATCGTAGCTTATACTCAGATATCGTTTTAAGACGAATGACCTATGCGTATAAACATAATCAGCTGTTAGGAAAGATACATAGTGTTTAAACACGGCAATAACTGAAACAAACATTTGCGACCAAAATTGCGATTTTTGGTACAGAGCTTGAAAATGGTACCTAATATAGGCAGTTTAAAGGAAAACCCCTCGTATCGTGTCAACTCTGTATAGCACTACCCCTGTCATTCGTGGATCTTTGACAGTCGTTACGGGTATTCAGATGCCCGAAACTCTGACAGCCAGTCTTACCAAGGGGTATCGTATTACGCAGTTACTGACTGGGTTGTGGAGGTCAGATAAGTAGTCGCTCCATGTAAAATACTGGTATTCAGCATGCGGTTAGACTGGAAGCCGACCTCAAAATAGTTGGGAAAAGGCTAGGAAGAATGATTGACCCATGATGATATTGCGTAACAATAATTGTGTTTTTACAATTTCTACGTTTTTCATTACGAATACACACAAAATGGTGATCTAAGGAGGTCAGTTCATTGGTCAATTTTTTTTTGGACTGCACTGTGGGGCGGCCTATATCCATCCGTGGACGATGTTTGACTGAAATGATGATAATCTTCTTCTTCTTTTCGTGTGGTTACTGACTAACCTGCTGTCAGAGTTTTTATGCTGCCCATGGGCCTCTGCCGTAAGCTGCTGGATGATGATGATCATGACAAAAATTATTAATCTATCAATACTTTAAAATAATTGCTTTTGTATCTTGTGTAGGTGTACAGTCACGAGCACCAATATGTATACACTTAGAAACATTCAAAAGCGATTTCCTCGTGCAATAACGATAAGTATGTGATAATTGAACCTATTTCATATTAGTATGGGTTTCCAAATACTAACGACATCGTACTACTTCGTTGTTTCATAACAACAGAAAATTACAACAAATGCAGAATGAGAAAATCACTTTTTAATGTTGCTCAGTTACCTACATATTTACCTAGTGCTCGTGACTACTTTACCGACATACCTACCTTTATACAAAACAAGAGATTGTACATTCCCAAGTGGTATATACATAGTTACGACCGTAGCTCGGTTAGAACAGGGCAATAACGCCCGCAGTTTCAGTTACGGAGCAATGGAAGGCAATATGTACATATTATGTTCAATTGTGAAACTTACGTGCCTTGAGAATACGTAAATGGCTTGTTCTGTTTTTATCGGATAATGGAGTAATATTATCTAATCTCGTAATTCTTATTACCAGTATGGTTTTTCAAATGCAGATATTTTATTTTTAAATCGTAAAAAAATCGAATACATTTGTTAACCTCTCTTTAACACGCCTAAAAATCATACTTGTAATAGAATTCCCAACCTTTCGGGAAACACAAGTGTGATTCTATGTTGTTTCGCAATGTACACTGTTTTATCCACTCACAGACGCGTTTTTAATACAGCGCCATCTAGTGTACTTAGTTGCTACACGGAGCTTCTAAATACTTATACTAGATGACTCTGTATTTAAAAAGCGTATTAAACTCACACTTTCTCTCTCTTTCTATCTCTATCTCTGATTTTCTTTCTTCTCGCAGAAAGTTGCATAGAGAGACCATGACGTTTTTTCCTTACAAGACGATTTCTACCAGTCAACTCTTACCACAAGGCGCTTTAAAGAACTTCTTTCCAAAAATAGACGGAGCTATTAACTGTAGGTATTTAATTTTTTAGTCCCTTAAAACAATCCCGCTGCACCGAGGACCAATCTGTATCCAGTTACCTGATAAGTTGTTCTTCCGGCCGCCAAAAAAGGATTTGGCCTGATGATGCGGCTGAGAGTATGCCATGCTCACTTTAATGTCTCGCTGATGGTGGCGTGTGTGTTGGATCATTCAGCTCCCTTCAAAATGGTTGAGCTGAATGGTGCTAATAAATATGCGTCATGTTCGTGAACGGGTGCTGTCAGTAGGGACTGGTCATCTCTTAGCGGCTAAGGCTTGTTTTAATTTAAATCAAATCAAATCAAATTTATTTTTGAACCAAAAAGTTTTACATTAGTTGGTGATTGGAGCCTCCTGTTAAGCAAGTAATGCCTGTGTTAGGAGACTCCGCTCTTCCACAGCAGTATACAAGTTTTTTCAGTACCTTAGATATAAACAGTGTGTCAGTGTGTGAGTGCGTGTGTGTTTGCTTTCGCGTGCATGAGTGTGTGTATGTGTGTGTGTGCGCATGTGTGTGTGTGTGTGTGTGTGTGTGTGTGTGTGTGTGTGGGTGTGCATGTATGGGTGTGTGCATGTATCATTTTGTATGTTGCAGTAATTCCTCAGTATCACCGTAGTTTAGTGTCTTTAACCAATTTATTAGATTTTTTTTACACTCGTGTAATTGTTTATTGTGTATATATATCTTCTTATTAATCCGGTTATAAATTTGACATGATAGTTTACTGTACTGAATAGCAGCAAATTTAGTTTTAGTTTGCGGAACCTGTGCTATAAGATCTTTACGTCTTCTTGTTAGTTTATTTTTATCATAGGGTAGATTCTTATGTTTTTTTAGAACTGTATTCAAGATGTATAATTTTCTAACAGAGAGCAACCCACTATCCTGATAGAGACTTTGAGTGGGGTATGAGATCCTTTTGAAGTACATTATTTTTATTATGGCACGTTGTCCTCGTTCAACATGTATGAACTGTGATTTTGCAGCGCCGCCCCATATTGGGATACAGTAGGCTATCACAGATTGTGCTATAGAGATGTATATTTCATTTAGCAAATTTCTGTGAGAACCTGATTTCTTTGTTAACTTTAGTGGCGTAATATGTCTCAGTGTTTTAAAAATCCATCCAAGTTTCCTTATGCGTCCAGTAACGTGTTCAATATGGGAGTACCATGATAATTTTTGGTCAATTATTACGCCTAAATATTTTGTTTCCGAAACTTTATTAATTATGGGACAGTTGCAATTGTTATTTATAGCTTTACCACATAAATGTACTCTAATGTTGAACAGTTCATCTGGTTGTGAGATTTTATAGATGGAGAAGCATATGTAGTTGGTTTTTGCAGTATTTAACGTGAGAAGGTTGTTGTTGAGCCAGGTCGCAATTTGGAACATACCTATCTCTGCCTTTATTTTAACATCGGGCCAGCTGTGCCCATGGAAGACAACAGCAGTGTCGTCGGCGTAGGAAAATATATTTGCGTTTTCTACTTTTAGGTTACAGAGATCATTAATATAGGCTAGAAAAAGTGTGGGACCCAGAACACTACCTTGGGGTACACCAAACGACACGTCAGCCTCATCACTAATATGCTCACCAATCTTTACTCTCTGTTTCCTGTTGGTAAGGTAGTCTTTAAAAAAATTCAGAGGGGTTCCTCTTACTCCTAGTTTATCTAGTTTGGTCACAAGGGTGGGAACAGAAACGGTGTCAAAAGCTTTTTTTAGGTCTAGAAATACGGTCAAACATTTCTTCCCTTTATCTAGATGATCAGTAACTAAGGAGGTGAGGGCACCAACTGCATCCTCGGTGGAAACTCCCTGTCTAAAGCCAAATTGTGTTGAGGATATAATTTTAAGCTTATTAAAGTAATTCACTAGTCTATTGTTGGTTAATTTCTCTATAACTTTAGACAGGGCGTAATTAGACAGGGCAGTAATTTAATTATTGAATAGTTTTTAAATATTTTATATCTGATGCTTTTAACGTTTTGCATCGTTCTCACATGTATAATACTGATATGAACTATGTAACCAATATTTTGTTTAAAAGAGTGTCCATGGAGTTTCTTGCCCGTTCTTCTCCATAGGTACCTACTGCTTTGGAATGGGCAACTAGCTTCATCTCTCTGACTGACCGACACCTTGACAATTCAAAAGTGCCTGTAATTGGTTTATTTGAAATAAATACTTTGAGTTGTTCCTAACGTCACACGAGAACTTTTCGCACTGGACCCGCGTGGTACATTATAGCCTATTCCCGCGTGGTAGACCCCCTCTCGAAGAGAGGCGGGTGTGTCCAAGCAGTTGGAGTATAATAGGCCGAACATGTAAACGTCTGTTGGTCGATTCTGTAAAACTCACACCGTGAAAACCTTGGTGAGGTGAGCGTGAGGTGAGCGTGAGGTGAGCGTGAGGTGAGCGTGAGGTGAGCTATCCTTACACATAATGGTAGGGATTGAAAGCTCGCTTTGAATCACTTCACCTACGTTGTCACGGTAACATTTGTACAGATCTAATTTGAATGTATGATGAATTGACAACCCATAATCTTAAAAACCATATTTTTGTACGCTGGAATCGGCAGAATATTATGAACGTAATTATACGTAATGCACAACATCCTTGTAAAATATTCTGACAAATAAATAAATGAATGAATGATATCTCAGCCGAAGAATATTTTAATTATTTGTCAGTTTTCTCATAGGTTCCCCAAACAAAAACGAACAAAAGTCATTTTCACTCCACGGATAAGGAAAGTTAATTGGCATCAGAAATGTCAGCTCAGAAGAAAAAAACATGCTGCCATATTCACTGCATTCTGCCATTCACAACCGCTCGACTGAAGCAGTAATGCATTTTGCATAACAATAAGATTCGTTCAACCGAACATAGTTCGATGACCGCCACAGCATTTGTGATAACTTGCGGTGTAACTTGAGAAGTGGAGTTAAACACGCAACTGAAGTAGTTTTTTATAATGGATAAATATTTGGATACACGGTTCACGGTTAATGGTTCTAACTTCCAACTAACAAAGACAGTGTTATCCGATTCTATCTATAGGTGTATAGATTATAATAAAATAGAATATGCTTTAAATTAAAAAAAAAATAGAATATAAATATTACAAAGGGTGACCAAATGGGCGGTCTTATCACGCGATCTTTTATCTATCTTTGGGGAAACAAGGTGTTATATTATGTTAATATACAGAGTTGATACGACAAAGGGGCTTTCCTTTAAACAGCTTATACTAGGAACCATTTTCAAACTCTGTACCAAAAATAAATTTAATAGGAGCAGTAGTTTAGTCGCAAATGATTTTTTAAGTTTTTGCCCCGTTTGAACACGATGTATCTTTCCTAACAGCGCTCCGGCGCGCGCGCGTCGGTGCCGCTGCATTGCAAGGTCAGTTTTTATTTACAAAGGATGGTTGCGTTTTACTCTGATTTGTAAGCTATTTAGTTTGTTTGAAAAAATAAAAACCATTTATGGTGCTTTTTATTTTTATACCGTACCGAGTTAATACTAAACACGTATAGTATACGTAGTGTAATTTAATGCCCCTCTGTCATATCAACTCTGTATGTACAGACGCCAGCACATCAAGCTATCCCTGTCAAATTTTCCCAATTAAAAATTAACCTTATGTCTTTGCAATAAAGTTGAAATACTATCAAAGAAATTTGACAGATTGTGGTAACTTGATGTGCTGTCCTCTGTACAACGGCAATCTTCCAATTACTTCATCCACTTTTGCAGTAGTAAGTAATACAGTTTATATATTGACACACCTACCGTCCTACCTCTTTAAGTACCACGTAAGTTGGTTAAACTGCCATGTAATACCCTTCGCCCCTCATATTCTGCCATAGTGTACCTTCCGCATATTCCGCGTGAATGCACGCTTAACTTAATTAGCGAAAGCACGCTATGTGCCGTGACACTTAGCAGTTTGAACAGTAAACGCGTCACTAGACGTAACGTTTTGCTTAGATGTACCACTTTAGGAACAAAAAAAGTAGTTGGGTGGTTGTTGGCGTAGAGTGGGCGGGAATGCCTAATAGTAAGCTGTTGCTACGTGTGAAAATTTCTATTGCAGTTGCTTGCTTATTAAAAGAGGGACACGATATGTGCTATGCAACTAAACCGTATCACTTTTGGAACAGAATAAAGCGGTTGGGTAGTTCTTTGTGTGAGGTTGTCGTATGTTCCTAAGTGTTTACGGAAGTATCATGGTTCCCGCGACCCCCGGCGCAGGTGTAAGAGGGAACTCCCGGGGTGGTTTTAAGTCAGTAAGAGTCTGACAGACCCCTTCTCTCCTCCCCCAGGGCGGAGGACATCCATAACGATTTTACCCCCGGATCAAAAAAAATAATTTCTAAGTGTGAAGTTTTCTATTGTAAATACGTGTCACTAGTATAGGTTTGCTGAAGTGTACCACTTTAGGAACAATAAAAAAGTGGTTGGATGTTTGCTGGCGTGTTGTTCGCGGGATAAACCCAAGTCCCAATGACATGGAACTATTGTAACCTCTGCCTATCCCTTCGGCGATGACAGTCACGATGTTATGATGTATTACGTGTTTCCGCTAAAGTTGACCTTCTAGACATCTTCGTGCCTTCACGTTTTTCATCATAAGCCTCCAATGGTAGCACGCACTAACAATTTGTTTATGTCATACAATGGTAAAGCTGTGTTTTAAGGTGCGTCCACATAACATTATCATTTTATAAAACGTAGGATATAATATATTTCTATAGACTGGTGAGCAAGCTTAAATAATGTGGATGTGTTAGTTAGCAAATGTTTACGCGTTATATTACATAATCTGTACGCACCCTTAGGGGTGCAATACACTTTTAGGCTTGGCATGGTTGGCATAGACGGCCGCGGGTCCATTCGTCTGTCTGTCCATCTGTCACCAGGCTGTATTGCATGAACCGTGATAGTTTGACAGTTGAAATTGTCATAGATGATGTATTTCTGTTGCCGCTATAATAACACATACTAAAACGGAATAAAATAAATATTTAAGGGGGCTCAAATACAACAAACGTGATTTTTTTGCCGTTTTATACATGGTACGGAACCATTCGTGCACGAGTATGACTTGCACATGGCCGTATTTTTTCGTACATTTCTTTATTTAAAAAGTCATGACATACATTACATGTACAACATACAGAACTACCCCTATAATAAACGTATAATATCAGGTGAAAAAGTACGCACCGATTTCTCTCTTTCAGTCGTGCGAAATTTCAATTTTGAAAGAAGAAGTCAAAGCGTTGCGTAACTAAACAGACATTATACAACATTTATCAGTAAGCGAGGTAATATCTTTCTTTATCTGGAGATGTGTTCGGGAAATGTTCGGGAAAAGTCGGCCTTGCTCAAACTGTGCCGAGCCGAGCCGAATACGATTCAGCAAGGGTATGGAATGAATGCCGAATATACGCAGTAATTGCTTCATGGTTAAACAAATACTGCCGGATCGGATGTGTGTAGCTCCCCTAACACTCAAAAATTTTCGCACGAGAAGGCACGCGAGCCGTAGCTAGCGTGATAAGAAGTTTATCGCCATCTCGGACGCGTTCAACCAAAAGTAAGCGGAAATGAGTTAATCTTACTGGATTTACGTACGGGTCATCTTATTAAGGCATGTACCAGTGTAGCTTTACAAATGTGAAATAGTGACTGCATTGTTGTAAGGGGCTCGTGGCTAAGTACTAACAGCCGCACAGATCGATCCATCAAGTTTAGCTACGCTTGCCGAGGTTGGCCGTGGATGGGTGACCATATTTACATTCCGAGTCTCCTCTTTGTGCATGGGTCCTTATGGGTGGTCAGAAGCCCGAAAATCAGACAGCCAGTCTTACCAAGGGGTATCTTATTGGCCAGTTACTGGGTTGTGGAGGTCAGATAGGCCGTCGCTTCATGTAGAATACTAGTATTCAGCTGCATCCGGTTAGACTGGAAGCCGACCCCAACATAGTTGGGAAAAGGCTAGGCAGATGATGATGTTGTAAGGGGCTGACAAGGATGGTACAATTACATTGTAATCTTAATTATTTATATCTATAATTTTGATTTTTCTCCTCTCTTCGAGACGAATCGAACTAGTAATCTACCACACTGGAAGAGTGCGGGTTGGTAGATGTCACATGTCTGCGAATTTTCGACCTCCAGTGTTTTTAAAGCTTGTGTTTTTGTGTGTTTTGAAACTTCGGCGGGTTTGTCCAAAAGGGCTACCGCTACCCCGGAACATAAAAGGCTAATGAAGGAACATGGATGGGTTTTAGTGAGTAAGAGTCAGGCACTCCCTTCCGCTCCACCCAGAACGAGATGATTTACCACCCTCAAAAAAAAGTGTGATGAAACTGGTTTTTCTAGACAATGCCAATAGGTAGGTAGGTCAAGTCTTTATTTGATCAGAGTGTGCTGTCCTATTGGTCTTGGCTTACGGCCATACAACGTGGCAATGCTGCTGAATATCAAAACCTTGTCAAAAATGTTGGTTTTGAGGTATTTTTGAATGTAAATTTTCTTAAAATACGACAGCTGCCGCTTCGATCATGAGATTTTAAATTGGTAATTCATTTTCGAACCCTCAGCCAAGTAATGGCTTTTATTTCAAGCCTTGGTAAAGTTTTGTCAGTGACACTAATCGCCGAGGCCCAAACTGGCTCTTGGAGTCTCTTTTCATGTTACCCAAAGGATTACTTAAGACAGATTTGTCTGGAGAGGACGCCGAAGTTGGCAAGTACCCAACTGGGAAGGCCAAGGACAAAATAGGGTTAAATTAATCGATGGTATTGTATGAAGAAAATAGTAGCGTTGACTTTATCCTATTCTTTTATTCGTATATTTTTATCACGTCCCGGAATTAACACACACCACCAAACTCTCCAACTAGAACATTTCATAATCTTAACACATAAATACACAAAATTTTAATTTTATGCATAACATAATACCCAAACATAACAAAACCTTGTACCCGAAAGGGTTGGGCAGAGGTGTACCATCAACTATGTTGGGGTCGGCGTCCAGTCTGACCGGATGCAGCTACATACCAGTATTCTACATGGAGTGACTGCCTATCTGATCTCCAAATTCTAGTCAGTAACTGGGTAATACGAGCTTCTGTCTACTAGACAGCCGGGACCAACGGCTTAACGTGCTCACTGTGGCCCACCCATCCACGGACCAACTGTACCAAACGTAGTTTAACCTGATGGACCGATCCGTGCGGCTGTTATTACTAAGCCACGTGCTCCTCTCAGGACCTGACAAATTATAAAGCTAATTTGCATAGACAAACTTCACATGCAATCGCAATGAATTCCGGTATGTTTTCCTCCAAGGATTAACATAGGAATTACAGTTGGACGAAATTGAAATTCCCACAAAGCTAAATGTATTTCTGTTAGGAATGAGTTCGCCACCAGATTTAATTGTTACTTTAATTTTAGGCGGAATGTTAAGTATGACAGTTTTTAGGGGCAATTCCTGGGTAAAGGGTTAAATGGAATGCTCATTCTTTTCATGTTTGAATTTACTTTCAAGAAAAAAACGAGCTACCATGTTTATGTGTTTTTCTTGTTTTACGCTCTCATCCCATTAACAGGCTTTTCATTTGAGGGTGGGAAATCATTAAATGACTCCTCCCGCTCTGGGAGCTGAAGGTGTGTTCTGAAAATGACCACATCAATGAATCTGCCTAGCCTTTTCCCAACTATGTTGTGGTTGGCTTCCAGTCTAACCGGATGCAGCTGAATACCAGTATTTTACAGAGAACGATTGTCCGACCTCCACAAGCCAAATAATAAATGGGTAATACGATACCCCTCGGTAAGACTGGCTGCGAGGTTTTCGGGCTTCTGACGTCCCGTGACGACTGTCAAAGATGCACAAATGACAGCCGGGACCAACGGCTTAACGAGCTTTCCGAGGTACGGAGGAGTATCGGTATGTAAAGATGGTCACTCATCCACGGACCAACTCCGGCAAGCGTAGCTTAACCTGCTAGATCGACCCGTGCAGCTGTTATTACTTAGCTATGAGCTCCTCATACTAGCACGATACCTATTACTCTTACGGATCAGGCAGGGTTTTTGTGACATGTTCCTTTTTTAATCTCATTTCACAGACGAACGCGTCAAAATTAACTGCCATCACTGCATTGCGCAATTCAGTCTTTAATGAAATTAGGATTTGTGACTTCACTGGTAATTAGAACAAAAGACAGCCTATAACGAACTGGAACCTTCAGGAACAGATATTGCGTATATTTTACAGCGTACCACATAACACACAAGTAGGGTACACCCTCGAAATGGCGACGATTATTCGTATAAAGTATTAATATTATAATTGCGAAAGTGTCTCTGTCTGTCTGTAATCTTTCCCGTCTAAACAGGTAAACATATTCATAACTAGCGACCTACCCCGGCTTCGCACGGGTACAATGAACTATCACGAATATAGATGTAAGAAGTTATAAATAAATAAATAAATAAATCACAAACTTTACCAAAATTCACAAAAATTTAACAAAATTAAATATAGCCTATGTTACTCAGAAATAATGTATTCTAATGGTGAAAGAATTTTGAAATACGTCCATTAGTTTTTGAGCTTTTTTGTTACAAACAAACAAAAATACAAATCTTTCCTCTTCATAATGTTATAGTTTAGATAATATAATTATGTTGTCTAGTAATCTAGAAAGTCATCACTCGTATTGAAAAATATGAAATACAAAATACACGCGAACAAGATCCCGAGCAACAGCTGCTATCCTAACCTACCTTTCTAATTATTTAAGTAAAAACAAAATTAATTATAGTAAAAACCACAGCAACATTTCAGTAATTTTAGTAGTTTACAGAATAAAAACTATTAGCCGGGCGCACCTCGGAAGTGTTGAGCGGATTTGAACCGTTGTAACTTCCTAGCAGGAAACCAATTAGGGAATGTTTTATGTGCGACCTCTTTAGGGTCAATGAGGTCATCACAGATTGTGCCTAATTAAAAAGACACGCGTGTTGTGAGGTTTTTAGTTAATTAATACTACGGAGTTATGAAGTTATTCTTGGGTATCGTATTTCCCAGTTACTGGGTTGTGGAATGTGGAGGTCAGATAGGCCGTCGCTTCATGTAGAATACTAGTATTCAGCTGCGTCCGGTTAGACTGGAAGCCGACCCTAACATATGTACTCGTAGTTGGGAAAAGGCTAGGCAGATGATTAGTTATGAAGTAATTTTTAACCGACTCAAAAATAGGAGGAGGTTCCATGTTCTTTTTTTATGTATGTCCACCGATTTCTCCGTCAATTGTGAACCGATTTCTAAAAATCTTTTATGTTTTAATTTTCAAGGCGGTGCCATTGTCACCAAGTCAGAATCTGATGACAGGCTCCCATGACAATTGAGGGAATCTAGAATATTAAAGGAATTTCACCGATTTCTCCGTCGGTAATTAGGGACCGATTCAGATCAAACTTTTTTTACCTTGTAGAAGAAGCTTGCGGTGTGGTTGAATATTTTATGAGCTAGCTTCGTTAATACGTTAATCTATTCTTTTTATCTTAATGATATTTTTATACTTCAGGTTATTGTTATTTATATAGCAAGTTTAGTAGTGGACAGGAATTTTTTGGGGACTGTGGGATAGGTAGGTAGGTTTTTTTTTTGTAAAAAAGTTTCTGAGTTATGGACTCAGAAACTCTTTTACAAAAAAAAAAAAACAACCGACTTCCGAAAAAACACTACAAACTGAAAAATTACTTTTGTTTTTCAATTAGTATGCATGGATTATGATAAGTAAGTATGATTATATATTGCTCCTACAAACGTAAACCATATTAAATAAGACCAAAATAAACACGTCAGCATTATAAACTTAAGTAAAACGTTACATCTAACATTATTACATTTAAGAACATCACAAGGCTGAGAATCGCCTACACCAAACGTCTTATTTTTAAAGCGTCATTACAAAATCAACGGGAGCCTTTCAAGGGGGTATGAGCTGTGTTGACACAGAACACGTGCCGATACTTACGCTTGCTTGCGAAAATCTTTTCACTCCGTATAATAAGGGCGTGAGGCGAAATGAGATGGGTGATAATGAAAGAGAGAGACAGAAGTTCAATTTGGAAGTTTATGGAAGTGTGGCTTCTGCCTGCGACTTCATTCGCGTCTAATTATCGCCGGGCTGCGGTATTTATTCGCTTAGCGTTCCAATTTTATTTTCTTTTTTGGCTCCTAGCAAGTCAAGCTTCGCTGAAGAATTGGGCTTTCAAATACAAAAAAATACTTTTCAAATCCAATTAGTGGTCGTTCCAGAAATTAGCGCAAATAAAAACACTGTTGGAGAAAAACATTGAAGGAATGCTAACGTATAATGGCAATATCACAGACAATATTTTGACACTGGTTCGTCTCTTGTCTATAACTCTGTTTGATTTGATATTGTACCATCAATAGCGTGTTCTTACAATATAATAAGTTATTTTATAATTACATTGCTGTGTTTCAGTTAAATTAAACAAAATCAAAATGGACATTTCAACGTTACTGTACTATAGTATAGTATAGATGAGAGAGTTCAAAGTCTGGATTTATATTATATTCCCTGTGGAGTGTTGTCAAGCAAATACCCATTATTTCGCAACCGTGTTTAAAATGTCAACTACATTTTGTCAAAATACCTGTCTACTTAAATGAAAAATAAATTCTAATACAGGGAGGGTGAAACTAAATTAACTGGTAATATTTTAATTCGTCATTGTAAAATATTCCCATGAATTCAAATTCAACCTGTATAAGCACAGAAATATTAAAATAAGAATGTAATTTGTGGAGATAAATAAATCTTTTTTTTTTAATGGAAATAAACCGTGACAAAATTAAAGGTACTACTTAAACTAAGCAACAAATTGCGATCATTCGGCTAGGTATACCAATGCCAAATGTGTTGTAATAGGGATAACGAAAATTTACGTTTTAGTCAGTCAGCTACTTTATTAAAAAATATTTTTTCTTTTTTCACGTATTCATAAGATTACGTTAATAAATTGTGTTAAAATGTGGCATGACGTCACTGCTTTACAGACTTTATATTGAGTTTTGACATAACGCGCCCGCACACTAACTTTAATGCGTAGTCATCTTGACTTAGATAAAACTATTAATATTATGATAAAGCAAAAATAAGTGTCCATTTTTACCCCGTCATCATCTCTATTATACGTTAGTTACAGTATTTACTTACGTACATGGTCATCAAATTCATCTGTAGTTTTCTTATAATAAGATTAAAATGTGGCTTTCGGTAATACCAAAGACCATAGAGCGAGAATGGAGTACGATAAAAATTGAGATGATATTTCTCGAATAGTCGATGACGAATAACCAATCTCGATGATCTCGAATAAACTCAAAATCAAAGCATTTTTTTCAAATAAACCAATTACAGGCACTTTTGAATTGTCAAGGGGTCAGCCAGTCAGAACGATGAAGCTAGTTGCCCATTCCAAAGCAGTAGGTTCCTGTGGAGAAGAACGGGCAAGAAACTCCACGGACACTCTTTTAAATCAGAATATGGCTACAAAATATGGGTTGCATCTTTTATGTTGAAATTATGTGCATGTGAGAACGTAAAATCGTCCATGATAAAAGATTTAAAAAAGTAATCAAAAACAATTTCAAAAATTAAATAAAAAATTTAAAAGATCCGTGGCAGCTAAGATATGACCAGTCCCTACCGAAGGCACCCCGTTCACGAACATGACGAATATGACGCATGACAATAATCAATCAGACTCCATTCATTCAGAACCAAAATAGTCCTAAAATAACTTCAACTTCTAAGAAGAATCAATGTAAACTCAAAACTTGATTAATTTGAGCACCAAACTTCTTTGCGTGAAAGTCTAAAATGTTTAACTTAGGCCCGGTTGCTCGTACATTACAGTAAAGTTAAAGTTAAAATTTAACCGTTGTCAATTTTGACTTCGGTAAAAAAAATGACGTCGGTTATCTTAACATTCAGTTGCCCAAAAATATTTTACGTTGCGGTTAAATCAGACAGGGGTTAAAAGTGTTTCCAGTAGAATTTCTTATACCTTCCCTTATTTTTCGATGGGTAATAATTTTTTCGACTGCTAACATTGTTTTTGCTGTCAAGTTGTCATTGTTGTGTAATGGCGGCCATACACGCTAGGGTTTGCATGATGGTTTTAACTAACCTTTTATGCATAACCGACAGATATAATTAACTGAGTTTCATATTGCACATACACGTTAGGGTTTGCAAGCACAGTTTTGACATTACCTCTCAGTTGGTACCTCTCTAAGTTTCCGACTTATAAATTTCTATGAATTCTTTTAATACGGCATTACGCTTGCGACTCGCCATTTTTGCGATGGTGCGCGCGCGCGACCTACCTACCGTTTTCGCAAACAATTAAAAACTGAGAACTGTGGCAGGCAAGCTCGCCGGACGCCACACACGCATGGTTATGCTCGAGCGCAAACATAACCGAACGGCATAAAATATCAATTTAGATATTTGCTCGGTTACATGTACATGCATCGATAACTGTGCAGTTTTATCACATACACGCTAGGGCTTGCCTATCGGTTACGCATGCAAGGTCAAAACCATCATGCAAATCCTAGCGTGTATGGCCGCCATTATACTTACTACACTCTTTGGTTGTGTTGTTGGAAGAAAATAGACGATATAAATATATTTGTGATATAGAAATTAGCATCAGCAATAACTTGGACATTTAAGAAAATGAGTCCTTTCTATTGCGATAATACTTTGCATTATTTATTTATTTATCCTTTACTTATTTCAGGCAACGGAGGCCCATATAATGGCGGCCATACACGCTAGGGTTTGCATGATGGTTATAAACTTGCATGCATAACCGACAGATATAACTGAGTTTCATATTGCACATACACGTTAGGGTTTGCATGCACAGTTTTGACATTACCTCTCAGTTGGTACCTCTCTAAGGTTCCGACTTATACATTTCTATGAATTCTTCTAATACGGCATTACGCTTGCGACTCGCCATTTTTGCGATGGTGCGCGCGCGCGACCTACCTTCCCTTTTTCGCAGACAATTAAAAACTGAGAACTGTGGCAGCCAAGCTCGCTGGACGCCATACACGCTCGGTTATGCTCGAGCGCAAACATAACCGAACGGCATAAAATATCAATTTAGATATTTGGTCGGTTGCATGTACATGCATCGATAACTGTGCAGTTTTATCACATACACGCTAGGGCTTGCCTATCGGTTACGCATGCAAGGTCAAAACCATCATGCGAACCCTAGCGTGTATGGCCGCCATTACATAGTACTTGTATAATAATTATAACTATAAACTAATACATAATTTTAAAACGAACTTAAAAACTACTGCACTCGTTGTGACGGCGTCGAGTTACGCTGCGAGGTGTCACGTAGCCGGCCGCGGAAACGCCGATACAGCACACCTTTCGGCCAAAACTCTTCCTTGAAGAAGGTCACCAAATGGTGAGTGGGAACGCGCACCACGAACGACTTGAAATTAGTGTTATGGCGCTACTCCAATTTCATCACCCGCAAGGTCCAGTTGGTCTTCACCCGCATGTACTGTATGACGTCCTCAGCTTGCGTAGAGTGGTGCAAACGGGACACGTACAGCTGCGTCGTCGGCACTGCAGGACGTAGCAGTATGTTACATACAGCCGGCGCCGGCCCGCACTGGTTGCGATAAGTAGGCTTCCTCTTCTTCCTCTCCACCTTGATGAAGGCGTCATCATCGCAAGTGTTCTTGCGCGGAACCTGATGTTCCTGGTTCCACAACAGTAGTTGTTATATTGGGGTAAATTTTCTTTGAAACCATATTATTATGGATAAAGATTGATTTACCTCTTGTTCAAACGTCTGAGACGAGAATCTAATAAATTTACATGCGTGCTCTGAAATCTATTCCCTCCCATAATAAAAATCAGTTCGTTGACGAAACTGTCTTTGTCAGACTACCTGTTGAAATTTTAAATCATCATCGGAAGAACTGTCTTCATTAATTAAATCCAAAACAAACGCTCTGATCCCATTTTAAATTGTATTCGCAAGGAAATATTTTGTAAATAGCCTAAAAACGATAAAGGTTAACTTCAATTCTACTAACGTCAAAATTTAAACCAGCCTCACCCCGTCGGTTAATTTGGCCGACGTCAAATCTGTAATTTGACTGCACGTTAAAGTAACCGCTGTTTCAACAACGCTTTTTAAATTTGACCGCCGGTTAATTTTACTTTAACTATAACTTAACCCTAACCGAGCTTCGAGCAACCGGCCCTTAGAAGTGTCAAGTTATTTGAACTTATGAGTCTTCATAAGTTCAAATAACTTGACACTTCTAATAATAACATCTTTAAGTCTTTAAGATGTTATTATTGAATGAGATTAAATAAGGAAATATTATGATTGGCGTTTATTTGTTGGTTACGTCAAGTTATTTTCGTTGTTCAAGAATATAATATTATTTAATGATTTATGAAGGGCCTTGAAATTATTACGCCTCTTCTTGAATCAATGATGTTCATTACTTGCATTTACAACGGGTTATTGAGAACGCGCATGCATTATGCCATGTTTACTATATGGATGCCAGACATGGGCGCTAACAGAATTACAAGAAAATAAATTAAAAATCTGCCAAAATGGAATGGATTAAAATCACGAGAAATAAAAACGTATAACAAAATTCAAAAATGCACACACTGTCTACAGACAGCTTAAATGGCGTTGGACGAGCCATGTATTACGAGACAGTAAAGAAAAATGGACTAAGTTAACAACAGAATGGTACCCAAGAGACGGCAAAATAAATAAAGGCAGAGAAAGCAAAAGATGGGAAGATGACCTCAAGAAAGTGGCTGGTCCGGTATGGACCCGTTTAGCAAGAGACAGGAATACGTGGAAATCTTTAGAGGAGGCCTTTGTCGACAGACAAGCTTTCCTACACAAACATCCAGTTGCCGATAGTTCAAATATTAGAATAGATAAAATCAATTAAGTATTTAGTAAGTAGGCATGTCTATACTAATTGTAAGGAAAAGCAACAATAAAGGCTATTTTGTTTTTATTGAGTACGCGTACATTTATGCGCGGTTTTAAGTAGTGCGTGGTCGCTTGTGGATCTCTCGACGCAATGGCCATGGTAGTGCGGCCCTCCGTCGCGGGCGCCGGTGACGCCCCACACACCGCACGAGTGTTTTGAATTTTACATACGGCCTTATTTCAAAATTGTGAATAAAACTGCATCTTAAAAAGGTTGATATGTAACCCAATAGGGATGTTGACCAACATATTTTTAGAGTTCATAAGTTAGATTACTAAAAATATTTGACACGTACTTGTTTTTACGTAACCATAAGATAACGTCGATTATTTGAATTAAAATTTGGCATGACGTCACGCTTACGTATATTTTATACTTATCTATGACGTAGCGCGCCCCACTCCCAAAAATGTGTTTTATTTAAGTCATAATTATGATAAAGCATAAAATACGCGTCTAATATTTTTTTAGTATCTGAATTATGACGGAATAAATATACTTTAATTTTTGAAACCCAGAGAACATCTTAGCGTAACACACTTTCAATCAGAAATTTGCTAATCAATTCCATTGCATCATATGTTTAAAGAATTGCTCTGAGTGTTAACGTAAATGACGCAATGGACTGTCAAAATTAAAGTCATTGTCATGGTCTATGTGTTGCGCAATTCCTCTTGTTTAAAACTTATTTCTCACTCTAGTAATACTTCCGTTATTTCTCTATAGTGTCAAGTCATTGAAGCTTTCATGTTTTATTCATGCTTGCACGACCACGGAAAAGGGGTTTATTTATAGAACCACAACATATTATAGGTTGTGTGTGATACACTTGAATGAGATCCGTAATGTAATGAGGGTTTGGATTCCATGTCAGACTCAACATCAACACCGATCAGAGGGCCGACCGCCACTTCGTAAAGCGGTATTATTTTGATATTACTTCACAGTGGGAAAGAGAGAGAGGAGCTCATGGCTAAGTACTAACAGCCGCACAGGTCGATCCATCAGTTTAAGCTACGCTTGCCGAGGTTGGCCGTAGATGGGTAACCATCTCTACATATCGAGACTCCTCCGTGTCTCGGAAAGCACGTTAAGCCGTTGGTCCCGGCTGTCATTCGTGGCTCTTTGACGGTCGTTACGGGTAGTCAGAAGCCTGAAAGTCTGACAGCCAGTCTTGCCACGGGGTATCGTATTGCCCAGTAACTGGGTTGTGGAGATCAGATAGGCAGTCACTCCATGTAAAATACTAGTATTCAGCTGCATTCGGTTAGACTGGAAGCCGACCCCAACATAGTTGAGAAAAGTCTAGGCAGATGAGTAGGAAAGAGATGGAGCTATATGTCATATATAGCTCCGTCTTAATCTTACCCTGGCGTAATATTGAAATAATAGTGCTATAAGAGGTGGCGATTCAGGTCCTGATATCTTGAGAAAGTTGCCAGAAATATTTCTGTTTTCCCAAATTTTAATTTCGCTAGCTTGTATTTCTTCTGCGTGTCCTAAATAAGATGTTTTTCTTTCTTTCTTCTAGATTTAAACCGTAGATAGACCAAGCAAGCACCTGCCATCTAATCTCTTCACCACCCTTGGTTAACTGATAAAGAATTCCTAAGACTGACAAGATGAAAGAATGATTAAGCTCACCTTTGTATCTATATGTTTGTTGCTATATGTGTTTTTCTTTTCACCTTTTGTGGTGTAGTGTTTCTATTCTGGGTGCATCGTCTTCACATATAATGTTATAATTCATGTAAACAAAATATTGGCACACATTTTAAAAGAGTAATGGTGGAGTTTCTTGCCCATTCTTCTCCATACGAAATACCTTTTGGAAGGGGCGACTAGAATCAATTCTATTTCTTGATCATTTTTGACGTTCAAAAGTGCCTTTCTTGTGCCTATTGGAAATAAATGATTTGACTTTGTACCTTTATTATGTGCGAAAAGATTAAATAAATAAACTTAAAACACAAACTGCTATCACTTTTCTACAACATACATAAGTCAAACTCAAACTCAAAGCATTTATTTCAAATAAACCAATTACAGGCACTTTTGAATTGTCAAGGGGTCGGTCAGTCAGAAAGATGAAGCTAGTTGCCCATTCCAAAGCAGTAGGTACCTATGGAGAAGAACGGGCAAGAAACTCCATGGACACTCTTTTAAATCAAAATATGTTTACAAAAACTGTGTTACATCATTCATGTTGAAATTACACGTGAGAACGATGCAGAACTTAATAAAAGCGTCCATAATTACAAGTTTTAAAAAAACAATTCAAAATTATTTTAATTTTAAAACAGCCGTGGCAGCTAAGAGGTGACCAGTCCCTACTGACGGCGCTCGTTCATGAACATGACACATGGATTAGCACCATTCAGCTCAACCATTTTGATGGGAGCTAAATGATCCAACATACGCATCACCATCAGTGAGACATTACAGGGAGCATGACATGTTCTCAGCCGCCAGGGCACATTCAGGTCATGTAAGACGTACTCAGTAAATGGTAGCTTTATAGTAGGTACATAGTACTCACAAACGTGCGTCAAATAACAAAACCGGATTACTATGACACCGGCAGTCCCAGTTATCTCAATCTAGTCACCAGCACGTCCGGTCACCGTCCGGCTGCTATCCGGCTATGGACCGGCTAGTTGTGCCGTGCAATCCGGTAGGCGTCGGCATTGCGGACATGGCGCACGGATAACGGTGAGTTTAAAATCAGTGTTATGTTGGTCACACAACTGTGATAAGCTGTCGTAAGCGGTAGAGTGATACGACAAAGATACTATGACGTCATAAATAATAATAATAATATCGTTTATTTTCATGAAATATGGTGCTCACAGATCTCATAGTACAATACACAGTACTTCATAATCCGCCTACTAAATTCAGCATGTAAATTTAGATTGTGCCATAATTTTACGAATTAAATAATAATTGTGATAATTGAAATATGTCACGATGGAAAAATGACAATAAATTAAAATACAAATGTCAAAATGAATATTACAAATCAGTCAGGCTATGAAAATGACAAATGTCAAACTCTAAAAATACTAATGTTAGTACTATTAAAATTACATTGTATAAAATAAGCATACAGGAATGTCAAAGTTAATTTAATTACAATATTTATGTCTGTAATAAATTCCTCTTCGTATTATAATTCATAAATTCATTAATAGAATAAAAAACTATCATTTACCTGCAGCAGCAGTAGCCCAGTGGTGTGACCGTCGGACTGCCAAGTCATAGGTCTCGAGTTCGAACCTAAGGCACGCACCTTTGATTTTACGGGTTCATGTGCGTATTGCATAATTATCACTTGCTTAAAAATCGGTGAAGGAACACATCGTGAGGAAACCAGCATGTCTGAGAGATATTTCTTGACGGCATGTGAAGCTAAGTCAGAGGCCCATGGGCAGCATAAAACTCTGACACCAGGGTAGTAGTAATTCACCGGCCTTTTCCCAACTATAGTGAGGTCGGCTGCCAGTCTTACAAGATGCAGCTGACTCTGTATTTTACATGGAGCGAAGGCCTATCCGACCTGCACAGCCCAGTTACTGGATAACACGTAAGAATACTCCTTGGTGAGACTGATAGTCAGACTTTCGGGGTTTTGATCACCCGTAACAGCTGGCAAAGTTCTATAAAAGATAGCCAGGACCAACGGCTTAACGGGCTTTCCAAGGCATGGAGGGATCTTGGTAGGGCCATCCATGGACCATCTGCGGCAAGCGTAGCTTAACCTGATTCATCAACCCGTGTGGCTGTCATTACTTAGCTACATCCCCTAAAACAAAGACAAAAAGACTATTATTGTTAATAAATTTATTTCAGATAATTAATTAATAATCCATACAATACAGTCATGAACTCTAAAATACTATATTACTACTACACTACAATATAAGCTGTGGTGAATAAGTCTTAGCGGTTTCTCGAAGGACCATATAGCGGGGTATTAATTTTATGTTGGGATGTAGATTTTAGCGTGGTGAACTGTTGGATGACACACAGAATTGAGCACACGGGATATGAGGTTTTGAGAAATAGGAATGGATGGACTTACTTGCGAACCTTCTGGTCAAAACACGTGGATTCAAGGACAGCTAGCTCAGCAGAAGTCCCACGTGCTATCTGGTTTTTCTTCCTTTTTTTCTCTGTGATCACTTTCACTTGTTTAAATGTCACACTTGTGTCGGCCAACACTTATTTATTAATAGTTATACAGTTTTGATGCGATTGCGGTTTGAGTAAGCGTTTGCGGTTTGCGGTTTGCGGTGCGGGTCAGTTTATAAAGCGGTGCGGGTGAATGCAGAAAATACACTGAGGTTTTTTCCAAATCACAGTTGACGTGTGCTCGCAGTGGAGGGAACGCTTCCGATTGGTCGTGCGCAATGAACTTCCAATCTCGTTCCGATCGATAAGGAATGAATGGGTAGGAATGATTCGCTCAATTCTGTGTTGTAAGCGGAAAAAACTTATAAATAAAAAACTTGCGCGAGCAAGCTGTTTGTAATACTAACGAAATATGGCACTCTGTTGTCCGAAATAAATATTTTTTTATTTTTTATTTAAAATCATCTAATACTACAACAACACACGACAACAACAGCACACATTACTACAATTATTTACTTATGAAATGATGTATACGTTGTATTTTATTTACTGCTACCCTATAATTAAATAAATGCAGTGGAAGCATTATATGATGAAAATATAACCCTTAGCAGTTGTGTAAAAAGGTTAACGCACTCTGAAATTCAGTGTCGTGTCTGTAACTAGCGCACGTAACGTTGCGTGATGAATGAACTCCATTTTAAAATGAAACACCATGTATATTTAGATTAAATTGTTACCGTCACTTAAAGAATTAATTTTCTAAGTAGGCGTTAACCACACGAGAGCTGGAAACTTGCTGTTGATTATTATTATTAACGGGTTCCTTTATTCAATAACTCAAACACACACACACACACTCACACAAGGAATCCTAGGATGAAGTCTAGGAATTCTGTGATAGATTTCAACTGTTTTATTCTGCCTAGCCATTTCCCAACTATGTTGGGGTCGGCCTCCAGTCTAACCAGCTGAATACCAGTTTTTTAAATGGAGCGACTGCCTATCTGATTTCCACAACCCAGTGAGTAACTGGGTAATACGATACCCTTGGTAAGACTGGCTGTCAGACTTTCGGGCTTTTAACGAACCATAACGACTGTCAGTGATCCACGAATGACAGTGCACAGTTTTAGACAATATTCTAATTGCCAATTTAGAAGATGAACAATTAACATGAAATTAAAATCTGTGTTTTATTTCTAATTCAAACACAATTGGTTAATGTACCAGCTAGGTTCAACATAAGGTTGCACCAAGGCTCTACAGAAACGTTAGCACATAAGGTGCTTCTGCTAATCCACTTGAATAACCCCTTTGATCGCTAATGACATCTATTAGACTGGATCGACAGACTGGAGGATCTAACATGACCAGGGGGCTTAAAAAAGGTCACATTTTCATTAACGATAGCGAAATAAGATAAATCCGAAATGTATGGAAATGGCATAAGCTTTTGAAATGCCTTCACTGTAATAATAACCGCAATCACTACATATGTAGTATAAACCAAAGTCACTTCCCACGTCTGTCCTAATGTCTGTGTGTATGCTTAGATCTTTAAAACTACACAACGGATATAGATGCAGTTTTTTTAATAGATAGAGTGATTCAAGAGGAAGGTTTATATTTGTATAATAACATGCAATTTCCATCATCCACGCGGGCAAAGCTGAGGGCAGAAGCTAGTAATGTATATAAGTAACCTAAATACAGTCAGCTTTACCTTAACTGACATGGTGTTTAGAAAGTAGGGACTTTCTAAAGACCATGGCAGTTTATCCATCCCATAAATTCTTCAAATAAACCTCTCTAGATCCGGTAATAGGGACAAGACGTTCCTAATACCGTACCTACGTGATACAAGACTTTACGACATGTCGAGTGAAAAACTACGTAAATCTTACAGCTTTCTAGTTTCGTAGGCTTGTAAAAACTGATTAAGTGCGTGTCTGATACGTAAGGTTCCGTAGATACAAAGGGCAGAATATCTTTAATTCTCACGCGTTATTATTTTGTAAGAAAATTAGTTCGGATGGACATTCTGTTAATCTTCACTCGTGCTGGTATGATTAACTCATACCTGGATTTATTCTGGAATGATTCGCCAATCCAGAAGTTGCCAGTCACCAGTTGCTAGGTTCCCAGTCGAAGGTGTGTAGGAACTCTTCACCTGTGAACTCTTTTACACTCTGAATGTTCGTAGGCCGACGTCTCTATTCGCGGCGGTGAGAGCTACTAGCTGCAACACATTTTATAAAATAATGTAGCTATTAATGAATACTAAATTAAATGTGAACTTGTTTTTTGTTCCAATAAAATATTTGTTGTTATTTGTTTCAAGTTCTTACAGTATTTTTTTGTATTTTAGCGGGTTAATCTTGATGGGTCCAAAGTGAAACCAACAAATATCGTCATTGTCTGCCTAGCCTTTTCCCGTGTATGGTGGGGTCGGTTTCCAGCCTAACTGGATGCAGTTGATCACAAGTATTTGACATATAGTGACTGCCTATGAAGAAACACGATACTACTTGACAAGACTGGCTGTAAGATTTTCGAGCTTCTGACGACCCGTTACGATGGTCAAAAATCTACGAAACAGACAAAAAAATCACTACGACATACCCAGATTTTTTGGTCATAATGTAGCTTTTTCTTTGCGGAACCCCAAAAGGTAGTAACACGACTCTCTATTTAGACAAGCTCGTAAAAACAGCCTCGGCTTTTTGCTATTTGAAACTCGATAGTAAAGCATGAATCTGAATGAGTTATAGCGAGAATAAGTCAGCCAGTATTACACTCTTTTCTATTGAAATACGTGAAATATCTCTTTGGACGAGGATTTTTCACTTTGACTTTTATATTCTGGTTTGGCTCGAAAAACTTTGCTATATGAGCTTTTTGCTTTGAGCCTTAAAAATACGGAGTCGCCGGAATAAATATACACTTTTTTTTAAAAGCCTCATGGCGTACTACGCCGTAGCGCGGTTCAAGTCGTGCGAACTATTGGCATTTATCATCTTTCTCGAACAAAAAGACGGCGATCATTTCTCTCAATTGTATTTACTCTATTTAAATGTGAATAAATGAATTTGAATTTGAATTTTCTTGCTAGCAAGTTCTGGGATCGTCTTCTTTTTCCTTGTATTGATGATTTTCTTTTTAATTATTTATACGTAGAGCCGTGGTGGCCCAGGTGGTACATATGCCTCGACTAACGAATTGTAGGTCGTGAGTTCGAACCCAAGCAGGAACTTTACTTTGTGTATTTAGTTTCATCACCACTGGTCTCAAAACTTGTGAAGCAAAAAACATCGTGAGGAAACCAGCATGTCCTAGAACCAAAAATTCGAAGATATGCGACATCCGCCAATCCGCACTGGGCCCGCGTGGTGGTTTATGGCCCACTCCCTCTCTTAGAGAGGAGGCCTGTGTCCCATCAGTGGGAACATTATAGGCTGATTATATATGTATTTAAACGTAAAGTAAATGAAAGCTTATACGCTTTTATCAGAATTGGGATACTTCGATAGCGCTAGCGCTGGCCTCGTAAAGGTCTTCCATAGTGCAGGCGTGTTAACATAGAGAGCATGACAAGAGGTGAGGCATAGTTTGTGATGCAACTCCACAGTCGCACTGTGGGTCATCGGAATACTTCCACATAACTTAGTTGTACTAGCAGCCCACCTTTGGCTTCTTAATAGGAGAAGGATGAGCCATAGTAGTTGGTGTCCCACTGGGCTACTCTGCTGGCCCGACTTACTCAGCTGGAAGGGATGTTTAAGAAGCCACAGTATTATCTGTGCCGCACTGAGCTGGTGTGATCAACTTGAAGAAATTAGGGCTCTTCTGTCTGCCCAAAACACAAAGATTTCTATTCAAGTATCAAGTAGCATTCAAAACATACATATAAATATACATACAACATAGCAAAAAGAAAAAATAAGATGATTTTCGCATCTCTTTAAGTTCCAGCTGTACAATAAAAAAGTCAGTTATTCCGCCAGCGAGGCTGCACCGGACGTACCTAAGTATCGTCTCTTGTGAATGCTCTTTGAATACATGCATACAGAACTGGCTTAGAGTAGACTTTGTCACTTGACTGTCTCGATTCAATTTAGAGTGTTAGTCTAGGAGAACTCGATTTAAACTTGTCTTATGAGTAAGGGCAGACTTCACCAATGCAATTACTGTACAGCTTAGATGTGCTGATCGCGTTCAGATCCAATGAATCTTAACGCTAATCGGACGTAATCGCGTTTAAGATCTGACAGCCCTTAAATGGGGTTTAAGTGACGATCGCGTTTAGTTACATGGGTGAAATCCGCCATTGTAAATTGTATTAGTTAGATTTGTTGATTTATTTGCATGTTTATGTCTGCTTAACCTTTAAATTGGGTTATACTGCCTGTTGTCTTTCCCTACACAGTAACGCGGAAGGCGATTTAGATAAACTACTGGTTAAACAATTATTAACTTGTGAATTTTATAAATCCACTTGCGTTTCTTGAATGATTCAATCAATCTGCCTAACCTTTTCCCAACTATGTTAGGGTTCCAGTCTAACCGGATGCAGCAGAAAACCAATATTTTACATGGAGCGACTGTCTATCTGACCTCCACAACCCAGTCAGTAACTGGGTATTACGATACTCCTTGTCAAGGTTTTCGGGCTTTTGACTACCTGTAACGACTTTCAAAGATCCACGAATGGCAGCTGGAACCTACGGCTACGGTGATTTAGATATACAACTACTACTTCGAGAATTTTATAATTCCACTCGCGTGTCTTGAATGAAAAACTAGAAAATAGCTTTTCAATGTCTCACATGCACGACGAATCTCTGAATAATAGATCAACTAGACATGAAATGGAAATAGGTATTATTATCCTTATTCTAGCATTAACGTAAACACAGATGAGCCGGCCGTAAATCCGAAGCCTCCCCGAGCTACGATCCCTTTCTAAAATATTCAAAGCGAGTGAAATCTCGGTGTTAACTACTAGTCAGCGCGGTAACGTAATATTATCATATTGTCACAGTATTTATTAAGTTTTGTCAAACTTTCATTTGTTTTTACCTATTTATTATTTAGCTATTAACTGCCATGACTTTTACTGTCTTTTAAAAACAGTTTCCAGTCGTCGACAATCCTCTAGTTATGGAATGCCACGGATTGCCGCGTTAACTGCGCCGTTTATTTGTTTGCCAGCCACGCGCCCGTACATTGAGGTTTTGTTTAATATAATAACATAACACCACGCTTTGTTTCCCCTGGTTTGGCAGAGTTGCACCCACATTAAGACAGCCTGGATTGCCTCATCACCAATCAGGGTCCATAGGGTGTGTAGACCAATCTAGTGGTTGCAAGCGTTACTGCTGATCATGAGGTCCTTAGTTCCATACCAAGGATTGGCAAACTGTAATTGGATTTTTTCCATTAGAAATATCTCAATAGCAGCGCGGAGTCAGTATTTGTGCCCGGTTGATAGCAGGCTCGCCCCCTATTAGAGCCTTAAACATAACTGGTTTAATTTATAGGTTTCTCCTAATCAATATTTTCCTCTTCCCACGTACATTGTTTGACCACTTATTAGCCTATTATTTGACCAACACAAAATCAATATTTGACCCTTTTTATTTCCGTCTTGTCCTTTTTGTACTTACGTAAGTACAAAGTGTATTGAGAAAGGGTTTTCCGAACCTCATTTGCCTAAAAGCATTTTCCCACATATGGTGATGACAGCTTCCAGTCTGACCTCGTCATAGTCAGTCTGGAACTACTAGGACACAGGCCTCCCCTCTGTGAGAAGGAGTGGACCACAATCATAATCAGTTTCTGATAAAAACACCACGAAACTCACTTTACAAAAAAAAACTAATAATACCTTACCTTTCGGAATTCCCTATTCTCGGCCAACGAAACGTACCGGAGATAAGAAAAAGTAAATGCCTACTTCATTTAGTACGTGTTCTTTTAACAATGTGTGAGCTTAAAGATGGCGGCTCAATATCGCTTTTAAAGCCTTCTAAAACCTTCAATTTTTGTTATACAAAACACTTCAATTACGTTTGAACATATTAATATGTAAAGGGTCTTTCAAATAGGGCGGGTCGATTTTGATAGTTTGTGGCGGCCATGTTGTTTTGACGGCATCAGTCAAATGCGTTTTTTTTTCTTCAGTTACTGATGCTAAATCACCGGGTTCATGGTAAGTTTCAAGATTGAGGAGCACGTCCAAATGATAAAACTTTATTATCAATCAAAATGAGTGTTTGTTAGTCGAAACGCTGCCCGCGTTACGTCCATTTTAAGGCAGATGCGGTAGCTCTTTAAAGTCGATTCTCCAACGTTTCGTGACCAAATTTGAGTCGACTGGTTCGGTAAACAACCAACCAACACCCTTACGTCAAAGGAACGCCAGATCGGCCGAGAACATCGCTGCTGTCCGTGAGAGTGTCCGAGGCAGTCGATTTCTGGCCGTGCATAAGAACTCGGCCTTTCGCAGACTTCAATTTGGCGAATTTTGCGTCGGGACTTGGGCCTACACCCGTACAAGATCCAACTGACCCAGGAGCTGAAAGTGAATGGCATTCTGCATAAACGGTTCGAGGGTAGCGTTATCTCTCGCAGAGGTGACGTGACTTGTCCACCAAGATCGTGCGATTTGACGCCACTAGACTTTTCCTTGTGGGGTTTTCTCAAGTCGCAGGTGTATGCCAATAATCAGCAATCAATCGATGCCCTGAAAATCAACATATCGCATGCCACCGTTCGAAGCCGCGGTAGAAATTTACACGATGTCATATTTCATAAATAATGGCATAAATTGGCCTTTCAAATAAAATAATCATTTCTTTAATATCTCACAAACAGCTTGTTTTATTTAATTTCAACATCGACCCGTCCTTGTTGAAAGACACTTTAGTTTAACCCCCTTACTAATAATCGTTGTATAGCGTCTAGACTGGAAGCCGACCCCAACATAGTTGGGAAAAGACGAAGCAGACGATGAGGCAGATGATAGCACACTAATTTTATATTCTCGACGACATTTCCATAAACCACCACGCTTTACATTTTGTATTTGAAAGCAAGTTTACCTACATTAATATTACTGTTTAAGAATATATTAATATACTAGCTTTTGCCAGCGGCTTCGCCCGCATGTTTGTAGGAAATTATCCCACGAGAACCGTATATTTTTCCGGGATAAAAAGTATCCTATGTGCTATTCTAGACTATAATCTATCTCTGTGCCAAATTTTAGCCAGATCCATTCTGTAGTTTTTGCGTGAAAGAGGAACAAACATCCATCCATCCATCCTCACAAACTTTCGCATTTATAATATTAGTAGGATTTATTAAGCTAAGTCAGAGACCCATGGACAGCATAAAAACAATGACACCAGGTTAGTCACTAACCACACGAAGACGACAACAACGACTCGCTTACTGCTTACCTGCATTTGTTTTGTTTCCACTACTCAGTTCCTGGTTTTTAGGCTTTCGTACCCAAAAGGTAAAACGGGACCCTATTATTAAGACTCCACTGTCCATCCATGTGTCTATCTGTCACCAGGCTGTTTCTCATGAACCGAGATAGTAAGACAGTTGAAATTTTCACAGATGATGTATTTCTGTTGCCGCTATAACAACAAATACTAAAAACAGAATAAAATAAATATTTAAGAGGGCTCACGTGCATCAAACATGATTTTTTTGCCGTTTTTATAGACGGAACCCTTCGTGCGCGAGTCCCACTCGCACTTCACCGTTTTTTTTAAGTATTCGCGTTGAAACGTTTATGTCCTTTTTAAAGAATAATGTAACCTCTTTGTAAAACGAAACAGGTAAAAAAGTATGAATTTAATTCTCTCTCATTTACTACCAAGTAAAAAGAAAAAAAACAGAATTAAGCAGTACAAACTGTGAAGCTTAGGTGTCACGTCATATAAAGCCACTTTGAACTATTAAGAAACATAACCCTCTGCGGTGTTTGAAACGGTGCCGCAGTACATTACTAGAACAGTTAGGAAATAGTGTCAAATCAAAGAGAGCTGTCAACAGTGTCAATCCCTAGAAGAACGAGCTCGTGGCTAAGTACTAACAGCCGCACTGGTCGATCCATCATGTTAAGCTACGCTTGCCGGGGTTGGCTGTGGATGGGTGACCATCTTTACATACCAAGAATCCTCCGTGCCTCGATAAGTAATTACCAAGCCACGAGCTCCTCAATATAATTTTCTCAATTTCCCTATATCCATGGTGTCTTTTAATTAGTTTCATGTCATTAAATACGTACGAGAGCTTCAATTTTTAGGATATCTATATAAACACTCACAAAAGTAATGATTTAATTGTTTATTTCGTGTTATAGTGTTGTTGCCATTGTCACATATTTGTGTCACTGGCTTACAAGACATGCGCTTGCTTGTCACGTATATGTGACAATGGCGTTCAAAAGGTTAAAGAAAAAAAGTTTAATTACTGTTTATAAATATACCTACTGTGACGTAAAACCAACTCTGAAACTGCTTGTTTTTATCCGAGGTCACGGCTGAAAAACCACTTGTTTTCACTCAAAAGGTTACCACTCGCACTCCGCTCCTTTTTGCGCAGTTCTACTTTAAGAACGTTGAAAGTTGTTTCACGCTTTTGTATGTATTCAATTACTATTCAGGGCAAAGATACCGCATGGCTTTAAATCTTAAGTTCAGTTTAATGAATAGTCGAATAGACTTAAATATTCAGATATAGATACGCTTTGGTTAGTAGAATTTGAATAATACATAACTAATAGGCTTGAATATTATCATTGAAAGAACGTTTTCGAAAATTGACGTAGCTCACTGCTACGGCGTAGCTCACAGCTACGGCGTAGCTTGGCCCGTAGCGTATCCGACACTGATGATACTCGGCTATCAGAGACCCTAGAGTTTTGCATAAACGCGAGACGTAAAGTTTAATTAATGGTTAATAATCGAAAACCTATATTGTAGTCTCTTTTTTTTTAAACCATGCAAAGTGAAACCAGTATTTTAAATCGTTCAAATTTACGCTTACTCTGCGGTTTCGTCCTAGGTCCACAGTGTTAGAAGTTTTATTCACTACCCCACAAATATACCATCTTAAACGATAATTCACTGATCAGGACCAGGCCTGTGCCGGACGGCGCGTTCGTACTCCACGCCCGCCTCGCGATGTCATTAGTTAGGGCCGATGCCTGCCGGTTCAGCGGAATTGTCCGAAAGGGTACCACTGCCCTGAGGCTAAGGTAGGACATGGATGGGTTTTCGAAACTCCTTTCCGCCTTACCCACAGCGGAAGGCATCATTTGATGATTTCCCATCTTTAAAAAAACATGATTCCGCATACACTACACAGTACGTCAATATATAAATCATACACCAGAAATAACAAAATTCTAATACATTAGGTAAAACCCATTGAGCATGTCAAAATATTTGATAAAAGCTTCGTACGGGAACCCTTGAAATGCGCGCATCATTGCGTTATCAATCAATCGCTTCGTTAGATTTATTCGTTCCTATATTTTTAGTGGGTTACCTTTTTTTTTTTGCTCATCGAATTCCGGTTGACGGTTGCTTTGACGTCGAAATTAGGGATCCGCAGCAGGTTTATTTTAGAAGGTTTATTTTTTTTTATTTTCGCTTGTATTATGTATTTTATAACATATTATCATGTCTGTATTCTTGGAAGAGTTGGGCAGAGGTGTGTTTATAAAACACTCAGATTTAACCAGTTATGTTTAAGTTATTAATGTTAACAATTGCCATCAACCGGGCACAAACCTAGTCTTCGGGCTTTTACTAAGAAATTCCAAATGGAAAAAACCCAATTACACTTTGCCCGACCCGGGAATATATAATAATATAATATCCTTGGACATTTCACACAACGCCGTATCGTCCCAAGCTAAGCAACCTAATGCTTGTGTTATGGTAACGAGATGACTGATAAACTACTTATATACATTTTTTTTTGTAAATACATACATATTATAGATAGAAAAACACCCAGACCCGTAACAAATACTTAGGAATCAAACACAGATCCTCATGTTCATGTTCAGACCAGACCAAAGACCACTAGAAAATACTCCCAATGAATCTCATTAAAAAACTTGTTGAAAAATATTCAATTACATCAGAAATACAGACAACACGTCAAACTAAACTAAACTGTAAAATTTTCCTAATTAAAAATGAACCTTAAGCTTTTTAAATAAAGATGAAAATTGATAAAAGAAATATGACAGATTTGGGTAACTTGATGTGCTGCCTCTGTACCTACGCAATTTTTCATTTGCCGCGAGCAAAAAATTAAAAAGGTATCTGTTACAAAAGCGACATCAAAGAGGCATGTATGAAAAGATTTACCTGCCTGATGGGGAACCAGCTACTCAAGTAAAAATGAGGAAACATGAAAGAAGGTATACCTATACTATAAAGTCGTAAAATGTGGCTGGCACCTAAGATATTAACAGTAAATTTTTAAGGGTTACCCAAAGAGTGCCAAACGGAACCTGGCTGTATTTGTCAGCGGGATTGTCCGAAAGGGTTACTGCTGCCCCAGAACACAAAGGCCCAAGGAACTTGGATGCGTTTTAGTCAGAAAGAGTCTAATTCTCCCTTCCGCTCCACCCAGAGCGAGAGGATTCATTTGATGATGTACAACACTTAAAAAAAAAGCGGCTGTATTTCAATGAGATACAACCGCCTTTTTTAAGTGATTAACAAATGGGTACCCGGGTATGCCAATTAAGGTTAATATAACCGTAAAAGGTAGACATTTGTAATTTTCATAGATTATTTATTTCTATTGCCGGTATAACAACAAATGCTGAATAAAAATTAAAAAAATACAGTTATATTTTTTAATTTTAAATCTAAAATGGTGTTAATTAATTTGATTATAGTTGTTTTTTAATACATAATACACAGCAAGACTCGCACTTGGACGGCTTTTTATTAATACCACGAAATCACTGGAACATAATTTTCGTTCCTCTCATGCAAAATTAATTTACACTCAAGAACAACACCGCTTTAAATTCATAATAAACTGCTTTATCCTATTATTTATCCACTAAATAAATTACAGAGCTTTATCCTTATACATAATTCACACAAACGTAAAATGATATAACAGGAAACCCACTAAGAAATTGACTAAGCCGCTTCAGGGCTTGGCTTCTCACTATCAAAGGAATCCAATCTCAAATACACGGGATAATGTACAAAGGGAAGTTCATAAATTTTCCTGTTTGAGGGTATTTTCATAAAACAAATTCGTTTATGTTTTGATAGCCTCGTTGGTCTAGTACTGAGCATGAGGTCCTTTTTTTTCCCGCTCAGGGTGTAGCGGCTCCTTCCCGCTGTCAGACTTTTACTGATTTATGTTCCGGGGTAACGGTAACCCTTTCGGACAATCCCGCTTATCTGGCAGGCTCGACCCTAACGGGCCCCTTCAAATGCTGCTGTCTCTTTTAGGCGCGCATGGAACATGTACGCACCGTGCGGCACGGGCCTGGTCTTGATCGGACGGTGAGTAACCCTTTACTCACCGCCCGCAGGCCCGCGCCTACGGTGGCTGGGAGTCGTCGTGTGACTCCCGACAGTCGGGACGTCTACCGCGGCGGCTGGGACGGGAGGAACTTTTCCTCTCCCATCCCGCCACCTCCTTCGCAAGCATGACCGGTTCGCAGAAGGTGACTGCCTCCCACTCTCGCCGGGCGCGAGAGATCGCCGCCAATCGGCTCTACGAGGATACGGCGGTGCTCCGCCCAAGCGGCGCAGGTTTCCACCGTGTCCCCTGGGCGATCCTCGCAGTGGTGACACCCGGGCGTTTCCTCCCGCTTGATTATTTATGCAGGAACCTCCCAAAGCATCCATGTCCGGTGAGGACCTGCGTCAGGCGGTAGGTTAGGGCGCCGTAACGGCTCTCTAGCCACTCCGTAAATAAGGGCCTTACCGCCACTATCGTGGCGTGCCCTGAGCATGAGGTCCTGGGTTCGATTTTGCAAAAGGCTGAAATGATGATGACGTATGATGATACCGGCGTCTGGATTTGTGCCCGGTTGATGGCAACAAGCTCGCTCTCTTTGACATGGGACTCAAACATAACTGGCGAAATGTGGGTGTACTATAGGTACACCTCTACCTTACCCTTCAGGAATTACAGGCGTGGTGTTATGTGATGTGAATTTCGTAAATACATTTGGGAAAAACAATTATTGATGAGGAGTACAAAGGGGTGTGTAACGATTGACATAATAACAAAAGTTCTAATGATCATAAGACCTAATTTCATTTAATATATTTTTTTTTATATAACGATCAAATGATATAATGAATTTTTGATATAATTTCATTTTACCTAATTTCATATGGTATAATCAACAGTTTATATAATGCACATTTGAAATAATATTCAATTAATATAATATTCAGTTGCTATAATATTCAAAATCCATAAGTAACTATTAATATAATTTAGAAAATGTACTAAAGATCCTTCCACCTGCCACCCTCAACTAATGTTACCGGGAGAAACTAGATACAATCTGGAATTTAGGGCACACCGACTCGGACAGGTTAGGTTAGAAGGGGATGGCGGGGTCGTGTGAGCCAGCGAAGCGAGCGAATAGACCCCGCCATCCCCTTCGTGTTTATTTTTTTATAAACCACACAGAAGTAGGAGCCCCGCCAAACGGGGCTCCGTCGACCAAGCCCACCCTCAACGTTGCATAGAATATTTTAAGGTTTGTTTAGGTGCCATTTCAGTTAGGTTAGAACTGTGACCATTAAACATGAAAATTAGGTCAAAAGAACATTAGGTCAAATGAACGTTATAAAAAATGAATATTATACATAATGAAAATTATATAAAATAAACGTTATACTAAATGAAATTAGAGTAAATGAAAATTATATCAAATATAACATTAGATCATATGAAATTAGGTTAAATGTTTTTATAGCATATGAAAATTATATCATATGTAAGTTATGTCATATAAAATTAGACTGTCTGTTATTATAGCAAACATTACACACCCAGTACAAAGTGTATGTTTATCCTACTTATAGTAGGCATTTGTTTTCGGGTTGCGTCACTGTGTAATGTTTTTCTTTTTGATATTTTTGTAATATGATAGGTGGCAAATATATCGAGGGTTCATTGGAGGAATGCTTTTATATTCTTACTAGTAGTTTCTGCCAGTAACTTCACCCGCGTGGATATCGGAAATTATTCGACGTGAACGTGCTACCGGGATAAAAATATTCTATGTATCAATCTAGTTTATAAACTATCTGTGCCTTTCATTCTGATCTGTTCAGCCGTTCTGCGTGATTGAGGAACAAACATACATCAAAACTTTTTATAATTAGTATTGCTAAACATTCCCAGGAAGCGCTTTAACAGCCGCACGGGTTGATCGATCAGGTTAAGCTACACTTGCCGCGGTTAGTCCGTGGATGGGTGACCATCTTTACGTACCAAGATCCCTACATGTCTCGGCAAGCACGTTAAGCCGTTGTTCCCGGCTGTCATTTTTCGTCTTTAATAGTTGTCATGAGTCGTCGGAGGCCTGAAAGTCTAACAACCAGTCTAACCAAGGGTTTCGAGTTATCCACTAACTGGGTTTTGAAGGTGAGATAGGCAGTCACTCCATGTAAAATACTGGTATTCAGATGCATCTGGAAAGTCGCGAGTCCAACCCCAACTTAAGGAAAAGGCTGGAAAGATGTGCGACGATGAATATTCCCCAAATCTCACGAAAATATTTAACATTATAAAATCACTTAAAACAATTTACGACACCAGTTTATATGCAAATCGGCTTGCAACGGCTTAATGTTGACTTGCGAGGTAATCTCTCCGTCGCAAAGCCAAGCGGTCGAGTGGAAAATAGCGGTCCCCGCACAATGATTAGCGTTTTAACGAGAAATTATATTTAAAACTGCGAGTTTATTCTGGTTAAATTATTTATGAGTCGAGAAATAAGAAAAAGTTTCTAGAAATAATGTTACGCTCTGAACAGACTGGAGAGAATCCCACGCAGCGAGTCGTCGACATAGCTCACAGAATAAGCAAGCAAGTGATAATTTTCTAATATGCACATGAATCCGTAAAATCGTGCGTTTCACTTGCTTAACCCTTAAATGCATGGAGTATCAAAACTGAAACACTAACTTCATAACCAACTGTCAGCTAAAAATTTTTCCCGACGTCAAACTCAGTTATCAGTTTTGATACGCCATGCATTTAAGGGTTAAAAATCGGTGAAGGAAAACATCGTGGGGATACCAGCATGTCTGAGAGATATCCTCAACAGCATGCGAAAGTCTGAGGCCCATGGGCAGCATAAAAACTTTGACACCAGGTTAGTTACTGACCACACGAAGAAGATAAGAATTCGGTCTTTTCCACAAACGATGGAACACTTAATATCGTGTTTTGCGTGTCCTGCCGTATGCACATTACAGGAACTGATTGACGCAAGTAATGGCGCCAAACTCGTAGCCATCGACACGCTAAGAAGAATGCTTGTGATATAAATATTACACACTACAATTAATTTGATTCATTTTGATTTCATGCCTGTATTACCTGATAGGTTAGGCTCACCCACATGTCACCAATGTCTTTTAAATCCCTTTAGCAGGCGAATATTTTGCCACAGCATTGTTGAGGAATATCTCTCAGGCATGCCGGTTTCCTTACGATGTTTTCCAGTCCCATATTTACAAGTATTCTTAATAGTAAGTTTCCTGTAAAACCATAAAGTCTCGCTCATTAACAAATAAAGCAACACTAACACGCCTTCCAGAGTTAAGCGCAGCCTAACAACAGATTAAACAAGGATTAGAAGAGCTCTTAATTAAAATCAACAAGTTTTATTGTTTGAATTGAGCTGTGTTCAGTTCAGTTACAGTTGATCTGAATTTTAAGTAATATTATATCATGACGCTGTCATTTGTGCATCTTTGACAGTCGTTACGGGTCGTCAGAAACCCGAAAACCTGACAGCCAGTCTTACCAAGGGGTATCGTATTGCACAGTTACTGGGTTGTAGAGGTCAGATAGGCAGTCGCTCCATGTGAAATACTGGTATTCAGCTGCATCCGGGTAGACTGGAAGCCGACCCCAATATAGTTGGGAAAAGGCTAGGCAGATGGCAGATGAAATATCATGATTTAATCTCCGAAGGGTAAAGCAGTGGTGTACCCATTGTTCAGCTACATTACACTAGTTATGTTAGAGTCCCATGTAATAGAGGGCGAGCCTATTGCCATCAAACGGGCACAAATCCAGACTCCGGTATCATCATTCATCATCATAATTTCAGGCTTTTGTAGTCCACTGCTGGACATAGGACGGAGCGCCACAGCGCACGATCTTCTGCCTCTGATATGCGACGGTGAAATTCTTGATAAAAACACCCGATAACACTTTGCCCGACCCGGGAATCGAACCCAGGACTTCATGCTCTCAGCGGGATTGTTCGAAAGGGTAACCGTTATCCCGGAACCTAAAGGGCTTAGGAAGGAACATGGATGGGTTTTAGTCAGTAAGAGTCTGACACTACGCTCCACCTAGTGCGGGAGTCATTTGATGATTTCCCACTCTCAAAAACAAAAGAATCTTTTGCTCAGCAGTAGCGCTTGTAACAAGTAGACCAACAAGGCAGTCATTTAATCTCTTTAGGTCGGGTTGCTCGTACATTACAGTAAAGTTAAAGTTAAAATTTAACCGTTGTCAATTTTGACCTCGTTATAAAAAATGACGTCGGTTATCTTAACATTCATTTGCCCAAAAATTTTTACGCGGCGGTTATATCAGACAAGGGTTAAAAGTGTTTCCAGTAGAATTTTGTATACCCTTCCTTATTATTCGATGGGTAATAATTTTTACGACTGCTAACATTGTTTTTGCTGTCAAGTTGTCATTGTTGTCTTGTTGTTAGTGGAAGGAAATAGTCGATATAAATATATTTGTGATGTAGAAATTAGCATCAGCAATAACTTGGACATTTAAAGAAAATGAGTCCTTTCTATTGCGATAATACTCTGCATTATTGCCACCAGGTGATTGTATACAGACATGTGTGCAATCTATAGCGCCTTCTTCTTTTTTTTAAGGCTAGGAAATCATCCAATAACTTCTTCCGCTCTGGGTGGAGCGGAAGGGAGTGTCCAGACTCTTACTAACTAAAACCCATCCATGTTCCTTCCGTAGCCCTTTATGTTCCGGGGTAGCGGTAACCCTTTCGGACAAACCCGCTTACCTGGCGGGCTTGGCCCTAAAGGGCCCCTTCATGAGCGCCTATAACTTTTGGAAAGCGGCTCATGTTGTAAAGGCTGTTTACTGTGGCTTTCCTCTCATCTTAATTGCTTGGCATATAAATAAAATATGATCTAAGTTTAGCTAACTCCTTGCTTACACTGTGAATATCTCTACATACTGTCGATTTGTGCACTCCTTTCGGATCCCTAACACATCTGAGAAATGATCCAGATGCGTAAAACTGTAGAGTTAACAAGACTTGATCTGCAGATGTAGTTGCATTGTTTCCTAAATAAGTGAACGAACGTCAATCAGTAGTTGTTATATTGAGGTAAATTTTCTTTGAAACCATATTATTATGGATAAAGATTGATTTACCTCTTGGTCAAACGTCTGAGACGAGAATCTAATAAATTTATAAGCACTTAAGCCAAATGCCTCGACACTCTAAAGCTTGCTCTGAAATCTATTCCCTCCCATAAAAAAAATCAGTTCGTTGACGAAAAATTCTCTGTCTTTGTCAGACTACTTGTTGAAATTTTAAATCGTCATCGGAAGAACAGCTGTCTTCATTAATTAAATCAAAACAAAACGCTCTGATCCCATTTTAAATTGTATTCGCAAAAAAATATTTTGTAAATAGCCTAAAACGGTAAAGGTTAACTACAATTCTACTAACGTCAAAAATTAAACCAGTCCCACCCTGTCGGTTATTTTAACGTTAAAAACGACGTTAAATCTGTAATTTGACTGCACGTTAAATTAACCGTTGCTTCAACAACGCTTTTTAGATTTGACCGCCGGTGCCGGTTAATTTTACTTTAACTATAACTTAACCCTAAAGTTAACGTAACCGAGCTTCGAGCAACCGGACCTTAGTCTTTTAAGTAATCTATTTAAATGGCGTCTGTTTTATTCACGGAACAATAGCCGACAAATTCCGAGTGGTTGCTTCGTCTTTCTTGAAACTTTAGTTTAATTTAATTTGAAAGTTGAGATTATTACACATTATTTGAGACGACAAACCAAAACAAAGTGGTCCTAAAATTTCGAACAAAATCGAAACAGGTTACAGAGCCAGCACATCAATTTACCCCAATTTGACAAATTTCTTTGTTAGATTTTCAACTATATTGGAAAAGTATAAGGCTCATTTTCAATTGGGAAAATTTTACAGTTAGGGATAACTTGGTGGGCTAGTTTCATGTTGAAACGTATAACTCCGGATAAATGGTTGTACTCCATAAACTTAAGGGTAGTGCGTTACCTCTGGCAAGAATTAGCTAAGCTTCCTGATTTCTTCACTGAACCAATAAAAAGCCGCCCATCCAGGCACAACCTACCGTGGCCTACTTGGCAAACCTTAAACAAATTAAAATATATGTATTATATGTAGATATTATTTTACCATCGACACGATAAGAAGAGTGGGATGCGCTGATATAGCCCACTTGATTCTGTTTTTTTGTAATTTGCAGGCAGTATCTGGTTGTTCGTAGATCATCACAGATATGCAAATTGCAAGAACCGCGTTACCCAGAAGCTTTCACTTTTAGGCAAATTGTTAGCTCATCCAAGCTCCCGTTCTATATGTACTCATTACCTACACCCACGTGAAATGCAAATCCTGTTCGCAATACCCGAAGTTCCCCTGTTTAACGTAAAACAAAGTTTTACTGTACAGTCACGAGCAAAACTATGTATACACTTAGCTAATTTCATAAGCGGTTTTCTGCTTAGTTATTTAATTAATTTGTATGTTGTCACACATTGCATTTTCGAATCCATAGGTTTACGGTACATGTCGTATCTCAAAGTTGAAATAGGGATTTTTTACGAGAAAATCTGTCCTGAAAATTACTAGGTGTATACATATTGGTGCTCGTGACTGTACAAGCACAGGAGTTTACGAGTCTACATTGATGAGTCTTTAGATACTCTCTGTTTAAGGAGACACTTCAAAAATGGGTGTAATAGGTACCCTATACATTTTTGAAGTGTCTCAATTAGATTGTACAGTGCTAAAGAACCACTAAAAAAATCACAAAAATTTTATTCAATCGTTTAGTGCCGTAAAAATGCATTCTGCATTTTCAAATTTCGCGCGTAATTTGACGAAAACCCTGGACGCAGTGGACGCCATAGTGCTCTGTGGTTATGACGTCAGTTGGCTGTGTACACAACCGCAAAAATGATTAAAAGTACGCTCATAGTTGGCAGTTGACACTTCACATAGCCGTATGACGTAATAACATAGCGATTACTTTTCATGGTGTTATGAAACAGATTAAAAAAACCGAAACCTCTATATTAAAATTTAAAATTTAGGATAATAAAAAATACATATCTGTTATTTTGTTATTATCCGGTTAATGGACTCAATATAATTTCTTTTTCTTATCCTGTCAAAATCCCTATTTGTAAAAAAGTGACCTCCGCTCCTGTGCCTATGGCAGTAGGTACTGTAGAGCCTGGGTTTTCACCCAGGCTTATGTTGAACATAGCTGGTAATAATCTGACGGCATTCGAACCTTTAAATTATATTTAAACTAGTGGATTGTTTTTTGTACAAACGACAGACCAACTCGGGCCGCGGGGCTTGGCAGATATTGTATTCGTTATAATATATGTGGTGTTTCTCGTCCTATGTGTTTGCTTTCATAGCATAGCAAATCCCTTATACACACAGATTACACGCTCTACCACTGAGCCCCCTCAGTGGAAGGTCCTCAACCTTCTTCAGTACCTACCTACTGCCAGATCTTGGCTATTCTCTTCTAAAGATACAAAATTATTTTCAGAACGCTCGGAGGCACTTAGCGGGCGGCTGTCGAAGTCAGCTTCAGAGCTATCATGCGCGCCTACTGCCGCTTCCTCCCCGCCCCGCGCCCGCTCCGCTCATCACCATACACCGCTCTCCGTAGTACATAGGACGCAGCATTTCTTTACCAATTTGAAGGTAAGTCGCCATTGAGTATTTGACGGGGTAGTCAATAACTTTACTTTTTATGAACTGTCAAAACGCGGAATTTTAACGTGATTTGTATGAAATATTAAAATGTGACGTCATAGATTTTTTGGAATCAAATGGAATACTTATAAACATTAAATCCAATTTTACAATATTATATCATCGCATAAAATTTAATTTCTATACGGTGATGAAAGTTTTTAAAACGAGCGGTCTTTTTTATGTGATTTCATATTTTATTTTTTACCATGTCAAATAGACAATTATGTTTAGTGATAGAAGTTGAAGTATGTGTATTATTCTTGTTCATGATCTCAAAATGTTGTGTTATGTGTCTTAAAGTTTTTAAATAAAATGTTTAGGGTAGATAATCGCAACAATAAGCTACATAATTCCAATTTTCATCCAGCTGAACACAACATTGTTACTTTAAACACGCCATTCTTGTACGTTGTTCAAAGCTAATAATAGAAGATAGGGGCGAGAGGGCGCTGGGGGTATTAAGCCAAGCTAATGAGATGCAACTGGCTCGAGGCGTCAAGGGAACTATCAGCTTTTATAAGAGAGTTGTTGATAAATGAAATAGGCCAAAGAAAGCATTTACGGGAAATTGCAGGAAGTGCCGGAGAATACAGGAAGAAGAAGGTACTGCCAATTCCCCACAGAGCTGAAGGCACGGGATTATACAGGGTGAAATGTACCACTGTTACCAAATATTTTCTCTGTAGGTATAATATTAGAAATAAAATGAATTTATCCATATTTGCTGGGATATAAACCGATAATTATTTGTCTAAGTTCTCTCACGATGTTATCTTTCACCGTCACTCGTAGATAAACTGGAAAATAGGAATGTATAAAATAAATATCAGCGATTGGAAAACCCGTCAACCAATTTTACCTATGTCAAAAGCTGACCCAAGCAAGGGGTTCGATCCCTGCTTATAACGGATATTTATTATGACCTAGATAGCTTAGGTCATATCGGGATGAAACACACCACGCCGGAGAATTCTAACAGAAGATAATCCTTTAATTTACATGTGATAAATATTTAAAATCCATACCTACTTACTTCGACAGGAAGAGGCACCATGGTGCATGCTATTTGCCGATGACATCGTTCTTGTCGGTGAAGATGGACCTGAGATCCAGAGCAGACTGGAGAAATGGCAACGGAAACTGGAGATTGTTGGCCTGAAAATCAGCAGAACCAACACTGAGTACATGTTCTGTGATTTCGGCGGTCTCTCCAGTTCTGGGGTCATAGCACTTGATGGCGCGCTTCTCCCAGTTTGCTCCGACTTTCGGTATCTCGGTTCACTTGTGCAAAGCGATGGCGAAATAGATCGGACTGTTAAGCATAGAATTAACACTGGGTGGATGAAATGGCGGCAGGTCACGGGAACAATTTGTGACTCCCGCATTCCCCTTAAACTTAAAGGGAAGATTTATAAAAGCATGATTAGACCTGCCGTCTTGTATGGATCAGAGTGTTGGGCCACAAAAGGAATGAATGAAAGACAATTGCAGGCAGCTGAGATGAGAATGTTAAGAGGGATGTGTGGTGTTACGCGAATGGATAGAATACGGAATGAGTATATAAGAGGAAGTCTGAAAGTGACACCGGTGACTGAAAAGTTGTGTGGAAATCGGCTGTCATGGTATGGGCATGTTATGCGGAGGAATGAGGAAAATGTTGTCAGGAGAGTTGTGAGAATGAATGTGGATGGCTATACAAGTAGAGGGAGACCAAAGAAACGATGGATGGATTGTGTGAAAGATGATATGGCTAGAAAGGGAGTGACTATCGAGATGACGACTAATAGAGAAGTATGGAAGAAGAAGACATGTTGCGCCGACCCCAAATAAATTGGGATAAGGGCAGGAGAATGATGATGACCTACTTACTTCAACATTGTCCGAAAGTGTTACCGCTGCCCCAGAACACAAGGGCTATGGGAGGAACATGGATGGGTTTTAGTCAGTAAGAGCCGACACTCCCTTCCATTTCATCCAAAACAGGACCCTCATATGATGATTACCCACCATCAAAACCTCGCAGAAGGAGTAGACTGCCTTCCACTGCCTCTCGCCTCAGCCCATAGCCTGCACTAGGGCCGGACGCGAGAGGTCGCCACCGCCGCCAATCGCCTCTACGAGGACATGGTGCTCCACCCAAGCGAAGCAGATCTCCACCGTATGCTCCACCGCGTCCTCTGGGCGATGTGAACCTACAATCTGGCACCGGGTCCGCGTCATCGTCGCCTCTCGAAAATAAAAGGCCTATGTCCCAGTAGTGGGAATTTAAAGGCTAAATATGCTTGCTGAGCAATAAGAAAACTGTTATTGGGTTTTTCTATCTAGCATTATCTCACATAAATAAATGCATACATATTATAGACTAGCTTCTGCCCGCGACTTCGTACGCGGATCCTGTTGCTTAGGCCAGCGAAAACGGGGTCGCGATTTATGTTATTTTTTATCATTTTTTACATTTAAATCCTTTATGACACTGAGCTTTAGTTTTATTTCATTCCAACAACCACCAAAACACAGTCAATTTATCATCGTGATAATTTTGGTAACCGCATTATTATATTCCCCACTTGTCTCTAGAGACCTAGAAGTCGATGCGTAGATACGCTTGGAACTCAAGCACAATTTCTCTATCCATGAACGTCTCCGACTCGCGAGACAATGCGTGGCCTTAACGATCAGCGGTCAGTCGCGCATCACGTTCCTCACTTGTCTCTAGAGACCTAATGAATACGCTGAGAACGCAGGCGTGCTTCGCGACCCGAAGAGGTTTCCACGGAGAGTTGCAGCCTGATGTTCTCGAACAGCATCAAGTCTCTCCTGACGCTCTTCGGTAGATTCCTGGGATCTTATGATCCTCAATCTTTTAGCTCTCTTGGAACATTGGGAAGGATTTGACCTCTTTCTATATAGGCATGGTTATAGTTTTATTGTGAAGATACCTGATCAATTAAAATCTAAATTAAAATGACTGCTCCCCTGCGTCACCGGGTAGGCTACCGTGTCACGAAGATAAATGGAAAAGGAAATTAAACACTCAAACAACATAAGCCCGAAGGCTTATTTATACGATAAAATAAAAAAATGAATAGGAGTTTTGGCCTAGTAGAGTCAAATTTTTAATGATAATACCATCGTCATCGAAAATCAGTCCTAAACTGCTACGCCTACTTCACCGCGTGCTACCTGCACGCGGTGAAGTACTAACAGCCACACAGGTCGACCCATCAGGTTAAGCCACGCTTGCCGGGGTTGGCCGTGGATGTGTGACCATGTTTACATACCGAGACTCCTCCTTGCCTAGGAGAGCAGGTTAAGCCGTTGGTCCCGGCAGTCATTTGTGTATCTTTGACAGTCGTTACGGGTCGTCAGAAGCCCGAAAATCTGACAGCCAGTCTTACCAAGGGGTATCGTATTGCCCAGTTACTGCGTTGTGGAGGTCAGATAGGCAGTCGCTCCATGTAAAATACTGGTATTCAGCTGCATCCGGTTAGACTGGAAGCCGACCCCAACATAGTTGGGAAAAGGCTAGGCAGATGATGATGACAGTGAAATTAGTGATAGCTTTGATTTCCGCATCAGATGGTAATGATCTTCGATTTTTATAAGTCAACAGGATCGACCCATCAGACCGAACAACTTTTGCTAAGACGTCATTCCTATATACGTTGTAGTGTGGCTAGGCTCTTGTAGTTCCACAACAGGTATTTCAGATCTTCGATTTGTATAAGTCAACAGAGAGTGCTCATCAGATTGAACAACTTTTGCAAAGACGTCATTCCTATATATGTTATAGTGTAGCTGGGCTCTTGGAATTCCACAACAGGTGTTCCCGATCTTCAATTTTTATACGTCAACAGAGAGTGCTCATCAGTCTGAACAACTTTTGCTAAGACGTCACTTCTATAATTATATGTTATAGTGTAGCTGGGCTCTTGGAATTCCACAACAGGTGTTCCAGATCTCCAATTTTTATACATCAACAAAGAGTGCTCATCAGGCTGAACAACTTTTGCTAAGACGTCATTCCTATATATGTTATAGTGTAGCTAGGCTCTTGGAGTTCCACATCAAGTGTTCCAGATGTTCAAATTTATTCTCTCAGCAGGAAATGCTCATCACGTGGAACAATTTTTACTACGGTACCATTTTTGTATCTCTTATAGTTTAGCTCGTCTGTTGCGGTTCTACATCAGGTGTTCAAGTTTCCAAAATAAATAATAGCCTATAGGTTTCCCAGACGTAATCGGGGACAGCGGCGCGGCTCTCAGCGCGCTTTATATAGCCACGGACGCGCAGGCGCGAGGCGTGTACGTTCTCTGATAGAATACCTTAGCAAATGTTCACCGTGATTCTTTAAATTGATATAACTTTTTCATTTATGAACCGATTGACATGAAATAAGCACTTAATGTTAAGTGAAGCTTACTACAATATATTAGTGAAAACCGCATCTATATTGAATAAGCCGTTTCTGATATTAGCGTGCACAAACACACAGACAAACAGACAAACCGACAAACAGACAAAAAAAAAAATAATTACAATTTCAGATTCGGAATCGATATAATAACAACCCCTGCTACTTTTTTTTTATTTATTTCCATTGTACAGACACGACTTTTCTACAATTTTATTATTTATTTATTATTTATCATATTATATTATATTATATATGTATAGATAAACACCCAGACCCGGAACAAATACTTTTGTTCCGTGCGGAAATCGAACCCGCGACATGCTACGCAGCAGTCAATCGCTCAACCACTGCGTCAACCGTGTATTTGTGAATTACAGGCGTGATTTATGACGTTACCTTTTATAAAATAGAAAGTTTAACTGAAATCTTACCGTAGAGTTGTATTTTATGGTACAAAAAAAAACAATTTATAAAAGAAAATATCCTTGTAAAGTTTTTTTTTAATTTATATTCGCAGCTGAAACAAAATATAAAATAAACCTAAGCTAGATCTAGTCCTGGTTCATGTTGCCTTACGTTCAGCTATAAATCTTGAAACTTTTTACAAGACGAATGAAGGTAGTTATAAGGCTCTATCATGCACGCGCGGCGTGTGTAACAACGACGATTTTCAAATCGAAAATACAAAATTATCCTGCAGCATTTTGATTAAAATTTTTACTATAAGCAAAATTTTAGTACCACCTCACATTTCACCCAAAGTTTCAAGTCTTCAATATTTAAGCAAATTAATCTGCTTAGCCTTTTTCCCAAATATGTTGGTGTTGCCTTTCAGTCTAATCGGATGCAGCACTGAGAATCCGTCGGACTGCCAAGTCATAGGTCTCGAGCTCAAAACCAAGGCCCACGCACCTCTGATTTTTCGGATTTATTGTATAATTATCACCTGTTTAAAAATCGGTTACGAAACCAGCATGCCTGAGAGATATTGGTCAACAGCGTGTTAAGCTAAGGAGGCCCATGGGCAGCATAAAAACTCTGACACCAGTTTAGTCATTAACCACACGAAAAAGAAAGAAGAGACCAAGTTACTGATTACCACGATACTTCTTAGTGAGATGCGTTATCAGGCTTTTGGGCTTCTGACTTCCCGTAACGATTGTGAAAGATCTACGAATGACAGCTGAAACCAACAGTTTAACGTGCATTCCGAGCAACGAAGGAGTCTCGAAAAGGACGATCACCCGCGGCAAGCGCAGCTGTACCTTTTGATCGAGACGTGCGCATGTAGCGGCATCTTTACGTGTCACGCTGACGTCACGCAAATCTTGCATCGCGCAAGCAGAGTTTAAAGCGCGCCTAGCAAACAACATCCCTACGTCAGCTGTCGGGCAGTCGCCTACCAGACATAACTCCCGGCTGGTCGGAGGATACTCCCTTTTCTATGGAGGATGATAGAACCTTACACCCTGTTTCTCATAACTATACGTTCATCGTACAGAGGCTAGCACATCACATAACATAATCAGCTTATAATGTTCCCACTGCTAGGACACAGGCCTCTTCCATAAGAGAGGGAGTGGACCATAACCCAACACGCGGGCCCAGTGCAGGTTGGCAGATGTAACATATCTTCGAATTTTTGGTGTTAAGACGTGCCGGTTTCCTCACGATGTTTTCCTTCCCCGCTTTGAGAGCAGTGGTGGTAAAATTAAATACGCAAAGTAAAGCACCTGCTTGGGTTCGAACCGAACTCACGACCTACACCTCGTAAGTTAAGTAGAGGCCGATACCACTGGGCAACCACAGTTAGCCAGCACATCAAGCTACCCCAATTTGTCAAAAATCTCTGACAAATAAGGTTCATGTTCAATTGAGAATATTTGACAGTTTATGATAGCTTCATGTCTTGTGCTGGCGTCTGTACATTGACATCAAAGTAAATAAATATAAACTTTCTTCTTCAACTTTTGAATTTGGAAATTCGATTTGAATTTATTTTATATGTATTCACCCGCTCGGTCATGTTAGGCTCACTGAATCCGTTTTACGCACAAAACTCGGGGCCGTGTGCCGTTATAAAGTTTATAATTTACGATCCCATTTCGGCTCTGATTCCCAACAATAATCCTCGCTAAATAAGGTTTCGGTGTAAACGAACTCATTTTTCATTTGATACAAAAGGTAACCGTATTTCATCATTATTCACTTTCAATAGTAATAGAATTATGTAATTTGGTGTTAATGATCTTAGAACATGAATAAATTTTTTGATACCTACTGTTTTTTCAAGAAATTTTGGTCGTATTCTTATATTTTGTTTTAATAAGTGATCTCGTTCTTTCCTTCGTTTTCGTTTGGTTAGTGACTAACCTGGTCTCAGAGTTTTTTATGCTGCCCATGGGCCTTTGTCTTAGCTTCACACACCGTTGAGAAATATTCCTCGCGCATTCTTCCTAGCGATGATTTCCTTCACCGTTTTTAAGCAGGTGATACGCACACGAATCCGAAAACTTAGAGGAGGGTTTGAACTCGAAATCTGAGTCTTGGTATCTCGTTAATCAGCCTATGAATGATACGAGTATTATTGGGTAACGGTGGGGTGTAAAAGAAGTTGTGACAATTGACAAGAATATACTTAAATAGTTCGGTCATGTTGAGAGGATAAATGAAAAGCGACTAACAAAAACAAAAGATATTTGCAAAACAGATGTGAAATATGTGGAAATGGCGGAAGGGAAGCCCTTTTTTTGAGTTGGGAAACCATTAAATGACCCCTCCCACCCTGGACTGACTGGCTGGCTGAAGGAAGGAACATGGATGGCTATGGCATGTCAGTAAGATGCTGATACTCCCTTCCGCTCCACCCAGAGCAGGAGTGGTCATTTGAGGATTAACGACGTTAAAAAAAAACGACCGGGTAAAATACTTTGCATGCATAACAAAATCTGTCGATTGCCAAAAACCTCCGCCATTTTTAAGTCGTATAAAAAGGAAGTGTGATTTTATTAGATTTTCCTCTTTACGTAAATTATGTTGGGATTCCCGGTAAAAGGGAATCCCTTTTATAAGAAGGGTCGTCAACGGTTTATCTATGGTTTGGGGTTTATCGTGGCTTAAAGATTTGACAAAGGAATAGTCACAAAAGAATATTATTAAAAACGGTTTGACTGCCTCGTTGGTCCAGTGGTCTTCACTGCTTCACTGCACTGTTCAGTAGTACTGAACATGAGGTCCTGGGTTCGATTGCCGGATGGGGCAAAGTGTTATTGGGTTTTTCATCTGATTTTTTTTTCGTAAGCAACCCACACTTTGTACTTGTGCCCGGTTGATGGCAATAGGCTGGTCCTCTATTACATGGGACTTAAGCATAACTGATGAAATTAAGCTGTACTGTAGTTCCATGCCTAACCCTTTGAAGAATACAAAAGTGATGTTATATTACGCAATCATAATTATTAACCTTTTACAACGCTAGAGCGTAAACGCATCGTCGTCCCCGCTTACGCCAAGCCGTAAAGCAAATCGTTTTCTTGTCGGCTTTAGCCACGACGCGGTGGCGTGTTGGCCAGGTTTTCATTTGTCGGCTATATCTGACCGTGGCGCTCAAAAGGTTAAATACATTCCACTCTCAGCTATTAAGAGCAATAATCGCATAGGCATTTGTTAGCTGTCCAGAGTTAAATACTGTTGTTGTCACAAAATGTATGTTGATAATGAATTTAATAGTGCAGATTAGCCAATTAGAGTTCAGTAACTTACCACAATTTGTTAGAACTTTTATTGTATACTAGCTTCTGCCCGCGACTTCGTACGCGGTCCCTGTTGCTTATGCCAGCGACAACGGGGTCGCCATTTTTGTTATTTTTTATCATTTTTCCCTTTTAAATCTTTTATCACACTGAGCTTTAGCTTTATTTCATTCCAACAACCACCGAAACATACAGTCCATTTGTCATCGTTTTCATTTTGGTAACCGCATTATTATATTCCTCCTCTAGAGACCTAGAAGTCGATGCGTAGATACGCTTGGAACTCAAGCGTAATTCTCTTTCCGTGAACGTCTCTGCCTCGCGAGACAATACATGACGTTCACGATCAGCGGTCAGTCACGCATCATATTCTTCACTGGTCTCTAGAGACCTAATGAATACGCTGAGAACGCAGGCGTGCTTCGCGACCCGAAGAGGTTTCCACGGAGCGAGTTGCAGCCTAATGTTCTCGAACAACATCAAGTCTCTCCTGACGCTCTTCGGTAGATTCTTGGGATCTTATGATCCTCAATCTTTTAGCTCTCTTGGAACATTGGGAAAGATTTGACCTCTTTCTAGGCATGGTCATAGTTTTATTGTGAAGATACCTGATCAATAAAAATCTAAATTAAAATGACTGCTCCCCTGCGTTACCGGGTAGGCTACAGTGTCACGAAGATAAATGGAAAAGGAAATTAAACACTCAAACAACATAAGCCCGAAGGCATATTCATACGATAAAATAAAAAAATAAATAGGAGTTTTGGCCAGTAGAGTCAAATTTTCAATGATATACCATCGTCATCGAAAATCAGTCCTAAACTGTTACCGCCTTCACCGCGTGCAGGTACTCCCAGTTTATGTTATTTTATAATTACACAGTAAAATTAGTGATAGCTTTGATTTCCACATCAGATGTTTCTGATCTTCGATTTTTATAAGTCAACAGGAAATGCCCATCATATTGAACAACAAAGACGTCAAAGACGTCATTCCTATATGTGTTATGTTGTAGCTAGGCTCTTGGAGTTCCACAACAGGTGTTCCAGATCTTCGATTTTTATAAGTCAACAGAGAGTGCTCATCAGATTGAACAACTTGTGCTAAGACGTTATTCCTATAATATGTGTTATGGTGTAGCTAGGCTCTTGGAGTTCCACAACAGGTGTTCCAGATCTTCAATTTTTATACATCAACAGAGAGTGCTCATCAGGCTGAACAACTTTCGCTAAGACGTCATTCTTATATGTGTTATGGTGTAGCTAGGCTCTTGGAGTTCCACAACAGGTGTTCCAGATCTTCGATTTTTATAAGTCAACAGGAAATGCCTATCAGACCGAACAACTTTTGCTAAGACGTCATTCCTATATATGTTACAGTGTAGCTGGGCTCTTGGAGTTCCACATCAGGTTTTCCAGATCTTCAAATTTATTCTTTCAGCAGAAAATGCTAATCCCGTGGAACAATTTTTGCTAAGGTATCATTTTTGTATCTCTTATAGTTTAGCTGGTCTGTTGCGGTTCTGCTTCAGGTGTTCAAGTTTCCAAGATAAATTATAGCCTATATGTTGCCCAGACTTAATACCTATAAAACAAAAAAAAAATCATTCCAATCCGTCCAGTAGTTCCGAAGATTAGCGTGTACAAACAAACAGACAGACAGACAAACAGACATACAGACAAACAGACAAAATTTTTTTTTTAGATTCATGCTCTATTACTGTTTCTAAACCCCCCTCAATTTTTTTTTTTTTAATATATTCAATGTACAGACACAGTTTTTTTACTGTTTTATTATATGTATAGAATATAGATATTACCGAGGTCAGTGGTCAAATTTTACATTTCAATACTATTAAGCTAATGGCTAATGTCTTGATTGAAACATTACGCTTGCATTCCGGGTAGGATAGGCAGAGCCGTAAATGTAAAGAATAACTCTTATACATGATGAAATTGGATTCATTGGCGATATTTTATGGGAAAAAAACAGCTGTTCCCTACATTTTGACGAGTTATGCGAGCATAATGTATGGAACAGCTGATTCTTTTTTCGCGATTTGAGGTGTGTTCCCATAGTATAAGTTGTTCATTAGGATGGGCACAATGGCCCCTTAAAATATTGCCGCAGGAACATACGATACTTCATCATCAGTCTCATCATAAACACCGTGAGAAAACATGTCTGAGACATATTTCTCAACAGCATGTGATGCTAAGTAAGAGGCCCATGGGCAACATAAAAACTCTGACACCAGGTTAGTCACAAACCACACGAAAGGAAGAGGAAGAAAAGTGTTCTCAGAAAATCAGGCAAATGACGGAAAGACACCCAAGAGCCGCACAATTCTCAAAAGGTTTCCAAAGAAACACTTAAATCCATAATTAATAGTCCTCCAACATAATTTGTGATGGCCCAACTTAGCGTCATGACGGGCACGTTTATTTGCTAGCTTTTGGGGGCTCTGTGAGCGATCGATCGGAGTGACTGAGCGTTTTTGAAATAATTCTAGAGCCGAAATTTTTATTTGTAACTAGCGTCTGTCAGCGGCTTTGCCTGGGTGAATGGCGGAAATTATCACACGGTAACTTACCATTGGGATGAAAAGTGTTTTATATGTGCTATTCCAAAGTATAACCTAGATATACTTTAAACTTTGACTCCTAAAACACAGGCTTGTGGCCTAGTTTAGGAGGCATCAGTTCGCCCCTTAATGTGACTTTATTGTACAATATACATTTAATCCTGTGTGTGTACTTAATAATAATAATAATCCATTTATTTGTAAGAATATTGTAGTACATAGTTGTTAATTTTATCTTAAAGTCCATTATATTCTACCGTTTCCGGCGTTTACTTGTATGTCTTTCAAAGTGTACAAATAATTTTTTTATTATTATTATTGTTATTTATATATATATTTCATTTTTAAGGCTCCTGGGGGCCTAGACAAATTCACATTTTCATGAACTATAACGAAATTAGATAAATCCAAAATGTATGGAATTGGCATAAGCTTTCGAAATGTCATATGATCAATCGTCGAATCGATCGCTAAGTGCTAGACCATGTCGAATTGTGTAACGAAACTCGATCAATATTCCCATACAAATGCGTTGACAAATGGCGTTCTTGACAATCCAAATCGCTGAGATAACGAATTGTTCGATCAACAATTTTCGAAATCGTATCGACAGGGAGAGCAATTGACACTTATCCAGGCCCCTGTTGATCTAAATGTCACATGACTTTTCAGTGCAATATATAAACAATGTTTTGTCTCTCAAACTCTGCACAGTACAAAACATTGTCCTGTCCAATCGACGCTCGTTCGGTCACTTTTCACATTGACTTCGTCACGTTTCGCAGCTGATTGCGCCCGCCAACGCGCGCGACCAATCAACGATTGGCGCCAATCAATTGATGCGGCCTCCGGGCCTCCGCTGTCAACGCTTTATGTCCAATGGAGTTTGATTAATAGTTCCGTGAACTGTTTGTTTGATATTAAATTCGAAGTCCATTCATGGAATGGGCTTTGATAGTGATTATTATTGATGTATGGTAGTAACGAATATGAAATGGTTCGTAGTACCTTATCTAATGTATGTCGCAGTCATCTGGTTGAATCTGCTATTTGATTGAATTGACGTTTGTCATCATTCAATGAACGCGCTAGTCATTCAATCAAATAGCAGATCCAACCAGATGATTGCGACGTGTATATGACCAGATTTATTAATGGATTAAGAGGAATTAAGAATGTAAAGATCGTTGCATGTGGCAGTTCATAGTAATTTCAAAGGCTAAAATAAAGGGTAAAAATTCGGTAAACCATAAAAGGAACGAATTAAGTACCTCAATATTCCTATTTCTCAATATTACGTAATGGAAAATTTCATTGCACTTACAATATAAATTTAAAGTGCTAAGAAGCATCACGAATTATCCAAAAAAAAAAGAAAGTATCTCAAACACAAAACCTGCTATTTGCTCCAGCACGGAAGAGGCTGCACTCGACCCTCGAAAACTTGCAACTAGAAATTATGATTCAAAATCCTGAAGCAAGAAGATCTAACTTCCATATCCTTCCTCTTCCAGAGCCGCTGGCAACGCAGTCGCAGTCGAGAGCGATGTCCTGCAGGCACCATCTTCACGCTAGCGCCGGGGCAGGACAGCAGTGGCACAGAGTACGCTGGAGACCAGAGCTCCGAACACAGCACTCCTGCCAACTCGCCCCGACATCGTATGAAGAGGGGTGAGTCTTGATAATATTTATCCTTGAACATGGTTTATATACACTATGTATTCGTCATGAGAAGCAGAGTGTAAAGTTCTTCATCCTCCATAGAAAAGGGAGGATCCTCCGACCAGACGGGTGAAGTGTCTAGTGGGCTAATGCCCGACGATTGATGTCGTTGTATAAACAAGCAAAGTTGGACGCACATAAAAGTCGCGCGGCAAAAGTTGCTTGCGCGATGCAGGAATTGAATGACGTCAGAGTGATAGGTGAAGACGATAATCTTTCAGATAAGGATAGAACCTTATACGTTATTTCTTTAATACACTTTTATCTATGTATATAGGTAAACGTAAACGTTTTTATGTCACAAACACATCACGTCTTGTTTCCTCAAAGGGTTAGGTAGAGCTGTGCCTGTAGACGTCCACATTTCGTTATGTTTTAAAACCCATGCAAAAGAGGGCGAGCATAAAGCCATAAACCCGTTACAAATCCAGACTCCTGTTGGAAAAACTGACTAACGCTTTGGGTACCCTGGTAATCTTATTCAAACTCAAACTCAAATTCTTTATTGCATCCATGTGTACAGAGGCCAGCACATCAAGTTACCACAATCTGTCAAATTTCTTTGATAGTATTTCAACTTTATTGCAAAGATTTAAGGTTCATTTTTAATTGAGAAAATTTTACAGTTAGGGATAGCTTGATGTGCTGGCGTCTGTACACAGGACCAGCTCAGCAGTTGCAAATATTAGACCAATGAGGTAATCAACATAAAAAAATAAATAAAAAAAAGAATAAAATGAGGTAACGTAGCTTCAGAGAGTTTCAAGAGAATTAAAAATATAGAGATAAAGTATTTTGATACCACACCAAATAAAAAGTTTTTCTGTAGACTCATCTTTAGATAAATATTTCTATTAAATTGACTTCGCTGGGGATTGAAAATGCTCGACGGTCGGTTACGTCAATTTTTTATAATTATTTTATGATATTGTTTTCTTTTGTTTGATTTGAATAATACCTAATTTAGGAGTCATTTTTGACATTTCGTGATTAATCAGTGAGTGTGTATGAATGAGTGACCTTGCGCTTTTATTATCCATATAGGTATATAAAAATCAATTGCTGTTCGTTAGTCTCGCTAAACTTGAGAACGGCTGGGCCGATTTTGGTGTTGAAAAGTTTGTCGTAGTCCAGGGTAGGGTAGGTAGGGTAGGTAGGGTAGGTAGGGTAGGTAGGGTAGGTAGGGTAGGTAGGGTAGGTAGGGTAGGTAGGGTAGGTAGGGTAGGTAGGGTAGGTAGGGTAGGTAGGGTAGGTAGGGTAGGTAGGGTAGGTAGGGTAGGTAGGGTAGGTAGGGTAGGTAGGGTAGGTAGGGTAGGTAGGGTAGGTAGGGTAGGTAGGGTAGGTAGGGTAGGTAGGGTAGGTAGGGTAGGTAGGGTAGGTAGGGTAGGTAGGGTAGGTAGGGTAGGTAGGGTAGGTAGGGTAGGTAGGGTAGGTAGGGTAGGTAGGGTAGGTAGGGTAGGTAGGGTAGGTAGGGTAGGTATCATCGTTAAGACAGGACAACGTCTGTTGGGTCAGCTAGTAATTATATAGATTCTTATGGAGTACTTGATAAAGATTATTCTATTTTTATATCTAAAATCAATCTTGAAGCAAATCAATAATAGCTTGCACCGAGGAAGAAACTGGGCTTCGGATCGGATAGCACGTTATTCCTTCATAAAAATTGCCCGTTCTCCTGCCAGAGCAATCATAACACTTTGAAAGTGTCTGCTGGGGTAAGTCGTAAAAGTTTATTACAAAGTCGGGTACAAAGACATAGGTTGTCGCCAGCACATAAAGCTACCACAAACTGTCAAATTTTCTCAATAAATTCTGAACTTAACCATCAACGTTTTAAGGTTTAAAACCATTTGTAGAAATTTGACAGTTTGGTATAACTTGCAATTGATGCGCGGGCAACCGTACATCTTTTGTAGATTCTGCGTGATTTTTCATAACTCGCTCCGGCCAATTTCATTTAAGAATCGGTTACAATAGCGCTCTGATTTTATGGATTTATTCATATGCGTATTGTATAATTATGACTTGCTTAAAAACCGACGAAGTAAGACATCGTGAGGAAATCAGCATGTCTGAGCGATATTTCTCAACAGCATGTGATGCTAAGTCAGAGGCCCATGGGCAGCATAAAAACTCTGACACCAGGTTAGTCACTAACCACACAAAAAGAAGAAGACAGAATAAGCAAGCTGAAGTGGCTGTAAGTCGGTCTTATAAGCCGTGGACTTTGGTCAGGCGCCGTCGGCTATCTTCGTGCCAGGCGTTGGTGGAGAGAGAAAGGTCCTCCCGTCCCAGCCGCCGCAGGAGGCGCCCCGGGCGTCGGGAGCCACGTGACGACTCCCGGCCACCGTAGGCGCGGGCCTGCGGACGGTGAGTAATGGGTGACTCACCGTCCGATCAGCACCAGACCCGTGCCGTACGGCGCGTATATGTTCCACGCGCGCCTCAAAGAGATGTCAGCATATGAAGGGGCCCCTCAGGGCCAAGCCTGCCGGGTAAGCGGGATTGTCCGAAAGGGTTACCGTTACCCCGGAACATAAAGGGCTACGGTAGGAACATGGATGGGTTTTAGTCAGTAAGAGTCTGACACTCCCTTCCGCTCCACCCAGAGCGGGAGCGGATGATTTCCCAGCCTTAAAAAAAAAAAAAAAGGCGTTGGTCAGAACGAGCTATTCTTTTTTCTGTGTAATGTCTTACAAACTTTTTACAAAGTTAGTTTCGTATGACCCTCGCTTCGCTTTGATAACTCAGTAAACAAAATGTTCACATTATTTAAACGTTAACCACTTTGTACCTTCACAGAATGTTCTAATTAAGTTTTAGATTAGATGACGTCATTGCGAAAATTTAGTTAAGAGCTTTGTTAACTCAGACATCAGTCAGTACAGATACGCTTTCGACTTTGACGAACTCCGCAATGAAATTAGGGAGACACGTAAAATAAGGAGACCGGGTAAATTAGGGAGACCGATTAAAATTAGCGAGAGTGATAAAATTAAAGCGAAACGATTTGTGGTTTAGTTGGGAACTAAGTCGTCTGTAGTTGGTATTTATGCTAGTGTTAATAAGTTTAGTCTGTAATCAGTTGGTTCAGATGTGAAATTGTTTTTGATTACTTTTTTAAATCTATAATTACGGACGCTTTTTTTCGTTCTGCATCGTTCTCACATGTATAATTTCAACATGAATGATGTAAGCTATATTCTGATTTAAAAGAGTGTTCATGGAGTTTCTTGCCCGTTTTGCTCCACAGGTACTTACTGCTTTAGAAAAGGTAACTAGTTTCATCTTTTTGACTGGTCTGGGAAATCATCCAATGACTGCTCACGCTCTGGGTGGAGCGGAAGGGAGTGTCAGACTCTTACTGACTAAAACCCATCCATGTTCCTTCCGTAGCCCTTTATGTTCCGGGGTAGCGGTAACCCTTTCGGACAATCCCGCTTACTGGCCGACCCCTTGACACTGCAAAAATGCCTGCAGGTAATTGATTTATTTAAAATAAATGTTTTGAGTTTGAGACCAATTCAATTAAATATTATATTTATGACTCCAGTGATCAAAAACAGCGGTTTTATTATCAAACTGATTTCGTTCATTGACCCCGACTTGAAGCCGCTATATCGGTTTATAACAAAAAGGCTGAAACCAGAGGCGAATCTATAGTTTTTATTACAAGGAAGTTTATAATTTTTAATTCAATTCTCATAAAAATACACCACCACCTTCTTCTTCTCTTTTTCTTCTTCTTCTTCAGATAACTCCAGGTAATAAAATTAATGAGCTCAAAAATTAAAGTAATTCCGTTACTTTTCTCAATTTAACGCTAGCTATTACTATCAGCAATTACTAACTGAAAAAAAAAGTTAAGTAAATTTTTGTAAGATTTTATTTTATTTTGGGATGATTTAATAATAATAATAAAATTTTATTTCAGACATAAATCCACTTTGTTAGTAACAATTTTACTTATAAAAATATGTTAGTAAATTTCAGGTGATCCAATAATAAAAAATATGAAAATTAAAATTAGGTCGTTTCATTATGATATTGATCGAATATCCTACTAATAGGTTATTCGATCAACACCCGAACGAAGGCCTGCATAATTGGAGAACCAAATTTCTCCGCAATAAGGTTATTGCGGAGAAATTTGGTTCTCCGGCGCGGTAGTTCTAACAGCACCTTACAGGTGTAAGGTGCTGTTAGAACTACCGCGCAGCCTGCTTATTAATGAAGCAGTTCTTTTACGAATGATGGCGTGGAAGCCATCAACCCTTGCTTCAGCAAACATATTCGAAGCACTACAGTAACGCGGCAGCCCCAACAACATCCTAAAGCTATTGTACTGGACTCGCAAGGCACTGAGCGATTTCTGAGTATATGTGGTCCACAAGCTGCTGATTTAAACTGACACACAGGTGTAAGAAGAGTGGTTGTTCCGAAGGGAATCAGGTTGTATTGAGGCTGCGAAGCCTACCATCATCAATATGGACTGGTCAGCTTTCACTGTATCTTGAGCTATCTCATCTCGCGTGAACGCGAGATATTATAATAAAGGCAATTTGATAGCTCATTTTGCCACGTCAAATAATCTTATCTGAATTGACAACTTTATTTGGATGACGAATCAAGAGAAAAATATAATTGAAAAAGCGATTCCTTTGACAGACAACAAAGAGAAACCGTACGGTTAGCAAAAACATGATTAACGCTGCTGTTTTGATACATACATTATCTATATTGATCCGAAATTATTTTATACATTGTATTTCAGCATTTCATATACAGTAATGGTTAATATTATTTTTTATTTAGTTCAATGATTTAAAAACTAAAATATGAAATAAAATAAATGTTTGTTTTGCATAATAAAACACTTTTCAAATACACATATAAAAATAGCCAAAAGCCTAACAGAAATAAATACAGAAAACGAATAATTAAATACCTAGTTCAAAGTAAATCAACTTTTGTCGCTGACTCTACACAAAAAAACAATTCAAATCTAGTCAATCATTCTTGTCAACAAAGTTAAACTGCCAAAGCGAAATTGTTGACCAACACACGAGCCTATTTCAATTAGAGAACACAGGCACACAACACAACACAGTGTTGTGTTCCATTCAATTTGTCAAGGGAAAGAGAGCAAAAGCCGGTGTAATTGGAAAACCAATTCTTATAGGTGCTTTTCAATTAACATGAAGGGAACTTATGAACTTACTTTAAATTTGCATGCCATTATGGGCTGTTTGATTGAAGAGAGTTCGTGGCTAAGTTCTAACAGCCGCACAGGTCAATCTATCAGGTTAAGCTACGCTTGCTGGGGTTGGCCGTGGATGGGTGACCGTCTTTGCATACCGAGACTCTTCCATGCCTCGCAAAGCACGTTAAGCCATTGGTCCTAGCTATCTTTGACAGTCGTTACGGGTGGTCAGAAGTCTGAAAATCTGACAGCCAGTCTTACCAAGGGATATCGCATTGCCCAGTTACTGGGTTGTCAAGGTCAGATAGGCAGTCGCTCCATGTATAATACTGGTATTCAGCTGCATCCGGTTAGACTGGAAGCCGACCCCAACATATTTGGGAAAAGACTAGGCAGAAAGCAGATGATGATGATTGAAGAGATTTTGTAAGCGTTGAGTTCTTTGTGATGTTAAGCATCATTTCACCAGAGACTGATTAAGTGTAAAAACAACATTATGAATACTGTAATTGGCATTAACTGTCAAATTTTCTCAATTAAAATTGAACCTTATGTCTTTGCAATAAAGTTGAAATACTATCAAAGAAATTTGACAGATTGTGGTAACTTGATGTGCTGGCCTCTGTACATGAACACTAAATATTTCATATTAGTATGACTGTTTGAATTTAAACCTTAATTAAACCTAGTACCTGACATTTATGAGAAAACTATAATAATAATTATCTGAAATATAATAACAATAATTTAATATCTATAATTTCATATTTAACTAGCTTTTGTCAGCGGCTTCGCCCGCGTGTATGTAGCAAATTATCCTACGGGAACCGTACATTTTTCCGGGATAAAAAGTAGCTTTATGCTATTCCAGACTATAATCTATCTTTGTGCCAAGTTTCATCCAGATCCGTTAAGTAGTTTTTGAGTTTATTTACTACAAACATACTTACATACAAATCTTTCCTCTTCATAATATTAGTATAGATTTAATTTTTCTAATTTTAATTTTCTGTTACTATAACGAAAATCTACGCTAGTCATTACCCAGGCTTTCAACAATGTCTGGATCTTCTCCTATGATGACATCATTATCGGAGTCCCGATAATTTGTTCGAGGTCACATTAAGTTCTGGAGATCAGCCAAGACTTTGCTTATCAGATTTATATATCCCTAACTCTCTAGGCGGTTGGTAAATGTTCTAAGTAATCAATATTGATCTGTAACTAATTAACTAAGCAAGCGCTATCGCTTATCATGAGGATCTTGGTTCGATTCTCAGGTTGACATAAATTTATTGGGTTTACCTTCAGAGGGCCTTTTTTTTTGAGGGTGTTAAATCATCCAATGACTTCTCCCGCTCCGGGTGGAGCGGGTTTTAGTCAGTAAGAGTCTGATACTCGTCAGACTCTTACTGACTAAAACCCATCCATGTTCCATCCTTAGCCCTTTGTGTGCCGGGATAGCTAACCCTTTGGGACAATCCCGCTTAATCCTTCAAGGATTACAAGTAGGATATTATGTTATACTAACTGCTGCTAGCGGCTTCGCCCGGTGCATGTAGGAAATTACCGCAAGGGAACGTACTAGCGGAATAGAAAGTATCCTATCCTATAGTGTTATTCCAGGTCATAAACCACCTCGTGCCAAGTTTCATCCAGATCCGATTAGCCGTTTGAGCGTAAAAGACGGAGAAACATACAAACTCACACACACACTCACAAACTTTCGACTTTATTTATAATATTAGTGTGACTATAGTACGATTGTTATGCAGAATTCATGATATATATATATATATTTTTAAGGCTGGGAAATCATCCAATGACTGCTCCCGCTCTGGGTGGAGCGAAAGGGAGTGTCAGACTCTTACTGACTAAAACCCATCCATGTTCCTTCCGTAGCCCTTTATGTTCCGGAGTAGCGGTAACCCTTTCGGACAAGCCCGCTTACCCGGCAGGCTTGGCCGTGAGGGGCCCCTTCAATTCATGATATCTGAGAATACGATGTCGGTAATACAATAATAGATAGGTCACGGCAGAGATCATGCGGCAAAATTCAACAGATTAGCTTATTGTGTATCTACGGAGGCACCGACGTCAGACGTGACTACCGAGATGACGACTAATAGAGAAGTCATCATCAGCCTAGCTTTTTCCCAACTATGTTGGGGTCTGCTTCCAGTCTAACCGGATGCAGCTGAAGACCAGTACATTACAAGGAGCGACTAATAGAGAAGTATAGAAGAAATAGACATAGCGCCAACCACAAATAAGTTGACTATTAGAATCGGTCAAAAATAAAAAAAATATGACATCACATAGAAAAAGACCGCTCCTCCTAAAAACTCATATCACCTTACAGAAATTAAATGTGTGTTGTAATTGTAAAATCGCATTTAATGCTAATAAGTATTCCATATGATTCTAAAAATCTGTGACGTCACATATCATATTTCATACAAATCACGTACAAATTTCGCGTTTTGACAGTTCATAAAAAGTAATGTTATTGACTACCCTTTCAAATACCCAATTGTGATAAGGACAGGAGAATGATGATGAATGATGAGCTTATCGTGTATCTAATAGTCAGAAAGGTCGCCAAAAATTATTAACATTATTTAAAACGTCCTTAATTCTATAACACTTAGCAATTTTAATTTTCTGAAGGAAGCTACGTAAAAACAACGAATGAGCACTACCTCATCTAGATTTTGAAGACAGACAGACAGAAGCAACACGACAGTATGACCCTTTTCTCATACAAAAATTTCCATGAAATTGTTATAGATTTTTTTTTTCAAGAGTCATGTCGCGGTATCGAGTAGCGCCTGCCTTCAAGAGCCTTAATTGAAATGAAATACTCAAATACTATTTACTGAAATAGAAATAAATGAAACAATAAAATAAAGAAAAGAAACGAGTTCGTTCAAGCAACAATGCCGTGACAACACAACGTGTTAATTTATAATTCTGGCTATCTGTACAATTTCCATTTATACCGCCTTTGAGGTGTTCATGCTAATGTAATGAACATAAAGGTTTATGGTTACAGAATATAAAAGTATTTGCCCATAGTAGGTCTCATTTGCCTGTCCTTTCCCAACTATGTTGGAGTTGGCTTCCAGTCTAACCGGATGCAACTGATTACCAGTACTTTATATGGAGCGACTGCCTGTCTGACTCACAACCCAATTTTTGGGTAAAACGATACCTGTTGGCAAAATTTGTGGTCCGACTTTCGGGCTTGTGACAATCCGTAACGACTGTCAAAGATTCACAAATAACAGGTGGGATCAAGGGCTCAATGTGCGTACTGAGACACTCCTGCGTGTCTCGGAATGTAAAGATGCCTACTCATCCACTAGCTAACAGCAGCAAGCGTAGTTTAACGTGAGGGATCGAACCGTGCGGCTGTTATCACTTAGTCACGATACCAAGTGGTTTCGTATTACCCAGATACTGTCTGGGTTGTGGAGGTCAGATAGGCAGTCGCTTTATGTAAAATACTGGTATTCAGCTGCATCCCGTAAGACTGGAAGCCGACCCCAACATATTTGGGAAAAGGCTTGGCGATTTTTGATTGAATTACAAAGCGCCACCAAGAATTGCAACGCATGTTGCTGCCGGCCTGCTACTGAAGGCGAATACTTGCAACTACATACAAACTCTTTCGTGAGGATGTGACTACAAACATTGAAACAGTAATTTGTAAGGGCGCGCCTTGTTATCGTAGTTTATCTCTACCGAGAAATACAATAACAGTTTTAATAAATGAACCTTCAACATGTTAACCCCACATAGCCACAATGATTTATTAGTAAGTAGGTAGGTAGTCGTTTGTTAATAGACACGTAAGGAACCGGCAAACATCTCATTCTTGTGATTAATTAAATGCCAATCAAAGTCAGACCCGACGTTCTATTGTTTCGGTCGCTGCCTTGGCACATTCACATGCATCCCGAATCGGTACGATTCCAGTCGTATTAATTTTGCAAGGGTATTCGAAGGAATCTAGTGGATTTAATTCTGCATGGGTTTTGTTGTTGAACGGCTTTCCTTCGGCCTATTGTCAAAACGCTCGTAGGTCTTCATAAATAGAAAAAAATTGAATCAAGGAGTTGATTATTTTACTCAAAGTCAAACAGTTTACATGTGCAATAATGGAATATATCCATACAGCTGTAAGCTGGTTAGGTAATAACAGGAGCTCGTGGTTAAGTAATAACAGCCGCACGAATCAATCATCAAGGTTAAGCTACGCTTGCCGGGGTTGGTCCGTGGATGGGTGACCTTTAAAACGAGACTCCTTCGTGCCTCGGAAAGCATGTTAAGCTTTTGGTCCTGTCATTCGTGAATCTTTGACAGTCGTTACGGGTAGTCAGAAGCCCGAAAGTCTGACAGCCAGTCTTACCAAGGGGTATCGTATTACAAAGGTACTGAGTTGTGGATCTCCACGCTCAGCGACATTTATCATCATCATTTTACATGGAGCGACAGTCGCCTCATGTAAATTGTATTTTTTTCATTATCACATTAATAAAAATATACTTAGATAAAACGCATTAAAGCTCTGATTGGGGGCGCGCTACGTCACAACTCTATAATGCCGGTTGCAGACCAAGAGCTAAGCTAAGTTAGTTTAGCTTAGCTCGCATAGCTGACACAGTTTTTCATACTTGTTTGCAGACTGCAAACTATGTAAAAAGTATGAGAAACTGAGTCAGTTATGCAAGCTAAGCTAAACTAAATTAGCTTAGCTCTTGGTCTGCAACCGGCATAAAAGGTGTTAAAAAATTAACTCTAAAAATTTCGTGGGAGCATTGTACTCATCGTTACGAACAACTTTTACTACAGGAATCCCTGAAATTACAAAAAAATATGAGCTGTTCCATAAATTTATGCACACGTAACTCAATAAAATGTATAGAACAGCCCATACATTTTAAGAGTCAAAGTTGTTCGTAACAATGAGTACAATGCTCCCACGAAATTCGTAGCGTTTTAACACCTTATATAAATTCTACAAGGGAGTGACGTCATGCCACATTTTAACACAATGTATCGACAATATTTTTTAATAATCTACGTGACAGAATAAAAAATAAATTATAGTCATCATCCCTACTAAACAATTTCATTTCAAGACATTAGAATCCTCTTTTTACTAATAAAGTCACGGAGCTCAATTTGTCTTCATTCTTCGCATTTGAATTTCAAAATAGGTTCGTTTACTCGTAAATAAAATGCAAAAAAAAATACGCGAGACTTTTTTAATTATAATAATCCTGCTGGCTGGTACAATGTCGCAATGATTTTCACTTCATAGATAGTTAGACTTCTGGAGAATCTTATTACATAATATTACTACGCCTATATTTTTCGAAACAGTAAGATCTGAAGTGATATTTTGTAAAGATCTCACCGTGAAACGTCACGTATAGTGTATTTCTTTTACAGTGTCCAATTCAGTAAACAAACACGGGACGAAAATTCAGACTTTTCGTATCAATCACATACTTTAAGTTAAGCATAAACGTCTTGATGATTGTATAATACACATAAGGCATGAAATATAAAAAGAAATTGCTTCAGAGACGCATACAATACCTAGAAATCTTAAGAATAGTTGCGACATTTGTTTACCAAAAGAGACAACTAAAGAAAAATATACTATAGGTGGAGGTGAGTTTAAAATGTGCTGTCTGTGGTATCAACCTCTAGCATAGGTGCACCGGTCTACAGCTCGTTTCACCTATCTTTTCACTGTGTGATTTTTACAGAATCAGTCGACTGGTAGTACGACAGCTCACTTCAAGCTCACTTCACCTATATTTTCACCTATCTCTTCATTCTTCTTCTTCTTCTTCGTGTGGTTAGTGACTAACCTGGTGTCAGAGTTTTAATGCTGCCCATGGGCCTATGACTTAGCATCACATACTGTTGAGATACATCTCTCAGGCATGCCGGTTTCCTCACGATGTTTTCCTTCACCGATTTTTAAGCAAGTGATAATTATACAATACGCACATGAATCTGAAAAGACAGAGGTGCGTGTCTTGGGTTCGAACTTGACACCTAAGACTTGGCAGTCCGACGTCCAGTCCATTGGTAGAAACCAGAAGGCTTAGAAGGGAAACTGAATAATAACATATTGCGGGGTTATGCTTGGGATTATAATTGCTGATAAAGGCAGTTTTACTATACATATCTACATGATCCTTACATGTCCTGACCAAGACTATATCAGGGGGAGTAGAAAAAGGCACATTTTTCATTAACGATTGCGAAATTACATAAATTCGAAATGTACGTAACTAACATATTCTTTCGAAATGTCACGTGATCAAAAGTTTTCGATCGCTAAGTGCTAGACAATGTCAAATTGTGTAACGACACTCGATCGTTCCCATATAAAAGCGTCGACAAGTGGCGTTCTTGACAATCCGAATCGCAGAAATAACGAATGGTTCGATCAACAATTTTCGAAATCGAATCGATACGGTGCGATTGACACTTGTCTAGGTACCCAGAGCTTTAAAAGAGACAACTGGGTTTGTTTCGACCTTTCTATACAGTGTAGTCAGTTAAGAAACGGAGACGCCATGTACCTTATAAAAGCAAGTATAATTATGTTTTAATATAATTTTAAAAAGTGATTGCGATACCCTATTGTTAATAGGAATATTTTAGCATGTCCCAGAATCAGCTACGCTCATTAAAATTAATGCTCAAGTTTCATAGAGTTAATACTGCTTTATATATTTTGTGAACATCTGACAGCCAGTCTTACCAAGGGGTATCGTATTGCCCAGTTACTGGGTTGTGAAGGTCAGATAGGCAGTCGCTCCATGTAAAATACTGGTATCCAGCTGCATCCGGTTAGACTGGAAGCCGACCCCAACATAGTTGGGAAAAGGCTAGGCAGATGATGATATTTTGTGAACATAAAATTAATCTCAATTTATTTATACTTAAACCATCTCAAAAGCTATTCCTGATTTACGTTGTCATGTATATTGTGTTGTATTGTTGATGAAAATGTTGTTGTTGTTACATTGAATAAATTTTGGATAATAATAATATCCTTGAACATTTCACACAACGCCATATCGTCCCAAGCTAAGCAACCTAATGCTTGTGTTAAGGTAACGAGATGGCTGATAGACTACTTATATACATTCTTTTTTTGTAAATACATACATATTATAGATAGAAAAACACCCAGACTCGTAACAAATACTTGCAGGTCGTACAAATATTTGTTCCGTGCGGGAATCGAACCCGCGACATAGTGCGCAGCAGTCAATCGCTCAACCACTGCGCCAACCGTGTCGTCATGATGTTACTTAATACATTATCACGATATATTGCTTAGGTATTATAAAGTTATCGAAAGCACACATTCTTCGTCGCAACCACGACTGCTCATTACTGAGCGTGGTCCTAGATTCGACTCATTGAAAACAAGAAAATGAGAAAGAAAGGAAAAAGACTGAAAAAGATAAAAGTCTACTTAAGGTCTTCATTTGGAAATTTTCAAAAGCATTTAGAAGTACGAATTTTTGCTCGCGCCTTCATGGCAGCGAAAATGTCCAAAAGGGTTACCGCTACCCCGGAACATAAAGGGCTAAGGAAGAAACATGGATGGGTTTTAGTCAGTAAGAGTCTGACACTCTCTCCACCCAGAGCGGTAGGTCATAATTAATTTGATGATTTCGCATCCTCAAAAAAAAAAACCCAGTTACATTACATGAGACCACATGAAACTGACAATATCAGCCCCCCAGTAAAAACAGGTGTGATTTACTGTTAAACAGTAAGTACCTACCTATTATTAACCCAGCTGGACAGTTCTCATAGATTCGAATCCTAGGTGCTTATTAAAACAAAGTGGCCTATATTTTGATACCCCTGATACTCAGAATAGCCCATTCAACGCTTCGAAAAAGTCCATTAAGTGGCACCGATGTCATGTTTTAATAATAATGTTTGATTTACAAGAACTACCTTAGCATTTATGTCCGTACTGTTGATATTTCTATAACCAAATTGAATACCACGGAAAGCTATTTTACCCCGAAAATTGTATTTGTTCAAAGAAATTTTGACCTTACGAATTCCATTAATAATTATAGACACTGATTTCTTAGTATCGAGGCATTTATGTACAATCAGTGGTTAGGTACTAGAGTATGCCTAGGACCTAGGACGAGTAACCGTGGCGGATTAGGCAAGCATAGGTAAAGACTAAGTAGAAACTACTTAAAAATATCGCTACTTATTGTACAGTTGCGAATTATGTGTAAAATAATGAAGCACCTACCATCTAATCTCTTCACCACCCTTGGTTGACTGGTAAAGAATGCCTAAGGCATGAAGTCCGCCTTTGTACCTTTATTGCGTATGAAAAGTTTAAATAAATAAATGTTAATAAATATATATATTATTAACTTAGCTTAGGTAGTCATATTTTGTAATACGCAACCATTCCTATTCCGAAAATAGTGTACGTACAGCTCCATCTGTTTTCAACATCAGAGAAAAACAGCGACCACAACACTCCCGGCGCAAGCAGCGCCATCTAGTCTTTGCTCTCGATACTATATATTGCGAATGAGGAAGAGGCGACTACAATTTTCCCAAACTCACCCCTAGTGGGCTCTCTATACGCTAAACCGATGAGAGTGTTTATTGAAAATATATTTCTTCCCACCCTTCGGCCCTGGCTGGAGGCTTTAATTTAATGAGTCATTCACAGACAAGTCCGATTAAGCAGTCAAGAGTCAGATAGCCTCCTAGGTTGAACTGCGAGATGCACATAAAAAAAAGATTACCTTATAGTTCACACTAGCTTTGCCAGTGGCTTCGCCCGCGTGTATGTAGGTAATTATCCCACGGGAACCGTACATTTTTCGGGATAAATATCGTATCGTATAAATATAGTAGCTATTCCAAACTATAATCTATCTTTGTGCCAAGTTTCATTCATATCCGTTAAGTAGTTTTTGAGTTTATTCGTTACATACATACAAATCTTTCCTCTTTATAATACTAGGTAAGTATAGATTTCGAGTTCATACGATATTCACATTCATAAATAGATTTTTCTATATGTGTTGTCGAGGAGAGCACTGGATAGCCCAGTGGTATCGGCCTTGACTTACGAATTGTAAGGATTGAATTGTGACGTATTGTAAATGTGTCGTGAGTCCAAACCCATACCAAGCAGGCGCTTTACTTTGTGTATTTAATTTAATCACCACTGCTCTCAAAATGGTGATCGAAAACATCGTGAGGAAACCGGTATGTCTCAGAACCAAAAATTCGAAGACGTGACATCTACTAACCCGCACTGGGCCCCTCTTGGAGAGGAGGGCTGTGTCCCATCAGTGGGAACATTAAAGGCTAATGATGAAAAGCTGTAGTCAGCTGTGGCAGCTGACTCTCCGTCAAATAGTGAGTCTCCAATCTTCCCTTTTCATAAAATAAAGTGATGGAGTTTTTATTCCAAACCCATGTTAAGTTATCCCTTTACAATACCTACCTAACGCAAAACTACTCTTGCCTTTGCCCTACTACGATGGGGTACACTGCCACTCTAACCGTTACAGCTAATTACCAGTATTTCACATGGAGCGACTGCCTATCGGAACGCCACAGCCCAATAACTGGGTTATACGGTACCCTTTGTAAGAAATCTTTATTTTAAAAACTTGATATTTCGTAAATAAGCGGCTGGCAGTAAATAGGTGCAGACGCCAGCACATCAAGGTATCCCAAACTGTAAAATATTCCCAATGGAACATGAAATCAGAAATCAGAAATATTTTATTTGTGGTACAGTGGTTGGTCATATTTGAGATTAGAGTGCGCTATGATCTGCCCACTATATATACAAAAAGAATTAATTACAAGTTTTATCTTTTTTTTTGGTCGGCTTCTAGTCTAACCGGATACAGCTGTATACCAGTATTTTACATGGAGCGACTGCCTATCTGACCTCCACAACCCAGTAACTGGGCAATACGATACCCTTTGGTAAGACTGGCTGTCAGATTTTTCGGGCTTCTGACGACCCATAACGACTGTCAAAGATACACAAATGATAGCCGGGACCAACGGCTTAATATGCTTTCCGAGGCACGGAGGAGTCTATATGTAAAGATCACCCATCCACGGCATACCCCGGCAAGCGTAGCTTAACCTGATGGGTCGACCTGTGCGGCTGTTAGTACTTAGCCACGAGCTCCTCTGTACCTAAGTAACTAGATAGTTATAATGAATACCTATACTGCCCAACTTTCAGTAGTTTTAATAAATTAATTTGATGAACTTACGTTAAATTCTCGTGGCGTTAGTAAGTACGCGCTTAGATTAGTAGGGATTATGCGGGACCCTTACTTCTAGTTCATATAACTTTCCCCATTCAAACAGAATCCTGTACATCTGGACCGTTTATGGACTCAGTTAATTGTTGGGCCTAATTGAGTTTCTTTGTTGATGTCATAAACTTGTGTTTGTGATGTTTACGATGATCGATAAGGCGGCAATTAAAGTCGTTTTGCGTCATTTTGTTCTAGTTGGTGATTTTGGACTTTATTTTACTTAGATTTTGCCTGTTGCCAAAACGCTTACAAGGAATAAAATTATCGAAGCAATGGTGAAAACCGCATTAAAGTCCATTGTTTTATTTAGAAGTACGGTCGTCCAAACTGTCAAATATTTTCAATCTATTTTGAATTTAGCATTTTTCGTTTTAAAGTTTAAAATCATTTGGAGAAATTTTACAGTATGGTATAACTTGATGTGCTGGCGACTGTACAACGGGTTACACAGACGGACACGCAAAACGACTTCATTTTAAATCTAATAGGTATTTACAGATAATGTAGATAATCATCATAAGCCTATCACTGAACATTAGGTTTCCAAATGACTGCTTTAAAGAACAAAGTCCTCTGCGAATGCTGCGGGGTCCTCCGGCCCGGTTTTTCACAGACCAGATCACAGGCCAGGCTGGCAGGCTGTGGGAACTCGCACATCCGTTGGCCTACTGTGGCCCGTTCTTGGAATGTTCAGCACAATGGGCAGCTCACCGTCCGATCAGGACCAGGACGGTGCCGGACGGCGCGTTCGTGTTCCATTCGCGCCTCAACGAGATGTCAGCATCAAAGAGGCGGCCCGTTAGGGCCGAAGCCTGCCGGGTCAGCGGGATTATCCGAAAGGATTACCGCTACCTTGGAACATAAAGGGCTAAGGAAGGAACATGGAGGAGTTTTAGTTAGTAAGAGTCTGACACTCCCTTCTGCTCCACCGAGAGAGGGGTCATTTCATGATTAACCAAACTCAAAAAAAAATCCTGGCGCCGCCTCTTACGTAACGGGCCGTGAGAGTTCAGACCGCGGCTTTCGGAGTCAAGCTAATTATCACAAAAAGTCCTAGCCTTTTTATTCCATTAACGAATTAGTCGCTATTCTGACTCCTACGTATTGTCCTACGTCCATTGTTTTTCGGCTTATTAAAGCCGATAGAACAGACCGACTGAAATTATATTAGTTTTTAGAAGAGTTATACCAAATTACAGTGCAAATTTATTCTCAAAATAGATCGATCAACCTTATTGTGACATTTTCCCAGCACGGCGCGAAATGTAACGATATGGGTTTTGCATTTAAATACACGAAGCGGCCTTGGTTCCGATTGCTATCTGCTGATCGATAATGGGCTATTTAAATTTCCGATTCGGTTTTATAAAACGTTTGTTATGTAACGTCAGACCAGCCAAGCTCAAACTCTGTCCGACGTAAAAGCCAGCCCTTAAGTCACAAATTTGTCATCCAGCCATTTAAAGGACAGGGGCCTAGAAAAGTGTCAATCGCTCCGTGTCGATTCGATTTCAAAAATTGTTATTTGAACAATTCGTTATCTCAGCGATTCGGATTGTCAAGAACGCTAACTAGTCAACGCATTTGTATGGGAATATTGATCGAGTTTCGTTACACAATTTGATATTGCCTAGCACTTAGCGATCGAAAACGATTGATCACGTGACATTTCGAAAGCTTATTATGCCAATTCCATACATTTTGCACAACGTAACGTAAACGTAACATACGTTTCACAATTGAAACATACACACAAAATAAAGATAGCAATATGCGATTTTCTATTTCAAACTCTTTATTTGTGGTTTAGTTATTCTTTTTCTTTGTGTCTGTTTATTTGTTCATCATAAAAAGAAAGTAGTAGAGTTATTATTGTGAGAAAATAAAACCACAAACCGTAGACGATGTTGAGTAATAAAGAAAATGTATTTTAGTCAAACTGATTAGTTTTTTAACAGCTCGTAAAGTTTACAACTGAATCTACATCATCAAAACCGGCACACCAGATAGTAAGATGACTCAAACTTCAACATAGCTAGCTGGTGGCGATTCAAACTTTTACCTTCCGTGGCTAATTAATAACAATTTTGATTGATTCATCAAGTTAAGCTACGCTTGCCGGAGTTGGTCCGTGGATGGGTGACCATCTCAACATATCGAGACTACTTCGTACCTCGGAAGGCATGTTAAGCCGTTGGTCCCGGCTGTCCATCGTGGATCTTTGACAGTCGTTACGGGTAGTCAGAAGCCCAAAAGTCTGACAGCCAGTCTTACCAAGGGGCACCGTGCTATGTACCGATTTTGAACTTAATAGTGCACGATTTAAGGTTTAAAATCATTTGCAAAAAATTGACTGTTTTGTATAACTTGATGCGCGACAAAGGGTCTTGTTGTTGTGTTTTATTAAACGGACAATTTAAGGTGATAGGTAGGTCGATTTGCAATCAATCAATTTCCCTGACTTCATCTGAGGACTTAAATTAGACAAGTAATAGGTAACTAATTTCAACAAATGCGTGCAGTCAAAAAGCGAACTGTACGATCCAGATCGCTAATTTCACGGGCTGTCGTCTCATTTTCTTTACCCAAAAATACTTTCAGAAGAAAATGTAATGAGGTAATTAATGATCCACATATTTCTTACAGTCCAATCTACTAAGAAGACCTTGGCACACTCACAGAGCGCCAATTTATTCAATTGCCTCGGCCGCGCGCCGCCCGGGATCATTACGGTGAACTTACCGTATTTATGGAGATGATATCACAAAAAAAAACTATTTTTGTTTATTGCCTACATACTGTAAATAACCCATGCTACCTAACCTAGCCTTCCTTTTCCCAATTCGGTAGTCGGATTCCAGTCTAACCGGGTGCAGATGAATACCAGTATTTTACATGGAGCGACTACTTATCTGACCTCTAACAACCCGTTTGCTAGATAACCTTTATTTATCGACAATTTAGTTGTTTGTTTAATAATGACACAACACCAGTGCTGTCTCTCTCCCTCTTGATGGTGGGGAAATCGTCATCCCGCTCTGGGGGGTAAGACTCTTACTGGCAAAAACCCATCCATTTTTCATCCTAAGCCCTTTATGTTCCGATTTTTCGCGGTCATGTAAAAGGGCGCGAGCAAATTTCCAATAACCAGACAAAAATCTGAAATCTGAGTAGCATTAAACAGGATACTAATATTTAAATGTGTTTTCTAACATAATTCACGAATAATTAAATCATAAATCAAAATGTCTTTAATAAACGTAAATAATATGTAGGTAAGTAGGTACCTACTATTACTATGTCTGTCTTCTTGGAAGTGACACCAAACATAAAACCATCATAAAATAAGATGACAATAAGCTTTCAAAACAAAAACCAGTTAGATGAAAAACGAGTTGTTTTACTAAACGCCACAATCCATTGAATGTAATAATAGCGGAACAAACTAGAATCACACAATCTACATTTGCCGGTAGAGATTAGCATACATGTGGGCGAGCAACACAGCTTCAATTAAATTCAGTCTAAGTTTGTCGCGATGTCACACGTCCATACTAAGTTCAGTGTGTCTCTGTATCTACTATACATAATTTAATTATTGATGTGATCGGCATAGTTGGCTACCTGATTGAGCGAGTAGCTGAAGTGGATTTAGATAATGAACTTTTTGTGATTTGTGTAAAGATTTTTTTTGTGAAGTAACAATGATGAAATTGCTGAAACTAGTGGACGAGATTTCAGGTAAATAAAAATGGAATGATTATAATTATGAGTTAAGTTAAAAAAAATACAAAAAAAAATTAATTAAGTGATGTTATATGTCACTGGCTGGAACAAAGCTCCCTTCGCTGTATTTTATGTGTTAAACTAGCTTCCGCCCGCGGCTTCGCCCGCAAAATATGGCGACAAATTATACACATAAACTTCCTGTTGAATCACTCTATCTATTAAAAAAAACCGCATCAAAATCCGTTGCGCAGTTTTAAATATTGATTGCGTAGATTTAAGCATACATAGGGATATAGGGACGGAGAAAGCGACTTTGTTTTATACTATGTAGTGATAATAGACACAATTAAATAAACAAAACTTGAGAATAACTAAATGATTATTAGGTATAAAAATATCAATGAAACAGTCCATTAAATTTTCGTAACATTCGCTTGTTAAAACACAAACGCACATACTATCAAAAGTGTCATGACATGACGGTAACATTTTACACTTCTTTCCGTCTAGCTCTTATTCACACACTGTCTGCAGAGTATAATATGCACTAAGGAACTCCATTAAAAAAATTACGTATGCATTAGCAAAAAATTATAGAATTTTCGGCGAAAATAACGGACCGCGGTGAAGGTAAACACTGTCAATAATTTGTAATCGATTCACATCGTTATCAGAAAGTTCTTAATGGACTGATAAGCTGAAAGGTAACCAATACTTGTCAAATGATTATAATTTGTGCCTTCCAATCAATCCAGCCCTTCCCAGCTATGTTGAGGTTGGCTTCCAGTCTAATCGGATGCAGCTGAATATCAGTGTTTTACGTGGAGCGACAGGCTATCTGATCTACACATGCCAGTGGCTGGGTAATACAATTTGTGTTCGCATAATTCGTCAAAATGTATGGAATAGTTGATAATATTTATCATATTTCAGAGTTGGTCCCATGGACAAAGTTGTTGGTTTTCATGAGTAGGTACTAAAGAACCTGAAAGTATGTCCCTCGTTTAACCTAACACTGTATACAGCAAAACAAAAATAAATTCAGAAAACAGTTTTAACAAGGAAATGTTTTCACGAATTTCCGAACTAAAAGGATTTTATTAAATTAGTTCCCAAATCCCGACCCAAAAGTTTGTGATGAGATAATATTGCCATTTGTACTACAGTATCCAATTCCAATTCGGTTTGTAAAGGCAACATTACACGGTTCACTTAGCGTAGCACAATCAGTCTATAATGCCTCCACAGCTGGGACACAGCCACTTTTCTCTGGGTGGGAGTAGGTTATAATCACCACGCGGGTCCACGCGGATCCAGCCATCATTTTCCTGTCCTTATCCCAATTTATTTAGGGTCGGCACAACATGTCTTTTTCTTCCATACTTCTCTATTAGTCGTCATGTCGGTAGATGCTCCCTTCCTAGCCATAATATCATCATGCACACAATCTATCCCTCGTTTCTTTGGTCTCCCTCTACTTGTATAGCCATCCACATTCATACTTACAACTTTCCTTTTCTTTTTCTTCCATACTTCTCTATTAGTCGTCATCTCGGTAGTCACTCCCTTTCTAGCCATATCATCTTTCACACAATCCATCCATCGTTTCTTTGGTCTCCCTCTACTTGTATAGCCATCCACATTCATACTCACAACTTTCCTGACAACATTTTCCTCATTCCTCCGCATAATACGCCCATATCATGACAACCGATTTCCACACAACTTTTCAGTCACCGATCTCACTTTCAGACTTCTTTTTATATACTCATTCCGTATTCTATCCATTCGCATAACACCACACATCCCTCTTAGCATTCTCATCTCTGCTGCATGCACGCGGGCCCAGGGTGGGTTGTTTAATGCTACATGTCTTTGAATATCTGGTCTAGAACAAGCCGGTGATGCTACCAATTTCAATAACCCAGCGGGTTTTCGAGGCATGCTCTAAAAATTCTTTCATTTGTTTTTTCCGGAGTTGCTGTCTTAAATTCGCAACACGCGAGTCACTTGAACGTATAGCTTGTGGTGAGTTAAAACAAATAATTAGGCATTGACTCCACAGTAAACATTGTTACATTGGTTTTTTCTTGTACCTTTCCTTCTTTGTACCAATTAAAGTGATCGCGGTCAGCACCATTCTAAACCGCGTTCAAAGCGTGTCAGTGTCAATATTCCATAGAAAATAATGACACTGATAGCCTTTAAACGGGGTTTATGTGCTGATCGCGTTCAGTTGACATGAATTGAAATGTTTATTTTTGTAAATAGATCGGTAAAGATAATTTTACGCGTCAACATTTTAAAGCTAGATGGCGTCGGCTTTTCCTGGCTGATTGATCCCTGCGAAGAAATACCGAAACAAACACAGAGATCATGGTCTGTTTTAAAGTCCATTCCTTAACTATATTGTAAAGATTTTATGTGGGTCTAATCATGGGCCATGTCTGAAAAGGCCTTTTGAAGAAAGTGCTATTAAGTGCCGTTTCGAGTAGACCTGACCCAACAGAGAGCATTGGTGTAAAAGGTGAAATCCGCCATGAATGACCGATTCATTTGAAAGAATTTAGAAAGAAAGAAAAAAATATTCTGCACAAACAAAAAGCACATTTCAGAAATTTAAGTTACTAAATACACCCGTATTAATTCTCATATTCTGACACATAAAACCATTGACAATTAGTATCTCGGCCATGGACAATGGATGGACCACAGACAAAATACTGACAACTTACTGCTTAAGAACATGAACATGACAACAAACACTAAGATTTAAGTTGAACGGTATAACATAGCCCTAATTTAATATCAAACCTTAAAGCTTAATAATTTAATGTTTAAATTGAGTTACCTTGAAACAGAGGCAGTTATCGAGGCAGTAAATTGACGTTTGGAAAGACAGGAATAGTAAATTAGATTTCGGCCTACTTTACTTCCTATCCGTTGCTTGCTTTACTGAATAGGACAGATTTGTTGGGCTGTTACGTAAGTCTAAGGCCCATAGCACACGGCGTATTTTAAACGCGCAGACGACGCGCAGATTACGCGCGTATACGCGATTCAAACGGGATTCGATCGCAACCTTGTAACTTAAGCACACGGGGCGATCGTGAAACGCGCCTCTACTGCGCGTATACGCGCAGATACAGCGATACAGACGCGCTGTAGTCGCTCGTGGATCGATTTTCGTTTTTCAGATCAGTGACTCCTCCTTCAGATGTACAATGGCGTCGGTTGAGACAACACTGCTTACGTTGGCTTTAGTACTTCTTTTAAAAAGAAAAAAAATAAAAAAAAGCGAATCTATTGGATAGACCCATTTACGAGTGAAAAAAGATTGAGTGGTCAACTGCCCCTACTCCGCTTCTTTGTACGCGCGTTTGTATCGCTTCAAACGCGCGTATACGCGCTTCATGCGCGCGCTTGTATCATCAATGCAAACGCAACAATCAGCGTCTACGGCGCCGAAGACGCGCGTTCCTGAAACGCGCGTCTCCTGCGCGTTTAAAATACGCCGTGTGCTATGGGCCTTAAGTTATTTTAAAGCGATCGGGAAATCAGTGAGCGCCCTCTATCGGCGCGACCACGCGTTCATGTTCACCGAACCAAAAGTGACACATGAATGTGACGAATGCGTATTCGCGGGACGAATGCCTGAACAAATTAACAATATCCTTCAAAATGATTGTTTTGGCCGAGGAATCAGAAAATAACATCACACCGTAGTAAGTAGATAGTTTGTGCATTTTAGCAATACATCTAAAGCCCAGATTTACAGCAAAATGCTCTCCAATTTTCCAAACCGCAGAAATAATTTTGAAAACTTGTGTGCACACAACCTTGCAATCCACGTAGGATTGCAGGGTTGTATAAAATGATGTGAGTTTAAAGCCTTACCATTTGTTCCTTCTAAAAAATACTTCTCTAGTTGCAATACTAACAAGTAAGTACAGAGAAGAAAATTAATTGTTTTGTCGTTTTAAAGCTACTTCATGCAACTATAAAAGAATCACAGTCAGCTCGTGGCTAAATAATTACAGTCGCACGGACTGATTCTTCAGGTTAAGCTACGCTTGCCGGGGTTGGCCCGTGGTTTTTACATATCGAGACTCCTCCGTGCCTCGAAAAGTACGTTCAGCCGTCAGTCTATGCTGTCATTCGTGGATCTTTGACATTCGTAACGGGTAGTCAGAAGCCTGAAAGTCTGAAAGCCAGTCTTACGAAGGGGTATCCTATTACCCAGTTACTAGTGGGTAGTGGAGTTCACATCACTTCATGTAAAATACTGGTATTCAGCTGCATCCGGTTACACTGGAAACCGACCCCAACATAGTTGGGAAAAGGCTAGGCAGATTATTGGTTAAAGAATCACAGTTGTAATATGAATGTACGGAGATTGGTTGGTGGTTAATTTAATTAAAAAGAAAGATGGTCGCTGGTCACAAAATCTCACCGTGGAAACGTAGGTGAAGAGAGTTTAATGTAAACTGTCAATAGTGTCTATCCCTAGCATTAGGTGGAACGACTACTCACTTCATCAAAGTACTCACGGTGAGGGTTTAATGAATTGACCGACAGAACTGATAGTAGGGGAACAGTCAGTTATTCTAAAATGGACCCCGTAAATGTTCTGAAGGAACGTACTTAGTTCACGGAAGCGAAACGTAGAGCTGACTTAGAATCGTATAGCAACTAGAGCTTGCTTTGGGTTGCGTTTACATCGATTGGTAGAGTATATAATGTAGTAATTACGGGTACTTCGAGTACCTTTCGACGCCATTCTTTCTTTTTCGTGTGGTTAGCGACTAACCTGGTGTCAGAGTTTTTAAGCTGCCCAAGGGCCTCTGACTTAGTTTCACATGCTATTTCTAGAAATATTTCTCAGGCATGCCGGTTTCCTCACGATGATTTCCTTCACCGTTTTTAAGCAAGCGATAATAATACAATATGCACATGAATCGGAAAAGTCAGAGGACTGCCAAGTGAGTTCGAACCCAAGACACGCGCCTTGGGTTCGAACTCACTTGGCGGTCCGGCGGTCACACCTACAATTATCTATCTATCATTATCTACCATTAGCTATCACTGCTACTAAATGACGACGTATAACGAATTGTTCGATCAACAAATTTTAAAATCGAATCGACACGAAGCGATTGACACTTGAATAGGCCCCCAGTACTGACAAAATACATAAATAACAAAGTTCCTACGTATTGTCTGTGGCTGTGTTCGAAACCCAAGGTTGGGTGTCGAACGCGCTCTCGTAGCTTCTTCCTTAGAAAGTTTTACGAGTGTGCCAACGCTTTTAAACTAAAAGTATGCAAATTTCCGTCACAGGAGTTCAACAGGAATTCCTTGCTTCTAAACTTGGGGTGAATTTTTAGGATAAAGAATGCAAGTCAACTACTTTGTGAGTCAATTTTAGGGTAATTTATGATTTTTTAAATGCGAGAGAGGGTCTCAAGGCTGATTAGAGCCTGCTGGGTCAGCGGGATAGTTCTAAAGGTTAACCGCTGCCCCGGAACACAAAGGGCTAAGGAAGGAACATGAATAGGTTTTTGTCAGTAAGAGTCCGACACTCGCTTCCGCTCCACCCAGAACTGGAGGGATCATTTGGTGATGGGGTGATTAGAACATTTTTGATTCTTGATAAAAATAGGGAACATTATTAGGCCTCTTGTCACGTTAAAATACCCATGAATTCGGTAAAATGTTTGATAATATTGACAGTGTTTTAAGATGACCTGGACGTGTACTGTGAGGGCTAGTTTGAGATGGCACGGAAAAAGAGTTCCTAGAGAGAAAGGTTACCAGGTTGAGATTCATAGACAACTCCGCCTTGAAGTGTAAATGTGGTACTGTTCCACAAACGATGCGACACTTAATATCGTATCCTGCGTGTCCTGTCGTCTGCACGTTACGGGAATAAACTCACGTTACTCGTAACCGAGTCTATTTATATGGCCATCCGCTAAGGAGAAGATTACATGGTACTCAAACATCACCGTATGTAGGTATATAAACTCTTAAACGGTGAAGACATTTTATATCAGCTTAAATTTCCCTTCCGTCAATCACACATAAGCTATGATTGATGTCTTTCGTCCTTATGTGCTGTTGGCGTCTTCATAACGCCTCCATTTTCATTTATCTGTGTACTAAAGCTTTGCTATTGTAAGAGGCTTTTCACAAGTAATTTCTTTCGGGTATCAATATTTTTTGAACCCGGATATAATTGTATCATTACTGCTCTCAAAACGGTGAAGAAAAACATCGTGAGGGAACCGGCATGCTATAAACATAAATTCGAAAACGTGACATCTACCAACCCGCACTGGGGCCGCGTGGTGGATTATGGCCCACTGCCTCTCGCCAAAAGGAGGCCTAGACTGCTCCCGCTCTGGGTGGAGCGGAAGGGAGTGTCAGACTCTTACTGACTAAAACCCATCCATGTTCCTTCCGTAGCCCTTTATGTTCCGGGGTAGCGGAGACCCAGTATTGGGTACATTATAGGCTGAATGCAATTGACAAGGTTTGTCATTTATTTGATTGTGTTATATAGATTACTAGCACTTTGCCCGCGGCTTCGCTCCCGTGGTCTTTCCCGTGGGACCCGTTATTTTTCCCGGGATAAAAAGTAGCCTATGTTACTCCTAGAAAACTAAGCTTTCCAACGGTGAAAGAATTTTTAAAATCGGTCCAGTAGTTTTTAAGCCTATTCATTACAACCAAACAAACAAACAAAGTTTTCCTCTTTATAATATTAGTATAGATGATACCTAAAGATATTTAGGTAAAACCTCAATATCTACTAAAACTAGATATTAGCGCACGGGAGAAGCCATGGGCGAAACCTAAGTAAAACTACTTATTATGTATTTTTTTCTTTATTTTGTTCTTTTCTTATCAGTGACTATGATCGAGATATGTTGAGTAGGTCAGTAACATGTTAGTTCAACATCGGGAATCACTCGTTGGGTTTAAGTTAACTTATTGCGAGCGATACAGATCTAGGATTTTGCGTCTGTTAAGTCGATTTAGTGATTCAGGAATAGTGAGCTGTACTGCCAGTGGGTTTGCATGATATAGGAGCCTTTTTTGTACTTTTCTCTTAAAAACTTTTTTCTTGAATCACTCTACCTATTGATGAAAATTTGGCATTAAAATCCGTTGCGTAGTTTAAAAGATATAAGCCTAGCAGAGGCGGGGAGCCACTTTGTTCTATAATATGTAGAGATGCCTAAAAAATATTAAACTTTCAATAAACACGGTCGTATTTTTCAGTGCACAATATATTTTAATACTTTTTTCCCTTCCAACGAAATAGAAAGGTGTTCAAGTTCTCATTGAAAATCGCTCCGAAGTGCTAAGATTCAAAGTGTTTGTACAGCTCTTACTTCATTGAAAGCGTTCGATTTGGACTTAAGTTTTCAGCGCATTTGTAGAGAAATTTATTTGAAACATAAAATGGCGAATAAAATATTTTTTTCCTCTCTCAGATAGGATGCCTTAGTTTTGTAACAGTAGGAACATTATAGGCTGATTATAATGCAGGATTGTTCGAAAGGGTTACCGCTACCCCGGAACATAAAGGGCTATGGAAGTAACATATTATATGTGTTTAAGTCAGTAAGAGTCTGACACTCCCTTCCGGTCCACCCAGAGCGGGAGAAGTATATTGGCTGATTTTCCAGCCTTAAAAAAAAAGGAAGTAAGAGTCTGACACTCCCTTTCGCTCCACCCAGAGCGGGAGAAGTCATTGGATGATTTCCCAGCCATTAAAAAAAAAAGTCAGTAAGAGTCTGACACTCCCTTCCGCTCCACCCAGAGCGGGAGGGGTCATCTGATGATTATCCAGCCTTAAAAAAAAAAGTCAGTAAGAGTCTGACACTCTCTTTCGCTCCACCCAGAGCGGGAGGGTTCATTTGATGATTTCCAACCCTCAAGAAAATAAAGGCTGATTATGATTATGCGAAAGGGTTTTTTGAAGTATTCTAGAAGATATGCAGTGTGGTCGTAGTCACTTACATTTTCAGGGTTAGTACAGACGCCAGCACATCAAGCTTTCCCTAACTGTCAAATGTTCTCAATTAAAAATGAACCTTATGTCTTTGCAATAAAGTTGAAATACTATCAAAGAAATTCGGCAGATTGTGGTAACTTGATGTGCTGGCCTCTGTACTTTAAAGCGAAAAACGGAACTCATAAATTATGGTCGCTTCGTGGTCCGTCCGTCCGTCTATCTGTTTGTTGGTCTATCAAGACGCTTTGTCTCAGGAACGCGTGGAGGTATCAAGTTTGAATTATTATCGAATACGTAGGTCTACAATCCCTTGGGGCATTAAAAAAAAACAAGCTTCTAAGTTGACGCAATCAAAAAATACGGCTATCTACTGCCGCGAATTATTATGATACTCGTAAATATATCGAAATCTACTTACTTCCAGTTACTTCTGTTAACCTAGAATCATTAAATTTTGAAAGAAACAAAGTCGCACAGCACAGGGAAAGCAAAAATAAGAAAATGTATAAGTAGTTTTATTAAGTAGCAAAAAAACTGTGATCGCAAACGGTTGCTGTTGGAGAATTGACCGTTAACACATTCACTGCGGCTGCGCTAGATTAAAACTTACTTCCAGTGCTGTACAAGTCACATACTTCCCGTATCAAGAATGCCTGATATGCGTTACGACGTCTATTTTCCCGTACCTTGTCCTGACTTCAAACCTCCACAGAGACATGGAAAGACCACAACTGATTTTTTTTGTGGTACCAATCAATAGGTTACATCCTTGTGTAAGTATAGGTACACAGCTGCAGTCGCACGGGGTTCTAAGTAATACCTTAAAAGTTACAGGTGTTTTTGCAAATGGTTGATTTTACGGGAAAATACTTGTCGTGGCGCATACAACAGTCATATTGCTAGGGATGGGGTGTCATAAGTAAAATATTTTTTTCGTTTCAGATTTATTATTGTTTAATCAGGTGGTACACAATCAACGAAATCTATTTTCAACAAAACTAATAAGTAATTAACTATGTTAATGTTAAATTTGTAACAAAAACAGTTAAATCTTATTTTATATTATTATTTATTTTAGGTACTTATAAAAGCTAAAGTACAAAAAATGTCCCTAATTTATTTATCACAATTATTTATTTTACTAGATAATATGAAAAAAAAACTAATAAAAAGAAACAGTACAGGTACCATATACCATAAAATGATATAAGGTCAATGGAGGCTATTGTAACTAAAAAAAAATATGTTGAAACTTGAACCTACACCAAAAATGAACATTTGACTTTATGGGGTAATCTATTAAATCTATATAATTAAGCATATATCTGAGATTACTTTCGATATAATACAATGTCAAAAAGCCATAGGATTTAGTTAAAATCTTATTAAAAGATCCATGCGGTTAGAAAAAGTTACATTAGCCTCATGTTGGGGCAAATGCGACTATTTAAACTAACTCATTGGTTTTTGTAGCTTATATGCTCACAATCGAAGCACATGCCACCCAGTGTGAAATTTACGCAGGCATGTTCTCAGAGTTGAACCAGTACAGTCCCGATCAAACTAAAAGTCAGTTTCGTAATGTTTGGGGCTAAAGTGACTATTTTCTATAGAGTTAGTGTTGTGTTGACGTAAAAAATATCGATAAATTGTAAAATGTGTAGGCAATCGATACTGATAGGTACATAAGTAATATAAAACCATGCTTCGTTTCTATTTTTTATTTGTAATCATCATATCAAAAATTATTTATTTGTAATCATCACATCAAGAATTATAAGTTTTAGAAACTTCTCAAAACATAATACAAAATTTGCTAAGAACATAAAAAAAAAATCTAAAATTATATAAAATCTTTAAGATAACATTTTTTCTAAATTGCAATATTAAGTTTGTCTTTACTTAGAGCTATACTTGAGCTACTATCAATTGAAAATACAGTCTTCATTCCAGGGTTTGCCTGTTTTTGACCACGTGTGATGTGAAATTATAGTAGACCTCGGAATATTAAACGTCTTTGCTGCCTCATAACTATTTAACGTTTTGCTTTTAACCAACTGGAGTGCCTCTAGAAGCTTTTCTTTTGAATAGCTCCTTTCTTTTTTCTTAATATAACTTCGGACCATCTAAAACAAGTCAAATATCAAATTAGTTCAGAGTTTTTAAGTAGTATGGGTTGTTATAGTACCTACGCACGAAGTCATGAACTAAATGCATTAGGTCTGACCCCCTATTTAACTACAGTATTTAATCATACAACAGTATTTCCATCTTGAAAGGGAAATAGATTTGAATCTTAGTTCAAATAGTAATAAAACAAATTATAACATTTATTCACGCAATTTATCCCAGGCCCCGAATGGATTCAGTTCGAGAATTTTCTAAAGTATGCTGTAAGTATATCGATTTACAATTATCGATATTCGACATCACTGGCTTTATTTTATTTTATACAAGCACGAAGGGGCTATTGTAACCAAAAAAACTAGTTGCAATAACCCCGCAAAGAGATAAGTACGAGGCTAATGTAACTACTACATTATCTTACGAAATATAACATATAATATTAAAAACGTAAGTGTTTAGAGAACTTACCTTTACACTTTCTTCGTTTCTGCATAAAACCGTGTTTAAAATGCACGAAAAGTATTTTTTTTTGTTTAAAATTGATGACACGCTCGTCACCAAACACGTGTTCAAAATGGCGACTAACATAAAATCTCTGTAGGTCAAACAGTGTTCATCCCTCTGACGCCATCTGTTTATTATAGGTTAAACTATGACTTTTCTCCAGGCCCATAGATGGCATTGTATTTAAAAAACATGAGAATTGAAGGTATCGCTATTAGTTGCTTTAGCCCCATAGTTGCAATAGCCTCCATTGACCTTAAGCTTTAATAATTCTTTACATAACATCCTGCATAATCACGACTAATAGGAACTTTGAGTATATATTGAGATCTAATTCAGATATGAATATAATTTTTACTAAAGTCATTTTTATTTTTATATAAAATATTGCGTTCTGTAAAAACGTATTAAATGGGCACAGCACTACGACTAACTGAAGCTCCGCGCGCGCGCACGTTCAGTGCGGTACGGGGTTTAGGATACAGCCAAATAGTTCCCGTATCGCACTATTGTAAAATAATTACCTTTCTGTGCGTTACGAAAAAATAATTCCCGTACATTTTTATTCGTAAATTTTAATACACTTCAAGCAAGGACACCGACAATATATGCTTCTCTTTTTAACTTGTACGAATACTTGGAAAAATCACCCCCGCACGGAGTGCAAAACAAGGACAACTAGCTGCCGCACAGAGCAGAACTCAATTACAACCAAATACTTCCCGTAACGCAGTGAATGTGTTAATGATGTATGGGAGAAGATTTTACTAACTACAAAATTAAGTTTGTTCTTGGGATAAATTCATCCAGAGTACATTGTACTACTTAATTTAGTTTGGATCCCCAATAGATTTCTCCCCACCTAATTCAATTAAAATAATAAAGTCTCTTTAAGATACTGCTCTTTGTTCTATTTAAAAAAAAATTGCCAAACAAAACCATAATATCTTTTTGACGTCAGTCGACACAAAACTGCTGAACAAACTGTTTTATAATTTCAACAGTGATCTGCAAGTCTTCGGTAGTATAGTGGTAAGTATCCCCGCCTGTCACGCGGGAGACCGGGGTTCGATTCCCCGCCGGAGAGAATCTTTTTGTATTTTTAATTTATAATTCATCACCCCTGGTATAAAGCCTGACCTTTTAGCGAGTTGAAAAGGGTCCAGGGACATTTTTTCTATGAAACACAGTTATCTCACGCGTAAGCTCACGTATCCAAAACGTGACCCGAATGTTATCTTTTGTAATGAGTATAGAATATATTATTCAACAACAAATTTGAGTATATTTTTAGTTAATCTGTACTGGAAATTATTTTGTTCTAGGTTCAGCATTTTACATTTTGCTTGTTTAACTTTATAAAATTGAGGACAGCGCCATCTATTAACAAATTAGTTTTCAGAGTAGTTTAGCTAGTCGATGACAGATGGCGCTTTAACACAGAATTCGCCGAAACATTCCGTGCTTACCTCCAAAAGTAAAAACATTTTTATTTGTCAAAGCCAGAGCCTGAATAGACACGGACATAGTTTTCGCGATAAGAAGTGGTAGATAGGTAGAAATACTTGAACTGAAGTACCTACCTACAGAAAAATAATGAGACAATACAAAGGTATAGATACCTACTGTGGATATATCCTGTACAAGTCCAACCTTTCTTTATGAGCTGGGAGCTCAAAGCGTGTCTGTTCCTATAATAAACTTTATAACGATCCGCCGTCAGCCAGTAATGAAGGCACTCGGCTGTTTGTTATTGTCACTGTGGACCTAAATGTAGCCGGAATTCCGGTTAAATCTGGTTTTAGAAATGTTTCTGGATATATTTTAAAATGTTAGGTACTTTTGTTTACAAAGCTCTGCGTGGATAGAACTGATAGGTACGTTATAGGGGGCGCCCATAAATTACATGAGGCGTTAAGAGGGCAGGGAGTCGAGACGAATCTCACGTAGGAGAGAGGGAGGGTTTCGGCAAATAGCACACATTTTTAATATTAAATTAGTTAATTGCGTTATTTACATTGTTGAGTTGACAAATTTTTCAAACCCATGAAGCAATGGATTAGGAATGGCCTTCAAAAATCAAATGCCTTGCTTGTAATGTCAACACGTATACAATACACACAAAATAAATTTTTTCACATTTTTAGAACTAAGTGTAACCTGTGTTACTGTATTTTTAACTCATGAAGCGACGCGCGCTTTACTTGTGGTTACCACTTACCAAGTGTACAATCACGCTGAGAATGTGTGCGTAAGTCCAGGAATTATCGGTACCGTCCGAGACAATGGCGAAGTCGGAAGTGTGTCTTACGTGCGGACGCTACTCGTCTTCAAGCGCACACGCACACATTAACAGCATTTTTCTGCACTTAGTTACCACCAAGATAATCGCGCGCAACGATAAGTAGTGGCTACTTAATTATACCACAAACTGCCAAATTTTCTCTATCGATTTTAAACTTAATCATCAATATTTTAAGGTTTAAATTCATGTGGAGAAATTTAACAGTTTGGTATAACTTGAAACGCTGGCGACCGTTCTACAGATTGGTTGCATTTATAAAATTGTCTCCACTTAATCAGAATTACATTTCCTAACTCCTCCTTCCTTCTTATAGAGAAATATCCTGACTTTCTGACCCACTATAAGTTCATCTTACCCCATACGAGGGCGAAGCGTGAGTGATGCCGACTAATATTGTTAAAGTTAAGTGTTACTCTCCGAGGAGTGGCGGAACAACTTGGAACATTGCAACTTTATCACGGGGAACAGACCTAATTATTCGTCTCGAAGTTCTTACTTACTTCTTCCGGGATGTAACAGGGAATGTATGTTTTTGTAACTTTATTATGTTACTTAAATTGACTCTTGTCTTACCTTAAGTTGTTGATTAAATTGCCTACCTACTTTAATACTACATTTATGTATATCCAAATCTTAACGGCATTTTTTTTGACAGTTGTATGCTTTTGAGGGAACTTTAGTCTGGAGGAATTTTAAAAATAGGTATTTGAAAAACTATTGCCGTCGCGCTGCGACGCATCTCCCCCCGTAAAGTGCGAAAGGGACAACTGCAGCTCAGGCTTATTTTACATACAAAAACCTGGCCAAAAGACGTTTTGTATTCCGCTGTTTTCTTTTTAAAAGCTGAACTGATCTAAAAAAAACTTATTTCAAAATTCTGAGGAAAAGTATGTATATGCTTCTATTATTTTATTTTATGTCTGAACATGGCGGTAAAAACGGGTTATTTTTTGGAATTTTGGATTGTCATAATTTCTTTTAGTGATTGGAGTGTGAGATAGGAGCACGCGCTAATTAGACCTAGATTGTTTAGACAAAAATCCTTGCTCTAGAGGCATTATCCACGAAGAAAACAGCGGAATACGTTTGTATGGAGAAAAGCCCAATAGAGTTCTCTCGTAATATCCCCATTTTACTTCATCCTCAACTAAACAAAACATACCAATGATAACGATGCTTCCATCTACGTGTTATCGCCACGACCAAATGGCGTAGAGGAATCAAAACTGGCAAAATGCGGGTGCATGGATACACCTCTACTTAAACCTTCAGTGTAGGTTGATCTTCTTCTTTGCGTGTGGTTAGTGACCAACCTGGTATCAGAGTCTTAGTGCTGCTCATGGGCCTCTGACTTAGCATCACATACTGTTGAGAAATATCTCTCAGGCATGCCGGTTTCCTCACGATATTTTCCTTCACCGATTTTTAAGCAAGTGATAATTATACAATACGCACATGAATCCGTAAAATCAGAGGTCTTGGGTTCGAACGCGAGACCTATGACTTGGCAGTCCGACGTCACACCACTAGGCTATCAATGCTGGTCTAAGATAATGATTATGTTATTGTATTTAAGAGGGAAAAATCAATTAAATAATCAACAAAATGACTGTCAAAAATCAATGACAAAAGTACCAATTAAAATTAGGACAATAGAGGAAACCTCTTGCTCATTACCTGAAGTAAGTTTCCAACAAGAATGAAGGGCTTTCAATAATTCATTTATACAGAAGCCAACACATCAAGCTATCCCTAACTGTCAAATTTTCCCAATTGAATATGGTCTTTACGCTTTTGTTATAAAGTTGAAAATCGATCAAAGAAATTTAGCTTTGATCCTATCAACCATTTTACTTTAGGTCTTTTAATTATAGCATAATCAGCCTATAATGTTCCCGCTTCTGGGACACGGCTCTTTCTATGAGAGGGAGTAGGCCGTAATCTATCACACGGGCTCAGAGCGGATTAGTAGATGTCACATGTTTTCGATTTTTTGGTTCTATAATAGGACATGCCGGTTTCGACACGATGTTTTCCTTCACCATTTTTTAGAACAATGATAATGTAACAATATGGTATCGTAATGCCCAGTTACTGGGTTGTGGAGGTCAGATAGGCAGTCGCTCCATGTAAAATACTGGTATTCAGCTGCATCCGGTTAGACTGGAAGCCGACCCCAACATAGTTGGGAAAAGGCTAGGCATATGAGATGATAATGTAACAATAATTTACAAAAAGTAAAGCTCCTATCTGGGCACGAACGTACCACTTTTAATTAAATACTTGAACATAAATCAACAGCAATCAAGGGCCCTTCATAACATGGAATTCACAGACTTTGTCTTTCTCAAGAATGTTTCATTTTCTTTAAAATATTTAGTTCAAGCTCGCAGTTTGCACGTGGCGTGGCACAGCTAAAGATAAAAGTTGGAATTAAATACGTACTCAGGTTAATACTGTAATTAATGTTGAACTAGAAACCTGAAGAAAAGAGTGAAATAAAAATGAGACGTTATAAATTTTTACATCCATGCCGATGCCACTCCGTGACTTGGAAAACATGTTAAGGTCCTCGGGTCAGCGGGATTGTCCGAAAGGGTTACCGCTAGCCCGAAACACAAAGGGCTAAGGAAGGAACGTGGATAGGTTTTAGTCAGAAAGAGTCTGACACTCCCTTCCGCTCCACCCAATGCGGGAGGAGTGACTTGGTGACTTCACAAACTCAAAAAAAAAAACCGTTGGTCCTGGCTGTCATTTGTAGATCACTACGAGTGACAATCACTACGGGTCATCAGCCCAAAAGCCTGACAAACAGCCTTACCAAGTGGTATCGTGTTACCTAGTAACTGTGTTCTGGAAGTCAGATAAGCAGTCGCTCCATGTAAAAAGCTGGTACTCAACTGCAGCAGGTTAGACTGGAAACTGACACCAACATTCGAAAAGGCTCAGCAGGATGAGGTAACGTTACAACTAGATGTGACACTTTTTGAAGAAACATAAACGTAAGATATAAAAGAAAATAATATAGATACGTTATTCAAGTGAAATCATACCTCTGGGCCTTCAGTGTGTTCGTTATTTCAGGAATTGAGTCAAGTATACACTTTGACCGTACTGGACTTAGGTATACCCAAGCCAAGTACATCTTACCTCTATAAGTACTTTTCTAAGTTTATTTTGGACATCTCTGACGTCTTAGACAAAATCAAACTGGTTGCTAAGTAAATTAGGTAATAATTTATAATTTGTACCATATTACTTTATTATATTGGAAAAACTTCTCACACATTGATTAATTTATTATTATTAACTTTGAGAATGTTTGTAAATATGTGAGCACCATGTAGGGGAGGTACGGGCAAAGCGGATAAGCTAAGGGAAACTCAATTTAAAATACAGAATTAATCTAGATAAGAACTTTATTTATTGCTTATTAATGGCACATGTAACTGTCTTTGGACGAACACAATCAATATGAGAATATACAATCATCTTCTATTTAAAAGTTATGTAAAACAAAAAGAAGTCAATTATTCGCTTTACCCGACCCCGTTGGGCAACACGGATATGGCAGAAGAGCAAAGAGTATAAGGAATACTATAACCAACTAATCTTCGCACTCATCGCAAAAATAACTGCCTCGTCCTCCACACGATGTGCATTTTTCGTGCGCCCATTGGGAACACAGTGCGCATTGTATCCACTCTTCAATTGGTATATATTAGCAGTAGATACTTCAGATTTTTGAAATTTACGTTTGCGACTTCTTTCATGGGTTTTCGTAAAGTTTCTTCCAACCATAATGGTTGGTTCGTTTTGCCTTTGTACTTAAACAACATTCTGAAACGTGAATTGAAAAGAACTATCAATACAAGTGCTCGGGCCAAGCAGATAACCTATCCGCTTTGCCCTATCCGCTTTGCCCAATAGGTACCTTTTTTAAATTAACGAAGTTAACAAATAATTTCACTACATGCCGGTGCAATTTTAAAATCGCAAATAATACTTTAAAACATGGCCAATTACTTGATCTAAAGTAATTTTCGGATAGGTTACATTAAATACAAAAGAAAACATCACAAACCTGATCAAAAATCGTAAGAAATCCAACGAAAACTTTTTTTTTTACTTCACAACAAATGTTAGAGATGTATTGTGTGGGTTCAACTGTCATGGCGTAGCCGCACATGTCAAGTATCAACTGCATCAGTGCAAATAGCGCTAACTATTATACTTTTCGAGAAAAACCAGCTATCCGCTTTACCTCACTTATTCGCTTTGCCCGTATTTACCCTAGGTACTTATGATATAATTAAGTTTACTTGCCACTGCTACATGTGTTTTTCTTTTCACCTTTTGTGGTGTATTGTTTTTATTCTGGGTGCATCGTCTTCACATATAATGTTATAATTCATGTATACAAAACATTGTAAAACATTTTAAAAGAGTAACGGTGGAGTTTCTTGCCCATTCTTCTCCACACGAAAGGACCCTTCCAAAAGGTAGTTTCGTGTGGAGAATCAATTCTACGCGACTAGAATCAATTCTATTTCTTGTTCATTTTGACGTTCAAAAGTGCCATTCTTGTGCCTATTTGGAATAAATGTTTTGACTTTGACTTTGACTTTGTCTGAAATTGTTGACCCGTGCAGTGCGGATAGCAGTGGTGGCCCAGTGATAATGACCGCGACTAACGAGTTGTAGGTCATAGGTTTGAACCCTCACAGGCGGAATAATAATATGAAAACACCAGAATAACCAGGTCTCTGATCATGTCAGAGGGACACTAGCAAGGACAGTAGTGGGTTTTAGCAGGTAAGTGTGCGTTTTCACTGAAGCAGAGCTAGGCGGAGGGGAGCGCAGACGTGTAGGAATGGACCAATCTCAGGGGTTGAAATCCTCATCGCGGCACTCGGCTCGTCTGTGATTGGACGATTCCTGCTCGTTTCCGCTCCGCTTCAGTGGAAACGCACCCTAAGAGTCCAACACTGCCCAGACTGGCTCACCAGCGGCTGTCCCACTGGTGAGCCAGGGCGTCAATGACGATTTCCCCCTCCTGCCAAAACAAAAGAAAAAATAAAACCCCCGACAGGCAGTTTACTTTGTGTAAATTACTTCACCGCCGCCGCTGCTTTCAAAACGGTGAATGACATGTGACGCGTGGAAACCGGCATGTCTTAAAACCAAAAATTCGAACACATGCGACATCTACCAACCTGCACTGAGCCCGCGCGCGTAGTGGATTACGGCCCACTCCACAGTGAGGAAGCCTGTGTGCTAGCAGTGGGAACATTATAGGCTGATTATCGACATCGGTGAAAGAAACATCATGAGGAAGCCTGAAACGCCATACATAGTTAATATTATCACTACATAGTATAAAACAAAGTCGCTTTCTCTGTCCTTATATCCCTATGTATGCTTAAAATCTTTAAAACTACGCAACGGATTTTGATGTGGTTTTTTTTAATAGATAGAGTGATTCAAGAGGAAGGTTTATGTGTATAATTTATAGACATATTTTGCGGGCGAAGCCGCAGGCGGAAGCTAGTTACTTATAGGTTTCAAAACCCAACCCGTCTTGAGCAATCGTGGTGATCAATGGTCATGTCTTATGCATGAAAAGAGCACTTTGCCTAGCAATGGGATAGCAACAGGCTGGTATTCAATATTTACAACCTACAAAAAAAAAGTATTTTGTAGTACAAAATTACAAAGTAATTTTTTAAGAATCTACATTACGAAGTGGAAAAATTACAAACGTGCAGATCTGTATGCGTAAAAGCGAAAGATCGCTGGTTCATATAATACATTCACTCTCTCACATATTGAAGATGCAATTTGGCACAAAGGTTGATTACGAGTAGGAGACAACATCAAGATTTTAGGAAACTCCTCCAGTAAAGGGATGAAATAGGGGGTGGATGGTCAACATTGACCCGGGAAACAGCTAGAAGAATATGTATCTTAGGTTACGGAACGCATTTTGTGAGCTATTTCCTTTAAACCTTCAAGCAGAAACTGGATAGAAATTTCAATAAAGATGCGCTAGAATTCTTCATAGCGTTAGAAGGTGAGAAATATTACGAAACCCATTTTGTGTAGGTGATGCAACCTTAATAAAATACCAACACACATTTTTATTTCACTACAGACGCTAGCATATTAAGCTATCCCAAACTGTCAAATTATCTCAATTGAAAATGAACCTTATCTTTTCGCAATAAAGTTAAAAATCGATCAAAGAAATTTGGCAGATTGGGGTCGGTTGATGCACTAGCGACCGTACCTACATATTTATTAATTTGGGATCTCCAACAAAGGTTACACGCAGAAGGAGCACTGATGGCCCAGTGGTAACTACCCCAACTTACGAGTTGCAGGTCGTGGGTTCGACCCCAGGCGGACACTTTCCGTTTTGTAAGTTCAAAATTGATTATTTTGTGAGCTCAAGGTGCATTAAGAACTCCGCAATATACGCCGGTAGACCGCTATAATCTACTTGAGCCAAAATTCAGAGGAAAGCCATCTGAAAGTAATAGTATACAAATGTCTCTAATAAGGAGAGTAAACAAACTGTCACGACATACGTCATATGTATATATATATACATAAAAAATAATAAAATAGAAGTGTCTGTTTGTAATGACGAGATAATCAAATTTTGATGTTGTAAGAATATCACTAGAATATAATAGATTACTCACGGGTAGATAGCTGATGTTTAGAGGTGTAACTGAAGCTACGTTTCTTTAAAACTAGCACTTTGCCCGCGGCTTCGCTCCCGTGGTCTTTCCCGTGGGACCCGTTATTTTTCCCGGGATAAAAAGTAGCGTATTTTACTCCTAGGAAACTAAGCTTTACAACGGTGAAAGAATTTAAATCGGTCTAGAAGTTTCGGAGCCTATTCATTTCAAACAAACAAACAAAAAATCTAATTTTTCCTCTTTATAATATTAGTATAGAAAAACAAAACCCACGTGGGCGAAGCCTCGGGCTTTATATAGTTAGTATACTTCCTTTTGTTTGTTAACGAAGAGTATAAAAATACGAGGTTATAGCAAACGTGTCTTTTAAAAAACATACCAGTTCCGTGGAAAGATGTAACGACGAATAAAAGCAGGATTCAGTTTTAAGCAGGTTTTAAATGTCCATAATCTTATGAAAACTATTTATTTAATGGTGAAGATAGGAAGAAAAGCAGTGATAGCCTAATGTTGTGACCGTCGCGTCGGACTGCCAAGTCATAGGTCTCGAGTTTGAAATCGGGCCGCGCACCTCTAATTTTGCGGCTTCGTGCGTATTGTAAAAATTATAACTTGCTTAAAATCGGTGAAGGGTAACATCGTGAGGAAACCGGCATGTCTGAGAGATATTTCTCAACAGCATGTGAAGCTAAGTCAGAGGCCCATGGGCAGCATAAAAACTCTGGTTAGTCACTCGAAGAAGAAGATGAAAAAAGGAATGTACTTTTATTTGCAGTGAACATGACGCAAAGAAATAACACAAATACGGAAACAAGAAAAAGTTTTACACTAATATTATAAAGGCGAAAGTGTGTGAGTGTGCGTGTGTTTGTGTTTGTTAATTCTTCACGCAAAAACAATTGAACGGATCTGGATGAAAATGGACACAGAGATAGATAATAACCTGGATTAAAACATAGGATATGATTTTGACCCGTTAGTATACTCTCAAGGGATAATTTACGACATCCACGCGAGCAATACCGCGGGCCGAAGCTAGTAATGATACAGAAACAAGAAAAAGTTGTATCTAAAACTGGTAGTGACTGAAACATGTCATGAGGAAAGGTTAAAGTAAATATAATAATAATATCTTTATTTGCATAAAAAAGGTGCAGTTTTTTTTCTGTTTAAAAACGAATACGTTTAATGTGTACTTAATATTAATCTTATCATATTTACATTTAAAAACTAAATATTCATAATAATATGTATAATAATTAAGAGGCATCAAAAAATTCGTCCACAACGCTGTCAACAGGAAAAGTTCCCAAAAGGCTGGCAGTATTTAAAATTTCAAAAACATAAATGTAGTTTCAAATATTTTGCTTACGCAGTTCAACATGCAATAAAAAATACCCTAAAATAAGATTTACAAAACAATTCAAATATTTGCTATTGAGCTCATGTGGTAAAAAAGGTATTAATGAAAGACCAAAGAAACGATGGATGGATCGATGGATTGGATGGGATACGTACCAACGGCCAACCCGTCGATAAGTTAATAGATATACACCATCGTTTCATGATTCCCGCAAAAATAGGTACAGCATCAATCTATTATGTTATTTTGGACAAAACCACGTCTTCATTAGGTTTAAATAATTCTGCCTAACCTTTTCTCACCTAGTTGGGTTCAGCTTCCAGACTAACCGGATGCAGCTGAATACCCGTATTTTATATGGAGCGACGCCTATCTGACCTCAGCAACCCAGTACCTAACTGGCTGTCAGATTTTCGGGTCTGGCGACCCGTAACGACCATCAAATATGCACAAATGACAGCCAGGACCAACGGCATAACGTGCTTTCCGAGGCATAAGTCTCGGTATGTAAAATTGGTCATTGGTCACCCATCCACGGCCAACCCTGGCAAGCTTAGCTTAACCTGATGGATCGACCTGTGCGGCTTTTATTACTTAGCCACGAGCTAATTATTATTCAACGTCATTTTACTTTACTAGACATCAATATTGAAGCCGAAAAATCAAATCCCTTGATATGAGAAAATGTTGTTTACGAAAGAAAAATGGGTCCGATCAACGCAATTGATATCGATCGATGGTCGAAAAAACAAAATAATGGACTGTAGATGTATCTTTATTGAAATGATTGGTTTTTATTGAGTTTGGTAAACTTTTATCAAGCAAAACAGGAAAAGTGAGTCCTATAATATAATAAAGGGCTAGTTAAGCAACATGACAACTTTATTCAATTAAGGGCTGATTTTTCAATAGTCAGATAAGTTTTATTGGAAAAATAAATACGGCAGTTTGACATGTTTTGCATAGAAAATATGTCTTTCTTTCGTGTAGTTAGTGACTAACCTGGTGTCAGTTTTTATGCTGCCCATGGGCCTCTGACTTAGCTTCACATACTGTTGAGAAATATCTCTCAGTCATGCTGGTTTCCTCACGATGTTTTCCTTCACAGATTTTAATCAAATCATTTTTTTTTCAATATTTCAAATCGCCATTTTTATTCTTCAGATAAAAGTTATCAAGCAATTAAAAATTGGTCCTCAGTATCTTAATCACTGTCACAATAATTTCAAAGATTACTTTAATAAGTGCCATTAAACTTCAGTGATTGGCCCTTTGAGATCACACTCGTCACTTATAGGTAAGTTCGTTTGGCTTTCAAATTTCACCAATGAATCTGAACGCGATCAGCACATCTGAACCGCGTTCAAGACCTGTCAGTATTAATATTCCACAAAAAAATTATGACACAGACAACCCTTAAACGGTAAGCGGGATTGTCCGAAAGGATTACCGCTACCCTGGAACATAAAGGGCTAACGAAGGAACATGGATGGATTTAGTCAGTAAAAGTCTGACACTCCCTTCCGCTCCACCCAGAGTGGCAGAAGTCATGTGATGATTTCCCTACCTCAAAAAAAAGCCTTTGAACGGGGTTTACGTGATCGCGTCCAGTTTCATTCGTTCGTTCGGAAGCTTGTAATTGGACATCTTTTACACATTGAAGTGACCACATATTGAAATGAACCGTATTCACTGTAAGTTTTACTAAAAGTATTAAAACAAAATAAAATTGGTGGCATTGGACCTAAACATGTTATTTCGCTGCCTCACTCCGCTGTTTAATGCTTGTAAAAGAAACGGAACGCGTCAATACTGCATCGTGCGGTGTTAACGCTCATCCCGAAGCTATAGTAATGAATGAAGACTATGCTGCCTTTCTGAAGCTATGTTACAAACAAAAGTAATCCAGGAACTCAATACTAACATCATACATTGTAGTGCAGAAACCTTCTGAATTCAGGCAACGTTGCCAGTTTACGCCCGCCCCCTGAGCGAGGCAGACGCGCTGCTTCCATTTACGAATCGAATTTTCCCGCCGAATTTTTACCGCGCTTTTATTTTTATTTCGCATTTTAACGCCATATTTAGTGTTCTCTATTTGAATTATGTGAAGTTTTGAATTAGTGATGAAGAAAATGTGTTCGAATTTTTTTTTTGTGCGTGAATAGTGGAACGTGACTGTTTGAATGGATCCGTGGCTTATCAATGGCCATTCATAACAGGATGAGATTGTATAAATGAGGTTTCAGTGATTTTACAGTGTTACGGATTCTGTGTGAACAAAGAATATAGTTTGTTGTTTTGAGGTATAGCTGCAAAGATTATCTGACGGCTGACTGTGTTATCTTATTTATAATTTAGGGCTGATTGATGTCGCCATTAGGATTTCCGAAATACCTACACTTAAAAATCATGACGTTATATATGGAATAAGCTTGTTAGTATTGAACGTCCACTAATAGATTTAATTAAACTATTACGCACACAATAATGGTACAAAGTCGGACTTAATGCCCTAGGCATTCAATACTAGTCATCCAAGGGCGGTGAAGAGATTCGATGGCGGGTATTTTCATAAACAAAATAGAAAAAAAAAACATTGAGAGTTGTGAATAAAATAGGTACCGACATAAATAGGTTATACTATAAATACCTTATGATACACATACATATTTATGTTGTTTCAATTCTTGCGAATATTTGACGGTGTGGCTCCAGGCAAATTATAAGCGTAAACACGTGAATCTGTGGTTATCATGAACCAATCTAGTAGGAATAATAGGTACCTACCAGTATCGTCTCATATTAGTAAAAATACAATAAAAAGCAAAATGCCAATGAATTTCAACGAGCATGGCAAAAATGCCATAGAGCATGAATTATTGACTTCACAAGTGATCACTGTATGGCTGTATAACTAAATTACATTACGAAATGAGTGATATAAAATCAATGAGCGACTTTTTCGTTGGTGACAAATGACAATCTCATGGTACAGAGGCCAGCACATCAAGTAACCACAATCTGTCAGATTTCTTTGATAGTATTTCAACTTTATTGCAAAGATATAAGGTTCATTTTTAATTGAGAAAATTTGACAGGGATAGCTTGATGTGCTGGCGTCTGTACACGCGGACGAGCGACTGAACACGCCAGGTGGTCCCGCCACCCGCACACTTCGACCAAAAACTCGCCTTACTTTATGTCACTAATTTCGTAATGTAATTTAGGCTTTATACAGTCATACAGTAATCCTTAGGAAGTCTATAATTGGGTATTTGAAAGGGTAGTCAATAACATTACTTTTTATGAATTGTCAAAACGTGGAATTTGTATGAAATATAAAAATGTGACGTCACAGAATTTTAGAATCAAATGGAATACTTAATAGCATTAGGTAAATGCAATTTTACAATTATATCTTCGCAAATTATTTAATTTCTGTACGATGAAATTTTTAAAACGAGCGGTCTTTTTCTATGTGATTTCATTTTTTATTTTTGACCGTCTCAAATAGTCAATTAATGCTCTATACCATTTTTGCCATGCTCGTTGGTCCTTAATTGTTGGGGTCAATTAATAAGTCAAATTATACTATTGCGTGTTTGCTAGCTGACATAATACTTTAGTGGTGGTGATAGAAGAATCTAGTCATCTTGCATTGAAGATGCTTTCACGCTTGTATTCTCGAAGGAACAAGCAGAGGTGCACGCGCGCCTCAAAGAGATGTCAGCAGTATGGAAGAGGCTCTTTTGGGGCGAAAGCCTGCCAGGTCAGCGGGATTGTCCGAAAGGGTTACCGTTACCCTGGAACATAAAGAGCTAAGGAAGGAACATGGATGGGTTTTAGTCAGTGAGAGTCTAGCATTCCCTTCCACTCCACCCAGAGCGGGAGAAGTCAATTAATGACATGACTTTGATGATAACACACTGTTAAAAAAAAAAGTTGTATAGTATAAATATGTAGATCTACTTCTACCTCTTCTACGCCAAAGTTTTAGTCCCATGCCATAGGCATTTTATATACTAGCTTTTGGCAGCGGCTTCCTCTGCGTGAATGTAGGCAATTATCCCACGGGAACCGTACATTTTTCCGGGATAAAAAGCCTGTGTGCTTTTCCATACTATATTCTATCTCTGTACTAAATTTCATCCAGACCCGTTCAGTAGTATTTGCGTGAAATAGTAACAAACATCCAAACATCCAGACATCCTCACAAACTTTCACGTTTATAATACATATTAATAGGATTATGTGCAATCAAAGTAGTGCTATGAATTGGCAGCCTGCCACTTGCTACTAAATACTTCCATTGTATGTAAGCCAAGCATGGTTTTGTAAAGTTAATTTAGCAATAATCCAAGCGCTTAACCCATTAGATGTTCAACTATTAGAAGCCGTTTGCATATAAGAGCTCAACGATTTATACGGTTATATTTAATGTCGTTTCGAGAGAATTTTTCTTCTGAATCTATGGGGTTCATAAAACATTTAAGGGGTTTAAGAAAAAAATTAACGGTTATTAGTGACTAGCTTCTGCCCGCGACTTCGTCCGCGGAAAATTGCGATATACTGTTACTAACTGAAATAACTGTTTAGGCAGCACATGCAAATAATTCTGTTTTCGGAGGTATTTCTTTTCGACTTGCTTGACGAAAATTGCGATAGCTCGGCTAATATGTATGATATAAATATAATTTATAGCCTCAGGAATTATGTAGTTTTCTATCAGTGAAAAAAATTTTGAAATTGGATCATGAGTTCCGGAGATTACCCCCTACATACAAACTTACAAATTTTACCTCTTTATAATATTAGTATAGATAACATGATACAGCGAAAAAACCCACACAATAAATAAAAAGTTGGGGGGATTTTATTCGTCACTTCCACGTAAAACGGCCATCGCTCAGCATAATGCTGCGACCCTATGCAAGACAGCCCCAGCGCTGGTTTTTAGCGACAGCCAGCGTTAAAATGATCATTTCATACTTAGGTATTTCACAAACGACTAGAAATAATTTAAACTATATTCGAGATAATTTCTCAGTGAATAGCGGTGAGATTTTCTCTACATATTTATTTTGTACAGCCTATCCCAAAATGTCTAATGTTCCCAATTGAACATGAACCTTATTCTTTTGTAATAAAGTTGAAAATCTTTCAAAGATATTTGACAGGTTGGGGGTAGCTTGATGTGCTAGCGTCTACTAGTAATAGAGTGATGTGAGTCATGGCAATGGGTATTTGGCAGGGTAGTCAATAACGTTACTTTTAATGAATTGTCAAAACGCGGAATTTGTAGGCCTGTGTGTGATTTGTATGAAATATTAAAATGTGACGTCACACATTTTTGGAATCAAATGGAAAACAAAAAATCAAATCCAATTTTACAATTATATCGAGCGGTCTTTTTTCTATGTGATTTCATATTTTATTTTTGACCGTGTCATATAGTCGATTGGCGCGCCCTCTATAAACCTGTCCGTTTTTTATAATTAATCACAATCTAGCCTATAACACTAATAAGCAATTTTAATCTAACTTAATTTTGTACGTGTAATTATATTTGTCGGTAAATACATGATGCACAGGCATGATGTTCTGTTATACTATTTTGCTAACAATAACTATAATTCTAGTTTAATAACTGGCTATTATTTTTTAAATTACGAAGACATAACATAACCCTTTTGAATAATAAAACAGCAATCTTATCTTGAGCAATAAAAGTGAATGAAAATACTCCGGTTTGAAAATAACTAGGTGATTTATTAATGAAAAGAAGTTTGAGACTTTGATTTTTTTGTTATACTTATCTATGGTTTATCTATTACTATCTGTGGTTTAAATCACTCTTTGTTTCCCAAAGAGTAAGGCAGAGGTGTACCCATAATAGGAACACCCACGTTTTGCCAGTAATTTTGAAGACCCATGTAACAAGAAGCGACTCTTCGGACCGTTACTGAGAAATTCCTAATGAAAAAACTCAATAATACTTTGCCCAACCTAAAATGAACCTAGGACCTTATATGCCGGCGGCGACCTCCCGCGCCCGGCCCTAGTGCAAGCCATGGTCCGGGGCGAGAGGGAGTGGGAGGCAGTCACCTCCTTCTGCGAAAAAGTCATGCTCGCGAAGGAGGTGGCGGGATGGGAGAGAGAAAGGTCCTCCCGTCCCAGCCGCCGCAGGAGAGGCCCCGGGCGTCGGGAGCCACGTGACGACTCCCGGCCACCGTAGGCGCGGGCCTGCGGACGGTGAGTAATGGGTGACTCACCGTCCGACCAGCACCAGACCCGTGCCGGACGGCGCGTATATGTTCCACGCGCGCCTCAAAGAGATGTCAGCATATGAAAGGCCCCCTCAGGGCCAAGCCTGCCGGGTAAGCGGGATTGTCCGAAAGGGTTACCGCCACCCCGGAACATAAAGGGCTACGGAAGGAACATGGATGGGTTTTAGTCAGTAAACGTCTGACACCCTTCCGCTTCACCCAGAGCGGGAGCAGTCATTGGACGATTTCCCAGCCTTACAAAAAAAAAGGACGTTATATGCTCAGCAGTAGTGCTTGCGACCACTAGACATCTATGATTGTATTCGACCTTTGGCCTTATTTATTTGTTGCATTTTTTCACCCAACATCTGCCTAGCCTTTTCTCAACTAAGTTGGGGTCGGCTTCTAGTCTAACCGGATGCAGCTGAATACTGAACAGTATTTTACATGGAACGACTGCCTATCTGACCTCCACAACCCAGTAACTGGGCAATACGATACCCCTTGGTAAGACTGGCTGTCAGATTACCGGGCTTCTGACGACCACAAATGGCAGCCGGGATCAACGGCTTAATGTGCTTTCCGAGACACGGAGGAGTCTCGGTATGTAAAGATGGTCACCCATCCGCGGTCAACCCCGGCAAGCGTAGCTGAACCTGATGGATCGACCTGTGCGGCTGTTAGTACTTAGCCACGAGCTCCTCCTTAGCCACAAGCTCTTCATTTAGCATGTTTTCAACCAAAGGTATAAAATTTCGACACCTATCTAGGTATAGTAAGTAGGGTAATATTTATGCAGTATGAAAAGCAACCAATTTACTTCTTCCCTTTCTAGATATCTGAACAATATACATACATAAACAATACATACGACAGTAATTTTACGCAGAAAAACTTCGTTAAATAAGTGTCGTATTTTTTGATATATTAAAATAATTATAACATAATACCAGCCTAAAATGGTCCCTCTGTAGGGCAAAGGTCTGTCCTCATACAGTCAAGGCACGAGCATTGATCACCACGCTGGTTCAAAACGGGTTGGTTCTTCTTTTTTACGAGTGGTTAGTTTTTATGCTGCCCATGGACCTCTGACTTAGCTTAGGTTTATAAACATGGTGGAAGGGACATCGATGATTGATGATGATGATGTTCATGATTTTGAACCTCCCAGCGCTGTACATTTAACAGTATGGAACAGATTTTTTTTTAAATATTTCACTTGACTGTCCGAGGCGGCAAATGGCGTAATAATAAACTCATTTCGCAATTTTACGCGGGTCATAATGGCGTTTACGAGCAGGCCCTTGCCGTCCGCTCTGGCGGTCACCTGACTTACAAACTAACCTTAGTAAATATGTATATCTTGACTTATTTATTTGTTTATTATTATAACATAAAACGGCCAAGGTCAACTATATTAGTTAACTCGTTATATGCCAAAAGTTTTTCCATTGTGTCTACTGCGTGACAATCAATATTTGAATCACATTACATAAATGTAATAACTATGTATACAGCAATTCAACAGTCATTCGCTTATCTCACAGTACTCAAAACTTACTGGCAAGATCTTCTTCGATTCATCCGCGAACACATCACAGTCAGGCTTAGCATCCTGCCGGGTAAGTGGGATTGTCCGAAACGGTTACCGCTACCCCGGAACATAAAGGACTAAGGAAGGAACATGGATGGGTTTTAGTCAGACAGAGAGTCTGATACTCCTTTCCGCTCCACCCAGAGCGGGAGAAGTCCAGTGACTTCTCAATCATCCAGTGATGATTTCCCACCCTCAAAAAAAAAGGCTTAGCATCCAAGAGAGCGTTGAGCGCAGAAAGTGTGCGACGGATAGGAGACTTCGCTTAAGCGACGACGCGTCGTCGACGGTTCGAATTCGAGACACAGCGAACAATCTGTGGCTTCTGTTCGGCTTATGTCAATCCGAAAAACTATCAAAACTTCATTATTTTATTAGCTCATACGTAATCACATTTAACATTGAGAGCTACTTATTTAAGGCGAGTGCTCGTTTTTATGAGCTGATGGTAGACAAAGATAATTAAGGACTTACTTAGGTATATTTGGTATGCGACACACGTCTCGATCTTTTTGTTTCCACTTTCTTATCAGAGTGAGATAAGAATTTATCTTGATTAAAAGGTTTATAGTATCTATATTCGGAATATGACAACAAGGTTGTTTTGTAAGAGTATGGCTGTTACTAGCTGCCTATGGCGTACTGAGCCTCATATTTCAGAAAAAAAATCATCTCTTATTTCCAAAGAATAAAAAAGAACGTTCGAAAGAATTTGTTTTGAAATTTGAATTTGATATTTCAAAAACCTTTCTGTAGCTTTCGCTTACGTTTTAATACTCATCCTCATCTTTCCCTGCCGGGTAAGCGGGATTGTCCGAAAGGGTTACCGCTACCCCGAAACATAAAGCTCTAAGGAAGGTACATGGATGGGTTTTAGACAGCAAGAGTCTGACACTCCCTTCCGCTCCACCCAGAGAGGGAGGAGTCATTTGATGATTTCCCACCCTCAAATAAAAAAAAATATTCGTCATCTTTCAGAAACACAAAGGGAAGAATCCCTTACTTAATCCCTTTTGGGGGGTGAATTAAAAAAAAACCTTCTACACTTGTCACTTACATTTTAGAAGGCACTTGTGGATTCTGGGACCAACAGTTTAGACAGCGCCGTTGCTGACGCAGACGGACCGAATGGCTGCGTCAGTAAACGGTATTAGCGTTACCGAATCTTTAGCAAATAAAATAGAATATTATGATATTAATAGGTTTTTTATGTTATTTTTGACATTGACACGCTAAGAAGAAGTTAGTGCGTTGTATGTCATTGAATATTTAAGGATTTAAATTAAGGTGAAAGCGCTAGGGTAACCCGCGAAATTCATTTTTTTTTTGCAATTTGCAGTATTTGGTTTTACGAACTTTTTTTAAGTGGCCATGGTTTTTCGGTCATATAACAAAAAAGTAACATAGAAAGATGATAAGGTCTTCCCTTGGGGGTAGGCAGAAAGTACAAAACCCCATCTGATATTCATAAATGAATAGATAGAAATAGAAGCCCAGCAATCATAAAACCGGAGACACTGAGTGCCCTGCTAGAAAATTAGCAGAAAATCGTTACATTAATTCGATTGATTATGAGGGCACCTAGTGCCTGAGTCACTTCAAGCTCAAGGTTGGACTTCCGTGTTACGCTGCACTGTCCTACTAACACTCGGACTATCGCTGTCGAAGGAAAAATTACAGTCGTCTGCTTTTATAAACAACGCGCGTGTATATTTTGTGCAACATACATTCAGTCAAAAAAGTATCGGGAATGGATGATTTGTTTATGGTTCCTAATTCAAATTTTTGGTTTTTTTGTAGTTGTTAGATTGGCACAACTGTTTTCCATTTTGGCGCGGAGTTTGAGTTGCATCTGTTATTTATATTAAATACAGTGCTGGTTTTAGTAATATCATATATAGTGTGTATTGCGAATTTCATAATGGACAAAAATATCGAACAAAGAGTTTGTCTTAAATTTTGCATCGCCAATGGAATTTCGTGTTCGGAGTCACTGAAAATGTTACAGAAGGCTTACGGTGAATCGACTTTATCAAAAACTCGTGCTTATGAGTGGTTCAAAGCGTTCAAAAGCGGTCGAGATGTGATGGAAGATTTGCCTCGCTCTGGTAGGCCGTCAACGTCTGCAACTGAAGTTAACATCGCAAAAGTGAAGAAAATAGTGACTGAAAATCCCCATTCAACTCTGAGAGAGATAGCGCCGAACTTTCTGTATCTCACGAGTCGATCCGTACCATTTTAACTAATCATTTGGGTATGAAACATGTTGCTGCTCGGCTAGTCCCAAAAGATCTGAATTTTCTCCAAAAACTCAATCGCATGAAAGTCGCTGAGGACATGCTAGAACGAGTCAGTTCGGACCCAACATTCATGAAACGCATTGTTACTGGTGACGAGACGTGGGTTTACGAGTTTGACATGCAAACTAGTCAACAAGCTTCGGAGTGGCGCCTTCCAACTGAACCGAAACCGAAAAAGGGGAATCCGCGGCGAGAACTGAACTCAATTCCGGAAGCAGCGTTTAAAAAATGTTTTGATGAATGGATTATTCGTTGGCGCAAGTGTATCGTTTCTAAAGGAGCATACTTTGAAGGTGATAAAATAAATTTGGATGAATAACAGACATTTTGTGTATTATTGATCTTTTCCCGGTACTTTCTTGACAGAGTAGTACACTCCAACCTAGTTTAAGTTTGTGTAGATCATTTTAATTTAGATACCTAATTAATTTTTAATTTTTGTCACTATTTATTTTACTTGTTATACTTATTAAATATTGCTAAGAATCCAATTTTCCTTCGAGGAATAATATTACAATAAGCATTTTTTTACCGCCTGCGACACAGGTATATCCTAGTGCAGGCATATTTTTTACATTATGTTACCAATTGTTTTTTTTAGTTTTTATTTTTGTATTCTGCCACTTTACTTTTTTGAATAAATTATTATTATTATTATTATATTATTATAAATACGCCCAAGTAAATACTGAAAGCAATTTTTGTGGTTTTGTAATTATAATGTTAATGTTTTGAATGTTGGAAGTATCGTAAAACACGTTGCTCACAATATTTTCCGATGTAACGAGTTTATTATACTTAGCAGTGTATAATAAGATAGGAAAAATCCAATTACGTACACACCTTGAACATAATATGCATTTCAATGTATTCACAATCTTTTTTTATATAATCAAGTACGAGTACATATGCACCGTACTCAGGCGTTAATGTGACATATCGGGTATTAGAAAGAGACACTAGTATGAGTGAAGGAGACGGCGCTCTCCAAAGCCGATTTTTAGGGTTCCGTTGTCAATTGACGAAAAAGAAACGCTTATGATTTAGTCATGTCTGTTTGTCCATCCGGATGTGACACAATCATTTTATACGGAGACTGGTGTTACTATGTCGATGACAATTGGAAAAGAGATGTATTCTGTGCACCGCTAAACCTTTTTGTAGAATTATCACAAAAATTTGTAATTTTCTGGCATAAATATAACTTATAGAAGAAAAAAAATCAATACACATAAGTCATAAGTGTGGGGATTGTTGGATCCGGTGATTAGTATTTATATGTATACTATGATGTTTCTATGTGATTTTATTTTTGTGATCGAGAAAATCAAAACTGAGTTAAAATTTTCATCCCAACTACGGAACCCTTCACCGTACGTGGTCCGACACGCACGTAACCGGTTTTGTTTTCTAAAACGCGGTTTGTTAAATTTACGGTCGGGTAGTGTGTGTGTCCCCCTTTATAGTAGTTCTATTCTATTCGTCAGTCAATAGTGCCAACCTTCCAGTATTTAATTAAAAACTATACAATGGAACGTTGTCTGTATTCTATAAGAGCGTTCTAGCGAGAGGATACAAAGAGATTGGCCGAAAGATTACTGTCCACTAATGAAATGTTTTTGTTTGAAAATAGAACTAAAATAATAGGGAGGATGCCAATTAAAAAAGAAATTCTATTTTGTCCGTCAGTCACAAATAATATACACAGGAGCTCGTGGCTAAATAATAACAGCCGCACGGATCGATCCATCAGGTTAAGCTAAGCTTGCCGGGATTGGTCTGTGGATGGGTGACCATTTTTACATATCGAGACTCCTCCGTGCCTCGGAAAGCACGTTACGCCGTTGGTCCCGGCTGTCATTCGTGGATCTTTGACAGTCGGTACGGGTAGTCAGAAGCCCGAAAGTCTGACAGCTAGTCTTACCAAGGGGCATCGTATTACCCAGTAACTACTGGGTCATCAATAGTCAATCCACGTAAAATACTGGTATTCAGTTGCATCCGGGACTGGAACCCAACATAGTTAGGAATAGGCTAGGCAGAAAGAGTGTCACAAATAATACAAACAATATTGCTTACCTACATACGTATCATTTTGGTTATCATATTAAAGTTATTTAACATTGACGCGGGTTTTACATAAAGACACAGAACATATTAATAAAGCAAGGAAGAAAAAAAAATCAACAACAAGACTATTGTGCTGATTTCCTGAAAACGCGAGACTCGGTCCGTGCTTTCATGTATGTATTTGGTTCCTTTCCTCGTGTAAGGATTTAATAAAAATATAAAAAAATAAGACTGGCTGGCATAAGGTTGGCTACACGGACCGCACTGATGACGTAAGCCCGCTGGGTTTTGGCGGCAATTGTTTTTGGGCGGCATTGAAAAAGCTGAGGTGGCGAGAAAAATACATTTTAGTTCACAATAAGCTTAGTTTTCAATACCGCAATAAGTTTTGTAGTTGTGTGATTATCTCGCCAATAAGTTTGGTGATCTGCGGGTCGATTCTGTAAAAATCTCACCGTGAGAACTTAAGTGACGTGAGCTGTCATTCCACCTAATGCTTAGGGACTGACGCTATTGACAGCTCACTTCATACTAACTTCACCTTCATATTCACGGCGAGATTTTTACAGAATAGCACTACTTATTGTTAGTTGTTTCACTTTCAATAAACATATTTTGGGTACAACTGGTTTGTGTTTTATATCTGAGGTTCCTTATACTCGTTAGATCCAAATCCGAGTAAGTATGTACAGAGGCCATATAATTACCACAATCTGTCAAATTTCTTTGATAGTATTTCAACTCTATTGCAAAGACATAAGGTTCATTTTTAATTGAGAAAATTTGACAGTTAGGGATAGCTTGATGTGCTGGCGTCTGTACTAAGCTTCTTGGGAGTTTGCACAGTTCTATAGAACGCCGCATACACGCTGCCGGCTTTTGTTTTTATAAATCCAATAGTTTTAGCTTTTGTTCGCGATATCGTCTACACGAATCTTATCCTTACTAACACTATTCTTGACTATTTTACAAGAAAAAATAATTCCAAAGAAATGCAGCAGAATTGTCGTATGTCGCTGGCTTAAAGTCGAGTTTATCCTGTTAAATGTATCGCTAGTTCTCTCTAGCTATCGCAAAATGTTTTAAGCCTCATATTTCACCCTTTAAAATATGGCTTGATAGATTTGAAAATTGTCGGCAGAGACGAGAGCGTCGTAGTAAAATAAATCAAATATGTGACAGCGCAGCATGTGGCGCCGCCTAGTGTCGTTACGAAGTACTAAACGAACGAGCAACTTCCAAAGTATCTCCGTCGAAGATGGCGCGACGCCTCCAATGATGTTTGTGAATGAAAGAAAGTTCAAGGGTTTCACTATATTCGGGTTTTCAGCCGAACAAATATTAAGATTTTACATTTTTTTTTACACAAAGCGTCATATGTTTTCCTCGTTTGGTTTTGTGGAAATAAAGACGACTATAAATCAAAATAAAAATCTTATTATCATTCTTGGTTAGCAATAAAGAATTAATTTAAGAAATTAAAAACTTAATAAAATTTTAATTTTGCGGGCTACCCTAGCGCTTCCCCTTAATCGACACTCGTTATAATTAATATCCTAAAGTCAATTATGTCAAAAACATGAACATTTTTAATTGTTTTGCTTTCCCCTAAGGGAATGAAAAACTCGGTGTAACAACGTTTTAACTTAAGTAGGTATTTCATTAGCAACGCTCATGTCTCCTTCCAAATTAAAAAGAAAATTATACTAACGGGAACACAGAACAAACCTTCAAAATTAGGTACGATAGCACGGATGTAGGCAATTAGTTTCGCTTCAGATAACTCGGGAACCCAAAACTCCCGCTCAGGTTACGTACAGTCAACTAAATTGACAATTATGCAGGCACCCAAATACTGCTAACCCTTTTTTTTTAAGATTGAAAATCATCAAACGACTCCTCCCGCTTTGGGGTCTACTCCCTAAATCCGTCAACGAAGCAACGGGCCCGTCCGACAGTAGTCCGATACGTTGTAGCGAACCCTACTCCCTAACAATTTCGGGTTCATCAGAACAAAACGGAATCATAGACAACTTAAAGACTATATTCGTGAACGAAAGATGCATGACAATAATCTGAAAAGAGTTGCGCTATTTTACCGGTCGCTTACCGGCTTACTTATTTTGTGTTTTCGAAGCTTAATAAACAAAAAAAAATATTTTTGTTGTAGGAAAATGACGGAGCGGAAGAGAGTGTCAGACTCTTCTTTAACATTTGCTTACTAGCTAACCCATCCGTGTTCGCGGCAGCGGGAACCCTTTCTGACAATCCCGCTGACCCGGCAATCAGATCGCTCTTTTTCCAGTCACCTTTTAAAGGGTTTCGGCTCCTTTGTTTGTCAATTTGTCTTATTTCTTTGATAGATTTAGAATTTTAGTACAAAAGTATAAGGTTCATGTTCAATTGAGAAAATATGACAGTGACAAACTTGATCTGCAGTATTTTTTTACTTGCCTGCACACCAAATTCTTTTGTCGACTATACCTGCAGCTATAAAATTGTATTTCCACATTGCATTCCAACTCTATTGCAACCGATCCACTGCGTCAGTTCGTAACGAAATGTTAGTGCATTTTGGGTTGGTTCACATCTGACGGAAGATGCGTCGAGCGTATCAGTTGGTTAGGTTATCAGTATTTTGTCTGTGGTCCATCCATTGTCCATGGCCGAGATACTAATTGTCAATGGTTTTAATGTTTCCGAATATAAGGTTTTAAGCTGCTTTGCGCGGGTGTATTTAATGACTTTTTAGTTTCTTTTTAGAAATGTGCATTTTGTTGCAGAAGAAACATTTTTTCTGTCTTTCTTATCATTGGTCGCGTCTATTCGGTCAAATAGTTTGTTTTCATATCTAACGGAAAATGCGTCGGGCGAAACTTCGTTTTGCCACATTATTAAGCGTCTATTCAGTTTCTGCATTCAGAATCTATAGAGCGGTTGTGTTGTGTGATAATTCATTCTAAAATGAAGCCCATCGAAATAATAATATCTCAAAATACACGTGGCGCGACATTGCCGCTCTTACGTCTCGGCCGATAATGCGTTGACGGAAACGGAACAGACGCTGTACGCTCGACGCACTAACGCATCATCGGTTAAGTGTGAAAGGTTGAATGTTTTCTAATATAATTGTCTGTTCTGGCGTTACGGGCCGAAACACATAACCGCGTTGCGGCGCCGCGCCGCTAAAATTGGCAGTGGCGTCAGCGCCGATTCTAGCGGTGCGGCGCCGCACCGCGGCTCAAATTCCTGCGTTATGACGTCATATTTGTTGACAATGATGCGATCTGCGAACCGCGGACTGCCTCATCCTCACAAATACACTCCGATCCATAAAACTAACAACGTACAATAAATTCACAATTTACCCTGGACGAAACGACAGGTACTTCCTATGGTATACAAAACGAAGAGTTTGTTTTTTCTTGAATTAATAATCATTGTATTTTAGAAAGACCAATAAACTAAAGTATTCTTAAAGTAAGTAATTAAGTATAATGCTAATAACTTAATTTGATTCCTAATACCTACCAAAAATATTAATAAAAAACCGGCCAAGTGCGAGTCAGACTCGCGCACCGAGGGTTCCGTACAAACCTGTAGGTATATAAGTAAAAGTTATGGTATTTTTATTGCTAAATGATCGGCCAAAATCTATTTTTTTATTTTTTTTTGTTAATCGCATAACAACGTTTGCTGGGTCAGCAAGTCTAATATATAAAATTCTCGTGTTGCGGTGTTTGTTTCCAAACTCCTCCGAAACGGCTGAACCGATTTGCATGAAATTTTGTGTGCATATCGGGTAGGTCTGAGAATCGGCCAACATCTGTTTTTTTTTTTAATCGCTGAACAACGTTTGCTGGGTCAGCTAGTAAGTTTATGATTATTAAAAAAAATATACTATGTGATGTAACTAAAAATTTAAGATTTTCGGAATTTTTCCTATATGTGTACTTTATAACGTTGCTTCATGCCAAATTTCAAGATTCCAGGTCGTCTGGAAGTATCCTTTAGGTTTTGATTCCCTTGCGAGTAGTTGCGAGTTTCAAAATATGCGGCTTTAATTGCTGTATCTTTTGATTGCGTTGACGTAGAAGTTTGATTTTGTTACAGCTTAAAGATATTATAGACTTGAGTATTTGTTAAGAATTTCAATATAATACCACTACGCGTTCATGAGTAAAGGGGTAATAAGTTTAAAATTATTAAAAATATTTTTATTATATGATGTAACTAAAAATTTATGCTTTTCGCAATTTTTCCTTTATCTGTGTTATAAGACGTTGCTTCGTACCAAATTTCAAGATTCTGAGTTCACGGGAAGTACCCTGTAGGTTTTGATTCCCTTGCGAGTGTCGAAAATTTGCGGCATAAACGGGAGTATCTTTTGATCGCGTTGACTTAGAAGTTTGATTTTTTCACAGCTCCAAGAGACCATAGACTTGAGTATTTGATATGAATTTCAGCTTGATACCTCCACGCGTTCCTGAGAAAAAAGGTCTTGACAGACAGACAGACAGACAGACAGACGGACAACAAAGTGATCCTATAAGGGTTCCGTTTTTACCTTTTGAGGTACGGAACCCTAAAAACGTATTTGTTTTACTTTACCTTACAGTTAAGCCCAACATGTCCTTTTATATTTATTTTCTGTATATGTTGATAATCCGCTTATAGCTCTTTAAATGATGATACACTCATTCTAAAGTAGGCGAAAAAAAACTAATCGCCTATCTTTAATGTTTTCTATTTCAATACTCAATTGTTTAATGCGTTCCATATGTTACAAAGACGGTATTAGAAAATAAAAATATCATTAAGGACCCAGTCGAGCTCAGCAACATTAGGAGAGAGGAAGAGGGCTTAGTAGTAGGTACTTAGTTCTATAGTATTATTATAAATTTATAGATGTATTTAATCTGGTGTATAATTATGAATATCTATATATCATTAATTAGATATTATGTGTATATATATAGGTATAGTACATTATATTAGTTTTTTTTTAATGAATTGTAAAATAATCTGAACAATTATTTTGAAATTATAAAATTATATTATTGTTTATGTATGTTTCGAGAAAAGTTCTCGCCATCGGTATTAAATAATCATATTAAATAGATGTATCCAGTATCTTCTTTGTCGTATATTTAAAACAGAGTAATGTTTTCTTAATAACAAATAATATCCATGGCAGAGACACGTCTATCCACAATCAAAAATCACGAGGAACTGGTTACCCTACCATACGACGGTAAAACTCTCTTTCTCGCGACGCCGCAACGCCGCAACGCAAACTGCCGCTTTTAGCGTTGCGGCGTCTCAACGCGGTTATGTGTTTCGGCCCTACGCGACCGATAATACGTGACGCATCTTCCGTCAGATGTAAACCGATCCTTAGGTGTAGCAACTTCATTGTAAGTATTTGTTGCGGGTCTGGGTGTTCTCCTATCTATAATATGTATATATTTACAAAAAAATATATAAGTAGTTTATCAGCGATCTCGTTACCATAACACAATCATTAGGTTGCGTAGCTTGGCTTGGGACTATATGCCGTTGTGTGAAATGTCCAAGAATATTATTATTATTGTAGCTAAATGATGTTAGGTTTATAGCATCATGACTGCCTGTGAGATTCAAGAATTGGATTCATAACATCTCGCCTTGTAACCACGAAGGGTTGGGCAGAGATGTACCACAATACACCCACATTTCGCCAGTTATGTTTAAGTCCTCTGTAATAGGGGGCGAACCTATTGCAAATTATAGTTCAATTTATGATTATCTTGACAAGCCATTTCCAATTCGGTTTTACCTGATTTCCAAACTTTCTAGGTCACTTGCCATGCTTATCAATATCGGATCAGGCGGCGGTATTATTACGCAGGAATTTATTGTACCGAAATCGCTGGACATTATTTATTTACTCTTTAGTGTTATTAGTGTAACAAGGTCATCTTTCTTAGTAGCAGGATCAATGGTGGCCCAGTAGTAACGGACCCTAAGCTTCACATGCTGAGAAATATCTCTCAGGCATGCAGGTTTCCTTCACCGTTTTAAAAGAAGTCCATGGACAGCATAAAACTCTGACATCAGGTTATTCACTAACCACACAAAGAAAGAAACAGACCCTAGGTCATTGACCCGGGTAACTGCTATCAACCGGGCACAAAGTCATACTCCGGGCTGCTCCGGGAATTTCAGATTTAAAAGACTATATTCTATCTTTGTGCTAAGTTTCATTCAGATCCGTTATGTAGTTGTGAGTTTATTCGTTACAAACATTCATACATACAAATCTTACCTCTTTATAATATTAGTGTAGATTTCATAGAAACTGTGCAAACAATGAAAGAACGCCTAACAAAATATGCTCTTTGTCTTTAAACCATTCTTTACAGCAAAGCATTTCGCTTAACAATACAAATCACTAAATACTGCCGCTCTCATTTCACGTTCTCCTCGCAATTCCAGCGCTCCTGTAATTCGATCATTCGCATCATTAGCGACCTCCAGGGATCCGTGTTCAGGGCATGCGTGGGTTAAACGTCTAACAACTTGCCCGATGCACGCCAATGACTGCTTATACTGGGAATCGCAAATCAATTTAGAGTTCGCGTGTTGGTTGTGCAAAGAATATTGTAAGCTGTTCCATTCGATTTTCTTTTGTTTATTTTTGCTGTATCTATGATTGAACTCGTCCGATAGAGTTAAACTAGGGTTTTCTAAGACTGCGGTGAATTCCACACAGGATCCTCAAATTACTGCAATTCAGCCTATCTCAGTTCACTGCTGATCTGGCCAAAGAGCTCTCCTACGCTGCGCCACAACACCCTGCCCCAAGCCTTCCGCATCCAGCCTGTCCCAGCCACCTTCTTAAGGTCATAGGTCCGTGTAGCTGTGAGGTGTCCCACAGTACACTTGCCGATACGTGGTCTTTACTCCATGACTGACTGCTCCACTGGCCATCGGTCCTTCGACAAACATCACCAACTCTCATTGCATCTTGGTTACTCTTTAAGCTATGACAGTAACTCCGATGCTTTTTCGGATCATTTCACTCCTGATTTTATCCTTCAAAGAGACTTCGAGCATAGCCCGTTCCATAACCACCTAGTGACGTCTCTGAAACATTCAGGGAAATAGGCGTGATGTTCTTCATTCTTCTGCCCTCATCCAAATTTATTTGGGGTCGGCGCAACATGTCTTTTCTCCATATTTCTCTATTAGTCGCCATTTTGCAGTTATGTTATGTTTTACTAGTTGTAAACCGCGTGCCTTAACTTTGTAAAACCTTTGCTCAAAAAAACTTAACTTTACCGATTTGACTTATAGACGTAATAATCTAAATATAGCCCGAAACGTTAAGTTATGTCGAGGCGTCTAGCCGATCAGTTTGACCTACATACTGCGGAATGTTACCTCCCCGCCCGCCGCAACCTCTATTCAAACTATAGAATAGAATAGAATACTGTTTATTATGCACACCATAAAAATTTAAGATACAAATGAGCATTTTACAAGGTGACACAATGGGCACAATTATATGCTACAGGGGGCCTTTACAAGTGACAATCGCTCCGTGTCAATTCGATTTCGAAAATTGTTGATCGGACAATAAAATTCGTTAAGTATCCCAGCGATTCGGATTGTCGTGTAAAATGGTCACTTTCTTTATTAAGGTTGATGTTCCAGGGTAGCCCGCGAAATTCAAATTTTCTTAAGTTTTTTGCAATTTGCAGGCCAGTGATAGGTTGTATGTATAAGGTTCCGGAATGACTTTGACCTTGTAAAAAGTCATTTTTACACCTTTATGAGCTCGGAGGGTTGTATTAATGATTTTGATGATTATAATTCTGTAACTACATACGTCTTACAGCCGCGAATCAAATGTTCATCAACATACAACCTATCACTGGCCTGCAAATTGCAAAAAACTTAAGAAAATTTGAATTTCGCGGGCTGGTTGGAGGATTCACCTTAAGGAGGACGCGCTGCGGTAGCCAGTGAAATTACAATTTTCATTGAAGTTTTGCACTTTGCAGGTCACTGTCTGTAGGTATGTTGATCAAAAGATGATTTGCGGCCGATGCGGGCGATGAAGCGCGCATTTACAGAATTACAATCACTAAACGAATCAATACTACTCCCTAAGTTAGAATTGCTCTCAAATGTCATGATTTCATGAAATTGTCATTACGCAGGGTTATATGAACTAAAAGGGTTGTATCGACAATTTGAATCATCTTTGGTTGACATAAAATCTTATACAAAATATTTTAAAGGAATAACGGTGGAGTTTCTTGCCCCTCTCCATACAAACTACCTTTTGGAAGAGGCAACTAGAATTTTTTTTTTTTTTTTCGTTTTGACGTTCGAAAGTGCCTTTCTTGTGCCTATTTGAAATAAATGATTTGACTTTGACTTTATAATGACTCGCAAATTGTAAAAAACGTAAGAAAATTTGAATTTCGCGGCGTCCTGGTGCTTTTTCCTTTAGGAAATGCTGAAAAAATCAAGAAGTTTTTTCTTTTATTGACACTTCTATACAGAAAGAACGTCACTGAATTCTAGACTATGTACGCAGTTAAATTTTTCTTGTTATTCTTGTTCAACTTTGCTCTACGGGCTTACTTAGTACCTACTTAATAATTAATTATAAAGGTAAATTTTTACTGTTTTAAGTGGTATGTCTAAGCATCTCGTAATTCTTAAGAAAGACTTAAATGTACGGTCGCTTTACCCTTAATCTTAAATTAACGGATCATGTTCGAAACATAACCTAAATCAAATAATTTACCTTATTTAGAGCAGATTTTTCAATCGCCTGAAAACTGTTTTATAAAAGTATTTTTATACTTTACTTAAGGTTCGACATATTTTCTATTCAAAAGCTGTAAAACTACCATTTTATACGACCAATGAAACTTATCTGACTATTGAAAAATCAGCCCTTAAAGTTATATGTAAGATCTAAAAATAAGATCCACCTAGTAATATTATCTCTAGCTTTCAAACCCGCGCTAGAAACATGAAAGTTTTGATTCCACAAAAAGCCCAAATGATCCTACTCGTACGTGCTAACTGGGTCTTAAATTTATTCAGAAGTTACAACATAAATACTTTTGACCAAGCCGCCTTTAGTTAAAAGGCGGCTTGGTCAAAAGTAGAAAGTTACGAAAGGAGATTGTTCTACGCCCATACATTGATCGCCCTGGAGCCAACAGCATAGAAAAAAATCATATTCTATTTGTAAATTGCCCTTAGTAGCCCATAAGAGTGAGGACACGGTAGAGCACACGGTGCAAACCTGCCCCGCTTGGGCGGAGCACCGCCGTGTCCTCGTAGAGGCGATCGGCGGCGGCGACCTCTCGCGCCCGGCCCTGGTGCAAGCCATGGTCCGGGGCGAGAGGGAGTGGGAGGCAGTCACCTCCTTCTGCGAAAAAGTTATGCTCGCGAAGGAGGTGGCGGGATGGGAGAGAGAAAGGTCCTCCCGTCCCAGCCGCCGCGGGAGACGCTCCGGGCGTCGGGAGCCACGTGACGACTCCCGGCCACCGCAGGCGCGGGCCTGCGGACGGTGAGTAATGGGTGACTCACCGTCCGATCAGCACCAGACCCGTGCCGTACGGCGCGTATATGTTCCACGCGCGCCTCAAAGAGATGTCAGCATATGAAGGGGCCCCTCAGGGCCAAGCCTGCCGGGTAAGCGGGATTGTCCGAAAGGGTTACCGCTACCCCGGAACATAAAGGGCTACGGAAGGAACATGGATGGGTTTTAGTCAGTAAGAGTCTGACACTCCCTTCCGCTCCACCCAGAGCGGGAGCAGTCATTGGATGATTTCCCAGCCTTAAAAAAAAAAAAAAAAAAAGTAGCCCATAAGAACAAAGTTTCTTGACGGACACTTTAGAGAACAAATTTATTTTAAAAAAAGGGAACAGATTTTGAGGTTATTTGTAATAAAAGAAAACTTAAGTAATTCCTTCTAAAACCTTCTATTTCTGGTTTCTACAAAGCATTAAACTTCAAATACAATAAAATATTACTGTAAATACAGTTGTATTACAAACAGAAACAAAATCAAAAACGCCAAAAGAAATCTCCAAATACAACACAACCACAGCCAGCACGTGAGACTCGGTGAGACGAACCGACTGACGTAGTGACGTAGAGAATAGAGATGTTCTCTCGAAGATCAATCATTGTATATCGATTATCAATGACCACCTATTTAAACTGTGGTTTTAATTTAGTAGATCAATATGTCAAATGTAAATTAATTTGTTCCGTTTCAAACATAAACACGTTGTTGCTATGATTCTACTTCAATTAAATTAATGCTAATATAAATTTTTTGTTCCCAACGAACCATGTGAAACGTTTTAGTTTGCGACATTTAAAATAGAGTTTAAGTACTTAAAAAGTAAAAATATGGCTATTGAAGTCGTGGAATCGTTATGAGAACAATTCACTAGAGTTGCGTCGTAAATGACATTTCAATCGTTGAATGAGAGATTTTCTGACAAGTGAAAAAACATAGTTCAATAGATGGCGTTGGTAAAAAATACGTCTTTGTTTTACTGGCTACTGATAAAAGCAATAAGATCCGTTAATAAGAAAGCTTATTTGATGTCAAAAACCAGAGACAGTGACGTATTTTTTACCAACGCCTCTTTTGAACTAATATTTTCTCACTTGTCAGAAAATCCCTCATTCGACTAGTAAGTACATTTTGTGAGGTTGTTTTATTCATTATATTTTCATCATAATCATGCTAGGCCATATTCATCATAAGTTCCATTAAAAATGTTTACGGAACTAATTCCATGAAATAAATACGAGTATGCATGAAAAACTTTTATGTTGCACATTTTCAATGTTTTGGTTTTGAAGTGATAAATATCTAAAATCCATTATTTATCACTAGATATTATGTAATATGTCGTAACGTCGATATCGATATTTATGTAATATGAGCGAGAGCGACACTGTCAAATCGTTTGTGACATTCACGTTGACAATTCCATGAAAGATGGCGAGTTTAGTTGGTAATAAAATCAATGAGGTCACTTTTAAAAACCTATTAAGAATTAAACAGTGTCCGCTTAAATTTATTATTTTCAAAAAGCATATTAAAATACAATTAAAATTAACGTACACGTCAAATGTTTGTTGGTTATAGGGCGGTCTAGAACAATCTCCTTTATGATTTTTGAAATCATAATTTACTGTTAATTATAGTTTTACGTTATATTTTTCCTGGGTTGATACTCTGCATAAAATGGCATACACTCGAGGTCATTATATATCGTTAATTGTTCACTAAAGATTGCTAATGCCGCCATCTTGGTTTGTTAATATGTACAATTACTGTGACAATTTCACAAATTTTTAAAAACAACGCTTCCCTATCAAAGTCAATCAGGCACCAAACGTTCTTTGAAAAATCGTGGGCTTGGCCTGGCGCGATCTGGCCTGTGAGGCTGCGGTGCTACGGCTCGGTGACAAGCCGTGCCAGGCGTTACTACGTATGTTGAGGCCTGTCACGGCCCGTGCCGAAAATTCCAACGACGGGCCACCACCGGTCTCATCAGATGCGCAGTTCCCACGGCATATCTATACAGTACTTTCAGAAATTCTAGCAACATTTATTATCTTTCATGTTATCGCTTGCTTAAAAATCGGTGAAGGAAAACATCGTGAAACCAGCATGTCTGAGAGATATTTCTTAAAAGCATGTGAAGCTAAGTCAGAGGCCCATGGGCAACATAAAAATTCAGACACCAGGATGGTCCCTAATCACACGAAAAGAAGAAGAAGATCTTTCATGTTGGCAATCTCTTAAAGTGACCTAATGTTGCCAGCTGAATATTTCAAAAGCATTTCAATTAAAGATAGTGTTGCCTCTGAAAAATAAATGTGCAATTTCTTTTGTTAGGGCTGTATTTTTCTCCCAAACCCTAAAGTGGGAAACATGAAAGTGTCTTGAAATAAATTTCACTCTCGAGGTTAGGACCCGCCATAAATCGTTTAGAGCTGAATGTTTTAGGTTTCAGTTCATAATTGTTGTGAAAAGTCATTAAAGTCTAGTTCTGTAGGTATCATTTTTAGAGCCCCATCCTTTTTCAATCATCTTCAAAAAAGGAAGTTCTATGTTCGCCTGGACCCGTTTATTTTTTGTGTATGTCAACTTAACACATACTACATTGTAAGTTATTAACACATAGTATTTTTTTAATATAAATGGCATCTTGCAGTTCAAACTAGGAGGTTGTCTACTGCTAAACTAGACTTGCCTGAGGATGCTTTAATAAATTGGGGCCTCCAGCCAAGGCTTAAAAAAAAGACTTACAAACTAAGCGACTACACGCTAAGGGCAACCCATTTTTTTTTTTTTTTTTAGGCTGGGAAATCATCCAATGACTGCTCCCGCTCTGGGTGGAGCGGAAGGGATTGCCAGACTCTTACTGACTAAAACCCATCCATGTTCCTTCCGTAGCCCTTTATGTTCCGGGGTAGCGGTAACCCTTTCGGACAATCCCGCTTACCCGGCAGGCTTGGCCCTGAGGGGCCCCTTCATATGCTGACATCTCTTTGAGGCGCGCGTGGAACATATACGCGCCGTACGGCACGGGTCTGGTGCTGATCGGACGGTGAGTCACCCATTACCTACTCACCGTCCGCAGGCCCGCGCCTACGGTGGCCGGGAGTCGTCACGTGGCTCCCGACGCCCGGGACGTCTCCTGCGGTGGCTGGGACGGGAGGACCTTTCTCTCTCCCATCCCGACACCTCCTTCGCGAGCATGACTTTTTCGCAGAAGGAGGTGACTGCCTCCCACTCCCTCTCGCCCCGGACCATGGCTTGCACCAGGGCCGGGCGCGAGAGGTCACCGCCGCCGATCGCCTCTACGAGGACACGGCGGTGCTCTGCCCATGCGGGGCAGGTTTGTACCGTGTGCTCTACCGTGTCCTCTGGGCGATCCTCGCAGTGGTGACACCCGGGCGTTTCCTCCCGCCTGATGATGTGCAGGAACCTCCCGAAACATCCATGTCCGGTGAGGACCTGCGTCAGGCGGTAGGTGAGAGCGCCGTGACGCCTCTCTAGCCACTCCTCAAAGAGGGGCCTTACCGCCACTATCGTGGCGTGCCCTGCGCTGGGTTGCGACAGTCGCTGCTTCCAGGCCGCCATGAGATCGCGCCGGAGGTCCGTCCGCTCCGCCGCAATTTGCTGCGGAAACGGAGTTTCCCCCCGGCTTAGTATCTCCGCGCGCCACTCGAACAGGCGCGCGAGGACTATCGCCTCCAGATCCCACGGCGGCAGTCCGGCAAGGAGGCTTGCCGCCTCGCCTGAGATCGTGCGGTACCCCCGGATAAGCCGAATGGCTACCACCTTTTGGGGCGCGTTCAGATGATGGGCGGCTCGCCGCCGCAATGAACGCGCCCCCACAGGGGCCCCGTAAAGGGCCATGGACCGCACGACTCCCGCGTAAAGCCTCCGGCAGGAGGCGTTTGGCCCCCTCAAATTGGGCAAGAGCCGCTTGAAGGCGGAAGGGCACCCCTGGGTACGGACCTCGGCTTAGGGCGTCACTGGAGAAGGACAGCAAGGGACAGGCTGAATCGGCTATTATTATATAATTTTGGGATGAATTTAAAACTACAAGCTCAGCGGCAACGCGGGCTGGCACAAGCAAAGGTCGGTACATAGTCTTCTTCTTTTCATGTGGTTAGTGAGTAACCTGGTGTCAACGTTTTTATGCTGCGCAAGGTCCTCTGACTTAGCATCACATGCTGTTCAGAAATATCTCTCAGGCATGCAGGTTTCCTCACGATGCTTTCCTGTTGATGTTTACCAGCACCACGTAGTAAAGATGTTCGATGTAAACTGATGCTGGAGGGTTGCAGGAAGAAATTGACACTTCCAGTAATTCTGCCATCTTGACAAAAAGGCATAAAATCTTCATTTCCTACATTTTATTATCACTATTATAACGGAACATTAACAAAATAGGACAGTTTGTTTTACCAAAACAAAAATAAGGAAATTCTCTCGTAATTACACCCCAGATACTTGTAAATATGGCAGACTATTAACTATTTAAACTCGTCGTCAACATAAAATAATAGAGCTATATTAAATTCGTTGTCTACTCATTTTCTAACGGTATTTCATTACGAGTGCAGAAAGGGATGGTGTTAAAAAACGAGAACGAGTCTTGGTAGAATTTCATAATGAACGCAGAGCTGTAAAATGAAGTTGAGAATATTGCAGAGAGATGTTTGTTGGTTTCAATAAATAAACTAACACTAATATAATCATATTCACATTTAAAAGCTAAATATTCAAAGTAATATGTACAGAAATAATATGTATATAATCAAAGAGCATCAAAAAATTCGTCCACATCGCTGTCAACAGGAAAAATTCCCAAAAGGCTGGCAGCATTGTCGCGTTGTATAGCAATGCTGATTCTTTGACTAAAAAATAGGCCAGCCCTCTGGTCACGTGAAGAGTCGATCAACCGCTTGGCGATGTCTCGAAAAATATAGTGTGCATTCGGACCCCATCGCCCTAGTGTTGATAGCCCTAGAGAGATGTTCATTTCATATCAATAACAATTGACGCTGCCTTTCCTTCTAATGCTTGAACATAGTGACACAACGTGGCGCTACAATCGTGACATTAATTTAACACACGGGTAGGGCTAGTGCCCAAATAGTCATATATGTATATGTTGATAGCCTAAAATAAATCGCAAATCGAAAAAAAAAAATCTAGCAAACTATTTAATAAAGTCACCACTCCCTCTCACTGAGTGGGCTTGTGACCCAGCAGTGGAAACATTATAGGCTGATACATATTAGTGCACGGAACTGCCTTTTTTTTGAGGGTCGGAAATCATCAAATGACCCCTCCCGCTCTGGGTGGAGCAGAAGTGAGTGTCAGACTCTTACTGACTAAAACCAATCCATGTTCCTTCCTTAGCCCTTTATGTTCCGGGGTAGCGGTAACGCTTTCGGCCAATCCCGCTTACCTATGAATGTGGCTGGGTTTTGTGGCGCAGCCTGAGATACGCCTATGTTATGTCCAACAGTGGACTGCGATAGGCTCAGTTGATGGATGGATATGAAATCTTCTTTTAATATAATAATAAATTAATATTTACTGCTTTAAATTATGTCGGCATAATAAATTGCTTATGTAGCGTCCGTCTTAACCCCGAGAAAGACCCCTTTCAACATACATAATACAGTCATCCCTACCGATAGGATCTTTAATTCATACCTTTGACCTCCAAAGCAAGATTTACTTTTCGTTAAATATGCGTATCAAACGTTTTCCTTGCTTCACGGGTCGGTTTGCTAAAGTATTCAAATTGGAGGCAGTATTTGATTTTTCCAGTAGAGTGATGCGAGGAGTAAAATGTATTCATTCCTTTTCACGGTCGATTCACATGGGTGAACATTATTTACTTACAAAATAAATACCCTAAATTATGATCTCACGATTCTCTTCTACCATTTGAAACAAAAATACAGTTAGACTTAATACGTGACTGCCTCATTGCTCGCGGCTAAGTAATAACAACGCCACGAATCTATCCATCAGGTTAAGCTACGCTTGCCGGGGTAGGTCCGTGGATGGGTGACCATCTTTACTCGTTAAACCGTTGGTCCCGGCTGTCATTCTTGGATCTTTGACAGTCGATACGGGTCATCTGAAGCCTGAAAGTTTGATAGCCAGTCTTACCAAGGGGTATCGTATTACCCAGTTACTGACTGGATTGTGTAGGTCAGATAAGCAGTCACTCCGTGAAAAATACTGTTATTCAGCTGCATCCGGTTAGGCTGATAGCCGATCCCAACATAGTTGGAAGGCTAGGCAAATTGATTTTTCCTTGTTGGTCTAGTCGTCGCGTACTCGCTGAGCCTTGTTCGATTCGCAGGTCGAGCAAAGTGTTTTTGGGTTTTTCTATGTAGAATTTTCAGTACCCGCCCGAAGTCAAGATTTGTGCTCGGTTTATGACAATAGGCTCGCCCTCAATATAACTGGCGAAATATGGGTGTACTATACACCTCTGTCTAACCATTTAAGGATAACAGGCGTGATGTTATGTGTTACGTCATGATCCGCTTTTCAGTTCTTACATAAAGTTCTTCTCAGGAACGTGCTTTTAGAGATATCGAACTTTTGAATTAAGTTGTAAAAGTTTGCTTTGGGGTCTGGTGTAGCTTAAGAGATTGCTAATGAGGCACTAAGCTATTGTTATCACGTTTTACAAATTGACTGTTGGTTTTATTATGTCAGCAGGGTTCTAGAAAGTTTTGATCTTTATTGGCTGGCGAATAAATATCATTTTTCTTAGGATTAGGTCTAGATGTAATGCATAAGGGGCCAGGTCTCCACACAGCAATGTCGTTGCGGCGATCATTTCAAGGCCGTGGAGATGACGCCTTAATTATATTTTATTTTTATAAAAATGTTGTCAACAAACATACGACTGTTTAATTTTAGTAAAATTTTTCGGTCGTAGGACCGCGTCAAGAACGAAGTTCATTTCAGTATTGTGGTTCTACTAACAAAATTTGATTGCGCCGCCATATTAAATTTTAATTTTGACAAATTCACACTTTACGCTTTCCCCGTCTCTTTCTATTATTATAAGCTAAAACGTACACTAGATGGTTCTGTATTAAAAAAAAACATAAACCGAAACTTTTGACAGTAGAAACTGACGGCCGCTCTTTCGTTACACCACATTTCCTACCACAAGCCGCATTCTAAATCTAAAGTTATACCTACGCAAAAAATCCTCCATTTCCATTTACATTTTATTAAATAAAATGTTCATCTCTTGTTTTATTTAAAGAAACAAAAGCTTAGTAGGTCAATAGTTTCGTCACGGGTCGCGTATATCATGCAAATGTTTGAGGTCTAGCCGGCGTATCCTGTTATTTATTGAAGACAGCCAAACGTAATTATATGTATGAACAGACGCCAGCACATCAAGCTATCTCTAACTGACAAATTTTCCCAATTGAAAATGAGCCTTATACTCTTGTTATAAAGTTGAAAATCTGTCAAAGAAATTTGACAGATTGGGGTAGCTTGACGAATTTGCCTATGTACCAAACCTCGGCCTTTTCAACGGAGAATTTTGTGAACACAGAATATGTATGAGCGTAAAAAGCATCTAATGCGTCTAGCTAAAGCTAATCCATGCGTCATGGTCGTGAACGGGCGCCGTAGGGACTGGTAATATCTTAGCGACACGGATCTTTTTAAATTTTAGTTAATTTTTTGAATTGTTTATGATTTTTTTTTCAATATTATTACGGACGATTTTTTTTTTTTTTTTTTTTTTTTTTTTGTTGTTTGTTGTTGTTTGTTATTTTTGTTTTTTTTTCTCCATAGGTACTGCTTTGCAATGGGCAACTAGCTTCATCTTTCGGACTGACCAACCCCTTGACAATTCAAAAGAGCCTGTAATTGGATTATTTGAAATAAATGCTTTGAGTTTGCATACTATTTAAATCCGGTTAGATTTAAAAAAGGGATATTTTTTGTTCGTCTGTATTTTTTTTTTGTATGTCTGCCGAGCCTTTTCCCAACTATGTTGGGGTCGGCTTCCATCCTAACCGGATGCACTTGAATACCAGTATTTTACATGGAGCGACTGCCTATCTGAGCCCCACAACCCAGTAACTAGATAATACGATACCCCTTGGTAAGTCCCCTGGCAGTCAGATTTTCGGGCTTCTGAAGACCCGTAACGACTTTCAAAGAGGCACAAATGACAGCTGGAACCAACGACTTAACATGCTTTCCGAGGCAAGGAGGAGTCTCGGTATGTAAAGATGGTCACCCATCTACGGCCAACCCCGGCAAGCGTAGCTTAACCTGATGGAATGACTTATGCGACTGTTATTACTTAGCCACGAGCTCCTCGTTTTCGTCAATTTAATCTGAACAGCCCAAATCGCATGAACCTCAAGCCATTCGTCCGTAAACAAAACTCGTCTACGTAAATAAAGGACCGGTGTCTAGGCAAATATTATGTACGTCGGAGATTTATGTCCTACGTAATGAGTGCCAAACAACGACAACACACAACACTCTGCCCGGCCTGGTAATCAAACCCAGGTCCTTAAGCTCAGCAGTAGTCCTTCACAACCACTAGACCAACGAGTCAACATTATTATATTACATTTCCCGGCATTGCGATCCGTAATACTTTCATGACATTTCCGCTTTCTCTGCGCGTACAGAATTCATTATTACAGCAAAAGAGTGACCGTTCCCTCATATTCCTAGGGGATAGAGACTTTTTATTTTATGGGTTTGCGACGTAAAGCCTGATCTTTATTCAGTAGGGTTCAAATTACGTGAGTAAAGGAAAGTGTAGAATGTAAAAAAGCACTTTTAAAAAAAAAAATAGGCTAGTACTGGTTTATGCAAGATCTGTAGCGCTTAAGGGACCAACCACCACGACAAACAGCAGTGTTATTTTAATATTTCTCCAGTGTAAGAAACAGAGGAAGCTATACATGATATATTAAAGTAATACTGCTATAATAGGTGATGGTTGGCCCCCAGTAACCATGTTCCCTCGAATTTTAGAATTGATTAAACCTTTAACATCATCTCATCTTGAGGTTATGGTTTCCGTACTCAGTCCTTAGGCGGACCTTTGTGCGTGGGCCATGGCGGCCTTCGGTGGTTATTCCAACCAGCCCAACTCCCTCCAGAAGTTGATCACGTCTCCTGGTCTGTGTAGTACGTCTGTGAGAGATCTGAGTGTTCCGAGGTCTGTGATAAAACTTCTACAGACATATAAACATATCTTTTTCTATTTAAACATAAACTTACTCGGGAAACTTACACCGTATTATTAATTATTTACACGTTATACGTGTTCTAAAATAATAATAAATATTCAATAGTCCACTGATAAACACTAATAATAAACACGCAAAAAAGGTCGGTACAAAAAATTTGAAACATAAATTAGAAAATAAATATTATCAGCCGGGGGTCGCGGAAGTATTATGCGTTCCCGCGACGCCCGGCGCAGGTGTGAGAGGGAACACCCGGGAGGTTTTAGTCCGTAAGAGTCTGACAGACCCCTTCGCGCTCCCAGGGAGGAGGACATACATGAGGATTTAGGATTCCACCCCAGATATAATTAAAAAAAGGAAATACATAGTACACCATCGACTAAAACGAACTAAAAATCATTTAGAGCCAAAAATTTTTTCCGTAAAGATTTTTTTCACCAACGAATACCGAGAAACACTCGTATTGCATCAACCTCAAACTCAAACGCAAACTCAAAGCATTTATTTCAAATAAACCAATTACAGGCACTTTTGATTAATTGTCAAGGGGTCGGTCAGTCAAAAAGATGAAACTAGTTGCCGTTAACCCAGAACATTAAGGGCTACGGAAGGAACATGGATGAGTTTTACTCATTAAGAGTCAGACACTCCCTTCCGCTCCACCCAAAGCTGGAGGAGTCATATGACGATTTGCCACCCTCAAAAAAAAAGCATAACAGGCACACCAACATTTTGTCAGTTAATAAGCGGTAGGCAACAGCTACGAATTCGAATAAAACTTAATACTAAAATGAAATGAATCCTGCATTAACTTTGTAGGTTAGTTTTAATCCCGGAAAACTGAGAAGTTTATATAGTTTCTACGTGGCTCATCGAGTTCCGTATAATTTTCATAATTACTTCAGCTACAATTTAAGTTTATCAGGTTTAAAAACGGCCAGTTGTTGGAAACTAAACTTTACCAGCTTATTATTTGAGTTTTGGTTAATGATCTTGGGTGCCACGAACGCGCGGTGCCGCGGGTAAAACCTAGTAAGTTCATAAAGCACTCCGAGGAAAATATAGGACCCCGGTGAAAAGTAATTTTTACAGTAGTAACATAAAAAGTGTAACTTATGAATTTCGGAGTAAACAGTGAAATAAATGGCGAGATAGGTCACGTGCTATTTTCAGCAGTGGAATGGAATGGCTAAAGGTCAGTCACAAACTGCCTCGCGGAAAATAAGACAAATCATCACACTAATATTATAAAGGTGAAAATTTGTGAGTGTGTGTGCGTGTTTGTATGTCTGTTACTTTCACGCAAAAACTACTTAACGAATCTGGATGAAATATGGCACAGACATAGATTATTATTATAATTAGATTATTATTTTTATTAGATTTATTCTTTAGGGAAAGGTCTAGTAATTTTTTCATTATTTTGATTAATCAGTGAGTGACTGGTATGGATGAGTAACCTTCCGCTTTTATATAAAGATAGGTACAGTGTACCCAAATAGGGATACTCAAATTTTGCCAGTTACTCATAAGTCATATGTAATGCGGCCGAGCCTATTGTCATCTACCGGCAATCCAGACTCCGGGGTGCTACTGAGAAATTCCTGATGGAAAGCCCAATAACACTTTGCCCGACCTGAGAATCGAACCTCACGCTAGCAGCGCTGCAGCCAACGAGGCAGTAAAAACTTAATTACTTCGTAGCAAATAATATGTTAAAAGAGCGTAGGAGTGTCTGCTGTTTTAATTAAATTAAAATAACAAGTCATACTGGCACTTAAAAAAAATTACAAAATAGCAAAGTGACAAAGTGATGAATAACTTTAATTTAGTACGAAGCACTAAGGTATGGTAGGCCATACCTTAGTGCTTCGTAGGAAATTCTTCTTTTCGTGTGGTTAGTAACTAACCTGGTGTTAGAGTTTTAATGCTGCCCATGGGCCTCTGACTTAGCATCACATGCTGTTGAGAAATATCTCTCGGGCATGCCGGTTTCCTCACGATGTTTTCCTAGTAAATTAGTTTGTAGGCACAATACACATTGTGACTGTTTGTCACGTACTCCTATTTAATAACAAAATATTATACTTATTTTAAAACCAACACTTGGTTCGGGACACTTAGAAACGCATAAATTCTCTATTTAATGACAGGCAAACTAGGGATAATGACAGCCGACGGGTCGAAAGCAATAATTCAGCAAATTCTAAAGAAACGAGTAAAATATCTGATTTCTAAGCGCCACTTACAATACTTGTATCACATCTGGTTATCATAAGTCGGGCCCATCGGTACCCAAATGGACCCTTGAAACAATTGCACAAAAAAACAGTCAAAAAAAACCTGTCCTGCGAAAGTGTGGGAACATGGGTTAAGCGTGGTGTTTTGGAGGAATTTAGGAGACTGATGCAATCAGGCAAGGCAGTCGGTTTTGAGACGCTACACGATTCGGACTTCCTGGTCCAGAGTAGTTAGGATAGGAAGCTTGGTGTATACCAAGAGGCTGCGTCCTAGTGGGCTGTCGCAAGACAGCGAGTATTGATTATTAAGTTAGATATACTTGAGTAAAAGCCCAGATTAGACCAATCTAATGCTTAACGTAGTATATATATGTGTGTGTGTGTGCGTGTTGGTGCGACTGGGTGAGTCTTTTACTATAATAATTATCTTAGGCTGATAGGATAGGGTTATATTATCTGCCCATCTCCTAATCCGTACCTTGACAGATAATTGTCAGTTACGTTTGGTTCTAGGGAAACGGGGAAGGCCTTCCCCTATACTTGACACTGAGCGCTACTGCTCCTGACTATTGACTTTAACTAACCCTCCAGACCTGGAAGGCAGAACCGTGTTTATCACCATTACTAGGCTATAAAGCCAATCTGTGGATACATAAATCAATCAAACGTTACTGATGGTGTCTGCTTCCAAAAAGGTCTTGCCACAGAATGTTTTGCGTGAGGCTTGTTGACGCACATTTCCAGGGAGTGGGGGTAGGCTTCACCAAGTACCCCAAACTGAATTGGTAGACACTGTATTAACACTAGGCCACTTGTCTCGTTAAAATAAAACCCGTCCGTTTTGTAGGACTATTACTAAATCGTCACTGTTTAGCGAGACACGTTACTTGGACGCAAAGCCGCTACTAGCCGCACCGCGTCCTCTAAATGGGGAAGATTAAGGAAATGTGAGGTGACGAAATACCGCTTCGGCGCTCAACAAGTACGATCGTAATGCATTTTGCTAGAGACTGAGTCTACGGTGCGCTTGTGCTAGATTTTGTGCTATAATAGTAAAGAAGGCGGCAAGACCGCAGTAAGGGTAATTTCACAGGGTAGATTCACAGTAGTCTGTATTTAGAACTACTCAATACTTGTCTTCCTCAATGCAGTTGGACTTCGCAGCACTCTGCCTTAGGATTGAGTAAGACATTTAATTTATGCCTAGGGAACGTGTTCTTTTAGAATCGTATTAGGGTCGTTAGAGGCTCTATGCGTCAGGTCTAGCAGAACACGTAGAATGAGACAAACGTTGTAAAACGGTTCCCGATCTCACTGAAGTGGGTACATTGTAATTAAATAAATTAACGTAACTATAAATAATGAATTAAAGCGCAAGCGTAACGATCCCTTTACCTTCTTCACCGACGAGACTGTGTGTTGACCCACAGCTCATTTCATTAATAATGATTATTCTCGAGACTTGATTCTCTACTATAATAACTAGTAATTCTTGAATATTACTAGATCTTTTATACCAAGACTCTACTATAACAATCATTACTGAGTCTCAATTATCTACTCTATTAACTTCACCTTCACCTCAGATCAATAATATTAGACCTTTAGGACAGTTTTATCTAAAACTCTATTATAATTATAATGACTCTTGAGCCTAGATTCTCAACTCTTTTATCCAGTAATTCTTGAATATTGTATCTTTTATACCAAGCCAGTAATTGAGTCAAAATTATACGAGCACGCGCCTTGCAAATGCGAGGTATCGTGTGAGTAATGTCTGTCTAAATACTTGTTACACTAGTGTAAGGGTTACTCGTAAGTTTCTATAATAATATACTTTGCATTCCCCTATTATCTTGTTAACTTTCTAGAACCACTTCCAATTTCATTACTATGAATTCCTAAGCTTCATTTACCATTCCTTTCAATCCTTTCCTTGCTCTATTATTGAGACAAGGTATTGGACTTATTCACTTTTGGAATTCATTTAATCTCTATGTCGGTGGGAGGGTGACCAGTCCGGGACGAGCCCTACAGAGTCGCGCGGAAGGCGGGGCGCGGCTCTTCCCCCTTAGGGGGAACCGACCCAAACACTTATGGTAGCTTAATTTAGGAAAAACGAAAATTTTATCAGCCTGGGGTAATTTAGGAACAGTCACAACATGACTAATCCAGCAATAAACATTCTCTGAATTCACTGACAGAACACATTCATTCACAGCCTATAATGTTCCCATTGCTGGGACACAGGCTTCTTCTCTGTGAGAGGGAGTTGGCCTTGACTCACCACGCAGGCCCAGCGCTGGTTGGTAGATGTCACATGTCTTTGAACTTATGGAATTCACTCAAAACCCAAAAGTCTATAAACCAATCTTAGCAGTGTTAGAGATAAACTACGATAACATGGCGCGCCCCTACAAATTACTGTTTCAATGTTTGTACTCACATCCTTACTTGTTACATTATTGGAGTTGATAATATAATATAGCCTATGTCACCCGGGGATAGTGTAGGTTCCCAACCGAGAAAGTAACAATTTTTCAAGTCGGTTCAGTAGCTTTGAAGCATATTCAATGCAAACGAACAAACAAATCTTTTCTCTTTATAATATTAGTATAAACTACTGTTGAACTACATCCGGTTACACTGGAAGCCGACCCCATTATAGTTTGCAAAAGGCTAGGCAGATTGATTTGAATACTAAAATACGACTGGCGCGCCCTGAACAAAATGGCGTCAACCTAAATAACTAACCTTAATGGTTGCTAATATTTGTACAGTCAACCGTAACTATTGAACTGCGAAAACTATTAATTCAAATTATTACTATTACAACTACACATGAAAAAGTTGCTGGGTTCGATTCCCGGGTCGGGCAAAGTTTTGATGGATACGGTTATGACACCAATCACGCCAGTGAAATTTACACAAAAAAAACTGACTTAACTACAAAATACATGAAATCTTTTTTTTGTTTATTATGATTATATATCGAGACTGACATCTATCATATCATCAGTGCCGCTAACTAATATAATGTGATAAACTTAGATGAAGCTGTTGTTCCACCTCATGCTAGGGATTGACACATATCATTATAATTATGTTAACAACATAATTATGATTATTATAGTATACTAGAGTGTTGTTTTCTATTTTTATGATGATACGCACGAGGATGATGCACATGAAGATGATGATGCGGATGAGGAGACTGATGTGAGTAAGTATAATGCTGATGATGTTTACACACATTGTAAGGAGAATGTGAGGTGCGTGTGAGAATGATGCGGATAAATAGGATGATGCGGATGAGGGAGGATGACGGTGCGAGTGAGGATGATGTTTTAATCATCATCCTCACTGATGATGATGCATCATCATCATTCTCACCCGCATCATCCTCACCTCCATCCTCCTCCTTAATAAAAATAGAAAACAACGCTAATCTATTGTAATCATTATTCTATTATAAACATAATTACGATAATAAGGATCAGGATGTGATGATGTGGATGAGGATAATGATGCGTATGAGGATGATGCGTACGAGGATGTCGCGAGTGAGGATGATGCAGATGAGGACGATGCGGGTAAGGATGATGATGACAATGACGATGATGCGTATATTTAAATATGTATTAATATTCTGTGTTATTTTTTATGAGATATTTACAGAAAAGCACTACAGATCCTCCAAATTTACATATAAACATGATTGATTTTTTAATAAACTATGAAGTTAAATGTATAAAGCCTTCGTGTATTTCAGAACCTAAAGGATTCTTGCCATCTATTCAATGTCTGTGGTGACAAAGACTCATAATATCAAAGTGATAATAATAGGTACTACGGATGTCATTCGCGACGGGTCGGCGCTCTCATTTCTTGATTATGCCACCCTCTGCAAGCTAATGGCAGTAGATAAAGAAAAACACCGTTGTGAGTATAGTTCAGTGAACTTTGATGACAAATACGTAAGTTGGACGACCTTTCGACGGTATGAATGAAATATAATTACACTAGGGACCCGCCCTGAATCACACAGTTTTTACGAATTGATAAAACACCTAGATTCTATACAATATGTAAATTAACGAAAGGCGTTCTCGTGTATACGCAAAAGAATTGCGTACAAAACATGCTAAAAAATATTGCCATTAAAAAATAGAGTTATGTGAACATAAAAATAGCAGCTGATTTTTCCTCGATTTTTTCGGCAAAACTGCAGATAGCGGGAATGGCTTTCGTCAATTAACATACTGTATAGAAAGAAACATAAAAGAAAGAAAATATTTTATTCAAGAAACGCACAAAAAATGCAAAGTAAAAAAAGAAAAAAAACAGAACAGTTAATAAAAAAAATTAAACAGATACAAATTAAGGCCAGCGGAAAAAAAGGCCTGTGCGAGGCCGAAAAGACCCATCTACGGACAAAAGCAAGTTTCTGGCCAAATATGGCTGTAGGTACCCACTATTGATACCCCTCGGGTATTACAAGCGTGATGTTATGTAAACTCTCCCAAGTTAACAAAACTAGAATCTCACTCAACTTGACAACTTGCACAAAACAAGACTTCTGCCTCACAATTGAACAGGTGCTGTGTAATCAAGGGGAAAGCGTGTCTCCAAGAAAACAGAGACACGCCGCACCGCGCCAATATGGGCTTTGAAGAACAGAGAACGTACCGCCAACCAATGAGAAAGAATGTCCTGGAGTAGGGGTTTATTTCCACGTGTACAGTCACGAGCACCAATATGTATAACCTAGCACACTTAGCAATACTCACAAGCAATTTTCTCGTAAAAAAACTATTTCAACTTTTGAGAAACGACAGGTTCGGTAAACCTATGGATTCGAAAATGCAGTGTCTCCATGAACATACAATTTCATTCAATAATTATGGAGAAAACCGCTCTTGAAGTTACTTAACTCTATATATATTTTTCTCGTGATTGGAGTACTCGGAATATAATGAGGATAGCGAGCGAAATGTTGAACATTTTTCATGAGTATTTCTTCAGTTTTTTGTTTTGAGAAATCTCATCTTAGGAGAAATTAAATTGTTTTCTTTGACTGAAGAAGTTGTGTCATCACATTAGTTTTATAAAGGCGACAGTTTGCAAGTGAGTGTGGGTGTGAGTTTGTTTCTTGAAAACGGCTCAACGGATCTGTATGAAACTTGGCACAGAGGTAGTTTATGAACTGGATTCAAAGTCAAATCATTTATTTCAAATAGGCACAAGAATTTCACTCTTGAACGTCAAAAATGAACAAGACCTAGAATTGATTATTTAGTGATTCGCCCCTTCCAAAAGGTAGTTTCGTGTGGAGAAGAATGGGCAAGAAGCTAGAACTCTAGAATCAATTCTATTTCTTGTTCATTTTCGACGTTCAAAAGTGCCTTTCTGCCTATCTATCTATCTATCTATGTATATAAATAAAAATCAATTGCTGTTCGTTAGTCTCGCTAAAACTCGAGAACGGCTGGGCCGATTTAGCTGATTTTGGTGTTGAAATGTTTGTCGTAGTCCAGGTAAGGTTTAAAAGGTGAGAAAAGTTAGGTGGGTAGGTAGGGTAGGTAGGTATCATAGTTAAGACAGGACAACGTCTGTCGGGTCAGCTATTTTGAAATAAATGTTTTGAATTTTTGACTTTGACGTTGAACTCCACTTAACTCCAATTAACACATGACACTATTATCCCGGTAGTACTTTCCCTTGGGATGATTTCCGACAAAAACGCGGGTAAAGACTCTGGCAGCAGCTAGTAATGTAATAAAATAGGCATTTATTTTGCAAATATTGCCTCGTTGGTCTAGCGGTCGCAAGCACAACTGCTAAGCATGAGGTGCTGGGTTCGATGGGTAAAGTGTTATTGGGTTTTACCATGTCGAATTTTTCAGTAGCAGCCCGGAGTCTGGATTTATTCCCGGTTAATGGCAATATCGCAGTTTCAATGTTTATATTAGCACAAGCTTTCATGGTCCTTTATATAAATGAGGGTAACTGATAATTTTCAAGTGTCTACTTTTCATAATATTACATTTTATCTTATCTGCGACATGCGTTGAATGTCAATGCTCATGTAAGTCATAATGGTGTTATTATGTCACATTGTTATTGAGGACCAACACTCCACTTATGCTACTTTTTTGACTTTACAAACGCTGCGTAAACGCGATGCTAACGCAGTGCCAACGTGATGATTATTTCGATACAATCACGTTTATGTGACGTTGGCGTATTTATATTTAAACTTTTCGCACACAATAAAGGTACAAAGGCGGACTTAATGCCTTAGGCATTCTCTACCAGTCCACCAAGGGTGGTGAAGAGATTAGATGGCAGGTGCTTTAAATAGCAAAAAACACTAGGGTATAATATGCAGTAAGCGGGATTGTTCGAAAGGGTTACCGCTACCCCGGCACATGAAAGGGCTTAGGCGGGAACATGGATGGGTTTTAGTCAGTAAGAATCTGACACTGCCTTCCGCTCCACCCAGAGCGGGAGGAGTCATTTGAATGGTTTCCCAAACTCAAAAAGAAAAAAAGCGTATCGGTTAAGCGTCGTAAACAAATACGAGATGCGAAGGCTCCCTAAAAAGTAAATCATGTGAGAATAACTCAATAATTAATAAAATTAAAAGTATGCCTTTAGCTGAAAAGAACATCACGCTTCTAGGAAAATGTAATCCGTAATCGCGTAATTGTTCGTTGCTACGAAGCGATCTACGAAGTTGCTACTAAGGTGCTACGAAGATGCTACGAAACTTTTTACCGTAGACACTGCTCATTATCCTACTAATCAATACTTTCAAATAAATAGAATAAAAGTGAGAAAGCTGTTATTTTATCATTTCAAACGGAATGATAAAATAACAGCTTTTTACTAAATGCATAGGGAAGTATATAGGGTACTTATAAAAAAAAACGATTAAAACAAAAATTATCTGTCTGTATGTTCGTTCGGGCTAATCTCGGCTTGACCGATTTTGACGTTATAAGAAACAATTTAAGTTTTCTTTTCAATTTGGAAAAATAATTAAGGACCACGCAGTTGAAGTCGCAAAAGCTAGTAATATTAAAAATGTGAAAATTAATATATTTGGATGCTTTTACACAATCATACAAAAACGGCTGAATGGATTATGATGAAATTTAGCACACAGATAGTTTATAATATAATAAATAATAATAATAATTTATTCAAAAAATAAAGTGGTAGAATACAAAAATAAAAACTTAGGAAAAACAATTGGTAACATAATGTTAAATATGCCTGCACTAGGATATACCTGTGTCGCAGGCGATAAAAATGCATATAATAATTATTCCCCAAAGGAAAATTGGATTCTTAACAATATTTAATATAACTTGTACTTACACATACGATACATTTCTATCCAAGTATACGTTAACGTGGGATAATTTCAGACATCTACGCAAGCGCTGCCGCTGCAAAAGCTAGTGAAAAATAAATATATTTTATCGAGTTTGAACACTTATTGTTATTAGTTATGATTATCTTGACAAGCCATTTCCAGTTCAGTTTTACCTGATTTCCGAACTTTCTAGGTCACTTGCCTCGCTTATCAATATCGGATCAGGCGGCAGTATTATGAGGCGGGCAGTTGTACCAAAACCACTGACCATCATTTATTTATTTTAAAATCAAATGTTTTTTATTTCTTTTTTTTTTGCTGTTCTTACTTCAATTTACTAATTTTGCCATACTTCTATGGATAATTATGGCATCCATAGAAGTATGGCAAAAAAATTGAACCACAAGTAATAACTTGTGGTTTAATTTTTTGCATATACTAAGTTGATATGACAGAGGGGCTTTCCTTTAAACTACATATAATAGGGACCATTTTCAAGCTCTGTACCAAAAATCAATTAAATAGGAGCAGTAGTTTAGTCGCAAATGATTTTTTAAGTTTTTGCCCATTTGAACACACGATGTATCTTTTTAACCGACTTCAAAAAAAGGAGGAGGTTCTCAATTCGGTTGTATTTTTTTTTTATTATTATTATTTTTTTTTTTTTGTTTTTGTTACCTCAGAACTCCGTTGTTTATGGATGGATTTGCAATTTTTTTTTTAAACTTTAAAGGATATGCTTCCAGATTGGTCCCATTTTTTCAAAATCCCGTTCTGATGATGGGATCCATAAGGAATCGAGGGAACTCCTCAAATATTATACGGCAACTACATAGTATTTTTAATATTTTCATCGAGAAATCAAGCGTTTACAGTCAAAAAGTAACATTTGATGAAGTGGAACTGGTGAAGAAGATCAGATATGGCTAACGGAACTTGACACTCGCATAGATATCACAATCAAGATAGTTAAGCAACTATGACAATACAAATAAACATACAATCCTGAATAGTTATGTTGAAAATTTTATCATTGAACTTATCTGGTGATGATGATGGAGCCGGAAGACAGGCACCGGAACTCCGTAATTAATCAATGTATTCTAGCCGTGTTTGGGCTTATTAGAATTGTCATGAAATGCACTTTGGCTATAAGGTACTATCGAACTGATCTGATGATGGAGCCGGAAGGTGCAAGGTTGGCATGAGAACTTCAAAATAAAACAATGTATCCTAGCAGTATTTGGGTTTATTAGAACTGTCATAAGATACATTCTAAATGAAAGGTGCAACTGAAAATTTAGTTCTGATGTTATCATCAATGTGTCCACAAAACAACTTCTGAAATATTAAAGGCATTTACATACCAGGTAGTGGTATTAAAATTTTGGGGGGAGGGGGGGGGGTTGCATAGGTACCACAACTAAAAAGTGAAAAATAAAAACTTTTTTACAAAAAATAAAACCGACTTCCAAAAAAAACACTACAAAGTGAAAAATAATTTTGATTTCGGAGGTCGGTGGCAAAAAATGAAAATACAAAACCGAAGACACCGACTTCCGAAATCAAAATTATTTTTCACTTTGTAGTGTTTTTTTTGGAAGTTGGTTTTATTTTTTGTAAAAAAGTTTTTATCTAACAGCGCTTCGACGCGCACGTCGTTGCCGCTTTGTTTTAAGGTCAGTTATTATTTACAAAGGGTGGTTGCGTTTTACACTGATTTGTAAGCTATTAAGTTCGTTTGAAAAAAAAATTTTTGGTGCTTTTTATTTTTATACCGTATCGAATTAATACTAAACACGTATAGTATACTTAGTGTCATTTAATGCCCCTCTGTCATAATATATGAATGTGGTCTCCATTTTGTATATTTCACAGTGACGCTTGATATACTAGAGAAATCAGTTTACATTAGGCTTTGCCAAGAAACGGGTATCAGAGCCTAATGGAATTGTTTTGGGACACAATTCTTCGCGTCACACGAATTTATCAAGTCCCTGGTGAGATAAGTGATCCGAGAGGGTTCTGCCTTCGAGAATCGAATCGTAGAATTTTGTACAAAACCATGACACATGAGTACACTATACGACGTGAGGAATATTTCGTATTACCCAGTTATTGAGTTGTGGAGGTCTTATAGGCAGTCACTCCATGTAAAATACTAGTATTCAACTGCATCCGGTTACATTGGAACCGACCCGAACATAGATGGGAAACGTCTCGGCATATTGATTGAGATTTATTGTGTCACCTTGATATAATACCTATTACTCACAATTTCTATTGAACGTGTAATCTTTGTCTGAGTTTACTTCGGCCATAACTTCAAATACATTGGATAATCATAAACTGTCTAGTGTTGGGTAGATTCCAAGTGAATAGCTGGTACTGGTCTCCAGACACGTATAAAATATTAATTGAACGGCCAGATTTAATATTTTATTTTATTAATTCGATAAATACGGAAGAATGTAGTTTTAAAACAAAAGAGCGCTCCGATATATAGTATTTTGGAAGAACAATGAACACCATAGATTTGTCAAAGATTTAAAAGATTCAGATGGTAAAAATGGTTCCAATTGGGAAAGTTCCAAAAGCATCTAGATATTTTCTACGTAAATATTTCCTGCTGTCAGTTTTTTTTTTTGTGATTATGGTGGAATTCACTCCTTTCTCACCATGGATGGATCTTAGAGTGAATTTCACCAAGGAAACTGAACGCGATTATCATATCAGTGACTTGATTGTCGGGGATCGCAGTATGCAGTGTGTTAGGCTAAACGAGGGACATTCTTTCAGGTTGTATAGTACTTATAAAAATCAACAACTTTGTCCTGAAATATGAAAAAAACTATCAGCTTTTCCATACATTTTGACAAATAATAATAAAAATAAACTTGGACATTTCACACAACGCCATATAGTCCCAAGTTAAGAAACTAATGCTTGTGTTATGGTAACGAGTTGGGGTCGGCTTCCAGTCTAACCGGATGCAACTGAATACCAATATTTAGCATGGAGCGACTGCCTATCTGACCTCCACAACCCAGTAACTGAGTAATACGATACCACTTGGACTCTTGGTAAGTCAGCGGTCTCACTTAAATAGTAATAATATGAATGAGGTAACCAACATTTTGTAACCATGTTTTGTTTAAAAGAGTGTCCGTGGAGATTCTTGCCAGTTCTTCTCCATAGGTACCTACTGCTTTGGAATGGGCAACTAGCTTCATCTTTCTGACTGACCGTCCCCTTGACAATCCAAATGTGCCTGTAATTGATTTATTTGAAATAAATGCTTTGTGTTTGAGTTTATGGAAATAGAGATCTAAATGTCACATTTGTTGGTCTTGAAATAAACTAAGCCTACTTACGTTAAACGCCATTTTAAGGAACGGTGAAGTTCAAAGCTACAATCCGTCATGTCTGGTTACCTGATATCTATGTATTTACTAAGGTCAAAACATGTATTTATTACCTGCCAAAATCTGGATTGATTTAAGGGAATATTTCAAAGACAAAGTTTAACACTCAAATTGCAAATTCTTTAACCAAATGGGGTGGCTAAGGCAATTTTTCCTTGGTCTAAAAAATTTTTCTATCAAAAGGGATGTCAGCTTGTTTGCCAACCAATATAATGTTATTCTTCAAGTCCTTGTTTGTTCCTTTCTGACAACAAAAATCTCTTTTGATGGACGACAAAAGGTACGCTTCTTAACAAAACAAAGGAACGCGAAATCCGTGTAGTAATTCCATCTCCCAATGTGTACTTTTCTTTTGTTTTTTTTTTCCTCTATAAATAGACATGACGTACTGAGGTTTTGATTTTGAGAATATAAGGGTCAGTTCACACCGAAACGCGACGCGACGGTACTGGAACAGGCCAGTGATTTCGCGCTGCTCCGCGCGCCACCGCGCGGCGCATCGCAACGTCGTGGGGCGCATCGTAAAATTGTTGGCAGCACGACCTCCGCTGCGCAGGGAGACGCCGAGGGGCGCTCCGGAACATGTCTATATTCGCGCAATGCACTCGCCCGTGCAAGTGCATGCGAACAGCGTAGGTACTACTCTGTCAAGAAATGATCCCAGTCTATCATTATAACTTCACTCGAACACTCGACTGAACTGCATTAATTCTAAACAAAGTCTGGATGAAAAAAATTAGAGACAAGTCGCCATTGTGGCCTCAGGCTGCGCCTCGCGGCGTCGCGATGCATCGCCCAACGCCGCGAGGCACCTCGAGGCGCAGCGCATTCTGAACTGACACAATGAAATGTCTATCATTTCGTGTAGTAAATAAAGTTATATTTTGAGTCACTCTATTAAAACGTGTGCGCAGCGTCGCGTCGCATCTCTAAAGGTAAAATGTTGCCACATTGATCTAGTGGTTGCACCACTGTTTAGCCTGAGGTCCTAGGCACGATTCCAGGCAAATTGATATTGGATTCTCTGACTCTGGACTTGTGTCGGTTGTGTCGTCGGAACTACTAACCCAATTCTGAAAATTCTTTCACTTTAAAAAAAACTACTATGTTTCTGAGTGCCATAGGAAATATTTAGTTTAAGCAGGGTGAAATTGAATTCATGGGCATTATGTTAAGGGGTCATTGTATAAGTACAATGACCCCTTAATATAATGTCCGTGCCCCCAATTTCAGTTTTGTTTCCATAGTGAAAGTTTTTTATAGTACTGGTATTCAGCTGCATCCGGTTAGACTGGAAGCCGACCCCAATGTAGTTAGGAAAAGGCTCGGCAGATTGATTGAGTGAAAGTTTTTCATAATGATAAGTCATCAATGACTTTTACTATGGGTAGAAATCATAAATCGAGCCAAAAAAAACAGCTGTTCGCTACATTTTGACGAGTAATGCGAGCATAATATTGTATGGAACAGCTTGAGTATTGACCCCTTAAAATAAAATAATGCTCAAATTTTTAACGCAACATGAGCATTATTAGGTCCTAATAATGCTCATGAGATTTACAAACTAAAAACTGACTATATACATTTCGTGCGGGACCCATATAGTTTTACTAGTCCCACCAGGCCTTGAACTGGGCCAACCGCCCCGAAATAGTGGATCAATATAACGTAATGTCTGTTGTCTCTATCACTGTAGGCCAAACAGTCACAGATAAGTAAGAACATTCTGTTATTGCTAAAGTTTTTACGTCGCGTTAAACTGTTTGTTAGAAGTTTTGTGTGTCCCATAATTTGTGTTCTGAAAGTTGGAGTTGTTTTAGTATCAGTTTCACCATTGGAACTGCACGCGATCAGTATATCTAACCGCGTTAAAAACCTGTCAATGTCGTTCTGTTCCACGCGTGCCTCATATCTCGACAGCAGGAACTGACAGGGTCCGCTAGGGCTGATGCCTGACAGGGTCGCGGCTGAGTTACCGTACCCTTGGCACAGGCGACTGAAGGAACACGGGTGGGTTTTAGTCGGTAACAGACTGCCACGATAATTTTTCACTTAAAAAAAACCGGTAAAAAAAAAAACATCATCTAAAACTATTCCAAATTTCAAGTTATTAGCTTAATTACGTAGTACTTGGCAGACAGACAGACACCATAAGGTTTCCTGTTTTTTCAGCGGTATTGTTCGAAATAGTTACCGCTCCACCCAGAGCGGGAGACGTCATTATGATGATTTCCCACCCTCAAAAAAAAACTGTCCCTTTTTACCAATTTGGTACAAAACCCTAAAAAGGCACGTCGGCCATCTTCACAACAACAACAACTTCATTCTAAAATAAATCTAAACTAATATTATAAAACTGAAGAGTTGGTTTGTTAGAACGCGCTAATCTTTGGAAATACTGGTCCGAATTGAAAAATTCTTTTTGTGTTGGATAGTGTATTTATCGAAGACATCACGCTACAACTAATAGGAGCCGAGCAGCGGTAAAACCGCGCGGGAGTAGCTAGGGGTTATATAAGTACCCAAGTTAAATCGCGGTATAGCTATGAACCCATCCGCTATGCGCGTGGGCGCTGGCTCTCATATAAAGTACCTCTGCTTAACCTTGACTTATTTGGCTCACGCTCAATGTCGCCGATGGTGATAACTCACACATAACATTCTTATTCTTTATGCAGTTGGTATTATTTCCTAGTATTTTATATTCAAACAGCATCTTACCTGTTTAAACCTCATAAGTAGATAACTGACGGAACGGGTGCAGTGGTTGGTAACGACCTCGTCTTACGAATCGTAGGTCATGGGTTTGTGGCACCGTCATCATCAAGGGACGCACTTGTTTCGAGCGCACGTAGCTCGCACCTTCGTCGGCTGCGCGGTGTGTGTACCTCGTCGCCTGCGCCCGCGCACCGGCTACGCCCGCGCGCCCCACCGATGCCGGCGCCGGGTCTTTAATTCTTTTATACCGCGATCGCTCGGTCATCCGCGCCAGTCAATAGCCTGCTCCGACGGCGAATGCACGCCCAAATATTCTAACTCGATAATTACGTTTCACAACTAGTATACCTTAAATCTCAGTCTTTCCTTCTAATTCTTCATTCTCTACTTTCCGCGCTTCTTTAAACTATAACTCTGCTATTAAACTTCTGTTTACGTCTCTGTGAACGCCTGTTATTTCTCCACACACCCTCCAAGCAACTACAGGTTCGACACAGCGAGGCTCAGGGGAGACTCTCACAGTCTCCTCAGCGATGTGCCCTAACAGGCGTTGCACAGAAGGGGTCCCGGAGTGGTCTTTTGAGATGAAACGGGGCCCCTTCCTCGTGCTGATGGTGATCACCGGGGTAGTTTTAGTGACGTAAGAATCCCACACTCCCTGGTCTTTTCCCCGAAATTCCAGCGCCTTTTGAAGGACAACAAAAAAAAAAGGTCATGAATTCGAACCCAAACAGACACTAAACTAAACTGTAAACAGTACCTGTAACTGTAGCTGGTGGTGTAATACATCTCTAGTCAAACTTAAACTTCAAACATGTATTTCAAATAAACCAAATACAGGCACTTCTGAATTTTCAAGGGGTCGGTCAGTTCAGTGGGATTGCCCTAAATGGTTGCCGCTACCCCGGAACATAAAGGGCTAAGGAAGGAACATGGATGGATTTTAGTCAGTGAGAGACACTCCCTTCCGCTCTGTCCAGAGCGGGAGGAGTCAAATGATGATTTCCTACCCTCAAAAAAAATGGTGTCAGACAGTCAGAAAGATGAAGCTAAAACCCATTCTAACGCAGAATTTACCTATGGGGCAATAACGGGCAAAAAGCTCCACTCCTGAGTCTCAAGTAAACAACACTTCAAAATAGGATTTTGCTCTAACGCCGATGCAGATACAAGTTTTGTTGCCTTACCAAGCTCAAAATAAAGTCAAAGTCAAAGTCAAAGCATTTTATTTGTTAAACATAGGTCATATCATAGGTACATGGTATAAAATTTGTATTGTATCACTATGTTTTACCTTGCGAGGCGTACAAATTCGGCGTAAAAACTAAATAAAACTATTTCATGCAAGTATTTGTAAACAAGATAGTCATAATAAGTAGATCGGACATTTTTTATTTTATGCTTCTATCATCTAAAAACTCATTGATAGAGTAGTAAGCCTTTTCAATTAGGAATTTCTTGAGTTGTGATTTAAAACACTTTATGTTGGTCATGCTTTTTAAAGTATTTGGTAATTTATTATAAATCTTTGGACCCATGGCGAGACAACTCTTTGAGAAAAGTGCAGTATTGTGTTTTTTTGATTTTAATGTGCTTTGGTGACGTCTAGTATTAAGTTTTTCAAATTTAGACAGATTCTCCTTAACAAATATTGAAATTTCATAAATATAGAGAGATGGAAGCGTAAGTATTTTTAAACTAATGAAAAATGGTTTGCAACTTTCGGTGGTTTTTAAAAAACATACGGCTCGAAGACATTGTTTTTGGGCTTTAAATGCCATTTCTCTGTTGGTAGAGTTGCCCCAAAATATTATGCCGTAACGAAGAGTTGAGGAGACATATGCATGATATGCAGTAAGGACAGTATTACGATTTGCAACCTTATTCAAATTGTGTAAAGCATAGCAAAATTGATGAATTTTTTTTATCATTTTCTCGATATGTGTTTTCCATGTCATGTTTTCGTCTAGCCAAATACCTAGAAATTTGGTTTGTTCCGTTTTAACAATCTTGTTTTGGTCATAATTAATGTCAAGAATTTTAGGATTAGTTCTTTGCTTAAATGTCATTATTTGAGTTTTATTAAAATTGATCTGTAAATTGTTATTATTTATTTATAAACCAGATAACACTGCACCACTATCAACAGTGGTCAGCAGAACTAAATCCGGGATACAGATAACTCACAAAGATATGGTCTCAGCGCTGCGGTTTGTACTGAGTACCTATGTATGTGTAGTGGTATCTCCCAACATAATATCATTGAAGCTATTTACATAAACCACATTCGGTCTAAATATTTAGTTCTCTTGGTAGTAAAAGCCTTATTTAAGTGTTAAGCCGGATTAAGAAGTACATAGCTATGTAAAACGTAAATAAACGTATTTCCTTTCATTCTTCTATGAATAATCTTCTTCTAGTCTACACAAGGTACAGTCACAAGCAAATCAAGTTTTCTCAATGTATTTGGAACTTAAAAATCAACGTTTTAGCCGGCCAGAGGACACGGTGAAGCACACGTGGAAACCTGCCCCTCTTGGGCGGAGCACCACCGTGTCCTCATAGAGGCGATTTTCGGCGACCTCTCGCACCCGGCCCTGGTGCAAGCCATGGTACGGAGCGACAGGGAGTGGGAAGCAGTCATGCTCGCGAGTCGCGAAGGAGCTAACATAAAGGGCTAAGGAAGGAACATGCATGGGTTTTAGTCAGCAAGAGTCTAACACCCTTCTTACCTTCTAACTTCATATGATGATTTCCCACCCTCAAAAAAAAAAAGATTTACAATCATTTGGAGAAGTTTGACAGTTTGGTATAATTTGATGCGCTGGGGACCGTGCCTACGTAAACTTCAAGTAACGACATTTTGCCACTGGTTTGGTAAGATATTTGTTACCTAAATGCGACGACGGACGACGGACGACAGACGACGACGTGTCGCTTTAAATTAAGGCTTCTTCATCCCGAACTACGCTGTTGTTCGGCCTGGTACAGTTTAGACATACTGTTTCTAGTTGTTAATACCTGAAACCATAATTTATTTATTCAACATTAATTTTGTTTATGTCGGAATAATAAATAAAATCTCTGACGATTTGATTAATTAATTTATTTATTGGTTCAGTTCTAAAACATAGTTATATCTGTATTTCAAACATCAACCCTCTTCCACTGTCGTAGGCGACACTTAGGAATTAACTTGATTTGACCATTATACACATCGAATAAATATAAGATAAATTTGAAATGAATTTCCGTTATAAAAATAAAAATAATGAGTAGGTAAATAAAAATCGTTTATTATCAGGCATCGAAGGCCAACGTGTTAGTATTACCACAATAAAACTTAAAAACAAACTAGTAACAATTAAGCACACTTAGGTACAAAAACAACCGAAAAACACAGCCTCCAATTAGAGGAAGATTTACCAAGTCCTATGTCTGACATGTAGCTTGATAAACCTATATGTAAGTCCTTCTAAGTCTACCTTGTCTTAGAAAACCTTCAGAGTAATATACCTTCAGGATAATAGGCTCCATTCAAAACTAATGTTATTATGAATCCATTGATTCAAGTTTCAGTCCAACTTTTTGATTAAATCCTACTTTAAAGTTTCTGCAATATTCACAACTCGGTTTCGTTTTCATCTTAATTAAACTTTGTAGTCGATTTTCATTAGTGGAAACTCAATAATTAACAAATAAGCATTACATTTTGTTTTCTTGTCTGTTTATTTGTTTATAAATGGTTAAATTAATAAAAAAATTAAATCACCTAGAGTAGCTATTACCTCAATCCAACAAACGTAGCTATGTTACTTCTGACGGGGCCAATAAACCATAGACAATAGTCGATAGATGTGCACAATATGGCGGCGAAGAATAGCCAAAGCATTTCTGAACTGTGTGCTGATGAAGAAACTTAAGTCCGCTGTTAGGAAGTGGCGGAGAATGCGCCTCTTCCGGAAGAGAGATGGTAAGTCTGTTAAAGGTTAGGGTCACATCTATTCTTAGGTACAGAAATGTTCGATTATTTGCTCACTCAAGAGCAGTTCTATGTAGGTGACTTAATATGGAACAGACGCCTACACAGCAAGTTACCTTCATTAGATTTTCAACTTTATCACAAAACATTAAGGTTCATGTTCAATTGGAAATATATGACAGTTACGGTCGGTAGCTGTTGAACTGTTGACCTATATCCTCCAGACGCCAGCACATCAAGTTATCCCAAACTGTAAAATTTTCCCAATAGAATATGAAGTTTATGCTTTTGAAAAACTATCCAAGAAATTTGACAGATTGGGGTAACTTGGTGTACAACTAAGTGACAACTGCGCATTTTCTTAGCTTTAAAAATGAATGATTGGTTGATCAATGAAACTTAGATACATACACATCGACATAAATTAATTGGTGATATCTTCGAAACTGTGCATTTTATGACCACATATTATTCCAGGACTTTTTTTATTGTTTTTACTTCTATCCCCTTACTAATAAACGTTGTATAGCGTCGGTATAGTCACACAACGCTTTGTCTTCTTCTTTCAAAAGTCAAATTTCTGACGACTAAAAGAGAGAAAGTATGTAATTTTTTCACCTGATATAATACGTTTATATTATTAGGGGTATAGAATTTAACCCAAGAAATAAGGAAAAAAATCACGTTGCATACAGTAATTTATTAACGAACGATCAACTAGTTTCAACCAAAAATCGCCAACGACCGTAGATCCTATTTTTAATTTCTTTACTTACTTACAAAGATCCTATTTCCTTTGCCTGCAGACTCTGTGACGCGACAGGTGTCGACTGATCCAGCGCCGTCCACTTCAGGCACTCCTGCGCATTACCCGCGACCGCCGCCCGCTGAACTCTTGCAATTGGTACGTATAATGCAATCGGTAGGTACAGTCACCAGCAAAACTATGTATACACTTAGCTAATTTCATAAGCGGTTTTCTGCTTAGTTATTGAATGAATTTGTTGTTGTATGTTGTCACACACATTGCTTTTTAGAACCCATAGGGTTACCATGCATGTCGTATCTCAAAGTTGAAATAGTTATTTTACGAGAAAAACGGTTCTGAAAATTACTAGGTGTATAGAGTATATTGGTGCTCATGACTTTATACACTTGTGAAATGGGAGACATCGTTATGGTGTGAAATGTTAGTCTGGGGGAAAGGGACAGTCAGCTTGGATAAACGTAAAATGGAAGTTTACAATCCGATCCCTCCGATCCCGTGCTGCCTACGCCCAGTGACGTCTTAACCTGCGGTCTATACCCCACAGGGGAGCTAGTAATTAGTGTTCAGTCCTTGAGTTTGTAAGTCTTAAGCCCTGGCTGGAGGCCTTAATCTATGGAGGCATCCACGGGCAAGTCCGCTTAAGCAGTTGCACTGCTGATTCACAAAAATACAATCCAATCATACCAATGTTATAAAGGGGTGTCCTGCTCCTGCGTGTGCGACGAATACAAAGCGATGTGACGCTGCATAAACTACGAACGCGATCAACTCAACGGCATACCCTAATTGCGGCCTAGGCAATCTGCGGAGAAACGTGACGTAACGCGTATTTGTTTTGAGACGCGACACTACGAACTAAAGCAAAACTGTAATGTACTTCTCCATGATTCGAAAAGTAATGAACAGATTAACTCTGGACTTTTGTCGCGTGTAGCACCGTGTCGTGTCACGTCACGTCGTATTCGTCGCTCACGCAGGACATCCCGTAAAGGTTAAAGTTTGTGAGTGAGTGTGTTTGTTTGTATGTCACTTCTTCACGCTCAAATGACTAAACGGATCTAGGTGAAACTTGTACTAAATACTTTTTATTCCGGTAGGACGTTCCCTTGGAATAATTTCCGAAATCCACGCGGACGAATCCGCTACCAGCATATAGTAAGGCAGTAAATCTCGCCTCTCCTTCTGTGCTGTGCTCCTTGTGTTCTGTTGTAGATGCTCCTACGAAACACTAAGTAACTATTATGAATTTGATTTGCGAGTAAAGTGGTTATGTCAAATACTTACATCAGTAAATTCACCAAAGAAACTGAGATTTGTTTGAAATCTTTTAAGCAAACGGTGAACGCTTTCTTGGCTACGAACGGAGACCAATTTCTTCAAAGAACAGTGATGAAATCATAGAAAATTCAAAGAATCGTCAAAGAATTATGGACTCTAACGAGATAATCTGAACGAAAATTTTCCTTTAAAGCTTAAAAGAGGTTTCCTAGTAAAGAAATGAATTTAATTAGAGAAGCGAGCTAAGGGTTTATTAAGCTTTTTTCTCTGTCTGCATATACCGGATATTGTAAATCTTGGTTGTTCAAAAATACTAGCTAAGTGATTATTAATTAATTTCCTTGAGGACTTTTTTATTTTTTTTAAGGCTGGGAAATCATCCAATGACTGCTCCCGCTCTGGGTGGAGCGGAAGGGAGTGTCAGACTCTTACTGACTAAAACCCATCCATGTTCCTTCCGTAGCCCTTTATGTTCCGGGGTAGCGGTAACCCTTTCGGACAATCCCGCTTACCCGGCAGGCTTGGCCCTGAGGGGCCCCTTCATATGCTGACATCTCTTTGAGGCGCGCGTGGAACATATACGCGCCGTACGGCACGGGTCTGGTGCTGATCGGACGGTGAGTCACCCATTACTCACCGTCCGCAGGCCCGCGCCTACGGTGGCCGGGAGTCGTCACGTGGCTCCCGACGCCCGGAGCGTCTCCCGCGGCGGCTGGGACGGGAGGACCTTTCTCTCTCCCATCCCGCCACCTCCTTCGCGAGCATGACTTTTTCGCAGAAGGAGGTGACTGCCTCCCACTCCCTCTCGCCCCGGACCATGGCTTGCACCAGGGCCGGGCGCGAGAGGTCGCCGCCGCCAATCGCCTCTACGAGGATTCCTTGAGGACTTAAGACAGCCTCGTGTTTCTAGTGGTAGCAAGCGTTACTGCTTAGCAAGAGGCCCTGGGTTCAGATTCGGGTCGGGCTAAGTGTTTTTTTAAATTAATTAATTTAACCATTTATGTAGATACACACATAAAAAAAGATACAAGAAGAAAGGAACGGAAAACACGTTACAAGGTGATGCTTATTTCTAACGAAATGTCTTCCAGCATACCTACGATAGGATGTTATTGGGTTCTCCACTTGGAATTTCTCAGTAACAGCCCGGAGTCTGGATTTGTGCCCGGTTGATGGCAATAGTCTCACCACCTATTACATGTTTTTTGTTGTTTGTTTTTTTTACGGTGTCATGTTTGCCGCAATTTAACGTATTGTCTTTCTTTCTAAATGTGGTTGTGCTAAAGGTTCACCTCTGCCTAAATCTTCGGGGATTGCAGGCATGGTGTTATGTTATACTAGCTTTTGCCAGCGGCTTCGCCCGCCTGTATGTAGGAAATTATCCCAAGGGAACCGTACATTAATCCAAGATAAAAAGTAGCTTATATGCTATTCTATCTTTGTGCCAAGTTTCATACAGATCCGTTAAGTAGTTTTTGAGTTTATTCGTTACAAACATACATATACAAATCTTTCCTCTTTATAATATTAGTGTAGATTTAAATCCTAATAAAATACTGAAGGCCCAATTTTTGCTGCGACTGCCTTAATGAGCCTTTATTAATACCATCAATATAATATAATGTTACCATAATCATCTCGATAAGCATAACATTCAATCGTATTCAAATTACCAAAGCGCCTGATACAAATAAATACCTAAACAAAGTAGGTACGTGTTTGTGCTCTCAAAATTTATTCAGGCGCTTACTGTAATAAAATTGCATTATCATACGATCACTTTAACGATTACAACTGCTTTACGTTCCTGAATTTTATTTGTTTGTGTTATGTCATTGAAGACACGCTGTTAACTCATTAGATGTTCGCCTTAACGATTTATACGGTTATATTTATTGTCGTTTTGAGTGAATTTTTCTTATGAACTTATGGGGTTTATACGACATTTGAAGGGTTAAGAGCGCGTTTATGTGACAACATCGACAAAATGGCGGACTATCGAATTTAGTTACCTAAAAAATCACAGGTTTGCGCGCTATTGTCGCGTATACGTGATCTAGATACATCGAATAGAAAAGCATATTAAAAACGGAGATTTTAAATTAATTGTTTACCTTCAGTAAGAAACCAACTCTAAAATATCAACGAAAAAAAATCTTCATACAATATTTAATCGAAGAAAATGTATGAAACAGATGTAATTTTTCTTTTTGGTTATTTCGTAGTTGGTCCCGTACTGAAAGTTGTTTATAATCAGGAGTAGGTACTCTCATCTCCTGAAAGCTTAAAAGTGAATTAAAAATCACAAGTGAAATCTTAACAATCATAGATTACGACGATCTTGACGACACGGTTGGCGCAGTGGTGGAGCGATTGACTGCTGCGCAGAATGTCGCGGGTTCGATTCCCGCACGGAACAAATACCTATTTGTACGACCTCCAAGTATTTGTTCCGGGTCTGGGTGTTTTTCTATCTATAATATGTATGTATATAAGTAGTTTATCAGCCATGTCGTTACCATAACACAAGCATTAGGTTGCTTAGCTTGGGACTATATTATGGCGTTGTGTGAAATGTCCAAGGATATTATTATTATTATTATTATAGATAAGTACAGTCGCCAACAAAGCAAGTTACCAGTCTCAATCAATTTTGAACCTGGTTTTAATTTTTAAAATCATTTGGAGAAAGACAGATCGGTATAATTGAATGCGCTTGCGTCCGTACATAAAGTAATATAACGAAATCTCAGAAGTGTTACATTTTTATCAATATTTGGTTTTCAAAAACAATTGGGACGTAACACAACATTTATGAAAAGGGAGTTCTTCTATTTCTTTTGTAATATTCTTGAGAATTTTAATTGCAGTTTTGTATGTATTTATAATAATTTATCTTTCCTTGTCCAGGAGCCGGACGAAGGCCAAAGGCTAAGAGAGCAGCAACTCCGAACATACTCGTTCTTCCAATTGAGGGTACATTTAAAACGAGGCCAAAACTTAGTAGCTATGGACAAAAATGGTATGTTGGAACACCACAACACTATCAACGACACTAGAACACGAACATCACTACTGCTAGGCGATGCACGGCAAATAATGCATCTCAATAATACGCATACATTGCAATGCATAATAATACACAAATATCGATTGCTAATTGTGGCTAATTGTCATTGAAAATAATCTTGGCAGAGCGGTGAATGACTAGCTTAATCACTCACTATAAAAAGTAGGGTGACAAGAAATAGAATCATCTTCAAAACTAACACAAGCGTGAATTAACTATACACTTTGGCACTTTTCTTTTCTTATTCACCGCCCGATCAGAACCAGGCTCGTGCTTGACGGCGCGTACGTGTTCGACGCGCGCCTCAGAGAGATGTCAGCATTAGGGAAGGATCCCTTAGGGCCCAAGCCTGCCGGGTAAGCGGGATTGTCCGAAAGGGTTACCGCTACCCCGGAACTTGGAGGGCTAAGAAAGGAACATGGATGGGTTTTAGTCAGTAAGAGTCTGACACACCTTTCCGCTCCACGCAGAGCGGGAGAAGTCATTTGATTTCCCACCATAAAAAAAATGTCAGCAAATTGAAGCAAGTCACTTGGGCGACAACTGCGTTCCAACACTCACATTTGTCTATTAATTGCATCAAATTGTAACTGCAGAAAATTGCACTTAAATCACTTTTATTACGCTGTAATTTATTTCTTCTTAATTGATCTTCTGTAAGTTCAATACTGAACATTTGACATAACATTAACTTAACCCACACAACACAGACATTGTTATTGTTATTTTGCATGTTTTCTTTTGTTTTAACGCAGATAATGCTTTTGCTTTCGTAAGTACCTACCATAGATCATCTATAGCATTCTATTTTAATTTATACTAAGTTAAGAATTGTTCTCTCTAAATATAATTACCGAATCTATTCCAGTCAACAAAATTAGCGTGAATTTCCAGCTTGGTTAGTACAACTTTGAATTAAACTCACACCTACCAAGTTGGGCTATTCCGATCTGAATTCTAACTTCAAATTTTGTGACGCAATAATCAATGCTACGATCTACGATCGTGTGACGTCGGAACTAGTCGGAGAAAACCGATCTCTAGAAAGCAATTGGGTCCTTTATCATTGCCGCAAGGATTAGATTCTTAATTTGATTTATAATTGGGCTCAGAGCAGACTGCCTGTTTCTTGGCGACGGAAAATCGTAACCAACGACCTGATTAATTCTCAGTAAAGCTTAGTACTGCTCATTATTCTCCCCTCGACCGGTAGTAAGAGGGGCTCGTGGCTAAATATTAACAGCCACACGAATCGATTAAAGATTAAGGTACTTGAATGGGAGACCATCCATTACATATCATGACGCCCCCGTAATTCGGAAAGCACGTTAAACCGTTGGTCTCGGCTGTCATTCGTAGATCTTTGACTGTCTTTACGGGTAGTCAGAACCCCAAGTGTCTGATAACCAGTCTTACTAAGTGATGCTCTATTACCCAGTTACTGTATGTCAAGAGTGATTAGGTTTCTTCTAGGAAAGCGGGGTTTTCCATCGGCCACATCATGTCTTACCATCACTTGAAGTAGTGGTCAAGCGCGAGCCTAATGATAATACAAAAAAAAAATTGGCTTGTGGAGGTCTGATAAGCAGTCGATGCGTGTGACACTAGTTGACCCCAAAATATTTGGGAAAAGGTTAGGCAGGTTAATTGACCCTTTCCTTAGTAGTAATGAAATAATTATTTACCCGTAGCTTACTTAGATTTTCTTCATTTATTTTTGCTTTTTCCTCTTCTAACTGTAGTGTTTTGTGGGGTCCAAAACCAGGTTTGTTGTCAGGAACGAGCGATCCCTACGTCAAGTTTAAGGCTGGGGGAAGACTGCTGCACAAATCCAGGATCGTGTATCGAGACCTTAACCCAGTTTGGGATGAGTGCTTCACTGTGCCTATTGAAGATCCTTTCCAACCTGTTCAGATTAAGGTGAGATATTTGTGTTGGTTTTTATTCAATTACTAGCTGACCCGACTGACGTTGTCCTGCCTTACCTACCCTACTTACCCTACCTACCCTACTTAAACTACCTACCTTACTTAACCTAACCTACCTAATCACTGAGGGGTATGAAAAATAGATCGTACTTAGACGATTCTCACACCTACTGAATATGCACATAAAATTGCGTAAAAATCGGTCAAGCCGTTTCGAAGAAGGTGGTATGTGGTGGATATGGTAACTAACATTGTGACAAGAGAATTTTATATATAAGATGCTTTGAATCTAGTGGCCGTAAGTGAGACTGCTGAGAAGAGGGAGCTGGACCAAAAGTCCTTGAGAGAGAGAGCAGCTCTATCTGAAGGGGTTACCGCTGCCCCGGAACATATAGGGCTAAGGAAGGAACATGGATGGGTTTTAGCCAGTAAGGGTCTGACACTCCCTTCCGCTCCACCTAGAGCGGGTGGAGTCATTTGATGGTTGCACATCCTTAAAAAAGGTTCGGCAAACGGTTATTAGGTTTTCTCATCAAGAATTTCTCAGTAACAGCTTTATTTGTACCCTGTTAATGACAAAAGGCTTGATTCCAATTATGTACATACGTCAGCACATCAAGCTATTCCTAACCGTCACAATCAAAAATGAAACTTATCCTTTTGTAATAATGTTGAAAAACTATCAAAGAAATTTCACAGATTGGAAATGGATGAATGGATGGATGTTTGTTTTTTGGATTTGGATTTTGATTGGTTTTTTTTTTCTTGTTGTGCTGGTCTCTGCACATAGACAGAAAATGTGGCGAAATCTATGGTATTAGAACGACTCCAATGAAACAATGAAATAACTGCATTAAAGACCAGGTGATCTGAAAAACTGAAGTGAAGCAAGTAAAGCGAGCGAGTGAAGTAGCGCTGTCAATAGTGTCAATCCCTAACATGGAATGACAGCTCACTTCAAGCACACTAAGATCTTTTAATTTAATTTTTTTACATATTTTATATCGGATGCTTTTACCGTTCTGCATCGTTCTCACATGTATAATATTAATATTCATGAACTATGTAACCAATATTTTGTAACCATATTTTGTTTAAAAGAGTGTCCATGGAGTTTCTTGCCCGTTCTTCTCCATAGGAGATAGGAGGATGTAGAGCCTTGGAGTAAAACCTTATGTTGAACATGGCTGGTAATAATCGGACCTCATTCAAACCTTTCAAATCATTTAAATTAGTTAAGGCTTCTGTACATTTGAGAGTTCGCCACAGGCGGCGGAGCTAGACAGTTGTATTCGTGAGAAACAAGTTATAAAATATAATACGTGTGTGTCCATCCATTTTTCATAGTATAGAAAAGACCCAATACACACATTACACGCTCTACCACTGAGCCCCCTCAGTAGAAGATCTTCAATCTTCTACAGTACCTACTGCTTTGGAATGGGCAACTAGCTTCATCTCTCTGACTGACCGACACCTTGACAATTCAAAAGTGCCTGTAATTGGTTTATCTGAAATAAATACTTTGAGTTTGAGTTTTTCCTAAGATTTTACGGTGAGATGTTTACAGAATAGCTTTACAGCCGGTTGATTCTGTAAAAATCTTTAAATGAAAAGTTAGATGAGGTGAAGGTGAAATTACCTGTCGTTCACCTAATGCTAGGGATTGACACCACTGACTCACTTTAAACTCACTTCACCTCAGTTTTCACGGTGAGATTACACATAACAGAAATCGCATATAAATCCAGCAACAAATAAATAAAAAACTTAATCCCTTTTCATAGGCAATAAGTAACATATAAAAAGCCAACCCAACCCGGCTTGAATACTTTATTACGCACAATTTACTTCCTACAGTGAATAAAATTGAATATTAACCCATAAACAGTCCCAAGGGCGGAATAATGTTACTCTATCATCGCTTAGAGAGCCGTGCTACGTCATCAAGTTACATTTACTTCAATGTTGAAGCCCCGAATCCATGAAAAACAAGCATACAGTGCTTAATCAACCTGTTTTTGTGTTTGTATTCAATGGGAATGAGGCGTGGGTAAAAAAAAGAAGTTATATTAAGTCCGTCTATCATATAATAAAAAAATTGCCTTGCCCCTTGCTGTCCTTCCCCAGCGATGCCCTAAGCCGAGGTCCGTACCCCACAAGAAGTGCCCTTAGCTTGTAGTCGCTTACTTTGTAAGTTTGTTTTAAGCCCTGGCCCTGGAGGCAACAATTCTTTTGTGGCATCCACAGGCAAGTCAAGTTAAGCAGTAGACCCTACCCTATGGTTGAACTGCGAGATGCCATTATCAAAAAAAAAAACATCATGCCACATTTCAACTCAATGTATCATCGTAATCTTTGGATTACGTAAAAATACGTGTCCAATATTTTTTGTAAATATAGCTTACGGACTAAAAAACAATCTAGTCATCAACCCTATTCATACAGTCTAAATAAATATGAAACTTGTAGCTAACACAAAAATATTAGCTTATCATGAACAGGTACTGTTAGATTTACAGGAAAGGTCTCAATTCTTGACTTACACTGTAGGAGTGCCTAAGCCCATAAAAACACAATTTTACTTACCTGTATTCTATAAAAATGTCGTCAGTAAAGTTTTGAGTATGAATGTGGATGGCTATAAGAGTAGATTAGGACCGATGAAACGATGGACTGTGTAAAAGATGATATGGCTAGAAATGGAGTGACTACCGAGATGACGGCTAATAGAGAAGTGTGGAGAACAAAGACTTGTTGCGCCGACTCCAAATAAATTGGGAGAAGGAAGAATTGATGATGAACAGCGTAAAAATAAATTGAGAAAAAAACTGACTAGTAGATAAATCCTGTAGGTTAGAAAAAAAAATGTGTTCTAGACATTTTCGTCGTGGAACTGAAAACCATCTCAATACTAATGTTGTCATGCATAAAATGAGCTGTTCTCGTTGGCAGTCTTTCTAAAATCAATAATATGCTAATACGCTCAGAGAGCTGTCTGGGCCATAAAATACGTGACGTAAAGAACGAGATATTTTGTATTTATATGCTTGGGATAACTCAAAATGTATTTTACAAACATGAGATACTTTTATATAAGCACCCTGCTGTAATAGCAACCAAATTAAGGATGGGTCTCACCAATAAAACTGACGCAAGCAGCATGTATTGTGCCCCTCTTTTAAGAGTGTCATTATTTTCTGTGGAATGTTGACACTGACAGGTCTTAACCGTGATTTAGATGTGATGATTGCGTTCAGTTTATTGGTGAAATTGGCACTTAGTCACAACGGAGTTTAGTAGTTTCCATGATGTTGTTATTAATATTGTCCATAGATAGAAAAGACTTTTAAAAATATATTTTTATTTACGGTGCAAATTAACAAAATCGGTCGACCTACAAATTGGTTCAGGATAGCCGTATGTAGAATCATTGAAAGATTTATTTTGTTAGTAAATGTTACTGAACTTTTAATTTGAAAGCTATTTCTATTCTGTATAAAATTTTTCGTGATAAATTTGGTGAGCTGAGTTTGAAGTAAGCTGTCATTCTATTCTAGGGATGACACAATTGATAGCTTACTTCACCTAAGGGTTTCCCGTGAGATTTGTACAGAATAGACTGGTTGGTCTTCAAACACACTCCAGCCTTCTAAACCCAAATTACAAATACTTTGTCAACTTTGCAGGTCTTCGACTACGACTGGGGTCTTCAAGACGACTTTATGGGCTCCTGCCACCTGGACCTGACCGCGTTAGAGCTCGGTCGGACCCAAGACCTGGTCCTCTGTCTCCGAGACCCTGGGAAGCCTACCCAGGATATGGGAGAGATTGTGCTGAACGTCACGCTGTGGCCGAAGTCTCAAGAAGATAAGGAGCAGGTAAGGATCTTTATCTATTTCTTGCTGACGTCACTTCCAGCAAATTATGAGCAGTGCAGTACCTACTTTTTAGTGGAAGGATTACAAACTCTTCATATTTATTTATTTAGGTGATTTACACACGTCACCGCGCTCCGCCGCGGTAGGCGGTGAAGCGGATCTCATGTCGCATTGGTCTCTAAGAAATCCGTTGATGCCTAACACACGTACACCGCCCGACCGCGCGGTCGAGCGGTGCTCGTTTCTACCGCAAACTGGTCCTACCGCGCGGTCGAGCGGCGCCGTGTGTTAATCGGCAAGCGTTCATGCACTCACATTTAACAAACAAGTAGCAAGGGACAGAAAATACCTGCGGTCGCCAACGCATCAAATTGTCAAATTTCTTCACATAATTTTAAACCCTATAACATTTATTTTTAAGCTCAAAATCGATTGAGAAAAATTGACAGTTTGACTTTACTTTTTTCAATTTGATGTGTTGACGACTGTGCAACGTGTGAAATCATTTCCAGCATAACTGCGTAAGGCATAGTTAATGCATCAAATAGAATGTATACCGAACCGACAGAATTTGCGCAAAATTAGGTTTTCTTAAGGCAGATTTCACCAATAAATCTGAAACGAAGCTTAAACCGCGTTTAAAAGCTGTCTCTGTCATTACTTTCTATGGAATATTGACATTGACAGCTCTTGAACGCGTTCAGTTTCATTGGTGAAAATGGCACTTAGTCACATATTCCTACTCCCCGTGCTGATAGATAAATGCGTTTGCGTCATGTTCTTTCTGAAATTGTTTGGTGGAAAAAAGGTTCGTAGATTGAAACACGCAGACGCAGAATAAGTAAAGTCGCCATCGCCTCAACTGTCAAATTTATCCAAATGTTTTTGAACCTTAAAGCGTTGAAGGTTAAGTTCAAAATCGATTGACAAATTTTGACAGTTTGTGGTAACTTGTGATATGCTAGCGACTATACTTACTTAGTTCTGCACCACTATAATATCAATGAATTTTTAAATGACAAATCGCTCTGACTGAATGTATTATATGTATTTTGAATCGCATGAATATTTTCCAATTGTTTATTATTTGTAATTTTATATTAATATTATTGTTATTTTTTTTTTTTTGAGACTATGTAACTTTGTATATTTATTGTTATTTTAATTTTATTTTTTGGAAATCTCATGGTCTTCCGACCTAATTTGTACACCAGCCATGGTCAAACATGTTGTGCAAAAGAATATCCTGTAACACCTACAATAAACATTATACCATGTTTATTCCACACATGTTTTTGCAAATAAATTGATCTTTATCTCTTTATCTTTATCTTACCACATCAATATTTTATTGTTCTTAAATGTACCTAAACATAATCTTCAATCAGCTTTAGTCAGCAGAACAACACATAACATCTTCCCAACCCGAAAGCTTAAATCATAAAACTGCGGCAACAACTTTTAAGTAAGTACCCGACGAATTTAGTTGAATTTCAGAAGAAAGACTTTCGCGAGAACCTCAGCCTTTAAGCCTTTACAAATACCAAAACTTTTTAACAGCAGTGATAGTCTAGTGGTGTGACCGTCGGACTGCCATGTCATAGGTCTTGAGTTCGAACCCAAGGCCTACCTCTGAATTTACGGATTCATGGGCGTATTGTTTAAATTATCATATGCTTAAAAACTGGTGAAGGAAAACATCGTGAGGAAACCAGAATGTCTGAGATATGTTTCTCAACAGCATGTGAAGCTAAGTCCATGACTAAGTCTAAGACCCAAAGGAAAAACAACAGCAATACCCTAAATTTTGTCGAGTTATGCGACCATAATGTATGGAACAGCTGATTTTTTTTTCGCGTTCCAGATTTGTTTCCATAGTAAATGTTGTTCATAATGATGAGTACCATAAATTACCCTTTAAAATTTTACCCATGAATTCAATTTCACCCTGTATATGAGCCAGTTTCCAACCGGGTTAAGCAGCCATTCTATTCCAAAATGAAAGAATTTTCATCCGCAACGCTTTGTTCGGTTCCCAGTCATAAAGTTTTATCGAAAAATTCCGAACAGATATCTTCCAATATAAAATTTTATTACGATCCTAGTAGTAGGACGAGGTTTGACCTATGGAAGTTGTAAAACTCAAATGGTTCATCCATTGTGAATGTGACAACTTTCAAAGGTAGTGCTAAAACTTATTTAATACTAGATTTAATTGAATTTAGGATTAACTTTTTCGAATCTTAAATTAATTCCTAAAATGATCCTATAAAACCAACAGATCAATAAATGTAAACAATTTTTTTTTAAACTCTATCCTTGTCTATTCTTTTACATATAATAATAATAATAATATTTCACTGAAAAAGCTACTTACATAACTTTTTACCCCACTGCGGCGAATGCCAAAAAAATTGCCAAATCATTGACATAAATATTATTATACTAATCAAATTAGAAGCTTGATACAAAAACTAGCATTATAATAACTCTGAACATTGACCCATAGATGGCGTTAGAAGGATATGTAATACAAGATGACGGTAATTGACTGTCATTGTGATAAATTGCGTCGTTTGTTACCTGACTCATATTCTACCAACAAAGCTGATAGATTATGAGTAAAACGAGACAAAATTGTAATTATAACAGTCTGTATTATATTGTAAAGAGTTTAACAGAGGAGCTTGTAGCTAAGTACTAACAGCCGCAGAGGTCAATCCATCAGGTTAAGCTACGCTTGCCGGGGTTGGCCGTGGATGGGTGACCATCTAACCATCTTTACATACCGAGACTCCTCCGTGCCTCGGAAAGCACGTTAAGCCGTTGGTCCCGGCTGTCATTTGCGCATCTTTGACATTCGTTACGGGTCGTCAGAAGCCCGAAAATCTGATAGCCAGTCTTACCAAGGGGTATCGAATTGCCCAGTTACTGGGTTGTGGAGGTAAGATAGGCAGTCGCTCCATGTAAAATACTGGTATTCAGCTGCATCCGGTTAGACTGGAAGCCGACCCCAACAAAGTTGGGAAAAGGCCAGGCAGATTATACTGTTGACAGTTTTACAGAGCTTACGGGCTCACAACGGTGACAACCGCACCAGAGAGAAAAATAAAGGGAGCTTCCTACTGGCAACCTCACAACGCGTGTTGTACATCACAAGGAGTTTTAATATGTTTTATTCTGTAACCATCTCACCGTGATAACGTTGTGAAGTGAGTTTAAAGTGAGCTGCATGAGGTTAACCGACAGCTCACTTCACCCAAGTTTTCAAGTTAAGATACTTAGGTACAGACTGTTTGCTTTAAACTATACCTACTTAATACTTTCTAATAGAGCCGCATAGTGCTAGACTAATTGTATTACATTAGTAAATAACGATTGTCTTCCTTTCGTTATTTTGACATAAACAGAGAATAAACTCCGTTTTTTTCACGATAAGTAAAAATATAATTCATTTATCATTAACAGTAAGGAAAAAACTCTAAAATGCGTAATTTCAACGCTATTACACAATAATTGACGATTGATTTTTAACGTTATTTTTTTGATGCTGTAATAAATGGATTATAAATAAAATACGGATCAAAAACATCTCTGTTAATGACATGATAACATTGACAAAAAAGTCTTTATTATCAAAATACGGTATACATTACCTATGAATCCCCTTATCCTCTGTAGAAGGCTTCTAGTAAGCCAAAGCAACTTCTGAAATACTTTCACATAGTTATTTATTACAGTGCGCAAGTATGTATTTTATTGAACTCCAAACACAACACCAAAAAGGCAGTCCGGGGCGGCGAAGCATGGTCGTCCTTCTTTTGTTTATATGAACGCTTTGATCAGAGATGCTGTTGAAAATTAGTAGTAAATAGAGTATTCTGACCTTGTGCTGAGCTACGTCTATACATTTAGAGGAAGACTAAAAAAACGATAGATGGATTGTGTGAAAGATGATATGGCTAGAAAGGGAGTGAGTAACGAGATGACGACTAATAGAGAAGTGTGGAAGAAAAAGACATGTTGCCGACCCCAAATAAATTGGGATAAGGGCAGGAGAATGATGATGATGCTGAACTACGAGTACCTATGTAGATTTGAAAATATCAATAACGACATATCTCTGTCTTGCAGCCGAATATTGACTATTTGAAACGGTCAAAAATAAAAAATGAAATCACATAGAAAAAAGTCCGCTCATCTTAAAAACTTCCATCACCCGTACAGAAATTAAATATTATGCGAAGATGTTATTGTAAAATTGCATTTAATGCTAACAAGTATTCCATTTGTTTCTAAAAATCTGTGACGTCACATTGTTATATTTCATACAAATCAAGTATTGACAGTTCAATAAAAAGTAACTTTATTGACTACCCTTTCAAATACCCAATTCCATTCCTTTAAAACAAAAGCACGTCGACCTTGCAACGCTGCAGTGTGTGGAGCTACTAAGCTTTAATCAATAGCATAATGCCTTCATACCTTCACGTCCACATTATACCCAAGTAGGATAATGGCGGTTCAGACGACTAACAAGACTAAAAACAAGCTAAATATTATTATTTGCATCACTCACTCTCTCACTTCATTTCTCAACAATAATCAGAATGACATATTCTAAATGATATATGAATAGATTATCAACACATAAATCTTATTGTTAAGATTTCTGTGATTACCAGTGATATTCATGCTACAAAGAAAAAATATATTATTGCATTATGTAAAAGTACCTACATAATTAGCCTATCATGTTCCTGCCGGAATACAGGCCTCCTCTAGATGAAAAGGGGTTAGTATAGGCTTTTATCCAGCACGCGGGTCCAGTGCGGGTTGGTATGGCATGGTGACGCCATGTCTTTGAAATTTATAAGTACAAGCATATAACTTAATAACTTATTTATAACTAATTTATAAGTACAAGCATATAACTTAGTACTTGTGTCAAACTAAGTTTTTATGCCTACCAAAACTCCTACCAAGTGCAGCAAATTTAATTAACTGTAAGAGGAAGGCGCCTGTGTCTGTAACACAGTTTATACTAGCACGGACACAGACGTTCACTCTGTCTCAAATAATGCATAGCGTGTACTTCATTGTTTTTATTTTTTTATGTTTGATTGAGATGGACGAATTGTATTTTGGCTTTTGATAATAAAGATTATTATTATTATTATTATTATTATTACAAGTCGTAACTACATACTTGTGGATACAAATGTACAGACGCCAGCACATCAAGCTATCCCTAACTGTCTAATTTTCTCAATTAAAAATGAACCTTATGTCTTTGCAATAAAGTTGAAATACTATCAAAGAAATTTGACAGTTTGTGGTAACTTGATGTGCTGGCCTCTGTACGTACTGATTATACATAAAAAAGAAAATGTACATTAAAATTGTACAAAAATACTTGAAGACTACTATCTATCTGACTTATACTATATATCGTCTTCATGTATTTTGTATATGTATAAACAGTGTGTTAGGTTAAACAAGGGACATACTTTCAGGGGTTACTATACTATAAATATATGAAAATGAACAATTTTGACTTTAGAACTATTCCTGAAATCACGAAAAAAAATCAGCTGTTCAGTACATTTGTGTTCGCATAATTCGTCAAAATGTATGGAACAGCTGATATTTTTTTTTCATAATTCCCATGTTGGTCCCTTGGACAAAGTTGTTGATTTTCCTGAGTACTATACAACCTGAAACTATGTCCCTGATTTAACCTAACACACAGTATACTGTAGTTATGCAAATTGTTCCGAAGTTTGTTATCTGGATAGTTAGTTGCAATCTGATTGGATAAAAAAAACCAGTGATTGGCATTTAACTCCAACATTTGTATCCAACAGGGATTTGCAGATGGACGTATAGATAAATATCTCTTTCATTGTCTGTACATACCTGCACAGCCAATGCATCGCGTGGCGTGCCACAAGGCATCATGCCCGGGCCGCTCCTATTGCGACGCGCTTCGTCGCCCGCGAGCCGTCACGCTATGGATAGCTATCTGTCGTATCTCGTATCAAAGGCTGTCATTTATAGTGGCTGAGAATATTGAGATACGATCGGGCTATGTCGTAATCGTGTTGGTAGCTTTAAACAAATATGTCATCTATCGATGTATATTAAAAAGGATTTTACTATACTCAAAACTTCTGTAGTGATATTCTGTAAAAATCTTACCGTGAATACCAAGGCGAAGTGAGTTAGTTAGTTGTTAATCCCTAGTATTAGGTAGAATGACAGCTGACTTCATCATCACGTCAACTATGTTTTTCGGTGAGATTTTTACAGAATTGACCGACTGGTCACTTACTACATTCTTCTTCTTCGTGTGGTTAGTGACTAACCTGGTGTCAGAGTTTTAATGCTGCCCATGGGCCTCTGACTTAGCATCACATGCTGTTGAGAAAATCTCTCGGGCATACCGGTTTCCTCTCGATGTTTTCCTTCACCGATTTTAAGCAAGTAACAAATATACAATACGCACATGAATCCGAAAAATCAGAGGTGCGTGCCTTGGGTTCGAACTCGAAACCTATGACTTGGCAGTCCGGCGGTCACACCACTAGGCTATGACTGCTTTTTTTGTATTTGACAAATAACGACAATTATTGTTAAAATTACTGCACTTTTGAAGATTTTTAAAGTAAATAGGTTACATTGCTTTGTATTTAGTATGAAATAACAAAGTTTATTGCACGTTTACATCGAAATAACGGTACCAGTTATTCGCCTAATGTTGTATTGGTTGGACGATCCTCTTTCTTGATAACTGCATGGTTAGTGCCTTCAGTGGAACTGTCCGAAAGGGTTACCGCTACCCCGGAAACTAAAGGGCTAAGAAATTGATGGGTTTTAGTCAGTCAGTCACTGTCAGTGTGACACTCCCTTTCACTCGACCCAGACCGGGAGGGGTCATTTGATGATATCCCAACGTCAAAAAAAAAAAAGTTAGTGCCTAATATTTTTGGTTTAAGCAAATTATTTTTCTTTAGGTACATCGTGCTGTACTTTTTTTCCTACTTCAGAAAAAAAAACATTAGTGTAAGTATTTCATTTGTACACGTCTTACCGTACTACTCCATTTAAATGTCACTTTGAGTATGCAAGCAGGCTTTATGTGACTTTTGTGTTCACAATCATCATCTGCCTAGCCTTTTCCCTACTATGTTGGGGTCGGATTCCAGTCTAACCGGATGCAGCAGAATACCAGTATTTTACATGAAGGCGACTGCCTATCTGACTTCCTCAACCCAGTAACTGGGCAATACGATACCCCTTGGTAAGGCTGGTTATCAGATTTTCGGGCTTCTGATGACCCGTAGCGACTGTCAAAGATGCACAAATGACAGCCGGGACCAACGGCTTAACGTGCTTTCCGAGGCACGAAAGAGTTTCAGTATGTAAAGATGGTCACCCATCCACGGTCAACCCTGGCAAGCGCATCTTATAGCGTCCCTGGTGGATCGACCTGTGTGGCTGTTAGTACTTAGCCACGAGCTTTTCCATTTTATGTTCACAATGAAATATAAAAAAAAACATCGCAGATCCATTAAACCAGCACGTAACATTATTTACCCTTCATTCGTTACTTATAAAACCATATTAGACTGATTTGATAAAACAAAGTAATTCTACCTATTTGATGATAACCTTTTAGTCAAATTAGACATTGATTAAATTACTCGTAATAACGGGGTAGCGCAGGGCTTCGTTGTTTAAGCTCAGTATTAAAATAGCTCTACGCAAACATAAATATTGCCATAACTTTTTTTATGATATTATAAAAATAACCGTTATCACCCTATTGTTATTTCGATATAAACGTCTAATAAACTAAGTTATTTCACTATGAACACTAAGCAATGTAACCTATTAACCATTTACATTAAAAAAAAAACAACTTTAATGTCGTCATTATTTTATTGATATTTATCCAATGCTTCAAATGGATTATATGGTATAGAGGCCAGCACATTCCCCGCATGTCACTGTCAAATTTTCAAAATTTAAAATGAACCTTATGGTTTTTTAACAAAGTTGAAAAACTATTAAAGACGAAACATCATAAAAATGATTATCTTCTTAAATGGATATATAAACATAATATATTTTCGCTACCAAATATCATAACCTACTTGATCACAACAAAGTATCACAAACTTCAAACCGCAGAATTATATTAATTAAGAACACAAAATTAATTAAATTGAACTCCACTAACTGAACTATTATGAGCTGATTTCACCAGACAATAGTTTGATGAAATTAGCATTGCTTTTGTGGTTATATTAGCGGGAGGACTTTGCGTAGCTGGATTAACTATAGCGTATACAGAGTTGATACGACAGAAGGGCTTTCCTTTAAACTGCCTATACTAGGTACCATTTTCAAGCTCTATACCAAAAATATATTCCATAGGATCAATAATTTAGTCTAAATTAAAATTCTAAATTAACGTAAGCGAAGCTGTGGGCAAAAGCATGTTCTGACATAAAAAATTAAAACGGTACCGTAGTAAAGGCTTACTGCAAAATGTACAGAAAATTAGGAGAACAAGAATTATTAACATATAGCCGCTTAATAGTCGTTGCGCCTTACGTTTTGTTACCTAATATAACAAATTTAGAAAATTATCTCCGCTGCACACGTATTCTTAATCTTAACTGCCTCTTTGGTCTACTTAGTGATCGAAAGCGCTACTGCTGAGGATGAGATCCTGGGTTCGATTCTCGGACCGGGCTTCGGTTTTTACATCTGGAATTTTTGAGTAGACGCCCGGAGTCGGTACTTTTAAACCTAGCAGTTTAATTTGTGAACGAAACAAATAATCATACCTAGATATTCCAAGGCGATAAGATGGTTCTTTCTCTGTACACATAAAAATTACAAATTAAAACACAATAGCATACAATACATTATACCTACGCATAATACGTTTAAGCAGGAATGTCCGAAAGGGTTACCACCACCCCGGAACATAAACGGCTAGGAAGGAACATGGTTGGGTTTTAGTCAGTAAGAGTCTGACACTCCCTTCCGCTCCACCCAGAGCGGGAGAAGTCACTGAAGGAATACCCAGCCTCAAAAAAAAATACGCGCAATACATCATGTCTTTTATACGGGACTATGGAAACTATTCATTATAAGACCCAAGTTCGGCAGAATTACAAGATGATGTCACGTCATGATGAGTCATCACCACGTCAACAGCACGTCACTTACAAACAGAAAAAACAGTACAAAATTCTTGCAGAACATAATCTCGCACTATAATCGTAACTACTTAATATATAGGGTGTAACCGAAAGGGTATATACATACAAAAGGATATGCTACAGACCAACTAGCTGAACAACTTTTACTATGGGATCAACTCCGAAATCGTGAAAAAAAATCAGCTGTTCCCTACGTTTCGAAGAGTCGCGTGACCAAAAATGTATAGAACAGTTTCTTTTGCGCCTCCCTGTATACTGAAGACGACCCTTTACATCCATCACGACATACCTACAGCTTACGTGGAAAAATATTTAAATAATAACACACACAAACGTTTTAACTTCATGCATGAGATGATACAGGAAAATACTTATTATTACTTTGAATAGCATTGTATGTTGACTCAGGCAAACTGATCATGTAATTGGTAATAGTTCGTTGCCCTTTACCCGAGGATTTTCAGAAAACAATAACACGGCAACTAAACTTTTCATCACTTATAATACATGAGCCTGCCGGGGCAGCGGGATTGTCCGAAAGGGTTACCGCTACCCCGGAACATAAAGTACTAAGGATGGAACATGGGTTATAATCAATAAGAGTCTGACACTCCCTTTCGCTCCACCCAGAGTGCGGGAGTGCTCATTTGATGATTTCCCACCGTCAAAAAAACCGGAACATATAATAATAATATCCATGGACAAATAATAATATCCAACCCTCAAAAAAATAGGCGAGATGATGAACAACCATGTAGCATTATTCCATGATCATCATCAACTGCCTAGCCTTTTCCCAACTATGTTAAGGTCAGATTTTAGTCTAACCGGATGCAGCTGAATAGGAGTATTTAACATGGAGGGACTGTATATCTGACCTCCACAACCAGTTACTGGGTAACACGATACCCCCTGGACATACTGGTTGTCAGATTTCAGGCTTCTAACGACCCGTAACAACTGTCTAAGATTTGCAAATAACAGCTGGGACCAATGGATGGACGTGCTTTCCGAGGTTAATGAAAATGGTAAAAGAATATGTGGTTGACTGGACAGGAATTGAAACAAACAGTGTCTGGTGGGAATATAATCCATAATGCTGGGTGACATAGGGCATTTTGTTAAACTTTACTTAATAGAATAAGAGGCCCAAGAAGTAAAAGAAAGTAATAATAGTAAAGTGGTAAATAATCACTAAACCTATGTATTTCAAATTTTTACCTTGTAACAAGGAATATACTTTTATTAAGGTAGGGTGACTCGTGGCTAAGTAATAACAGCCGCACGGATCGATCCAACAGGTTAAGCTACCCTTACCGGGTTGGTCCGTGGATGGGTGACCATCTTTACATATCGAGACTCCTCCGTGTCTCGGAAAACACGTTAAGCCGTTGGTCCCGGCTGTCAATCGTGGATCTTTGATAGTCGTTACGGGTAGTTAGAAGCCCGAAAGTCTGACAGCCAGTCTTAACAAGGGGTATCGTATTACCCAGTTACTGACTGAGTTGTGGAGGTCAGATAGGCAGTAGCTCCATGTAAAATACTGGTATTCAGCTGCATCCGGTTAGACTGGAAGCCGGCCCAACATAGTTGGGAAAAGGCTAGGCAGATTGACCTTGTAATAAGGAATAATATGTCACTAAATCCAGGAACTTAATGAAGACCAATGCTGTCAAACCTTACTTAAATTGTTAGAACTAACAAACTAACAACTCTATTTTCTATTTCTCAAGGTAAATAGTTACCATTCCACAAAGTATGCTCTTAAAGATACGCTCCATAAAAATCCTACTTAAAATTAACGACACCATAAAGTTGACATCATTTTCCGCTTTCACATAGCATTTTCTAATGGCCACGGATATTACTTATGGAAAATGGTTGGCTATAACTCATTGCATGCCGTTCTGTACTGCAGCTATTGACAAACGTCCTTGAGTCGGCACCAGCGATCAAGATACATAAAATAAATTACTATTACCCCCGACTGACGTACCAATACATGTGCTAACCTTGTTTTTTAGTTAGTCGTCCGACGCCGTGGCGTACGCGCGTGCGAAATTGTATTAGTAAACAAAATTGCAAAAACAATAAACTTCGCGAGTGTGACTTTAATATTTTTCGATTTAAACGTGTTCGTTGTTTGAAAATGTAGTTTTTTGTTATTTTTTTTTGTCTTTAAACGTGTGGTTTTATTTGGTGCCAGTTATTTTGTTCTAAATATAAATTGCAAAAGTTTAGTTAGTGCACGTGAAAGTGAACGATAGCCTGTTATTTTTGGACGCTATCTAAAACAGTTTAACGTATGGATTGTTTTAATTGAAGAATGTAATGTTGTTCATTACGCATTTAATGGTATAAACAAAGTTTGAAACAAAAACGTTGTAAACTATGATGAAGCTAAAACTAAAGTTTTTAAATTTTGAGCGAATTACAAAGAACGGAATGAAGAATTTATTATAAACAATATTAACTGTAAACATTAAGATATAAACATGACCTTAACACATACGATAACAGTTACGATGAAGCTAAATATAAACCCAAACGATTATTTGAAGAACTGTAAAAGAAAAAATGAAACTGTCTAACTGCCAGTTTCGGCATTCGAAAGCAGGTTGGAACTTCCTAAGGACATGCACGTAGGTCACCAAACCAGTCTTGCAGTTCACGTCTACCAACATAATAACGAAGACGAAATTGTGCATTGAGTATTTTTGAAAAAAGTATTTATTACGAGATGTGGAAACATCTCTGAATTCGATTTTTTTTTATTGAGTAAGTCTGTCTGGTTGTATGTTAGGGATTGGCGCAAAAACAATTGAATGGATTAGAATAAAAGCACGCAAATAGTTTATAACCTGGATAAACACATAGAGTAGGTACTTTTGGAGTGGTAGGTATATTTTCCGACCTCTACGTGGGCGATGCCACAGGCATAAGCTAGTCCTTAAAATTCCCAGGGCGTAGCTACCGCCGTATCTGCCGTATCAATTATACGGGGCCCTTGGGTTACGGAGGCCCCCGACATGCGTAAGCAAAAATTAATAAAAACTTCCCAGTTTTTATTTAATTTCAGAAATGACAAAAGTAAAAAAAAACAATTTCTTTTTTTCCCCCGTAAAGCGTGCGTTTAAAAGTTGGCAGCACCCGACATCTTCATAAGGGCTCCGAAACAAATTGTTATACGGGGCCCTGCCAAGCCACTGTCAATTCCTTGCCCTGCATATAAACCGGATATGCCTTCACATGGGTAGCTTGATATTTTTCTTAAGAAAATACTCTTATCTGACCGCCACAGTATATACCTACCATCTTATGTTTGGTACACATGTTCTGCCTTTCTTGTATATGACCCGGTAGTAAAAAAATATGAGCTGTTCCATACATTTTTATTGAGTTACGTGTGCATAAATGTATGGAACAGCTCATATTTTTTCGCGATTTCAGGGTTCATCCCATAGTCAAAGTTGTTCGTAACGATAAGTACAATGCTCCCACGAAATTCTTAGAGTAATTTTTTTAACACCTTATATATTTCTATCTACATACTGCAATAGTATAAAATTCTTGCATTAAATTGTAAATATTGACTACTGGTACACAAACATACAATTATCATGGATAGATAAACACAGATGACATTTTATCTCATTAATTTCTTATGAAAATATACACATTCTGATTGTGTAAATTGTGTTTATTTATACTGAATTTTAATTACGACTGCTAGTCTGCTACCAAATTCAGCCATTGCAGTATTTATTTATTTATTTAGTGAGAACAAACAGCAGTGTAATAAAAAGTATATATAGGGATTTCTGGGGTGGAGCTCGTCGGGATCGATCCATCAGGTTAAGCTACACTTGCCGGGGTTGGTCTGTGAATAGGTGACCATCTTTACATATCGAGACTCCTCCGTGCCTCAGATAGCATGTTAAACCATTGGTGCCCGCTGTTCATAGATCTTTGATCGTCGTTACGGGTAGTCACTCTTACCAAGGAGTATCATATTACCAAGTTACTGACTGGATTGTGGCGGTTAGATAGGCAGTCGTTCTATGTAAAATACTGGTATTCAGCTGTATCGGGTTAGACTGGAAGCCGACCCCAACATAGTTGGGAAAAGGCTAGACAGATTGATACAGATATTTCTGGATAAGTGTCTTCCATTTCTTGTATATTGTGTTGAAGCATCCCCAGCATTTTCAGCTTAACCAGCTCAATTTGAATAAGTCTTCTACATTAAAACCCTTGGTTCCAAGAGTTGGAATTTGTTCGAAAATCCACATAATTAATTAGGTACTAGGTATATGTACAGACGCGCCAGCACATCAAGCTATCCCTAACTGTAAAATTTTCTCAATTAAAAATGAAACTTATGTCTTTGCAATAAAGTTGAAATACTATCAAAGAAATTTGACAGATTGTGGTAACTTGATGTGCTGGCCTCTGTAACTACAACGTGGCGCTACAATGGTGACATTAATTTAACACACATACGACACGTGTTCACATTTTTGCTTCATGAAGACATTATATTTCCATTAGGTAAACATTATATTTCCATTATTTGCGGATTTATTTAAAATGTTAAAAAATAGCATCTTAGAGCAACCTCTACTTAAAAAACGGTCGCGCAGCGGTCATTTACCGGGGTCACGGATCAAAATTTATTTTATTTTTGACATTTTGTAACATTTTGTTTTGAAATTTTGTATAATTTTATTATTATATTATATTTATATTATAATTTGCGCATACGTGTTCCACGCGCGCCTCGAAGAGATGTCAGTATGTGAAGGGGCCCGTTAGGGCCGAAGCCTGCCGGGTAAGCGGGATCGTCCGAAAGGGTTATCGCTACCCCGGAACATAAAGGGCTAAAGCTAAGGAAGAAACATGGATGGGTTTTAGTCAGTAAGAGTCTGGCACCCCCTTCCGCTCCACCCAGAGCGGGAGGAGTCATTTGATGATTTCCCAACCACAAAATAAAAAAAAGTGGGTTAATTTCTTTAATTACTGCAAACTGCAATGAAATAATCATTATAGTGTAATGGACTGATGATTCATTTGAAACCACCATTATTAAAGTGGATATTTGTATTTATGTAAAAACCCGTGATGAAAAATTATCGAGACGATAATAATGGAGAGTTGGTATGTAAATTATCGCAAAGTGATTACATCATTTAATAATGCACCATCCCGTCTATCCATTAAGTGCGCTTTGTAAGTGTGGATTGTGTGTGTGTGTGTGTGTGTTAAGTCACGTACACAAAAATCCAATTACGTACCTACCGAAGTTTGCAATCAACACATTTATTCAGGAAAATGTTAAATAGGTTAGAATATGATATTATTTAATACTATATTTGGTCGTGTACTAAGTATACTTGGTGTGCGTGGATATCGGAATTATCCAATGAGACATTATGATATGTACAGAGGCCAGCACATCAAGTTACCACAATCTGTCAAATTTCTTTGATAGTATTTCAACTTTATTGCAAAGACATAAGGTTCATTTTTAATTGAGAAAATTTGACAGTTAAGGATAGCTTGATGTGCTGGCGTCTGTACCTAGAAAACACAGAGCCTTGCAAGTGTCGGAAAAACCTTTTTTGAGAGCGAATATTATAATTTGGTTTAGTTGCGTAGTTAGTTTTAATCTTCAGCGGGATTATCCGAAAGGGATGCCGCTGCCCCGGAACACAAAGGGCTAAGAAAGGAACATTGATGGGTTTTAGTCAGGAATTCTGACACCTCTTATCTCTTCAACCTGAGGGGGAGGAGTCATTTAGTTATTTCCTATCCTTAAAAAAAATATGATTATAAATGTACGTATCATTATAAATTATAACAATATCCATACAAATGTCAATTCAAAGGTCAGTAGGAGTAAGTAATCAGCTACCATAAAGTTGTTACGACAGGAGTAACAGCCCCGACTCGTAAAGCCAAGGTCCTCTGCGGTCCTCAGATATAATAATAATAATAATATCCTTGGACATTTCACACAACGCCATATCGTCCCAAGCTAAGCAACCTAATGCTTGTGTTATGGTAACGAGATGGCTGATAAACTACTTATATACGTTTTTTTTTGTAAATACATACATACATGGAAAAACACCCAGACTCGTAACAAATACTTGCAGGTCGTACAAATATTTGTTCCGTGCGAGAATCGAACCCGCGACATAGCGCGCAGCAGTCAATCGCTCAACCACTGCGCCAACCGTGTCGTCAAAAATATGCCGCGGCCTTTCGCGTCCCGTGTCGAGCATTCTGACGACAGGCCACCGTCATCGGTTGCGCCGTTCTGACTATCTTACGGTCTGCTTTCTTGAGTAAAGGCAATCATAGCCACCACCCATCCACGGACCAACCCAGGCAAGCGTAGCGTAAAATGATGATCGATCCGTGCGGCTGTTATTACTTAGCCACGAGCTCCTGTTCGCAACACATATTAGCACACAATGTTTTTTGCGCGCCATATATGGCTTGACTATATTGTTCTACGTTACACTAGTATGTAATTATATGACATCCATTATCAGCATCTATTGTTTATCGTCAATCAATATTACAATATCATAATTCTTAATTAAGTGCTTGAACTCTGAGTTTGTTTCAGCCTTTATTCTCAGAGTAGACAGTTAGGAAACGCCGACCTCATCTACATAGTTTTAAAAATATTATTGACGTGTAAAGGTGTTTGTGAAAATCCATTTACTTAAAAAAATTAAATCATTTATCATTTACGATGTCTTGAATACGAAATTCTAATAAGGCTTCTAATATTCTTCTCTTAATTAAAATTCTTCTCCATAACCTACTGCTTTGGAATGGGCAACTAGCTTCATCTTTCTTACTGACCGACCCCTATTTTTTTTTTTTAAGGCTGGGAAATCATCCAATGACTTCTCCCGCTCTGGGTGGAGCAGAAGTTAGTGTCAGACTTTTACTGACTAAAAGCCATCCATGTACCTTCGTTAGCCCTATATGTTCCGGGGTAGCGGTAACCGGTAACCCTTTCGGACAATCCCGCTTACCCGGCAGGCTTGGCCCTAAAGGGCCCCTTTATATGCTGACATCTCTTTGAGGCGCGCGTGGAACATATACGCGCCGTCCGGCACGGGCCTGGTCCTGATCGGACGGTGAGTCACCCATTACTCACCGCCTGCAGGCCCGCGCCTACGGTGGCCGGGAGTTGTCACGTGCTGGCCGAACCCCTTTTTTTTTTTTTTTTTTAAGGCTGGGAAATCATCCAATGACTGCTCCCGCTCTGGGTGGAGCAGAAGTTAGTGTCAGACTTTTACTGACTAAAAGCCATCCATGTACCTTCGTTAGCCCTATATGTTCCGGGGTAGCGGTAACTGGTAACCCTTTCGGACAATCCCGCTTACCCGGCAGGCTTGGCCCTAAAGGGCCCCTTCATATGCTGACATCTCTTTGAGGCGCGCGTGGAACATATACGCGCTGTCCGGCACGGGCCTGGTCCTGATCGGACGGTGAGTCACCCATTACTCACCGCCTGCAGGCCCGCGCCTACGGTGGCCGGGAGTCGTCACGTGCTGGCCGATCCCCATTTTTTTTTTTTTTTTTTTAAGGCTGGGAAATCATCCAATGGCTGCTCCCGCTCTGGGTGGAGCAGAAGGGAGTGGCCGACCCCTTGACAATTCAAAAGTGCCTGTAATTGAAAAGTAGTGTAAACAAAAGTGCTCGCCCCTTATGCATAGGACCTTAAATATTCCTGTTGAAGTATGGATGGATGTACTATTGGCCCAATTCTGCCTCTTCAAGGATTACAGGCGTGGCATTATGAGTCATGGTCTAATAAGAAATGCATTAGGTAGGTAGGTGTGATACATTTTCAGTGTTATTGGGAACATATTGCTATTCATTCTGAACTGCAGGGGATCTATACATAACTGGTGAAATATGGGTATACAAGTCGTCGCAAGCGTGCGTGAGCGTCAGGTTATGGGTTCGATTCCAGGTTGGGCAAAGAAATAGTGTTTTGTTTAAATTTCTCAGTACCAGTCTGAAGTCTGAATTTGTGCCCGGTTGATGACAAAAGCACCTAAACATAACTATTTTAATGTGGGTGTAGTTTATGTACATTCCTGCCTAGCCCTTCAGCGATTAAAGCCGTGATGTGTTCTGTATATTCTCATAAACAAGGAAAGGGGATTTTCCTCATGATTATTGAATCGAATAACGTCAGTCTGCCTAGGTTTGTCCCAACTAGGTATGTTGGGGTCGGCTTCCAATCTAACCGAATGCCTCTGAATACCAGCATTTTACATGTAGCGACTGCCTATCTGACCTCCACAACCCAGTCAGTACTTTACTGAGTAATACGATACCCCTTGTTAAGATGGGGTTCTAACGACACGTAACGCCATGGTCATCGTCATTCTCCTGCCCTTATCCCAATTTATTTGGTGGTGTCGGCGCGACATGTCTTTTTCTTCCATACTTCTCTATTAGTCGTCATCTCGGTAGTCACTCCCTCCCCTCTCTCCTCGTCCCTCTTTCACATAATCAATCCATCGTTTCTTTAGTCTCCCTCTTCTTGTATAGCCATTACATTCATACTAACAACTAACGCCGTGGTATTGAATCGTATAAAATTTGTAAAATAATATTATGCTGAAATCAATTAATAGTATTTAAATAAAATTTCCTCACGAAATTTCCAGATTTTACCGCACGGAATGCTGTATAATACCATACCAGGAAATACTGTTTCAGTACTGTTTATCTGAACGTGTTGCTAACGAAATTCTCACATTACCTATGTATGCCAGCACATCAAGCTATCCCAAACTGTCAAATATTCCTAATTGAAAATGAACTTTATTCTTTTGGAATAAAGTTGAAAATCTATCAAAGAAATTTGACAGATTGGGGTACCTTGATGAGCTGGCCTCTGTACTGTATAATTAGTACAAATTACTATCTTATGTTCTAATCATAGCCTGTCCGTAGTAAAAAAACATATTTAATCAACTTATACATAGGTACATACTTAATTTAAAATAAAACAATGATTAATATATACAACCTAAAACTAAAAAATATATCCATTATGTACAAGTGGTAAAAAAGGAGAAGAGCTCATAGGGTGTCAAAAAATTCATCCCCATCGCTGTCAGTGGGAAATGTGCCCAAAAGGCTGGCAGCATTGCCACGTTGAATGGCAATGCTGATTCTTTGGCCTAAAAATTGACCAGCCCTCTGGTCACGTGTAGAGTCGACCAACCGCTGGGCGATATCCCGAAATACTCGATGAGCACTCGAACCCCACGGCCCTAGTGTTTCAACCCCAAACGGCTCGAACATATAACTTCCAATAAGGTTGTTATACTTGCGCCGTTTGAGGTAGGTAGTAGGTAATAACACACGCACAACAGATTTTTTTATAGAGAACGAAAACTTCAACGTAGGGAGGTACAGAATCATACACTGAATCCATGGTAGACGGCTTCGCTTCATTTGTCATTTTGACGATTTATTAATTACTCTTAATAAGTATTTGACAGGGGAGTCAATAACGTTACTTTTATGAAATGTCAAAATGCGTAATTCGTACGTGATTATAATCTATACTAATACTAGCTGACCCAACAGACGTTGTCCTGTCTTAACTGTGATACGTACCCTACCTACCTACCTACCTGCCTACCTACCTACCCTACCTACCTAGCTACCTACCCTACCTACCCTACCTACCCTAGCTACCGTACCTACCCTACCTACCCACCCTACCTATCCTACCTACCTACCTACCCTACCTATCTACCCTACCTACCTACCCTACCTTACTACCTACCTACCTACCCTACCTACCTACCTACCCTACGTACCCTACCTACCTACCCTACCTACCCACCCTACCTACCTACCCTACCTACCTACCTACCTACCTACCCTACCTACCTACCTACCTACCCTACCTACCTACTCTACCTACCTACCTACCCTACCCTACCTACCTACCTACCCTACCTAAAAAAAAAAAAAAAAATGTATTCTGCTATTCAGGGCGGAGACAAATCCAACGAAACAAAAACCATAAAAATTGGTCCAGCAGATCTCGAGTTATAACGGAGGGAACAAACCCGACTTTCTTTTATATATATAGATTCTAAAGCTAAAGAGTTAGTTTGTTTGAACGCACTAATCTCTGAACTACTGGTCCGAATTGAAATTTTTTTTTGTGTTGGAATGGTATAGGCTATGTAACATCACGCTACGATCAATAGGAGCCGAGCAGCGGGTGCAACCACACGGGTGCAGTTAGTGAAATAAAAAATGTGACGTCATAGATTTTTGGAATCAAATAGAATACTTATTAACATTAAATCCCTTTTTATACAAAACTCAAAGTATTTATTTCAAATAAACCAATTACAGGCACTTTTGAATTGTCAAGGTGTCGGTCAGTCAGAGAGATGAAGCTAGTTGCCCATTCCAAAGCAGTAGGTACCTATGGAGAAGAACGGGCAAGAAACTCCATGGACACTGTTTTAAACAAAATATGGTTACAAAATATTGGTTACATAGTTCATATTAATATTATACATGTGAGAACGATGCAGAACGTTAAAAGCATCCGATATAAAATTTGTAAAAACTATTCAAAAATTAAATTAAAACACATAATTATATCCTCGCATTAGTTTTTAAGAGAAGCGGTCTTTTTTCTTTGTTATTTCGTATTTTATTTTTGACCGTGGCAAGTAGCCGTATATATAGCTCCTACATATCGGAAAGTTAATATTGGAAATGAGATAAAATGCCAGTAATCATTTAACACGCAACCAATCACAAACTAGTTAATTAGTTTGTGATTGGCTGGGTTGGAGATGGACCTTAGAGGCTTGCCGTAAACTACATTAGTTTCTAAAGTACTCACGGAACTAGTCGTCGTTCTTTTTGCCACTCAACTATAGAAATCCAAATATTATGTGGTTATTTTCCCAATCTTATACTAAATAAAAATCTTAAATTCATTAGACAACGCACAGCCTAAACCACTGGGCTAGAAGTATGAAATTATGAACAAAATTTCCTTAAAAACATAATAAATGTGTTAAGTAGTTGTTTAGTAGGTAGGTAGTAAGAGTGTTAAGACAAAAATTTTGGAAATACATCCCCTAAAGGAGTTAAATTGGAGATGAAAGTTTGAATGGAAATTGTTTGACTTGGGACAGGGATGAAGCTATACCTCCAGTAAGTATTGCTTCATCTCTTTCTCTCACTAAAATAATATTAAAATAACACTGCTCTTTGAGATTGTGGTTGGCCCTCTGTACTTACTGATAGTAGGTAATTTTTTTCATTCTGATGTTATTCTGTGTCGATGTCCTGGGGGCCTAGACAAAATCCCTTTTCTGTAAGAGTTAACGCCAACGGAAAGATAAAATCGTATGCGGTTGATATTAGTTTTAGAGAAGTGACGTGACTACTAATGTCAACTTCATACAATTTGATCTTTCTGTTGGTTTTAACACTTGTTTATACCTTTTTAGTTGCGTTTCTGTCGTATAAGGATTTCGATTTTTAACTTTAGATTTTTTTTACATCAATCTGAAAAGATGTTGTCTGTAATATCTGTCAAAATATGTAAAAATTTGTTACATTTTTTAATACTTATGAACTTGATTCTTCTTATTACGTTGAGCTGAAAATGAACTTATTTGTTGTTCGTAGTGATTATTTCGGTACTTTTTTTATATGGGAGCGTTCAACGACTTACAAGCCTACAAAGGTTGCATATAATTCGATTCAATGCGTTATTTAGCAATGTTTCTACCTTACCTCTTGACGCCAGTGAACATTTGACTTTGACATCTACCATCGTCTATTCTCACCGTTTATTAATTCAAGACACACGTGCGCCACATCCTGTCACATCTAAATCCGTTCAGACAGTTTAGTTTGATTTTATAATAAACAAATGAATACCGAAACCCGTTTTCTTCTATACTACTCTTGTTTCAAAATAATATCGTTACTAAAGTGTGGAATATCTCCGCTCTTTTAGTTCAAAACCCTCATCCAAAATGGGCACTTCAAGAGTTGCTGACAAAGCTCTCGAAACCGGCTTATAAGTGGCACTACGGAGGCTTGACAAGCTCTGAATGAGACTGAAAAAAGACTATCAAGGTCACAGTGTGTCTAAAAATATCATGCTGGTACTCCCAAAAGTAGTACAAGCATGGAGCTCGAGGAGCTCGTGGTTAAGTACTAACAGCCGCACAGGTCGATCCATCAGGTTAAGCTACGCTTGCCGGGGTTGGCCGTGGATGGGTGACCATCTTAACATAACAAGACTACTCCGTGCCTCGGAAAGCACGTTAAACCGTTGGTCCCGGCTGTGATTTGTGCATCTTTGACAGTCGTTACGGGTCGTCAGAAGCCTAAAAATCTGACAGCCAGTCTTACCAAGGGGTATCGTATTGCCCAGTTACTGGGTTGTGGAGGTCAGATAGGCAGTCGCTTCTTATAAAATACTGGTATTCAGCTGCATCGAGTTAGACTGGAAACCGACCCCAACATAGTTGGGCAAAGGCTAGGCAGATGATGATAACTCTCAAAAGGGGTTGACAGAAGTTTAAGGATTGGAGAAAAACGCGGTAACCCTTTCGGTCAATTCCGCTAACCCGCCAGGCTTCGGCCCTAACGGGCCCGTTCCTTAATGCTGACATATTTTGAGGCGCGCTTGGAACACGTACGTGCCGTCCGGCACGGGAGTCTGAACGTTTGACAGCCAGTCTTAACAAAGCGGTATTCCTGGTATCCTACTATTTCTGAATAGACTTGATCCAACCCCAAAATAGTTGGGAAAAGGGTGGGCAAATGATATAACAGGAAGCACCATATTGCCATAAACCGGGCTCGAATCCAGACAGTCAATCAATCGACTCGGCCTATAGCAGTCCAATCTGGACATAGGTCTCTCCTAGGCTGCGCCACAACACCCACTCCTCAGTTCACCACATCCAGTCGGTCTATCTAGCTGGGGGGCTTTCCACACTACTCTTGCCTTCTGATCGAAGACTGTTGCCAATACACGATACGCGTAATCCAGACAGTAATGATAGAGAAAACTATTTATACGAAGGATTTGTAGTCAATAAAGGAAACAACCATTTATCGTTGTAAGGAATTTATTAGACGGTAGTAGATAGACATCGACCTATTGATAATGACATTTGATAAGGTCATGGACAGTGTGTACAAGAATCATAATAAATAGTCTTCCAGACCGAACTTTTCCACTCAAATCTTGTAGAATATTTTAATAATTCATTACAGAAAAGAAACAATGAATTAAAATTAGTAGGTAGTTCCATAGCTACCGCTAAAATTAAAAATGAAATAGCCACATTTGTTCTTTTCTCTAATTTTATTAGGAGACGGTAGAATAGTAATTCTAAATACAAATTAAACATTTGCAAATATTTTAGAGGAACTTTTCATCTCATTCTGAAGCCTGCCTCCATTTCATTGAACTCTAGTTTACCCGCACAACCCTTAACGACTTTGCAATGAAATAACTTTCAAGAAATTGTTTCCCCCAACGACTGTTGCCGGCAGGTGCGGCTTCACTGCACCTTTAGTTTGTTAGATTTATTTTAAAAGCACTCCCTCTGTTTTATACAATGCAGGTTTTACAGTTTGGAGAATCATGACTATTCTGTTTTTGTATATTTTCTATATCAACGTTGTTTTGATTGTTCGATAATGATGCTCGTTCATCCTCATCATTCTTCTGCCCTCAAGACATACCTTGCCATTAGTGTTGATGGCAAGGTATGTGTATATCTGTGATGCCACTGATGCCGCGATCAATGTGGCAACCGACTGGGCGCATTCAATTTAACAATAGCCAAAACAGTACCATCGACACGAAACGAAGAAGAACACCCCACGCTCCGTACACGCATACGTGCTCTATCATCCATTCTAAGCTCAGTGCCTTCAACACAAATATGTGTTTATTATTAACAAATTGCAATGCGTGTTGATGGCACTCAGTAGTGACGTTGACATCACGTAAGCGTTTGAAGGCACTCCTTAATAGCTAGCACCTGACCAAACATTTAGGCAGGATTTAGGTTAACCCAATTTGTTTGGTAGTTGCAACATGTACCTTTCTTTCATACGCTTCTATTAGCCGTTCTCGTTAGGGAAGTACCTAACGAGAACGGCTTACTAGCAATATCAGCTTTTACACAGTCACATTCATCATGTCGTTGGTCTTCCACCATTGACTACTTTGAAACTGTCAAAAATAAAATATGAAATCACATAGAAAAAAGACCGCTCGACGCTCGTCTTAAAAACTTCCATCATCGTACAGAAATTAAATATTATGCGAAGATATTATTGTAAAATTGCATCAAATGCTAATAAGTATTCCATTTGATTCTAGAAATCTGTGACCTCACATTGTTATATTTAATACAAATCACGTACAAATTCGTGTGAGTACTATGTACCTACTATAAAGCGACCAGTTACTGGGTACGTCTTTCATTGACTTGAATGTGCCCTGGCGGCTGAGAGTATGCCATGCTCACTTTAATGTCTCGCTGATGGTGGCGTGTGTGTTGGATCATTTACCTCCCTTCAAAATGGTTGAGCTGAATGCGGTGCTAATATGTGCGTCATGTTCGTGAACGGGCGCTGTCAGTAGGGACTGGTCATCTCTTAGCGGCTAAGGCTTGTTTTAATTTAATTACTGAATAGTTTTTACATATTGTATATCTGATGCTTTTAACGTTCTGCATCGTTCTCACATGTATAATATTAATATGAACAATGTAACCAATATTTTGTAACCATATTTTGTTTAAAAGAGTGTCCATGGAGTTTCTTGCCCGTTCTTCTCCATAGGTACCTACTGCTTTGGAATGGGCAACTAGCTTCATCTCTCTGACTGACCGACACCTTGACAATTCAAAAGCGCCTGTAATTGGTTTATTTGAAATAAATACTTTGAGTTTGAGTTTGATTCCGCGTTTTGATAGTTCATAAAAAATAACGCTTGACTACCCTTTCAAATACCCTATTCCGGTAGCCAACATTCACACTCAAAACTTTGCACCCAACACTTTCCTCATACCTCCGATTTACACGCCCATGCCTCGCTCTCCTACCTTATAAATAAACCTCATTATTAAAGCTTATTTGAAGTTTGAGACCGATAATAATTCTGAGGGTCTAGACAAAGCAATCGTTTTCAAACCGTTTCATATTTCCACGACGACATTCAACATGATTATCATAAACTTCTCAGTAACAATACATTTTTGAGTTTTCCATCAACGTTATTGAAGTAATATGATAGAGAGTAATTTTCTCCAAGCCCTCAGGTTCTTGAGATTTTAATATTAGATTCCTTTTTTTTCGTTTTTAATGAAACCTCCAGGCTCTCTTTTGCCTGTAACAACCGGAATAGATTTTATAACAAACCAAACGGTCAATTTTACGTTCTATCCGACGTCCAGAGGGATTTCAAACTATAAAGAACGGTCAGCTATGCACGGACTGACCCAGCGAGCGAATCAATAAATCTGCGCGGCTGGGATAAAATTAAACTGCAACTGCCTCTGCCTCTTCGTATAATACAAAAGAATACCGTAGTTTAGTTGGTTTTGTTTACTGCCAGTTGCATCTGATTTCTAGAATAAAATTATTGACTTGCGTACTTGCTCAAACATTGTTTCTATCACATGTTGTTCCACCAATGAGGGTAGCACAAGTGCGTGGGGACGGGAACAACTAAATAAATACTTAAACCAAACACTCAACAGTGAGTGACATTGGGCTGATTTTTTATTTTATATGGTACTGGCATCTCGCAGTTCAACCATAGGGTTGCCTACTGCTTAACCGGGCTTGCCTGTGGATGCCACAAAAGAATTGCAGCCTCCAGCCAGGGCTTAAAAATAAAAATAAACTTACAAACTAATTGGGCTGATGAGGATGATGAAGAATGAAGAACGAATAAAAATACTAATGATGAGGGAGTTGAAGATGTTTGATGATGATGATAGTGATGGTGCTGATGATGATGATGAGGTTGATGATGATGATGGCCATGATATTGACGATGATGAGAATAATGAGGTCTCGAGTTCGGACCAAGGCACGCACCTCTGACTTTTCAGATTCATGTGCGTATTGTATAATTATCACTTGCTTAAAAATCGATGAAGGAAAATATCGTGAGGAAACCGGCATACCTGAGAGATATTTCTCAACATTATGTGATGCCAAGTCAGAGGCCCATGGACAGCATTAAAACTCTGACACTAGGTTAGTCACTAACCACACGAAAAAGAAAAAATGAGGATGATGACGATGAAGAAGATGATGATGTACATGATGAATATGATAAGGATGAGTACGTATTAGTTAAATATAGGTCATCCAGTCAGTATTGTAATGGCAGAGCTTACTGTCTAGGCTGGCGATGTATATTATAAAAGTGTCGCTCCACATGAATGTAAGCATCAACTCCATTCTTCTTCTTAGTGTGGTTAGTAACTAACCTGGTGTCAGAGTTTTAATGCTGCCCATGGGCCTCTGACTTAGCATCACATGCTCTTGAGAAATATCTCTCAAACGTACCGGTTTCCTCACGATGTTTTCCTTCACCGATTTTAAAGCAAGTGATAACTATACAATACGCACATGAATCCGAAAAATCAGAGGTGCGTGCATTGGGTTCGAACTCGAGACCTATGACTTGGCAGTCCGACGGTCACACCACTAGGCTATCACTGGAGCAGTGATCAACTTCATAATAACTACGAAAACTGAATAGGTTTTCGTTCAAGCAGTACCGTATCTCTTCATGGATATAACATAGCATAAGCTTGAAGGCCGCTGTTGGCAACTATTTGCTTATCTAGTCAACATTAGTTAATACTGGCTAACAGCGCTACATCTATACTAGCCCGTAACTAAACAAACATCCGAGTAAACATGGTGGAATAGTGATGTGAAGTATTGTTAAGTGTTGTTGTTGCTGTTGTGTGTGTGTGCAAAGAAATAACAATATGCACGCACGCAACTGTGGTTATTATGGTTGTGTCACGGACAAGTAGCTCATTTACCATCTTGCACCGCGTGTTCCTGTCACCAACACACGTGAGGAATTGCGAACGGTATTCGCGTTGCCGAATTGTTGGCCAAAAACCGTCCAAAAATTGTGTGTGTGTGCATGTGTGTGTAGTATTATGCTTACCTGGTGTTAATTTTGCCATCGACACGCTTGAATTGGGTATTTGAAAGGGTAGTCAATAACGTTACTTTTAATGAATTGTCAAAACACGGAATTTTTACGTGATTTGTATGAAATAGTGACGTCACAGCTTTTTAGAATCAAATGGAATACTTATTAGCATTAAATTAAATTTATATCTTCGCATAATATTTAATTTCTGTATGGTGATGGAAGTTTTTAAAACGAGCGTTCTTTTTTCTCTGTTATTTGTCATTTATTTTTGACCGTTTCAAATAGTCAATTATGTGGTTCTTATGTTTGGTTGTGTCACAATAAAAAGAATCAATTATGCATTGACTGTCTTGTCAGTTGGTCTGTCGCAAGTGCTGCTGCTGAGGATATCCTGGATTCACATCCTAGGTCGTGAAAGTGGTACTCGTTTTTTCGATAGAATTTTCTGAGTGCAACTCGTTGTCTGGATCTGTGTCTGATTAATGGCCATAGGCTTGCCCTTTTTACATGGGTCATATAACTGGCGAAATACGAATGTACATCTCTAGGCCCAACCTTTCTGGAATCAGGCGAGGTGTTATGGTTATGCGTGGTTTAGCCCGCCACCGCCTCTGTCTAAGCAACGCAATGCATTGCAAACCATTTCTGTGATTAGGCCATATTGCACCGCTACTTCGTGTTTCCTAATGCACATCCATAATTATTAGATTGTTCACGGGTTTATTTCGCAAAAAATTGCTAGCCGCGTCTTTGCTGGAAAATTACGGGTATTTTGTAACTCTGTGGTTAGTCTATGACTGCACTAATGTAATAATTCATTTGTGTTCCTCGTAAAGCACGCTAAGCCGTTAGTCCCGGCTGCCATTCGTGGATCTATGACTGTCGTTACGGGTCGTCAGAAGCCCGAAATTCTGACAACCAGTCTTAGCTAGGGATATCGTATTACCCTAGCTAAGACTGGGTTGTGGAGGTCAGATAGGCAGTCGCTCCAAGCAAGATACTGGTATTCAGCTGCATCCGGTTACACTGCAAGCTGACCCTAACAAAGTTAAGAAAAGGCTGGCAGACTGATTGATCAGCAACAAAACCATGATCGTGAATAAAACATACCATGATGCACACACAAGTGCCAACAAAGCCTTGACCTTGAACCTCACTGCCGAATCAACTTCATTATCAATATATTTAGTAAACAGAATGAACCACACCTACTGTTTCTATTAGGACAATTTAATTCACAAGGCACAATTTAATCGCACTTACAACGTTAAATCTAAAACTGTATATGGTAGGCTCGGTAACGAAACCACAGCGCGATCTATTTCGATCCCAACGCCATCTAGGGAAGCGACAAGTAAACATTTTGCACATTATGAACAGTACTTTAACCCCTTATTCGTTATGGTTGTTGTTTTTACCATGACAATTAGGATAGCCTTTTAGTTTAACCTAATGTGGCTAGAAATCAGTATTTACAAACGATTAACAGTGACCTCCATTCACGTACTAACTCCATTTAATTGCAGGCACATGGGCCCCTCCCTGCGGACTGAACGTAGTTGTCGTAAATTACTATGGATTTAATCAATTAGTCCCAACAAGGTTTTATTCTCTTGAGGAAACGCTGTTTATATGGGCAATACGTAATTTATTGATACCATCTCGTCAATTATTGATAGGATTGGCGGGAATTATGTTTTGAGCAGTGATTTATAGTCTCAAAAGAGGTTTTAATGTAATTGGCTGAATGTAGTCTATTTAAGGATTGACAATATTCAACTGGATTTTCTCAAAGTCGAATTATGATAAGCATTAAGTCCCGTCATCCAGACCGCCATTGAAATACTATTACAGTGAAATTCTGGTTACTCATTGGTGATTTGAATTTGGAACTTATAAGTAGTAGTGGTTATAAAGAGTATTCTATTCTATTCATCTCTATCGACGGGAACAAAAAGCCTTAAATCAACCAAATTTCGTTAAAACAAAAGACTTTTCAAATTCTCATCATATCATCCACCTGCCCTTATCAGAATTAATTTGGGGTCGGCGCAACGTCTTTTTATTCCATACTTCTCTATTAGTCGTCGTCTCGGTAGTCACTCCCTTTCTAGTCATATCATCGTTCACATATTCCATCCATCGTGTCTTCCCCTAGTCGTATAACCATCCACATTCATACTCAATATTTTCCTCATTTCGCTGCATCATATGCCCATACCAACTGGGTATTTGAAAGGGTAGTCAATAACGTTACTTTTGACGTCACAGACTTTTAGGATCAAATGGAATACTTATTAGCATAAAATGCCATTTTACAATTATATCTTCGCATATTATTTAATTTCTGTACGGTGATGGAAGTTTTTAAGACGAGCGGTCTCTTATCTATGTGATTTCATATTTTATTTTTGACCGTTTCAAATAGTAAACTGCTTTCCACACAACTATTATGTCAGTGTTACTTTCAGACTACCTCTCATACTATGTATCTAAAATATGGCATTGATTTCTTTTACGAAAACATGTTCCAAGTAAACGAATTAACTGCGGTTCCAAAAAATATTTGTTTCACACTATTTCTTACTGTCCACTGCTTACACAAAATGGATAGTGTATGCTAGCACTTACTATCAAGGGCAAATGGAATGAAAAAGACTTCAATAGAATACAGAATATATTTTTGCTACAAAAAATATACAGATCGGTATCGGCAGCATATTGTATTACTTACAATTATCATTTTGTACAATGAAGTATTATATTCTTTTCCTAATTTCACGATGGTGATTTAATCCTGGGTGAGTAAAGTTTTTTCATGAGAGACCAGAATGGCATTGAGAATTCAGGGGTTCAGAATAAAAAAAAATCTTTTCATTTTGAGCTGCAATTTATTGTAATACTAGCTGCTGCCAGAGTCTTTACCCGCACTGATGTCGGAAATCATCCCAAGGGAACGTACAGACGCCAGCACATCAAGCTATCCCTAACTGTCAAATTTTCTCAATTAAAAATGAACCTTATGTCTTTGCAATAAAGTTGAAATACTATCAAAGAAATTTGACAGATAGTGGTAACTTTATGTGCTGGCCTCTGTACTACCGGGACAAAGTATCTTATGTGTTAATCCAGGTCATAAACTACCTCTGTGTCAAGATTCATCCAGATCGGTTCAGCCGTTTGAGCGTGAAGGACGGACAAACATGCAAACTCACGCAGACTCACTCACAAACTTTCACCTTTATGATATTAGTGTGGTCCGTCGAAGGCTAAAATACTACGACACACCTTGAACATAATCGTGGAGCATGACAGGAATTCAAATTAATGTGGTTATGTTTTGCTAATAAAGATCACAATGGTCCTAAACGTACACGAACGCCAGAACATAATAATATGTAATACATCGTTTACACTCTTATGTCAAAATGACGTATGCGGGCCGGATTAAGGGCCTTTGAGGACCGGAGTTTCCTGTTTAACCAAACGTATATTAAGTAAACTTCATTTAACACAGAACGAAGAAAACATTAATAACTTACCTCAGGAACGATTTTAAAGCGGGAACTAAATTAAAATCGATCAAAAAGTTTAAAATTAAGATTGAAAACGAAGCGGACTCGTGAATATTACAGAAACTCTAAAGCAGGATTTAATCAAAAAGTTGGATTGAAACTTGTATTCATGGACTCAGAAGCAACATCAGTTTTCAATGAAGATAATTAAATTTTCAAGGCAATTAAAATTAATTAATTAATCTGATATTTTATTATAAGAAAATTGTAGATCTAGGCATTGCAACAAGCTGCCGGGTCAGCGGGATTGTCCAAAGGTTACTCCGGAACATAAAGGGCTAAGGAAGGAACATGTATGAGTTTTAGTCAGTAAGAGTATGACACTCCCTTGCGCTCCACCCAGAGCGGAAGGGGTCATTTTATGATTTCCCACCTTCAACAAAAAAAAAACGGGTTGCTCTCCGGGAGTGCCGGCAGAAGTGAAAACTTATATTAACGTTGTGCATTTTTAATATTTTGGAATGGTTACAAAATAATTTTGCAAGAATTGCTTTAATTATCATTATTAAAAAGTTTATCTTTCCCTCCGTCTTACGAATTTTCGATCACGTCACGTGTCCTTTTTTTTTTTTAAGGCTGGGAAATCATCCAATGATTGCTCTCGCTCTGGGTGGAGCGGAAGGGAGTGTCAGACTCTTACTGGCTAAAACCCATCTATGTTCCTTCCGTAGCCTGTTCCGGGGTAGCGGTAACCCTTTCGGACAATCCCGCTTAACGTCACGTGTCCTAACGCGAGCTTAACATTATTTACCCATCACAAAAAGTGCACAACGCCGCTAAAGAAGTTTTTACTTCAAAAAAATAATTGAAATATGTGATGCATAATTCATGGATTCTTTCTCGAATTCATAATTCTGTTCTCAACAATATTGACAACAAGTGCAAAGTTTATCATCAAGCGCCGATCTGTCTGTGCGTATTGCAATATCATGTTCGACATACTCTACTAACTCACAATATCATTCGTCAAGGATAGTAACTACATAGACTATCATAGATTAAGAAATTCGTATAGAAGTGAAGTTCTCCTTTGCGCATACACCAAAGTCGTTGAAATAATCACCTAGCGCTAGGATACTTCTTCTTCTTAGCGTGTCGATGGCAATCTATATCTCCTCGGCCCAGAATTCAGCTACGTGTTTAGCGCCATCACTAGCTTCCATCAGTTCCTAAAACGTGCATACGGCAGGACACACAGGACACGAAATTAAGTGTCCCATCGTTTGTGGAACAGCACCACATTTACATTCCAAGGCGGAGCTGTCTATGAATCCCCATCTGAGCAGGTTTTCCTAGCTTCGGCCAACCTGGGTCCGGAGTCTGTTTAAAGCCTTCCAAGTTGACCAAGGCAAGTCGCTCCCAGGAGGGAGACGATGGCTAGGATACTAATGACGAAGTAACATAATCAGCCTTTAATGTACCCACTGCTGGGATAGGCTTCCTCTCTTTGAGATGAAGCGGGCCATAACCCACTACACGGGCCCAGTGCGGTTTGGCAGATGCCACATATCTTCGAATTTTTGATTTTGGGACATGCGTGTTTCCTCGCGATGTTTTCTTGTACCGTTATGAAAGAAGTGGTGATCAAATAATTTGCTCGAAGTGCCTGCTTGAGATCGAACCGCGACCGTTACGACTGGGCCACCAGTTGAATGCTCTCCCACCAATGATGATGTTGTTGACGGTAATGAACGCTTGCCTAGTGTTTGTCCCGTTTTTTATTTTATTTTATTAAAGAAAAGTTTACAAAAGCCTTAATTTATGAACTACGTCACAAAATCGTTTTCAAGGTTTGTCTGTGGGAACGGAACTTTGTATAACTACTATATTTTATACAACTACCTTAACTACAGTAGACTAATAACAATATTTTATCTTATACCGTTCACTCTCCACTTGAAAACTGTCAGGTTACAGCTATCAGGTAACACAGTCTCCTGCAGGGGATTCCACTCCTTACACACACAGAACGTATTCTCAAAACCTGTTCTGTGCCTGTCTAGATGGTACAGAGGTCAGCACATCAAGCTACTCCAAACTGCCAAATGTTTTTGATAGATTTTCAACTTTATAACAAAACAAGGCTATGGTTCATATTTAACTGGGATAATTTGACAGTTTCAAATAGCTTGACGTGCTGCCGTCTGTACTATGTGTTCCTGCCCATGTTGAACGTTTCCTACTTAAAGGTGCGTCCACACTGTATAACATAACGTGTTATAAAACGCATTTATACAGTGTGTTAGGTTAAACGAGAGACATACTTATAAAAAAATAGTTTTAAAAAACTAAAAAACACGCTTTTTATAGAAAACCGAAATAAAAAATAGAAAATAAATTTTACTTTTTTAAAAGCGTGGGGTGCTTTTTAAGGTAATATTCACCATCACCATGCACCCCACGCTTTTTAAAAAGTAAAATTTAATTTCTATTTTTTATTTCGGTTTTCTATAAAAAGAGTGTTTTTTAGTTTTTTTAAACTATTTTTTTTTCCTACTTTTTAGTTCAAATTAATGTATTGTCATCAGTCCTCGATAAATCTACAAAGTTTGAATGAAATCTGGTCGTTTAAAGTGGGTGAAAATCGCGTCTAAAGGAGTCGGTTACAAACATACATACATACAAGTGAAGCTAATATAAAGCGTGTAAAAAAAACTATTATCAAATTATTGCATTGTCATCGGTCCTTGAGACGTGTGCAAAGTTTCAAGTTGATCAGACTTTTAGAAACCGGTGAAAATTAAGCTCAAAGATTCCGTTACATACATACATAGATACAACCCGAGCTAATAAAAGCGTGTTAAAAATCAACAACTTTGTACATGGGACCAACTATGAAATATGAAAAAAAAATCAGCTGTTCCATACATTTGACGAATTATGCGAACATAAATGTACTGAACAGCAGATTTTTTGTGGTTTCAGGTATAGTTCCGTAGTCAAAGTTGTTCATTTCCATGAGTATATTAACCCTTGAAAGTATGTCCCTCGTTTAACCGAACACACTGATAACATTTCTATTGAGTGATGAACAAGCTTATATAATGTGGACGTGTTAGATAACATATAATGATGATATATTAAAAAAAAAAATTTCTTCACTTAAGTAGGTACAGAGGCCAGCACATCAAGTTACCCCAATCTGTCAAATTTCTTTGATAGTATTTCAACTTTATTGCAAAGTCATAAGGTTCATTTTTAATTGAGAAAATTTGACAGTTGGGGATAGCTTGATGTGCTGGCGTCTGTACATAACTATGTTAGGTTTTGAAGGCACCTTCTAAGCAAAGATTTGCTTGATATTACATAATCTGTACGCACGCTAAAACTGAAAAACAATAGAATGTCAAAAACACATTCAAATTAGGAGTTTCGCTTCTGTATAGTGTTAAATTCTACGCCATGACAGTCATAACGAACGACCGGCAATCTTGCGTCTATTAGTGCTATGAGTCATAGTTGATGTTTACCGTCTGTAACGCCTGCTCATGGCACATTGTTGGCTAATAACATTGTAAATTCTTTACCTACTACCGTTCGTTAGTTATATTTTTAGATATCAAAACTGGTTTTGCTCCGAACTTTACTCGTGTTGCAGTTTTTATTTGGGTCTTATTCGAAGCGTGATCGATTATTTCCAGTTCGTCTGGTGGTTTGGTTTTATTTTTATTGTTTCGTTTTGTTATTATGTAGCCGTTTTGTAATCTTTACCGGTGTGGGTTAGATACATAATAAAGTACGAATTCCCGGCAATTCCCCGATATGGCTTCGCGTATTTTTTTATTTAAATAAGGTTCACCAATTGTTGTTGCAGATAGCATACAGATAGGAATATAAAAGAAATAGCTCGTGGCTAAGTAATAAGAGCAGCTCGGATCGATCCATCAGGTTAAACTACGCTTGCCGGGGTTAATCCGTGGATGGGTGACCATCTTTACATATCGGGACTCATCCGTGCCTCGGAAAGCACGTTTAGCCGTTGGTCCCGGCTGTCATTCGTAGATCTTTGACAGTTGTTATGAGTAATTATGTAGCCCGAAAGTCTAACAGCCAGTCTTACCAAGGGGTATCGTATTACCCAGTTACTGACTGGGTTGGGTCAGATAGGCAGTCGCTCCATGTAAAATACTGGTATTCAGCTGCATCCGGTTAGACTGGAAGCCGACCCCGACATAGTTGGGAAAAAGCTAGGCAGATTTAGTGTCTTAAATCTAACTGCACAACCAATTACAGGCAAACAACTCGTGGAAAATGCTCTTTGTGATTATAACTTTAATTTTAAAGACTGTACTTAAAATTCTAGATTATATAGAATATGTATTGAATAATGGATCAAAACATTCGCCCGCATCGTTGTCAACAGGAAAAGTGTTCAAAAAACTTGCAGCATTGCCATACTCTAAGGCAATGCGGATTCTTTGTTGAAAGCAATGGACTGGCCACGTGAAGAGTCTCGAAATACAAAAAAATATAAAAAAAAAAAACGTTTTATACAAATAAATCCCCCGGAATAAATATTCATCGTGAAAAAATAAATTCAAACTACATAGTAGAAATGGAACACGTGGATTTAATCAAAAAATGCTCTTCCAAGAATATTCGTAGTAACGTTAGACAATTTATGTTCATATAAATATATCCATAGTCATTGTTATCGTGACCTTTCATTATTGATTTTGGCCTGCCATTACACGATTATGTTTTTTATCATGCGAACAAAAATGTTTATTATTCTTCGCCAGTAATGTTTCTCGTAACATACTGAGAGCGATTGCTTTAGCCCACATCTGTTGTTTACTTCCAAAAATACGCGTGTGTAGCTGTGTATTGTTTTCCGCCTTATAAAATGTTAGTTCTTCAGTGTTTTACGGGAATTCAAACATACTTGATGTTTCTGGTCTTGTTTTTCTTAAACTTTACCGCAAAAGAGCACAGTTCTCAAAAACTTCAAATTAATCTTACCGCCTACTCAGAACTCACATTATGTTAACACTCGCTCAACATTTTCATTAAAACTTTAGTTTTAGCTCTCCTTGATAGAATTTCGTTTATCGTAAGCAGTTTTTTCGTAACCGTGAAGCAGGAAACACGTGATGACTTTAATAAAGTTGTGGTGAAATAAATACAAAACAAAAATGACAGAGAACAAAATGGACCGAATAAAAAATCGGTTTATAACACTGCACGGGAAGTTTCAAGATCGCATGGACGAGTTACAGGATCAAGTGCAGAACAAAATAGAAAAATCAAAGGTATCGAAGTTAATTTCGCACTTATCAGAAGAAAAGAGAAGTTCTGTGGAAGATAATTCAGTGGAAAGTGCTGATAAAAGTTCTAGTGATGGTGGAGAGGTTTCAAGCATACCCTCGTTTGTTATTGATGAGCCGACTGAGAGCCAAGACCCGAAGGATATCTGCAAGCATTTCATTAATATTGAACAAGGAACCGTGCTGTATAAGAGCCGCTCAGCCTGCAACCTCGCGTACGACGATGATGTGAATAATGATAGCTCCAGTGAATCTTGCTTCTCGTGTCTTTCGTCCAGTGATGAGAGAGAAAGGTAATTTTTTGTCAAACTTTTGTTTTTGCTCCGTTGAAGTTGAAACTACGTCCTTCATACCTCACTTTGTTTTGTTTGGCCTTAATTTGTTTGGATCACTTTAACTTTCTAGAAAATAAATCAAGACATTTTTTAACTTTCTAGAAAATAATTCAAGACATTTTCCTTTTTACTGTTTTGTTTGATTTTCATTAGTCTTTGTCCTTTGAAAGTAGCTCTGTTAAAATTCCAATTTCCTTTTTAACTTCAATTTTTTTTAACTTCGTTTTTATCTTGAATATAATTTCAAAAGCCATTGCCTCTGAATACGTGATGTTACCAGGAGTTTGAAATTGACTCCCTTCCAGCAGCTCAAAAATACCTTTGAATTATGACCACAGAGCTTCAGAACCTCGCCCAAGAGCTGGCAGTCTTCCACCTGGAACCACTGACTTGGACCAGCCAGCACCACTCCTGGCTTTGGATTTCATCGAGAAATTCAGCAATCGATTTCCGAAGCTCAGAAGCCAAGGCGATAGAATCCATAGGGTATTCAAATATTTTAGCGATGGTGTTAACAGCATGCGTGTTTTGTTTGCTTTTATTACTCGATCGTTGGTTTAACTGTCGCATTCAGAGACGTTACTAAAAATAATCCGCCATTAACTTAAATGGGCAAGTATTTAAGGTGCCATTGAATTAACAGGCGATTCACAGACGTGCGGGGTACCGATCTTAAGAGAATTAAACAAAAGAAAACAGAATTCTATTTTTAATTCAAAATTTCGCGCAAGCAGCTGATTACGGGGTCAACGACCGTTGGCTGTCTGTTTACTTATAAAAAGAGTTTAGAAAATCTTTATACTGTTGTAACACCACTAGATACCTATCACGTCACTACTGTGGAGTGACGTCGGGCAAATTATTTTCCTCTGTATTTTAGTTGGTCCAACTATAGTAATTTATAACTTTAGATAACTACACTCGAGAGCAATGAATCCGGGTCACTTAAAGAATGTTAAAAATCTCGGAAACTAAAAATGATAGGTTAATGCAATAAATTGTATTTAATAGACAATGTAATACTCCTTAAATGAAAGTAAAAAAAATATGAGTCACCATACATTTTATTAACACAAAATTACATAAAGAAAAAAACTGCTGATCTCTCCTTAAAACAAAAATAGGAAACATGAAATTTTTGAACTTTATTACGATTTTCTTGAATTTTAATACTTCGTATTGCCTCCTCGTGCTTCCATTACTGCGTTTACGCGGTTTGGCATGCTGTACACCAAGTTCGTTATACGATTTTGGGGAATATTCTCCCATTCCTCTGTGAGAGCAATTTTGAGCTCACGAAGCGTGATTGGGGGAGGGTTTCGTTGTTTTACGCATCTGCCTAGCTCGTCCCAAGCATGCTCGATCGGGTTGATATCCGGGCTGCGCGCTGGCCACTCCATACGAGTAATGTTCATCTCTTGAAGGTAGTCATTCACAATCCTACCTGTATGAGGTCGGGCATTGTCATGCATAAATATAGCATCCTCACCTAAATTGACCATAAATGGACCAACGTGATCATTGAGGATTTCTTCCACATATCTTACGCTAGTTAAAGAGCCGTTTTCTATGATCACCAGCTCTGTGCGACTTTCAGAAGAAATTCCGGCCCACACAAGTACAGACCCACCACCGTAGGCTACTTTTTCTTCGATGCATGCTTGCTTGAATCTTTCCCCTGGTCTTCGATACACTCTGTGTCTTCCATCGTGCTTGTAGAGCATAAATTTTGATTCGTCGGAGAACATAACTTTTGACCAATCTTCAATACTCCAATTTACGTGGCCCTGGGTCTTGAAATACGATGCCCACGCTCCAGTTTAGGGCCGTTTGCAGGTCTAAGGGGTTTTAAGTTAGATTCAGCAAGCCGACGTCTTACTGTCCATGCACTTGGGTTACTTCCTCCGAGGCGTCGAAACTGATTTGTGAGTTCAGTTCCTGTGAGAAAGCGATTTCGAAGCATGGTGTTCACCAAGTATCGGTCTTCTCGTGCTGTGGTACACCTGGTTCTGCCCGTTCCTGGTCTGCGTAGGTTAGAACCAGTTTCTTCGTAACGTCGGAGAACTCTTTGTACTGTTGACAGCGACACACCGACAGTCCTGGCTGTATCGCGCTGACTCCGGCCGGTTTCCAGCATTGTAAGTATTCTGGTGCATTCTTCAGGCGTAAGCGACATAATTTCAGCTTGAATAATGAATATAGAGCACTATCAACATGGTTTATGTACCCACATAAATGACAGATTACAAACAAAAGCAAAACCAAATGCTGTAATTTCGTAGTTCCATCTTCGAAAGTGGCCCTTTTTCAAATTTGATTTTTTATGATATTTATGATATTATTTATATATAAGTTTTAATACCTTCATTTAAGGAGTATTACATTGTCTATTAAATACAATTTATTGCATTAACCTAGCATTTTTAGTTTCCGAGATTTTTAGGATTCTTTAAGTGACCCGGATTCATTGCTCTCGAGTGTATGTACTAACCCGTTCGTTATTTCTATATAGACGAATGATACCGTTATTTCACGATATGCACAAACGCCAGCACATCAACTATCAACTATCCCTAACTATCAAGTTTTTCCAATTGAAAATGAACCTTATGCTTATAGATTACAGATTGGGGTAACTCGGTGTGCTGCTGTCTGTACAAAGCAATGTAACCTATTACTCATTTGCATTTAAAAAAATACCTCTAAAATGCAGTGATTTCAACAAAATTTAACAATAACTGCCGTTATTTTGTCGTTATTTTAGCGGTTATTTGTCTATGCTAAAATAAATGGAGACAGATTTGTGTAATTAGTTCGATTTATTGTAACAACTTATACATTATACATACTTAAATTAAATGACTGTCTGTATATACAAATAAATACAAAAACGAAAAGGACACTTACGCGTCGATTTGTGTTGAATTTAAGTTGAAGAGAATTTTTATTCTAAAGGTGCATCGGGTTTGCTTTTTTTGAGGTAACGTTTGCATATTTTAGTTATGTTGGCCACAAAATACAACAAAAATGTATATCAAATGCCGCAAATTTATAATAGAAAGTTACTGAAATGTTGTAAAATGTTGCTCAGCCAACAAATGCTGGTCCATTCAGCAGGATTATCCGAAAGGGTTATCGCTACCCCGGAACGTAAGGGGCTAAGGAAGGAACATGAACGGGTTTTAGTCAGTAAGAGTCTGACACTCCCTTCCGCTCCACTCAGAGCGAGAGGGAAAATTTGATGATTACCCACCCTCAAAAAAAAAAAAGTTAGCAAAGTCAAGCAAGTCATTTGGGCGACAACTTTACTCCTCAAATTGTCACTGCAGAAAATTGCACTTAATTACTATCACTATTATTACGCTGTAATGTATTTCTTCCTAATTGATCGATGATCCATTTTATTGTTCATGATTGATTATATTCATAATAATAAGTAAGTTCTCTGAGTAAGGTACGGTACTCTATGGATAAGGTCATGTTTGGAAGTGTCGTCATGGCAGCATGTGGATTGCTTTGCTAACATTGTGACGTATGTCCTTAGCCTTACTAATGAGGTGATTGGTGTCGAGATAACATGGAGTTTAAAGTTGATAATGATATTATACAGTGTGTAAGGAACATCGAATAGCAATCTGTACTTTAAAATCAGCATATGTTTTTATATCCAGAATAGCGGAGAAATTTTACGAGGCTAAAAAAATGTACCATTCCTTACATTTTGATCGTGTATGAAACAGCCGTATGTTTTTCAAATGACTCACTAAGACTTACACCCTGTATATGAACTTATATACTACATTACGAACTTAACATGGTTTTTATTACATGAGATTGAAACAACCAGTGAAATGTGGGTTTGTTATATGACTGGTAATTAGTGACCGATATTTGATTGTACTCATGATTACAATCAACTTTCCCAAAGAAACTTTATTTGTATACTCAATAGTTTTATTTTTATCACAATAACAATACAACTGGCGCGCGCAAAGTTCAATGACCTTCGCGCCGATCAGCTGTTAGCAGCTATTGAGTATACAAAAAAAGTTTCTTTGCCATACTGTTCGATTTTCTTTTTGCAAAATCGGCTGCTCTTGACCTCGATGTTACCTGATGGAAAGAGATGGATTAGGTCTACGTTGCAACGGGCATGCTGAGAGGATGCCTGTTTCCTCATGACGTGCAGGCATGGTTTCTAGGTAGAAAGGAAACCCAGATGCTGGCATATAGTTCCACACATAATAAAGCACACTCACATACATGCAGGGGACCAACCACCACTTCTTATAGCATATATTATTTTAAAGTTGCTTCACATTGAGAAAGAGATGAAGATATACATACCTTCTGTATAGGGACTGCAATCCCGCAGCTCATTCAAGCCCGCGGGATTGATATGCGGGATTACTCAATCCCGCGCGGGATTCTATGAATGATCTAAGAAAACAGATTACTAGAATAAATGTAAGAAATCTATACTAATATTATAAAGCTGAAGAGTTTGAATGTTTGAACGCGCTAATCTCTGGAACTACTGGTTCGAATTGAAAAATTCTTTTTGTGTTGGATAGTCCATTTATCGAGGATGGCGATAGGCTAACATCACGCTACGACCAATAGGGGCCGAGCAGGGGGTGAAATTGCGCGGGAGCAGCTAGTGTTTATTAAAAGTTGATTTTTACACAAAAATCTGTAGTTTCAATTTGTTTTTATAAAATAAATTCAAAGATACGGGATCCCGCGGGAATGCGTGATCCCGTTTTGCAGGATTGCAATCCCTACTCCTGTAGAACTTAATTTTATTTCTCACTCTGATGTTATATAAAAATAATACTGGTATGGAGACGGCGGTAAGCGTGATGTTATTTTTTATTGAAAACTATTATTTGTTTTGATTTCAGAATCCATTGTTATATTGATAGTATTGTCAATTATTTAGAGGAAAATAAATCATTTTATTAGTTCCTGTATTGTGACGTTTTAATGACGCTCAACTGTTAAATGTTGCATTCAACAATCTGAAATACAAAAATTAATTAAAATATGTAATAGGTAAATGCTGTTTAACCACTACGGAAATTACTGTCGCTAATTAAATACTCTAGGTACTAAAACATAAACTCATTATAAAATTGTGTGCTTATATGTAATGCTTGTGGCTAAGTAATAACAGCCGAACAGGTCGGTCCATCAGGTTAAGCTACGCTTGCCGAGGTAAATCTTCGACAGTTGTTACGGGTTGTCAGAAGCCGGATATGACAACCAGTCCTACCAACGGGCAACGGGTATCGTATTACCCGGTAACTGGGTTGTGTGGATCAGATAGGCAGTCGCTCCATGTAAAATACTAGTATCCAGTTAGGCCGAAAGCCGACCCCAACCTAGTTGGGATAAAGCTAGGCAGATTGATCTGTCTGCCTACAGAGTCACTCCATCAAGTAATTTTCATGTAACGCGGCTGAAATTTAATTACTAAATGTGTTGTGACAGTCGCCACGCAACGCCAAGTTACCACAAGCTGTCAATTTATTTCAATTGATTTTGAACCTACCTTTTATAGCTTTACGGTTTGAAGTCATATGGGGAAATTTAACCTAACTTTATGCGTTGGCGACCGTACGTATTATATCGGTTTCTGTGGAGAGCCAAATAGAATCAATGGTACCAATGACGTATGTCTTCCATTTTAACACTAATTATTGAGGAAAACGCGTCATATCTACCTGAAAAAGGAAACAAACGAATTATTAATATTTTGACAAAAAAACGATAAAAATAACGAGCAAACTTGCCGATAATATTATCCCCTTGGTGTTAATCGCAGTATTATTGCAGTCGTTTAGAGACCAGACGTATTTTAATTCGATCGAAATTACTCGTGAGTGAGGCAGTTACAATGCTTTTGGAATCTACCCGTGACATTTTCGTGAGTACCACAATTATAATTTTTTTACACTAAGTATGACTTTTTCTCCTTGACGGAACAGTCAGTAGTGACGGAACCTTGAAACGCCATCATGTAGGTATAAAACTCCATCAATCCCCGCCTTTTTCAATTTTCAAATTTTCTTTATTTAAAAAAAAGTAACAACAATGTGACACTGAATAAATATTTATTATGAAACGTTTTATTTCACGAAACATATTAGGAAATATCATTGAAAATATACATTCTATTTGTTTGTCTTTGGAACTTTCTTTGGCGAATGAGGGCTAAACCGAAATAGCGAATTCTGTTGATTGGCCACCACGACACCTTTTTTATAGCATTTTTTTATTAAGTTACGAGTTGAACGTTGACAAGACTGTTAATTTTTTTTTCATTTAGATATGTACTCTCAAAGAGTAATGAAAAACAAATTACACCGTCAATTTATTTTGTTGTACTTGATAATTAATCTTAAGGTGAATGCGCCAGGGTAGGTAGCCCGCTAAATACACATGTTCTCTTACGTTTTTTACAATTTGCAGATCCGTATTAAGTTTTACGTTGATAATAAGTATTATTCACGATCGTAGCCAGCACGTATTTATAGAAGTGTAATCATTAAAATCATTAATACAATCGTCTAAGTTTATGTTACGCTATGGAATAACTATTTCATTAAATCATGAAATTGGAGGACAATTCGATCTACTAAAAAAAAAATGCCTGCAAAGCGTCATTTAAACTGCTACTACATTTATTACAATGTAAAGATACAACCTGATTTTCCTTATGTGGAATATTGGTGAGCCCAGCGACAATGTGCCCGAGTGCTGTGTGAACTACTGATGGCTGCTGTTGTGAAGTGCCTTTTGCAGAACTGGCTTGGCTGCCTGCACCACTCTCAAGCGGCGGCAACAGGATCTGGAAGAAAATGTCAGCTCCAAGCCAAGCAACAAGCTCACATCACCAGGCACATTCCAGTTTGTGTCAGCTAGCTTGCAATTCGCAGGGAATGTAATGCATGACACATTAAGATGTGTTTGTGGCAAAAGTATGTACTATTCGAATTGTATTAATAATTGTAATGATTATAATTCTGTAAATACGAACCTACTTATTACGACCACGAATAATATTTTGATCAACATACAACTTAGACAGCAAGTTACAAAATATGGATGACATTTGAATTTCGAGCGCTTTTTTTTAAGTATGAGAGATCATCCTCCCGCTTTGGGTGGAACGGAAGGGAGTGCTGACACTCCCTTCCGTTCCACCCAAAGCGGATGGGACATGGATGGGTTTTAGTCAGTAAGAGACTGATCTCTTACTGACTAAAACCCATCCATGTTCCTTCCTTAGCCCTTTGTGTTCCGGGGCAGCAGTAGCCCTTCGGACAATCCCGCTGACCCGGAATTTCGAGGGCTACCCTGGCGCTTCCCCTTTAACATACTGCTAAAAGACCTTTGTTCCAATTCCAACCGAGTGTTCCACGACACTTCTTAACTTTTTTTTTTTACTTTGACTTGTTTCGATACAGACGTTAAGTTATAATGCAACTGGCGTGGCAGAGTATCTACTGGATTTTTATCTAATGGAAAAAGAAAAGGTACCTATCTCAAATTGATTATAGATAAACTCCCAGTTTTTGATAGCTTGGACGACGAGGTCACTGCCTAACACAATAAGGGTGATTTTCACCAACGAAACTGAACGCGATCGGCACCTAAATCCAGATTAAGGGCTGTCAGTGTCATTATTTTGACACTGACGGTTCTTGAACTTGGTTTTAATGTGCTGATCGCATTCAGTTTCATTGTTGAAATTGCCAATAACAATCCAAATTCGAAATTAATTAGATTCTACGTTTTTCATATTCATTTATTTATATATTTTCTTTTTTAACTGTCAGTGGGCGAGCTGACTGTCAAATTTCGTAATCGTAATCGTATTTTATTCTTTCTGTCTTATAATTACTAGGTTAATTATATATACACAATGTATAGGTTCTATATTAATTAATGGTTCTATATTAAACTGTTTTTCTTTCTATGGACTCTTGACACGCTCTTGAATGCGTTTTAAATGAACTGATCGCGTTCAGTTTCATTGGTGAAATTCGCACTAAGATCTACAGTAGGTACTGTCAGTGACCTACATAACTCGACCCCTCTTACATTCTTTTTTTTTTAAAAGAGAACTCAGGTAATGAAGACCACTGAACCTAGTAGCTGTCAAACCTTCCCATTTGAACTTGAATCTTATTAATTTGCAATAAAGTTAAAATACTCATCATCTGCCAAGCCTTTTCCCAACTATTTTGGGGTCTAACCGTATGCAGCTGAATGCCAGTATTTTACATGGAGCGACTGCCTGTCTGACCTCCACAACCTAGTAACTGGGCACTACGATACCCCTTGGTAAGACTGGCTGTCAGATTTTCGGGCTTCTGACGACCAGTAACGATTGTCAAAAATGCCCAAATGATAGCCGGGACCAACGGATTAACGTGCTTTCCGAGACACGGAGGAGTTTCGGTATGTAAAGATGGTCACCCATGCACGGCCAACCGCGGCAAGGGCAGTTTAACCTGATGCATCGACCTGTGCGGCTATTAGTACTTAGCCACGAGCTCCTCCTAATAAAGTTGAAATACTATCAAAGAAATTTGACAGATTGGGGTAACTTAATGTGCTGGTCTCTGTACAATCACCAACTAAAACCACTGTTTTAAACACGGCTTCATTTTCTCTTAAGGCCACAGTGGAATACATTTTCCGCAAAATCGAAGAACTGAAATGAAAATGTCGCTCCACAGATTGAAATCTATCGAGGAACGTAACCGACAAACCTCAGTGTATGCACTATGCACAATGGCACGATTCGAATAATCGATTCGACGGAATTGCGATTTAAATTTCTTTTTGAATCGAGAAGGTTCCGCCTAGAAAATGTTCGGGCCGTGTAGGTATTATGCATTGTTAGATCTTACACGAAAAGCCACGTTAAGCTACGTTTACCGGGGTTGGTCCGTGGATAGGTCATCTTTACACATCGAGACTCCTCCGTGCCTCGGAAAGTACGTTAAGCCGTTGTACCCGGCTGTCATTCGTGAATCTTTGACATTCGTTACGGGTAGTGAGCCCGAAAGCCTGACAGCCAGTCTTAGCAAGGAGTATCGTATTACCCGTTACTGACTGGGTTGTGGAGGGCAGATAGGCAGTCGCTCCATGTAAAGTACTGGTATTCAGCTGCACCCGGTTATATTGGAAGCCCACCCCAACATAGTTGGGAAAAGGCTAAGCAGATTGATTGAGCTCTTTCTCGAAAATGAACTGTAAAATAACAAAACGTTTAATACGGCTAAAAATCTTTTATTTATCGTTGTACAGCTTTATACAGGAATTAATCTTCAGGAACTTCTTATGTTCTCATACAAGGTGTAACCGAAAGGGTATATACATACATAAAGATATGCTACAGACCATCAAACTGAACAACTTTCTCGAAATTCGTGAAAAAAAAATCTGCTGTTCCCTACATTTCGACGAGCCACGTGACCTAAAATGTTACCTACATTTGGTCCCATAGTAAAAGTTGTTCAGTTTGGTGATCTGTAGCATATGCTTTTCTATGGATATACCCTTTCGGTTACACCCTGTATAGTTTGAAGTCACTGTTTCTCTCGCGATTTAATAACTTTATTAACCGGTTTTAGTTCAAGTCGTATCTTCAGTAGTAGCATAGCATAATCAGCCACGTATACTGTTCCCACTGCTGGGACATAGGCTCCCTCTCTTCAAGAGGGAGTGGGCTGTAATCTAATAATAATAATATTATTAGATTATTCTCCACGCGAGCCTAGTGTGGGTTGGTAAATGTCACAAGTCTTCGAATTTTAGGTTCTAAGACATGTCGGTTTCCACACATTTTCCTTAACCGTTTTGAGAGCAGTGGAGGTGGCCACCTGCCTTGGTTCAATTGTGGGATCTAACCGAGCGATTTACAACTGCGAACATTATATAACTGCGTCCCAAAGACCTTCAATAACAAAACACGAATTGCCTTAAGCAATCAACACTCTTCGTTTATAAAATTAACTATAGTTGATCGTCATTCTTATCGAATAAACGTTAATTCGCCTTCAACGTAGGCGTGGTATATTCTATACCAGCAATACACGGCACAATTTAGTTTAACTGCATCAACACAACTGCATTCATCAATCAACCTGCATGGACAATAATGTCCACTGCGGTATATTGTGTATTGTAAAAGATTGTATCTCCAACAATAGATAGTAATTAACTGACTCACAGGAATTAATTTATTACACAAGAGCTTTTGTTGTTTTAAAATTGGAATGATTTTTCACACTCGTTACCTGTGTGGAACTCAACGTCAATTCGAACGATTTGAAAATTGGAAATGGAGTACCATTACCAATTTTCAAATCGTTTATGAATAATGATGCAATGAATAATAATGAATGAATGTTCATAAATAATCGTTAATGTATTCATTTATTTTTAAGACTGTGTTACAGCTATGGGTAATAAATAAAAAATAGATAAAAAATATTTCAGGCATAAAAAAAGTTAATGAGACTACAAAAATGGAATTCAATTAATTAGATAACCGACGTAACATGTCTAATTAGCAAATACAATAAATTTTTTACTGTTAATTGCTCACGAGGTGTGCAATTGACGTTTGAAAAGTTAAGACCCCCAAAGCCATCGAGTCCTGTCGGGTATATATAGCCTTCGAGATTTTGTTGCGGCTACCACGTATTCTGCATATCGGGTATACTAATAACAGCTGATTCAATCACTTGACAAGTTGAGTTGTAGCAACTGAGATACCTATATTTAAAAGGCTTTCAGAAGCTGAGAGCTACAGATTGCACAGCTTTTTATGTTGTTACAATTTGTATTCCATTTGCGTCCATTTCTCAATTCTTCTCTGCTAAAACTTAATAAAAATAATAAACGCAATTTAGGACTCCCGAACTAAATTACGGAAATTGCCACCATTTATACAATATTTCTTTCTTTAATATCAGTAAATAAGACTAATTTGGGTCTGGCTAAGCGTAAGGTGTAAGGGTAAAGTGTAAGGGACCTATCTCAGGACTTTAAATTAAAATAGTGGACTGTAGTTCTTTATAATAATTATAATCCCAATAGGTTTAATAACATATCGATTGGCATTACTAAGGAGTGAGCGCGCGTGCCGTCGATGGAATCCGGCTCGAAAAACCATATGTTAGGGACCGAATATGAGCGGGAATTCGCGCATAAAACTCTGATCGTGGCAAAATAGACACGTTTTTACCGCAAGAATTTATGCCACATTTAGTTTTCCGCCTTGGGCTTGGCTTGGCTTGGTAATAAAAATTATGTGTCTGTGTGTGTGTATACTAACAATAAGACTTGTTTGAATTTATGTGTGTACCAAACCAATGTAAATACATTTGATTGATGTAATGTTTTGCTGTTTACGTTACCTAATATTTTGTCAGATGTAAATGTTTCTCCAATTGAGATGTAAGCATGTCTTTCAGTCAAAACATTAGTACACAATCTTAAGTGGTTTACTAAAAGCATTGTGGGGGTTTTGTTTTACTTCTATTTCAGGTGTCCGTATGGATTGACGAGCCATGTATCATGTTAGAAGTACCTGCCTTTATCCGAATTTGTAGCCCCGATGCTGGAATTCGCAAAAACCAAAACCTTTTAAAAGTTACAGGTTGTTTTATGCGGCTTCTCAATCTTTACCGTCTGAAACTCATGTACCTACTAACTTTATTATATAAGTTATATAAGTCAGTCCGATTTATTCTACAGGGTGAAATTGAATTCATCCAATAGGCATTATTTTAAAGGGCCATTGCAGTCATCATTATGAACAACTTTCACAAAAATCAGCTGTTCTATACATTATGCTCACATAACTCGCTAAAATGTAGGGAACAGCTGATTTATTTTTCGCGATTTCATATTTGTTCCCTCAGTGAAAGTTGCTCATAATGATGAGTACAATTACCCTATAACATAATTCCCATGAATTTAATTTCACCCCGTCATTCAATCACACCACAAAAACTAAGGTAAAGTGTACTTGAAATTAACTTGCAATAGTGTCAATCCCTAACTCACTTTAACTAGGATATCATGGTGTGATTTTTACAGAATAGACAGGTTTTGAAAGGAAATTAAAATAAGGTAGGGAGAAGGAAATACAGAAAGGAAAAAATGCAACAACTAAGTATAATAATGTACCCAATAGAAGACTTATCAATTAGCAGTGTTTAAAGACGATACCAATTGAAAAGAAATGTTAATATTGATACCTTGGACGCACAGATTTAAAGACCCTATATAACTAGGCAAATACAAACACTGATTCAGACCTAGTTTCTGTACAATAAAATCAACTAAATCCTGCTGGATTCCTAAAGAAGCTCGAGATTCTTAAAGACGTCAACCAACGCCTTACTAGCTTAAGTATAGAATCCACATACTTAGCAGTGCCAGAAGTTGACGCAAACCTTTCTCCAGCTACTAAGGCACAGGTTGTCAGATAGGGTTACCGCTGCCCGGAACACTTAGAGCTGGGGAAGGAACGTGGAAGGGTTTTCGTCAGTAAGAGTCTGATACTCCCTTCCGCTCCACCCACAGTGAGATGATTTCCCATCCTTAAAGCTACTTAGGCAAAAAGCAACGGCGTATACAAACTTATTATCATAAACCTTTTCTTCACAGTATTTACTGAAGAATACGAGACTGAGTGATGTGAACAAACGCTTGAAGGCGCAGATATGGAGTTCAGTCGTCACCATCGTGCTTGTGGAGGCTAAGAATCTTCCTGCTATGGACCTGGATACCAGGTCCAGTGATCCTTATTGTAAGTTTAGGTGAGTAATCAAGATAAAAGCAGAATTGGGTATTTGACAGGGTAGTCAATATCGTTACTTTTCATGAATTTTCAAAACGAGGAATTTGTACGTAATTTGTATGACACATAACAATGTGACGTCACAGAGTTTTAGAATTAAATGGAATACTTATTAGTATTCAATGCAATTTTACAATTCTATCTTTGCATATTATTTAATTTCTGTACAGTGATGGAAGTTTTTAAGACGAGCGGTCTTTTATCTATGTGATTTCATATTTTATTTTTGACCGTTTCAAATAGTCAATTGGGTATTTGACAGGGTAGTCAATGACGTTACTTTTTATGAATTGTCAAAACGCGGAATTTGTATGAAATATGACGCCACAGATTTTTTTAATCCAATGTGCAATGGAGTATCTATTAACATTACATCCAATTTTAAAATTCGATTTTCGCATAATATTTAATTTCTATAATGTGATGGAAGTTTTTAAGACGAGCTGTTTTTTTTCATGCTTTATTTTTGATCGTTTCAAACACTCATACGAGTGTGGTACAGTCAAGTTCAAAACGGTATCTCTGGCTTTGATATATGTAGAATTAAATAAAGATACATGGTCGTTGTGCGACTGCCTGAATAATGTAGGATAACATGTTTACTCTTGAATAGGAATAAATTTTGCATCATTCTTGGGTCGTTGGATTCTTCATGTTTATGTAAACGTTAACACGAACCTATTCTACAACTATGCATTTCTTATTACACTCGCCTGAAAGGTAATGCATGTCTATATATCTATTTGGAGCACGGATCGTAGTGCGTTGTATTCGTATTTGTCCAAACAAGGTTTGTATGAGAGAAAAGTTCATAGGTAGGTAGGCAGATGCGCCGTTAGATAAGTCCTATGTGCTACCCGAGTAAAGCCAGGCCAGGTAAAGCTAGTTTTTTTGTCCTCTTTCATTAAATGTAAACCTTTTAGGGGAGAGCTTTCGTCACTAACTTTTAACGATCTCGATATATGAGAAAGACTACGACAACATGTTTACTCTTGAGTAGGAATACATTTTTCATCATTCCTGTCATTGGCTTCTACATCTTTATGTACACACATCACTATTCTACACCTATGCATTTTTAGTACCGACTGAAAGGTAATGCATCTGTAATCCAGTTTGTATTGCTTTGCCTCTATACTTGGATGTATTTCGAGCAAGGATTCTTCTTATTTCTTTTTCGTGTGGTTGGTGACTAACCTGGTGTCAGAGTTTTTATGCTGCCCTTGGCCCCTGACTTAGCTTCACATGCTATCGAGAAATGTTTCTCAGACATGCCGGTTTCCTCATGATGTTTCCCTTCACCGTTTTTTAAACTAGTGATAATTGCATAATACGCACATGAATTTTCATCCGAAAAGTAAGAGGAGCCTTGGGTTCGAACTCGAGACAATAATGTCTAAAGTTAGCGATGTCAAAAAAGGTCGAGTTCGAGACCACAATGTCAAAAAAGCTGTTACAATCCGTGACAGCATCAGACTTTAGACATTATTATTTATTGAACATTTAGTTCGTCTTTCTTCACTTCCATTTTTAAAAGTGGCCCTATTAGAATATGCTTCATTTACGACGTGTTTTTTTTTGCAAATGGGATATTTTTGTTGTCTGTCTTTTGTTTATTTTTGGAACCCGCCATAGGATATTTTTTCAAACAAAACAGCTGTTTCCGAAATCAATTCGCCGTAACTATCTACCTAGTACATTTGAATGTAATATAACTATTACCGAGAAACTTTGGATATACAGTTTGTTTTCACAGCGAGTTCAATCAAATTGGAAATTTCGCAGACACCAAACTGTATTCCAGTATATAAATTTGTAATTTCAATCTTGCGGTAATTAATGTTTCCAAATTACTGTGAAGCACTATATAATTTTAAGCCAGTAATATTAAATGTGGTAAATTTCATATTTGATGCCATTATAATATGTTGTTAGACTTGATCGAAATTAGATGCAATAGAGTATTTGAAGGGGTAGTTAATAACGTTACTTTTTATGAACTGTCAAAACGCGGAATTTGCACGTGATTTGTATGAAGTAAAATAATGTGACGTTACAGTTTTTTAGAATCAAATGGAAAACTTATTAGCATTAAATTCAATTTTACCATTATATCTTCGCATAATATCTAATTTATGTACGGTGATGGAAGTTTTTAAAACGAGCAATCTTTTCCCTATGTGATTTCATATTTTATTTTTGACCGTTTTAAATAGTCAATTGCAAAAAAACTTAGGATAATTTTGTTGGTTACTGTATAGCTTTTACCTTCAGCAGTAAGTTTTTCATATAAATTAATTTGTGATTTTTATACTACAGGTTAGGTAACGAAAAATTTAAGAGTAAGGTAGTATGGAAGTCTTTACACCCATCTTGGCTGGAGCAGTTTGACTTGCACCTATACGATGACCAGGAACAGATACTAGAAGTCACCGTGTGGGACAAGGATAAACAAAGCAAGGATGATTTTATAGGAAGGTGAGTTGCAGAACAAGGCATCACATCAGTAGTGCTATTCTGTAAATATTTCACCGTGAAAACTGAAGTGAGTTAATAGTGAGTTTTTAATAGTGTCAGTGTCATCCCTAGAATTAGCTGGTATGACAGTTCACTTCACGCTCATTTTACCTTAGTTTTCACGCTGAGATTTTTACAGAATCGTCCGACTGAGGGCTCGTACACAAAACGGCGATGCGACGTCGCATCGTAAAATTCTGCGAGCTCGACGCTTAATAAAAAAGGTAATTTTGTGATTTGCGAATTCGCATTCGCATTCGCATCGCATCGCAGTTTTATGTACAAGCCCTGAACCCAGCTTTTTCCCAAAATATCTAAGTAAGCGACTAGGTAAGTAGGTGACTGCTGTTGGTTTAGAGGTCGCAAGCGCTGCTGCTAAGCTTGAGGGCAATCCTGCATCGGGTAAAGTGTGATTGTGTTTTTTCATCTGGAATTTCTTTGTCGCGGCTCGGAGTCTGGAATTATGCTCGATTGATGGCAATATGCTTAAACATAACTGGAGAGATGTGGGTGTACATAAGTACACAATAGATTATCTAGATCAGATAGATTAGAGCAGTGACACAGTTGACAAAAATATCACCTCCTTTCTTGAAGTCAGTTAAAAAGAGATTGTAATCTATAAAAGTTGATAGGTACTTGAGGATGGAAGGAGCTCGTGGCTAAGTAATAACAGTCGCACGGATCGATCCGTCAGGTTAAGCTACGCTAGCCGAGGTTGGTCCGTGGATGGGTGACCGTCTTTATATATCGAGACTCCTCTGTGCCTCGGAAAGTACGTTAAGCCGCTGGTCCTGGCTGTCATTCCTGTATCTTTGACAGTTGTTACGGGTTGTCAGAAGCCCGAAAGCCTGACAGTCAGTCTTACCAAGTGGTATCGTATTACCCAGTTACTGGGTTGTGGAGGTCAGAGGCATCGTTCTATTTAAAATACTGGTATTCAGCTGCATCCGGTTAGACTGGAAGCCGACCCCAGCGTAGTTGGGAAAAGGCTTGGCAGATTGATTGACTTAAGGATGCAATACCACTGATTAATACACAAGCTTATGACGGACCGTCATTATTACTTAATTGAAAACCGGAATCTAAGGGATGAGTTCCCACTACGCTTGACGACATTTTAGCCGAACCGAAAAATTGCCCGAAGATACAGTGGCTTTAAAAATTTCTCCGAATCCGAAAATAGTCTATAATCTAGTCCTGTTATTTTTGTCGGGCTCGACCTCAGTTGCTGAGGACTTGATCCGGTATAATGTGAATACCTAGGTCTCGTTGACGGAACCCGGCCAAAAGAGTCTTTAGGGCCACAAAAGTGCCCCAGTGTGTATCAAGGTCTCCATCACCTGTTTCTAAAGCCGTAACCTAAATTGGGGCACTTAATATTTTATCACGTTTCGCAATTAGGGCTATAACCGTTACGACACTCGGGAGGGGAACCTAACGAACGTAACATGAGAAGCGCGAAGTCCTGCTCCGTAAAATGTATAAAGTGCTAAAATAATGAGATAGTCTTGTGAAGCAGTTAATCGTACTAATGCATGAACTATCATTACCCCTATGTAAATGGTCAGCGGCGTATCCGAAAGGGTTACCGCTGTCCCGGAACACAAAGGGCTAAGGAAGGAACATGAATGGGCTTTGGTCAGTAAGAGTCTGACAGTCCCGCTAAATTAACCTTAAGATTTAGACAGAGGTGTACCTATACTACACCTACATTTTGAGAGTTATTTATGAGTCCCATGAAACAGGGGGCGAGCCTATTGCCATCAACCGTGCACAAATCCCGACTCCGGGATGCTACTAAAAAATTCCAATGAAAAATCCCAGTAATACTTTGACCGATCCGGGAATTGTGTGGTCTTGGTCAAAACCAGAACCAGGGGGTGACCACCACCGCTTATAGCAGTATTATTTTAATCTTACTTCACAGTACGAAATACGTAAAGAGGTAAGAGGTAAAGGAGGCAGGTATACGTCCTGTATAGCTCCGTCTCATCCTAAAATTATACTGCTCTAAGTGGTTAGGTCCAGATAAACACAAAGGAGGGGTAGCCTGGTGTTAATATTACACAGTGAGATCTTAATATGAGATGAGATGTTAATATGTCACAAATGTGTGAAGCTAAAATACAAATCAGAATGTTTACTTAAATTCGATGTCCATATTAACGATCGCATACTTTATAATATGCTGGATAATGTCGCTTATTATCGCAACAAATTTATTCTACGACCAATTTAGTAACATGGGTCCAATTTTCAGAGGAGAGGTCAACGTCCTTTTGCTTTCATTCTTAATTAAGGTGTTGATAATAGTGACAATAGTCATTTCATCGTTTATGACAATGAGCATAGTAATTTACGCCATAATGATACCAATTAAACTTTACAGGTGTGCAATAGACTTATCAAGATTAGAAAGAGAAAAAACACATAATATTTGGAAGGACCTGGAGGACGGGAATGGACAGATATTTTTATTACTCACCATCAGTGGGACGACACAGTCAGAAACCATTACGGACCTCAGCAGTTATAAGGAGAATCCTAGAGACCGCGAGATTATTGAAAGGCGATATGTAAGTACTATTGCGACTATCAATTAAGAGGGGACTCTAGTCTCAAGGAATTTTGAAAAGTAGGTATTTGAAGAAACTAATTCCATCGTAGGCGACGAACCTCCCCCCGTAGAGTGCGAAAGGCCAACTGCAACTGCAGCTCAGGCTGATATTACCTACAAAAACATTGACCAAAAGACGTTTTGTATTCCGCTGTATTCTTCTTCAAAACTGGACTGATCTAAAAAAAAATTATTTCCAAATTAAGAAGAAAAGTATACTTATATCTATGCTTCAGTAATTTTCTTTTTTGTTAAAAACTAATCAAATTGGTCTGATAGTCGTCTGAACATGGCGGCATGGCATTTTTCGGGATCTTGGATTGTCATATTCTTGTAGGTAGTGATAATGTTTTGGAAAAAGGAAATGATAGGGGCACGTACTAATTACACCTAGATTTTTTGGAAGAGGCATCCACGAAGAAAACAGCGGTATGTGTTTGTATGGAGAAAGGCCCAATAGAGTTTTCTCTTAAAGGCCAGATCACACGTACCATAACCACGAACACACCACAACGACACCACGTGGGCTGGCGCCAATTTGTATGAATATGAATAGTCTGTTCACACAGACCACATTTGGCCATCAAAATCAACCGCGTGGCGATACCGACCACATCAAGGTGACGTTGTAGACAACATAGATTCTAGCGACAAACGCACACGTAACCACTGCTTGCTCATATTATGTCACTGCGATGTGGTTTGGTTATGGTACTGCGATCGAGTCCTTAATGCCAGTTAAATGAAAAATTGAGTAATAAAAAATGCCAATGAAACTATTGCATCTTGATCAAACGGAAAATTTACGAATGCATGTTAATATTGTTACTTAATATAAACAAAATAAATGTGTTGAATATTTGTAAAGTCTGACAGCCAGTCTTACCAAGAGGTATCGTTTTACCCAGTTACTGACTGGGTTGTGGAGGTCAGATAGGCAGTCGCTCCATTTCCTTTTGGCCGACTTTGTTATGGCGTCCATAACAAAGTTGGCCAAAAGCTAGGCAGATTGATTTAAATGTGTTAAAAATTCTAATGAATGATCATTAGAATTTTGTTGTCTCTTCTTTTTTTTATAAAAAAAACCAAAGAAAGTGAGAAGACAATATATTAATGTAGCTGATAATAAAAATATTTTTTCCGCAAAATTTCAAGTATAAGTTTACCGGCCTTCCTCTCCTCGGTCCACAGTACCGATAAATTAACCAGGAATATTTTATCATCCTCACTGGTAAATTTTGAAGTACCGTGTTTGTCCGATGCGTTGAACGCTTGGAAAATGGCTTGTCCCAATACGGATTTGCCCGACAACCTGTCCTCCCAGAGACAGTGGGACGTGCCACTCTGCAGTATTATACGGGATAACCTAGTAAACACGTCACCTAATACTGTTGAGCGTGCCCGTCTGCTGGCTGTGGGAGAATGGGAGTCAGGCTTGTGGCTTCAGGCGCTCCCGTCATCCACCATAGGCACTATGATGGATGACTCATCGTTTCGGCTCGCTACGTGTCTCCGCTTGGGCGCACCTTGTGTTGCTCCGCATCGGTGTCACTGCGGTGAAGCTGTTGACAGTCTCGGGCACCATGGCCTGTCCTGCGGCAGGAGTGCAGGTCGCATATCACGTCACGCCAGCATCAACGACATTATTCGTCGAGCCCTTGCCACCGCCGGCGTACCAGCGGTATTAGAACCAAACGGCTTGGTACGTGACGATGGTAAGCGACCAGACGGAATGACTTTGTTGCCTTGGAAGGTGGGTAGGCCTCTGGTGTGGGACGCAACCTGTGTCGACACCCTTGCGCCATCTCATGTTCTTAGCACGGCGGGCTGTGCTGGCGCCGCTGCTGCCGCTGCTGAGACCCTCAAGCGGCGTAAATACAGTAACCTGATGTGTAACTACAGATTTGAGCCGTTTGGGGTCGAAACTCTAGGGTCATGGGGCCCGAGTGCGCAACTCCTTTTTAAGGAAATTTCTCGCCGATTGGTCGACACTTCGCGTGACCAGAGGGCTGGATTGTTCTTTGGCCAAAGAATTAGCATTGCCATTCAACGTGGCAATGCTGCCAGTCTTCTGGGCACGTTTCCTGATGACAGCGATGCGGATGAGTACTTCGACGCCTAAGTGTCCTTTTTGTCTTTTTTTTGGATTTATTTGTATATATAGTTAGTTAGATAGTCTTTTAATTTAAGTATGTATAAGTTTTTATTGTATTAGATTGTATAGTAATTTAACTTAAATTTTTTATCCTTTTCGACGCCCATCTATAAGATAAGATAAGATAAGATATTTTTATTTGCATAAAACATGGTATACAAGGTGTTATTAAATACATTAGATCGGACATGTTTTGCTTAATACTTGCATGCAAACTTACTTAAGTACTAAAGATACATTATGCTATTAAAATATTTTTGTTTTAGAATTGGTATAACATGAATGAGCAATCAAGTGGAGTAGGATGGCTATGCGTAAAAGTATACGGTGCAAAAGGTCTTGCAGCAGCTGATTTAGGAGGCAAATCCGACCCGTTCTGCGTCCTAGAACTCGGGAACGCAAGACTACAAACACATACGGAATACAAAACGTTAACACCGAACTGGATGAAGATATTCACTTTGTAAGTATGGCTTCAGATGAAGTTACATCCATTTCAGAGGCAAGTTTACTAACTGTTGCTGGAGACAGTTCTGTAGAAGTTAATCTGGACTTGAGAAATGCACTGCGTATTGTAATATAGTTAGATTTCATTAAGGGGTGTAACTTCTGTTGAGTGGTAAATTGCTAGCATTGTGGCGTTTCAATGGAACTTGAATACATTTTGTGGAGCAAGGCTCTTGAATTTAGATGGTTATATAGTTCGATATAATACACAATGATTGTGTGAAGATGATATGGCTAGGAAGGGAGTAACTACCGAGATGACGACTAATAGAGAAGTATGGAAGAAAAAGACATGTTGCGCCGACCCCAAATAAATTGGGATTCGGGTATAAGAATGATGATGATGATAATGATTGTATATTTAAAATCGATTAATTTAATTTTTGTGATCATTCTTTTAAGTGTAATTAAATTACCTAATTAAATCAAATATGCAATTTGCGCACATAAGGGCTGTGCTGTGTGCACATCTTTAAGGACAAGTTAGCTGTATTAATTACATAAAACATAATAATATAGTAAGACTAAGTTCTTTGTAAATATTTTTGTTAATTAGTCGTTGGTGAGCCATACTAAATAAACAAATTAAACATTAACTATTAAACCGTCGAAAGTGAAAACAATGACTTTAATGGAGAAGTTAATAATCAAAGGGCAGATGCTGATTGGACTGTCGCTTATTTACGAGCATAATGACGTCATAACCAATAACAAATTATCAAAATAATATTCATGCCTTAGAAATTCAAAATTATGGTCTATTTATTTTAGCACAGTAAAGGATATCACTTCAATACTAGAACTAACTGTATATGATGAAGACCATGACCACAAGGTGGAGTTCCTGGGCAAACTGGCTATTCCTCTGCTTAGTGTTAGAAATAGTGAGAAACGATGGTACGCTCTCAAGGACAAAAAGATGAGGGCACGAGCGAAAGGGAATTATCCACAAATATTATTGGAGATACTGGTCATATGGAACCCGGTAAGTCATGTTTATCCAAAATTATACTAGCTAGCTGCTCCCGCGCGGTTTCAAGCAGTGGTGCTTGGCTCCTATTGGTCGTAGCGTGATGTTACATAGCCTATAGCCTTCCTCGATAAATGGAGTATCCAACACAAAAAGAATTTTTCAATTCGGACTAGAAGTTCCAGAGATTTGCGCATTCAAAGAAACAAACTCTTCAGCTTTATAATATTTGTATAGATATATATTGAATAGCCAACACCATATGAAAATAGTCCTGTTAGGGTAGCGATAAGGTAAGCGGGGTTGTCCGAAAGGATTACTGCTACCCCGGAACATAAAGGGCTAAGGAAGGAACATGGATGGGTTTTAATCAGTAAGAGTCTGACACTCCCTTCCGCTCCACCCAGAATGGGAGAGGTCATTTGATAATTTCCCAGCGTCAAAAAAAAATGTAAGGATATATGGATAACCTTTTATGGTGGTCCAATACCTTAACATATCTCATAAGCTCACTTAGTCAACATAAAATCAAAACAAAAATTATAACGAATTGACAATAACCAATTCGCACTGGGCCCACTCCTTCGCACAGAGAGGAGGCATTCGTCAGCAGTAGGAACAATAAACACTGAATATGCTAATGAAAGTCTAATAAACAAATATTGTTACAGCTAAAAGCAGCCATAAGAGCAGTGAATCCGAGAGAACCGAAGTACATGCATCAAGAAGCGAAGTTCAAGAGACAACTATTTATAAGAAACGTGATGAGGCTGAAGGCGATAATCATGTGGTTTATAGAAGTTGGGAAGATTTTACAGTAAGTATACGCACGTACTATGGCCACGTCTAATTCTATTCAATATTAAAAAATATAACTCGCATCTGGATATACTGAAAAATTACCACCACACCATTGCTAGCTAAACTAATGAATTATATTTCTAAATCATTAAAAAACTAGCTTCATATCTGGATGTTTGGCAGACGGGTAGTTTGTCGTGGATGTCGGAAATGATCCACGACAACGTACCACCAGGATAATAGAGAGTATTTAAAGTGATAGTTCAGGTTATAAACTGCCTGTGTGCCAAATTTCAGCCGTATTTGATTAGGAGTTTTGAAATAGGAATAAACATCCATCCATAATACGTGTCAGTAAGATATTTAATAATTTACTAAGATGTCTCAACTTGCGTGGAACATACGACAAAAAGAGGTGTTAATATAAACACGTTGACTGGCCGATTACCCACATACGGTACAGTGTTGATTGTTTAAATATTATGTCTACTTTGTAGACAGTGAACATGGTAACCTTTTGAACGCAATTGTCACATATGTATACGTGGCAAGCCAGCGCATGCCCTGTACGCCAACGACACAAATATGTGTTAATGCGTTGCACGAAATAAACTATTAATTCATTACTTTTGTGTGTGTTTTTATGGATATCTTAAAAATTTAAGCTCTCGTACGTATTTATTTATATGAACAAATTAAAATAAACCGTGGATATTGGGAAATTGATGATAACAAGAAGAAATAAATTTGTAGCTTGGCATGAGGAGCACGCGCGTGCGTTTATATTCTGGCGTTTAAAAGTTTAATAATATTATATTATATAGTGTCCAATTAACACTAATGGTATCCTTAGTAGACATGATGGCTATGATCTCTGCTTAACATTTACCATTTTTTTCTCAGAGACTGTTTCGAATGGGAATCAAGGATACGTTCATTCCTAGGCCTGTTGGTGTGGCTTGCGTTCTGCTACTACTACGAGATGTGGATGTTGCCATTCCTTATTCTGATGTTCTTCGGTAGAGCCTGGCTTATTTATAGGTTAACTGGTAAGTCGTACTCCTTGCTATCATTTGTCATTAGGAGGCATCCTCATTCGATTATAATATACGAAGTGACTATGGTTTTTGGGTTTGTTTATATTCACGTTCTTAATTTGAACTATTGTCACACATTTGGACTACTGATTGAGAGGCTTCGCGGGATTGTACACCCACACTGCCGTTTCAAAGCTGTTATCAAGTGTTGGGTCCTCTACGTAGTACGATATATAAATTATATTTTGTGGTTGGGTTCCGATTCTCATCTATATCCGAAGCTAAAGCCTCATTGTAGCGAATCCTTGGACTATTATTTTCGTAGTTCATAATACGTAACAATTTATTTCTTAAATTTTATAATTTTTCTTGTTTTTTACTTTATTTTTAGTTAAATTCAAAAATTTCGTGAGAACTATCAGAAGTGACCCGAAGGCTTATTTTTCATATTTATTTCTTAGTAAGTTTATAGATGTTGTGCCATTGCATGGATAATTCGTGTTGTTCGTGTAATTTGTGTTGTTTTTTTTACGCAGCTAAGATAGATACGTTATAATATCATTAACAATTAAAATCTCTTCACCCATATTAATATTAAAAAAAGATATGTGTGGAGATAAGTGTTCATTATACATTGGCCGGTTCGGTTAGGTTATTAACAATTGAAATTGTAAAAATATCGGTTATATAAAAATCCAACATATCATTAACCCTTTATTGTACTGGAACTCTTTGCTACGATAAGCCAACTCAAGGTCAAAACAGACAAGACAGTGTACACATGCGTGGTGCAGACAGCTAAAGCCGGGTCTAGCCTGTTAGAGAGGCCTCGACCGACAGGCGAGGCGTAGCAACGCCTGGCGCGGCCTGTTGCGCAACGCCTGGCGCGGCCTGTGCGCCCCGTACCGAGCGTTCCAACGACATGCCACCGCAGGCGTCATCGGATTAAGCGGGATTGTCCGAAAGGGTTACCGCTACCCCGGAACATAAAGGGCTATGGAAGGAACATGGATGGGTTTTAGTCAGTAAGAGTCTGACACTCCCTTCCTTCCTTTCCGCTCCACCCAGAGCGGGAGTAGTCATTGGATGATTTTCCAGCCTTCAAAAAAAAAAGGCGCCATCTGATACCACGTGAGACCGCAGCTAAAGAAGAGAACTTTATTAAGCACTGGCTTCTGCCCGCGACTTCGTCCGCGTCTCTCGTGTCCCCGACCCACCCCGTCGTCGTATCGCATTACCTGCCAGCACTATTGCTTCGTTTTTGTTTTTGGCTTGGCTCCTGAGTGTCCTAGCGCTAGCGTAATGTTAAATAGCCTTCCTCAAGAATTGTGCTAGCAATGGCAAAAAAAAACCGAAAACCGACAGGCAGTTCTAGAGACAAGAGAACAAATTCTTATAATTAATTATTGGTACAGTTAAAGTACCTGATACTATAGTTTGCCTGGACAAATAACTTTTTTAACGTTTCTGCTCTAACCATGTGTAGCTTTTAGATGTCTGGCTGACGACTCTTTTTGGGAAGCAGATCGGAAGGGAGTGGTCGACTTTTACTCATTAAAACCCGTCAATGTTCCTTCCCATTGCGTTCCGGGGCAGCAGTAACCTTACGACAAAGCCTGCTGATCCGGCAGGCATTTGCCCTGGCGGATGACCTTGACCTTGGCATATTACCTACTAGCTCTTGCCCGCGGCTTCGCACGCGTTAAATTCGTACTAAAACAATTCCCCTTTTTTAATTCAATAATTTTTTGCAATGGTAGCGCAAAAAAATGTGTTTATTTACGACTTCGCATTAGAAACCTTGAGATTATCAGTGGTTCTCTCATATATTAAGCATTTTATTATACAAATAAACCTTCCTCTTGAATCACTTTATCTATTAAAGGACTAAAAACTGCATCAAAATCCGTTTTGTAGTTTTACAGATCTAAGCATACATACATACAGATGGGCAGACGCGGGAAGCGACTTTGCTTTATACTATGTAGTGATGGCATAAAATAAAAGATAGATATTCCTCTCATTGCAGGAGGTAATCCACTGTTAGTACCTGTCGACGATGAAGATCTACTCGCTGAAGAAGACGACGAAGATGAGGCTGATAAGGTAGATAATTATGTTAGTAATTATGTCACATTAAATAGCGTAACGTAGCGTATTGAGCATGAGTTTGAACCCAGTCGCGTGCACTTTGCATTGTGTACTTCATTTCGTCAACGCTGCTCTCAAAACGGTGAACGAAAACATCGTGAGGAATCTGGCATGTAGCCTCCTAAGCTAGAACCAAAAATTCGAAGACATGTGACATCCCACCCACACTGGGCCCGCGAGGTGGATCCCACCCACACTGGGCCCACTCCCTCTCTCAGAGAGAAGGCCTGTGTCCTACTGGGAACTTTAAAGGCTGATTATGCTATGATTGTGCCAAATAGCGTAAATGGCATAGTTTAAAACAAGATGTCTGGCTTGTATACAGCGTGTATTAGAAAGGTTGGTCATTTTATAATGGTATGAATCAAAATGAACAACTTTTCCATTGGGACAACATCGTTATTTCTCGCAAAATAACAGCTGTCCCGTACAACGTTCCAATTCCTACTGGTTATAAATATATGGGGCATCCACGGAGGGGCATCTTATTATTTTTCCGCGATTACGATGTTGGTCACATTCTGTTCATGCGGGTAACACCAGAGCATACAATTGCTTTTCATTTTGTGGTGCAAAACTCTGACATCTCGACAAACTTAAAAGTTATGACGAAATTTAAGTTCCTACGTTGGCGTTGCATAGATCTCGAGGAATGTCCCTTGCAGACAAAAAAAACATGGCAAAAATGATCCTTTTTTAAAGTTCAGAACCCTTAGTGATATTACTTTCTTGCTTGCTTACTTTATTACTTACTTATTGCTTACTTACTTTGGTATTTTATTATTACCTTTAGTGTTTATTTTTTTTTGACGACACGGTTGGCGCAGTGGTTGAGCGATTGACTGATGCGCACTATGTCGCGGGTGCGATTCCCGCACGGAACAAATATTTGTACGACCTGCAAGTATTTGTTACGAGTCTGGGTGTTTTTCTATCTATAATATGTATGTATTTACAAAAAAATAAAATAAATATATAAGTAAGTATGTCTATCAGCCATCTCGTTACCATAACACAAGCATTAGGTTGCTTAGCTTGGGACGATATGGCGTTGTGTGCAATGTCCAAAGATATTATTATTCTTCGATCCAATTAAAGCCAATGGGTAGATGCTTAGCTGTACCAGAGTCGATCGATTCTGTAAAAATCTCATCGTGAAAACTTAGATGAAGTGAGCTGTCCTTCCTATTGACGGCTCACTTTAAACTCACTCCACCTACATTATAACGGTGACATTTTTACAGGATAGAACTACAAATGTAGATAAGCTTACTGCACATTATCTAGCACTAACACTGTTCCTGATAATCTTTGTATTTGTAGGAGGAGAAGAAATCTCTGAAGGAGCGGTTGCAGGCGATACAAGAAGTGACACAAACTGTTCAGAATGCGATTGGTTACGTCGCCACTTTAGGAGAGTCGGTTAAAAAGTAAGTACCTACCATTTCTTTTTTTGTTTATGGCATCTCGTAGTTCAGCCTAGGAGGTCATCTACTGCTTAACCGGGCTTATCTGTGGATGCCTTAATAGACTAGGGTCTGCAGCCAGGGCTTAAAAACTTACAAACTTAGCAACTACACGCTAAAGGCACTCCCGGTGGGGTACGGACTTCGGCTTACGGCTGAGGTGAGACAGTAAGGTACAGCCTTTTTTTTTAAGGCTGGGAAATCATCCAATGACTTCTCCCGCTCTGGGTGGAGCGGAAGGGAGTGTCAGACTCTTACTGACTAAAACCCATCCATGTTCCTTCCGTTGCCCTTTATGTTCCGGGGTAGCGGTAACCCTTTCGGACAATCCCGCTTAAGTAAGGTACAGCCTGGATCGGGTGCAGTACCATAATAGCAACCAACCGTCTATAAATAGCTTCACCTTTTTCTCACACTGAAGAATCATTAAACATCAAGTGGTTGGTCCCCTAGTCTATAAAAAAATAACTTCCTTATTACCTCAATCTAAAAGAATGCACCACAAAAGTTACGATTGGTAAGATAAACGATTCGTTTTATGACCTTAGGGCGTTTCTACCTACAATCTTCGTTGTTTATGAAAAATGTTCAGCTAACTTAGTTTATGAACGTACTAGCTTCTGCCCGCGGCTTCGCTCGCGTGGAGGTCGGAAATTATCCCACAGGAATGTTCTACCGGGATAAAAAATATCCTATGTGTTAATCCAGGATATAAACCATCTCTGTGTCAAATTTCATCCAAATCTATACAGTAGTTTTTACGTGAAAGAGTAACAAACATCCATACATCCATACTTACAAACTTTCGCCTTTATAATAGTAGTAGGATTTTGTAGAATGATATGAAGGTGATCTCACTTAAACTGTGTTAGTTAACCGCACCTTAGGAACGTGCGGCAAGGCGGGGATTGGGACGCGGAGAGCTTAGACGAATGACTGGCCTGCAATGCCCCTCCCCCCCCCCCCCTCCCGTCTCGCCGCGCACATACCTAAGGCGTGGTATAGCGATATCGGTATTACCCTAATAAGAAATTTGTTTATTTTCAGCCTGACAAACTTCACAGTGCCATATCTAAGTTATTTAGCTATTATAATGTTATTTGGAGCCATGATGGTGTTGTACGTCATACCTTTGAGGTACCTGCTTATGGCGTGGGGTAAGTTGAACTATGTAATTTGAACTTTTTGTTGCAAATAACCTTTTTTAAGACTGGGTCTATAATTTTTGACTTTGTCTGACGATGATACCAAAGACTATAGAGCGTAAAACAAGCCACAAATATTGTTATAAAATGGAAATACTCTAAATTAAATACCTTTTAACAAAAGTGGTATTTTTATTGGTTTCAATCAATAATCTAATACTAATATAATCATATTTACATTTAAAAGCTAAATATTCATAGTAATATATACAGAAATAATAAGTAGGTATATAACACTCCTTATAACTGCTGAACATCGATCTTATAAGCTGCTGAAACACAATTGTATCGAATCATTTTGTTTCGCTGTATTTGATAGTAAAATAGGTTAAAATAACAGTCGGTATTAATCGTCTTTTATTGCTGACTGTACAAAGGTACCGTGAATTGCGTAAGCCATTCCCTTAGGTACTTACTCAATGCATTTATGCCCGAAATTCATAAAACGCTTGCTGGCAAACAGCCAATCTATTCTGTAAAAATCTCACCATGTAAACTTAAGTACTTGAAGTTAGCTTAAAGTGATTTGTCATTCCACATGATAGGTACCAGAGATCGACACTAGGAATACCTACTGTGACGTTACTAAACTTTATACTCACTTCATCCTATCTTTCATGGCGAAATTTTCACAGAATAAGGATTTTAAAAATGTAACGTTGACTTTAACTTTGAAATTCTTTCGTTATAGGTATAAATAAGTTCACAAGAAAGATTCTTCGGCCGCACACGATACCTAATAATGAAGTTCTAGACTTATTATCGAGGGTTCCCGACGATGAAACTTTGGTAAGTGGCCTTCGTTTAAGACTTTTAACAATCATTCAACGACAAGCTAAGCTGAAAATGTTGCCCGCTCCATTATCTACCAGCCAATGTCATTACTCAAGATTACGAGATTGAGGTAGGTATTAAAAGAACCTAATTTTTTTTGGAATCTGGAACACACGGCCAATACTATCAGTCCATCACTAACTTACCTTACCATAAAACAGTCAAATCAACCGAAACGAAAAGAAGAGTGCAACATATAAAAAAATGTTAAGTACAAACTCCCACTCTTCCACTAAACGACATAATTTGATTTTCCAGCTGGACTGCAGAGAACTTAAACCCCACCCAGCGAACGAACACCGAAGGGACCCGAGGAAGAAGCACAAACCTTCGTAACATTCTCCAATCGCGATCCATAAAAGGGTCCGTCACTACGTAAGAAATCTCGGCAATAAAGACAAGGTGTAGGATGTTAACGCGAACTTGACAGGCCACAGTAGGTACCAAACGCCCAGAATGTACGGTTTTTTGCAAGAAAGATTAAGGTGCTCTTACACGGTCGAATAAGCTGGCTACAACATACTGCAATATTAAATGTGTATGTTGCTTTAAAGCGCTTAATTCCTCGCTGATTAATATTCCGGCAAGCACCTACGGTGTTCACTGTAAGCATGGACATATATGATCACGAATTATATGATTATGTATTGGAACCGCTTAGTTAACCTTAAAATGATTGTATTAGACAGAAAGAAAAATATCGTAGCGATGTGTACAGTAAAAGTATGTATCATGAAGCTTATTCAATAATGTATGTATCATAAGCAATGATACGTCTTGTCAAGATATTGTCGAGGTATCGAATCGAATCTGTAGAAGGTTTTATTGAATGTTGTTAAAGATATACAGCTTGGCAAAAATATCTAAAAATGGAACAATGTTTTTTTTTCTCATCTGGCAATATTCTAATAATTGACAAGCTGGACTTTTGTTTTGAAAACAAAACATGTTAACAATTATGTAGTTAGGCTGTCAAATCTAAATAATGATGTTTACCTAGGTTTCTTTACTACACCTCTAAACACTTTCTTATTTAAGTCGTTGACTGCCACGCAGCAGACACAATAGAAAAACTATTGTTCGCGGCTCACCGGTGACCGCGTTGGCGCTCAACGTGTTAAGACAAGTCTGTGATTCCGAAAGATCTGCTAATGGCAAATAATAATATTGTTTTCTATTAAATAGAATTATGACACCAACTATGTATTGTGAGTTAATAAGCAATGTTCATTATACAATGAGTACTGCAATAATAATATCGATTTAGGTAAATATTTCTTCCATTGTTTTCCTTAGTATTTATTCTTAGCTAGAACATGCTAGTTGAATTTGTATATTATTATATACAAAACTGCAAAGTATGGTAATTTCGCATCATAAACCGCACTTGACAAAAGGTACAGTTTGGCAAAAAAAACTAGAAAAGATTTTTCTTTCTGGCATCACTGATTTGGCTGTCAAGAAAAATTTGCGGCGCCACATTCGCAGCGATTGTAGCGCCGCCAGTAATTTCTACTCTTTTTTGCCTCACACACCAGTCAAGTGGCACTAGGCAATGCTGTTCTTTTTCAAACAGCCAATCTAAGCAACCGGTCTATGCTGTAAAAAATCTCACCGTGATACTCGCTGAAGTGAGCTTGGAGCGAGCTGTCATTCCATCCTAGGGAATAACACTAATGACAGAGCTCACTTCAAGTTCATCAGTTTTACTTCTGATAACACGGTGACATTTTTGTAAAATAGCACTACAAGTGTTTTGGCGGTTTGCTAACAGAACTAGAGAAATGATGATATGTGTGTAAATCTGGAGTTATCGGCATAAATATAAGCATTTTAATAAAACAAAGCTCCAAATTCCTCGTTAGATGTTGCATTTAAGTCCCAATTTGTATAAAATCCAATAGATTATAATATTAACACGTAGATAGGATTTTTAATGATGCCATTTTTGTATGAAATGTTATTGTGTTGATGTTAATATTTTAAAACATGAGTATTTACGAAAAAAAAAACGTCATACCATAGCTCATTCCTCTACACTACACCATTATATTTATAGCATAAGACTGAGACCAATCTCATTAATTACTTGAAGAGGATAGATAGAAATTCATATTTGTACTTTTATTCTAGTAGAGTAGGTACCTACCCTTTTATCGATACGATTATAAATCTATTTTTCAGCTTTTCTTTAGCTGTTTTCTCATTCCAATTTATGAACTAAATCTAGTTTAGTGTTAAGCCCGGTTCAAATGAATCTAGTCTTTCATAGATAAGTGCGAGTCGCTAGAACAAAGTGACTCAAAACGTGTTACTATCTGTATTTAGTTCGAGGTTTTCACACGCTTTGAGTTTCTAAATTTTAGTCACCATAGACCGCGTATATACTATCCGAAAGACTGGAGACGTTTGAGAAACCGTTAGATTATCACTAATAACTGTTCTTAAATCAATCTCTATTTTAATCTGTGACACAATAAAAAATCGATGTTTTAACTCTCTCTCAAAATTGTCGCACAATATCATGCACAAAATGTCTCTTTCATAAAAATCTGTGATGTCGTCACTCCTAGCTATTTTTCAAAACTTGCCAAGATTATTTAGAAAGCCCTTTGTGACAAATACTTAGGTAAATGTATGTGTTCAATGTGCTAAATAATGAAAATAATAATGGTGAAAATTGGAGAGAGAATAGCCCAATAAATAAAAACTAAAACAATAAATCTACACTCAAACTGAGGTGATTCCCGTACGGGATTCTTTCGCGTCCATACATTTGCTATTAGTAGTTGTGAATGCGGGCGAAGTCCATACGGGATGTGACTCTGTTTGTTTAAAGCAGCATCAAAATGCTATAACACGCTAACAGTCTATTTAATGAAGCTGTATCAAGCTATCTCATCGTATAATTTATATTCCTCTAAAAACCTGTGGTTTGTATCAACAAATTAAAACTAAACTTGTAAAAACAAACTTATCTTAAGTTTGTTTTTACAAGTTTAGTTGAAACTGAAACTTTTAATACCAAACATAATCTTATTAAAAGTAGGTAAAAGGTGCAGGCAGTTAAACTGTTTTATCATGTGAACACACCCCAACTAAATAGCCATGACAGTGTTTAAATCTTCATTAATTAATTTGGTTAATTACTCGAACGCACATAGATACGCGTTATTTGAATATGTTAATGCCAACAGTTATATAGGAGATAATTATTTTGTTCTAGTCAATTGCTTTTCAAGACTATGTTCCTGAATTTGTTTTTTATGTACAAGAATACTTAGTAAGCAAGCTAGAAACGATAAGATCCTTTAAGTTCAAAATGAGACAGCCCGACGAACGTAACTTCAACCTCGCAGGGGAAAGTTGCTTGCGCGATGTAGGAATCTGTGACGTCATCAGCGGAAGTGGCTCCATCTAAAACCTGAATTATCTGATGGCTATCAATGTAGATCAATGTAGCTGCCTAAGTGGCGCTACAACTGTATTAAGTTTAATTACTTTCCTCGTTTGCAAAAGTTTTTACCTAGTTGTTAAGATCTCTTTATAATTTCTAGTATAATGCACGGCCTGCACAGATCTTTATGGTACAATGCACCTAGCACATCTCATTACTTACCTAAATATATTTTGTATACCAGTGTATTTGTGATAATAAACAATAAATTATTCTTGTTACGAATTAAATATTATTAATATTGTGTTGTTGCTTGTCTGTTCTCTCTTGTCCTAGTTACTTTAAGGGGTGGCCAAGCTACCGAAACTTGTGTACAATTGTAGTAGATAAACGTTGCTATAATCGGTTTTGTACAGCCAACAAAGAGTTAAATGAGCAGGCAATGAATAAACATCTCTGACCCACACAGGTTACTATCCTAGATTGTATGTATGGATGTCTCAATCATCATGCAAAAACGGCTGAACGAATTTGGGTGATATTTGGCTATAACCTAGATTAACATATAGGATACTTTTAATCCCAGTAGTACGTTCTCGTGGGAAATATTCCAATAGCCACGTGGGCAAAACCGCGGGCATAAGCTAGTTTTACATAACAAACCAACACAGTTTTGTCTTGCCGCATATTTATCTCTTTTGTAGACTGTACCTACCGGTCTTCGTTTATAATAAAGTTATTATCGATACATTAATTATGTAAAACAGCAATATAATTGTACATAAATATCTACTACTAAATAAAATATCATTGGTCCTTGGCTGAGTCCTGTATCTGAATGACAGAAAAGTCATAAAAAGAATAATGTTATGCTGAAACTTGCTTATCAAAATATTACGAAGTCCATTTCTACGTATCGAACAAATATTATTTTTATGAAGCACAAAGATGTTAACGCTTTCATATTTTAAAGAATTAAAAAATAATGAGAAGACTTTGTGTGCCTTTTATTTTCCTAAGTTCCATTTTTAATATTTTTACAGTATGCTACGGCGCGCTACAATGTGTGAGTTCAATTGCACAAAGATCTTTCGGTACGTGGCTAAATACGGAACTAACGCCGCCACGCCACCTTTGTTTTTGAATAAATTTTACTTCATGGATATGGCTATCCCCCTAGCTCGACATCCTGTGCTGGCACTGCTGCTGTGACTTAAGTGGCGAAACTATAATAACCTTATCGGTAATTTTATTTTCTGGTCGTTTGGGGTTGACACCCTCAAACCGTTTGCTTTGAGTGCTCATGGAACGAGATCTCCAAACAGCTGGTTGACACTTCCTGTGACCTAAGGGCCGGCTTTTACCTAGGCCGCTATACTGTGCAGGTTCAATTGCACAAAGATCTATCGGTTCGTGGCCAAAATCGGAACTAACACAAATCCACACCATCTCAGCATGTCTCATTACTTTCATATTATCACAGAATTTCATTGCTGAAACAATATTACGTTGTTCTGGAATATGAGTAGATGTTGTGAAATAACAATACTGAAATAGAAGCAAATGTTGGCTTTATTAAACTTTAACATTTTGACAAAGTAAAAGAGATAATAATTATAAAAGCTTTTATAGCTTCAAGCTTCTGAAAAGCAAGACTCGAAAGTCTTTATGTGGTGACTATGAAGTTCAAGACAAGATACCTATTTCTTTAAAGAATAGAATAGAGGCAGCATAACATTTTTATTCGCATTAAAATGTGGTAGGGTACAATAATGGGGGAATTATCACAGTGAACATAATCAAATTAAGGGTTAATTTGATTATGTTCACTGTGTTATATTACACTGTGTTATTATAACCCTATTATGCTCCGTATGACTCATCATGGACCGGTAAAAGTATTACAAATAAAATTTGTTAATAAGTAGGTATGTAGCAGTCTTAATAACAGAGTTGATAAAACACTTTTACAAAATAATAATTCTAACATTTTTTAAATGGAAAACTGTAACCAGGTAATGTGGAAGCAAATGTGTGCTGGTAAATTTACGAGATAATCAATCCATTGTTAGAACATCGATCGATTTTATTTTTATCTTTATTTACGAGATCTGGATGTAATTTATTGTCCCTATCAGGGTAAATAAAAACCTTTACATGGTAACACTTTTTAAAAAATTAGGAGCCGCCATTACATTTCTGTCATTGTCTTGTCAACGAGCCGTGGTTGAACATTGCCACAGTGCCAATTTATAATTCCAATAAAATATAAGTTCCAAAAGGACAATGGCAGCCAAATTGCAAGATTATAAGGATCATTTAGAACGCGCTTTAAACGACAAAACCAAGCCATGGGCGAAATACCTCGACAAGGCTGAACAAAAAACCGGCGTCAACCGGGTCTATCTCTTTGCTGGTACGTTAGTTTTTTATTTCACGTTTATTTATATCTTTAGCAGAAGTTTTGACGTTTTATTTTGTGTTGTGCAGGTATGGTCGCGTTCACTGGTTTATATTTAGTGTTCGGATTTGGTGCTGAATTGATTTGCAACTCGATTGGTTTCGTATACCCGGCGTATATGTCTATGAAGGCACTGGAATCGCCACAGAAGGACGACGATACTAAATGGCTGACTTACTGGGTGGTGTACGCATGCTTCTCTGTGGTCGAGTACTTCTCAGACTTTATCGTCGGCTGGTTCCCCCTGTATTGGCTATTAAAGGTGAGTAATTACCTCAATATGTTACGTAGCATGCTTTACCACGCGTGCTGTAGTTACGAAACCGTAAGTAATAGTCATTGTCATGAATATTCCGTTCGTTAGCGAAATAATAAGAATATTCCGCTGAAATTATGTAGATACTGTAAAAATAAACGTGTTTCAATATGGTAACAAAAACGCCTTTCACAATTTAGAGTAGGCATGGCTCGAAAGTTAGGCAGTTGAGATAAACTATCTTTTTGCTCTTATCTGGTTGTAATGTTCCACAAGTACTAGACATTACTTTTAAGATGAACGAAAGAAAACAATGCGCTTGTTATCACTTCACCTCTGGAGAGAGAGTTATACATGCATTCCTTATCTTTGATACAGCAACGACCTATAATGCATCTTAGTTTGATTTACAGACATTTTTATCTTAACAAGATAGCAGCACATAGGTATCATATATCACTAGATTACAGTCATTGATAAGGTTAAGTTCAAAGTCGGCCCATAAATTACTTCAAAAAATGGTTTTTAAAATATATTTTTATCAGATCCATCGTTAGTAGGTAACATAATTAATGACTGGCCTAATTATTTTGTAATGGGAACTCATTATGTTTAATAATGTTGAATGTTAAACCAGTTTTTGGCCAGTAATTAGGTTAAAAGTTTGTTTAACATTGGGTAATATACTTTCTTTAACATTGAATGTCATGTGGGTCAGTGTACCTGCAAAAAAATGATTTATAAATGTGTTTGCTTGCTAAAATTCTATTATAATGCTTGGTAAGACTTTGTCTAAATAAATTACTTACATCAGAATTGAAATGTGTACCTAGATATCAAATGAAATATTCATGGCATACGATTGAAATATGCATCACACATCTTTAGATTGAATAAGGTGATCTTTCCATCTGTAAAATAGGTGTCTAACACGCAAGTTATGTGAAATACATCGATTATGAACAATATTTGCGAGCTTTAGCATTACCAGGTGGTTGGGGCTGTGTTTTTGGAGAGTGGGAAATCATTAGATGATCCCCTCAGCTCCACTCAGAGTGTCAGACTCTTACTTACTAAAACCCATTCATGTTCCTTCCTTATCCTTTTGTGTTTTGGTAACCCTTTTGGACAATCCTACTGACCCAGCCGGCATTGACCCTAACAAGCCCCTTCCCTAATGTTGAATTCTTTTTGAGGCCCGCATGGAACTCCAATGCACCGTGCGACATGGGCCTGGTAGCTTATAAGGACTGAATATGTCACTAAATATATTTGAATTAAAATATCTTTTCTACCAGATTTTATGCAATATGTAAAGCTTTTGTATTGATTTCAAATGCTTCAATGAATCAAAATTAAAAAGGAATGGCCCATAATCATAGTACAGTGCAGTGTGGCAACACAGGCTTATAAGGATAATAATAATTGAAGTAACAACAGATAGTACATTCTATTTTTAATAAATTCAAACAAATAAAATGCACATACACTGATAAATTATGACCCTTGTTAACTGTCATGATGTACCTATTTTTAATGCTTACTACACATGATATTGCAATGTTTGTAAAAACATGCAATGAGGTAGGTACCTTGATAATAATTTTTGAATCATCAATCACAGACCACAGTACAAAGTTCACTATTACATTACTAGCAATTGCTACTTCGTAAAATTGGTAGTATCTGGCTTTTTTATTGTCTATGGTATGCTTTAGACTGTTCTTATTAAATTAATTCAAGAAGGTTATAGTAGAAATACATTTTATACTTTCCCATGTGTGTGTTTGTTTTGTATCAAATAAAACATATTTATGTGCATGTTTTAGATGCTTTATGGTATAGTTTTTTTTTTATTTCTGTTAAATTTCTTTTATATACCAGACCAGTAATTCATCTTTATAGCGCAATATTGCTTTGGATGGGACATTGAAAATGACACTGAATGTATGCCAGCATTAATACAGGCGTTAATTATTATCAAGGGGTGTTCCTTTGATAAAATTGATTAAATATATCTGTTTAGGGATGACCTTGAAATAAATATTTCAATTATTATCTTAAACTGGGTTCAACTCATCACAGTGGTGTTAGTTCATTATCTTGGTACTGTCAGCTTCAAAAAGATGTACTTACTTAGCTACTTCAACGAGAATTCATTCTATAATTTATGTACCATCTTGATCATGAGGTTTTGGTTTCCGCACTCAGTCCCTAGACGGGCCATTGTGCGTGGGCCATGGCGGCGTTCGGTGGTTATGCCAACCAGCCTACTGCCCTACAAAAGTTGATCACGTCTACTAGCCTGTGTACCATAATACTGTATTGGTGTCAACATCTGCCTAGCCTTTTTCCAACTGTGTTGGGGTTGGCTTTCAGTCTAACCGGATTACGCTAAATGTCAGTATTTTACATTAAGCAACTGCCTATCTAACCGCCACAACACAGTAACAACAAACTGTAAATACAAATAAGTATCCAATGTGTTATATTGGCTATACATTAATACAATATTATGGCACAAAATATTGGAAGTACACCATTAGGTATTTGAAAGGGTAGTCAATAATGTTACTTTTTATGAACTGTCAAAACGCGGCACTTGTATGTGATTTGTATGAAATATTACAATGTGACGTTACAGATTTTTATAATGAAATGGAATACTTATTAGCATTAAATGCAATTTTAAAAATCCATCTTCGCATAATATTTAACTTCTGTGTGGTGATGGAAGTTTTTAAGATGAGCACTCTTTTTTAAATGTGATGTCATATTCTATTTTTGACTTTTTCAAATAGTCAATTGAATGAATTTATGTCAACATTTACATCTTTTTGGCACTGAAAAGCAAAATTTTTAGGAAAGAGTTCCGCTTTAAACAGTTTTATCTCCAATATTCATAGTTCTTTATCTCATTCTAAAGTTCGATGTATCATAATTATGACTAGTACTGTACATAATTTTAGTCACAAGCATATTCCTAAAATATCCAGTTTTACATGATAATATTAAATATTATGCAAGGTAACAATTTCATAATGATTTTGGTTTGTTACTTTATCTAAAGTCTATCATCTTGATAAAGAAAAAACCTGCAATCATTATACAGCAAAACATTAGAAAAAACGATAAAGAAAATGCCCCAACATGGCCGACATGAAAATAAAACGCACTTACGACAAGATTTGTCAATTGTGTCTCTATTAGTCACTGCCGAAGATAAATGAACATTTTACATTTAGCTATAAATATTGAGCTAATGACTTTCGCAAGTTAATGGTAAAACAATGCTTGCTATACATGCATACCTTTCTGTATTGGTTCTCTTCTGTAATATTGAGATAGACTAATATTATTCATACTACATACATTAAACTCACGACATCACTCCATGGGGATAAACAGAAAGGACCGAACAATACCTCTCACATAGGTACTCCTTTTTTTAAATTATTGAAGCGAAAATCTAATTAAAACTAGTTCATACAATAGAGCAATCTATTATAATTTGCTTTCTCCATCCATCCATGCCCGGATTATTGGGATGTTTAGATTACTGGACTTAAATAAAAAAAAAACAAATCAAGCTTTTAATGAACTAAAAAGTACTTTTTAAAACTTTAAACAAAGAACTAATCTAAAAAAAATAATTTGTTATTGAGAGGGACCAAGAGTTGCACCACTGAAAAAAAAACACCTACACCCAGCACACCTACATTCATAAAAAAATCGTATCTGTAAGTTTAAACTACAACTCAATTGACAAAACCGGCCATGTGCGAGTCGGTATCGCACACGAAGGTTCCGTATCAGCGTAAAATATTTAGCAAGACTTATTTAAAATAAAAGGTACTTTAAGAAATCACGTTTCAATAATAAAGGTAAAAAAATTAATCAAAAGAGTAGCAATCAATATCACAATTTATGGAAATTCAACTGTCTACCCTACTACTGTCATGCCCTTTCTGTTGTAATAATGTCCTGAGATGCAGCCCGCTGACAGACAGTCGTTGACCGTCCCTCCGTTTGTCTGTCAGCAGAGCCATTTTTTTTGTTGAGGGTGGGAAATCATCCAATGACTTTTCCCGCTCTGGGTGGAGCGGAAGGGAGTGTCAGACTCTTCCTGACTAAAACCCATCCATGTTCGTTCCTTAGCCCTTTATGTACCGGGGTAGCGGTATCCCTTTCGGACAATCCCGCTTACCCGGCAGACTCGGCCCTAACGGGCCCCTTCATGTCAACAGAGCCTTAGTAATAGGTCCAACACTTCGAGTACGGAACGCTAAAAAAGCGTTTGAACTAAACTTCGTGGGTGCCCAGTAAATTCAAACATTTGGCAAGAATTGTATGTAATAGTTTGATGACATATCTAGACTGATACCGGACACCTATTTCTGTCACCAAGCACCTTTGTCGTGTTTCGAATAGAACGGCGTTCCGGTGACAAGCACATGAGATTTCCAACATTATGTCTGAGCAATGAGGTCGAATGTTGACCTTTGAGCTATTGTTGTTTGAATTGGGTTTACTACATGTGGTTTACCTGTGAGTTTTATTTGCCAGTTATTATTACTATCGACAATTCGTATGCTATCGAAAGTATTACACAAGACCAATACCGAATTAAAAGGTACAAATTGTATTCACTTTCAAATCAGTTTTCTGTAATGTCAACATTGTTCTTAAGATTTTTACATATGAATAGGCTACTGTCTTTTTAGAATATTATTTATAGATCGAATTAAGAAGTGCAAATAGTAGAATTCTCTTTCAAATCTGTTTCATGTAATCTCAAAATTGTTCTTTCGATTTCTATATACGGAAAAGCCACTGTCGTTTTAGAATATTATTTATTTGCAATAATACGAGTACAATAAGTTGACTAGCATCATAATTTTCCGTCATACCTATTCTATCAGGTATCTGGTGTGCAAATCATAAACGTACTAGCGTTTGAACTATAAAAATAACGAAGCCAAAAATTACAAAGACAAAAGTAAAAAAATTATTAAAAATCTAAAATTTAAATAAAAAAAAATTAATGATTGACGTGTAAAAGAGTGTGCAAACCTACTTACAGAAATATAATCATTTATCTTATTTCAGCACACATTGCATTGCGTGTGTACATAGCAAGTGCGTTATAATTAACAGAACGTAATACAATGAGTAGACCTACTACTCATTGTTCGCAGTCATTCAGTTCACGGTTATAAAGTGCATGTACTTAGTATCGCATTATCGCTATCTTCGTCGTATATTAACACCTGTCTATTAAGTTAACACGTGAAGCAAATCTGGCGCAAATGACAATCTGCGACCGGAGAAGATAATAATAATAATAATCTTCATTTGATACACACAAGATACATGATACACAAGAGCAGATGTACAAAAATAGCATAGGATATCTACACAATACATGTAACCCTGTCTCCTAAACTAGGTAGTCCTTTATCTTGCAGACAGGAGATAGCCCGACAGAGAGAAAACTTCATACAAACGTACAATGGTTCCTCCATTACAAAAATTAGAAGCCTTGCTTCTGTAAGGGTTACTCTGTGGGCCTGCGGACGGTGAGCTACCCATTACTCAACGTCCGATCAGGACTAGGCTCGTGCCGGACGGCGCGTTCGAGTTCCACGTAAAGAGATGTTAATATGAAATGACAGCCCCCGTTAGAGCCGATGCCGCCGGGTCAGCGGGATTGTCCGAAAGGGTTACCGCTGCCCCGGTACACAAAGGGCTAGGGAACCGTGGAGTTTCTTGCCCATTCTTCTCCACACGAAACTACCTTTTGGAAGGGGCGACTAGAATCAATTCTATTTCTTGTTAATTTTTGACGTTCAAAAGTGCCTTTCTTGTGCATATTTGAAATAAATGTTCTGACTTTGACTTTGAATCCCATGTTTTTTCCGGTTTACCTGTACTTAGTGACTCATTATCACTGTTAGCGTCTTGTAAAACACCTGTCTTTTAGTTAGGCATATGAAGCAAATCTGGTACACTGATTTTAACCTTGTGTTGTCCTTGTCATAGTCATTGGTTTCAAGTAGTGTGGTGTCGCAAACAATAGAAGTAAACCCAACAAAAAAAACCTGTTCACCTATTTCCATATGAGCGGATATAGGTGAACAGGTTTTTTTTGTATTGTTTTATAACGCTGTACTGCTCTGTATTAATGTTCTACGAGTTTGAATCTGTGTTTTAAAAAGCGTCGCAGCGCGTTTTTTTTATCATAACAAAACGTCTGACGAAAATACTGAAAAAAAAAACTTATGTTGGATAGAAATAAGATTCCGCAGAAATCTTTAAAAGTCTGTAGGTTAGGTATTTTTAGACTTTTTGCTGTCCGGAGACAATGTCATGTTTTCAAACAAAACTGTCCTAGAAAATCATTAAATTCTAACGATACATCGAATTCGATCGAAATCCGTCTAGGTGTTTCAAAGTGGATTAAATAAACTCACACACACATACATCAACTGAAAACATAACACTTCTTTTTCTGGGCAGTCGTGTAAAAACATTATTTTTAAACTATTAGTAAAGTTATTGAGTCTAATCCTTTTTTTTAAGTTTTGGTTCTGAAACGAGGGCTGATTTCACCAACGAAACAGAGCGCGATCGTCACAAAACTAAACCCCGTTTAAGAGCTGTCAGTGTCAACATTGTTGAGGAATTTTATCTATTTTTAATTTTAATAATAATAAAATTATACCATCCACTTATTGCCTATTAAATTACATAATAATATATTTAGTACCCTTTATATTACACTTATACTATTATTTCATCTTTTTATGGAATCAACATGATTTGTAATGAAATCTTGCAGCAAAATGTGTGAACCATCAAAATCAAAAGTCATTATTCAAACAAGGCTGAAAATCAGCACTTTTTGAAGGTCTAAGTTACATACGACCCCCAAATACGCCCACCCTTCATCACTTCTTAGTGCTTTAGTTGGGAAGAATAATAATAATAATATCCTTGGAAATTTCACACAACGCCGTATAGTCCCAAGCTAAGCTACCTAATGCTTGTGTTATGGTAACGAGATGGCTGATAAGCTACTTATATACTTTTTTTTGTGTAAATACATACATATTATAGATAGAAAAACACCCAGACCGGAACAAATACCTGCAGGTCACTGCGCCAACCGTGTCAGAAGTGGCGCAACCAACTTACCAGCAGATTCTAATAAGGCTTTTCTTATTCCACAGTGCATCTTCGTCATATGGTGCTACATGCCGACCGACTACAACGGCTCGCTGATCATCTACAACCGCATCATCCGCCCCTATTACCAGAAACACCACGGCCGCATCGATGACATTGCCAACTCTGGTCAGTACTGCAAGTTTTTTGTCTCCGTTTGTTACTATTTTCTCATCTGGTATCCTGTTACCCCGTAGCTAGGTTGTGGATGTCTTTATAAAGTAGTATTCAGCTGCATCAGGTTAAACTGGCAGCCGACACCAACATAATTGGGAAAGAAGGCGGTCGAACCTGTCATACCGTCTGATCTCGAGGTATCATGTTACCTGGAAAATAGATTGTGTAGGTCAGATAGGCAGTCGGAACATGTGGAATACTGGTATTCAGCTGCATCAGCGGAGTAATTGCGAAGCACATTTACAATGGCGATACCTTTAATTTTTTATTGACGAAAAAACGGAGGAGGTTGTCTAGTCGACGCGTATATGTTACCAGTTGATCATCATTGGGTTATTTATGTTGTTTAGCAGACGTTTTTTTATTTCTTTCAACATTTTTCTGATTGTGATTGAAAGTGTGTTACGCAATTCGAGTGCAGGTTAGACTAGAAGCAGAGCAGATGATCAGGATCCTTTCACATCGTCTTACCAAGGGGTATCGTACTGCCCAGTAACTGGATTGTGGAGTTCAGATAGGCGTCGATCCGTGTAAAATAATTATCTTTAGCTACATCAGGTTAGACTGGAAGCTGACCTCGTGCGAACAAGGCTAGGCAGGTGAAGTCCCTTTAACATACTAGGTCATACCAATGTAGGTGGTTGAAGCTATGCAGTCGGTCCAAATCAAATATTGGTATTTAGCTGCACCAGGTTATACTGGAAGCTGACCCCAACACTGTTGGGAACAGGCTAGGTAGATTATGATGTCCCTTGTTTCGTGATTTGTCGGTATGAAAACTTTAGAAGTAATAACCTTATACTGAGGATGCACCTGCATCTGACGTCATAGAGCAATGCATGCTGATAGATGCGGCGTGTCCGCTAAAAAGGCTTCGAGCTAAACTGATAGGGTCAGATTACCGACTACATTGTACATTATCTACTTGCCTAAGACTAAGGGCGAGTTTCACAAAAAAACTAAACGCGATCAGCACATCTAAACCGCGTTCAAGAAATGTCAGTGTCATCTTTGTTGAACATTAATGACACTAATAGCTCTTGAAGGCGGTACCGATCGGTGCGGGTTAAATAGTCCCGGATCAAAGTATACGTTCAAAGAAACAGGTAAAACATTGTAACCGTTTCTTTCCATCGATAAACGTGGAGCGATGTCTACGGGAAAGTCCGATGTTTGCAGGCCCAATAAGAAATAGCGGTCTATAACCTCTAGTAATGAAGAAGTATCTATGGTAGCTGTTCAGTGTATCAAACAATTATTGCATAGGTTTCATACTGACAAATCAGATAGCTGAATGCGTTCACATTTTAGTTTCCAAATATGTAAACAAATGTGTAGTTTTAGAAGAATAATCTTAATACATAAAGTATAGTTTACGCTACAATTTAGTTTTTTTGATAGATTTTTTCATAGTCATTCTATAATCATTTTTTACACTAGCATAAAGTTATTATTCGAAGTGAAAATGACAACAGTCGAAAACAAGGATTTGGGACAATAGACTAGCTGTCATACTAGCTAAGCAGGAACTAGTTGTACTTCGTTCTTATGTATACAGCGAAGAGTTCAAAGTTATTATCATTCAATACAACGTATTTTACTTTGTTAGCACTCTTAGCACTCAAACTTACTATACAGGATGTAAAAAGCCCCATCACAGTACCGTCAAACGGGGTGAATAGGGACGTAGGGGTGAATCGGGACGAAATTTTAAAAGGGATTTTAACATTGAAATAATAGTTTTTGACCAACAAGGACCCTTAATTGTCACTACATAGTATAAAGCAAAGTCGCTTCCCGCGTCTGTCCTAATGTATGTATGTATGCTTAGATCTTTAGAACTACACAACGGATTTTGATGCAGTTTTTTTTAATAGATGTGATTCAAGAGGAAGGTTTATATGTATAATAAGATGCAATTTCCGTCATCCACGCGGGCGAAGCCGCGGGCAGAAGCTAGTTATACAGTAAACACATTACAGGTCTTTTTTGGTCACAAACTATATTATTTCAATGTTAAAATCTCTTTTGAAGTTTCGTCCCGATTCACCCCGTTTGACTGTAACTGCTCATTCTCTGTACAGAAGCCAGCACATCCTGCTACCCTAATCTCAAATTGCTTTGATAGATTTTCAACTTTATTGCAAAAGCACAAGGTTTATATTCAATTGTGAAAATTGCTGGGAAAACTTGATGTGCGTCTGCGCAATAAACTACATTGAAATAGAGAAAAGAATATTACTGTATATGATAGCGCAACATTTTGCTTTAGGGTGCATGCAACGTTTCAGGAGTTGTGGGGTATTTAAAGTTCCGTTAAAACTTGTTTTTTTTCTATCAATATCTTGGTAACCAGAAGCTTCCCAGGTATAGTTAGTATATAATATAGTTATAGGTTCGCGATAGCACCCCTTGACTACGGAACCCTAAAAATTCTTAAATATTTTTACTATTTACACCCTAAGAAAATCCACATAAAAATTCTTAATAAGCAACTAAAGTACGTTTATTTCTAGAAGACCTTGAGTTTCTACTCGGGAGTTATCTGAAATATTTCAAACGACACTAATTTATAGTAAATCACTGGGAAAACAATTTATTAATTAACTTATTTAGTGGCTAGAGTTCGAATTGTTTATACAACGAGTAAAGTGAAGGGGACATGGTATTTTAGGAAAGGTTAGCATGTGGTAAAATGTACATAGACACGAAATTAAAAATAGTACAATAACTGTTAGTAATCCATTCAGTAAATATCTCAGCGTTATAAACTCTGAAGTTAGTTTAAAGTGAGCTGTCAATTGTGTCATAAAAAGCAGTGATAGCCAAGTGGTATGACCGTCGGACTGCCAAGTCTTAGGTCTCGAGTTCAAACCCAAGGCACGCACCTCTGACTTTTCAGATTCATGTGCGTATTGTATAATTATCGCTTGATTAAAAATCGGTGAAGGAAAACATCGTGAGGAAACCGGCATGCCTGAGAGATATTTCTCAACAGTATGTGATGCTAATTCGGAGGCCCATGGGCAGCATTAAAAACTATGACACCAGGTTAGTCACTAACCACACGAAAAGAAGAAGAATAGTGTCAATACCTAGCATTAGCTGGAACAACAGCTCATTTCACCTACGGTTTCAAGGTGAGATATTTACAGAATCCATGACAGGAAAATGCTATGAAGTTTGAGTTAGTCTGTCTTATTAGTAGCATCGTCATTAGGTTTGGAATTTGATTCAGTATTAAATCTATTATCCTCCTCTGTTTATAATGTAGGTAGATACTATTCTAACCGCTCAGTCGGATTAATACGACAAATGTTTTCGTGCCCATGCCGCCTGATTCGTGTTTATACGAATGAGAATCTATGTTCGGTTTTTGTTTTTCATGTAATTGCAAGACCCTATATGTCTGAAATAAAAATAATGACCTGGGCGCTGGGGCACGGCATTTGATATAAAACCAAGCGTTCAATAGGTTAATGGGAATTTGGAGACATAGGCTTGCAAGACTGCAACCATATATATTTTTAAATTCAAATGAAAATTCCCTAATTTTAGGTCTGGAGAAAATTCTGAAGTCTGCCGACAAACATATTGATAAAACTGTTAAGGCATTTAACAAAGCATTGAAGGACCTTTAATACAGGTACACAGAGTACATATTCGCTCAGCAAGCTTTGCATGGCGAAGGGTATACACGCATTATGTATATTATATTTAAAAAATGCTATGTTATATGTTGCTCATTTGTGACGTAATACGGGTTTGTTTTAATTTGACGAGGGTTTCACTAAATACTATTGTTCTCACACACTGTTCTTGTATTAGATGTTGATTTTCAATACACCATGTAATTTGAGCCTATAGTAGGTACAACATTGTCTATGACTCTATTGTATTGGTAAATGGTATACTGCAGTCTGATTAGCACTGACTAAAAACTGGCGTTCCTGGCTTGGCTGTAGTTGGAGAAAATAATTCTTTGATTTTTTTTAAGACGTCTGCAAGTTCAGGGATTAATCTTAGAAGGTGTAGGTACTGTCCAATCCACAACTGGTCCAAATTGCAAACTCAAACTCAAAGTATTTATTTCAAATAAACCAATTACAGGCACTTTTGAATTGTCAAGGTGTCGGTCAGTCCGAGAAATGAAGCTAGTTGCCCATTCCAAAGGAGTAGGTACCTATGGAGAAGAACGGGCAAGAAACTCCATGGACACTCTTTTAAACAAAATATGGTTACAAAATATTTGTTACATAGTTCATATTAATATTATACATGTGAGAACGATGCAGAACGTTAAAAGCATCAGATATAAAATACTTATGTAAAAACTATTCAATAATTAAATTAAAACAAGCCTTAGCCGCTAAGAGATGACCAGTCTCTACTGACAGCGCCCGTTCACGAACATGACGCATATATTAGCACCATTTAGCTCAACCATTTTGAAGGGAGCTAAATGATCCAACACACACGCCACCATCAGCGAGACATTAAAGTGAGCATGGCATACTCTCAGCCGCCAGGGCATATTCAAGTCAATGAAAGACGCACCCAGAGACTGGTCGCTTTATAGTAGGTACATAGTACTCACATATGTGCTAAGCAGTTATACAATATTAAGAGATTGAATTTATACAATGCAAAGATGTTTTTTTGTTGTTGTTGATCTTCCGCAGCTCCAACAGTTTTCAGTAGTCTAATAAATTAGTTGATGCGCCCTTGTGGAGCTGGACTAGCATTGACCCAAGCATTTTTGTCAGCAATGTAATCTCCCAATTTATAATACGCTTGGCTGCATAGTGTGCGTTTTATACAAGTTTTAAATTTTGTTTCATTAAGTTCAAGAATGTGGGGAGGTATTTTATTGTAACATTTTAAACAGTACCCCATGAAAGATGAATCTACTTTAGCCAGCCTGAAACCTGGTTGAACTAATTGGTCCCTATTTCTAGTGAAATAGTTGTGTCTTTCACCTCTTTTACTAAAAAGATGCAGATTTTTCCGTGCGTACATGATGTTTTCATAGATATATTGACAAGGTACAGTCATGATGTTAATAACCTTAAACCGTTCCCTTAGAGAATCGCGCCTACGAAGATTATAAATGGCTCTGATAGCTCTTTTCTGCAGAATAAAAATAGACTCGATGTCTGCAGCTCGTCCCCAAAGTAAAATACCGTAAGACATAATACTATGAAAATAACTAAAATAGACTAGTCTCGCGGTATCTACATCAGTATACTGACGGATCTTTCTGACAGCATATGCTGCAGAACTTAGCCGTCCTGCAAGAGATGTTAAATGAGGACCCCATTGTAGCCTTGAGTCGAGCGTGATCCCCAGGAAAACAGTTTTATCGACAAATTCAAGTTTCTCTTGATTCAATACTATCTCACAATCACTACTTTTTACATTTGGTAAAGAAAATCTAATGCACTTCGTTTTTTTTCCATTTAATACTAAATTATTTGCAGTGAACCAATTTTGGACCTGCAGTAGGGCGTTATTTACGTCGTCAAAATTTTTTGCACGTCTATCTATCTTAAAAATTAAAGAAGTGTCATCAGCAAATAACACCATTTGTGGTTGATTTTTTAGTAAATGGAGAAGATCATTTATGTATACTAAAAAGAGGAAAGGACCCAATATAGAACCTTGTGGCACACCCATTTTTACTTTTAAACCGAGTGAATTGACACCTTTTATTTGAACTTGCTGTTGTCTATCGTTTAAATAAGATTTTACCAAACTAAGCGCAAGTTTTCCAAGTCCGTAATGCTCTAGCTTCAACAGCAAGGTTTCGTGATCAACGCAATCAAATGCCTTGGAGAGGTCACAAAAGATTCCGATGGCGTCTTGAGCCTCTTCCCACGCATTGAAAATGTGTTTTAATAAGGTCACACCAGCGTCAGTTGTACAACGTCCTTTGGTGAAACCATACTGTTGATCGTTAAGTATTTTATTCGTGTTAAAATGATTAAGCATTTGATTAAGCATTATCTTTTCAAAGATCTTGCTGAAAACCGGCAACACGGATACGGGTCTATAATTATTGGTGTCTTTACTGTCCCCGGATTTGAAAAGTGGTATTACCTTACTGTATTTCATTAAATCCGGGAAGATGCCTTGATCCACACATAAATTAAATATGAAGGCTAAATATGAAGGCTAAATATGAAGGCTAAATTGCTTGATAGTCATTAGCTGAATGCTCACCTTTTAACGTATTTCACCAGTGAAACGGAACGTTCTGTACTTGTAAACCGCGTTCAAGACCTGTCAGTGTCAATATTCCAAAACAATATTTGACATTGCAGGTCTAGAACGCGGTTTTGATGTGTTAAACGCGTGCGGCAATGACAAAGTCTACTATAATTACTTATAGGTCCACGATTTTTTTCGCCTTTGTTTCATTCCAAAAAGTCCGTAGCTACTAGGTACCCACTAAGGCTGTTCACTTAAAAGATTTAAAAAAATATATGTGTAGAAAAGTTCAAACAATTTTGTTTTACGAAAAGTTAATATTTTTTATGGGATACCCGAGATAACGCAGACTGTAACACAGGCATCAATGCACTTCCCGTTAAAATGTCAAATTTAAGTGTATCGACAATAATATTAAATGATATTGTTTATTCTGTATAAAGGACATCAGAATCACTTTTACACAGCATATTTGAAAATAGCTGCTGCCGCGCGGGTTCACCCACTGCTCGGTTCCTATTGGTGGTAGCGTGATATTACAAATGGACTATCCAACACAAAAAGATTTTTCAATTCGGACCAGTAGTTCCAGAGATAAGCGCGTTCAAACGAACTACAGCTTTATAATATTAGTATAGATAAGCTAGACGGAGTCGAAAAAATCTCTTTTAAACTCCAGACATAGTCTTGGTCAGACCATGTGAGGACTATGCAGATTATGAAATGGACTTTTGAGGAAAAAACACATTTTAGTGGACCAGTCCAGTTAGTGCAAGCATTTATAAATCGTGTAGCTCAACTAAGAATTAATATTAACTTTTCCTCAAAAAAATTGTTTGTTCTTTTCTACCTAAGTAAATCAGCACAATTTAACTTAATTTCTTTTAAAATAGGTCCGCCAACTACGCGAAGAATTGATAGTAGACCGTACATTAATTAGTAAAATTTTATAACAATTACAAGGTAAGACAACTTTATGGGTCAGAGAGCAATTTTTTTTTATTGACAAGTGAGGTTTGTCTTTACTCAGCTAATGTTCATAAACTGGCGCAGGGCGCAAGTAAAAGGATAGATTATTCAATCCGAAGAATGAACCACTAAGAAGGTTGGACACTCCAAGATATAAATACTACTTGTTGTATGTTTTATTCTTTATTTAAATTTTTCTTGTAGTTCGGATTTCATTGTGTAGGTGTAGGTTATAGGTAGGTTTTCCAGAAGAACATATATTAGAAGTATTTTTATTATTGTGTATTTTTGTATTATTGCTTTTTATTATTTTTGCATTAGAATAGTTATGCAGAGAAATAGGCCCACGTATTTTACAATAAGAAATCGGCATCCCTAAATAGCTTATCATCCCAATGTGTACTTTGCCATGGCTCCTGCAGTTGTAGCATAAGCATCAATAGCAAAACTAAAATATTGCTATCTTTTACTACATAGTAAAATAAAAAAGAGATGCAAAAAAGAAAGAGTATCTGTAATCAGAACCTGTAACGACTAAAATAAGACGATTCAGAACATGTCAGTTCAGCATGCAGACGATACAAACCATTCATTTCCAAATTTTACAAGTTTTGCGTACTTAGTAGTAAGAAATGACAATATGTTTGTTTTGATTAGCCCGTTAGACAATTAAATTACCTGTATTTAATTTCAATACAATTGCAAACAACAATATTCCTTACTACTTATTAAAATAATGACCCATTTTGCACACATCCGCAGAAACACTATGTAGAAATAGTATCCATTCTTTAGTTTGTATACTTTCTCCTGTCTTAACTAAAGTCACTCATTTATAGGTAAACAAGAATAAAGCTGATATAGCAATCAAAATTCAAGTCTGGTAAGTGAAAGTTAAAAAAAAACCGCTTTATGAAATTTATATAAATCTGGCAGGAAATATATTAGCGGCGATATTCTTAATTATTTCCAGCCTGTATTTCGATTTGGCAATTCATAATTTATTAGAACAAATTCGCTTTTGCTGGTGGGAGTTTTCTTGTCTTGGTGGTTTAAAACCTTTTTTGTATTGTGTTGTTTTTTGTCAAAATTAAAAAAAAAATGTGTTGTCATTTATCGCCTGATGTTACTAATAGGATGCCATGATTTTTTCAGTGGAAGTCCAAAAAACAGGAAGGGGTAATGTTCTTTAACACACGTACAACTTTTCATTAAAAAAATATCTTATTTTTGTACATCTTGACATATACAGAGGTATATTTTCTGCCAGATAAAATCGCGGACTGTTTGGATGTTGTAATTGCATAACTAAATTAATGTCCTCTTTGGTATGGTCTTCTTAGAGGGAATTTCACCAATGAAACAAGGCGATCAGCACATAAACCAACTTGAAGACCTGTCAGTGTCATTATTTTCTATGAAATATTGACACTGACAGCTCTTGAACTATAGTAACCGTCATGAGAAGCTATAAATTTTGTAAACAAGTGTTCAGGAGTTCACAACATTTGGACCAACAAAAAAAATGAATTTGTTTAAGATTTAATAAATTATTGAGTAACAAATATTAATTAACATATATTATTTAAGAATAATTATTCGTCAGATTCAGATGTTTCCATTTCTGTGTGAAACAAACTCGTACGCATTCGAAACTCGAATGACGCGTTTATTTCAAAATGGCGTCCCGATAGTTTACAATCCCTGCGACGGACGCGTTCCGGTACCAAGAAACACAAACGACAGCGCTTTGCGTCGTTAAAATATGATCCGACTAAATTAAATAGGTTGTTACTTTCATATAACCCGTCTATATTTCATGTCGATTGAATATGGTCAATTTATTATTATCTCGCAGTATAAAATATTTACTTAGTAAAAGATGTTTGTTTACATAATTTATAGCTTCTCGTGGCGCGTACTTTAGGTTTAGATTAACTGATCGTGTTCAGTTTATTTGGTGAAATTGGTCCTAAAACCACATTTAACACTGCAACTGGGTTTTTCCTGCAACTTATTAACCAATGTGCGCATTAACATGCATCTATTATGATAAGACATCAGTACTCTCATTACGTTGATTTCTATTAATTGAATGTATTTACCTAGGATTATCAATAAAGAAATATACATATAGTCATTAAATAAGCGTAACTATTAGTTATTTGATAACAAATTATGAATCTTATGCATTACTAATAAAAGCTCGTTTGCACCACAAAGCACTAAACGTAAATTGAATGCTTAACATATTTAAAATGATGTTTTAACTATGCTTAGTGATAGATCTGTGCAAATGATTTATGGTGCAAGAGGTTCTAAATATAAATATTGTGTACTTTTCTTAATTTCTTCTTTTTTCTGTTTTACAGCCAGCCGCTTGGTAGCAGACACAATTAGGAAGGCCAACTAAGCGTATACATTTGTAATAAAATTTTGTGAGGAGCGAAAGTACAAATTTATTTCTGCACCCGCTTCTTCTCACGAGCTTTGCAGCCAGCACAATCACAGGCCGAATGAGTTAAATATATTATCGAATACAGAGCATTACTGATTCAAACGTTTCAGTAGGGTGCTGGAGAAAAATAATACCGGTCCTATGTTCATTTTAATGTCAATTAATCATTTGTGACCAACATTCCTTGCAATTTGTGGTATTGGAACAAGTGTACTGACGTGTTTTTGACTCTCAAAAAAATTTGGTGTTGATTAGAAATGTATTGTTGAGTTGTACAACTTCAAGACTTGGATGATCACACTGCAATTGTATTGTCTTGCCATAGAGGAGTTATGATGCTGGCCACCAATCTTTTTTTAGCCATCGCAAACACACATTTAAATAATGACTTTATATTGACTATTAAAGTAAATTTCCTACTGACCCGGTAAAGGGCGTGTTGGCTTAATGTTATTTTGTAAAGACCTTGTATTATTAGCTAAGTTGTTTATAATCGTGACACATTTTTATACTTCTAGTTGTAAAATTATTAGTTGAATCTATCTTTTCTTGGCTTGTATGTTCTTGTAGGGATTCGAATCCTTAGGGCCAATTTCACCAAGGAAACTAAACGGGATTAGCTCGTTTAAACGGCGTTCGACAACTGTCACTGTAGTTTTTCTGACAGGTGAGTGACAGTTGTCGTACGCGACAGATATGCTGATTGCGTTTAGATTCTTTGGTGAAATTTGGCCCTTAGAAGCGTAAGTAAAGCCCTCGTAGCATTCTTAGTTTTCCTATATTAAGATCTCTTTTGTGGAACAATGAATTTCTTGAAGTTTTTCTGTATTTACGCAATTTTAGATTTGCTCAAGGATTGTTAGTAATTGTCATGTTTAAGTTTGTCTTTTTAAGGTTGAATATGTTGTTAGTGTTGCCAGCTTCCACCAACACAATTGTGTTGCCATATTGTCAAGAAAATTACCTGTACCTCTTCCAAAACCAAGTACGAAATAATTATTTAGATGTATTTTTTGTACAATTTTAAGAATATAATACCTAGCTAGATTATACACGTTGCTATCTGCGCGTTGAACCGGAAAAGAAACCCCAAAGTTTTCATATTGTAATCATGTTTTTAAGTGTTTGGTGTTTATGCTTGAGATGTAAAAATCTATGTTATGTGCCTTTGACGTTTGGCTGCCATAATTATTGTATTCACTCAAGGAATTGTTATACTTGTCATTTTTCACGTAAATAAAAAGGAATTCATTGTAATTATTGTTTTTACTCTCTGTCGTTACGGGTAGTCAGAAACCCAAGTCTGACAATCAGTCTTACCCAGCAGTACCTATTGTGATATTATATAGTAACTGGGATTTGGAGATCAAATTAAGGTGCTCCATGTGAAATACTTAATTGAGCTTTATGCAGTTAGAATGGAAGCGGATACCATGGTTGGGAAATGACTTGGCAGTTTGATTGTTTTTAGTCTCTTCAATTCATTGAGAGCTTCATAACTGGTTTTATGATTATTTTCGAAGGTTCACTAGACTCCAGGTTATCCTTTAGTTACTCTTAAGTATCCACAGGTCCAATTGGCTTTTGTAATGTGTTTGGTACTTTCATAGGTCTAGAGTTAAAATATTGCGGTCTATGGTCACTAAGTTGTTTAAAGTTGTGGTTATGTACGGTCGTCAGCGCATGAAGGTATACCAAACTGTCAAATATGTCCAAATGATTTTAAACTTTAAAATGTTGAAAGTTAAGTGCAAAATCAATTGAGAAAATTTGACTGTTTGTCAGTCATATTCAGTCACTTATATTTTTTTTTGTTGCTCAATTAAGTTCACAAAAACGGCTGAACTAGTTTGGATGGAATTTGGAATTTTCCGTAAATCGTACAATCGCAATCTAGGATTTTAAAAGCAAGAAATCCATTGCTTTATATGTATGGGAAATTCGTCTAGTACCTTACTTAATGCAATGACTGTTGTACCTACCGTCAGAATGAGACGCATTGCCATCTTAAGTGTTCCTAGAACCACATAGTACAATTTTATCCCTATTTGTATTATAAAGCTTCCTTTTTTTCTTTCAACGCGTAGCCCCCGACGATGCCACCACTCTCCTCCAGGAGAGCAACCCGGCTACTAGCACTGTTAGATTAGCACACAGATACAAATTTCCGTCGTTCCGTCCTCGCCGTCGAGGCCCGTCGCGACGACCCTGTCCATTCCCATCCCCCCGACCCTTGCTCGAGCCAGCCCGCGTTGCCGCTGAGCCAGTAACTTTAAATACCCCCGATCCAGCTGTCCCCCCCCCCCCCCCCCCCAGGGACGCCCTAAGCCGAGGTCCGAACCCGCAGGGGGTGCCCTTAGCGTGTAGTCGCTTAGTTTGTAAGTTAGTTTTTAGTTTTATTAAGCCCTGGCTGGAGGCTACAATTCCTTTGTGGCAGCCACAGGCAAGCCCGGTTAAGCAGTAGACAACCCTTTGGTTGAACTGCTAGATGCCATAAAATCAAACTATCAACGCGTAGTTCAAACCGCTGAACGGATTGAGCTGTTTGGCTGACAGTTATTATGACGTGGGCATCTGCTAAGAACGGAATTTCAAAAATTTAACCCCTAAAGGGGTGGATCATTGACTTACACGCGAATGAAGTCACGGGTAGAAGTTAGTAACATTATAAATGTGAAAGTCACTGTGACCTTCTCTCGCCCCAACGGATGAAAGGATTAAAAAAAGGATTGTGTGGTTTTATGAAACCACGGTAAAAATGAAACTTTTTTCACATTAAAGACATTTGACACTATAGGCGCCGCCATCTTGGCCTTGGCTGCTCTGACGAGCGCCTTTCACTTTCTCCCTACTCCGCGGCCGACCGTCACGCAACATGCAACACACACAAGAAAAAGTTTGAGACGATGTAATAAAAGTTTCACTTTAAAATTGGCTCTCAGGTCTACCTGAGAGCCAATTTTAAAGTGAAACTTAGGTCTCACCGCAGGTCTACCTGCTGATCGATTCTGTGAAAATCTCACCATGAAAACTTAGATGAAGTGAACTGTCGTTCCACGTAATGCTAGGCATTGATACTATTGACAGCTCACTTTAAATTCACTTCACCTGTAATTTCAGTGCAGTTATTACAGAATAGCATTACCTAATGGGGTGGCCCATATGGGTTACCTGACATCCCGGTAGGTAGTACGTCCCCGTGGTATAATTGCCGACTGCCACGCGGGCGAAGCGACGGACAAAACAAGTCTTATAAAATTCGTTGATGAAAGAAAAGCAAACAAATAATTATTGCATAACATTTAATTTCCTATAAACTACAGATAAAGTAAAACAAATAAAATTAAGGACTAATTATGAGGCAGTTTCTTTAGCCTTAGCCTGTTCAGCTTCTAGCTTGGCAAGGTTTTCTTTCTCTGTTCTTCTGTTTCTCCAAGCTGTCATGTATGAACGAGGGTGGATGGGGAAGAACCCGGATAAACCTGGAAATTAGGAAGAAAGGGTTGTATATATTGCATGATGGTTCAGGCTGTCTAGCAGACTGCATAGAGAAACTTCCTCATGTGTGGAGATACAATACCCCTCATACCAAGAGGTATCGTATTGCCCAGTTACTGGGTTGTGGAGGTCAGATAAGCAGTCACTCCATGTAAAATATTGTTATTCAGCTGCATCCAGTTAGACTGGAACCTGACCCCAACATAGTTGGGAAAAGGCAAGGCAGATGATGATGATGATGATGTTTGGAATTTTCTCTATGAAGATAATACTCATCACAGGCATCAATAATAATAGACTGAGAACATTATCATTCAGCAGGAGTATCCTATGGCCAAAGATCATTCCGTTTGCAAGCAAGCATGAGTGGATGCTTCAACACTATTGTGGCTTCTAGCTTGTCAGGGGTGACAGCTACATTGACATTTCTTTTCAAATCATACTAATTATATCAAAGGTAAATATTGACTTATCTAGGTAAATTATATCTAGTCTTGGTTATCTATTTGTAGTAAGTAGCTACTGATAGCCCAGTAACAAGCAGTTCACATATTTTCGCCACAAATAGGGCTGGTAGCAGCCGTCCACTACCTATAGCAGCAGGCACTCAACACCACAGCAAGAATCAACAGTCACCAGTGGCTGTGGTTTGTGGTTCGATAGCACTGAGCCTGAGAAACTCACCAAGTAGTTCAGCGACAGGATCAGTAACATGAGCACCTTTGCCTAGCCAGAACTTAATTCTTTCTAAATTCAGAGCCACTAGCTTCTCATTGTTTGTATTTGGCATGGGATCATAAGAACCAAGTTGTTCAATTACTGGCTGAGCGTTAAGTCTCTTGCGCTGAAAAGAAAAGGAGGTAATCTTAGTAATTTCTATATTGTATTAGAATAATATGTTGTAGAGTGAATGAAGATTATAATGGAAATTACCGCTCAATAATGGCATTTGTTTAGCGATTAGGGAGCAGTGTAGATACAACTACATTTTGATAATCATGTTTAAGTCCTATGTAATATAGGGGGTGAGCCTTTTGTCATCAACCGGGATCGGGAATAAATCCAGACTCCGGAATGTTGCTGACATATTCCAGATAGAAAAACACAATAACACTGTCCGACCTGCTCTGGTGGCAGCTACTAGATCAACGAGGCAGTCTTAGTGATTTGTCTTAGTTGTTTCAGTGATTTGTAGTCCATAATTAAGAAATTAAAGTCACTTACATGAGTTACAGAAATATGAAAGAATGGTCTGTTTGTACATCCCTGTCGTATCAAACGAATAGATTTGGCTGCTCTCGCAAAATATCTGCCGGTACCACTCGCTGGAGGCAACGACATCTCTCAGGTTTATGTAATTTTATACTTTCAACACAATAAACACAAAATAACCTCAAACAGTCAATCGATCACACGAAGTTTAGTTTTTCGTTCAGAAATTTTTTGTCACAAGAAAAAAATTATAGATGCGGTACCTTGCTTGTACAGAATAATGAGGAAAAAATAATAAACAATTACATATAACTAACTTTCATAATTTTTTTTTTAATATGTTGTAACATTTTTTAAATTTTCTATACGAATTTATTTATGTCACCCCAAATAAATTGGGGAGCATGAGAATGATGGCTTCTTTCTTAACAAAAGGCGGTAAAGTTGAAAATTAGGTTGCGTTGAAAATAAGCGTGTAATGAACACTGTTACGGTATATTAATAATCCCAGTATAATTTTTTCAAGAAAGCTGACGTCTACTCAAAGACAATGTAACTGAAATCTACCTTATGAACATACTTAGTAATTTTTTGTAAAAGTAGAAGACGTGTGGGTACAAACCCCCTTCGGAGAATATTCTTGTTTTGTTTTTGTAAGTAGATAGATGATGCATTTGTTTATTTTACAGTCTTTTCTCAGATACTATAGATACCTCCGTCAACAATCCTATCGGCAATTAGTAGCAATTAACTTTACCCCTAAGAATATAGGTACCTAGGTCTAGGTTTCATTTTAGTAATGCAAAATCAGAGGTGTGAAAGGACTGTGCCTTTCATAATTGTCTTCCTTACACATTTCTTACATCTTAATTACATATTATTATGTTTGTTTTTTTTAGTTGATCAAATTTTAAATCAAAAGCGATTTGAACTGTCGAACAGACTTTTAAACAAATTGAATTTTAAATACAAAGTATTTTTTTATGAACTTACTAATTGATGTTACTGTACCTACCTACTTATTTATGTTTTATTTGACGTCATGATTTTTGGGTCTACGTAAAAGTTGAAATACATAGTGCCATAAATCAACCAATTTAGTTTGAACCGAGACGTCGCTAGGTCACCGGGCTACAGAATTATTATCTCTCTGCTAATACGGTATAGGTACGGTACCTACATGCGTGTTAAAATAGAAAATCTCATAGATCGCCCTAAAACGCTTCTTGAAAACGAAAAACTTAAAAGATCGCCATTTTAACTACCACCAATAAATACAACTTTATACTTAATTAAATTACCATCAAAACATTTTTTTTGCTTCAGTAAAAATCAAACGAGGTAGGTACTAGGATTTCATAAAACGCAGAGAGTGCTGAACAAACCAATGGAAGGAGCAGCTATTGCGACGGTGGCGCCACTAACGACCGCGACGGACCGACGACGACGGTGTAATTTTTTACGAGGCGCGCGCTGTTAGCGATTCTCCGCTTTTCATTCATCCTGCGCTTCGCTCGATGTAGTGTTGGATGCTTTGTCGACTGGATATGAGCTTTGAAAAGTGCTACGGCATCGGAAAATGTTGATTAACGGACGAGTTACGCAAACTTGTTTCATTTTTAATAACATACCTACAACCGGACTGTGATGTGTAAACTACACGTTCGGAGGACGATTTTTTTAACTGAAAATATTATAATAATTGTGTCCTGGGTTAAGTAATTTCAATTTTGAATAAACTCTCGGGATTTCTTAACAAGAGATTTCAATTATTTCGAGAGAGTTTTAACATCGATACAATTAATTAGAAGGCTAGGTACTTGATGAACTAACCTACCTAATCATTTAATAGTCAACTTCCCCCAACAATGAATAAGTAGGTGGCTAAAGTCCGATGAACCTTAAGACTTACAACTTACCTACTTGGGTAGGTTCTACCTTGAATACTACATTATGAAATCAACAAGCTGTGCCGGCGACTAGCTACGCTTCAATTAGATTACTTCAAGAACGTTGTCGTTCTACTTACTGAAGTTAAAACGAAATTCTCATCGTCAAAGATGACGTAGGCGATAGGAAATGTTCCATCGACATTGTTCCCATCACTAGCCTCTTCCCGACCGCTACCAGCGCCTCTGACCGACATAAGTCGACCTTAGTATGGAGAGAGACAAGAATATTCCGAATGCACGCACGCGAGTGAGACAAAAAATGTAAGTGGGTCACGGGATGAGAGCCGTCTCCGTGCTACCGCTTTTATTAAGCGCTGAAACGCTGAAAAACACGACACCAGGGAAATGGGTGGTTGATAACAGAGGTTCTAAAAATAGATGCCTAGGGCCTTTTTAGGGGCAGAAACTATAATTAATTGTACTTAAAAGTACGCAGAATTTTTCGTATTTGTCTTGGCCTACTTTTAAGTTTCTTTTAGTTATAGATCTAGGTAAGTAAGTACGTGAGTAGTACCTCGAATCATTAGTTTAACATCAAGTGGGAAGTACTTACTTAATGTATTAGCTAATTTTATACAACATTGGTTACGGTATAATAAGAAATTCAATTAATTCTTCATATCTGACATTTACAGTCAGTTTCCTGATCAAGTATCTTTCACGGTGGACTAAAATGAAGACATGAAAGTTTTCTCTTTGCCGCCATAATTGAGGGCGTTACAATTTCGACTTTACTTCATGAAAGTAACAACGATCAATACATCAATGGCCATTTTAATGTAATTGATTATGACAAAGTCGCAATCAAAACTCGACATACTGATTGAAGATTATCGAATCTGAAAATATCATATGATGTTAATTAAATTGGTTGCGAGTTTTGCGGCCGCACTCGATCCCGTCGCGCGACAAACACCGACCGGGAATCAATCGGTAGCGCTCCAGCCGCTAAGTTGTGCACGGATCGCGCATGCGTAAGAGAAGAGCGATCGATGCGGCGGGCGTTCCGTTCAGTGGTCGCGTACCCGTCGCGCAGTCCAGTGCACAATGCGTCCCCACTGACGCGGGAAACGAGCCAAGCTGTATCTCCGCGAGTACGCCGCGGAGGACGACCGGCCGCCGTGCCGGGAGGAGTGGCGCCGGGGCCAGGATTGGGCCGGCGGCGGTGGTGCGCGGACCCGCCTTCCCCAGGTGGACCGCAGCCCGTCCCGCCGAAGCCCCTACCTGAATCGAGATGACGAGCCCTCGCCGGCACCCGACGAGCGAGGCCGCTCGGCCTCGGCCGGCGCCCACCACCGCGCGCGTCCTCGTCCACTCCGCTACCAATCCCTCGAGCGCGAATATGACCGCTCCTACGCACCGCCACCGCCCCCCGAAGAAGACTACTACCGACGTGAACAACCGCCGGGTATCTTCCTTGGAGAGCTGCAATCTCAGAATTCCGATCTGCACAGGGAACTGGGGAACCTTAAGAAAGAACTGGAATTGACCAATCAGAAACTCGGCTCCAGTATGCATAGCATAAAGACCTTCTGGAGCCCTGAACTGAAGAAGGAGCGGGCGTTGAGGAAAGAAGAGAGCGCCAAGTACAGCCTTATAAACGACCAACTGAAACTGCTCAATCAAGAAAATCAGGTAAGTTCTAAACTCTATATCCATGTAGACTCTATATCCTCTCTGTCGCAATTTCCCTAGGAAATGGTTTTCTACGCATATCCTGACCTCACTAGGATGCCTACTTCCTACTTTTGATGTGTTTGTCGATCTGTGAATGTAGGCTATTTCTTTATAACACAATTCGCGTGGAGATATCCTTAACATTTTTTGCTTTTCTATAATGTTCAATGTTCGTTTGTCCCATGTTCCGTAGATTTAGAAATTTTCAGGAAAATTATCAAAAAGTGTCCAACACGCAGTTAATTACATTAACAATACGCATTTCTACAATAACAGCAGCAAATACCAGCCCATCATCATTAAATCAGCAAGTCGGAACCCGCAAAGAGTTGGAACCCATTTCACAGCATGGTGGTTAGGGTGCTAAAAGGACCCTTATTTTTTAAGGTCACATTCGCGGTGATTTGTAATAGGCACAAATTATAAAAGCTAATGCTTTGCTGGGTTCTCGCTGTAACCTTTCTTAATAGAAAGGTTACAGCGAGAACCCAGCAATCAAAATCAAATCCTAGCAAAAGTTACTTTTAGACTTCCAAATTTCAACAGAAATCAGTCGGGGTTCGAACCAGATTCGACACTGACAATGACTCACTTTACGCCGGAATATCTTCCAAAGCTTCTTAGCTGTAGTATCTGAGTATCTGAACATACTGGACAAAATCAACAAACAGACATGATGACTCATGTTACAACGATCTAATTCAATACATCTTCTAAATCTTTATTTCGTTGCGTCATTCGGATACTTGGAAAATTCTTACATTTTATTGATGTCAGAGTTCAGAGCAACTACTCTTTGTAATGCACTGTTCTACTTTTTGATCTTGATTAATTTAGTATTATACTAGATGCTGCCCACGTCTCCGCCCGCGATAAAATTGGAATTTTTCATATTAATTTCCACCCCTTAATGCAACCGTTTACGGGGGAGTTTCCTTAAATCCTCTTAAATGACGTCTCCTACTCATAATCTCCGCCTGTGCCAAATTTCATCTTCGTAGGTCTAGGAGTTTTTGAGATGTCGTGCATAATTACTAAGTGAATGTATGCATGAGTGACCCTTCACTTTTTTATACAGAGATTAAGTTCTCAAAGATTAAATTATACAATAATATTTGACGATTATGAGAGCAAGATGAAAGTAGGAAGATTTGGATGACGATGGTTAAAAATAGTAGCCAAAAGCTATTGCCCCGCGACCTCGTTCGAATACAAATTCAACCCCCTACCACCCGTTAGATTCGCTCCGGGGTCGAGGTTCGAAAAATCCTTTCTTATTGCATCTCTAAACCCTCTAAGGAAAACGACTTGGCATGTTTCTATCTTCAGGAGTTTAGGCTATACGGTGCCTCTCAGTCAAGCCGTCACGGGACTGTTTTGCATGAATACGAGATAGGCTGATTATTATTTCTAAGGCTCTCTAGAGGTACTCTCGTATAGATGGCGTAACTAGAAGTACTCGTAGCACCTATATAACACATAACATCACGCCTGTCTTCGCTGAAGAGTAAGGCAGGAGTGTATCTATAGTACATCTATATTTCGCCAAATAAGTTTAAGTCCCATTATGCGAATTAACAGCGACCCTATTGCTATCAATGGGACAAAAATCTATCTAGCTGCTACTGAGTAATTCTTAGTGGGAAAACCCTAATAGACAGTTTAAAGAAACGCAAAACGTCTTTCAAAGGTTGTCTTTAAAAGATTTTTTTTTAGCGATAAGACCGCATATTGTGTTACCGTATGTAAAAATTCTACTTTTTAATCTGTAATTAATATGGTGTGCATAAAAAAGAGTATTATTTTTATCTATCATAATTCTTACCAATGTGATATTAAAATGTATTTTTTTTTAAACAGCAATTCAGAACAAGAACAAATTTTATTCTTTGAGAAAATCATAATCTGCAAAAATTTTAATGTGTCCCATAATGAAATTCTATGTATTTCCGGGCTTTTTAAATTAATAATATGAATTCTCTCTGAATTCAGAGCTAATTCAGAGTGTGTTTTAGACGCCTTAGACTGACGGGAAACTTAAGACTGATCTGATAATTAGTCTCTCTAATATGAAGAACCTTGTTTCTTTTATTCGGATTGTTATAGTGCCGAAAGTCGAAGAAAAAAGAACTCCAATCGACAATCTATTTCGGTTTTACCCACCTACGCAAAACGTTATCTTTTATTTAGTCTAGCTGCTATAATTAGCTGTCTAAGTGGTCGAGTAGATCTATTTTTGCTTCTAACATATACAGAGGTGACATATGAAGAATTGACTGCCAGATTTTTTGAGAGTCAGAAAGCACTTCAGTTAAATACTAATAATACTATGAGAGAAGAAGACATATTGCTTAATTCGATCCCCATCAAATTGAGAGTTTTTTTTTTGTAAGTATAAAATTAAATTTATATAAATAAAATGATTTAAAAAATGCTAATAAAAAGTTCATTCATTTGTTTTATTAGTTAAATATTAACGTAACTATTATTTATGAAAAAAAAGTAATCACTACATAGTATAAAACAAAGTCGCTTTCTCTGTCCCTATATCCCTATGTATGCTTGAATTTTTAAAACTACGCAACGGATTTAGATGCGGTTTTTTTAATAGGTAGAGTGATTAAAGACGAAGGTTTATGTGTATAATTTGTCGACATATTATGCAGGCGAAGCCGCGGGCGGAAGCTAGTAATATTAATAAAATACAAAGAATAAAAAATAGTTAGTATTGTCCTGTAATAATATTACTTAATATTATTAGTTTTTTTAACTGGTCGGGCTCTAAATCACTTTAGCCACATTACGACTGTACAAAATAATATTTGAAGGCAAGAGAATGATGATAATTAATTATCAGTAGAAAGACATTACTCATCTCACAGTGGATATAATAAGAATGAGAGCATGAAATCTTATAAAGATTTCCGACATCGACATCGTTAAATAGGTTTGAAATAAAACCACTTTGTAGAACTACAAGCAACTCTGTTCTGTTAGCTACAATGGCGCCGCGAGACCGCCACTTAAGTATTTCCAGAGAGTTAATTTTCATTTAACTTATTTAAAAGCCTGCGAGTGCCAGTTAATCTAGGTTCCACAAACTGAATAAAGCTACTGATTGAAATAGGCCGTTGTAATTATAGTTTGTTGAGTATTTGTACAGAGGCTAGCACATCAAGCTATCCCCATCTGTATTTTTTTTTTATAAATTTTCATCTTTATTTCAAATGAATAAGGTTCATATTCAATTGGGAATATTTGACAGTATTGGATAGCTCGATGTGCTGGCGTCTGCACAATGTTCGACATACGCTGAATTTTGGCATTCAATATTGTATGCGGAGTAGCAAATAGAAAATGAACATGGATTTCATGGATTTTTCCCTGAAAAGTCCCTAAAACAACCATATCACGGTAATTGTATGTTTCTCGGTGAATACGTCTCATTTATATTACAGATTTATCTTTTTTAACCTTGTAATGGATTAATTAGTAACCATGAAACGTGGCACTCTTTAACGAAAACCATGTTTCTAAGTGGATACAATAATAATAATTAAAAGACACAAAGTTAATTTCGTAAATCATCTAGATTCTAGAAAAAAACACAAATAGGTAGGTACGTTAGACATAAATGAGAAAAATCCTTCAGGCATAAACTAAATAAATAAATGATTTCGCTCCACAAAAATACAATTTCAACTGAAACCAAAGTCAAGCAATCCAGAAAACAGAGGTTCTTAAAGTTTCCTCCCAATTTCACCCTATGATCTGATTTCAAAATTCTAATCATTAATTTAATATCGGTAAGAGTTTTCGATCTCGAAAGTATAACTTTTCCGCAACGCGAAACTCCGGCCGATAAATTAAAGACTTTACTTATTAAGCCTTAAGCATAAATGTGAGATAACGTAAATTCTGTTTTAGTACGTCCAATTTATTCGAAATTTTCGCAGTCTTCTTTTTACAGCCGGGAATATTTTTTACATAAAAAACATTTGTATGTAAAAATGCTTTCTCAAGAGAAGGATATAACTTACTAACACGTAATACATATACGGTACACTGAAAGCTAAAAAAAAATCTCTCCACTATATTTGTACTCTACTCTCATATCTCTACTGAAAACTTGTGATATAGTTTCCTAGATTTTTTATTAGTTTCTTTACACGCATAAATATATTGTATTTAATATCTTGGACGGGTATATTTAGACGAAGCCACATTTACATCAAAATTGCTTTGGACCTGGTCTTTGACGAAAATGTATTTTTTTGAAAATTTTCACAACACTAGTAGCAACATAAAAAAAAATTCGGTAGTGTTTCTTGGAAGTGGTTTTCATTAATTAAGAATTACCAACAAGTTTGTGGTATATACTTCAAGACATCACATTTCATTATTTTCGCGGATTAGGCAATTAAAAGCTGTCTGACTGCCTATAAAAATTGCCATTTCCATTTTTTTTAACCTTATTTGGTCTGGACATCCTTAATGTCAGCCTAGTCTAGACATTTTCATATTGTGCCAAATTCTAGCCGTTGGCACTGTATCAGAATGAGGACTTAAATCTGGCTTAACAATATTTTTTGCTGTCCTACTTCTATGTTTGGCAGGGGTCCTTATATTTCATGGGAATGTGGCATCGACCTCTTGAATCTAGGCCATTTCTTTGCCAAGTCCCTGGCCTAAATCCCTGAGCGTCTTATGTAGCTACAGCTTATTATATTAACATTAAATCTTGAGCGACATATTTCCAAATATTTTCTTCGCAAATTTTCCTCTGACTTGTTGGATTATTGAGATATTATTCTTCATTTCGCTGAAGATGATTTTCTTTCTTTTGACTTACAAGTTCTGGCTGAACATCGTCTTTTAAAATGCATTCGGTCTTTCATTCTGAGGATCCTATGCCTATCTTTAGTTTAACAATCGATTCAGTAATTTAAATCCCTTTTAAAAATCAATTACACACCACTTTCGAAATTCAACTCAGATTAAAAAGGATAACTGTAGCAAAATCTGTGTGCGCATCGCACTAATTGAACGAGTTGAAGGCGTGAAGGCGGGAAACAGGTCATTACTGAGCAGCCGGTCTACCTGCAATGCAGAAAAACAGATCAGATTAACCTATTGTCAGTTTGCCGACGCTATTGTTATTCTGAATCCGTAGTGCAATACTGCAATTAAATAAACTCTAATTGTAAATTCTATGGACGGCTGAAATAAAATTTTGTTACGATTCGTACGAGCTTTGGATTAATGTGGGTAGTTTGAAATAAGCTAGAACAAAACCAACGCGTAGACCCCGTGTACTTAGTACAATTTTGAAGGGCGCAGAGAATTCGGCAGGCCAATTCAGGAGGTATTCCATGAAGCACACCCAAACGAAGCACACCCAGACGAAGCACACCTAAAGTATTCCACTAAGCACACCCGTAGGTGGGTTTCAAACAAAAATTTAAAATAATTAATTTCCTATTCCACGAAGCACACCTACGAATATCACTCGCATAGTGCGGAGACTAAAATAAAAATGTCGATGGTAACAAAACAACCCCCCTGTATTCTTTCTTGACTTCCTCAGTGGCGGAGGGAAAGGTACCAAGCATATTTGGATCAGCGTAATTTTTCCATGGTACAGCTTTCTTGTAGTCTTTTTAGTAGCACCTTACTTGAAATCGGGGGGCCGAGACAGTCACATTTTCATAAACGATCATAGCGTAGGTGTGCTTCACATTTTTATTTTAGTCTCCGCACTATGCGAGTGATATTCGTAGGTGTGCTTCGTGGAATAGGAAATTAATTATTTTAAATTTTTATTTGAAGCCCACCTACGGGTGTGCTAAGCGGAATACTTTAGGTGTGCTTCGTCTGGGTGTGCTTCGTTTGGGTGTGCTTCATGAAATACCTCCAATTCAGTCAAGGTTTTCTAAGAACCATTAAAAACATGGAAAAAATCCAAGACTAAGTACTACGTGCATCAGAAGTTTGTGGTCATATTTGAGGACCATCAAACTGAATAACTTTCTCCAACGGACCAACATCGTAATCGCGTAAAATTAATAAGATGAACCTACCTTAAAAAACTTCGATACGTACTCGACCCAAACGTAAAGGACAGTTGATATTTTTTTACCGTCCCACGTACTGCACCCTTAGATTAAAATGGCTACACATATGTGTCACACGCTTTATAAAATAATGAAGGCCGAATAGAAACATTTCCAAGTCCTCGTTGGCGCTAAAGCAACAAGAATGGAAGTCGGTAATCACTTTTACTGCAATTTAAAGTTTGACGCCATTACGGCTGTCAGTTTGGCGCGAAGCCAGGGTCCAAGCCTGACAGGTGCCGTTCAGAACCGTTCCACTGATTGTACTCACCTGTTGACTTTATTGTTAACTTACGAATCACTAATGAGCGTCGTTTATTATTATGGTCACATATTACGTAGCCCAATTTCTATAATTTACCGGTTGTTAGTACTTAGTATTCATGTTTCTTCACCAATAACAAATCAATTTATATTAGCATTCTCGATGTCTACCTGTTTATTATTAAGAATCGTTTTCAGAGTTTTTCAGATTACCGGTATAGGAATTGCAGTTACTATGGGTATGTCAAACTAGCTTTTAAAAAAGGAACGTAGCTCTGATTCCATTTACAAAAACATTTTCTTAAAGATCGAGGCTGCTTCATCAAGTAAAACCTCTTTTATTTCAAACCTATTTCTTCCCAATTCATAATTCGTTTTCCAAATTTAACTGACGTCGGGGCAACATGTCCTTTTCTTTCATACTTCTCTATTAGTCGTCGTGTCATTAGTCATATATCAGAAATATAATATGATTCAGTTCGCCTTCGTGTGCAACTGCAACTACTCCCCTAAAAGACCTACCTATTTCAACCACGCTATCGAGTTTAGCACTTTGTTTCTACAGTTTATTCCTGATGCAATTAAGTCCACCACATCAGCTTCAGATACTAGGCACAGACTGGAACGACTTTCCTCGCTAATATATATTGGTTTAAAACATTAAAGTTTTATCAATTTTACAACTTGGAAACATGCATTTTTCTTTCCAACAACTTCAACTTGTACTGGATCTTTAAACTCTAACTATATCTTTGAACAGAAAATACCACTATTACCTACCTACTTACTGGCCTCGTTGGTTGTCAGCGTTACTGCATTTTTTTTAGGGTGGGAAATCATCAAATAACTCCTCCGCTCTGGGTGGAGCGGAAGGGAGTGTCGGTCTCTTACTGACTAAAACCCATCCACGTTCCTTCCTTAGCCCTTTATGTTCCGAGGTAGCGTTAACCCTTTCGGACAATCCCGCTGGAGCGTTACTGCTGAGCCCAGAGAGAGAGAGAGAGAGTCAGAGTCATTGGGTTTTTTAATCTGGAATTTCTCAGAAGTAGCTCGGATTTAGGTTTCCGCCCGGTTGATGGTAATTGACTCGCCTCCTATTACATGGGACTTGAACATAACTGGTGAATTGTTGCTGTGCTGCATAATGTACACCTCTGCTCAACCCTTCAGGACAACAAGGCATGATGTACCCTGAGCTACTCATTAAAATTCTGTAGCTCAGGGTACAAAATTCCTACATCTTTATACGTAGGCATTCTTGAAAACGACGAAAAGAATGTCGGAACGCCTTATTAGATGTATTTCTGAGAGAAATTTTCGTGTGCTCTCGTCATAAACACTTGATGGGCCAAGGGGTTTATATGAAGTGTTTTACCAGACGAGTGGCGCATGCTTGCTGGAACGTGCCAATAGGTTTATACTTTAGCTTTCGCGGTGTATGTGTTGGCTTTTAATTATGTTACTTTAAGACATTATTTTAGACTAAGTCTGGCATGGCTTCGTCACCCAACTCAGAGCGACTGTTGGACGCGGGGTCCTGGGTTCGCTCTCCGAATCTGGTTAAGTGTTTCTGTTATTAATTTAAAAAAAGTATCTTACCTTCAGTTCCGGATCTGAATTTGTGCTCGGTTAACGGCAATGGCTTACCCTGTAATAAATTGGATACAATTAACAAGATGATAGATACATGATTAACACCATCACTTCCATAAGTTTACTTAATATAATATATTAATTATATTTAAGTTTCACATGTAAGTGTCGGTCGATTCTGTAAAAATCTCTCCGTCAAGCAAAGTGAGCGTGAACTGAGCTGTTATTTCACCTAGTGCTAGGGATTGACACTTATGATAGCTCACTTTAAACTCACTTCACCTAGGTACAGACGCCAGCACATCAAGCTATCCCTAACTGTCAAATTTTCTCAATTAAAAATGAACCTTATGACTTTGCAATAAAGTTGAAATAAGGTATCTGTACCAGTGATGGACGGTATAAGGTCGATGAAGTACGTATAAAATTTCCAAAAAAAAAGTTGCGGGCCGATTTTTGCAATGGTTGTAGATAAAGTTGGTTATGGATTTTTAGCATCTAATAAGAGAATGCTACATTTGATATAGTAATTTCCATAAACATAAAATTACGAAAAAAAATAGGCTTAAATTATCTAGTAATAGACAAGTCATACACCAATGATTGACACCTAGTTATGCACAGTGTTCCGGTATTCGACATAGTAATAGACACTTGATAGACAAATAAATAAAAATACTTTTTATTTAGAAACAAATTTTATTTGCTATTACGTCTTCTAAAATTAAAGTTATTATTATTTTTTTTGTTTTCTTCTTCTTTCGTCAATATTGACGATGGGCCCATTGAACATACTGCCGGACTCTTACCAGTGCATTTATAGTCAAGGTTATTTGTGGTACGCCATATTTTTTTGGCTGCAGAGCACACGCTCTCTCCTTTTTTTACTGCTTCCAAAGCATGTTGCATTTGAAGTGGTGTATAATTTTTCACCGGCGCCATAACTGTAAGAAAGATCTTGTTTGTAGTACCTACAGTAATGGAATGAACCAGTGATGGACACCCCACTAATGAACACGTCTGTCCATTACTGGTAAAAAGCTTTATAAAGTCATCGAAAAAAGGTATTTCATTGACTTCGAGAAATAAATCTAGTATCGACTAAAATCTTGAAAAAAATGCACTGCACTAGTAATCGACACAATGTCCATAACTAGGACATGTCATAATAAGAGGTACTAGTCATGGATATAGCAAAAAAAAAACAAACCACGTTATTTTTTGCAATACTTTTAAGTAAGATTGTTTGAAAAAGAGGTTAATTAAGCCACAAACTTATTATTTATCACAAAAAAAATTCATCAGCAACTTACCTCGCTATCAAACTCACTTAAAAAACAATATCACTGGTGACACGTCCTGTTTATCTTTCCACCATTTTGAAACTGAACCACAGACATACATCAGCTGTCAATATTTTGACAGTTTAATCCCTTTTCTCTATGGTAAAGTATTGCCAGGTAACAAAAGTGTTGTAGAATCCTTATTTTTTAGGCCTCAACCAAAAATGTTCATCACTGGTACGCTGTCCATTACCGGTGCACTTACCTTACTATAAAAGAAATTTGACAGATTGTGGTAACTGGGTCTCCCTTGTTTTACCGAAAAGAAATTGCCAAATTATCACTTCCCAAACAAATTTTCGCATAATTTCATTTGCCAAATTATTACTTACCAAAATATCTCTTTACAAATAATTGTTACCAAAACCTATGTTTAGCAAGTGAACGTTTGAACAATAACTTGTTCACCAACTAGTACTTTAACCATTTTTTATCTAGTCAAATATTTCAGTTGGTATAACATATTTTACGCAAAATTAAATAAGCCAAATATTTGGTGTCGTCTATTTTAAACTTACCATTTCTGTTTAGTCGATTGCGTAGCCAATGACAAAAATTTTGCATCTATATGTTAGTTAGTTGCACAGATGATACAAATTAAATTACAATGTGTAAATAAGTGGGTAGATGGTCAATCATAAATCGTAAATGTTATTATAATTATATTATTTCTCTCGATAGCCTCCTAAAATAATCTCTTTTTTCCATATTTTTTTCTATATAATCTAGTCGTTTCTGGCACTCGCCGGCCGCTGCCACGGCACCGCTCGCTTCGCTCGCTCGGCTCGTGCGTAGATGGTCACAGTTTTAACCTAACCTAACCTAGCCATTTTTTTTTATTAATAACCTACTGTAACTAGTTCCATAAATAACCTAATGTCTAATTTTTGCCTTTATATTTTTTGTCATAACAAATCATTAGACTAAACGTTTATTGTCTAAATATTGTTTGCTGTAATAAATCATTTGATTAAAGACCAAAATCCTTAATGACATTATCCTTGGTAATAATCTGCCAAGTAAACATTTGACCAAATGAAAATGTGCGTACTAAAATTATTCCAAATATTACATTGGTATAAAAAAAGGTTGCTAAAATTTGTTTGGGTAATGAAAATTTGGCAAAATCTTTTCGGCAAAACGGCAGGATCCCGTGGTAACTTGATGTGCTGGCCTCTGTACGTTTTCACGGTCAGATTTTAACAGAACTACTGTTGTAATTACTTAAGAGAAATAAACATTCTTCTCTGTATTCCCTTTACGACATCAAGTTTACTTTACACGAAATTGATTGTGAAGTATTAGTTACAAATTTGAAACTCCGCTTCTAAACATAGATACTCCTTAAACAATCATAATATTGGTATTAATTAAAAATCCAGCCACATTAAGAGTGTACGTAGCGTTTCGTTGATAAGAACAATTGAGTAACGCTTGACCGCTGTGTAGCAACTAACGAGCGACACAGTTCGGCAGTGGTGCAATCTCTTACAAAAAGTTTAGCATGAAGAAAAATCGGGTCTGCTGAGCAAAAAAAAAAGAAATTTGATTTTGTTCCCCAATTTAGAACACTCTTCTACTCGAAAATATTTTTGAACATTTCGAAAGCTTTCTCTCATAATTTTTATATTAACATACATCGTGCATATTTGGCTTGTATTTTTATTAAAGAACAAAATCGCAATCGGAATGCGAAAAACACCAATTTAAGTCTGAAACGATCCTATTAACATTTTCGTGATATAACATAGCAAGCCTGTAATCCACAAAGGTTGGGCAGAGGTGTACCTATAGTACACCCATATAGGGGGCACTTTTTATTACAAGCAGCTTGCCGCGGCTCCGTCCGCGATAATGTTGAAATTCTTCATACAATCTTCCACGCCCTATTTCACTATTTAAAAGGGGTAGTTTACTAAAATCAGAGATGTACAAAATGGTTTTAAAAAAGCATTTAAATAGAAAATACAAAAGTACTTTTCAGATTTACTATTTCAAATGCAAAATACCAAAGAGTTTTGCGCTTTGTATTTCAAATGCTAAATGCAAAATGGGTATTTTCAAATTACTTTTTCAAAATAAAATACCTTTTGACCAAATCGAATGATATTTTTATTTATTTTAGGTATTTATCATGAGAAATAGAATGGAGATGCAATGCCGAGCCAAATGCATGACATTTTGGTCATATTTTTAGATAATGTTCGTTGTTTTCGTTTGATATTGACACTAGTCAGACATAAGGCGCGAACTCTGACCAAAGAAGAAAAAAAAGGCACGCATGGCTAGCAGGTGCCTCTTTCGGTCAAATTCGGCAATATAAGCAACATTCGTTTATTTCATTTTGTTTGACAATGACTGGTAATGTTGGCTAAACTTAATCACAAAGTATTTTACATTTTGAAACGAATATTAAACATGCAAAATACATCTCGAAAGGTATTTCAAATAATATACAAAATGTTTTTTATTAAAAGGCAATTAAATGCAAAATACAACATATGTATTTTACATTTTGTATTTACATTTTAAATAGAAGTAGGTATTTCAAATAAATCGCCTCTCTGACTAAAATCCTTTCTTAGTTGACGTCTCCCCTACTCATAATCTACCTCTGTGCCAAATTTCATCTTCGAAGGTCTAGTAGTTTTTGAGATTTCGTGTATAACCAGTGATTGATTGTATGAATGAGTGACCTTTCGCTTTTATAATATTATGTAGATAAATAAATTCAACACACCTGTTATTTATTATAAATGTTAATGCGGTACAAACAAACTCTGTAGATAAAGAAACACAGGTACTTGCTCGATACAACATTAACATGTTAATGTGGAATCTACGCGAAATTGCTGACATTGGAAACTTTGTAACATTTACACAGCACACCGAAAGTTTAACGGCTCCACCCAGCGGTGGCTGCGAAACTTTTATAATTAACGAATTTAACGAGTTAAATAACTGAATTGTTACATCGGGTAAATTATGAGCAAAAGGATGCTACTACAAAATTTTGCTTCAGTTTACTATAGAGATTACTAGAATTTGTGGTTTTAGTCTGTGACACTCTTAAGTAGTTAAGAGTTGCCTACAGTAAAAAAAATAGCAAAAATCAAATAAAATATTTTACTATATTTGGTTTACATTAATTAATTGACTATTTGACACGGTTTAAAATAAAATATGAAATCACGCAGAAAAAGACCGCTAGTCTTAAATACTTCCATCACCTTACAGAAATTCAATAGTATGCGACGATATAATTGAAAAATTGCATTTAATGCTAATAAGTATTCCATTTGATTCTAAAAATATGTGACGTCACATTGTAATATTTCATACAAATCACGTACAAATTTCGCGTTTTGACAATAAAAGTAACGTTACCCTTTTAAATACCCAATTATTTAATTATTATGTGAAGACACCTAGAATTAAATTACTATACCACAAAAGATGAAAAGAAAACTATATAGCAGTGACAAGTAGGCTTTACAACATTATCCTGGATGTATCATCTTCTAGTGTCATGCCTTATCCCAAACAGAACCTAATTTTCCAAACAACATCGCCTTAAAACTAAGACGGTAACCCAGTGTAAATCCGCTATACCTTTTTTTTAAACACGCTGAACGCATTAACCTTCTTTTTTAGACGACAGTTAAAAAACATGTGAGTTGAACCAATCGTGTGTCACTAAGTAGTAAGGTTCGAAATAAACTTGACAGAAACCCTGTAAGTACCTACTTGATAGCCATCGACTGCTAGTTTTGTATTTGTTTCTAAGGTAGATATCGATATCCCGGATAAATATAGCTTCATTTGTTTTACGCCCATAGAAACTATGTTAGTAGCTACTAGATTAATTATTTATACACCAGACTATCCGGCGTCTCGGTATAGAGTGGGTGCCAAGGTCTTTTGTAATATCCTATCTATGTTTTTCATGAAACAATATGAGCTGTCGAAAGCGGTTAAAACAATGTAGTCCCTAGCGTAAATTGTCTCTGTGATGGGTAATCTTAGTGCTTTACTGGCGATGACATCATGAAACATATCTATACTAATATTATAAAGCTGAAGAGTTTGTTTGTTTGAACGCGATAATCTCTGGATCTGCTGGTCCGAATTGAAAAATTATTGTTGTGTTGGATAGTCCATTTATCGAGGATGAGGCTATGTAACATCACGCTAAGACCAATAGGAGCCGAGCTGCAGATGAAAACCGCGCGGGTGCAGCTAGTTTATTACACAAGCACTGTCTAATTCATCTCTCACTGTGTAACATCTAAATCATCATCCTTCGCCGTTTTCTAATAGAAGTCTTACCGATATCTAGCCATTTAGCTCAATTCGCGGCTAACCTCATCTTAGCCACCCATTGATGCGGGATGGGAGAGGGTCCGCCCGTCCCAGCCGCTGCGGGAGACGCCGTGGGCGTTGGGAGTCGCGTGACGACTCCCGGCCACCGTAAGCGCGGGCCTGCTGACGGTGAGTAATGGGTATAGCTCACCGTCCGATCAGGACCAGGCCCGTGCTCGACGGCGCGTACGTGTTCCAAGCGTGCCTCAAAGATATGTCAGCAATAAGGAAGGGGCCTGTTAGGGCTAAAGCCTGTCGGATAAGCGGGATTGTCCGAAAGGTTTACCGCTACCCCGGAACATAAAGGGCTAAGGAAGGAACATGGATCGGTTTTAGTCGGTAAAAGGCTGACACTCCCTTCCGCTCAACCCAGAGCGGGAGGAGTCATTTGATGATTCTCCACCCTCAAATACAGCCACCCAGTGATGATCGTCGCTCCTTCTAGCGTGAGAGCATCCGACCCTACGTTTGTCGATTCACGTTTCCACACAAGAACACGTCCACTTCAACTCATAATACTCCATCCGATTACCGGTTCTTCCGTGGTTATTATTGCCGGCCCATTGTTATTTGAGCTAATCTTTAGCGGCATCGACATTGCCACATGCGAACTACGCGTTACATTGACGTCACGCAAATCCTGCATCGCGCAAGTAGAGTTTACTAGCATAGTAAGTAGACTAGCATATTATATACACCATCCCGACATCAATAATCGGGTAGTAGGCCACCAGACACAATACCGATCTGGTCTGAGGATACTCCTTTTTCTATGGAGGATGAGTGAACTTCACATCCTGTTCTTCAAACCTCTAAAATCCTCTATTTTCCTCTCCTCTGAAATGTATGAGAACTTGGGAAGTAATAGCAAAAGCTAAGTGCGTCTGAGACACTAAAAACTGCTGTAATTCCAAAACAAACGTACAAGCTTAATTGAAAATTCGGTAGTAAATTCTGTTCGCCTACGATTTGGGCCACACGCAGTAACGAAGCATGGAACACGACGCCACTTAACGTAGCCTACCTTAATTGAAACGTTCCAGTCGCAAACGAGTATAATTCATGCAAATATAGACTTTATTGATGAGAATCAAGGATGGTTATTAAATGACAATGCCGTGTTGATCGATGAGGAATGGCCAAAAGATTGTATGTGGAATAAAATTAATTGATAAATTCAAAATTGAGGTTGTTTTGTTGCTACGGAAAAAACAATTATGACATCGTTAACAATGATATTTTGGGCATATTGATTTTCTTTTGTTCTATCATTGCGAAACTGTTCTTTAGGCATCTTAGCTGGGTAAGGTAACAGTACTGACTGCTCAAGGTATATTTAACTTCCTTGTGCACAATAATGTATTCGTTAACAACCTAATTAAGTTACTTTTATTGTCTTCTTAAGGTTGATTTTTCAATAGACAGTTATAATTGAAAAGACATAAATAGGACATTTGGACGTAATTAAATAAACAATAAATGATTTATTTTCAAATACATTTACTTGACGATTGAAAAATCACAAACATAAAACGTATCGTCATCGAAGGACCGGAAACACGTGTACCACAAAAAAAAGGATGAAAAATTGGCCGTTATTAAAAATATTTCACAGAATTTTGTACAAGATTGTACAGAGGCCAGCACATCAAGTTACCACAATCTGTCAAATTTCTTTGATAGTATTTCAACTTTATTGCAAAGACATAAGGTTCATTTTTAATTGAGAAAATTTGACAGTTAGGGATAGCTTGATGTGCTGGCGTCTGTACAGTGTCATAACTTTTAGAGAAAACATTTTCAGACTTCGGATGTTTTGTCTCGTCTCTGGACATAGCTAAATATAGGCCAAGCAGTTATAAGAAACGTATTTTATAGCCAATCGAGTCTTTATTCCGTTTTTTAGGCAACGATGAATTTTATGGCGTTTTCCATTAAATATTTTATTGGGTGTCGTTAATTTGGTGATTGGTGCTATTTAGGCTTGGAATTGATCTGCTCCACCAAGCGGTGAGAAAGACGATGCTGGTGAATAAGTTGAAAAATATAAGGTGTAAAAAAATTAACTCTAAGAATTTCGTGGGAGCATTGTACTCGTCGTTATGAACAACTTTTACTATGGGATGAACCCTGAAATCGCGAAAAAAATATGAGCTGTTCCATACATTTAGGCACACGTAACTCAATAAAATGTATGGAACAGCTCATATTTTTTTCGCGATTTTGTATTCCTTGGAGAAAAAAAATCTTGCTTGACGATCTAGAAGTGCTTTGCAGTCTTCTTATATTAATATCATACATATTCAAACTTTAATTAGCTGTGTACCCAAAGGAATTTCCCATAGGTATCTCCCAAACTAAGAGTGGTGTGACCGTCGGACTGCCAAGTCTTAGGACTCAAGTTCGAACCCAAAGCATGCACTTCTGACTTTTCGGATTCATGTGAGAAAAATATCGTGAGGAAACAACGTGTCTGAGAGATATTTCTCAACAGCATGTGAAGCTAAGTTAGAGTCCCATGGGCAGCATAAAAACTATGACACCAAGTTATTCACTAACCACGAAAAAACTAAAAAAGAAAGCAAGAATCTCCCAAACTCAAACTCAAAGCATTCATTTTAAATAAACCAATTAGGTACAGGCACTTCTGAATAGTCAAGGGATCGGTCAGTCAGAAAGATGAAGCTAGTTGCCCATTCCAAAGCGTAGTAGGTACCTATGGCGAAGAACGGACAAGATAATATGGTATCTCATAGCATCTCTTTGAGCGCATGAGTTGAGTTTTCAAAAACACTTTCAATTTCACACTTCTAGAACCAACTAAACAGTTGTGCGTTGCCTGTCAATGAATGAATGAAGGAATTTAAGATTTTTTTTACACTTAGAAACATCATTTGCAAACAACTATTTCATGACAGTTTTGATAAATTTACCAGTTGTTATTAAATAAATTAGTTTTTCTGTCGATGGTACAATTTAAAGTAACCTTCTGTAGATTGTATACAGAGTAGAACAGCTTCGTGTAACACTCTATCAATCACAATCTGAATGATTTTGAAGGATATTGCTAATCCATTGCTTCATATGTACGAAATTTGTTTGCACAACAACGTCAATAACGCAATGAATGTTGTTGAACTTTCAAAATGAAATCCATTGATCCAATTTGAAGAGTTTTAGAAAACCTGCATCGAATCAATCTGCCCAGCGAGCGGCTTCCAGATGCTTGTTAAGAGGTATCGTATACCCCTTGGTAAGACTGGCTGTCATTTTCGGGCTTCAGACGACCCGTAACGACTGTCAAAAATGCACAAATGACAGCTTAACGTGCTTTCCGAGGCACGAAGGCGGGTCTGTATGTAAAGATGGTCAATCATCCACGGCCAATATGCATAAATTAGTAATCAAATACTGCCGTTACCAAGTTAAACGGTACGTTACCAGTAGAATAACATGACAGAGTTTGTACCAACACGTAATACCTATTTATTATGATAAAAAAAAAACCTTAAAGATATTTCCGGAAAGTAATGGGAGAGGAAAAAGCGCGTATTTGCACGCTGTACCGACCCTTGTCACGTCGTTGACGCTAAAAGTCACCGTTTTTTATGTTTTTTTTTTGTAGAATAATATTTTTTTTCATATAAGCTTTAAAAAAAATACGCACAAATTCATAAGCTAACATAGCATTGCCTGTATTTGCTGGAGAGATAGGCGGACGTGTACGTAAGCCCTACGTAAAAAAACGAAATCCAGATTTCAGGTTGCTACTGGAAAATTATTCATGAAAAACTCCACTAGAGCCCAATCCTTCTTGAGGTAGCTACGCGGTGCGAGAGGAGGTTTTTTTTTTGAGGGTGGGAAATCATCCAATGACTCCTCCCGCTCTGGGTGGAGCGGAAGGAAGTGTCCCATCCCAAAACCCATCCATGTTCCTTCCTTAGCCCTTTATGTTCCGGGGTACAAGTTGAGGAATTGTGAGTGAGCTATCACCATACCCCCCCCCCCCCCCCCCCGGCCCCCTACCGCACCACAGGAACAGTCTCAGTTGAGCAGTCGGCGAAGATAGCTAACAGAGAATTGTTTCTATACTATACAAGAATTCAGCACAAAAAAACATTGCATTGACATTACATGCAGCATAAAAAAAAAACATTGTTATTTTCAAATAGGTAGATATTTCATAAATAGGTCATCATCTGCCTTTCCTTTTCCCAACTATGTTGGGGTCGGCTTTCAGTCTAACCGGATGCAGGTAAATACCAGTATTTTACATAGAACGACTGCCTATCTGACCTCCACAACCCAGTAACTGGGTAATACGATTCAATTCATAAATAGGTAGATAATGTACATTTTTATGTTTATTATAGTTGTTTTCTAATTTTATAATACTTTGTTCTTAAAACTAATTTGCATGCCCTAAACAGGCAAAATATGGATTGTGCATAAACCACCAATTTTAACAACTGGTAAAACCTGTATTTTCTACAAATAAATTATTCTTTTTGTATTATTAACAATTTTCTCGACCTGGGGTTCTAAATAGGACCTCGTGTTCTGTAGGTATGCCTACGAAAACTAGGTATATTATCGAGGCAGTCCATCCAAAAATAGGTAGGCAGTACTCCACATTTCTCAATGACACGTCGAGACAAAGAGTACCTAAACTACTATTTTATTGAAACTAGAATTACAGCCATTCTATCTCCGTAAACCACTTCTGACTCACACCAAAACTTCAATATTGAACTTATCTCATTTATCAATCATCATCAAACATACGATTTTAGCCACTTTGCATGCTAGCAAATAAGTAAATAAAAAGGCAGTCAGCTAATGGGGCTGACAGTATGATAACACGTGGAACTGATTCTAAGAACACTATCAAAGTTATTCTATGAACTCGTTTCATTCATTAGTCCAGCGCCCTAGTTGGGTATTTGACAGTGTAGTCAATAACGTTACTTTTTATAAACTGTCAAAACGCGGAATATGTACAGAGGCCAGCACACCAAGCTACCCCAATCTGTCAAATTTCTTTGATAGATTTTCAACTTTATTCCAAAAGCAAAAGGTTTATTTTCATTTGGGAAAATCGTCGTCTGTACGAGATTTGTATGAAATATTGAAACTTGACGGCACTGATTTTTGGAATTAAATGGAAAACTTATTAACATTAAATTCAATTTTACAATTATATCCTCGCATAATATTTAATTTCTGCACTGTGATGGAAGTTTTTAAAACGAGCGGTCTTTTTTCTATGTGATTTCATATTTTATTTTTGAACATGTCAAACTACCAATTGCGTAACACACCAACAGTAATGGCTTTCATTTCGACAAATCAACAACATTCATTGCGTTATTTACTTTGTTGAGCAGACAGTAGAAAACGGTAGAAATTGACATGAAAATATAATAATGCAGCGTAAAGGCTGGCGCTTTAAAGCGGGATTACCCAAAGGGTTACCGCTACCCCGGAACATAAAGGGCTAAGGAAGGAACATGGATGAGTTTTAGTCCGTAAAAGTCTGACACTCCCTTTCGCTCCACCCAGAGCGGGAGGAGTCATTTGATGATTACCCACCTTCAAAAAAAAAGGCGACACGACACAGCATGACACGGCAAAGTATTTATCTACATCTGTATGACTCGGTATGCCGAAGCTACACAGCTACCCAAGGTATGATCAAGTTCCCAAGGGACGTCAACTAATTATGAGTGCTTAGAATATGAAAACAAAATCATTTTCCGCTTACGATTGTGTAAATTTGGCTGGCAACCAATTGTGACAGTTTCGTGAAGATCGTGGCGGATGAACTGCTCATTCTGTTAACAATTGCTACGGTTATTGACCAGCGATGGCTGCTGTCCAAGTTACGTGTTTATGGTATTATTCTATTGGAATGGTTCGTTGGATGCTCTATTTGATCGCCGGGAAAGTCAATAGTATTAAAAAGACCATGTTAAAGGTCACCATGATTGAAAACCTTTGACCTTTTATCACCTTCAGAGGCCCAACCAGCACCTCGCAGCAGTATTACTTTAAAATTACTGCAGTATAAGAAAGAAATGAAGCGATATAGGAGGTATAGCTCAATCTCTTTCCCAATCATCTGCCAAGCCTTTTCCCAACTATGTTGGGGTCGGCTTCAAGTCTAACCGGATATAGCTGAATACCAGTATTTAACATGGAGCGACTGCCTATCTGACCTCCACAACCCAGTAACTGGGCAATTCGATACCTCTGGTAAGACTGGCTGTCAGATTTTGACTACCCGTTACGACTGTCAAAGATGCAGAAATGACGGCCGGGACCAATGGCTTAACGTGCTTTCCGAGGCACGGAGGAGTCTCGGTATGTACAGATGGTCACCCATCTACGGCCAATTCGTAGTACCCGCGTAGCTTAACCTGATGGATAGACCTATGCGGCTGTTAGTATTTAGCTACGAGCTCCTCAATCTCTTACCCAATGTGATCGAATATTACAATAATATTGCTATCGAATTAGTGGTGGCCCCCTACCTAATAGTAACTTAAAGTAAGTTTTCTACTAGATATTTTAACAAAACCCTCTCTAAAAGGACAACGATAATACCAATTCATTGTGAAAAGTTCGATGTTCAAACAATACTGCCATTAAACAAAGTGCTGATAGTGCGAAAAGGCCAAAACTGATAAGGATTGGGTTACATCGCTGTAGGGGCGATAATCGCGAACAGTTTTTGAAGCTCCAATGAGAGAGCTCAGATTAGTGATGAATGAACGAAACTAATCGAGCTTAGACGAGAATTTCAAGGCGTCTAATTAGGATTACTAATTGATTTTTAGGAGCGAAGATGGAGCGTGGCTTGTAGCAGCTGGATGAGAATTGACTATTTGATACGGTCAAAAATAAAATATGAAATCACATACAAAAAATACCGCTCGTCTTAAAAACTTCCATCACCGTACATAAATTAATTATTAAGTCAAAATCAAAGTCAAATCATTTATTTCAAATAGGCACAATTAAGGCACTTTTGAACGTCAAAATGATTCTGGTCGCCCCCTCCAAAAGGTCATTTCGTGTGGAGAAGAATGGGCTTATTGGCATTAAATTGCATTTAATGCCAATAAGTATTCCATTTGATTCTAAAAATCTGTGACGTCACATTGTTATATAAGTCACGTACAATTTTTGCGCTTTGACAGTTCATAAAAAGTAACGCTATTGACTACCCTATCTAATACCCAATTGCTTATAGTCGCGCTGAATAGCGAGCAAATGGAGAGACCTTTGTCCAGCAGTGGACTGCTAATAGGCTGATGATGATGATGAATAGATTTTAAGACTTCCATGTTAAAGTTACTGTGATTATATAGACATAATACTAAGAAAGAAGTTGATACTGGAGGAAGGGTGGCTTTCATTGTAAGGTCTAGATTAAACAAATGTTAAATATATGAATTATCTTCATAAACCCAAAAACACTTAAAAAGGGGAGTAGGGCCATTGCATGATCTTTGAACATTCTAGAGCATATTGTTCTTAAGACAAAAAGGTAGTCAGAAGCCCGAAAGTCTGATAGCAGTCTAACCTATGGGTATCGTATTATCCAGTTACTGACAAGGTTGTGGAGGTCAGATAGGCAGTCGCTCCATGTAAAATACTGGTATTCAGCTGCATCCGGTTAGACTGGAAGCCGACCCCAACATAGTTGGGAAAAGGCTCGGTAGATTGATTTTTTGATTCAAAAGATAGTAATGAAAATATGAAATCGTTCTACGATTGTCATATAGAAATGACATGCTCACAGAAAGCCTGTTCCACAACAAAGACACTGTCATTATGAACCACGCACATAGTTATTATAGCAATTATTTGCGAGTACCCACAAACATAACGTCCAATTAGACAGGAGATAATGAAACTTCATGTCATAGCAACGTCAGGGCGGAATGTCTGACACAACGAGATATTACTATGCTTTGGTGTGAAATGTTCGTAGGAGTGGTTATCAACGACCTGCCACGCTCGCCTAAATAAACTTAATCTACGTTTATTTAGGAAAGACGATAGCGGTTAAATGTCTGTTAGGCTTGGAGTATATGCGAGACTATACATCTATGAGGTTCGAAGACTGTGTCGACATTTGCCAACTAGTATTGCAAGATTCAAATAGTCTTGTCTATCAAAAAGTTTTTAGATAGTTACCACGTTTAGCAATTGGATACTCCCTTTTGTCCAATTCAATTGTTTGAAATTTGTTCGGCTTTGCCACATGGTTGTCGGTAATTATCCCACGGAAAGGTATTAACGGGATAAGCAAGAACTAACCGGATAAAAAGTAAGTATCCTATGTGTCAATCCAAGTCATAACCTATCTCTGTGCCATATTTCATCCAGTGGTTTTTACGTGACGAAGTAACAAACAAACCAGACACTCACAAACTTTCACCTGTATAATATTAGTGTGATTAAGTTAACATGCATCCAACTAGTAATATCAAAAAAAATCTAGTTGGGGTATAGGCCAGCACATCAAGTTACCCCAATCTATCAAATTTATTTGGTAGTTTTTCAACTTTATTACTGAAGATTAAGGTTCCTTTCAATTGGGAAAATTTGACAGCGTGGGATAGCTTGATGTGTTGGCGTTTGTACATTGTCTGTGGTTCATGCAGTGTAATACTTTTTGATTTACGCATTGATGCCGAATTGCGCTACATAAGGGAGTGCAGAATTCAGCGCTTAATCGCTACATCTTGTATTCACTGTTGCTCAAAGCATTCCATATACGCTGGACCTAAGCGCTTGAATCATGCTTATCGTACCGTAAATGCTGACTTCCTACGTGATTGTCTTTTATGTCCATTTTACGCCGAATTACGGCAGTTTTGGATGCGGCTTTTAATATACGAACTCGTATTTTATGATTATGCATATGAAGGGCACGTTTATGCATATATGAATACTTTATTTTATGTTCAGCCTTATGTTTTTGGATGAATTTGTTGTTCCGTGCTCTGGAGCATGGCGCGAGAGCAGTATTGCCCAGTAGCATCGGCCGTGACTTAAGAGTTTAGGTTAAACCAAGACAAGGGTTTACCCTGTGTAGTTCATCACCACTGCTGTCAAAACAGCGAAGGAAAACATGTTGAAAATTGGGTATTTGAAAGGGTAGTCAATAACGTTACTTTTTATGAATGGTCAAAACGCGGAATTTGTTCGTGCTTGGTATGAAATAATTATAATAATGTGACGTCACAGATTGTTCGAATCAAATGGAATACTTATTAGCATTAAATGCAATTTTACAATTATATCTTCGCATGATTTTTAATTTCTGTACGGTGATGGCAGTTTTTAAGACGAGCGGTCTTATATCAATGTATGTGTTTTCATATTTTATTTTTGACCGTTTCCAATAGTCATTACATTTTCTACTACCGCGGACATTGCCTTCCGCGCCTGTTTTTAAGTGCGTTCATTTGTTTTTGTGATAAAACTCAAACTCTCAAACTCAAACTCAAAGTATTTATTTCAAATAAACCAATTACAGGCACTTTTGAACTGTCAAGGTGTCGGTCAGTCAGAGAGATGAAGCTAATACTCCTACGCCGGACTCTTATAACCTACTAAGGCTTACTATCACCTAACAGGTTTAAACAAGAGTACGTTTACATTGGCTCCGTTTCTCTTGAAGGGATAAAAGCTTTAGTGGCTCATATATTTACCTACCTCTTGACCTTATTACGATAGAAGAAACTTTACTCTATCGATCGAGCCTAGAAAAGGACATCTATTTCATGTTTATGATGGTAATAAACTATATTTATTTCTATTTGATAGAGTAGTGAAATATTCCCAGAAGTACTTACTATTTCTTGCATGATTGAATTCGGTTTTTAATTCTAAGGGCTGGCTGGTCTTAGATTTCAAAAATTAATTCCTGGTTTCTGAAAACCTTTGATATTTCGTCGGTAAATGCTATTTCAGGCATCCTGTCACTCAGCGGGATAGTCCGAAAAGGCTACCGCTACCCCGGCACATAAAGGGCTTAGGAAGGAACATGGATGGGTTTTAGTCAGTAAGAGTCTGACACTCCCTACTGCTCCACCCAGAGGGGAGATCATTTGCTGATTTCCCACCCTCAAAAAAAAGGGCATCTATGACTAAGACAATCATGTTTTAAAATCCTTATTAGATTTTCTAACGCAAGTCACTTTAAAAAAAGCACTTGGTACGTCCTTAAAGGCCCCCACAGACATGCGCGACGCGACAGCGAGGTGTAACTCTAATAGAACAATTCCCATGAAAACTTCACGGAAATTGTTCTACCAGAATCGCGTCACATTGCTCCTGTCTGCAGGACCCTTCAAAAATGTAGATGAGGTCGTGGCCTTTCGTTGTTATTACGCACGAAGGAACACCGTTTCTCAGTCAATGGTGTAAGACGTAATGTTTTGTACTAATGATACGTAATATCCTATTATTGGTAACCCGAGCGCTTTCACTGGAGCGTACAGTCACGGGCGCTACGCACGCGACAATGAATACTTAAGTCAAAATTGTGAATTACTTAGTAGATCGGAACCTATTCTAGGGTATTGTTCGGTTTGTAATTTATAGAATAAAATATTTCGAAGATTTCTTTTTAATGAAAATGTAGAAACGCGATACGGATTTAGCGATTTTATCAAGTTATTTATCGATCCGCACGAATGTACTCGACCGAAATACATTTTGAATTTTACCATTACCTACTTTAACGACAACTGTACTTTTAACGCATTCATTTAAAAATGTACCAATTGCCTAAAACGCATTTCTGGAGTTGTAGATTCGCCCACAAAGAAATTTACTTAGTCCGAGTCGCCTATAGAAAAATAATAATATTATTTCCTTATAAGTACCAGCTAAACTGCGTCACATAAAAAGGCATTTTTAGAAATCAAGCCAATAATTCTAGGTGATCGATCTCCTCATAACAAACGAATGTCACGGTACCCTGAAAATGATGGACAATGATAGATGAGACTTTCGAGCAAGATCCGATATTCGAGACCGCGTTGAATGTAATTAAGATAATATTATTAATATTATCTCGACCTCGAGACTGCCTTGTTAGTCCAGTCGCAAGCGCTACTGCTGAACATGAGGTCCTGGTTTCAGTTCCCAAATGAGCCAAGTGTTAATAGGGTTTGCTAACTGGAATATCTCAGTAACAGCCCCGAGTCACTGCTAGCCTAGTGGTAGCAGTGTTAGCCTAGTGGGGTGACCATCGAATTGCCAAGTCATAGGTCTCGAGTTCGAACCCATGGCACGCACCTCTGAATTTACGGATTCATGTGCGTATTGTATAAATTATCATTTGCTCAAAAATCAGTGAAGAAAAACATCGTGAGGAAACCAGCATGTTTGAGAGATATTTCTCAACAGCATGTGAAGCTAAGTCAGAGGCCCATGGGCAGCATAAAAATTCTGACACCAGGTTAGTCACTAACCACACGAAAAGCAGAAACCCGGTGTCTGGATTTGTGCCCGGTTGATTGCAATCGGCTCGCTCTATCACATGGGACTTGAACATAATTAACGAAATCTGGGGGGATCTATAGGCACACCTCTGCCCAATCCCTTAAAGATCCAAGCCGTGATGTTATGTTATATAAAATAAACATAAAAACTAAGTGCACACACAAACAGAGTCGACGCGTTACTCTGTTATACGCCATTTTGCGATTGTACTTCCTACGAGGTTCAAAGAAGCTTTGCATAGAAAATGCTGTAGATATAAGATATAAAATAGTACCTAAGATACCTTCTTTTTACGCAAAAGATTACTTTTGAGATGAAGTTGTTCGTACGATAAGCATTAAACTCGAGTGCCGACACCCACACACCCTGCCATTAACACAGCTGTGTGTTTTCTGTTCTATCTCACAGTGCCCCGTACACGCATACGTGCTCAATCATCCATTCGAAGCATAGCCTTCAACACAAATATATGTTTATTGTTAACAAATTGCAATGCGTGTTGAAGGCGCTCAGTAAGAATTTTGACAACACGTTTGCGTGTTGAAAGCACTAGCTAATAGCACGGAGCACCTGATAAAAACGAGAGACAGTGTTTGCGTTGCGAAAACTGATGATTGGTACCTACGGAACTAGTATAAACTGATCTTTTATTCTATTTAAACTCGGTACTACAATTGGGTCATGTCAAATCATTGGATCGGATCCAGCCTGTCTCTAAAGAAGGAACATGGATGGGTTTTAGTCAGTAAGAGTCTGACACTACCTTCCGCTCCACCCAGAGCGAGAGGGGTTATTTGATGATTTCACTCCCACAAAAAAAAAAAAGAACCTGTCTCTCTTTGCTGTTTTGCCCCAGAGACGCCCTAAGCCGAGTTCCGTACCCCATAAAAGGTGTCCTTAGCATGTAGTCGCTTAGATTGTAAGTTTTTAAGCCTTGCCAGGAGCTCTTAATTTATTGACGCATCCACAGGCAAGCCCGGTTAAGCAGTAGAAAAACTCCATGGGAGAATCGCGAGATGCTCTATAAAAAAAAAAATAGGCCACCTCAATATTAACGTGTTACCGCCAAAGTGTGGTCGATTCACAATATATCCCTATGTTTACGCTCAATCTATACGTATACTAATATTATAAAGCTGAACAGTTTGTTTGTTTGAACGCGCTAATCTCTGGAACTGCGGGTCCGAATTGAAAAATTCTTTTTTTATTGGATAGTCTATTTATCGAGGAAGGCTATAGGCTATGTAACATCACGCTACGACCAACAGGAGCTGAGCAGCAGGTGAAACCGTGCGGGTGCAGCTAGTGAACTAATAATAATCGCGTGTAGAGAAATACGCGACATAATATTAACATTTCTGTTGAGCATTCCACTGACTTACTATTAGAAATTCTTCGGGTTTTTTAAATCTGTTTAGAGTGCAATGGAGGGCGGAAATAGTTATGGCTATTTATGAGTATTTCCGTGATCTAACATTGTTTTTGGATGTAATAATCTCGAAACTGCCTCGTTGGTCGAGTGGTCGCAAAACTACAGCTGATCAGTCCTGGGTTCGATAATTCCAGGTTCGGACAAAATGTTATTGTGTTTTTCAATGTGGTTTTCTTAGGAGCAAACCCATGTAATATACTCCATATTATATGGGACGCAAACATAACTGGCGGAATGGAGTTTCTTGCCCGTTCTTCTCCGTAGGTACCTACTGCTTTCAAACGGGCAACTAGCTTCATCTTTCTGACTGACCGACATCTTGACAATTCAAAACAAGTAATTGGTTTATTTCAAATAAATAGTTTCTGACACTCACGCGGACGAAGCCGCTGGCAGAAGCCAGTACTTTATATTATACTTACATTGACTTTTTAAACTGTCGTTACTGAAAGACGAAGAACCTAGTAATTTTATTAGCAACCTACCATTAAGCTACATTTAGCAAACATTGCGGTACGACGTAGAGTAACGCTATATTTTCATTTTAAAACTACCCATGACCTTTAGAACTGGCGTAAGAAATCCAGAATTTTCCAGTTGACTGTGCCAAAATTCCAGCCAGCATTCAACCGTTACAACGTGCCTAAGTACCAAACCACCAAAAATAATAAACCACGCTCTGTTATAGCAATCAACTACCCTTTGCTCAAATGGTTGAATTTTTTTACTAAAATATCGTACGTTTTTCATATATTTCTAGTTTTGGGTAGAGCGTATCGAATTATAAAATTCCATCTACTAGTATTTTAAAAAGTCTCAACCATTTATGCACCAAGTTATACGGAACTGTCAAATATCTCCAAATAATTTTAAACCTTAAAAGTTTGTTATTAAGTTCAAAATCGATTGAGAAAATTTGACACTTTGAAGTAACTGCACCAACCTACGTAAAACGTTTAAACGTTAGTTCAAACGCACTTATCAGACCGTCACTTAAAACCCTTTACCACAACTGTGCTTCTTCTTTTCGTGTGGTTAGTGACTAACCTGGTGTCAGAATTTTAATGCCGCCCATGGGCCTCTTACTTAGCATCACATACTGTTGAGAATATCTCTCAGGCATGCCGGTTTTCTCACGATGTTTTCCTTCACCGATTTTTAAGCAAGTGATAATTATACAATACGCACATGAATGTGAAAAGTCAGAGGTGCGTGGCTTGGGTTCGAACTCGAGACCTAAGACTTGGCAGTCCGACGGTCATTCCTCTAGGCTATCACTGCTCACACCACAACACCACAAGTGTTGAAAATACACCACTATTAACACGTCCATTGACGATCGCACTAATTCATTCTATCACTTAACTCCAGCTTGCATTGTGCGGCTCAAACGGCTTTGATTCTACCGTTTGTTTATACATGAAGCAAAGAAAGATTGCTTGTGTCATGTGATTTGAAATCGTTTTTACTTTTCCTTTTAATGGTTTATACTGCTTGTTTATGGTTTTCTGTATCATGCTATTTATGAAGCCATTCGTCCTGAGCCTTTGAAAACTTTGCTGGGCTCCGTTTGTGCCTTTCCGTCCTTTGCATAGCAATCGGTATGTTGGTCATCATCATTCTCCTGCCCTTATCCTGTCATTTATTTGGGGTCGACGCAACACGTCTTTTTCTTCCATACTTCTCTATTAGTCGTCATCTCGGTAGTCATTCCTTTTCTAGCCATATCATCTTTCACACAATCCATCCATCGTTTCTTTGGTCTTCCTCTACTTGTATAGCCATCCACATTCATACTCAAAGTCCAGAGACCAGTCGGTCAATTCTGTAAAACTCACCATAAAAAGTATTGTGTGAGTGTGAAGTGAGCTGTCGTTCCAGCTAATTCTAGGGATTGACAGCTCTAAAACTCCTTTCACCAACATTCTTCCCAGGTCGACTTTGCTAGCTACCTTTACTTCACGGACTCCACTCCACTTTCCGTCACCACGTCTAGCCTAGCGTCCATTAGTCTTAGTCCTGTTTTGGGATTGTTTTGCTTATCTAAGAGTATTATGGTCGCACTTTCTTTCTCTTTAGCATGAGATTGTGGGTACGAATCCGGGCAAGATCCAATGTGACTTTTTAATATGCACTTTCTAAGTTTGTATTAGACATAAGTGAAGGAAATAATCGTGAGGGAACCTGGACTTAATTACCTTAATATTTAAGTCTGAAATCGCTAATTCCCCTTGAGCAAGATTCGTGATTAAAGCTTATGCCTTCTCTGTTTGAGAAGGGCCTTCGGCCTGCACGAAGATGGTAAAAGGCTGGGAATTATTATTATTAATTTCGGGAGACTTGAAACCGTCTTTATTAGCCTTACCTTTGTTCAAAATAGCACGTGTCTATGCTTACTTTTTTGATAGTAGGTACAGTGTTGTGCCAACAATTTTATTAGTATTATGATTTTATCGCCGTTTTATCGACAACCCATTTAACATTTGATACGCTAGCTTTTCAGTTTTTACTATCTATTTAATCCTAAAATACCTGCTACTTTACTCACTGAAAATATCTTTCGCAAAAATAAGCAAAATATTTTGCAAAATTCCGTATAGACAAAGTCATTTTCTTTGACGATAATGTTTAAAACAACGTCTGACGATAATACGACGAATTACGCCCATTTATTCGATGATAGCATAGAACTAAGGCGAGTCTATTATTGAGAACTGTTTACGCCACGAGTGGGCACGCCCATCTTACCGCAGTTAGCTCATAAAACGTACGACAAACCGTACATTATTACTACAACCTATAATTTATGTTCCTACTCATTCATGCTACGTAATAACAAAAGAATAATTTTCCTTCGAGATAAAAATGAAAACAAAAAATGTGGAAAGCGTTGAATGGCCGCGTTGCGTAACGGAATACTATTTTCAGTGGCCCAAACCGGGCGGATCAATGAAACCGCGTCGCCACCGCCATCTAGTGGCGGGTAGCGGGCAACGACCTCTGCTCCGTAACCTAGTCTAGACATTCTAAAAATGTGTACGAGGAATTAATCAATGTCTCCGGGGTATCATGTGTATTGTGTCGTGTTAGCTGCTTCAGTAATGTGTTATATAGATTACTTTGCGGGATTAAATTTTCAATGCTTTGTTGAAATACTCGTAGGTGTAATAAAAACAGTTTAATTAATTTTATGCATTCATTCGAATTGTACCATAAATATTGGGATTGTCTAGTTTTTGTTTACCTATATAAAGTAAATACCTACGTACAGGCGAATTGTAAATTCAATTTTAGTTATAGAGAACTTATTATTCTGTCAAAAAATTTTAAAACAGGGAAAAATACAGATTACATAAACAGTTCCTGGCGCAGGATATTCACAACATTTTAATTCTCAACAAAATAACGTCGAAACCCAATAAATCGCTCGAATATTCTCCAAAACATTTCGTACCTACACTAAACTTATCAAACGACAACATTTCACGAAAGTAAAACCCAGTCGTTGAAGATTTATGACAAAGTAGCTAAACAGTTGATGTCAAGCCCTGGTTCTACTCAAGAAATAAACCGACGTTTTGCCGGCAAAATATTTCCTGTAATGCCGCCATATTTCGTACTACGAAGCTGAAGGAGGCCGTTCACGTGCTGGCTTTTAAAGATGGCGTCTTTATTAAAGTGACAGATGGGAGCGTTATTTTTAAAAATATGAGTGTTCTTTCTAATTTTGTATTTCAGAGTGTTTTATATCTATGAAATGAAACAACTGATTCACAACTGCAGGTGATTCACTGTTAGTTTACTCCACAGAAACAATTTGCAATTGTCCTTTTTCGTTTTCGTTGTTCAAGTGTCTCCAATTTCGTTGGCCATACAAGTGAAGAAATGATGAACAACTTACGATAGCTATGTAAAAAGACCATGTCTCTCTGCATACATGATTTTCCAATTCCCAAGATCAGATTGTTAAAACCAGATTGAACGAGACAGTCATCTTGTAAAGCTCAACGCATTTACGGTGCATCGTATACAATCCGTTACGTATTGATATACCTACCTACATACCGAGTACGAACCTCGTAAAATCGATACCACGATCACTGGAGTTACTAGACGGACTTACGAGAGCGGGTGGGAGGCTGCAACTCGCGCCACCCCCCCTTCCGACCACCTCACTCTCCACCACGGGCGCTGGGAATAATCAGCTGTCATTTTACGTACTTAATTTAAATTATATTCCACTTGTTACCCATTTTGTTATGGATAAGGATCTTGGGTTTCTTCAAATGTAAATGCTAATGATTGAGCCGTTTGCTTAAGAATGCAAATGTGTTTTGTGACGTTAAACACTTTAATCTTAGATTATTTTGCTTGGAAATAAGAGATTTCCATTTGTTTGGCCTACTATACTTGAAAGAGCTAGTTGTGATCTCATTAGTGAGTTGGTACTTCCATTAATGACATCAGACTTGGCCCAGATTGTGGCTTTGCTTATATTTTCACTGTATGATGTCATCTGAGCAGTAATTGAAGCCTTCGTCACTGTTTGACATAGTTTCTTGGTCGTGTCTCCCCGCCATGTAAAATGAGGTGAATTGGGATCTGGAAATGGAGTTTCAAGCAATTTGTTTTATGTATGCCCAATTGTTTCTGCTGAAGATACCGTCGGACACTGCAATGTATCTCTATTTTAGACATCACAATCCTTTTGGTTAAGATATTATTATCTGCTAAGGAGAAAAATTAAGAAGGATTCAACGTAGGATAAATCATTTTTCAGCTGCCCTTATCCCAATCTATTGGGTTAAGTATGTCGTGTCCTGGCTTGGCTTTCTCTACACATAATTTATTAACTTGAGCGTAGTATAAAGTAGTCGCAGTATAGCAGAATAACTTATTTCAATATTAGCTGCTCAGTTTTCAAAATCTTTCGACAAACTTTTGACAAACGGTACAAACCCAATCTATTTCCATCACAGATCGCTCCATTCCCTGCAATCTCGGGTCTACGTTGGGGCAACACTAACAAAACTACCCGGAGTAACTACTATGCCACCCACCACCCCCTGTAGTGGGCGTCAACCCTCACCTCGACATGGCATGTGTAGGAATAATACCAGTCACTTTACGTAATCTGAGTGCTTGACAATCTGCTACATGCACGGTGTAAATACTACTCAACTCATTGGACTGTTTTTAAAATATCGATTTACCTTCTGATACCCATATTTTATTGGTCCTAATAATGAAAGTATTTTAAAAACATATATAACGTGTAAACTACCATCTAATCTCTTCACCACCCTTGGTTGACTGGTAAAGAATGCCTAAGGCATTAATTTCGCCTTTGTACCTTTATTGTGTGCGAAAAGTTTAAATAAATAAACATGTTAAGTGGATGAATTCTTTTCATAGCAAATTATGATAATAGCGTAGACTCGTTTAGCACTTCAACCATTGATGGGTGATAGAACAATTGGTATAGAAACTGGGCATCAAGCCAATTTTTACGCACGTTTAGGTTTCACAATTGCGTTAAATTGACAGGCCTCAAACTCGGTTGTAAAGCTAAACGGATGAATTGACGAAAAATTTGGCAGCGCGATATACGATGTTGGTATTTATGAATGAAATGACAAATTACTACAATTAGTCAGAAAGAATTTCAATACTTTTAGCAATTTCCAGTGCCGTAAGCATTTTCTTCCAATTCTCTTGAGACTAGTTTCTCCTCTAATTAAACAAAACATAATTAAAAAGCTAGCTTTAAAACGCGAACACCGTTTTCACAATAGTTTTATTTTTAACCTGCAAGCTTCGCCATGTAAATAGAAAAACGACGCCATGACACATATTTACTCGGAAAAAAAAACAACATGGAAGTTACATTAACCCGCGCTCTGGCGCGTTAGATTTCCTACAGCCTTTTTCAACTTTCCATAAAATAGAGCTCTTTGATAGAAAGGGTAACTTGTGAAACTAATAACCTCCCAATGGAGACATTTGGCCACACAACCGTAAAAGGCAACATTTTCCCAGTGGAAACACAAAAAATAATGTAAGAACGTAATTTACTAAAACCAAATCAGTATATTTCATTGATTTGAAAACGTAAAATATTCAAATTAAGTCTCGAGAGTCAAGCATGAATGTTTGATACGAATAAACGATTGTGGGCCTTGATAATATCGATTCGGTTGAAATTAAGGAACAAATGGGGCGAAGGGACGTAGAAGGGTCGCAGCGACAGTGGACTTGCTGTGTGGAGCAGCGGATAGCGGAGAGTTCAATTTTGAGGTCAAAACGTTTATTAACAATCCTATATCAATAGCTAAAATAATGCTTACCGAAGACTTAAACATGTAACATATCAACACAAGAACGTCAAAACTACTCCATGGAAATGAACTAACAGGATAAAAAGTATCCTATATCTTAATCCAAGTCATGGTCTATCCATGTGCAAAATTACTCTAGCCCGTGATTGATATACAAACTCACGAAAATATATTTTTTTACATTAAAAAAAATGCCTTTACAATAGTTTCTAACAACAGTGTTTATAAGTATGAGAGGAAAATGTAGGCCTTTCGATGGGTATCAGGTACTAAACGGAATGGATGGATTGCGAAAGATGATATGGCTAGTGAGACAACCGAGATGACGACTAATAGAGAAGTATGGAAGAAAAAGACATGTTGCGCCTACCCCAAATAAATTGTGATAGGGACAGGAGAACGATGAAATGACTTAATAGAATAGAAAATGTAACTAGATGTCAATACAGACTCAGTATCACATTAATATTATCAGTAGGACTCTGTCAGATGACAATGAATACGCCTAAAATATCTTATTCAAACTCAAACTCAAAGCATTTATTTCAAACAAACCAATTACAGGCACGTTTGAATTGTCAAAGACCGAACCTTTCAGTCAGAAAAATAAAGCTCGGTGCCCATTCCAAAGCAGTAGGTACTTATGGAGTAGAACGGGCAAGAAACACGGACATTCTTTTAAACAAACTATGAATACAAAATTTTGGTTACCACGTTCAGCCTATCTGACCTCCACAACCCAGTAACTGGGCAATACGGAGAATCACTAACAATTGACAGTAACAAATTGTCGCTCAGCTTGCCATTTGTAATTCTGTCAGCCTTATCAAGCTATACAACACTTGTAAGGTCTTTAATAACCTTATCGCTAACTTCATAATCTAGCTTGTTAGCTCCAAATATCGCGACCGCTATCTCAGTATCGCTACCTAAACCAAGTGCTGTCGACTCATGTTCCGCATTCTCATACATTGTTATTAGTTCGCCTGTGTTTGTGTCCCACACAAATATTTTTGATGCCGTACTACGCACATGTTTTTGATTTATTATAACGTTCGGCGTTGACGCTTAATAATGGCGTTTGGATTGTCCACCGTGATCTGTTCAAACTACTTACATATTGCTGCATGTTAATGTTATTTGATTTTTATTTGTTTGGGATATTTAAAGAAAGGGGTATCGTATTACCTAGTTACTGGGTTGTGGAGGTCAGATAGGCAGTCGCTCCATGCAAAATACTGGTATTCAGCTGCATCCGGTTAGACTGGAAGCCGACCCCAATGAAGTTAGGAAAAGGCTAGGCAAATTGATTGGGTTGTAAGATTTGTAACTTCAATGTTACCAATATCGAATCTATCCCACATATTAATCCCGACGACATCTTATTCATAATTTCCTTTTAGCTTCTATTATATTGATAATGCGATTACGTCCAATAGAATAACCTCAAGGATTTCATCTAAGAAAGCTACATTGTCTCTAATACTAAGAATTCATTCAAGGACGGAATGAATCAGTTCCATGATAAAGCTCCGAACATAATATGACTTTATTGTTATCATACACAATGTAAGATTATTCGTCTTCAATTTCGCACAGAATTAGTTCAAGTGACATCATTCGTGTAATATAATAAGGACTGTAGGTGGGCAGGAGTTATTTCAACACTGTTAGAATTTGAGAAGTTATAGGCGTAATATTATTTCAATTGTGTGATCAAAATATCAGACAGCAATAGCGGTTTCACTACATAGTATAAAACAAAGTCGCTTTCTCTGTCCCTATATCCCTATGTATGCGTAAATCTTTAAAACTACGCAATGGATTTTGATGCGGTTTTTTTTAATAGATAGAGTGATTGAAGAGGAAGGTTTAGGTATGTGTATAATTTATCGACATATTATGCGGGCGAAGCCGCGTGCGGAAGCTAGTATTCTATAAAAATCTCACCGTAGAAACTCAGGTGAAGTGAGCTGTCAACAGTGTCAATACCTAGCATCAGTCGGTCGATTCTGTAAATTTTATCGATGAAGTGAGCTTGAAGTGAGCTGTTGGTCCATTCTGTAAAAATCTCACCGTGAAAACTTAGGTGAAGTGAGCGTGAAGTGAGCTATCGTTTCACCTAATGCTAGGGATTGACACTTTTGACAGCTCACTTTAAACACAGTTCACCTTCTTTAACGCAGTGAGGTTTTTACAGAATAGCACCACTGTCATTCGATTCTGTAAATACCTCACCGCGAAAACTCAGCTGAACTGAGCTGTCGTTTCACCTAATGCTAGGAATTGATACGAATAATAATAATAATATCCTTGGACATTTCACACAACGCCATATAGTCCCAAGCTAAGCAACCTAATGCTTGTGTTATGGTAACGAGATGGCTGATAAACTACTTATATAAGATTTTTTTTGTTAACACTTACATATTATAGATAAACACCCAGGCCCAGAACAAATACTTGTAGGTCGTACAAATATTTGTTCCGTGCGAGAATCGAACCCGCGACATGTTACGCAGCAGTCAATTGCTCAACCACTGCGCCAATCATGTCGTCATACTATTGACAGCTCACTTGAAAATCACGTGATATTTTTACAGAAAACCACCACTGTAGTGCTATTCTTCACCTCTCATGAAGAAGAACTGCAATGCTATTCTGTAAAAATCTTACCGTTAATGCTAAGTGAAGTGAGCATCAAGTGATTGTCAATAGTGTCAATCCCTAGTATCCGGTAGAATGACAGGTCACTTCAACTAAGTTCACGTGAGTAAGTATCACGGTGAGATTGTACGGAATAGACCGGGTGGTGTACTTTAAAATCAGGTCACATTAAATGACAGAGTAGCATACGGACAATAATTTGATATGAAACTTAGTAGAAGCAGGTGTAATTTATTATGTAGATTGTGTTACTATGTGGGAGTAGGCCTGGATGATGAGCAGCAACTTGTCTGGGCCACTCAGGGCTAATTCACTGTTGAATCATAAATGTTTGTTACTTGGTCGTAGAGATAAACTACGATAACTTGACCCGCCCCTCCAAAATTCAAAACGTTTGTAAATATTTGTGAAAGCAATTACAAAGCGCCACCAAGACTCACAACGCATATTGCTGCCGGCCTGCTACTGAAGACGAATACTTACAACTACATACAAACTCTTTCGTAAGGATGTGACTACAATCATTGAAATAGTAATTTAAAAGGCCCCATTATGATGATAAGTAGTAGTTTATCTCTACTCGCATTTGACGTGTTTATAATTTGTTTAAATTGGCGTCTTCGGTTGTTTCTTGGTTAATCGAGTTCTGCAATTTGAAGTTATGTCCCACTGTAAAGAAATGTGTCTCATTGTACAGAGGCCAGGACATCAAGTAACCCCAAGTTTCTTTGATAGTTTTTCAAGTTTATAATAAAAGCATAAGGTTCATTTTGAATTGGGACAATTTGACAGTTTGGGATAGCTTGAAGTGCTGGCGTCTGTATCTAAAGTAAAAGATTCCAATAAACTATTAAAAAGGACTTTTCAATTGTCAAGGAGTCGGTTGCTCAGACAGAGGAAGCTAGTTGCCCATTTCAAAGCGTTTCTATGGAGAAGAACGAGTAAGAAACTTCATGGACACGTTTTTAAGCAAGTATCCGACAGAAGGTGTCTAATTATATCCTTTTGACTTACAGCTTCAAATAAGGTTGAAAGCATTTCTGATTGAATTGCCTTGAGTCCCACGTGAACACAATAATAAAAAAAAAACTTTAGAGAAAAATAACACGAAGAAAGCAAGTACGTGCAGTGAATTCATTACACATTTGAGATTTCCTAACACTCACTAACAGATTTCGACATTAACTACTTTTAAGATTCAACACATTCCCACTATAAAATACAAAAAGCTTATCCTATACGTAAGTCATAAAAACTCAAAAACATATCTCGTACGTTTTGCGGTTTAAAAATCCGTCCGTAACACTACCACGCATCCTAAATCCGGGATAGCACGATAAATATTACATACATTGCGCAGTCAGATACCAAACTAATAAAACTCCCAGTGTTAGCACGTAAACGGAATACAAAATGCTCCTAAGTTACGCGGGTTGCCGCTCGGAATCCCACTCATATTATTTACGACTGTCGAAAAGTATGTTAGGTTCTAAAATGGGTGTAACCTGGCTGCAGCAAACGATGGCTTCTAGAGGGTGGAGTTTTTTTGAAGAAAATATTTATAGGTTGTTTTAAAACCAAGTTTTTATCTCGCCCAGCGGTTGGTCGTCTCTACATGTGAACATGGGGCTGGTCAATTTTTAGGCCAAAACATCAGCATTGCCATCCAACGTTGCAACGCTGCCAGTCTTTGGGCACATTTCCCACTTCTTCTTAGCGTGTCGATGGCAATCTATATCTCCTCGGCCCAGAATTCAGCTACGTGTTTAGCGCCATCACTAGCGTCCATGACAGCGATGGGGATGAATTTTTGACCCCGTATGAGCTCTTCCCCTTTTTTACCACTTGTACATAATAGATATATCTTTTAGTTTTAGGTTGGTTATATTGTATTTAAGTTTTGAGTTTAAGTAGTATAGTTTTTATTGATTTTTTAAATCTTTATAACTTTTAACCAGCTGTTAAACTATGGTTTTATCTATCAAAAAGGCACTCATCTATCACAATAATTAAAACCTGAAAGTTTTCAACATCTGTTCAAAATTATCTCATTAATTCTTAGTAAAACCAATTATTCTTTTTTTGTCCTACCCTATCCTCAAATTACTTGGGCAGTAGGTAGATAATAAAAATTATGTTTTTCTCATTTGTTTTCCGCTATTAATGTCATTGTCGTCTGCTAAGCCCTTTCCAACTATTTTGGTGTCGTCTTCCAGTATAATCGAATGCTGCTAAATAGCAGTAGTTTACATAGAGTGACTGCCTATCTGACCTTCACAATCGCATCATACAACACCTCTTGGTGAGACTGGTTATCAGATTTTAGGGCTTCTGACAACACATAACTACTCTCTCTCATTCTTTTTCGTGTGGTTAGTGATTAACCTGGTGTCAGAGGTTTTATGCTGCCCATGGGCCTCTGACTTAACTTCACATGCTGTTGTGAAATATCTCTCGCGCACGGTTTCTTCACGATGTTTTCCTTCACCGTTTTACTCGTCACTACTGTCATCCATGAATGAGAGCCCATTAACGTCGATGAGTAAAAAAATAAAGAGTAAAAAACAAAAGAAAAAACGTGCTCATTTAGTTGCCAAGGGCCCTCAAATTAGTGACTCAACTAAATGTACCAAGAATAAGCACTGAATTCTTCACAAAAGATCACATTATCACGACAAACTGCAGACTTTTGATTCATAAGCTCTGCACAATAAAACAGCCGCTAATATAATTGGATCTACATTATAGTCGTTAGCTATCTATTTGAATATAATATTTACCAAACCTCGTTTTCATGAAATAAAATTTGAATTTATCATTGTAATACGAAATCGTCGTTTGAACTGGCAATGATATTTTGAGAATGGCTTTTGATGTTACATAAAAGCCGGAGTTGTAAAATGTTAGATTTATGGTTGCAATATTCCGTATAATATGCCACTTGTAGGTAGCCATTTCTAGCTATCATAAATATCGGTCTTAAAGTAGCATAGGTGGAGACAGATTTGAAAGCGATAACGTTTGCAGTCGATCAAAATTATGAATTTGACTTGCATGAAAAGCGTTGTCTTTACATATCTTTAGACTTCATCATCATCATCATTTATAAATAATATATGGACGCTAGTGATGGCGCCAATCACGTAGCCGAATTCTGGGCCGAGTCCATTTAGATTGCCATCGACACGCTAAGAAGAGAAGATCATCATCATCTGCCTAGCCTTTTCCCAACTATGTTGGGGTCGGCTTCCATTCTAATCTTCAGACTTCATATTGTTCTTAAATATTCAATCTGTTCATAAGGCAACAGCATCTTTTACGTTTGAAAAGATTATCAGTACAACGGCTTGTACATATTTACCAGTCGAATCTTGATCCCTCCTGCTTTTGTGGCCTAAATCTAAAAATATTTACATAAAACTTGACATCACACCTGCAAGAGTTAAGCAGAGGTGTACAGCCATAGTACATTTCTGCAGTTATGATCGAGTGCCATGTAATAAGGAGCGAGTAAGAGTCTGACTCTCCCTTCCGCTCCACCCAGAGCGGGAGGGTTAACTCCAATATCAGCATATGTATAAAGAATCTAGTAGTAGAAGAAGTAGAAAAAATAATTAAAGTAAAATCTCTTAAAGCAGTACCTATAGCAGTAGATGAAAAATAAAACTGCAAAAGAAGAAGTCACGGCTGACTAAATTCTGATAGTATATTGAATACCGAACAGGCAAACTAGACAGTCGTTAAACAAAACTTAAAACGATGGAATAATACAAACGAATATAAAAGAAATCGTGGATACCGTAAACACAAAAGTTATTCCCCAAAGAAACTATCAACTAATGTCTCTTAAATCAACTGTATTGGAACGAGCAGCCTTTGAATTTGCGATGTTTTTGTTAAAAGGAAAGTTCTTGATGCGACGCCTGTCTTTTCCTGTACGAAAAGACATATACAGGAAATGGAGGACGGAAACAAGGATATGTTGGATGTTACTTATACAAATTGACGTGGTATTGCATTTTGTTGAGTCTAAAAAAGGAACAAAGAGACTTGGTAAGTAATGGGCTATATACTATGAGATATGTATCATGTCAACGGATTTGTGGAAGAAAATACATTTTGTTAGGAAATAAGCTGTTCATCATCATTTGCCTAACCTTTTCCCAACTATGTTGGGGTCGGCTGCCAGTCTAACTAAATGCAGCTGAATACTAGTATTTTACAAAGAGCGACTGCCTTTCTGACCTCCACAACCCAGTAACTGAGCAACACGATACCCCCTGGTAAGAATGGCTGTCAGATTTTCGGGCTTCTGACGACCCGTAACGACTGTCAGATGCACAAATGACAGCCGGGACCAACGGCTTTACGTGCTTTCCGAGGCACGGAGGAGTCTCGCTATGTAAAGATGGTCACCCATCCACGGCCAACCTCGGCAAGCGTAGCTTAACCTGATGGATCGACCTGTGCGGCTGTTAGTACTTAGCCACAAGCTCCTCCACGAGGAAATAAGCTGTTATGCTAATGTGAAAGTTTTAAATATCTCATCATAATCAGCCTATAATGTTCCCACTGCTGGGACACAGGCCTCCTCTCTGTGAGAGGAAATGGGCCCCACCACGCGGGCCCAGTAAGAATTGCTGGATGTCACATGTCTTCAAATTGTTGGTTCTAGGACATGCCGGTTTCCGCACGATGTTTTCCGTCACCGTTTTGAGAGCAGTGGTGATGAAATTAAATACACAAAGTAAAGCGCCTGCTTGGGTTCGAACTCCGACAACTACAAGTCGAGGCCGATACCTCTGGGCCAGGACTGTTCACTCACAAATATCTCGTCAACATCAGTAAATTAAGCGGGATTGTCCGAAAGGGTTACCGCTACCCCGGAACATAAAGGGCTACGGAAGGAACATGGATGGGTTTTAGTAAGTAAGAGTCTGACACTCCCTTCCGCTCCACCCAGAGCGGGAGAAGTCATTGGATGATTTCCCAGCCTTAAAAAAAAAACCTCAGTAAATCATTCTTGAGTCATGAATACTGTAACAATTGATTTTTACAATACAGTTTAATTTACCAAAAAAAACTATATGAAACTTTGTCGATTGCGTGCGATAGCTGTACCTATAATAAAAATATAAATTAGTTATGTGACTTGACGAATAAATCAAACAAAATAGTTGGAGGCATAAAGAATTTTAATTTCTTCAACGTATTTGGTACGCACGACGATAAATTAAGCTATATAATTACTAGTGTAAACTTACCTTTCATTGTACAGAAAGCATATATCTTCAATGCGTGGTCTGCTTATACTGGAAATATATAACTTGATATATCTCGTGTGGTTTGGGCAATATACTTTCGTTTTGCTAATGTAATGTAAACGACTTCGTAACATAACAGCACGGCTGCGAACAACTAATACTGAATCGCCATTTCTTTTGTAGGAAAGTTTTTTCGCATTAGTTGATTCTCTAGATCATATCTCTCTATATCATCAAATAATAATTAACAAATTTACAATTTCTTGCATTCGTGAAGATTAATAATTGCGATGTTATTATTGTCTTTAGAATTTATTTCTATTTAAAAATTTAATATATTTTAGGTCTTTTCTGATAATAGCAGCTATTTTCAGTTAGAACTAAAAGGTTTCCGATAAAATCAAATAGCTAATAAAACATTCCGGTATTTGCTTAGAGCTAGATGCATATAGAAACACGTGTAACCCTAGAAAATACTTTCCTGAAAAACAAACATATGAACCAGTGTTCTTGGTTACATAAATATATTATGAAGTAAGCAGTACTGAATCGTATAATATTTCCTAGAACCGTTTGAAGCCATACAAAGAAATCACGTGTTGGTTTTAAATATTTGTGTTGCATTCGAACACAAGCAACATAATGTTGACGAAAACAAAATTAGTTTTGCATTCATTACTGTTACCTAGAGCAGTTTACATGCTTAAAGGAATTTTAACTAAGTGGTCCAAAGTCTAACCCTGTGGCAGACCATATCAATGAGCCGAAGAAACGTAAAGATAAAGTAAATATCGTTCAGTATTAAAATCACAATATGGAGATAGCGTTGGTCCCGAACTGGGTCTATTTTAGGCACCATTGTATAAAACATTTAGGTAATTTTTTTTTGTAATAGCATCGAGCCTGTAGAACTGAAAATTCGAAAATAAATCTAATTAAGTGAGGAAAACTCGATTATAAAGATAAAAAATCAGTCCACAGTTAACGAAAATATCTATCAATATAAAGGAAAGACAGACGAACATTGAACTGAAGTCGGTTAAAATGAGAGTTACAGAGTCGTCATTTAAAATCATGATAAAGATAAGAGAACCCTTCCTCCTTCCTTAGCCAATACAAAGCTAAAAATTAAAGAACTGAATGAAGACAACAATATTGATGACTATATTATTTATGTTTCCACAGAAACAAGCAATGCTAGTAAGACAACTAGAAGAGGAACTAAGATTGCGCATGAGGCAGCCCGCTCCTGAACTACAACAACAGCTGGAAGCCTTGTTCTCCGAGAACGAACATCTACAACGAGAGATAGCTATATTGAGAGATACTATAAAGGTAAGAGAAAAAACAAACAGAGAATATATACTAACGATCTTTGTTAAGCTATACTGAAATGACTACTAATAAAATTGTACATTTTACGTCAACAAAATGTTAGAAATACAAACTTCACCCGTCTTCCAAATAAACCCTAGTTTACGTAACTTTCTGAGCTAACAAAAGCTCCGAGAAAGACAGTGATGTTACGAGCAATCCTATTAAAAATTAAACAAACCAATTTCGTTTGCAAACAGGAACTAGAATTGAGGATCGAAACACAGAAACAAACGCTCCAAGCCAGGGATGAGAGCATCAAAAAATTACTCGAAATGCTCCAAAATAAGGGGATGGGTACGTAACCTAAAGTTAATCTGAATAATTGTTAACATTTCTGCTGTAGCAGAAGTAAAACTTTGAATAACTTTCAGGTAAAGAGGAAGAACGTCAAATGTTCCAGCAAATGCAAGCGATGGCCCAAAAACAGGTAACTGTCGCAACATTATCTAGAGTGTCTTGTGAGCATGTCCCGGTAGCAAAACTTCTAATGTCCAGTCGAGTGTTTTATACGATTTATTGGAAATTTTGTTACTTCTTAGTTCTTTTCCTGCACTGTGTAGCGTAGCTGTATATTGTGTACGTCACTCTGCTTCCTTATGTATTTATGTATTATTGTTGTGAACACATGGGCGTTTTATTTTGTGATACCTTTATCATCGTCACTGTTTCTGTTAGTGTTGCTCTTGATAGTTTTCATTTCATTCATTTCTTGACTCTTGAGCCGAATGTGACTGTCGCGACGCCTTTTTATGTATTAACTGATCACAATCGTTGGCTTCATAAAAATCTTTCTCAAGTCTCGCTTCTCACTCCCACGGTCTTTCAATACCTTTCTGTGACACTGTCAAAGCTTGAACCCTGAGCACCAATTTACCGTTTTCTTACTCCCTCTTCCCGCCACCTACACTTCGCCGATACATAACAAATATTAATTTCAACTTTTTTTAAATTTCATCCACGACGACCTATTAACTAATTCGGCATACAACACAACAAAGAACAAAAAAATTATATCGACACGAACACAAACTAATCACGACATTGCATGTTTAGCAGCTCATTATGTCCCCGTCACATGAACCTTAGAGAAGACCGTCTCGTATAAATTTTATTGGACATTCAGTTTGAGCAATCATTGTTTTTAGAAGCAAAAATTTAATTTGTACCGCCTTCACCTGGGGCTGCATCGCGTCGATGGCGAATTGTTTGTCGTGTCGCGGCTAGTTCGCAGTAGCAGTATCGTGTCGCGTCCGACCGGCGCAGCCCCGGGCAGGCGCACGAGACGCGTCGCCGGTCGTAGGTAGGTTGTATTGAGCGGAGCCGCCGTCGGTGCTGGCGGCGGCGGGCGGCGGCGGCGGCTGACCGACTCGCGTGACTGGCAGGAGCTCAAGGCGACGGCGGACACGCTGCGGGCGCTGCAGGTGCAGCTGGAGCGCGCGCTGGCCGCGGCCGGCCTGCCCGGCGGCAGCGCGGGCGCAACGCTCACGGCGGTGCTCGAGACCAAGGAAGCGCGCATCGCCACGCTCGAGCGGCAGGTCGCCTTGCTCGAGAGCGAGCTGGCCGCGCTGGTGTCGCCGCCGCCGCCCTCGCTCGCGCCCTCGCACGCCTCGCTTTACGATAAGGCCGATCCTCCCTTCAAGAGACAAGTAAGTTTTCTGCTGAACGACGTGCGGGTGATGAAGGACGGGCGGCTGAGCGCGCCTCCGCCGCCGGCGCGCCCGCCCCGGCCCGCGCTGCGCTCGAGCTACGCGCACCCCCGCGCCTCGCCCTACTATAGTGCCACCACTCTGTGACTCCGTCGCCGACGACCGACGAGTACCGTGTCAATTTCCCGCTTTAAGTCCGAACTTAGCCGAAATCGTCGCCGACTGTGTTGACTCGTAATATTTTTGTGTAAACTTGTTCGTTGTTAAAGCTATTTTTATTAAAATAAGAGGAATTATATTCTTGAAAGATGTCGATTTAAATATTTTTGTTAAATAGGGCCTTAGACAAAGCGAATATATAAATTTAGATGTAATTGTATGGTTAGATGAAACATGTGAGGTTGATTACGTTGACACCAAATTAATGACGATTTAGAGATAGACTGTTATGAAAATAAAGACTGTCGAGGTCGAATGCATCGAACGATATAATGATACCGTCATGGCAAGGTTTCTGTGAACCTCCTTGATCGTTTTCTGGTTTGATCATGTTGTGCTTTCGGTGTTGATCGCAAGTCATCGTCCAGTACCAGCTCCAGCTTGTCCCGCGTCACGTCACCCGTCATTAACATCAACTAGTCTAGCTCATCACGACCCGACCTCTTCATGTAGTGGTCATGTTTCATCAGACTTCTCACGGTAGATAAATGTATCACAACGTAGGCGCCCGTGCATCTAACGGTGTTTACTGTCGAACTACCTATGGTACTATAAGTTAATTATACCTATTAATTAGATATTGGATGACTGGAAAACTTTCTACCGACCCTCATCGAGGCTTCAGATTTTCATATTTATTAGTATTTAGTACAGAAAGTTTTCCAGATGTAAATATCCATTTACTATTTGATGATTCGGTACGATTTTTAAATATTTATATGTCGATGAATACGATTGCATGTCGAATATTTGAACGTGTGAGAATATCGAAATGTCTTCCATGGCACTGCTCTTATCTCGTGTTCAATATTATAGTGCTGGAAACATTTCGTGCCGTAATAACTAACAAATATTGACATAAAAGGCTTGCGTCGCTTGTCATAACCTCGGTACTAACGTCACTAACGTAACCAGTATATTAATGATAATCAGTATTATTGAGTAGATTGGAATTTTTGACATCAGTATCATTTCCGCCATCACTATTGCCTCCGTAGATAGTTTCTTTGGTTTTACTATTTGTGGAGTCTTCCATTTCTTGTGTCCTACTAACGTTATGTTTGGATTTATCTAATTCTATACCGACTTTTGGATGGATGGTGAAATGATGAGCAGCTGGACGAGTTCCGGTTGGAGATCCAGAGGCGAGATCAGGAGATCCTGGCGATGGCGGCAAAGATGAAGGCGTTGGAGGAGCAGCATCAGGACTACCAGCGCCACATCGCCGTGCTGAAGGAGTCGCTATGCGCCAAAGAAGAACATTACAGTATGCTGCAGACCGACGTAAGTAATCATTCCATCACAAGTTATACAGCCTGTACATTTACTTAAACAAAGTATCTTTCAAGATACAAAAAAAATATCACACAAAACAAATCGAGTGGCACAAACACAATGAATATACAAGTAGTGACGCACCATCGATTACAATACAGGACCTGCCTAACTCATAACTTTTTGTTAACTTCAAAATAGACAAAGAACTACTACCATGCACAGGTGGAAGAACTGAAAGCCCGGCTGGATGAGAAGAGTAGACTGGTGGAGAAGAAAACGGCGGCGGCGTTATCAGCAACACACGAGCTGGCCGAGCTCAGAGACCACTCCGAGATCAAGGACAGGAAGATCAACGTGCTGCAACGGAAGGTAAATAGGACCTTAAAATGTTGGAGTTGGTATTAGAAGATTTAGAAGGTATTTATTTGAAAAAGGATCCAATTAGGAGTAAAGAGATAACTGACTTTATAAGTCACGGTATCCAATGCAAAAAATGTTTTGAGAATAATATGTAACATAATAGTAATGTGTAACAATGAAATCGCATTATTTATAATTTCGTGTTGAAGCTATCGCATTTATAAATTGAATCCTTTTTTCCAACCACCGTCAATTAATTGCAAATTGCTCGGTTCTGTTCTGTGGTGTACTGTTTTTTTAATAGTCTGCATATTTTTCTAGAGCTAGTCTAGGCTATAAATATTGTAGATTAAACAAACTGAGCTGGCTAGTATTTTATACACGTTAAGACTGAAATTCTTGTTTACGTTCCGTGTGTGTTTATTTATTTTTGGTTTTCATTTGTTTTTTAACTTTATATTTTGTGTTACTGTTTAGGATACGGTCAAATACGATCTGATATTATACAGTTCCATGCAACGTGTATGTAGCTCTGTTCACTGAATTAATCAATGTCGTTGCAAATAGATTAAAAAATCAAGTGCTCAAACACTCTACATACAAAATGGTTTCAGCGAAACAACCAATATTCTATGAAACAGTAAACTGATTTCAAAATATGCATTCGTTGATCGTCCAGTCGATTGCACTGATCCAACACGATATGAGAACATTAACATCAAAGGGGTACAAATTATAGCAATCGGCTCTGAGTTCAACCAATTTGTGTCCATTTCGATTCTCCAATAATTCCAATAGAAACACTACTGAATTATTAATGTAATAGGAACTAACAATAGTAGCAATTACGTGGTAATAGAAATTACTATTCCCAGAGGACATTGGAACAGTTTGTCGGAACATTTCCTAATCGTTAGTAAAATAGTTAGCAACGAGTTTCTATTACAAATGATTTGAATATTTTAAACTGTTCGCTTATCTGGATGACATAGTTATATTATTCAAATGTCATGTCTCGATTTGTTTTCTTACCATTCCATGTGTATGTACTATAAAATAAAGTTCTTGTAAGCTAAATTTAATTTCATTATCGCCAACACGAATACCTACAGAGTCAGCCGATACAGGCTTTAATCCAATTAATTACTGTTTCTCAAATACGTGACCCATTTAATTGTTAGTATTATAAGCAGTACCTGTATTTTGGGTAATCTTGCTAATTCCAAACACAGCTTCAACCAGTTCAAGTACTTTGATTACCTGTTTATTATTTGTATTGTGTTTTGTTTTCGAACTTCGAAGTGACAAGCAGCTTTTCTTTTGTTTTCAATGTTACGTAGTACGCTAATTTTATCGTATTGAGTTTATTTTTGTGGCAATTATGTTAAGCTAGTGTATTTTTGTGTTTTGTTCGTCTTTAATGTTCAAGGTATGTTTTTTTCTTATTTATTTATATTATTTTTTATTTATTTTTTCTGTACACATATAGTTAATTGCTACTAACAAGTACTACCACGAGTAGTAGTTTACACGTGAAAATGTTTTCAGATTGAAAATCTGGAAGATCTACTAAAAGAAAAAGACAACCAAGTTGATATGGCCAGAGCTAGACTCAATGCCATGCAAGCCCACCACTGTTCTTCTGAAGGTGCACTCTCATCTCTCGAAGAAGTGATAGGAGACAAAGAAAAACAAATACAACAACTAAGAGAACAGAGAGACCGAGCTGAACACGAGAAGAACGAAGAACGAGAACTGCATGAAAGAGAAATAGCAGAATATAAAATGAAACTGCACGCACTTGAAAGTGAAGTTGAAAAACTTGGTGCCAGGCTTGAACGAGCTCAAGCTGAAAAAGATCGTCTCGAAGCGAAGTTAGAAAGCTCACAGTCTGAACTAGGCAAGTCTAAAGCAGAACTAGATAAAGCAGCCAGCGAGGTTGGCAGGTCTGGCGCTGATTGGGAGGCAGCAAAACAACGCTTGGCTAGACTTGAACTCGAAAACGAAAGACTCAAACACGAACTAGAGCGGTCCCAAACAACATTCGGCAGAAGTACTTTAACAACTTCGCAGGAATTGGACAGAGTGCAGGAAAAGGCAGATAAGAATGCTGCAGAGTTGAGACGAACTCTTGCTGAGCTTAGAGTGACTCAAGCCGATGCTGAAAGAGCTAGGGCTGAAGCTGGCGGGTTGCAGGACAAACTAGAAAAGTCCCAAGGCGAAGTGTATCGTCTTAAAGCCAAGCTTGAAAATGCACAAACTGAACAGGATAGCCTGAAGGAGGAATATGATCGGTAAGTGTACCATTACAGCTTTAACTTTAATAATTATAATTATTGTTTTAACAAGGAAAATACTAATTAAAGAATCCTTATGGCGGTTTTCCTCACTTCTCAAAGTTCTACTTCAAGTGGAAAATTTCTAAACTTTATTGATGATGTTCTTTCAATATCTGAGTTTATGAACAAAACTTGAAGTGTTTGTTTAGATACGAATTGAGAGTTTGCAAGTACGAGAATATTTTTAATCCTCTTGTTGCGATATTTTTTACGTGCCCTTGGGCAGTCAGCCTTGCTATCTTCTTCTTTTCGTGTGGTTAGTGACTAAACTGGTGTCAGAGTTTTTAAGCTGCCCATAGTCCTCTGACTTAGCTTCACATGCTGTTGAGAAATATCTCTCAGACATGCTGGTTTCCTCTCGATGTTTTCCTCCACCGATTTTAAGCAAGTGATAATTATACAATACGCACATGAATCCGTAAAATCAGAAGTGCGTGCCTTGGGTTCGAACTCGAGACCTTTGACTTGGCAGTCCGAAGGTCACACCACTAGGCTATCACTGCTATAAACACTATGGACTGGCTAATTTCATGTTGGGTTTGTGCTGATAAAAGAGAACACTTTCGATAAGCCCTGTAGGTCTTACTACAAAAATCGACATTCAATAAAAAAAAAGTCGAATCCGACATGTCCTAGAACCAAAAAACTGAAGACATTAGACATCCACCAACTCGCACTGGGCCTGCGCGGTGTGATAATTATAGCCAACTCACACACAAAAGAGACCTGTATTCCAGCAGCAACGTTATAGGCTAATATGCTTATTGGTTGTTTCGTCCAATAGGGTGCAATCATCAGTAAGCCGGCTCCACTCCGAACGAGACAAGGCCGTGGCTGAACTGGATAAGGCCAGAGAAGAACTAGAACGGACTCAAGCCACGCTGGGCAAGGCACAACTCCAACAGGACAAGCTACAAGCTTCGCTAGATGCCGCTCATTCGGAGATCGACAAGCTTCAAGAGAAATTGGATAAGGCTGCTGTTGAAGTCAGGAAGGTAAGTCATTTTGATACAGATCTTTAATATTTTGGATAGAATGTCTTGGAGGTGGTAGAAGGGGTAGGAGTTGTGGCGGTCAAATAGGCAGTCGCTCCCTGTAAAATATTGGTAATTCACTGAATCGGGTTAGACTGAAAGCTGCTTTCAACTTCGGGTAAAAGTTAGGCAGATGATGATGATGTCACCTTTTCGTGATTTGTCGATAACGACCTCTAAATTATATTATCTGGTTTTATAACGCAAACTTAAACTCAAAGCATTTGTTTTAAATAAACCAATTACAGGCACTTTTGAGATGAGGCTAGTAGAAGTAATAAGAAATAGCATTCAAATTGCTACGTAAACCAAATATTAAAAAAAAAGAACATAAATAATACAACCACAGGCTTGCCTTAAGCAGTACTTAAGTTACACCGCTCTGGATACACTTTTTTAGACCGCTGCATTCCAAAGTGCACTTTTTATTTACCCTGCACACTTTATACAGCATTTTTCCTTTGAAAACTGATTAAGTCATAACAATTTTCCAACATAAGAATTTGTAATTTGACCCTATTAAATCCTGAAGCAGAAATGGGTTAAGTGCTGCATATTAAGTTACAGTTACAGTTTTATTACCAATAGTTTGTTTACGACGCTTTAATCGCAGTTAGTCGTAAAATACTATTTATGCTCATCTAAATGTGCGTAAGTTGTATAAATTACTTTTACATTGAGTAATAATAGATCTTCATAATAATGACGGCATATGGCATAATAGCATGAGCCTCGACCAGCATCTGAAGAGAATCATTAGGCAGTTGGATCAAAGCGGGATTGTCCGAAAGGGTTACCGCTATCCCGGAACATAAAGGGCTAAGGAAGGAACATGGGTGGGTTTTAGTCAGTAAGAGACTGACATTCCCTTCCGCTCCACCCAGAGCGGAAAGAAAAGGTAAGGCTAGAAAGGGGTACTCTTGGACACGGCGCGTATAGTTAGGAGATTCCTCTCTCAGGAGCCCTGACCACCGGTAGCTTGGACCATGGTTCCGATACCGGTGGGATACTACTACTATTTTTATACATTTTTAAATACTTTTATTAAATATTTAAATATGTCATAGAGAAGAACGGGCAAGCCATGGGGTTTAATTTGTCGTATGCCGTAATTACAGACACAATTAATAAGCTATTGTGTCTCGCGTAGTTCTGCGTTCCGGCAGTCATTAGGTTAAATCTAAATATTAGTAGTAGATCTCGGTCCAGCAAGCTTTTTATGTTTGAAACTAATACATTTTGTTCTACATCTTCAGCAACTGCAACAACGTATCGAAACCGAACAAAATTTTCTCGCACAAATTAAGGAATCGGCTTGCCGAATTCCTATGTGTTTTCTGAAGCATTGCCAAAAGTAATAAAACACGAAGTTGTTAATTTTCAACGGTAACAAACAGCATTCAGAAATTTCTATTTTTTATACAACACTAGCAGTCGCGAGCGGCTTCGCCCGCGTGTATGTAGGAAATTATCCCACAGGAACTGTACAAGTTTCCGGGATAAAAAATAGCAGACTATAATCTATCTTTGTGCCAAGTTTCATCCAGATCCGTTAAGTAGTTATTGAGTGTAATCGTTACAAACATACATACAAATCTTTCCTCTTTATAATATAATTATTAGTATAGCTTGCATAAACGTTGTGTACCTGTCAGGTCCCACAGCAATTCATATTTTACGGGAAAACCTTGCAAGAAATTATATGAAGTAAATCCGCATGTCGTAAATTATGTTCGGAGTACATTGCGTTGAGAGCCACCGTAATGTCTGGTTGAACTATAAACGGTGTGCGTTTGTATATGGTGGTAACTTGTTAACTAATCATCTGCGTAGCCTTTTCCCAACTATGTTGGGGTCGGCTTCCAGTCTAGCCGGAGGCAGCTGAATACCAGTATTTTACATGGAACGACTGCCTATCTGACCTCCACAACCCAGTAACTGGGCAATACGATACCCCTTGGTAAGACTGGCTGTCAGATTTTTGGGCTTCTGACGACCAGTAACGACTGTCAAAGATGCACAAATGACAGCCGGGACCAACGGCTTAACGTGCTTTCCGAGGCACGGAGGAGTCTTGGTATGTAAAGATGGTCACCCATCCACGGCCAACCCCGGCAAGCGTAACTTAACCTGGTGGATCGACCTGTGCGGCTGTTAGTCTTAGCCAGTTCGTACTTTTGCCCCGCACATAAACTGGTCTACAGGGTGAAATTGAATTCAAGGGCATTATTTTATTATTTATTGCTCGCATTAACTCGTCAAAAAGTATGGTACCTACAGCAATTTTTTTTTCGCTATTTCTGATATGTTCCTATGGTGAAAGTTGTTTATTTATTTATTTAAAAGTACATGCACAACATTACAGGACAACTCCCAAGGCGTTGTACAGTATAAAATAGAGAAAAAAAAATACATTTCACAAACATCTTGTTTGAATATAAAAATATTAAAAAAGAGAATAAAAACAAAACGTAAACAAAGCTGAATAAAATTAACAAAATACAAACAAGAAAGTGATAAATTTATCTTTCGTCCATCTTCTCACAGAACCTTAAATATTCACGACATACATCTATCCATCTTCCGGCAAACAAATCACACTCCGGTGTTGATGTCAGGAGAGCATTAAGCATGGTAAGCGCTGAGTTGTTGTTTAGGCACAACAGGAACAAAAAGTCTTACTAACTGTTCCACCAGTTCCTGGCAGTCGGACTCACCCCGCATCATGCGGCGTTCATAACGATGAGTACTATGACCCCTTTAAATAACCCTATGAATTTAATTTCACCTGTATAAATGATAATGCTACATCCCCAGGTATTTTAAGATTGTCCCTAAAATCTCCTCTCTCATTGCCAGTGTCAAGTGGATCGTGAGAAGCAAGCGTACGACTTCGAGTCCTTGCAGTCGCAGCTCGACAAAGCTCTGGGCATGTCGGCCAGGTTCGGGAAGGAAAGAGACACCGCTCAGCTGGAGGCTGACAGGTTCCACGACAAGTATGAGAAGTCTCAGGTAAGATTTCATGAAGATATGTATATTTTTTTATGTTTATTTTCACACAGAGATGGGGTTTATTTTATATGTAAACTCAAAAACAATAATAAAAAATCTCAAAAAAAAAACAAAACACAGTCGATCAATCAATCTCAAAATCTCATAATAATTTTAAACTCATTAACGTGCATATTTACTGGGTCTACAATAGTTGTTTCATCGACGTAAATAAAAACCTTGTTGTAAAGACATTCTCGCACTTATAGCTCGCGTAAAAATATAAAATGAAGAAGAAAAATATGATGAAACTATTGGACATATTTTTTTAAATACATTAGCTTTAAAAAATATAAATTTTATATTGGTTTTTGACACAATCTCACTCAACTCTCTACCTATTACGGTTCCCGAACCGCCGTCATCGTGTATCTCATGCGATACAGCCCGCTGACAGGCCGGGTGACAGACGGAGGAACGAACAGCATAGGCCTAGTAATAGGGCTCTGTGTGTCATCCTACGGATATGGGTACCTAAAAACGACAGTCCCACACGAACCCATTCCAAGATAAATCCAGAACAACATTTCAAAAGTTCATCATAAAAATAACGAAACCCGAAACCGTGCTCCCTGGCTGGAGGCTGTCGAACCTAAACACGGCCACGTAAACGGATACACCTGAATACTTAATGGAGCCAGTTGGAAATTTAAAGGCTAAACGTAGCCGAGACTCCCGTGTCTATTATAAAATTCAACATTGAGTATATTCGAGGAAACTAAATATGGAAACTGTTCAATAATTTAGAATCGCGATATTCTGGGTAATTCATTGATCCAGGTTTCCAATATAAGCAGCTCCATTCATGAATTTGTGGTACAGCTACATGTTAGTAGCTAATACCTCCGACATTGAACTTTTTTTTAAGTATGGAATTTCATCCAATGACTCCTCCCGCTCTGGGTGGGGCGAAAGGGAGTGTCAGACTCTTACTGACTAAAACCCGTCCATGTACCGTCTTTGGCCTATTGTGTTCCGGGGCAGCAGTAACCCTTTCGGACAATGCCGCTGGTTTTACATAATCTGAGTGGGCGAAATAATCATTTACTATATTTCGAAGTTAGAAAAAGTTCTAGAAAATTTGATCCCTTTCGGCATAAATGCCAAAGAATTTCTCCATATAAATAGTTTCGTTGGCTTTTGATATTGTAACGAGAATGTTATGAATAGTTTCTTTAGAAGCCAACTTATAATTTACTAACTTCAGCCCACGGATTCGCCCTTGTTGGCGACGGAGATTGCATGTTATTATACATATAAATCTTCCTCTTGAATCATTCTATCAATTTAAAAAAACTGCATCAAAATCCGTTGTGTAGTTTTAAAGATCTAAGCATACATACAGACATTAGGAAGCGGGAAGCGACTTTGCTTTATACTATATAGTGACTAGCTTTTGCCCATAGCTTTGCCCGCGTGAATGACGAAAATTATCGCACCGAAACAAACTATCGTGATTAAAAGTACTCTATGTATTAATCCAGGTTAAAAGCTCTCTGTGTATCAAATTTCAACCAAATCCGTTCAGCCATTTTTGAGCCAATCTGGAACATACATTTAGACGAACGTACAAAAAAATCTAAAAAGTATTTTTCGACGTCAGACTGGTTCCCTCACCTCGTAGGAATTATTTTTGTCAAAAATATTCAATGTATGTACAAAAACAAAATACTAAAATAGTAACTGAAACTATAGACAAATAAGACAATTTCCTTCGTCAAAATTAGTTTACTCAAAACGAGTTTCAAGCATTGACTCTGGATAGAAATCCATGGAGCTTTAGTTTCACGGCTGACAGAAACGATATGCAAATTGGACGGAAACGATACAACAGTCAAACAGACATGTTTATCTGTGCATTTTACGGCGCCGTTAACTGGCCAATTAGTTTTATGATCGAGAACCATTGCTCGTTTGTAATTCTCCGAACTGTGCCGTGTGAGAAGAAGTACAGACTTTATTAGAAATCTACATTTATGTATATACATACTATACAAATAAGCCACAACGAGTTTTTGGACGTATAGGCCGTCTCATTCTCCTCCTCTTATTATTTAAATAATTATAATTGGTGGTGGAGCCCTCCGGATTTATTTATTCTGGATGATTTATCTTTGGTGTATCCATCACTTTATAATATACATGCTTTTGTTACTTGTTGTACGTAAGTACTTACGTGATCGGGAGAGCAAATAATTATTAAATCATAATTGTAGTAGGTACAATACCAGCATGGTTTTTTAAATTATAGACCAAAGAGGCAATATGTGCAATTTCCGAAAAGATTTCATACTATAAAATAACCTAAGTAATATAAATAAATAAATTGTAGCAGTGATTGTACGCTCGGACATTTCAGTAAAGTTACTAAAGGAAAAACGAGACGAAGTATTTCTATGAGTGTTTTTTTTACGAAAACTTTTTCACTAAAAAAACAAATGCGGACGACGAACTCACTGCATTTTATTCCTAGAGCACACAGTACGATGACACAGAAGATATCGAAACAAATTATTCACAGTGCTTCGATCTCTCTACGGTTGTTCACCACGAACTGTAATATCCCAATATAAATCATGACTGGAAAGAGAACCACTTGAATGGCGCCCGTCCGTCTAGACTTCGCCTTATGTAACATCTTACGACAAAATGGCAGTATTATTAGTTCTGGCTACATTGATCTGAGAATGATATGGGACGCAATAATCTTCTGGTTTTATGGTGTCTTGCTTGCATTGGGAGGTCGTAAATGCATGGTTAGTACCCAATGTTCTAATGATATACCTACATCTCTCATGGAAGATATGTTGCCATTTACATCGTGTTTTTTTATGAACCATAGTCTAGTATAGCCTTTCCCAAAGTGGGCGAAAGAGGGCAGTAAGAGAAAAAAAAATGGGGCTTTGTAGTTGTAGAGGCTTAGGGGGTGATTTGTCAGAAGACACGGTAGAGCACACGGTGCAAACCTGCCCCGCTTGGGCGGAGCACCGCCGTGTCCTCGTAGAGGCGATCGGCGGCGGCGACCTCTCGCGCCCGGCCCTGGTGCAAGCCATGGTCCGGATCGAGAGGGAGTGGGAGGCAGTCACCTCCTTCTGCGAAAAAGTCATGCTCGCGAAGGACGTGGCGGGATGGGAGAGGGAAAGGTCCTCCCGTCCCAGCCGCCGCGGGAGACGCCCCGGGCGTCGGGAGCCACGTGACGACTCCCGGCCACCGTAGGCGCGGGCCTGCCACCCATTACTCACCGTCCGATCAGCACCAGGCCCGTGCCGGACGGCGCGTATATGTTCCACTCGCGCCTCAAAAAGATGTCAGCATATGAAGGGACCCCTCAGGGCCAAGCCTGCCGGGTAAGCGGGATTGTCCGAAAGGGTTACCGCTACCCCGGAACATAAAGGGCTACGGAAGGAACATGGATGAGTTTTAGTCAGTAAGAGTCTGACACTCCCTTCCGCTCCACCCAGAGTGGGAGCAATCATTGGATGATTTCCCAGCCTTAAAAAAAAAAGGGCGCGATTTGTAATTTCATCTAGATAGTGGTTTTTAATGAGTGAAAAAATGGGAGCGCTAAAAATAATTTATTTTCAAAGTGGGCAGAAGACGAAATCAGTTTGGGAACCCCTGGTCTAGTATGAAGAATATGATCTTATCTTATATGTATAAAAATGGATATGAGATTGATAAACTTCAATGTCGTTTGATGGATTACCATGCAAATAGGCAACTATTACGTTTTTATATGTTCCTCCTCTTCATAGCACTATTATCAGAGCAGTCGTAGGCTACTTATAATTTTTATTTTTCTTACTTCTTCGGGGGAAAACCCGTTGGCAAAAACTAATATGCTCTCAATGTGTCATATCAATCATAAAAACTCTGACACCAGGTTAGTCACCAATCACACGAAAAGAAGAAGATCAATCATAATGAATTGAAAGAGTGACTATTACATAAAATTTGACAAATCAATCAAGCTGTCCTGAAATAACAATACCTAGACAACTACAAAATATGTCCTTTGCCTACAGACGAAGATAAGCGGGATTGTCCGAAAGGGTTACCGCTACCCCGGTAAAGGAAGGGCTAAGGAAGGAACATGGATGGGTTTTAGTCAGTAGGAGTCTGACACTCCCTTCCACTCCACCCAGAGCGGGAGGAGTCATTTTTGATGACCCACCCTCAAAAAAAAATACGTCTACAGACAAAGCATAGTAGATATGTGGTATTTTAAGTAGATAGGAATGCCAATTTTGAGACAGTCACGTCCACAAAGATAGGACGACGGGATGTAATAATAAATTACGTGCCACACAAGCTTAAGTACAGGAAAACAGAAATATAAACGTGTATGAATGAATAAATCCATATTTTCAAAGAGACGATGAAAATAGCTGAGAGCTTGCATACTTTATTAACTTGCATTAAAATGATAATCCCACGCTCCGGGAAGAGCTACAACATTTTAACGTGACGTCACTGAAATGCTAGGGTTGTCACACAAAATAACTTGCAGTAATGGAATCCCTTTTATTCGCTCAACGGTATTCCGAAATCCGAACATAGTTTCATTTCAAATTAAAATTGATATCGTAAAAGGTTGGTTATTAAAATTCTATGTTCATTATTAAAATTCCATGTTCATTTTACGTACGAAACTGCTGGTCTGTTAGTAATACCTTATTCACAGAATGCTATTGTGTTACTGTTGTGTTGTCTTGTATAAAATATTTATATAGTGGTGAAGGCAAAAATAGTAGATCACTGACCCAAATTCTCGTTGGATCGGTAGTATCAGCCGTATTCGATCGGTTATCGCCCGAATTGGATTGGAATCAGCTTTCCACTTACCCTCAGCGTGCTATCGATCTCGCTGTACATTTTCTGATCAATTTTAAAGAATTGCTTCGTTGCTATATTGTATTTTGATCGGACAAACTGATAGCATGATAGGTTTTATGTTGTTTATTGTTCGTTCGTTCAACTCTTGTCGTTTTAAAGTTTTAGTTTATTTTTGATCTAATGCGATGTCTCGCAAAATGTTTATAGTTTTTTTTTTCAACTATTAACCCATTAGATGTTTGCTTATGGTAGCCGTTTGCTTATATGAGCTCAACGATTGATATGGTTATTTTTATTGTCGTTTCGGGGGAATTTTCCTTATGAACTTATGGGGTTCATACAACATTTGAGGGGTTAAGTCATAAGGTTGACTTCTACATTTATATTATGAAGCAAATAGGCTTTTCATGTTTGTTGGTGTAACCGTTTTGTTCTTCTAAACTTCTTAATGGACTTTGATGCGTTTTTCACAATCATTTTGAGAATCTATTCTAGGTTTCTGTGATACATTCTTATTAAACGGGTATTTAATAATCTCGTCTCTCGTCGAAAAAAAAAAACATGTGATCCACTAACCCGCATTCGGCCCGCGTGGTGGATGTTCAAGGCTGGTTTCCTTTCAAGATTCAAGCCGAACTCAAAAATGCAAATAAATATAAAACATATCAATTTAAAAACCAAACCATCTTAAAACTCGCCTAGAAAAATAAAAAACGGTCTTACAGACGCAATAAACTAGTCGCGATTGTATCAAGTTCTGCTACGATAAACAAGCGACAACCAATACCAAAGGTTTTATTCAGTATTTGGCAAGCTGGGCCATGTTTATTGGTATTAAAACTAGCCGACTATTCCTTCATAACGTCTTGACATGTAACTTCAGTGGAATACTGCCAAAGAACGCTTAGGCCTACGTGGGGTGACTCGGTAACTCTAAACAAAGTTCTCAATACGTTGAGCTATCGGTATTTCATTTACTATGAAATGTTTGGTATGTTGTCGTGTCACGGCAGCGTGTCCAATTAATATAATTACTAGTGCTGGAATGCCAAAGGTGGCATTTAATTTTCAGCTTATTGATTCCCGTAATTTGTTTTTGACTACTACACTGTATGGTCAGTCATGAGTAAAGTATTCATTAGTTTAATTATCCTTATTAGTTAACGAGTTTAACTGATGCTAATAATTTACAAGCTTCTGAAATTGCATGTTATTATACATATAAACCTTCCTCTTCAATCAATCTATCTATTAAAAAAACTGCATTAAAATCCGTTGTGTAGTTTTAAAGATCTAAGCATACATACAGACATTAGGACAGACGTGGGAAGCGACTTTGGTTTATATTGTGTAGTGATTATCGAAATGATTGATATTGCTATTCCCTTAAAGATGAGAAGTGTCATCCGACAGAAACTTACCTACATTCAAAACAATTACAGTACAAAACAACTAGTTTACAGCTACGTAATTTATTTCCAGTCTTCGAACAATCAGAATTTCTGACAAACGGTCGTAGATTATTCGAAATCCTCCAATAACTAGCTGTTAAAGATTAAATTATAGACAGGCTGGCTGAAATATTAAAAGATAATTCTGTTCTATTTACACTAATTTTGACTGAAAGCGCACAAGCAAAAAATTAAACAGACTCCGAACCCAGGTTGGCCGAAGCAAGGCAAACCTGCTCAGATGGGGATTCATAGACCACTCCGCCTTGGAGTGCATGCTCGATGGGACACTTAATCTCGTGTCCTGCGTGTCCTGCCGTATGCACGTTACAGGAACTGATGGACGCTAGTAATGGCGCTAAACACGTAGCCGAATTCTGGACCGAGTACATTTAGATTGCCATCGACATGCTAAAAAGAATCAAAAAAATAAAATGACTACCATAACGAAATCTAAAATTACAAATTCCTTTCCAGGCACTGGTAACACGAATCCAAAAAGAACGAGATGCAGCACTTGCTGAGGCTGCCAGCTGCCGTGAACGTGCCGAAGCGGCGGCTGCAGCAGCCAACAGAGCAGCGAGGGACCGCGACAGTGCTACCACTGAGCTGGACGTGCTAAGAGAGCGGTGGGAGAAGGCGCATCAACAGCACCAGAAACTCACGGTGAGGAGGATCGGTTGAACAGAGAAGTAGACAGGTCTAAAACTGGGTAGGCTCGTGTGTTGGCCCAGTAATTATAAGCACATTAACCGTTGAAGCTACAGCAAAACTTTTTTAGGAGACGGTTCTTAATTTTTGAATAATAGCTAAATGTATTTACAGATTAAAACTAGTGCAGTTATCTATATGTATACATTAATATAAAAACGTAAAATTTGATTATTTATATTTATGATTCATGAATGGAATTGAGCTTAACTTTATACTGAGGTCGTAATAAGTTTGGCTAGTTAGTTGAGAATAGTGAATCTTTTATAAACTATTGAAATATATCTACTCCGCAGACTTTAAATAAAAATTGAGCTTTTTTAGCGCTAAATGTCAATTCTTCAAGTAGGTTCTGTTCTCTCTCAAGGTAGTATCTATTATACTCGTATAATTAACATTGCAACAAATACTTAACATATTGTTATCGTTTGCTTTCAGATGGAACGAGACGATGCCCTAACAGAGCTTGAAATATTGAAAGAAAAGCTAGACAAAGCCCTCTACTCCACACAAAAAACAATTGAAGAAAAGGAGACTGCGCACAAAGAATACGAAAAAATGCTTGAGAAGTATGACAGGTAGATTTGGCTATACGTGTCGTCTTGTGTTGGTGACGAAGTGTGTCTGATTATATAAAATCGATTCTTATTTACACTCTACGAGTAACGTTTTTCCTTTCTTCCAGGTCCCAAAATGAAATCTACCGACTTCAGAACAAGATAGATATCCTAGAGGCAGATAAAGATCGCATTGAAATGGAATTTGAAAAGCATGCGCACATTGCGACAAAATCAAAAGACGAGCAACGCAAACTGCAAGACGAATACGCTAGATTACAAGAAATGTACGATAGGGCATCTCTCCAACTTAACAGGACTAAAGAACAGGAAGAAAAAGCAAAGGAAGACATGGATAGGTTAAGTGTTGACATCGAAATGGTGCGAGACCGTTACGAAAAGAGCCAAATCGAACTTAGAAGGTATCAAGCCGAAAAAGAGAAATTTGTCGCAGATAACGAGCGTCTACAGTTTGAATATGACAGGGCAATGACGCAGTGCGCTAAGGCGCAGGCTTCCAACGAAAAAACCCAAGAAGAGATGGCAAGAGTGCAAGTAGAACTAGAGAAAATGTATGACAAGCACGACAAGGTAGCGGCTGAATTGCGGAGAGTGCAAGCTGAACTGGATAAGGTGAAGCAAGACGCAAGCGGGGCAAGAGAAGAAGCTGAACGATACGCCGCACGATACGGGAAGTACCACGACACGAAGGAAGAACATGAGAGGACTAAGTTGGAGGTGGAACGACTGCGCGCTCGGTTAGAGAAGACCACAATAGACCTGGAGCGAGCGCGCAAGGCAGAAGAAGAAGCGGCCCGTCTACGTTCGGAGCTTGAACGCATCGAAGCAGTCCGAGGTAAATACCAATTCGAACAGGACAAGTGGACTAACGAACTGAACAGAGTGCAAGCGGAACTCGACAAACAACACGAGCGGTACGAGGCAGCTCAAGCCGACATACAACGCTTACAAGCCGAGAAGGAGCAGGCAGAGACTAAACTACACGAGATGAACATACAACTGGAACTATCCAAGAGCGAAGTCACCAAACTCAGCGCCACGTTAGAAAAACAACGAGCAGACCTAGAACGCGCTCATATTGAGTGCGAGAAATTCAGAGACCGATGCGAGAAACTGAAATTGCGATCAGAACAGCTGGATAAGGACAATGAGCGACTTAAAGGAGAGCTGCAACAGATTGAAAGAATGAAACTACAAGCGGTCGCCGGAGACAAAGCGAGGACCGAAGACAGGCTTGAAATCGAGCGTCTTCGTGATAAGCTTGAGAAAGCAATTCAAGCGAGAGATTCCACTGAAATGGAGGCCGGCCGCTTAGCGAAGGAACTGGAGAAGTCACAAATGCATCTCTCGAAATACCAGGAGACAAATGAGACGACGCGGGTTGAATATGAAAGGATGACGAATGAACTTGGTCGAATGCACGAGCGCCTTGAACGAACCATCCTTGAGATGAGACATGTTGAACAGGAGAGAGATGCGTTGTTACAAGAGATACATAACATGAGATTTAACGTGGACCAGCAACAAAGAAATATAGACCACCGCACGCAGGAGACTTTAGCGAAGCTGCAGCAAGAACTCGCTCAGTCCGTACGCGATAGGGAAAAGATGGCGTCGATACTAGAACAGAGAGACAAACAAGCAGATGCTATAGAAAAGCAGATCGTCAAGTTAGAAGCCGACACAAAACAGCTGACAATCGAGCGGGACCAGCTGGTTGCACAGTTAGAAAAGTCTCAAGATATGCTCGTGAACTTCCAACGAGAACTAAACGCTTCGGAAGCCGAATTACAAAAGCAGCGCGAGGAAGTGCGCCGAGTCAAGGAAGAGCAACGAAAAATGGCGCAGGATACCGGCGGCGCTAAGAACGTCATCGAAAGCCGTGACCGCGAGATCGCAAAACTGCAACAACAAGTGCAATCCGTCACTAAAGAGAAGGAATCAATCAGACAAAGGGCAGAGAAAGCCGAAAAAGAGGCGCAAAAAGTTGGAGAGATTGACAAATGGCGCGCTGCTGTCGAACAAGAGAAATCGAAGGCGATTCAGGCAGAGAGAGCGCTGGCTGAATGTCAGCAGCGTATGCAGAACTTGGAGAAGCAGTTCCAAGCTGCCCAGCAGCAACTGCAGGCAGGATCGAGGGGTGGTGCAGAGGCGTTGGCTGCGGCGCAAGCTGAGGCCAGGTCGCATGCAGTGGAACGGGAACGATGCCAGGCGCAACTCGAGATGCTCGTCCAAGAATTGGAGAAGAGCCAGGTCAGTTGGAGGATCGCCCGGCGACGTCGCTGGAACGGGTTCAATCGAGTTTTCCTTAAAATAAAATCAATACTAAAAAATCAGTACTTCATAACTAGACTTCCTTGTGCCAAAAAAAATGAGAGTTCAAAATGTACAGTTATCCCAACCAGCTATTACAACATAAATCTTTGGACAAAATTAAGGTTATAATTTTTATGATTCAACTTAAAGTCAAAGTATTTTATTTCCCATAAACCTTCATGGGCATTGACGAAGCGTCATTTCGTAAAAATAATAGAAAATAATTAACTTTTACACGTTTTTAAATGACATGTTAATAGATATGGGAGGACAGAAGCCCGAAAGGCTGACTACCAGTCTTACCAACGGGTATCGTATTACCCAGTTACTAACCGGGTGGTGGAAGTCAGATAGGCAGTCGCGTCATGTAAAATACTGGTATTCAGCTGCATCTGGTTAGACTGGTAGCCGACACCAACATTGTTGGGATCATGTATCCGAGGCCATCAAATTGTTTGAAAACCACAAATAACCGGCTGAAAAGTCACTTAAATAACACTTTCAAGGTCAAAATTAACACAAATACACAACAGAAAAAAAAGATGCCAAAGTTACTGCATCATTTGGGGGACATAAAAAATTATAAAGGCTGGTTGGGAAAATTGGATTCCACGGTGAAGTAATGTTTTTCGGCCGCGTCAACACAAACCCGATTGAACCACAGCAAGTGAACGTTGTCCGCTTCAATCATTGCACCGGTGTCGAGTAGATTGTTTTATTTGGATGTTCATATTTTTGTTTGATCATCGCCGGTCGCCATCTTGTTGTTGTATAGTGTAGCATGTCACCCACGGCCCGCTGGGCATCCTCCAACCCCTCATTGTTCGTATTTATTTTATTAGTTTCATCACCGCAGTGTACTCGAAGAAAATCATGGAATGTATTTGTGTTACGAGCAAATTGTTGCACCATACATTTTTCATAATGCACGGAATGCAACCCGTTCGATGGTGGCAATAAATGTCGGGTGCAAGAAAATTGCAATAAACGCTTCGTTGTAAAAAAAGAACTGTTAATTTTTATCTTTTTTCAGCCGATCGCTACTGTACTGTGTATATTTGCAAAGTTTTTTTATCATTGTTGGTTCATCTCAATAAATATATTTTGGGAGGAATTGTCGTAAATTATTGGCTGCGACTGAAATATATTTTGCAGAGTTATTTGTAAGATAAAGTTTCGCTTGTTGGATTGGATTTTGCGATTCATATATCTAGCTTTTTAAGCTTTATGTAAGAGTGTGCGAGGCTACTTTTGCTCGATAAAATGCTGTTTACCTTAACGGTATTATTTTCCGGGGACAGCTCGACCTTCGAGAGGCGACGAAGAAGCTTCAAGCTGCGGGCGCGCAAAACGCCAAAGCTGGGGAGGATACAGCCCATGCTAAGAAGCAACTGCAAGAGGAATTTAAAAAGTTAGACGACGCGAGGAGACAGTTCGAAGAACAACGGAGAACAGTAGAGAACAAGCGGAAAGACGTGGAAGAGAAGGAGAAGGCGCTGGCGGAGTTGGATCGACAGCTGAAGAAGAGAAAAGAGCAAATGGACCAAATGGAAGCTTCTTTGAGGAAGGTGAGGCAGAAATAAAATCAAATTATACTTAAACTATTCAATATTCTTCCTAAGACAGAGTATATCAGCTGTTTCTTTCATCTGTATCTTTCTCTCCAATATTTTACAGTGACATTTTAAGAGGGGTTCTAAATCATTTAGAACCAGATCCTATTTGATTCCTACTTAAAAATCTTAATTTACAATTAAGATTTTTAAGTTTCCATCATGATTTGGCTTTTTGTCATGATCTACTTGCTTCCAGTTATAATAGTTATAAAATATCGACGATTGATAGATATAACTAAAAATCTATAGAGTTTATAATAAAAAAGCAATGTAGCACTCGCAAATTCATCTGATTTTATAATCCTGATTTAATAGTCATTGGCAAAATGGTTGACATCGGTTATATTGCCATATATAAAAAATAGAATAGAATAGTATATGGTCATCCGCACATCTATGGTAACAGTTTTGAAGCACCGTAATTTCATAGCACTAAGATTGGTATTCGTTGTTCAAACGGCATTTCAATACACATCATCATTCAAACAACTATTATATATTATATATCAACCCAGGCCGGTGGCAGCACAGCAGCGGTATCTGACCTGAACCGCAAGCTCTCGGACTCGCAGAAGGACGCGGACACACTGAAGCAGCAACTGACGAAGACTAAGGAGGAGTCGGCGCGGCTGACGGCCGAGACTGAACGACTGCTGCAATTGGTGCAAATGTCGCAGGAAGAACAGTCGCAAAAGGAGAAGCAGATCATCGACCTGCAACAGTGAGTACTCATTCACATCGTAGAATAACGTATCATCATCATTCAAAGTCGACAGCAGTGATTGCCTAGTGGTGTGACCGTCGGACTGCCAAATCACAGGTCTCGAGTTCGAAGGCAAGGCACGCCTTTTTTTACGGATTCATGTGCGTATTGTATAATTATCACTAGCTTAAAAATCGGTGAAGGAAAACATCGTGAGGAAACCCGCATGTCTGAGAGATATTTCTCAACGATATGTGAAGCTAAGTCTAAGCCTATAGGCAGCATAAAAACTCTGAAACCAGGTTAGTCACTAACCACACGAAAAGAAGAAGAAGATCATTCAAAGTTAAAGTCAAATCATTAATTTCAAATAGGCACAAGAAAGGCACTTTTGAACGTCAAAATGAACAAGAAATGGAATTGATTCTAGTCGCCCCTTCCAAAAGGTAGTTTCGTGTGGATAAGAATGGGTAAGAAATTCCACCGTTACTCTTTTAAAATGTTTTACAATGTTTTGTATACATGAATTATAACATTATATGTGAAGACGATGCACCCAAAATAAAAATACTACACCACAAAAGGTGAAAAGAAAAACACATATAGCAATGGCAGATAAACTTAATTATGTCATAAGTACATGGTGCTCATATAATTTACAAACATTCTAAAAGTTAATAATAATAAATCAATAAATGTGGGAGAAGTGTGTTAAAATAGTATAGTACAAATTATAAATTATTACGTAGTTTACTTAGCTACCAGTTTGATTTTGTCTCCTTTTTTTTTTTTTTTTTTTTAAGGCTGGGAAATCATCCAATGACTGCTCCCGCTCTGGGTGGAGCGGAAGGGAGTGTCAGACTCTTACTGACTAAAACCCATCCATGTTCCTTCCGTAGCCCTTTATGTTCCGGGGCAGCGGTAACCCTTTCGGACAATCCCGCTTACCCGGCAGGCTTGGCCCTGAGGGGCCCCTTCATATGCTGACATCTCTTTGAGGCGCGCGTGGAACATATACGCGCCGTACGGCACGGGTCTGGTGCTGATCGGACGGTGAGTCACCCATTACTCACCGTCCGCAGGCCCGCGCCTACGGTGGCCGGGAGTCGTCACGTGGCTCCCGACGCCCGGGGCGTCTCCTGCGGTGGCTGGGACGGGAGGACCTTTCTCTCTCCCATCCCGCCACCTCCTTAGCGAGCATAACTTTTTCGCAGAAGGAGGTGACTGCCTCCCACTCCCTCTCGCCCCGGACCATGGCTTGCACCAGGGCCGGGCGCGAGAGGTCGCCGCCGCCGATCGCCTCTACGAGGACACGGCGGTGCTCCGCCCATGCGGGGCAGGTTTGCACCGTGTGCTCTACCGTGTCCTCTGGGCGATCCTCGCAGTGGTGACACCCGGGCGTTTCCTCCCGCCTGATGATGTGCAGGAACCTCCCGAAACATCCATGTCCGGTGAGGACCTGCGTCAGGCGGTAGGTGAGGGCGCCGTGACGCCTCTCTAGCCACTCCTCAAAGAGGGGCCTTACCGCCACTATCGTGGCGTGCCCTGCGCTGGGACGGGGAACGGACTGGGAAACGGAGTTTCCCCCCGGCTTAGTACCTCCGCGCGCCACTCGAACAGGCGCGCGAGGACTATCGCCTCCAGATCCCACGGCGGCAGTCCGGCAAGGAGGCTTGCCGCCTCGCCCGAGATCGTGCGGTACCCCCGGATAAGCCGAATGGCTACCACCTTTTGGGGCGCGTTCAGATAGTGGGCGGCTCGCCGCCGCAATGAACGCGCCCACACCGGGGCCCCGTAAAGGGCCATGGACCGCACGACTCCCGCGTAAAGCCTCCGGCAGGAGGCGTTTGGCCCCCTCAAATTGGGCAAGAGCCGCTTGAAGGCGGCCCCAGTCCGTTCCAGCTTGGGGGCCAAACGTCGGAAGTGCTCCACGAAATTCCATCGGCTGTCGAGGACCAGACCCAGGTATTTCATCGTGGTCTCGACGCCGATGTGAACCCCTCCTACCGTAAGTTGGGATCCCGATGGTGGCCTATTCCGAGGCCCATGAAAGGACATGGCCTCGGATTTGTGCAATGCCACCTCGAGACCCAACTGCCGGATCCTCTCAACGACTGTCGCAACCCCGCGTGTCATCGCATCGGCCGCCGCCTGATGCGACCTCCCCTGCGCCAGGACCAGCGTGTCGTCAGCGTAGCAAACTATGCTGACGCCGTCAGGGTGATTTTGTCTCCTGCCCCTATGCTAATTTATTTGGGGTCGGCGCAACATGTCTTTTTTTCCATACTTCTCTATTAGTCGTCATCTCGGTAGTCTCTTCATTTCTAGCCATATCATCTTTCACACAATCCATCGTTTCTTTGGTAGCGTATATCCCTCTTAAAATTAAAAAAAATATTTTGCTGGGAGTAAGTCGTGCACAATATCGTGTGCATTTTGTTTCACAGATTACGGTCAAATTTCATGGCATTACTCTGCTTTTGAATTTCACTCAACTCATTGCGGAATCTCCGTAATAAATTACGCGCATACTATACCTTTTTTTTTTGAGGGTGGGAAATCATCAAAAGACCCTTCCCGCTCTGGGTGGAGCGGAAGGGAGTCTTAGACTCTTACTTACTAGAACCATCCATATTTTTTATTCCTTTCTTAGCCGTTTATGTTCTGGGTAGCGGTAACCCTTTCGGACAATCCTGCTTACTGCATACTATACCTTAGTGTTTTATTTCCTTAATAAGGCCAATGATATCCTATGATACCTTCTTTTGGTGCTACTTTTTGGTTCCGCCCCAATATTTGTCATATTTCAATTACATTGTCATATTTTATTGTTTGCAGGTCTATTAGAAATCTCCAAGCCAAACTGAAAAGTCAGCAGCAAGCACAAGCACAAAAAGAAGAGGTATATTTTGTTATTTATATTAAAATATACGTAACATGCATGAGAATTGAAAAAACTTAATACTTAAACAAAAGTTGAGAGCTGATTCTATCTGAAACAAGTAAGAGCAGCACATTGCCGGACGGCGGGGCAGAGTATTTTAAATGTAGCATTCTAATGTATGATTCTATACTTTGTTACCATTAAGGTAACAAAGTATAGAATCTGAATCCTTAGGGACTGACCACGGAGCATAAAAAAAAATCCCTCTGTCTGTGATATTGAAGAGTATGCTATAGAACACAGCAGGGATACGAAGGTATGCTCCGAATTCTGCCAGCATGGGCATGCCGCAGTGGGGGAGAGGCAGTGTAGTCCGCATGTCTTTGTGGGATGTTCTTCGGGATACCATCTTCGATGTCCGGTCTCGTCCCCCGCCGTCACCGGTGTGCATTGGCCTTTATATAGTAAATCGCATCGATAGTAAATTCTTTAATGGTGATAATTTGATTGCATAACTTGCTATTCTTAGAAATAATTACGTCTTAATGAATGCAAAAGTGACTAATGAAGAATTACTAAACTGCCATCCATATAGTATAGAAAATGAATTGAAGGTAGCCATTAAAGTTTTGATGGATTATGGAAACTACTTGATAACAATATTTTGAACTTCACCTATATAAAGAGTCAGTCAGAGGCCCATGGGCAGCGTAGAAACTCTGACATCAGGTTAGTCACTAACCACACGAAAAGAAGAATAAGAGTCAGTCTTAAGAAATCGTTATCAAGGCTGATGTTGAATGAAAATGCTATCAAAGTTGATATTCCCACCATTTTGATTTCCATAATACATTGGTAACTTCAACTGCTACAATATTATTAATGTTTACATTAGCATGTACTAACCGAACTAACATTTTCTGTTCCACGCAGGCCGGACCCGCTGGCTTCCTCAAAAGCTTTTTCTAAGTTAGTCCTTCGCACCAAGACTGTCGTTCATTTATTTGCTCTTTTCATTTAAACGTTTTTCTTTGACTGTCGTTCTAACATCGCCAGCGACGTACCTACATTCCACGTCTTTCGGTAACAATATCACACGTAAGCTTTACAAAACGCAATTTCGTATTAAGTAATGTTATCGATATTTATATTGAATATTTATAACAAAGTGTTCAGATAATAATATTGATCTCTTGTTGAACTCCAGACCGTACGAGTCTCCTCGCTCGTACATTGTAACTGCACACAATAACGATAATTATTAGTTTAGCGATAATTTAAGTGATGTTTAAAAACAAATAAATAATCGTGGTGTTCAGCGGGAATTATTTTTTAAGTAATAAAAAATACAATATTGTAAAACTGTTAAGTAAACATGTATCTAGATTGGTCGAGTAAGTTGTCCACTAGTCGATGTTACCCCGCTTTCAATCTTGTTATGCGAACTATCAATGAACTTTATATACTTACTTAAAACAAAATCTATGTTAACCTTTCTCGAGTTATTTTTGAGTTTATATTGTTGATGAGAATTTTGTTGTTGAAGTAAAACTTATTCGTTTTTATTGATTTTTCTTTTGTTTGTTATTTATTTTCATCTTTCGACCCCACACGGTAGGATCTGACGCGCGCGAGACAAAGCGAACTAGCAGCCATGAGAGAGCTCGAGAGAACTCTCTCACACAAAGACGTGCTCAAGGCAAAGTTGGAAGAGAGCAAGATGAAAGTAATAGATTTAGAAATAGAGTTGAACGAATCATCGCTTATATTATCAGAAGTGCTAAAGATGCCAGATGGGCCAGAAATGAATAATATTAAACGGAGTAAGAGCTTTTTCGAGTTGCAAAAGAGTGGTAAGGTAGTGGATAGGCTTGACAAATGTAGATTGAGCAGAAGTGACAATGACTTAGACACGATGCACTGTAGAGAGAAAAAGAGAGAACTGCCAAACATAAGTAAGTTGTCGAGAAAGATTTCTGAGTTGACAAAGGAAATGGCGATCAAGAACTCTAAGCTGATAGAACAGCAACGATGTATATCAATTCTAGAAGATGCATTAAGAGAAAACAACAATATAGCGGAGTTTGAACAACTGCTTGCAGTAGTACGAAGTAAAGATGAAAGAATCAATGAGTTGGAACAAAGTGTACATAAGAAATGCGTATCGAATCCAAATGAAGGCAAAGATAAAAGAATATTGGAGTTAGAGGAAGCTTTGAAGGAATCATTTTTGATAGCGGCAGAAAGAGAGAAAGTATTCTATGAAGAAGAACAGAGAAGAATTGAAACATTGCGCAAGGTAAGAATTCACTTAAATATAACTGAACTGACTGTTGTTGTGTAACTTGGGAATGGCCTATGCCCAGCAGTGGACTGTGATTGTTTTAACCAGTAATAAAAGACTCCTCATTGACTTTCCGATGAATAAGATAGTATAAAAATAATTGTTTGTTATTAATTTTAAATATAAAAATATTAAGAAATTTAATTGGTTGTGTTAAAGTCGGAGTGGAAATATGTTCAAAAGAAATAATATTATTACACTAATTCTCAAACAAAAAACTCTTTCAGATGGGCAAAATGGAACAACGCATACGTTCACTTCAGAACGCTTCAGCGATGAATTGCGAGACATGCTCCTCAGTGCTAAAGCGCTTGAAGCAGCTAGAAGACGCACTGCAACACTGTCAGAACAACAGGGACCACATATTGCGGCAACTATCACACCTCGTGTAAGAATATCATTTTTTTTTTAATGAATGGGCCATTCTTAGCCTCTTTCTGACCTAATGATGTAGCGATGGGTAAGGTCCTTGATGGAACGAGCTTTGAAGAAGATGATGCTGTTCACGCTTACTTTAAAGGATAAACCTACAAAATAAAAGTACGCATTCCAATAATCTTGAAGGAAAACCATTTTGCAGCTATGTGTTCCTTTTTAAAATAACTTTTAAGGGCAGGCCATGATCCGGGATAGAATATACGAATTAGATAGGAAATACGGGCTGGTGACTGCAACTCGATGTCAATGCGGCTAATTTGCGTACGGATAATAGTAGTATACTTGTAATCCTGATAGTTCCTATGGTACAATTTCTGACATCGTACCGGGCGAAATCGCGGCCCGAAGCTATGTTAACCTTTAGAACACCACAGCATAAACGCACGCGCGTGTCCTCCACGCCAAGCTACAAATTTATTTTTTCTTGTAATCATGAATTTCCCAATATTCATGGTATCTTTTAATTTGTTTCATGTCAGAGCTTCAATTTTTAAGAAATCTATGTGAACACTCAAAAGTTATGATTTAATTGTTTATTTCGTGTTATAGTATTCCGCATTGTCTCATATTTGTGTTGTTTGCGTAAGGTCATGCGCTTTGTTGTCACGTATATGTGACAATGGCGGTTAAATAAACACATTAGTAAAAACATTATACTATGAAACAAACTCTTACAAAAATCAGTCACGAAAAGTTCAATAAAATTTATTTCTAGCTTCGCGCACATGACCGACATACCAATACAAAAATAGAGGGAAAAACTAGCACAACTAAATATACTGAAAGATTTTCTTGTTTTTCAGCCAAGACGTACTGGAAGGTGCAATCAGCGAGAAAGATTCTCAGATAGCCGAGCTTGAAGTGAAGGGTGTGCTTGACGAGAGCGAGACCAACCGATGCGACACGCTGAAGGGAGAGCGGGACAGACTGCTCAATAGGCTTAAGACAGAGGTAAATTATATTCAGATAATATAAGCAATGAACTTTCTGCCTCGTTCTCTTGTTCTAATTTACCATTTCTGAAGTTACTAGAATGCTTTCGGACTCACAGGAGCATCCAAATCTTCTAGTCTTCATTTTACTTGTATATTCTTATTTAAACATACTGCTTTGACCACACAGTGACATTAAGTTTAATAACCATCCTTTATCGTACCACTTTTATTAAGGCGTCATTTATTCTGACATTATTCATCTTCTGTTTTATCGACACACTAAGTACGAAAATGGCGAGCGCCTTTGCTAGTCTGTCCAGGTGGTAGAGTTAACCACAAACCCACGGAAGTTGGGTGAACAACTTGACATTGTAAGTCTTTTATTCATATCGAAACAGTGTAGTCTTGGTCGGTAAACTCTCGTTTGTTGTTCAACTAGATCGTATTTGTTACGTTAACTAAACATACCCATACTAAACGACCTTGATTTTAACATCCAACCTCACAAAATTCATAAATACCCTCAATTCTTTCTAGAACGAACGCATCCTTCAATTGGAGCAGTACAGCGAACCGACCCAGCCAGTGGCCGAAGGTTCCCTCGCAGTAGACCTGACGCTTACTGACGAACTGCTGCAAGTCTGCGACGACAATGTAATTGTTTGGGTATAGTCTACACCTATAGAGAATGGTGATAACGCATGGAGTGAAGCCGGTATTTTGGTTACAGCTGTCATTTGGTTAGTATGGTCTGTGCTGGGTGCGATTTTGGTAGACTATGATGCTGTCTTATCCTATGAGGCGAATTGTTGTGAGCTCCCTTGGGAAGTGGGTTCGTCTTTGTCGAATTGATGGTCTGATAAAATATAGTATAAATATGAGATGAATTCCCATTCACGACGTGTCATGGGGCCAATTGGACTGTTTAAATGGATTTAGATGGTCAGGCAATTAGCATAGAAGGAAAGATCTTTTCTGAAGCAATCATAGTCTCCAAAGTTGACCTAGTTGAAAGAATGGATCAAACACATAATAATTCTTCCAATAATTTTATAACTTTATGAAAACTTTGAGATCGCAATTTACAAAAGCTTCGATTTCTGCATGGTTTTCGTCATTAAGCTTCCAAACTAATAGATGTAATCGACAAAAGGCTTAATAAACTTAAAGACTAATATAAAATGCGTCCACCATCTCAAATGGCGACCAGTAGCCATTTTGTTCATCATTTTATAAAAATCTTATGCTTGATTGACTTCACGAATTTCGCAGAGCCAAATTAACTAAACAACTTATTGGAATTTAAAATTGAGAATTTTAATTAAATAAAATTTTGCTCAATTTACTAAATGTGTGAAAGCGTGTTTGCGTGTGTGCTTAATGGATTATATAATTCATGTTGACGGCGTGCGAAGGAAAGTGTCGAAACTGATGGGATTCAGCTGAAAAAGATTGGGTGTGGTGGTCCACACTTTGGTTTAATAATACGACCAGTGTTGGAAGTAAGTGAGCTAGACGAGACAAATATGCAATTACTAGTGTGTTATGGTTATTATATAGAATGAAAACCTTAAAGAGTGTAGGTAAACTTTATGGTGAACTTAGAGCAGCTACAACTTGCCTAATATTCTTAGTCGTAAGTATGTCATCAATGTAGATAAGGATGAAGTAATACTCATATTAAATACTATAAGGTGTCTGTTTTCTAAAATTGGAGATGGGATGCATTTACGATCAGTAGCCGAAACAAGAGATACAACGCCTATTCCAATGAGAATATAGCCTAACCTTCAATTTTCGTGTCAACGTCTATCTGATAATAGTTCATTGGTAACTCCACCATGGTACTATTAGTTCTTTACCTCTATGGCGATGGGCCAAGAGATATCGAGGAATTCTCTAAGAACATACGGCTACTAAAACAACCCCAATGATAGCAATAGTCAACAGAGATTCGCTTTGAATAAATTCATTTTTCAGTACTATTTCGACGAAAGGACTTATTTCTTATCTGAAAGTAAATAATATACGACTATTACGACATTCTAGTTTGTATTACATTTACTGTTTTCTGTATCTGATTGAAACAGAAGAAACACCCGTTAACATTTTACTAATGACTACAGGAGGAGGACATCCCAGCGACAGTGCTCTAACGACAAACACAGCTAAGTCAAAACGTAAATCTGTTTGTGGCCTTAGCCATCATCACGCACTAGTCACCCATCACTGCTACCTTACCAACTCATCATCGCTTATCACTCCAGCATTCTGCCAAAAAAAACTAAAAAAAAAAAACGCCCGCTTGCAACAACTTCTGACTCTAAACCGACTTCTATACCAAAGATGTTAATTTTTCTGTAAATAAATTAAGTTTTTTTTTTATTTATTACTTTTTTGTTTTATTTTTTTTCTCTCGGTATTTAACCCTTTTCGTGTTCTAAATTAAAAGATTATATTTATATCTCATACGATTGATGGAACCAATGATTTATATTATCGTCTATAATACGGCACTTGTTGATGTATACCTACATTAGAGCAATAATTACCGATATTATAGTTGAACACTCGATGTCTATTTTTAACTTTAATACTAGTCAAATCTATCAATGTTCTAATGCTTTAACATGAAAAATATATTATATATTCGTTTTTAAACAACGTGTAGAAAAATGTATAGTGAGATGTGAAGTGTGCTAGACTAAGTCAGGCCAGGTGGGATTGAATAGATCGAATAAGGACCATAATAATTGGCTTATTCATTCACATAATTGAAGGAATATGAAAGCTAGAAAGAGGCATGTCAGGATTTCAAATAATAACCTTATGAAGATAAAAGTTTTTCATACACGTTGTATAGAAACAAAATAGTAGTCATTATAATATTTTTCACCTTGAAAAAAGGATTTTGGACTTTCTATCATCCCAAATCTTTCGGCCTTAGGGATTCGTTTAGTGGAATGTTACTTTAAATTAGTAGACACTGATATAAATTTAGTGATTGTTTTGCAACAAGTTGCTAGCAGACTTTTCAATAAATTTCGACATATCATGCACAAATTATATGAAGAAGTACATTCAATGCTGAGTCTGCATATCATTACAATTTAAAACGTAGCTTCTTACTCATAAATCATAAACCTCTTAGAAAATCGGTGTTGGAGATATTTTCGTGAGCCAAGAAGCTTGTACAATGTCGGAAAGCACTGCCTTACATTCTAAGTAAAAATATTAAATATTTTTTGTTAAGCGAAAGCCTCGTTTGCGTAGTGAAGTAAGAGCAGGGACGTCCGCTCTCTTCGACTGATAGCGATGAAATGAAAAACCGTGGGGACTAAGAGACGTCAATTTTCCTTTTTATGGCAGCTATCGAACTACCCACGTTCACGAGTGATTTTATATTTACGTGTTTTGAGCTTTTTATAAATAAAACATTATACAAGAAACAGTATTGTATTTGTGATAATAATAGTACCGGTGTCTACCCGAAATCCAATTTGTGAAAGATATTTTTAAATTCCACATGTTGTTACTTATCTATATGTATAATTACAGATATAAAATAATAATTTGTACATCTAGTTAAGTATTTAAGCCATTTAAGCTTATTGCTGTTTTAAGCAATTGTTTTTTAATGATAAAAATCCCATTTTCATAAATTGGATTTTCGCTCCAGAATTAAATGAGAAACATCGAAAATACGCATATTTTTCTCGATATCTAAAACTTTAACTCTATTAAGGGGCATTGGTCGACTGTTTTGGTTTTGGAAACAATTGTTATACTTTAAAACTTGAAATTGTTTAGTGATATGTTCATCAAATGACCTATTAAAAATAGTTTGTACTTGTGTTGTGTCCAATGTCCTTTAGTGTATAGGCTGAGATCCTTCCTTGTTCTATCTCCCACTAATTTATATAAAATGTTATATTATTTAATCACAAATTATAGAGTGTTGGCAAATTCTATGGCTTTTATACACGGTCGCTGAATGTAGTATGTATATGTACGGTAGGCGGGATGTATAACGGAGATGCGGTGCGTCGACGCCATTTTACTTCGATGATTTATTCCGTTTTGAACAATCCGTCGATGCGTATCGTTTTAGGCTATTCCTTCCAACATTACTCTTAGTTCGACGTACCGCATCTACCCGTGAATTAACCTTTTGTATTGACTCAAGTGTGTAGTTGAATTGTATGATCAAGTCACAATAATTATTACGGTATTAAAGTAAATGATATTAGTTACTTGTTACTTAATATAATGGTATATAAATAACAGTGGGTCGTATTGTTTCACAAGTTGTATTGACCGAAATTATGCTGAAATTAAAAAAAAATACATGTTCTTTGAAAATATAATATCTTCATATACGGAACGGTATTGTTTGTTTTCTTTGAAGAACTCGATAAGAAACCCTTCTCCCTGATTCTTACAGTTGAATTCAATTAATTCCGATTCAGAGGGCCTAGATAAGTGTCAATCGCTCGGTGTCGGTTCGATTTCGAAAATTGTTGATCGAACAACATTTGGTCAACGCATTTATAATTATGGGAATATTGATCGAATTTCGTTACACAATTTGACATTGCCTAGCACTTAGCGATCGAAAACGACACATGACATTTCGAAAGCTTATGCTAATTCCATACATTTCGGATTTATCTAATTTCGTTATCGTTAATAAAAATGTAACTTTGTCTAGGCCCCCTGGTTCTGTTCAATTAATTATGAAAATTGAAGAGCTCGCTTATCTATTGGAGGTTAGTGAGTTCCTGGGTAAAGCTAGATCTGTCGAACAAGAGACATGACAGCATCATTCATGGAGGTGGAGATCGGTGATAGTGGTAACAAAAGCGAAGAACTGGGTGGTCTCATTGGGGTAAAAACCTTATTGGAATGTTAGCTCTTTCATCATTTGAAGTAAGACAATAAGTTTATTTGCGGCAGACATGATGCAGTAAAAAAAAACAAAAGAAGTTGAGGGAAAAAATATGCGTCACGTCCGCGCAAAACGGCCATCGCTAAGCCGTCTCCTGATGGAACTCGTCCTCCCCAAGCGTGGCTAGCATTTAGCCTGCCTCGGATAGACTGGACTGTCTGTACCTACATGAATTGCTGTTGCGCAATTGCCTATGGAATGGTGCAGCCGCGGTGAAGCGTCTGACAGTACTGTCGCTGTGCACATACAGGAGTTCGTTTTTATTTAAATGTAGATAAAATAATCTTAATTACTAACATAAAACGTTCTTTTACTAACAAGTGAGTCATGGTTACTTGAATAAAAAAAGTGAATTTAATTGAATTGCTACATAAACTAAACCGATCCTGTGCTTCTCGAATCCAAAAAATACTTGCGACCATCAATCACAATGGCGATGGCGTTGTGTTGTTGTTGCACTTTATTGCAATTATTACCTGAAAATGGTCCAAGTGCCTGCCCTTACTTTGTTTGGCTTGTCAGGGAAGTAATAACTGAAAAGAATAGGATGATAGGCCCCCGTGAAATTAATCATAGGGTTGGGCCACATGATAAATTTTCATAAAATAATGTTTAGGGGATTAAAGATCCGTGTTTACAGATTTATTTAAAAATACTTATTCACTGTTTTGCTACATCAACTAGCTATCTAACGTAGGTATTAACCTAACAGCTATAGATTTGCTATCCCAGCTGTTTATTTAATTATTTCCCGTGCCAAGTAAAACCGCAAGAGAAATAATGAACCGCAGAAAGCCGCAAACTTCATAAAAACAGCGTTTACACATATTTGACAACAGCGCTACCTAGTGGGGAGTAGTTAAAACAGTAGGGATTCGTTGAAAACAAATCTGGCGCTGGCAATTCACTCGGTTTACATTTAAACTTCTATTCGATAATAGATGGCAGTAGTAGCACTAAAAGTCCCAGCAAAACTTTATTCCTCGTCTTTTGTTGTCTCTTTCGTACAAAAGTTTTGCGACCCTTGAAGTTGTTGTTTTCTTTTAATACGAAATAAAATAAGGGATATTTAGCTAAAAGGGATTCTCATGCGTTTTTTTTTCTTAGGTATCTGATTGGAAAATCTGTCTACGTTCTGACAAACATTAATTTCATTAAAAGACAATGTCCAAATTGGCCCTGTGCAATAAAGAGTACCTATCAGATTAAACGAAAATTAATCTCCTATTTTATTATTTAAGTTGCAAATACTTCTGTATTACGGACTAGCTGTATTCCAAAATGTACTTTTAATAGAATTTAACGCGACTAATAACATTAGATCGCCATCTATGCCAATGTCATGTCGTGTCAGAAGTGAAATAGGGATGTCCAATCAATTATAATCGATTGATTGAATTATTAATCGATCGATTGTGTTTTCTTTTCTAAAGTGTATTTTTAAAAACCTAATAAGAATACTTTATGATTGTATTCAGTCATACTCCAATTTAAATAGGTAGTAAGAATAATACTATACAGTAATCAAAACTTTTTATTTCTATACAATCATTTAAACATCTAATTCATTTTTTACGACAGTTAATACAAAATTAATAACATTTCTTTTTCGGCGTAAAATAAACCATTGTCATACATACTTGTAATGTTTATATGACAAAGGTGATGTAACAGACAGTTTGAAATAATTTAAGACCACAGTAAATCTTAATCGAAAAAATCGATTATTGGTGTGGTGTCGTACTACATCCCTAGTTTTGCTGTGAACGTCATGTCGCGTCGTCCGTTATTGTGAATTTGTCACTTTGGCAAAAACAACTGCATAGGTACCTAATTAGGTACCTAGGTAGGTATTATGATATTACCTACTTTTCAGTTTCTTAAAAATCACTCAGAGCTATGAAAAATCGTAGGTACCTACATTTAATATTCGTTGTTATGGTTAGATTATAACCTCAAAATCTGATACTTTTTTTGAAATATATCTTTTTTGCAGCTAGTCCGCTATAAATACAAGATCTTTTAAGAATCTACTAATGATAGAGAATACAATACATAATTATCCGATGCTCTTGGCTCCAGGGCCAACAATGTATGGATGTAGAGCAATGTCCTTTCCAGATCATAAAACGAACTTTAAAAAGTTGTCTTTTACGATTTCAACTCAATCGATTTATTTCAAAGTACCTTCCTGTCCCAACTAATAACCTAAATACGAAAGTGAGTTTGTTTGTTTGTTACGCTTTCACACTAAAACGGCTGAACGGATTTAGACAAAATTTGGCAGATGGGTAGACTACGACCTGTGTTAAGTATAATATTTGTCCCGGTACCTAGTACGATACCGTGAGACGATCTTATCTTATCTTACCTTGAGGTTTTTGTTTCCGTACTCAGTCCTTGGGCGGACCATTGTACGTGGGCCATGGCGGCCTTCGGTGGTTATTCCAACCAGCCCACCTCCCTCCAGAAGTTGATCACGTCTCCTGGCCTGTTTAGTACATCTGTGAAAGATCTGGGTGTTCCGAAGGTCTGCGTCCTGGTCAGTGTGACGACTGTGCACTCAAAGAGTACGTGCGCGACGGTTTCCTCAGCCTCCATGCAGGCCCTGCACAGAGGACTGTCCGTTATATTACGTCCCGTGAGACGATCATATAAAGCTAGTATGAAATTATTTGTATTCTATTCTACTTTATCGCTACCTAGCAACACAAATATAAGCCAGCCAGCTGTTATTGGAACAGGAAGTGCGTCGCGCGACCGGAAGCAGGTGCGCGTGAGTTCCGCTCAATACTGCACTGGTGCACATCCATACAAATGTAACTCATACAGCTCTTAACGACCTTATTCAAAGCTTCATAGAGGCTATATTTGATTGTGTGGAGTGTAAAAGGGATTTGGTGAGCGGCAGGTCAAAGGGACACTTTCACTCACTTCGTCAAAAATTTGATCCACGAAAGTCGAAAATACAAAGTTGTAATAATCGTTAAATGTGTGACTTAAGAGCTTCTAAAGTTATTCAATAAGTTGAAGATAAACAAATGGGAATTTTATTCCAAGGTTGTGAAATAAAATAATATTGAATTGCATTTTAATGTTAAACTTAGTGACCGGGTCAATGGTTAAGTGGTGGGCTGGCGAGCGGAGGACGTGAGTTCGAATACAGCTCGACTATTTATCGATATGAATGTATGTGTTTATTTTTAATAAACTTACTCAAGCATCGATTTAGATTGAGAATAAGAAGTGATTGTAAGTCAGCTGAGATCGCTGACAAGTGAATGTCAGTTACAAAATAAGAGTCTGTGGAGTTTCTGCCCGTGCTTCTCCCTATGGAACTGGTTTTTTTTTTTGAGCGTTTGAAATCATCGAATGACTTCTCCCGCTCTGGGTGGAGCGGAAGGGAGTGTCAGACTCTTACTGACTAAAACCCATCCATGTTCCTTCCGTAGCCCTCTATGTTCCGGGGTCGCGGTAACCCTTCCGGACAATCCCGCTTACCCGGCAGGCTTCAGCTCTAACGGGCTCATTCCCTGTCCACCTATACCTTTCGTAGAAACAAGATCAGATATGATTTGATGTAAAAACCCGCAACTAGTTAAAAATAACCCGTGCCTAATTCCTTTCGGTCAAGGAAAACAGCTTGTGAAAACCAGGTTATTACCTAGGAGGCCAGTCCAAGGAGGCAATGCGGTTTTTTCCCTAACAATAAAAACCAGAGGTAAGGAATTACCCTCATTTTCCTCTTTCAAAACCCACGGTAGGTATACAACGTGGCGCTACAATGGTGACATGAATTTAACTGGGCAAAAAAAAGTACTGTCGTTGTGGAGGTCAGATAGGCAGTCGCTCCATGTAAAATACTAGTATTCAGCTGCATCCGGTTAGACTGGAAGCCGACCCCGAAATAGTTGGGAAAAGGCTAGGCAGATGATGATATACGTTTTCACATTTTTGTTTCATGAAAACATTATGTTTCCATTAAACGTTATTATTTACGGATTTATTTAAAATGTTAGAAAATAGCATCATAAAGCAACCTATTATTAAAGAACTGTCGCGCAGCGGTCATTTGCCGGGGTCACGGATCATAACATTCGCATCAATGAAATTAAAACGAATAAACAATACTATTAGGATGAAAAAAATGCAAAAAGTAGGCGAATTGATTATATTATTTAGTTAGTTTGTTTTTTTTTTACAATTTACGATTTATTTTAACCTAAGTATAAAGATTTATGTGATTAATGGGCACTAGCCTTACCCGTGTGTTCAATTAATGTTACCATTGTAGCGCCACGTTGTATGTCCAATTCATAGTAGATACGCAATCACCTACAGTTAGATACCTACCTAGGTTATACCAAACTGTCAAATTTCTTCAAATGATTTTAAACCTTAAAACGTTGCGTGTTAAGTTTAAAATCGATTGAGAAAATTTTACAGTTTGTGGTATCTGAATGTGCTGGCGACTGTACGTAATAATTAATTCGGAACGTTTTCCTGTCAAATACATCTATAATTGCGTAACATACTATTGATGGGTTTCATTTTGACAGTTCAACCACATTCATTAATAAATAAATAAATAAAATAATATAATATAAATAATATAATATCCTTGGACATTTCACACAACGCCATATAGTCCCATGCTAAGCAACCTAATGCTTGTGTTATGGTAACGAGATGGCTGATAAACTACTTATATACATTTTTTTTTGTAAATACATACATATTATACATAGAAAAACACCCAGACTCGGAACAAATACTTGCAGGTCATACAAATATTTGTTCCGTGCGGGAATCGAACCCGCGACATGCTGCGCAGCAGTCAATCGCTCAACCGCTGCGCCAAACGTGTCGTCATTGCGTTGTTTACGTTGTTGGGCTGGAAAAAAAATCGATCTATGAAGCAATGGATTAGCAATATCCTTCAAAATCATTCAGATTGTGTGATTCATTTCTGTATATATTACTATGAATATTTAGCTTTTAATTGTAAATATGATTGTGATTGATAAGGTATTACCTACGCAATTATGGTTAGATCAAATTAATTTTAGAATTCTGAACAGTCTTCTTTTATAAGCCTAACGTCATGTAGGTACTATTCTATTATATAAATAAACTTTATCCATCTTATTACAAAACGAATTCTAACTGCTAAATGTCCAACTTTAAAAGCCAATCAGCTAGTTTTTGTATTTCAAACCTTATTATACATCGGAAATAAAGTTCTTAATATGAAATTGACAACTTCGACTTGCATTTAAAAACCGTTTTTGTATTTAGAACATTAACTTCGGCGGGATGAAAAACGAAATTCAAAAGTTTGTAAATTGTTTCGAAATAAGGTCGAATGTATCTAAAAATACCATAGATAAATAATAATGATTATGTGTTGCCACTGCAATAATTAAAATTCCAGTAAACCTTAGTAGTTGGTAATCAACTCCACTACTAACTGGCTAATATTTTCATGAGTCCATGCCAAAACGTCTACCCACTCCTTCGAAATCTCCAGGCCTGATGCTTAGTCATTTGATAAACGTCCACGACTATACTCTATGGGACGTTTACTGGCTGATATAAACAAGAATATAAGAAGGAGGGCAACGAAATAGTCTCGATATGAGATCCAAAGATCGCTAAACTGTCTTGTAGTCTATCGATACAGACTACTTCGCTAGCGAAAATGGCTCATAATACCTCGGACCCTTTCGATAAAACTACTTCGCTTTATCCTAACGGGGATCAACTATTGGACAAAGATTTCTTTCATGAAGATTTCTCACATCAAGCTGAACCTAACTGTCAAAATTTCCCGATTGAAAATGAACCTTATAGTTTGGTAATAAAGTTGAAAAACTATCAAAGATATTTGACGAATTGGGGTAGGTTGATGTGCTGGCGTTTGTATACAAAATACACGCTATCAGCATCTATTGTGTGATTTATTAAGGTTAAAGTTAAAGGGTAACCCGCGAAATTCAAATGTTCTTCAGTTTTTCGTAATTTGTAGGTCAGTATCAGATTGTATGTACAGACGCCAGCACATCAAGCTATACCTAACTGTCAAATTTTGTCAATTAAAAATGAACCTTATATCTTTGCAATAAAGTTGAAATACTATCAAAGAAATTTGACAGATTGTGGTAACTTGATGTGCTGGCCTCTGTACATCAATATAAATGAAATTGTATTCATGGTCAATATTTAAAAGAGTCATTGTACTCATTATGAACAACTTTGTCTCATCATCATCTACCTTGCCTTGCCAACTATGTTGGGGTCGGCTTCCAGTCTAAAATGTATGAACAGTTGATTTAAAAAAAAAACAGGTGTCCCCTACATTCTGACGAGTTAATATGCGAGCATAATCAATCTGCCTAGCCTTTTCACAACTATGTTGGGGTCGGCTTCCAGTCTAACCGGATGCAGCTGAATACCAGTATTTTACATGGAGCGACTGCCTATCTGACTTCCACAACCCAGTAACTGGGTAACACAATACCCCTTGGTAAGACTGGCTGTCAGACTTTCGGGCTTCTGACTACCCGTAACGACTGTCAATGATCCACGAATGACAGCCGGGACCAACGGCTTAACGTGCTTTACGAGGCACGGAGGAGTCTCGATATCTTAAGATGGTCACCCATCCACAGACCAACCCCGGCAAGCGTAGCTTAACCTGAAGAATCAATCCGTGCGGCTGTTATTACTTAGCCACGAGGTGTGGAACAGTTGTTTTTTTTTTCGCGATTTCAGATTCGTTCCTGTAGTAAAAGTAGTGCATAATTATGAGTACAGACGCCAGCACATCAAGCTATCCCTAACTGTCAAATTTTCTCAATTAAAAATGAACCTTATATCTTTGCAATAAAGTTGAAATACTATCAAAGAAATTTGTGCTCGCCTCTGTACAATGACTCCTTAAAAGGAGATTGTTCTATACCGCCCTATAACCAACAAACATTTGTCGTGTACGTTAATTTCAATTATATTTTAATATGCTTTTTAAAAATAATAAATTCAAGCGGACACTGTTTAATTCTTAATAGGTTTTTTATGGTGACCTCATTGATTTTATTACCAACTGAACTCGCCATCTTTCAAGGAATTGTCAATGTGAATGTCACAAAAGATTTGACAGTGTCGCTCTCGCTCATATTATATAAATATCGATATCGACGACGATGTCCATATTATCTAGTGATAAATAATGGATGTTCGATATTTATCACTTCCAAAACATTGAAAATGTGCAACATAAAAGTTTTTCATGCATATTTTTTTCATGGAATTAGTTCCGTGAACATTTTAATGGAACTTATGATGAATATGGCCTAGCACGATTATGATGACAATATAATGAACAAAACAAACTCACAAAATGTACTTACTAGTCGAATGAGGGATTTTCTCACAAGTGAGAAAATATTAGTTCAAAAGAGGCGTTTGTAAAAAATACGTCACTGTCTCAGGTTTTTGACATCAAATAAGCTTTCTTTTTTACGTTACGGATCTTATTTTTGTTATCAGTAGCCAGTAAAACGAAAACGTATTTTTTACCCACGCCATCTATTGAACTATGTTTTTTCACTTGTCAGAAAATCTCTCATGTAACGATTGAAATGTCATTTACGACGCAACTCTAGTGAATTGTTCTCATAACCATTTCACGACTTCAATAGCCATATTTTTACTTTTTAAGTACTTAAACTCTATTTTAAATGTCGCAAACTAAAACGTTACACATTGTTCGTTGGGAACAAAATATTTTATTTTAGCATTAATTTAATTGGAGTAGAATCATAGCAACAACGTGTTTATGTTTGAAACGGAACAAATTAATTTACATTTGACATATTGATCTGTCATTTTGGTCTACTAAATTAAAACCACAGTTTAAATAGGTGGTCATTGATAATCGATATACAATGATTGATCTTCAAGAGAGCATCTCTACGTTACTACGTCAGTCGGTGCCTGTGGCTGTGTTGTGTTGTTGTGAATAACTACCTATTTGGCGATTTCTTTTGGCGTTTTTGATTTTGTTTCTGTTTAACGGACTACAATTTGGATTGCTTTCAACGTGACCTGGCTTCGAATAACTGATTCAGTGATCTGCTTAAACGACACCTTAGCATTTTGACAACGGACTTCGCTTAAAGTAAACTTCAACCAATAAATAATAACTGTAGGTACCTAAAAGGCATAATACAACTATATTTACGGTAATATTTTACTGTATTTGAAGTTTAATGCTTTGTAGAAAACAGAAATAGCGATTTTAGAAGGAATTACTTAAGTTTTCTTTTATTAAAAATAACCTCAAAATCTGTTCCTTTTCTTTAAATAAATCTTTTCTCTAAAGTGTCCGTCAAGAAACTTTGTTCTTATGGGCTACTAAGGGCAGTTTACAAATAGAAAATGATTTTTTCTATGCTGTTGGCTCCAGGGCGAACAATGTATGGGCGTAGAACAATCTCCTTTGGCCTATGAATTCAATTTCACACTGTTTATGTCGCGGCAGAAGCTAATACGTATTTACAGAATTGTACCGAATTATTAAAATCATCAATATGACCTCCTAAGTTCATATTATGACCACATTTAATACTACCCACAGCATTTTTAAGCATTGTGGAGACAGAAAAATTGTACAGTCGCTAGCACATCAAGTCACCACAAACTGTCAAATCTCTTCAATCGATTTTGAACTTCACTGTCAACGTATTTAAGTTTAAATCATTTGGAGAAATTTTACAGTTTGGTATTAACTTGTTACCCTGGCGAACGTACCTATTAGTGATTTCAACTACTTTTTGTGTTTGTGTTCATTCATCAGGAATTTCTCAGTATGCGGGATTGTCCGAAAGGATTACCGCTGCCCCGGAACATAAAGGGCTAAGGGAGGAACGTGGATGGGTTTTAATCAGTAAAAGTCTGACACTCCTTTCCGCTTCGTCCAGAGTCTCAGTTAGAGTTTGGAGTCCGGAGGTTAAGACTCTTTGCTGAGATACTATGATTTAAAAAAAAATTACCTCGCGTCTCTGAGTCATGAGCATACCCTCTATAATCTCTGATTACTTCGTTTATTTATAGTCTGTGGCGGATGACACTGCCATACTACCCTCAACTTTTTTGGTATTGCATCACAGTGATCTTTACTCGCGTTGCAATAAGGTCGCTAATACTTTCTATCAGAGCTCAAAAATTTGTGAGAGGACTTCTTTTCGTATGGTTAGTGACTAACCTGGTGTCAGTTTTTATGCTGCCCATGGGCCTCTGACTTAGCTTCACATGCTGTAGAGAAATATCTCTCAGACATGTTGGTTTCCTCAGGATGTTGTGAGAGGACTGTAGTGCAATAATATAGTGTAAGAAGCACGCGTGTTCAACTATAGGAAGTGCATTACGGGTTACATTACAAACAAGTGTGTATTTTGTGTATGGGTGTGTGTGTGTGTGTGTGTGTGTGTATGTGATTGTGGGTCCAGCGTATCCTGGGTAGCCAGCTACTACCCTAACTAGCTGATCACAGCGTGTCGGCGGGCAGCTGATTGCAGGTAAGTACCTATAAATAAGTTTCAGTAAAATTGTTAAATTGCTTTTTTGTAGGAATATAAACATAATGTAAATAAAGGCCAGCACATCAAGTTACCACAATCTGTCAAATTTCTTTGATAGTATTTCAACTTTATTGCAAAGACATAAGGTTCATTTTTAATTGTGAAAATTCGACATTTAGGGATAGCTTGAAGTGCTGGCCTCTGTACTTGGCCGGCTTTTTTATATTACCACGCCTTCTAAAAGCTACTACCGCAGTTATTTCAAAATGGAGGACTTGGTGGTAGCTAGGCCCAGTTCTCAAATAAGTACTTTTCACTTCGATCCATGTAACAATGTTGCTTACTGTCAAAGCGAACGGGCTGTCCTGCCTCCGCGCCTCTTTAAATACCAGCTCAGCATACAATTGAGTGACGTGAAGGCTGAACCAAGTCGATGCTGTATTATCAACATCAAGTAGTTTTATTCACAGAATATTAAAACCTTTTTTGAATAGTAGTAACACTGCCAGTATAGACCAGTGATTTTTTATTTGAGCGTGGGAAATCATCCAATGACTTCTCCCGCTCTGGGTGGAGCGGAAGGGAGTGTCAGACTCTTAATGACAAAAACCCATCCATGGTCCTTCCTTAGCCCTTTATGTTCCGGGGTAGCAATAACCCTTTCGGACGATCCCGCTTATAGACCAGTGCTGAAGTCTTTGAAAAGGGAAACCAATTGGATAAAGAAGAGAATGTAACTAAAATTAAAGAAAAAATAATTTACGGGTGATCTGAGGTCGGGAAGGAAGGGGATGGGGGTGCGTTTTTAAGGATAAAAAACGGTTTATATCGATTTCCGACAAAACTACAAGTCCTATAGAAAAAAGGTAAATGGCCAAGAGGTAGGTAATAAAAAATCTTTTTTTATATTCTCTTCCTTTTCCAATGAGTTACACCTACTATAATTTGTTTTGGTTTAAAAAAATATCCACCATTCTAGTACTAAATCATTGGTGTGTATCGTAAACTGTAAAGAAACTGTTTCAATTCAGTATAGGTACCTCATTAGAGTGAGTGGCAATCATTTTAGAACGAGCCTGTGTTTACAGGCATGTAAGTATTATACCTAAGCTGTATTTCAGTCTATTCCCTATACAGGGTGTAACCGAAAGGGTATATACATACAAAAGCATAAGCTACAGATCCCCCAACTGAACAACTTTTACGATGGGACCAACTCCGAAATCGTGAAAAAAAATCACCTTGCGTGCCTTCTCTACTGTCGATACATCGCATAGCTCGAGCTGCGCATCTTCCTCGCTCAGCTCGTGGTGGTGCATCTTCATAAGGGCGAGACTCCACCAAAGCGGATATGTGTGCGGTGTGCTGTATGCTGTGCGAGAAGAGATGTTTATCAGCTCGGGTGCGAGGCGTTGATTGCTCAGTACGCGCACTCACTGCACGCCGCTCACATCTCTCGTCTCCACTGCGCGTCGTCCGCGCACAGCTCACATCTCCGCTACCATCGCGCCATACAAATATTACACATCTCCGCACAGCGATCTCCACTGAAGCGGAGCGGATAGCAGATGTGTAAATAACACAATTCTATTGGTTGTTTAAAAAACGTCTCCTCTCCGCTCGTCACGTCTCCGCTTTGGTGGAGCCCGGCCTCTTACTAGTCCGCTACATAGCTTAGCATCAGTGGAAACGGTCCCATGGTTTCACAGTTTAGCTTTCACATCCTCGCAGCATAGCTGCATACTACAGAGGCATCAAGTAACCCCAATCTGTCAAATTTCTTTGATAGTATTTCAACTTTATTGCAATGACATAAGGTTCATATTTTTTAATTTAGAAAATGATAAATACTTACCTTTCTTCTCAACATTCTTTTTTTTTGAGGGTAGGAAATCACCAAATGACTCCTCCCGCTCTGGGTGGAGCGGAAGGCGGTGTCAGACTCTTACTGACTAAAATCCATCCACGTTCCATCCTTAGCAATTTATGTTCCGGGGTAGTGGTAACCGTTTCGGACAATCCAGCTTACCCGGCAGGCTTTGCCCTGAGGGGCCCCTTCATATGCTGACAACTCTTTGAGGCGCGCGTGGAACATATACGCGCCGTCCGGCATTCCCACTTACTCTACCTAACTTGACCAAAAAATCTCGAGTAAAAAACGTTATCACTTAATGGCCGTAAGTTATTTTTATTTTATGCAATCCCGAGCCGTTCGTCAACCCGAGCCTGTAATTATGCAATTTGCTCGAATTTACAATCGATCAGAAATTGTTCACAAAAAATACTTTATAATAGGTATTTAATCCGATGCGGCGCGCGGCGTTCCAACTAAATCGTTTTGCTGTTAAGGGAGACGTATTCGATACTTAATCGAAATTAAGTATACTAAATATCTAAACTAATATTATAAAGAGGAAAGATTTGTATGTATGTTTGTAATGAATAAACTCAAAAACTACTCCACGGATCTAGATGAAACTTGGCACAAAGATAGATTATAGTCTGGAATAGCGTAAAAGCTGCTTTTTATCCCGGAAAAATTGTGGTCCCCGTGGGATAGTTTCCTACATACACGCGAAGCCGCTGGCAAAAGCTAGTACTATGTAAACTCACGCCTTCTTGCCATGGAGGTAGACAGAAGTTATCTATACTAATATTATAAAGCTGAAGAGTTCGTTTGTTTGAACGCGCTAATCCCTGGAACTACTGGTCCGAATTGAAAAATTCTCTTTTGTGTTGGATAATTCATTTATGGAGGAAGGCTATAGGCTATGTAACATCACGCTACCACCAATAGGAACCGAGCAGCGGGTGAAAACGCGCAGGCGCAGCTAGTAATAAACTACGATAACATTTGGTTACCGTAAGCGGGATTGTCCGAAAGGGTTACCGCTACCCCGGAACATAAAGGGCTACGGAAGGAACATGGATGGGTTTTAGTCAGTAAGAGTCTGACACTCCCTTCCGCTCCACCCAGAGCGGGAGCAGTCATTGGATGAAAGGCGGACGGTGAGTAATGGGTAGCTAACCGTCCGATCAGGACCAGGCCCGTGCCGGACGGCGTGTAAGTCTTCTACGCGCGCCTCAAAGAGATGTCAGTATAGCTTGCCGGTCCAGTGGATCGTAAGAAAGGATCAAAAAGCTACAAAGAGGAAAATTAGGGTAATTCCTTACCTCCGTTTTTGATTCTCCTTGGACAGGCCTCCTAGGTAATAACCTGGTTTTCACTAGCTGTTTTCCTCGACCGAAAGGAACTAGGCGCGGCTATTTTTAACTAGTTGCGGGTTTTTACATAACATCACATCACGCCTTGCTTCCAAGAAAGGTAGTACAGACACTCCCTTCCGCCTCACCCAGAGTGGGAGGAGACATTTGATCTTCTTCTTAGCGTGTCGATGGCAATCTAAATGTGCTCGGCCCAGAATTCGGCTACGTGTTTGGCGCCATCACTAGCGTCCATCAGTTCCTGTAACGTGCATACGGCAGGACACACAGGGCCCAAGATCAAGTATCCCAGTGTGTGTAGTGTATCAGAGTCATTTGATGATTTCCCATAGAATTAATTTCTCATTTGCCTGCATTATAATACCTGTGTATAATATAAGTAGCACCTCAAGTTATCCTTCAAGACTATACTATACAGTTACGAACTTAATTTATTACATTAGCTCATAGAAAAAATACAAAAGAGCGTGCAAGAAAATATGGCGCCTGCAGCTTAGGATATAAATAGTGCTGACATAATGTACTGAGTATGAAGTAGGTACATAACATAATATGCAACTTAAAAGCGTACTTAATCATAACTTAGACTTTACTCACGTCAATTTATTACTGGCCTCCTTACAATGGAGGCCAGCATATCATGTTACCCCAATGTATCAAACTTCTTTGATTGTTTTTCAACTGTATTACAAATGAGTAAGGTTCGTTTTAAATTGGAAAAATTTGACAGTTTAGGTTAGCTCGATGTGCTGGCGTTTGTACTTTGTATTAGTGGTATACTGCATTATAAAAGCGAAAGTTTATGTTTGTTTGTATGTTTGTTATTGCTTCACGCTCAAACGGCAGAACGGATCTAGATGAAATCTGGCACACATTGGTTTTGTTTAAATAAATCGAAACCCCATATCCTTTTCTTGATTGTATGTAACAACTAGCTTTTGCCAGCGGCTTCGCCCGCGTGTATGTAGGAAATTATATCACGGGAACCGTACATCTATAATCTATCTTTGTGCCAAGTTTCGACCATAGATCCGATAAGTATTTTTTGAGTTTATCCAATACAATACAATATGTAGAAATGTTTCCTCTTTATAATATTAGTATAGATGAACTTAAAATCTGATCAACCAATAGCAAAATTTCAAAATATCAATGGGCCGAATCCACCAAGCGTACATCGAGCCTCACAGTCAAACCTCGCCCGCGGCACTCAGACCCCAGCCGATAGGGGCCGCCAGACATCCAGCTACGACACCACAATTAGGATCAGCATCTATAACAACACACAAATTATATATCTACCCGAAAAATATTAGGTTGTTACAGATTATTCAATTATAAAATTTTTCTAAGTTTACCTATTAGGGTTTTAGACTGAGGCCATTTTGTTTTGTTAATTCTTTGTATACTAAAGATAGAGAGATTTTTTTTTAAATGTATGCGCTAATTTTTAGAACTGACAGTCGGTTTTGATGTTCTTTTTTTGAATCATGCTGCGACTCTTAAGAGCCGGGTAAAAAGAATAAAAGTCGGAAAACGCTAAGCAAAAATGGAGTAATAGCGCGGGCGGACGATGCGATGCGACGCAGTGGGACGGGAGAGTAATAAATTTCACGCAATGTCGCGGGCGGAAGCTAAGAGAGAGACTGAGAGAGAAGACGACACGGAGACGACGAGACGGAGATTAAGACTGATTTGTGTATTTCTTTTTTTAGGTGTACCTAAGCTAAGCGGGATTGGCCGTAAGGGTCACCGCTACCACGGAACATAAAAGGCTAAGGAAGGAACATGGATGGGTTTTAGTCCGTAAAAGTCTGACACTCTCTTCCGCTCCACCCAGAGCGGGAGAAGTCATTGGATGATTTCCTACCCGCAAAAAAAATAGTATTAGACAGTCGCTCCACGCGCGCTCCCTTTGTACTCTTAGATCTTTTAAACTCCGCAACGGATTTTAATGCGGTTTCCGTCATTAGATACATAGTGTAACTAACTTTCGCCTACGGCTTGGCCCACGCGATAGTACCTACATAGCACCCGCGCAAAGCTGAGGCTAGTCGCTATGAAACAAAATAAACCATTCAAAATTACATCAGTGCGCTTAAATTTTGACAGTAGGTATCTAAACGAAAACATCATCAATTTATTAGTAGATGTGGGAATGAAATAGAAACACGTTATATCAGCATACGGTCGTAGGCATATACTTATCATCGCGGAAGAAGCGACTTGTTACAGAGGACTGACAGCTTTGTAGGCGATGGGTGGCCACGGAGGAGTGAGCTCATGGAATGCTAGGGTGGCGGTGACCGTTATTGGTTATATTTTCTTGTATCCATAGCTGCGCTAATATAGGAGCCATTTTAGAGGAGGTGTTGGTGACATAAGAACAAAAATTTTAAATTGAAACTCGGTGTGTCACATTAAATGGTCTTTTCGATGCGATTTTTCTTATCCACTTCAGAGTTTCTTGCCTGATCTTCTCCATAGGTAACTGCTACGCTTCGGAATGGGCAGCTAGACTCATCTTTCTGACTGGCCGACCTCTTGACAAGTGTAAAGTGCCTGTAATTGGTTAATAAGAGTTAGAAACCTGCAGGAAGGATTTTTTGAGGATGTTCCGCATCTGCGGAAGAGGAGGCGAGGTTCCTTTACTCTTATGATGCAGCTGACTACCAAGGCAAGGACGGACTTTTCCGTGAATCTTGATGACGTTAACTCTTGTTGGTGAATGGAGATAGGTGATAGTACTTATTTATATCTTAAGCTCTTATTACTCCAGCGGGATTATCCGAATAGTTTTACCACTACCCCGAAACATAAGAGCTAAGAAAGGAACATGAATGGGTTTTATTCAGTACTAGCACTTTGCCCGCGGCTTCACTCCTGTGGTCTTTCCCGTGGGACCCGTTATTTTTCCCGGGATAAAAAGTAGCCTATGTTACTCCTAGAAAACTAAGCTTCCAACGGTGAAATATTTTTTTAAATCGGTCCAGTAGTTTCGGAGCCTATTCATTTCAAACAAACAATCAAACAAACCATCAAATCTTTCCTCTTTATAATATTAGTATAGAAGAGTCTGACACTCCTTTCCGCTACACCCAGAGCGGGAGCTGTCATTTGATGATTCATCACAGAAAAAACAAGCTCTTATTACTCTCTACTTTTAGTCATCACAATAACAAGCCAACTGACCTGTCATCTGTCACTTTTAAATTCCATTTCAACATTTAACTGCGCACTCCATGTCTTCCCTCCTCCGTGTCCACCAACGAGCAGTAACCACACCCTAATTATGCGTGATTACCATTACCGATATTCTATTACCATTATTTACCATACACGACTGAGCGGTAAGCGGTAACTCAGCGTTCACCGGTAAACGACCGGTTACCCTGCTTACCTTTTAAGGTAAAAGTGTAACGATATTTGCATATGCTGTCAGGGAATGTTAGGTGCTGACAAAGTGATATAGGATGACATTGTATTGAAGTATGAGCATGAATTATCTATGGATTAAAGGTCTTAGAAGCGTCTAGTTAATATTCAGTTTAGTGATATACAGAGTTGGTATGACAAACGGGCATTCAATTACACTATATAAACTATACGTGTTTACTATTAATTCGATATGGTATAAAAAGCACCAAAAAAAATTTTTTTTTCAAACAAACTGAAAAGCTTGCTAATCAGAGTAAAACGCAACCACCCTTTGTTCATAAAAACTGACCTTGTAACAACGCATTGTAGGTTATGCTAAGATTTTACCGTTTTAAAAGTATACATCATGTTCAAACGGGGCAAAAACTTAAAAAAATCATTTGCGACTAACCTACTGCTCCTATTTAATTGATTTTTGGTACAGAGCTTGAAAGTGGTACCTAGTATAGGCAGTTTAAAGGAAAGCCCCTCTGTTATATCACCTCTGCTCGGCCTATCTATAGTTAAATGGTAAAGAAAAAGATATACAGAGTGGAAAGGACATCGACGCGAAACCGCTTACCTTGAATATAGTTAATTATTCTGAACCTCCCTGGGTGAATCATTAGTTGGTTATTTAAAAAAAAATACTGTTCCGTACATTTTCAGTATTCCTTATATTGGACTTTTTTATGAAGAAAAGTGCAAGAAAGATAACTGACGACACGGTTGGCGCAGTGGTTGAGCGATTGACCGCTGCGCACTATGTCGCGGGTTCGATTCCCGCACGGAACAAATATTTGTACGACCTGCAAGTATTTGTTACGAGTCTGGGTGTTTACCTTTAACATGTATGTATTTACAAAAAAAAATGTATATAAGTAGTTTATCAGCCATTAGGTTACCATAACACAAGCATTAGGTTGCTTAGCTTAGCTTGGGACGATATGGCGTTGTGTGAAATGTCCAAGGATATTATTATTATTATAACTTCATGATCACTTCACCTATATCTTCACGGTGAAATTTTTTACAGAATCGACCGAATGGCGCCTTTTGAAGGTTTCCCTCCCTGAAAACAAAAAAAAGGTACTAAAAGGTCTGCCCAAAGGTAGGTAGGTATAGACGCTGCTTTGAATAGACGGTCCCTATGTATTATGTAGCTGCAAGCTCGACAGATTATCAATAGCAAAGTATATAACATAACTATATATAGGTATGTACACGTAATGTGGACTGGCCCGTCCAGCCGCGGAGTGGGATGGACACGGCGACAGCTGGTACTACGAACAGACTTGATACTTGGGTGAATCATCCATTAGACGTGATATAATTTGAGAAATTAATTATTTCATATTCGATTATAAAAATAATCCATGCTATTATCTATACTCGTATTATAAAGAAGAAAGATTTGATTGTTTGTTTGTTTGCATTGAATAGGCTTCGAAACTACTGAACCGATTTGAAGAATACTACCATACTATCCCCGGGTGACATAGTCTTATATTTATATTTATAAAAATTAGGGATCCTTACTAAAACTCCAATAATGTATCGGTTATATCGCATAAAATTAGGGATATTTTTACGACGAAATGTAGCCTGTGTTATTTCCCAGGATGCAATCTATCTCTCTGCCAATTTTGATCGAAATCCGATCAGGGGGGGGGGCGAATAAAATAGCAGCATGACTGATTATGTTATGCTAGGCAATTACATAATAAGTAATATTATTATTTTCAATTTATTTAGACTAATTATAATTATAAAAAAGATCTGCATAGCCTTTTCTCAATTATGTTGGGGTTGGTGGATTCCAGTCTAACCGGTTGCAGGTGAACACCATTTTACATGGATCGACTGCTTATCTCATCCCCACAACCCAGTAACCGAGTAATACGATACCCCTTGGCTGGCTGTCAGACTTTCGGCCTTCTGACGACCCGTAACGACTGTCAAAGGTCCACAAATGACAGTCGGGACCAACGGCTTTACGTGCTTTCCGAGGCACGGAGGAGTCTATGTAGAGATGGATACCCATCCGTGCACCAACCCCGGCAAGCGTAGCTTAACCTGATGGAGCGACCTGTGCGGCTGTTAGTACTTAGCCACGAGCTTCTCGATTATAATTCGAAAAAATTAAATATTAAGTGAAATTTTAAATATTATTATCCCAAAATTCCACGCGATATCCGTTCGCTGTCGCAGTCAGAAGATCTTTAGAACTTTTTGTTTAAGTAACGTAATAAAATGAAACTCGTCAGAAGCCCGAACATCTGACAGCCAGTCTTACCAAGGGGTATCGTATTGCCCAGTTGCTGGGTTGTGGAGGTCAGATAGGTCCACGTAAAATACTGGTAATCAGCTGCATCCTGTTAGACTGGAAGCCGACCCCAACATAGTTGGGAAAAGGCAGACAGATGATGAATCAAATTAAACTCGTGTCCAGTATCAAGACTATTTCATCCAAATAACGGTTCGCCGCGACACGCACGCGCGTTTGTCACCGACAGACTTTGTACCCACGTATGTAGATAATATAAGTAGTATAGTATATGCAACATTTACCGATATGTATGCAAAATAGGTGCATCGTAGGTTAACGGCTATGGGGTATTTGTCTGTTGGTTTGTGGACATATTTAATAAAGGAACGTTTGTGTTCAGAAACTAATTTTGTCTGTGCTGTGTATGGATTCCATCTGGTAGGACTTCACCGGAAGAGCTCTGGTAGGACTTCGATGGAAGAGCTCCGTTAAGTACTTTGCTGGAAGAGCCAGTTTGTCGAAGAGCTTTTATAGTATGTACTTCGCCTGAAGAGCCCTGATAAGTACTTCGCCGTAAGAGCTCTGGTAGTACTTCACCGGAAGAGCTCTGGTAGTACTTCGCCGTAAGAGCTCTGGTAGTACTTCACCGGAAGAGCTCTGGTAGTACTTCGCCGTAAGAGCTCTGGTAGTACTTCACCGGAAGAGCTCTGGTAGTACTTCGCCGTAAGAGCTCTGGTAGTACTTCATCGGAAGAGCTCTGGTAGTACTTCGCCGTAAGAGCTCTGTTAGTACTTCATCGGAAGAGCTCTCATAAGTATTACACCTGAAGAGCCCTGATAAGTACTTCGCGAAAGAGCTCTGGTAGTGCTTCGCCAGAAAATCTCTGATAGTACTTCGTCGGAAGAGCTCTGATAGTTTTTCACCGAAAGAGCTCTGATAGTGCTTCGCCAGAAAAGCACGGGTAGTGCTGCGCCTGAAGAGCCCTGATAAGTACTTCGCCAAAGAGCATCGGTAGTCCTTCGCCGGAAGAGCTCTAGAAGTATTGCACCTGAAAAGACCTGATAAGTACTTCTTCAAAGAGCTCTAGTTTCGCCGGAAGAGCTCTGGAAGTACTTCGCCGGAAGAGCTCCTTAATATAAAAAAATCCACTAATAAGTATTTGATAGTCTAAAGTGCAATTTTAAAGATTTTGCAGCCATTTTATTTCTATCGAGCATTAATTCCTCGCCCCATAGATTCCAATATCGCCTGCGAAGTTGAATAATTGAATTAATTAATTCCATTAGCACCATAGTCTAAAGCTTTGGCACAAACTTGGCTCCAATGCTTTCTTCTAAAGCAAAGATAGCAAGGTTATTTTCTTTTACGAAAGAAAAAAGTTTCTTAGAGAAAGTTTTTAATAAAACAAGAAGCAATTTCTTTATCTTAGTTTTTTTTTCTATTTTGTCGTTTGCTTGGTTTGTTTCGGGGGAAAATTTTTGCTTCCATTTATTTTCTACTAGCTTCCGCCCGCGGCTTCGCCCGCATAATATGGCGACAAATTATACACATAAACCTTCCTCTTGAATCACTCTATCTATTTAAAAAAACTGCATCAAAATCCGTTGTGTAGTTTTAAAGGTCTAAGCATACATACAGACATTAGGACGCGGGAAGCGACTTTGCTACTATGTACAGAGGCCAGCACATCAAATTACCACAATCTGTCAAATTTCTTTGATAGTATTTCAACTTTATTGCAAAGACATAAGGTTCATTTGTAATTGAGAAAATTTGACAGTTATGGGTAGCTTGATGTGCTGGCGTCTGTACCTAGGTACTTACCAAGGTCTTACCAAGCGGTATCGTAATGCCTAGTTACTGGGTTGTGGAGGTCAGATAGGCAGTTTCTCCATGTAAAATACTGGTCACTAGTGATTGATATTATTTTCTGGAGACTAAGTTTTTTTTTTTCAATGATTTTATTTTATTCTACCTATCATAATCATAATCAGCCTATAATGTTCTCACTGCTGGGACACACGCCTCCTCTCTAAGAGAGGGAGTGGGCCATAATCCACCACGCGGCCCAGTGCGGGTTGGCGGATATCACATGTCTTCGAATTTTTGGTTCTACCTACTTGTTTAAAAATAATACCCGCCTGTCAGAAAATATTAATTAAATCACCTAGTTTTAGCGTAATCTAAGCAGCGATTGCCAAGTGGTGTGACCACCGGTCTGCCAAGTCATAGGTCTCGAGTTGGAACCCAAGCCACGCACCTCTGATTTTTCGGATTCATGTGCGTATTGTATAATTAAATCGATGAAGGAAAACATCGTGAGGAAACCGGCATGCTTGAGAGATATTTCTCAACAGCATGTGATGCTAAGTCAGAGGCCCATGGGCAGCATTAAAACTCTGACACCAGGTTAGTCACTAACCACACGAAGAAGAGAAGAGAGAAGACCGTAATCTTATTTTTAACACAGATGATTTGTCATTAATATAACAAAACACTTTTAATGCAAATTACGTATTAGAACGGTCTTCTGTAAAATGTGTGCAACTGTAAAATTTTAATAATACAACGTTGCTGTTATTTTTTAGCATTATTATTTTTATTCGTTTATCATTTTGGTCCTTTTGTGGATTTATTAGTACGATAAGTTAATTTTATTTTTAATTTCTTACCCAGTGAAAATAGTTAGTTGTGTTATTCAGGGGGCAATTGAATTCATGGCATTATTTTAAGGATTCATTGTGCTGTAAAAAAAAAAACAGCTGTTCCATATATTATGCTTAAGCTGTTCAAAATGACAAGTATATTGTAAGGGGAATTCAATTTCACCCTGTATATGGTTTATAACATTTTTAATGCATATAAAACAATAATAATGTTTCCACCGAAGGATAAAAGACGCATACCTTTTGTTGGACAAGACGCAAAAACCGATTAGGTATATTATTATCGCGTGCCAGTCGTACAGAGGCCAGCACATCAAGTTACCCCAATCTGTCAAATTTCTTTGATAGTATTTCAACTTTATTGCAAAGACATAAGGTTCATTTTTAATTGAGAAAATTTGACAGTTAGGGATAGCTTGATGTGCTGGCGTCTGTACAATTCTGTAAATACGAAGTAGCTTCTGCCGCGACCTAGATTTTTTTTTTAATATTTAATTATTAAAAAAATATATAACTTATATTTAAAAAAATCAACTGTTCCATACATCATGTTCGCATAACTCGTCAAAATGTAGGGAACACCTGATTTTTTTTTGCAATTTCAGATTTGTTACCATAGTAAAAGTTGTTTATAATAATGAGTACATTGACTCCTTAAAATATTGCTCATGAATTCAATTGATGTGGTGGAGCTTATACAAGATAAATGTGGTATTAGTAGCTAGGAAATAATTAACGATTTCACACTCGTTTTTAAACTAAAATCTGACCCAGAATAGGCTCACCCGAAGTACTGCACTCTATATTGAAAATCGGTTTTTATGAGCGTTTGTTAGAGCAATAGCTCCAGAATATAAATATTACCCTAGACAAGTAACTGTTTAACTATATATTTAACGTATAATGCATATACGCACATCCACCTGCCTAGCCTTTTCCCAACTATGTTGAGGTCGGCTTCCAGTCTAACCGGATGCAGCTGAATACCAGTATTTTACATGGAGCGACTGCCTATCTGACCTCTACAACCCAGTAACTGGGAAATACGATACCCCTTGGTAAGACTGGCTGTCAGATTTTCGGGCTTCTGACAACCCGTAACGACTGTCAAAGATGCACAAATGACAGCCGGGACCAACGGGTTAACGTGCTTTCCGAGGCACGGAAGAGTCCCGGTATGTAAAAGGTAGTCACCCATCCACGGCCAACCCCGGCAAGCGTAGCTCAACCTGATGGATCGACCTGTGCGGCTGTTAGTACTTAGCAACAAGCTCCTCCTAATGCATATACAGTATTTTTATAAAACGCAACTGTATGAAATAATTGCTTTCATAATGAACAAAATATTCTTAACGATTATTCTCGACGCGACGTGTTCCACTTTCAAAATCTCAACGTTAAATATTAGTTCTTAGTTTTTTTTAATTTATTTTAGGCGCTGCCTAGGGCCAAGACGGACGTCCAAAGAAAAAAAAACATATACCTACTGTATAACGTACAGGGCCGCACGAAAGTTACTGTTATCTTGGCATATCCTCTCTAGGCGAAACGTCTATAAAGTATACGATTTATTATCTTAACGTCCGCGAACAACGGTATACGGTACTTGATGCGCGCGCCGCTCCCCCCTTGCTGCTATTGTTACGAAGCTTCCATAAAGTAACGTATTCGAGGTCGAGAATAATTCCATCTCTGGTCTCGACTTCCAACGTTAATAACTCGGGCAGCACGCAAAATTATCAACACAAACTTATATGTTTATGATCAGTAAAAAATCGCCGATTTTTTGGTGTAAAAATTGATATCAACATTGGCCGTTTCATGCGAAAACGTGAAGCTCTTAAATAAATTCCTTATCTCTCTGGCGTGTATTTTAAATGCGCTACTTTATGGGCGTGCGCGTCCATAGTGAACCGTATTTCTGTAGGCATAAATGCGGGAACAGAAAGTCGGTACTTGGCTGGTCTCGGAGCAACCCTTCGTCTTATTCTCCGTCCTTGTCTTGCACGACGGTCGGCTGCGCTCCTCTACGTGCAAAGCTTGTGTTCCAGTCAAAGTAGTTTTGTAGCTTTTGGTTTTTTTTTTTGATAATTTTCAGTACAGACTCAGAAAGTTACTGGTGGTTTCTGGCAATGTTTGCGTGCCGTTCTTACTCTTCCCAAAGGTCATAAGTGAGTGTTTGTATGTAATGACAGAGCGTTGACAATCACACACAAACTTATAACTTTATCAGCACCTTCACTACGCAACATTTTATTAAGCACAATCTGATTGATTACATTGCTTCATATATTCGGAAAATTTGTTAGGCCCATTCATATAACTAACGCAATGAATGTTGTTCGACTTCTAAAGTACAACAAAAGCAATTGCTACTGTTAGTGTGTTATGCAATTACCGCAGTTTGTTATAGACCGAATACCTAGTGTAAAACCGGTGTTAAACCTTTGCAAACTGTGTGATTTGATTAAATCTATGAAATAGAATCGGTTTTTATTACCTACTAAATTGATAGCCACATCTTGTCCTATCATCCCTGGTTAAATAAGACTAAGAATTCCACAACCATTAAATGATGAATGATTCTTATTTCTTGTAAATTGGTACGAAAAACACTTTTAAATGTCCCAAATTTAAAAAAAAAGATGAGTTCATTTATTCCTTCATCTATTTACCACAAGAATCAATCTACCTAAGTTTTTCTCAACTATGTTGGGGTTACCAGTCTAACCGGATGCAGCTGAATACCAGTATTTTATATGTAGCGACTGCCTATCCGACCTCGCCCACGCCCATGTTACTGGGTAATACGATATCCCTTGGTAAAACTTGTTGTCAGACTTTTGAGCTCCTGTCTACTCGTAACGACTGTCAAAGATCAACATTACAGCTATAAATTCCATCATCGCTTAGCCCACACTGCGGAGGATGTTCCTTAAGCCCGCGTCGTCCCGGTCGCTGTGCGCCTACGTAGTTATAGCGCGAATGTACTTTTGCCCACTTTGATATATCGCGCGCCTGGCGCACAGCCCCGCTACTGAACACTCCGGTTTCCTGCAGTTTTGGCTACTTCGTGTTTGTGAACCCTTGAGACAGCACAGGGAGCTCTGACCAAGACCTACGAGGAATCCTAATTAGCTTCTGGTGTTTTACTGAATAAGTCCTCACAACAACTTGCACACTCCAGGACGAGGCGAATGACAGTTCTGTCCTGGCAGCTTCTTTCTGATTGAACAAACTTTGAGTACATGGGTAGTATTCAATCGACTCACGAGAAGAAAACGTTAAGAGTTGTTAGAGTTGTTTTCAAAAGCTTCCGTTTGGATATCAATTCTCCACGTGCTTAAAGGTTCTTCATTGATCAGACTTATAAAAATATCATAATTTAAAATTAAACTAGGTGCTTTACGCTTTTTAGGACTCTTCAAATTTAATTAGTGATTTCGTGATGTGCAAACATAATATTTCAAATTTATAATATAGTCGATTTCTCTAGCATTAGTCAATTTATCTAAAGGACGTTTTCACATTTTTTACAACTACATAAAAATACTAGGTACTACCTATATTTTTTTCTGCCTACCGCTTGTTGTCCATTCTCACCAGCGAAGCGTGAATTTTGAACAAGAAGTTTTAAGTTTTTGTTGTAGTTATGCCTAGGTATTTCAAACAAAAACCGATAAAATACAAATCAGAGATTTATAAAAGAAATAGTAACCTTGCATAGACGCGTGGTTTCCTGGCATCGTTTTAATTACCGAACAAAGCTTTTAACTTCCTCGAGGTATTATAGAGCGAAGGTTATATTAAAGTTCATTGCGTGATCAATAAATATATAAAGTTTGCTATAGCTAAATGTATTTTTTAATTCGTTGTCTGAGGTTAATCGATTTTTTTTTGAGGAATTCTAATAGTTAGATAGACATCTAAGTTACATTGCGGAACACTTCAAAATAACTTAAAAAAAATTAAGTGATAAATGTATGGGAACATAATGTTTAATGTTGTGATTATGTCACATAACCCATTACTTACCTAGTGTGTTGAAACAGGAAAATAGGTTTTCCCCATTTTATTTTTAGGAACGTAACAATGATTAGGTATTCTATTGTTTTGTTTATGTAGGTATAATCACGAAGTAAATAAAAAGGGTATAATCATATAATGCATTATTACTGTTAACAGAGATGTGAAAGATGTCAGCAGATTTCTATGTGGCACAAACTTAGAAGCAAATCGGTAATAATAATTGATGTCTAATCTTTTGTGATAATAGTAGGAACCCTTTAAACCAGAAAATTATATTTCAAAGAACCTATTTTTTTTTTAATCCTAAAACTTACACGTAGTTCATTATATTTTATAGTTCTCTACACACAGTGAGATATACAGATAGTTTCTTTCTCAGTTTGATAAAAAAGATACTTTTTATTCCTTAATCTTACCGCAATTTTTGGAAATCAAAAGTGCAGTTACACCTTTCTGCGTCTCGCGAGTGACGGCCTGTCTAGAAGCGGGCGCTTTTTTTACATCGAGAGCCCATCCGAGGAGCGGAAAACAAAAAGGCTGGATTTATATATTTTTTTATTATTTTATTTATTTCCCTTTTATTCCTGTATTTTATTTTCGTTAAATTTTTGCATATCGCCGCGCGACCGGCCCGCGCTTCATTGTTTACGCTGTGGTCGTTTCGCGCGCTTTCGCCATTTTGTATGGAATGTCAACTGTCACGGTGTTGATTGGCGGGAATCCGAGGAATGGCGGCAACGTTTTGGTAGACGGGGCTGTGTGTGGTCTGTAGCAAAAACGTTAGAATGCGCTTAATATTTAATAATATTTGTTCTAGATATAGGTAGAGGAATCTTAGATCGCGTTGAGATCGGGCCTCGGCCTCCGTGGTCTGGCGTGACCTATAAAGGAGGATTTATAATGATCGATATTCGCTTGAAGTAGTTCTATATTCCCGAAGGCCGGGCCATGTATCATTATTACCTTAGCTTATCGATAAATCTGATAGTTTTAGTTCGACAATTTCAACTTCTGGAATCTATGTGGAGTAATGTTTCAAATACCTGTTAAAACTCTATTTCAACTTCTATCGAATGCTCTAAGAATTGGTTTGTCAGATTTTCTCCAAGTATACCGACATATACCTATAAAAAAACAAAGCGTAAAAATAATAAAACTTCATAATACTGCTGAGATCTTATCAATATGTATTTTTTTTAATTTTTTTATTTAGCCTAAGCTGTCCCACTCCTGAGCAAAGGCCTCCCTCCACTCCTTCCATCTTTCGCGAGCCCACGCGTCCAGTTTTGACGGTATCTATCCAGCTCGTCCGGCCTGTCTCAGGGACCTCGCAGCACTGTCTCAGGGAACCAATTCTTTGCTATTTCGGCCCACAGCTTGTCTGGTATACGGCAGAAATATCCTGCCCAGTCCCATTTAAGTTAGGCAGCCATTTGTTATTTTATTATTATTCATTATGCACGTGTTTCTGTGGCAATAAACTTATTTTCTTTCTTGCTTCCTTTCATATTTATAATTGAGATGAAAGGCATAAAAGAAAAAAAAAATATTTGACAGTCAGCGTTCCAAATGACAAGCGAACTTTATGACTGTCAAATGCAAAGTCCTTCATAGGAATACTTTCTATACTTCACAAGAATTCATGCAGCATAAAGAAACATTGTTATTTTAAGGTAAATATTTAATACTTAAATAGGTAGATAATTAAAATTGTTATGATTTTTATCGTTGTTTTGTAATTAGAACATATTTTATAGGTCTGTAGTACCTACCTAGTATGAATGTACTTATAACTAATTTGCATGCCCTAAACAGGCAAAATATGGATTGTTCATAAACCACTAATTTTAACAACTAGTAAAACCTGTATTTTCTGCAAATAAATTAGCGTTCTTTTTCTTATTCTTAGGAATAATAATTTCAGTTGCTTAAAATCGGTGATGGAAAACATCGTGAGGAAACCAGCATGTCTGAGAGATATTTCTCAACAGCATGTGAAGCTAAGTCAGAGGCCCATGGGCAGCATAAAAACTCTGACACCAGGTTAGTCACTAACCACACGAAGTAGTAGTATTTAAGTTATACCAAAAGCTTGTTTAATTCATACGATCCCGTACCAAAATAACGTTGCGTTATTATACCTAGTACTTAGTATCAAACAAAATCCTCATACCTACACTCCATTGAAATAATTTCATCACATTATAGTTGGACATATTTAACACGCTGCGGAACTAAACACACACTCTCCTTTGTGGCGCGCAGTCGGGCAAACCCGTACGGAATGATACATCAGGTAGGGAGGTACCTGCGACCGACCGATGTGCAAACATTCTGTTTACATACATACCGAGAAGTACAGCCGCGCACAACAGTGCTACACATTGGCTGCAGGTTTTTTGAAGAGCACGTAATGGTTAAGTATATCGGCCATTATCTATTATCGGTGAATAATGGGTAGCTCACCGTCCGATCAGGACCAGGCCCGTGCCGGACGGCGCGTACGTGTTCCACGCGCGCCTCAAAGAGATGTTTGTATTTGAAGCGGCCCGTAAGAGCCGAACCCTGCCGGGTAAGCGATCAGAAAGGGTTACCGCTACCCCGGAGCATAAGGGGCTAAGGAAGGAACATGGATGGGTTTCAGTCAGTAAGAGTCTTACACATCCTTCCGTTCCTTCCACCCAGAGCGGGAGGGGTCATATGATGATTTCCAACCCTCAAAAAAAAAATTGTATGCAGATCTATAACCAGCAGATTAGGCTGAGCGTGTCCGTTGTTTGTCAATAACCCATTGGATGTTCGCCTATTAGAAGAAGTTTGCTTATAAGAGCTTAACGTTTTAAACGGTTATATTTATTTTTGTTTCGAGAGAATTATTCTTATGAACATAAATATGGGGTAAATGAATTTAAGATTCGAAACCGACAAAAAGGAAGAGTCTAAACGTATATTTTTATTAAGTAGATTAACTCAGTCTAAAAAGAAAAAACCCACTAAGTTCCATAGAAGAATATATATTTAAATAAACGAAGAAAAGTGAGACACCCCAGAACACAACCGAACTCATTCGATACCTATCTGAAAACATAAGAAAAAATATAAAAATATTCTTTTCCTAGAACAAATTGCGAAAATCGAATTGAATGAAGGCAAATGGTTTGTGGTACATATTATTAGGCAGGGATGTTACGAGTATGTTAGACATTCGCGAACGCCAATGCGAATGCGAATATTTAGAAATGACAAAGAAAATGTTTGGAATTTCACAAATACTATTTCAATTCGCGTAGTCTCGGTCTGTATGCGTGAGATTTCAGCACATTTCAGTTTTTTTATACGGCGCAATAATATAAGAACTAACTTTTGGAATGAATCGAAGGAAACAATTGAAAACCCTCCTTGTTCACTGTCATAACACCGAACGCATTGAACAGGGGGCCTAGACAGGGTGTCAATCGCTACGTGTCGATTCGATTTCGAAAATTGTTGATCGAACAATTCGTTATCTCAGCGATTCGAACTGTCAAGAACGCCACATGTCAACGCATTTGTATGGGAATATTGAACGAGTTTCGTTTCACAATTTTACATTGTATCGTGGTATCGTCTAACACTTAGCGATCGAAAAAGACTGATCACGTGACATTTAGAAAGCTTATGCCAATTCCATACATTTAGGATTTATCTAATTTCGTTATCGTTAACACATTCGATGTTCGCCTATTAGAAGCCGTTTGCTTAAAAGAGCTAGCTGTTATATTTATTGTCGTTTCGAGAGAATTTTTCTGACATTGACATTTGAGGTTTTTAATGAAAATGTGACATTTTTTAGGCCCCCACGCCCACTAAAATCTTTCTTTCTGTTTCACTCGCATTTGCTAAACGTTCTTATTGCGTCATGAAAATGCGAATACTTAATATGATGCGAATCTTTCACAGATGCGAATGCGAATGTCCTCACATTCCGAACATCCCTGGCACCAGGGCGCCAGCCGCGGCAGGCGGTATAACCAATCTATTTTTACTTGGGATTGAAATCAATTTATGCAAGGCGTATCTCGCTCAAACGATTCTGAAACATGTGCTTAATCGTGATATAAATAATCTAATCTTTTGCTTATAGGGATTAGGGATAACGGTGAGGTATTGAAATAATATTGGGTGTACTCCTTCCCGTCTTTTTGCTTTCATTATTTTTTTTTGCATTATACCGATTTTCACATGTTTGTTAACAAAACTATTTTGACGTTATTTTTCTGTACCTATCTGATTTCGAGAAAAACCTTAGTTCACAAAAAGAAGCGCAATCATTATATTCTTCTTTTTTTGTGTGGTTAATGACTTACCTGGTGTCAGAGTTTTTATGCTGCCCATGGACCTCTGACTTAGCGTTACATGCTGTTGAGAAATATCTCTCAGACATGCCGATTTCCTCACGATGTTTTCCTTCACCGATTTTCAAGCAAGTGATAATTATAAAATACGCACATGAATCCGTAAAATCAGAAGTGCGCGGCTTGGGTTCGAACTCGAGACCTATGACTTGGCAGTCCGACGGTCACACCACTAGGCTGTCACTGCTTTTATCATTATTTGTATTGGTGTTCTATAATATAAAGAGCGCAACATAGGAATTATGAAAGGTTCGGTTAAATACAATCATACGCTTTTGCTTTATGCTTTTATCTCATCACTTGCAGTCCTCGTAGCACGAATTTCTCTTCATCACATCTGCTTCAAAGGACGAGCGACATCGAAAGGGCGTTATCATGAGAACACACGTTCCTTTGAATTTAAAAAAGTACCTAGCTAATTCTTTCTGATGAACATTGAAAACAGTCGCCAAATTAAAAATTTACTTACTTATCTACAGGTTTGCAGTGCTTGGCTATTTCAATAAAAGACCTCACTAATTACTTGGCTAAGTAAAGTTATTTTTTTACTTTTGGGTTTTGATACCTACCCCACAGTCCCCACACCAATTCGTATCCACTACTAAACTTGCTATGTAAACAACAGTGACCTGAAGTACTAGTATATCATCAAAATACAAAATTTAAGACTTCTATGGTTTTCTCATGGACCAAGTTGCACCAGGTTTCAAATAAAAAAAATAATCATCAAAATCGGTTCACCCAGTCGAAAGTACTGAAGTAACAAATATAAAAAACAGTCGAATTTAGAACCTCCTTTTTTTGAAGTCGGTTACAAACAGCAGCACGGGTCAATTCATCAGGTTAAGCTATGCTTGCCGGGGTTGGCTTTAAAGCGGTGGCTAGGACTGTCTCCGCACGAGAAATCTCTTTAACGACAACATTTCGACGTCGTCTTGAAGTCTACATCCGTTAAGATTGTGAAAGAAATCACATCATAAATCGTAATGATGCTGCAGAATATCCTTTACTTTTTTTTTAGATAATAGCGTCTCGCTGTTCGACCATAGGGTTGTCTACTGCTTAACCGGACTTGCCTGTGGATGCCGCAAAAGGATTGTAGCCTCCAGTCAGGGCTTCATAAACCTTAAAAACTAAGCGACTACACGCTAAGGGCACCCCCTGTGGGGTACGGACCTCGGCTTAGGGCTTCGCTGGAGGAGGACAGCAAGGGGCAAGCTGGATCGGCGTATCTTTATTTCTTCTTAAATATCGCAGCATTATACTGAGATAGGGGCCTTTTCGGCCTCGCACAGGCCTTTATTTTTATTTGTTTAGTATTTCTTTAATTTTTATTTCTTATTTTCCTTTTTATATTCTGTTTTGTATTTATTTCTGTGTTTTTCCTGTGCGGATACAAAATTAAATATTTTTCTTTCTTTCTTTCTTAAATATCAATAGCCCTACATTACACACCGTTGTTCGCGATGATACCTCGTTCATTATATGAGTAGCAAGGTAGGTATGTTGTGTGTTTTAAGCAAACAGGCCCCGGGCCGGCCGCCCGGCGTATTATACCGCGCTGGCTACTTTCATATTACTATTATATACAAGCCGTTATGTAACAGGTATATAGAGAATGGGATTTAGAACAATATTTTAATATTCATATTCTAAGTCAAGGCCTGCACTTCAGTTCAAGTCAACATAGCCGCCATCTTTCGATTTTGACAGTTGAAACTTGCAATCAAGTGACATAAACGTCAATTTTCTTTAATGGAGGTAAGGATTTATCTTCCGATCTACGAAACGTACCTCAACACATTCGATTTCACCCACTTTTCATACAGCTCTTATGCTATGCTGCCTTAAATAAAGAAACTGCACCGCTAGAAGTCAAAGGAAAAAAAAAAATATTTTAGTTGGGACACGCACAGGAAATACAAATGAAAAATAAGGAGCAAAATGTAATATTAAAAAAATAACAATAAAATATTTGAAACAAAAGACCTGTGCGAGGCCGAAAAGGCTTACATCTCAGCGTAATGCTGCGATAAAAAAAAACCACAGCGCGATCTGATAGGGCTCGTTGTCTGTGATGCGGACACACCTACGGACATCTAAAAAACCCGAAACGGGAATAGCTAACAACCGACCGTGCTGATGGTAGCTATGTTTAGCTTTGGCAATAATCCTAGGCTCATTAAGCACATAATTGAAAAATATATATTTCGCGTGAAACTTTTGCGCATCCACCTTTAGTCATTTGATTTATAGGTTTGATATTGGCTTAGTTCAGCCGCACGGATCGATCCATCAGGTTAAGCTACGCTTGCCATGGTTGGTCCGTGGATGGGTGACCATCTTTACACATCGGACTCCTCCGTGCCTCGAAAAGCACGTTGAGCCGTTGGTCCCGGCTATCATTCGTGGATCTTTGACAGTCGTTACAGGTCGTGCCAGTCTTACCAAGGGGTATCGTATTACCCAGTTAGTGACTGGGTTGTGGCGGTCAGATAGGCAGTCGCTCCATGTAAAATACTGGTATTCAGCTGCATCCGGTTAGACTGGAAGCCGACCCCAACATAGTTGGGATCAGGCTAGGCAGATGATGTTTAGTCATTATTTCCGTAGTTCGATACTCCAACATGTTTCAAGTTCCACTAGTGGACTGTATTTATGAATAACATAGTAAAATTAACAGGCTGTGTGTTCGTGTCCCAGCTCGCGGTGGAGACAATTAAAATTACCAGTTACAATGACGTGACGAGACACGCAGCTACTAAAAAAATAAGTCATATTTGATCGATAATATGGATGTGGTATTATATATATACTGGGTGTAACCGAAAGGGTATATACATACAAGAAGATATGCTATAGACCACGAAACTGAACAATTTTTGAAAAAACAATTAGCTTTTCCCTACATTTCGACGAGTCACATGACCAAAAATGTACAGAACAGCTGATTTATTTTTTACGCAGTGAGGTTTAAAATCATTTACTGAATGAACTGAATCCACGGTAACCAGCTTCGCGTCGATATCCCTTCCACCCTGTATATGATAGAACAAATATTTCCTATTTATTTTTTTTGGTTTTGTGTCAATGGGGCTTAATGCTCAGAAATTTGAAGCTAGAGCCCATTTCAAAACGTAGATGACATGTATAGAGAAGAATGGGCAAGAATCTATAAGGACACTCTTTTATATCAAAATATAAAACCATCCCCCCGACCCTTGCTCGAGCCAGCCCGCGTTGCCGCTGAGCCAGTTGCTTTAAATACCCCCGATCCAGCTGTCCCTTGCTGTCCTCCCGCAGCGACGCCCTAAGCCGAGGTCCGTATGCCCTTAGCGTGTAGTCACTTAGTTTGTAAGTTTTTTAAAAGCCCTGTCTGGAGGCTACAATTCTTTTGTGGCATCCACAGGCAAGTCCGGTTAAGCAGTAAACAACCCTATGGTTGAACTGCGAGATGCCATTACCAAAAAAAAAACAAAATATACAAATTTCTTGGGTAGGTACAGAGGCTCAAGATACCGCAATTTGCCAAATTTCTTTGGTAGATTTTCAACTTTATCACATAGGAATAATGTTCATGTTCAATTGGAAAAATTTGACACTTTAGGACACCTTGATGTGCAGGCGTCTGTAGGTACATTCTTCTGTTGTTTCTATAAGTGAGAACAACATACCTACCACATCCATTCCCCACTGAGCTCTTTCGATTCCACATCCAACTTTACTCCCCGAACAAACTTTTTTGCATCGCGTGCTGTGTGACAGACAGACAGACGGACAGGGCAATTTATAATATGTCCCTATCGCACGATCTTAGCACGCTACGACCGACCGACATAACCTGACCTCTCGACCAATCCAGCATGGACCAAAGCAAGGGTCTATTTAAATTAGCCGAGTGGTTGCAACGATAGCTGTTACAAAGCTGATTTTAGCGATATACCTAGAAATTGTATAATAATTATTCACGGGAAGGGTTCGGGTATCGCTCGTGTTATTTTTTTTGGCTGATAACATCGGCTGATTCACTGGCAAAACCTAGGTTTTGTGTTGAAAAGATTCAGTTACTTTATTTTGTTTCGTGCAGTTTTTCGTATTTCCCGATTATGTGGCATTGGTGTTCGTCACCACCTTTCATTTTAGGCGTGTGTTTTTAGTATTTCGTGAGTCGTTAGTCGTTACTAAGCGGGATTGTCCGAAAGGGACCGCTACCCCGGAACATAAAGGGCTAAGGAAGGGACATGGATGCAATGGGTTTTAGTCCGTAAAAGTCTGACACTCCCTTCCGCTCCACCCAGAGAGAGATAGGTTGGTGATTTGCCACGCTTAAAAGAAAATGAAAACCTTCCGTACAATATTTGTTTTCCGGATTAAGGCAGGCATACCTAGTCGTCAAAATCAGTGCCGGATAGCTGACGTAATTATCTAGGATTAAAAAAAGAAGTTTCTCTAGGGAAATAAATTAAAGTTTAAAATGCAATAACGAAAAATAAACTCAAACTCAAAGTATTTATTTCAAATAAACCAATTACAGGCACTTTTGAATTGTCAAGGTGTCGGTCAGTCAGAGAGATGAAGCTAGTTGCCCATTCCAAAGCAGTAGGTACCTATGGAGAAGAACGGGCAAGAAACTCCATGGACACTCTTTTAAACAAAATATGGTTACATAGATCATATTATTATTATACATGTGAGAACGATGCAGAACGGTGAAAGCATCCGATATAAAATAACGTAAAAAAAAAGTTCAAAAATTAAATTAAAACAAGCCATGGCCGCTAAGAGATGACCAGTCTCTACCGACAGCGCCCGTTCACGAACATGACGCATGGATTAGCACCATTCAGCTCAACCATTTTGAAGGGAGCTAAATGATCCAACACACACGCCACTATCAGCGAGACATTAAAGTGAGCATGACATACTCTCAGCCGCCAAAGCACATTCAAGTCAATGAAAGACGTACCCAGTAAATGGTCGCTTTATATTAGGTACATAGTACTCACATATGTGCTAAGCAATTATACAATATTAAGAAATTGAATTTATACAATGCATGCAAATATAGTTTTTTTTGTTGTTGATCTTCCGCAGCTCCAACAGTTTTTTAAGAAGTCTAATGAATTAGGTGATACGCCCTTGTGGAGCATTAGCATTGGCCCAAGCGTTTTTATCAGCGATGTAATCTCCCAAACCTCAAGAGACTTTCCATTATATGTGAAAAATGCAAACGTTTCAAAAAAATATTCAGAATCAAAGACAGTCAGGATATCAAAGACAGTCATGAGAAAGATTTCTGACTGTATGCTTTATTTTATTTCACTCAATCAATTCTGTCTAACGTAGTCCACAACTGGACATAGGCCTCTCTCAGGCTACGCCACAACACCCTGTCCTCCGCCTTCCGCATCCAGTCAGCCCCAGCCACCTTCTTAAAGTCGTCGATCCATCAAACTAATGGGCGCCCCAGATAACTTCACAGAAAAAGCACAAAATAAATAATTGATTTTTTAAACGGAATACAATTGTAATTATGGATCAAAACTAAATCAATCTGCCTAGCCTTTGCCCCACTATATTGGGGTCGGCTTCCAGTCTAACCGGATGCAGCTGAATACCTATATTTTGCATAGAGCGACTGCCTATCTGATCTTCACAACCCAGTCACTAACTGGGTAATACGATAACCCTTGATAAGACTGGCTGTTAGGTTTTCGGGCTTCTCGGACTATCCGTAGCGACTAACAAACAAAAACTTTTTACTCAAAATTCATAAAACAAAACACAAAATGGAAAGAAATTTAAAAAATCAAAGGTAAACTATGTCAGGGGGACACTTAGAACAGCAGAAGTGAGTTTTAGTCAGTAAGAGTCCGGCACTACCCAGACTTGGCCGGACTGGCTCACCAGTGGGCCAGTCTGGGCGTCCAGGAGGATTTCCCACTCCTAGCAAAAAAAAAAAGAAAAAAAAGCTAGCCGCTACGCGGTTTCCGACGCCCCCGCTCCGCCCGCCATCGGTCCTTCGACAAACATGGCCCACTGACAAACACCTTGCGTACTCTGCAAGCTACGTCGAAATTTCCGGATAACTATTATTTATAAAGAATTTGAGTAAAGCTACAAGGCTTTATAAATCACTAGGCGTTGCCCGCGGCTAGGCCCGCCTCAATGTTGAAAATTTTTCATAAAAATTTCCACCTCCTATTTCACCCCATTACGGGGAGCATTTCCTGAAATCCTTTCTTATCTAACATCTCCTACTCAGAATCTACCTCTGTGCCAATTTTCATCTTCGTAGGTCTATTATTTTTTGAGATTTCGTGTTTAATCAGTGAGTCCATCTGACTGCCAAGTCATAGGTCTCGAGTACAAACCCAAGGCACCTCTGATTTTACGGATTCATGTGCTTATTGTATAATTATCACTTGCTAAAAAATCGGTGAAGGAAAACATCGTGAGGAAACCAGCATGTCTGAGAGATATTTCTCAACAGCATGTGAAGCTAAGTCAGAGGCCCATGGGCAGCGTAAAAACTCTGACACCAGGTTAGTCACTAGCGACACGAAAAGAAGAAGTGAGTGACTGAATGAATGAATGAATGATATTTCGGTTTTTTTAATAAATCATTAAAACCTTTCTTTTACCTAGAGAAAAATGAAATAGTGGACGTCAAACCGCCAGTGACAACTACCCACATAATTCAGAGGGCAAGAATTTTGTAGTTTTTAATAAATACCGGCGCGCGAGCACGGCCATTTTTCATTCTTCTCATTACTTGCAACCCTTTGCGTTTCCACCCCTGTACGGTCAGCAAAGAAGGTGGACAATAAATTAATATTAACGGTTTATTTTGTTTTTACTGCTATGTAAATTTTTGTTGAATGACTGGGCTGTTTCTTTGTATATTTTATGTAAGCTTCTGCCCGCTACTTCGTCTGCGTGAGATTTCTTGTTCCCCAACCCACCTCATCGCATCGCATCGTCTGCCCGTGCTATTACTTCGTTTTGGCGAAGCGTTTTTTTGACTTTTTCTTTCTACTCGGCTCCTACGGGTCTTAAAGTCCTTAAAGACTTAAAATCCGCTTTAAGTCGTAGCAGTAAGGGCGATTTTCTTATGGTACCACTGATATGCGGCTGGCAATACCTACTTACGACGTCCTAGAACTCGGATGGGCATACTACGACCTGCCAACATCATTTTGGCATAAGAGTGACTGTCAAAAATTATTTTATCGGTGTGGTATCATATCAGCCTTCGAAGATTCTTACTATAAATTGCAACTCAAAACAATATAAAAAAAAACAAATGATAAAAAAATAGTTTGCCCACCCCTGTCCTTAATCATTCTCCTGCCCTTATCCCAATTCATTCGAGGTCGGCGCAACATGTCTTTTTCTTCCATACTTCTCTATTAGTCGTCATCTCAGTAGTCACTCACTTCCTAGCCATAATTATCATCTCTGCTGTCCAAAAATAATAATTATCATAACCTACCTACTGCATAAATTATGTTTTATTCTTAAAATAACACCGTTCTCCCTAAAAATATACTCCACATCTAAAAACAACATTTCACAATTGCCACAAGCTTTCCTTGCGCTCGGTACAAGGGGCGAGTCCCCACCGCTTCGGTCCCGCAGGCATTTTTCATTCCGACTTGATTAAACCCTCCCATGTAGCGTTAATATATGAAACCTGTATATTGCAACTATTGTTCGTACCGACTATGGCTAAGTAAGGATGTACCAACGTGGCGCTACAATGGTGACATTAATGTAACACACATATCGCACTGCTAACACAAGACTGTATCAACTCAAAAAAGACAATTCGATTTAACTCATTTTTCCTATGTAAAATTTAATCTACGCGTCAATAAGCCCCTTAATGTAATCACAAAGTTTAAAACGGTGTTCCCTGGTGACCATCATTACATAACGAGACTCCTCCGTGACTCGGAAAGCACGTTAAGCCGTTGGTCCCGGCTGTCATTTGTGCATCTTTGACAGTCGGTACGGGTCGTCAGAAGCCCGAAAATCTGACAGCCAGTCTTACCAAGGGGTATCGTATTGCCCAGTTACTGCGTTGTGGAGGTCAGATAGGCAGTCGCTCCATGTAAAATACTGGTATTCTGCTGCATCCGGTTAGACTGGAAGCCGACCCCAACATAGTTGGGAAAAGGCTAAGCAGATGATGACTTTCTTAAAATCGTTAACAGGAAACAAGTAATCAGTTTTCCATCATTTCTGAAAAAAGCTTCATTTTGAGTTGATACAGTCTTGTGTTAGCAGTGCGATATACGTGTTCACATTTTCGTTTCATGAAGACATTATATTTCCGTTAAACGTAATTATTTACGGATTTATTTAAAATGTTAGAAAATAACATCTTAGAGCAACATGTACTTAAAGAACTGTCGCGCAGCTGTCATTTGCCGGGGTCACGTATCATTACATTCGCAACAATTAAATTAAAACGAATAAGCAATACTATTAGGATGAAACAACTGCACAAAGTAGGCGAATTGATTTTATTATTAAGTTTCTTGGAATGTTTCTTTATTTTTCAATGTGCGATTTATTTTGAGCTATCAACAGTTATATGATTAAAGGGCACTAGCCTGTCTTAAATTAATGTCACCATTGTGGCGCCACGTTGTACATTCAGTCAAAAAAGTATCGGGAATGGATGATTTGTTTATGGTTCCAAATTCAAATTTTTGTTTTTTTGTAGTTGTTAGATTGGCACAACTGTTTTCCATTTTGGCGCGGAGTTTGAGTTGCATCTGTTATTTATATTAAATACAGTGCTGGTTTTAGTAATATCATTATATAGTGTGTATTGCGAATTTCATAATGGACAAAAATATCGAACAAAGAGTTTGTCTTAAATTTTGCATCGCCAATGAAATTTCGTGTTCGGAGTCACTGAAAATGTTACAGAAGGCTTACGGTGAATCGACTTTATCAAAAACTCGTGCTTATGAGTGGTTCAAAGCGTTCAAAAGCGGTCGAGATGTGATGGAAGACTTGCCTCGCTCTGGTAGGCCGTCAACGTCTGCAACTGAAGTTAACATCGCAAAAGTGAAGAAAATAGTGACTGAAAACCCCCTTTCAACTCTGAGAGAGATAGCTGCCGAACTTTCTGTATCTCACGAGTCGATCCGTACCATTTTTACTAATCATTTGGGTATGAAACATGTTGCTGCTCGGCTAGTCCCAAAAGATCTGAATTTTCTCCAAAAACTCAATCGCATGAAAGTCGCTGAGGACATGCTAGAACGAGTCAGTTCGGACCCAACATTCATGAAACGCATTGTTACTGGTGACGAGACGTGGGTTTACGAGTTTGACATGCAAACTAGTCAACAAGCTTCGGAGTGGCGCCTTCCAACTGAACCGAAACCGAAAAAACCACGCCAAAGTCTAACAAAAGTCAAAGTCATGTTGACTGTTTTCTTTGACTATCGCGGTGTTGTGCACTCTGAATTCTTACCGGAAGGTCTAACGGTAAATAAAGAATATTATTTGAGCGTTATGCGGCGTTTAAGAGAGCAAATTCGACGAAAAAGGCCAGATTTGTGGAAAGAAAATTCTTGGATTTTGCACCACGACAATGCGCCTTCGCACAAGGCTATCATTGTGAACGAATTTTTGACCAAACACTCAACAAATACCATCCAGCAACCACCATATTCACCAGATATGGCTCCTGCTGACTTTTTTCTTTTTCCTAAACTCAAATTACCACTTCGTGGCACCCGTTTTCAATCGATAGAAGACATAAAGAAGAATTCGCGGCGAGAACTGAACTCAATTCCGGAAGCAGCGTTTAAAAAATTTTTTGATGAATGGATTATTCGTTGGCGCAAGTGTATAGTTTCTAAAGGAGCATACTTTGAAGGTGATAAAATAAATTTGGATGAATAACAGACATTTTGTGTATTATTGATCTTTTCCCGGTACTTTCTTGACAGAGTAGTATGTTGTATGCTAGTGATTAGTTCCATTGGCCTCGTATAGAAATGAACTACGTAGGTACTAGCTTTTAAAACGATTGCTTGTGGGGTCACCAAAATGTCATTTTGTCTTCTATGAAGTTTTCCAGTAATTTTTTATTCATCCATCATTTCAGATTAAGGGATTAAAGTTCCGTAAATACGTACTTGCTATGGCCGCGAATCATATTTTGATTAACATACAAAATGACACTGGCCTGCAAATTCCAAAAAAAAATTAATCTCACGTGCTGCCCTGGCGCATCCTCCTTCAACTAATAAATATTTCAAACCATTTATCTGTCGATAAATTCCAAATTATATCTAAACTTGGAAATTTTTACATTATGACAGTTGTAGTAAGGATACCTATTTTTATTGATAATATAATAGGTATAGCCAGGTTAAGCTACGCATGTCGGGATTGGCCGTGGATGGGTGACCATCTTTAAATACCGAGACCCCTCCGTGCCTCGGAAATCACTTTAAGCCGTTGGTCCCGGCTGTCATTTGTGCATCTTTGACAGTCGTTACGGGTCGTCAGAAGCCCGAAAAATCTGACGGCCAGTCTTACCAAGGGGTACAGTATTGCATAGTTACTGGGTTGTGGAGGTCAGATAGGCAGTTGCTCCATGTAAAATACTGGTATTCAGCTGCATCCGGTATAGCCTATGTCACCCGGGAATAGTTTAGCTTCCGAACAGTGAAAGAATTTTTCGAATCGGTTTTGTATTGTCGGCCCCTATTCAATTTAAACTAACAATCAAATCTTTCCTCTTTATAATATTAGTATAGATGAAAAACCGTCATTTTGACACAATCCGTGGGTTTTCTCTTAAGTAACGATTTCCCAAACAAATCATTGAGAACATTAATGGGACCCTCTTGATATGTGGCGTCGGAATTACTACGAAAAGAACGTTTATATGTCACAATATGACATAAATGTGTCGACAAGACAAGGTTATAATAGCTGAAACACGGTGTCTTGCCACCGTAGAACGAATCGTTACAGTAAATAATATCTGTGATATAAATAATGTCGTGGAGGAACTTGGTATAGGTACTTTTGCCAACAGATAATATATAAATTGAAATAGATGTAAGTAGATGATTCAGTGTTTGTCGATGGAAACATTACAGACCTTGAAACAGCTGTATAGATTTCGTCATTTGTTATTACGACGGTTCCAATTTTAAAGATTTAGTTCGAAAGAAGAAACGCGTTCAAAAGTTGCCAGTGTCAATATTCAATAGAAAAAAATGACACTGACAGCTCATAGACGTAGTTTTATAATACTTTAATCGGGTTCCGTTTCAATGGTGAAATTCGCCGTGAATGATTCATTGATCGTTATAACTTTTCAAAATGGCCAAAAATGTGTATCGGCCCTTATACATACGTAGTTTTAAATGCGTTAATCGGGTTCGGTTTCAATGGTGAAATTCGCCGTCAATGATTCATTGATCGTTATAACTTTTCAAAATGGCCAAAGGCAGGTTAGCTTTTATCAGGAGTTGTCATCGTCAAAGTAGTTCAGCAGTTTCTTATTTCTATAAGATCAGGATTGTCGTGTCCGTGGAACGGCCACGGATGTTCTGATATCATCTTTATCAGAAAACAGCCGCCACGCAACTATCGATGCAACGTTCTGCTAGAGCAGGGGTTCCTTATTTCGTACCTACTGTAGAAGATTGAAGACCTTCTACTGAGGGGGCTCAGTGGTAGATCGTGTAATGTGTGTATAGGGTTTTTCTATACTATGAAAGCAAACGCACGAGACGAGAAACACCTCGTATATTACTCTTATCTATATCTCTTGATTATAACGAATACATCTGTCTAGCTCCGCCGCCTGTGGCGAACTCTCTAATGTACAAAAGGCTTAACTAATTTAAATTATTTTAAAGGTTCGAATGCCGTCCGATTATTACCAGCCATGTTCAACATAAGGTTTTACTCCAGCCAAGTTCAGCATAAGGTTTTACTCCAGGGCTCTACAGTACCTAGGTAGATAGTGGTTTTTAAGTAGGTACATAAAAACCACTATCTAGATGAAATTACAAATTGCCCCCTAAGTCTCTACACAAGGCTCCCATTTTTTTCTGGATATCTTACTGCCCTCTTTAGGCCTGCAGCGCCCACAAGGGGGCGTTATCACCCACTTTGGGAAAGGCTGTGCTAGAGTGACAGTATGGCTTTGCGGCCATTGGCAGCAAGCCACGGCGGGACTCTTCGGCATCACTACATAGGTACAAGCGCATTCCGAACGCGACGATGCCGCGGTATCCTTAGGCGTGACGTAGGTAGGCGTCATCATTTAAATAAACACTTTATTATCATACAAATAAGTTATATTTCTACTCGTTGCGTAAAAATCCTTTGCCTTGCCGTTCTTAGCAGACCTTTTCGGTAGTTCGTATTAACTTATTTACAAAAGTAAAAGCTTGCTGCGCCGTTAAATGAATTTTACAGCAGAATAAAATTAATCTTTGAGAATGCAAAAACAAAACCACGCCCTGTTCGCATTTTTTTTTGTAAATCGTCACGGGTTGTTGCGATTCGCTAATACCACCAAAGAGAGAAAAAGCTACATAGTGCATGTTTCTACTCTAAAAAGGTACGGAATAAGTCAAATCTGATAAAATTAAACAGACATACAATCCTATGCATAAACGCTCCAAGTAAGCACTTGCAGGGCCATAAAGATTCTTGTATTTCGATAAAATGTGAATGCTCTTCGCAGCCTTAAAGTTCAGGAGGCCGCCCGTGGCATCAGTTCATCGTAAAACGAAGTACTTATTGTAAATGACGTCACAAACAAACGACAAACGCAAACTGAATCATCGCATGCAGGCATTCTTCATACTGCAATATTTCCACGAAAAATACGTTTCACTTGGCCTTCCATACTTCGGTTGTTAATATGTGCAGAGGCCAGCACTTCAAGTTACTCCAATCTGTCAAATTTCTTTGATAGTTTTTCGACTTTATTACGAATGTATTAGTTAGGTTCATTTTCAATTGGGAAAATTTTACAGTTTGGGATAGCTTGATGTGCTGGCGTCTGTACAACAAATGGTCATCTTTATGAGGAGAACATGGCAAAGTAATAACAGCCGCATGGATTGATCCCTCAGGTTAAGCTACCCTTGCCAGGGTTGATCTGTGGATGGGTGACCATCTTCAGATGATCTTCTATCGATTCTCCTCCGTACCTCGGAAAGCACGTTAAGCGTTGGTCCCGGCTGTCATTCGTGGATCTTTGACAGTCGTTACGGGTAGTCAGAAGCCCGAAAGTCTGACAGCCAGTCTTACCAAAGGGTATCGTATTACCCAGGTAGTGACTGGGTTGTGAAGATCAGATAGGCAGTCGCTCTATGTAAAATACAGGTATTCAGCTGCATGCGGTTAGACTGGAAGCCGACCCCAATATAATTGGGAGAAGGCTAGGCAGATTGAATTGGTCATTTTTATATATCACTAGCTTCTGCCCACGACTTCGTCCGCGGAAAATTTCTTGTTTTTACATTAGAAGTAAGTCGGAAAAATACTTTTTTTAAACATAAAACGAAATATAAAAGTTAAAATACAAAAGATAGGAATATGGTGTCGCGGACTTTTTTGTAGAAATTATTAAGGCGAACCGGGTTGCCATACATTACTTTCAATTTTAAACAACTGTTTAGGCAGCGCATGCAAATAATTCTGTTTTCACAGGTATTTCTTTCCGACTTGCTAGACTAAAATTGCGATAGCTCGGCTAATATGTATGATATAAATATAATTTATGAAATCGGATTATTGGTTCCGGAGATTAACCCCTACATACAAACTTACAAATTTTACCTCTTTATAATATGACTAGCTGTTCCCGCGCGGTTTCACCGCTGCTCTGCTCCTATTGGTCGTAGCGTGATGTTACATAGCCTATAGCCTTCCTCGATAAATGGAGTATCCAACACAAAAAGAATTTTTCAATTCGAACCAGTAGTTCTTGAGATTAGCGCGTTCAAACAAACAAACTCTTCAGCTTTATAATATTAGTATAGATTATTATATAAATTATATTATTATTATAGTATAGGCAAAAGCATAAAGTTCATTTTCAATTGAGAAAATTTGACAGTTTGGGATAGCTTGAAGAGCTGGCGTCTGTAATAAGAAATGAACCCGTTAATATAAAATATACTAAGCTTTCTGTTTCACTGTTCCATTACACCTACAACACAATACATCGACTCGTCAAACTGGGGTAGGACCCGTCAGGCTTGGTGGCGCCACGATCTTCGCGGGGTAACTGATAGGAGCAGTGGGATGAGAGTAGCCAAGAAGCTAGGACGCCGAGAACTAAATGGATGTCTCGGTCATTTATAAAAAGGAAAGACAATAAGGATCATGACTAAAATTATTTTTTTAGTCCGTCAGCTATATTATTCAAAAATATTGGACATGTATTTTCCTTTTTTCAAGTTGTCCAAACGATTACGTCGATACATTGTGTTAAAATATGGCATGACGTCACTACTTTGTAAATTTAATACTGAGTTGTGACGTACCGCCCCCACTCCCCAACTTGAATGCGTTTTATCTAAGTTATTTTTTATTAATATGATGAAACAAAAAATACGTGTCTAATATTATTTTATTATCTGACTGATTGACTAAATATAGTTTTTTTTTACCCTGTCATATTACCCTATTCGTAAGAAATTATCAACCAGCTATCGCATACACTGCCACTATTTTTTGTCAGGTGCTATTCTAAGCTCAGTGCCACACTCACACGTGTCGCCAAAATCCCTACTGAGTGCCTTCAACACGCATTGCAATGTACGGACAATAAACACATACTCCTGTTGAAGGCACTGGCTTAGAATGGATCAAAATGTATTGAGCACGTATGTGTGAGCGGGGCACTGTGAGATGGAACAGAAAACACACAGCTGTGTACAGAGACCAGCACCTCAAGTTACCACAATCTGTCAAATTTCTTTGATAGTATTTCAACTTTATTGCGAAGATATAAGGTTCATTTTTATTTGAGAAAATTTGACAGTTAGGGATAGCTTGATGTGCTGGCGTCTGTACATGGCAGTGTATAGGCTAGCTGACTAGACGTGAAGAAAGAGGCGAAAGATAAACAAGAAACCAGCATAAAAGAAAATATCATAAAGAAAACGCTAATTACAAAATAATTTTAAGCTATAATCATCGTTTTTAGAGCCTCTAAACACACGGCGAGTCATAATCTTCCATCTTTTTTGTACCTAATAATAATTTTTATTCCACATAAGGTCCAAGGTACCAAAGGCGTCGGATTTGGTACCTTTAAGTACAAACTGGCGGGTGTGAATTGGTCTCTAAAAATACAAGATATGACATTGCCAAAGATTCTCGTGGTATACTCGAGTGACGAAATGTTTGGAGTCCATTTTTGTGATGAAGATGAAATATGAACAACGATTTTTTTTTTCAAGTTCATTTCTTTTCAGGTTTATCGTCAATAATTATACAAGTCGAATAATAAACATTATTAACAAATTTTAACCTCCTTAGTAATAACAACCGCACAGATCGATCCTTCAGGTTAAGCTACGCTTGTCGAGGATGCTCCGTGGATGGGTGACCATCTTTACATGTCAAGACTCTACCATGCCTAGGAAAGCACGCTAAGCCGTTGGTCCCGGCTGTCATTCGAGGATCTTTGACAGTCGTTACGGGTAGTCAGAAGCCCAAAATTCTGACAGCCAGTCTTACCAAGGGGTATCGTATCACCCAGTCACTGAATGGGTTGTTGAGGTCAGATAGGCAGGCGCTACATGTAAAATACTGTTATTCTGCTGCATCCGGTTAGACTGGACGCCGACCCCAACATAGTTGGGAAAAACCTAGGCAGATTTTATTTGAAATCGTACTACGTCTGTATCATAAATCAAATCCATAGATAGTAAGCTATTAGCCTATACACAGCCACGAACACGTATGTATGTGTGTTGAAGACACTGAGCTTAGAATAGCACTCAAAATAGTGGCAGTGTTTGTGTTAATCAAATAGGTACCAAGAAAACATTGCGAACCATTTAATTAGATCACACAAACACAAACTAAAATAAACTTACTCGCGCTAACAAAACATCACAAGTCAATAATTCAATATATTATGCTTAGTGCAATGCGTTTTCCATACGACTGTACAGTATACCACGCAAAGCAGTAACAGTGAGCACATAAAATTATTTATGAACTTACCTGCCGTTTAACGAGCGAGCCCTAAAGTGAAAAGTATTTTTTATGGGCAGTTTACGACTTACTCCCGGCGCACGGCGGTTACGGACCAAGATCCAAGGCTCGTTCGCACACGGTTTTAGAATTAAGGAAAGCTAATACTGGATTTAAGAAACTTCTAACTGCTTACTTGCTGGAAAATATCGTGAAGAAACCAGCATGCCTGAGAGATATTTCTCAACAGCATGCGAAGCTAAGTCAGAGGCCCATGGGCAGCATAAAAACTGTGACATCAGGCTAGTCACTTTTTTTTTAAGGCTGGGAAATCATCCAATGACTTCTCCCGCTCTGGGTGGAGCGGAAGGGAGTGTCAGACTCTTACTGACTAAAACCCATCCATGTTCCTTCCTTCGCCCTTTGTGTTCCAGGGTAGCGCTAACCCTTTCGGACAATCCCGCTTACCCAGGGCTTGGCCCTGAGGGGCCCTTTCATATAGGCTAGTCACTTAACCACACGAAAAGAAGAAGACTGCTCCTTTCAAGATGACTGCCTCGTTGGTTAAGTGCTACTGCTGAGCATGAGGTTCTCAGTTCAGCTCCCAGGTATGGCAAAGTGTTATTGGGTTTTTCCATCTGGAATTTCTCTGTAGCAGCCCGGAGATTAGATTTGTGCCCAGTTGGTGGCAAAACTCAATACTCAATATTTCATTATGGCATTCTACAATGTAAGCTTAGGTTGTAAATATTAGCCAAAAGAAACAATCATGGACCCTGTCGGGCACAGCAAAAGAAAGATATGTGGAGAAGAGGCTCACTCCCTATTTTTTTTTTGCTTAGCTTAACCTGTCCCACTTCTGAGGAAAGACCTCCCCAAAATCCTTTCAGACATCTTTCTTTTGAGCCGTCTTGATCCATCCTTTGGGGCTATGCGTCTAGGTCGTCTCGCTGCCTCTTCCTGGGCCGGCCTCGATGGCGCCGTCCATTCTCAGGCACCCATCTTGTTGCGACTTTAGCCCCTATAACATGAGATTAAACATAACTGGCGAAATGAGGGTGTATGGGTACACCTCTGCCTAGCCCTTCGTGAAGACCAAGCATAATTATGTTCTGGCAACATGAGCTACATGAGATCATCCTCTACTTCTTCGTATTGATGATCGAATCAGTTTTTCGTTGAATGGCTTACCCCAGGAGGCCTAGACAAAGTAAACTTTTCATTAACGCTAACAAAATTAGATAAATCCGAAATGTATGGAATTGGCATAAGCTTTCGAAATGTCACATGATTAATCGTTTTCGATCGCTAAGTGCTAGACAATGTCAAATTGTGTAACGAAACTCTATCAATAATCCCATTCAGATGCGTTGACAAGTGGCGTTCTTGACAGTCCGAATCGCTGGGATAACGAATTGTTCGATCAACAATTTTCGGAATCGAATCGACACAGAGCAATTGACACTTGTCTAGGCTGTTTATGTTCACTGTTATTATCGAAAGTTCTTACACTACAATTAGACGAAAGACGAAAGTTTGAATTCCGAACGTGATCTTGTCTTCCAAGCAATTCCTAATCCATAAGCCATAAGTAAAACAAATTATTGCCACTAGCCAATACAAAGTAGCTGTAAGCCGCTGAATGCAACTAGACGCCGGTACAGCGTGCAGTATTGTCTGGAGGCTGAGAATGCGACGGGAATCCCGCACCGATATAGACACTCCTTAGAAGGCATTCGGTAGTCAGGTAGATGTTGGAATTCAGACAGACTGAAAATGTCGCAACAAAAGTACCTACCTAACTGCAAGTATGTACCCAGATAAATATATCTAAGGGAAGAAAATTTCGCAATAGGTGTTTGGCTAAAAGTATTTTTTGAGAAAATCAAGAGAGTTAAGAATATGAAAGCTATCAGTAACTTAGATGATATAATTTTGAAAAACATACTGTCCCTTTTTGTTGAGTGTGGGAAATCTAAAATAACCCCTCCTGCTCTGTTGGAGCGGAAGGGAGCGTCACTCTTACTGACTAAAACCCATCCATGTTCCTTCCTTAGCCCTTTATGTTCCGGGGTAGCGGTATCTCTTTCGGACAACCCCGCTGAGTTTTGAAGCCACTGAGCTTACAATCTATGAAAATTTATTGAGCACGTATTCGTGTACTGCACTGTGAGATAAAACAGAAAACATACAGTTCTTCTAGCCTAAAAATTACTGACAAGACCTAAGTCATATAGAAAGCACTGCTCAAACAGCTATCTAGTTCGTATAAAGCAGTTTCACTGCTACTTAAACATAGCATACTAGCATTAGTTTTTTTTCGCAAATAGTCGTGAAATCTCAGTGGTACCGGTGTACCAAGACCGATACGGTATGACGTATGTAGCGATGCACGCTGGGTATGAAACGTTCACTGCGTTATAGTGCATCCTTTAGAAGTTTAGAAATAAGATTTTCGGAACAAGGATAACTTGAAGCTACGTATGCACTCGAAGAGTTAAGTTTAGGTGTACCTATTTAGGCAGGAACACATCGAGACCCACATTGGCTGCTACTGAAAAAAAAATTCTGATGGAAAATCCAAAGTCCACTGGGAATCGAGACCAAGACTTCATGCTCAGAAGTAGTGCTTGCGACCAGTGATGGCAATGACATACCTTTTCTGTATTAACAGTGATAGGTCTTGAACGCGGTTTAGATGTGCTGACCGTGTTCAGTTTCATTGGTGAAATTCGCACTCAAAGTAGTCAGGAAACATCTATTAGTTTAAAAAGGTATTTTTGGCGTGTAGGTACATGTTTATTTATTTATTCATTTGGCTGACCAACAATTGAGTACACTCTAACAATTATGGGTTACATTCAATCAAATTCGGGTCTAGTGTATCAATCTCTTACAGGTAAGTACATCATGCATTACATATTGATTAAATTAAAATAAATAAAATAAAATAATGTTTGTACAAAACTATTTACAGAAATAAAGTAGCGTCAAATTAAATAAACTAATTGATATCTTAACATGTTAAATAACAACCAAAAAAAAGTATGTATTTGTAATCTGTTTAAAAATCTGTTTTTTCCTAAGTAAAAAACTTCACAGACGAGCGCTCATTATGTTTTATTTTGTTTAAATACCTATCGAAAGTTCGAAACCCATCACTGCTGTCGAGTTTAGCTAACTAATTTCAATAGACCCTGAACTACCCTCATTTGTTTACCATTTAAAAATCAATACTGCACCGTAACTCACTGTACGTTGTATAATTTCAATCTGTCAAGTGGTCAAGTGTAGATGCCGCCGCAGCCCTGCGCGGTCGCTACAAAAAGCCGCACGTACACTTCAAACGCGCCGCGCCGCCGCCGCTTAGGGTTGTCAACGTCGCCAGTTATCTCCTTTTTGTTCGAAAACCTTTAGAAGTATTTTGATTAATTAACGATATCTTGTCACTGTGTTGGGTTTGAAGTCGTGTTACGAGCTGGTTAGGATCGAGATAGGTATTCATATGGAAATAACTTGCCCTTGTATGAACATGGGTATCTGTTTCATCTGCAATGTAGTAATAAACGATATTTGTATAACTATATATTTTTTTAATAAAAGTACCCTAGGCTTCTTATAACAACAGCTATCAATGAAAGTCCCGTCAAGCTGTAGTTATATGGGAGATAAGCCGAAACAAACAGACAGACAAAATATAAAAAATAGATTTTTTATTGTAAGTATCGGATCTATTTAGTATAAAGCTGTATTTTTGTCATTGCAAACAGACACTTCAATGTTATTTTATGAATTGGATATGAGCTGATCCTGATTCCTGTTAGACTGTAAGCCGACCCCAACATAGTTGGGAAAAGGCTAGGCAGATATTGTTAATATGTAATCTCTCGTAAGTCCTAAACAACTAGTCGTATTTTGACAAACGAGTGAATGTTGTTCCACGGGTTATAGGTTATATGACATTACATGAAATCCATCATGGCGGCTTATAGCGGATGTAAAATGTTAACGACAAAAATATTTGTTACAATCATTTATCGTGTTTTTACGAATACTGGGTGTAACCGGAAGGGTATATACATACATACAAAACGACAACTGAACAACTTTTACTATGGGACCAACTCCGAAATCGTGAAAAAAAATTTAACTGTTCCCTACATTTCGACGAGTCACATGACCAAAAATGTATAGTACAGCTGTTTTTTTTGCGATTTCGGAGTTGGTCCCATAGTGAAAGCTGTTCAATTTGGTGGTCTGTAGCATATGCTTTTGTATACCCAGTTTGTGTGTGTGTTTTGTGTGTTTGTGTGTTTTGCATTTATACAGGGTGTACCCTTTCGGTTACACCCTGTATAAATGTTTTAGAAGGAGTTTTTTATACGTAATGAGTCAGCTGTTGCGTAATTAGCACCAAACCTCAATATCTATGAACGTGCATTCTTCTTCTTCGTGTCGCTGGCACGACTATATTACAGATCTTGTTCGCCCAAAACTTCGCCACTTCCACAGCCTCGTCAGTACATCTTAGGCTGCATATTTTGGGACACAAGAGGCCAAGATAGGAGGTGGAGCAGTGTTTGTGATATAGCTCCGCAAGTCTGCCTGCTGTCGTACCGTCGAGGTACAGAGGCCAGCACATCAAGTTACCACAATCTGTCAAATATCTTTGATAGTATTTCATCTTTATTGCAAAGATATAAGGTTCTTTTTAACTGAGAAAATTTGACAGTTAGGGATAGCTTGATGTGCTGGCGTCTACCAGGTTGGAGTGTTTTTTTTTTCGGTTTAATTGCATCTCGCTTTTCAGCCTAAGGCAGCCTTTCCCAAGGGGAGCAGTGAGACCCAGAAAAAAAATGGGGGCGTTGTGTAGAGGCTTCGGGGGCGATTTATAATTTCATCCATATAGTTGTTTTAGATGGGTGAAAAAATATGGACGATATTTTTTTTTTCTCACAGTGGGCAGTAGACAATATAAGTTTGGGAACTTTTGGCCTAGGGGGTTGTCTACTACCCGGTTGGAGTGCATGTAATGTGCATTTATTGCAGTAGGTTCTATTTATACAATAAAACTCAGTAAATACTTTTCCACATTCTTTATATACAGTACAGTACATTGATACAGAACTTAAAAATAATTAACATTTAGTTCTACTTTACACATTAAGTTAACATTTAGCCGTACCATAGAAAGCGGGACTCTGTGCATCATAGACAACGTACAAAAATATTACTTTTATTACTTGCAACACTATCGTAATGTCACAGAGTCCTCCACAGATGATAAATTATAACTATAAATCATAGCGTGTAGAATAAATAGACTATAATTTAGCAATTAATAATTAAAGGGGCAAACGTTCATACCTAGTCTCAATAGGAATCACACGCCTACAGCTAAAATCAATTTAAATTATATTAATTATCTATTTGTAATGAAGATCAAACAACAAACAAATTCTTACAACCAACTAACCCGAAACAAATACGCTAAATCTAGAAAATGTAGCGTTGCAGACTTTAGGGAAACAAGACTTTAAACCAGGGCTCGGAAACCGGTTGAAATTCTTAACCGGTTACGGTCATTGACCCCAAACCGAAATCGATTTAGGTTAAGGTTTGCACTTTACCGGTTTTTACCGGTATATGTGGGAAACCGGTTTTTAATGAATTTTGGTTTTGAAAGTGAAAATTAACCGGTTAAAACCAAATTTGAACACCTCCGCCCCCGCCACTCACAAGCACGGTCAAGACGTTGCGATCAGGGCTCTGAACCGGTTTAAAAAGAGCGGTTAATTTCGATGAAATACCGGTAAATATATCGTTCCTTCATTAACCGGTTAAACAAGTGAACTGTTCATATGTAACCCAAATGATAAAGGTTACCGGTTACATAAGCACAAACGGTTTTGACACCCGAATTAACCGGTTAATTCCGTAAGTCGTGAATATTTTTCGTCTACTTTTTTAACACTTCCAACAAGTTACGAAATTTGGTGAAGGAAGACGGTGGCGGCGACGTTAAGAACTTGCATGCGACTTGATGCGACTATTTTGTAACTAAATGACATCGCAACGTCTTGACCGTGCTTGTGAGTGGCGGAGGCGGGGGTGTTCAAATTTGGTTTTAACCGGTTAATTTTCAGTTTCAAAACCAAAATTCATTAAAAACCGGTTTCCCACATATACCGGTAAAAACCGGTAAAGTGCAAACCTTAACCTAAATCGATTTCGGTTTGGGGTCAATGACCGTAACCGGTTAAGAATTTCAACCGGTTTCCGAGCCCTGGTTGCGATGTCATTTAGTTACAAAATAGTCGCATCAAGTCGCATGCAAGTTCTCAACGTCGCCGCCACCGTCTTCCTTCACCAAATATCGTAACTTGTTGGAAGTGTTAAAAAAGTAGACGAAAAATATTTACGACTTACGGAATTAACCGGTTAATTCGGGTGTCAAAACCGTTTGTGCTTATGTAACCGGTAACCTTTATCATTTGGGTTACATATGAACAGTTCACTTGTTTAACCGGTTAATGAAGGAACGATATATTTACCGGTATTTCATCGAAATTAACCGCTCTTTTTAAACCGGTTCAGAGCCCTGCTTTAAACAATGGTAATAGGAGTCAGTTTCATTTACATAAAAAACTCGAAAGGTCTACTGGTATCTCAATCGTTTACATGTTTTCTTCTGAATCCCCTAGACGTTGACAATTTTGCCCTACTTTTCCCCACAAAATATAGGGAATCAGGTATTATAAAGAAGCTGTGGTTTCCTAAGAAAGAGGTTGAACCAGTTGAGGTCACAGGGGATGTCCAAATACAGAGGATTTTTGACACCGTAATGTCAAATCAAAATCTGTCAAATCTCTTCTGTCAGATTTCATACTTGATCTCATCTCATATCACGTTTAATAATGTTCTTTAATATCCAACGTTCTAGAAACACGGACTATAAGGGACTTATCACACTGGCGATTTGCTAGTTTGTTTCTAGCGAAGAGACAGTTTAACGCGCTCGCTGCTTGAGAGCAGCGGGCAGGCCACGTGTGCATACCCGTCACATATACGCGACTAGCTCGCTGTACACGTTCACAAATCACTACGCTCGAAACACGCTAACAAATCGTCAGTGTTTTACGTCCTAACAAAGAACTCCCCTTAAATCTGCAACGATACTTTTTGTAAGCCCAGGACGCACGGGCGACTTTTTTTCGCCAACTCGATATTCAGCGCACTGCTGGGGACTGAGAGTTGACAATCCAACAGCGTTTTCTTGACGCGTTGTTGGATTCTTAATACTCGGCTCAATACAGAAAGTTCAAAATCCAGTGCCCGAAAACAAATCTTCGCGTAAAACCGCCCATGCTCACCTCGGCTAAAGGTGTTACCGCTACCCATTGACACACGTATAGATGTCATTTCACGGAATAAACAGTGATTCGTCACAGAGTCATTGTAAATAGTGCATCTCACCCAATTTCGAGATTCAACAGCATTAGAAACTACAATGGAATTCATTGGAAGAACTTGTGGTCAGAGGTATTTTGGAAGTACGGATTTGAGTAAAGGTACCATCATATTGTACGATTTATGATAACGCGGTACGTACAACGTGGCCAATGAAACAGCAGTCTGAACATAGGCACATGTTCTCGTTCCTAAACCAAATGGTCTTGTCTTCTGCGCTAAGTGCGGACCAGTCATGATTCATCGGCCGTAGTCTTGAATTTTGGTAATGATGATATTATCGAATTGACACAACAATACTGATTCCATAATATCGTCAGACTATGGATTGCAGATATTCCGGTTAAAAAAAATCTCTTAGGCTTAGTAGATGCTAAACGGAGCGCCAATACTCTATATTTCGCCAACTGGCTTATTATGTAATTGTATATATAGTTTGAATGAAAAAGTTGTTTATAGGAATCGCACTGCAGCACCATGAAAGAGCCTTTACAAATCCGCTTAATAACATATTTTAAAACTAAACAGCTTTGGGCAATGCATTCTACAATAATTCTGCGACGCTACTGAGTGCATATAACTTATTCTTGTACATTTTCTAAGCCGGAGGCAGTGTAGGGAAATGTCAAAGTCATCATTGAACCACTGCGAAAAAGAGACAGAGATATACAGGATGCATAGAGCTATCTCATTTTCGCAATAGGACAGTGATGATTCTGGCATTCCTTAAACTACCGTATTACACTATGTAGGAAGATATATAAGGAAGTCCTGATTCTATTTCAGTACAAAAACTTACAAATTGCATACAAATGTATCTAATTAGTAAAAAATTTTACATGCACCCGTTTTAATACTAAAAATATTACATTATTATTGATTATATTTTTTTTAACAATATAAAAATTGGTGTCTCCTGCCAACTGTTTTTTTTGTAATTCATCAGATTTCGTATAACAAATAACGAACAAAAATTGTTCGCAAAATATTTTTCTCGTGTGGCAACATTTTCGCTTCAAATTTCTAATAATACTTTTAACGGCTTTTTATCAAAATGGAATATCTAGCGTTTTAATTGGTTGGTGTATAATGGACTAACTAGTATTGAGTCCGTGGCCTTGAGTACATGAAGTACATGCGGTGAGTTAGGGACTCAGATCCGCATATTTGTAAGACCTAGCGCACACATATGATTACATCTTGAAAGGAATCACTGGCAAAGAAAAGGTACTAATATTCTAGAATGTTTCTTGAAGGATATCGAATTAAAATGTATGAATTTCTTACTATCTGTCTAGTCTTCTCCCAGCAATGTTCATGTCGCCTGCTAGTCTAACTGGATGCTGCTGAAAACCAGTATTTTATGGAGTGACTGCCTATCTGACCTCCACAACCCAGGTACTGTGTGACACGATACCCCTTGGTAAGACTAGTTGTCAAACTTTTGGGTTTCTGACAAACGGTAGCGACATATTAATCCCTTCTGAAATCTATCTTAAGGGCAAAGCGCTGGAGTAGCCCGCGGATTTCAACAGTTTTTGCAAGTTGCAAGAATATTTTGAATTTAGACGTGATAAGAATGAATATTACTCTTTGCAAATAAGTCATAGACTATAGTCAGAAATGCACAAACAACCGTTGCATTCTAGTAAGAATGAATACTTCCTACTCAATATAATAATTAGAAACTCAATGTGTATTGTCTATGGTTTGGAATGGCCATCATATTCTGACATCAAGCAATAGACAATATTGTGAAATTATTACATTAAAAAAAAACTCTTTTTGTTTTTTATTACTGGTTGAATACTAGGCTTTTGGTTAATTAAAATATACTCAGGGCTGGTTCCACCAAAAAAACTAAACATGATCAGCACATCTAAACCGAGTTCAAGAGCTGTTAGTGTCATTATTGTTAGAGATATTGACACTGACTTGAATTGGCAAAAATAAACTCTTTCTTGCCTAATCTTACAAGATGTTTTTTTTGTCAAAATTATTCAAGAGTAAGTAATAGTTTGTGTGCGCTAGTTTATTTTCTATTTCAATGGAAAACTGTTCTACAACGTTAACTTCACATTATACTTCATAACAATATTATAAAAATAAATAAACCATACAAATATTTCACATTATACACATAGATTGTATTGTCAAAATTGAATTTATTGACCATAATTTACATTGAACAATTTTTATTGCTCATTAAAAACAATAATTTGCAGCATTATCAAATAATGCCCCATCGAAATACTGTTTAGCAGGTACGACTTTTCTTTGTTTTCCAACGAGCAATTAAATTGCTCAGCGTAAATTAGGTTTAGAGTGGACACTGTACTTAAAAATAACTTAAAGCTAGAATAAATACTTAGTCAATGCTTGGAACACAATGATAGGGCCGCTCATGTTTTTGGTAACTTACTAAAGTTGTGGATTTGTAAACTATATAGATAAGGTCTTAAAAACGCATCTAGCATTAATGTGGACAACAACGATTCAGGCAAGAACCACAGAGTAAATTGTTAATATATAGGAATAGCCACCTTGAGCTCTAAAATCTCACATGTTTGTATCTTAACCATTTGAACGCCTTTGTCACATATACGTGACAAAAAAGCGCAAGTCCTGTACGCCAACGACACAAATATGTGACAATGCGGCTACACTATAACACGAAATAAACAATCAAATCATTACTTGTGTGAGTGTTTATATAGATATCTTAAAAATTGAAGATTCAATTTTTTTCAAATGACATAAAAAAAATTAAAAGAGACCATGGATATTGGGAAATTCATGATAACAATAAGAATTTTGTCACATATACGTGACAAAAAAGCGCAAGTCCTGTACGCCAGCGACACAAATATGTGACAATGCGGCTACACTATAACACGAAATAAACAATCAAATCATTACTTGTGTGAGTGTTTATATAGATATCTTAAAAATTGAAGATTCAATTTTTTTCAAATGACATAAAAAAAATTAAAAGAGACCATGGATATTGGGAAATTCATGATAACAATAAGAATACATTTGTAGCTTGGCGTGGAGGGCACGCGCGTGCGTTTATGCTCTGGCGTTCGAAAGGTTCAGGTGAAAAACCACGAAATTTAAACTTTCTTAGGTTTTTTCAATTTGCCTTAGGATACAATTTTTGTATACAATTACAGAATGTGGCAGCCCTCTGTACGCTCTTGTCTGTGCGGACTTTAAACTGTCCTTAGTCGATAATACGTGGTCGTTAAGACTTTGGTCATAACTAGGTTATTCACGACCAGGTCAGGCTGGTCTAAACTAGATATGGTTATGATTTCAACAAGTTAAAACTGGAAGTATCCGGTTTAGGTTAAGCCGAATTTTGGAAGAAATTATGGATTTTTTGAGGTAGGTACCTATAGGGAATAATATTGGAAGAATCGATTTTCTATATCTACGAATTGTAGCTATTTTTCAGAAATGACATTGCAATGTAACTTTCATTCCGGTAAGTTAACGTATAAATTGGAATGACTGCCGAAATTTTCACAAAATCACGGCAATCATTCAAATTTGTACTTTATTACAATGAGTTACAATTACAATTTAATAAAAATCAAACGCCAGCAAAGAACGAATATCAGCAATAAATCGTACATTTCCTAATATGATACAGTTTCTTTAGTCTGAAACTACTTCATTCACACTCTTTGGACATTCTTTCGTCATTTACCGCGTACGAAGCTGTCACATTGCTGCCATAACTTGTACAGAAAGCTAAAGAGATTAGTATGCAGACTCCTGGTCATTTAAATCGATAGTCACGTCATCACGTGCATCAAAACGCTATTTTTCTCAAACTATTTATTTCAAACTAGCTTCTGCCGGTAACTGTTTAGGCAGCGCATGCAAATAATTCTGTTTTCGGAGATATATCTTTCCGATTTGCTAGACGAAAATTGCGATAGCTCGGCTAATATGTATGATATAAATATAATTTATAGCCTATAGCACTCAGGAATAATGTAGCTTTCTATCCTTCGATCAATTACACTAGATTCCCGATTAGCGCTTCAAAAACGGACCGAAAAATAAGAGCACGAATAATTTTGTGCTCTTATTTCAAATTAGTATGGTCCAAACATAGCCAACGTTAAGACGTCAAGATGCCGCAGCGCGTGTTCAAAAATTGTGTAAATAACCACCGTAACACCAAGATTTTGGAAGGAATATATTTTTTTAAATAATTTATATGATTATGTATGTGGTTTTCATAAAATAAAAACATTTAAATAGTAAATATGACATCGTTTAGCAAATAATATGATTGTTTGACCAATGTTTGCGACCACACGCCAACTATTGCAACTATTGTAACAAACATTGACTGTTCTAGAACAGAGAATGCATGGAGTAGTATTTTTTATTTTATTTGTTGTTTTTGTTAGTAGATTTCCTACCAACCCATTTCGCAATGCAGTTCTACATCAATTATTCAGGAAACAATGCTGTATGCAATAGGTGCTTAGTAGGTGGACGGCTGAAGGAAAGATCGTGAGGAAACCGGCATGTCAAAGAACCAAAAATTCGATGACATGTGACATCCGCCTGCCCGCACTGGGCCCGCGTGGGAGATTATGGTCCACTCCCTCTCATAGAGCGTAGGCCTGTGTCCCAGCAGTGGGAAAATTATAGGCTGATTATGATGAGGTGGACGGCTATAGGTTTGTAGACGTGTAAAGGGACCTTTCCACGGTTGTTTGTCTGTGTTCAGAAATAACTCTGTCTGTGCTGCGTATAGACTCCAGGCGAGGAATGAGTCCTGATATTATTCTATTTGAACTAGGTAAAGTGAATCTATTGATGTTCATTTTTGGTATTCTACAGTCGCACTTCAGATATCGTTCTTGTATGGGACCAGCGGGGTGATGTGATTGCATAACACAGTTCTTTTTTAGGGTTGGTAATCATTAAATGACCCCTTCTGCTCTGGGTGGGCCGGAATGGAGTGTCAGACTCTTACTGACTAAAACCCATCCATGTTCCTTCCTAAGCCCTTTATGTACAAGGGTAGCGGCATGCCGCTGACCCGACAGGCTGCGTAACACACTAACAGTAGGATTGTCCTTCATTTTGACAGTTCAACAACATAAATTGCATTATTTCTGTTGCTAAGCAGATAAATTGAAGCAATAGTTTCACAGTATCTTTAAAAATCATTCAGATTATGATTGAAAGTGTAATAGTTACCGAATAAAGGTGCCGATCGTTTAATGGCGGGCTAGTGTCATTCCACTTTAGGGTGGCAAAGTAATTCTATGGCCGACTTTCACTATATATCTCACAAAATGTTCGGAGTTAGCCTGCATACTCATCACACTCTCTTTTGCCAAGTGTACAAACGTTACGCTTGATACTATAAGCACTACTATTACTATCATTGCGTTGTCTTGATGACAATCTTGAGATAGCCACCATCCGTTGCGTAACTAACAATTATCGGATTAAATTTCTTTAGGATTAAAGCAGTAAAATTAATTTTTATGAGCCCAACTACATTTATCGAAAAACTCATTACTCAGATCCCAGTGTCAATCGCTCCATGTCGATTCGATTCCGAAAATTGTTGATCGAACAATTCGTTATCTCACCGATTCGGATTGTCAAGAACGCCACTTGTCAACGCATTTGTATGGGAATATTGATCGAGTTTCGTTACATAACTTGACATTGTCTAGAACTTAGTGCAAGCGGGCCTTTATTTATTACTTTTTGTGATGGAGCTACACCCGGCTTCCGAAAGGCAACACAAATACTGCTTAAAAGACAACAGATTAAACTCAAGACAAAATATTTTAGAGTGATTTGATTGGCTGTTTTTAATTCAGTCAACAATTGTGAGCAGTTAACAAATTTGAAATAATAATAATCTGTTAGATATAGTCGAGCTCACAACTGCTTTGCCACTTCTGACAACAATTCTCACTAAGCTGAAACGTCAATAAGGGCTGATTTCACCAATGAAACTCAACGCGATCAGTACATGTAAACCGCGTTCAGTGTCATCTTTTGTTGGGGAATATTGACATTGACATTCGATTCTAAACAGAGTTTCATTGGTGAAATTCACCCTTAGATTGAAATTATCTAACTATCACGTAGGTAATAAAAATACCTTGTTCTTTTATTACGTGCAAGTGGCATTCAAACTTAATTTTCGAGTTGATTTTTCATAAAACCGGCATTTTTTATATAAACACAAGCGTTTTTCGAACATGGTATTAGTTATAAAATAATTGATAACTTGTCAATTCACTAAACGTATTTAATGCTTTAATAGGTTTTTTTTTATTAATACAATTAAATATTTTTGTCCCACTTTTAGTTTTAAGGCATTTTGATACTCTTTCCAATAATTTTAAAGACCTCATATATTTGTATGTAACCAATTTTAGGGACAATTTACACAATTATATCCTGACATTCAAAGAAAAAATTACATACTAAAACAACATCTACTTAGCATAAACAGTGTCTATTTACGTCCGAATCGATCCGACAACGTCTAAGCAGACCCTAAATCATTTAAATCGAGCTCCTGGCTCTTGTATTAAGAAAATATTCAAAAACACTACTAAATACCTCTTCATCATCGATTTTATTTACATTTCATCGTTTGGCAGTGACCAGCTGGTCTCTAGGTCATTATTTACATCAATCCTTTAAAATTTTACAATGAAAATAAAACTTACATCTAAAATAAGTTATAGTTTTCAAGATATTAAATGGCATTAAGTAAAGCTTAGTTTACGAGTTCCAAAAGCGACTTCAGCCAACTATACTTAGAGCGATTTTTACCAATGGAACTTAACGCGATCAGCAGATAAACTCCGTTTAACAGCTGTCAGTGTTATTATTTTCTATGGAATATTGACACTGACAGTTCTTGAACGCAGTTTAAATGTGTTGATCGCGTTCAGTTTGATTGGTGAAATTGACACTTAAATTACGACTGTGATCACATTTTCGTAAAGATTTTAAAACAAAATTAAACTTAAACCTTAAGACGTTATACTCAGACGATTTAAGCGCTTGAGCTTACTCGATTGCTCAACCTAGACACTGCATGACGATACATTTTGTACAAACAAAACTAATACACCGAATCTACATGTCAATCTGGAATATACAATACAATACAAATCCAACTACAAAATAAGAAGAGAATTCTTGATAAATATTTCCAAGGAAGGAATACAAATTAAAATCTGGAAAACAAAACACTGCTAATTCTATTTTTAAACAAACAAAGTCCATTCAATTTACCGGCGTCGTTGGTGTGAGACCCAACGTTGGTGAGGATCAGGGCCGTGCATCATTCGAGGACTCCACATCACTGGAACTGCTCGATACAGATTTCTTCGGTTTATATTCTGTTATAACTACAGTTACCCCACTCACGGTCACCTGATGACAAACGCGTTACTGTGTATTCAATTGATAGTAAGCAATTGAACTGATCTCGGCGACAAAGTGTTGCTAACGGTATCAGTGACACATAAATCGTATACAATCAAATTAAATTAATGAGAAACGTGTTAGTTGTAAAGATGACAAATGTACGGTCACCTGCGCAAGTTATACCAAACTGTCAAATTTCTCCAAATGATTTTGAACCTTAAAACGTTGAGAGTTAAGTTCAAAATCAATTGAGAAAATTTGATTTTGTGGTAACTTCATGTGCTGGCGATTGTATGAAAGTGGGGTAGTTTAATCAGATATTTTCTATGATATAATTGAAATTGCAGTGTTAAAATTGGATGAAAAGTTGTTTGTTATGGACTCTGTCTCAATGGTCTCAATTGCTCAGTCCGAAGGGCTAACAGAAACGAAAATAAATATTCCTTAAGGGGCGCGTACTTTGGTGAAAATAAAACTGAAAACGTAAAGCTAGATGTGTTAGCAAACTGTTGTAAAAGGATAGGAAATCCATCGCTTAAGGATGCGCAAGGGTAGCCCGGAAAATTCAAATTTTCATACGTTTTTTGCAATTCGCAGGTCAGTGTCAGATTATATATTGATCAAAATATTATTGAAGTACGTTTTTACAGAATTGTAATCATAATAATCAACAATACAACTCTCTTAGGTACAGTTGCCCCCAGATGTCATAATTTCATAGTCATAGCGAAGGGTAATATGAACTTAAAGGGTTGAATCGGGGATTTTAATGATTATAGTTCTGTAAATACAAACTTGTTACGGCCGCGGATTATATTTTGATTACCATACAACATAAAACTGACCAGCAAATTGCAAAAAACTAAAGAAGACTAGAACTTCGGGCCACCCTGGCGCTTACACTTTAAATAAGAAGAACAACCACTGAGTGATCAGAAAAACTGGGTCTAGTTGGATGATGACGCCAAATACCCCGAGAAAGCTTTACTCATTCTTCTCTCTCTCTCTCTGATAATGGTCTGATAGCCTACATGATGATAGATCTAAAGACTGTTACTAGAGCACTAGATTAAACACAAAGGCGTCGAAAAAAGCTGGAATGTCTGTAAGAATACTTAATAAAGTGACCCGTATTACCTCCCTAGTCTGCGCTGAACTCCGGTCAACATTACTCAGCCGTGGCGGCCTCCGCTTCTTCTTCAACGAGTTGGCAGACCGTGGCCTCTTCTGAGAGCTGGTGGGGGCGGTGCCGGCTGCCTGAGCCGCGACAAGCGCCGGGTTGATCCTGGGCTTGCGCGTCGATGTGCCTTTGGACAATATCAAACGTTAGGTTGTGCAGGATTACTGCTGCCCCGGAACACAAAGGCCTAAGGAAAGAACATGGATAGGTTTTAGTCAGTAAGAGTTTGACACTCCTTTCTGCTCCACCCTGAGCGAGAGGAGTCACTTAATGACTCCCTACCTCAAAAAGTTGTGTTGTTTAGGTATTAGGGTGGTTATACATTTTTAAATATCTTGCCTTTTCGAGGGTTAAATACAGTACAGAGTGTCAACCTGGTTGGGAATCATGCAGACGAAACAATGATTCTGATTGGATTCGATCATTCAAAGATTGGATTTGTAGGAAGGGTTTAGCCCAAAAAGCCTAGTTGGTCTAGTCGCTACTGAAGAGCATTAAATCCTGAACTCGATCCACGTCGGGCTAAGTAAGATCCGGGATCTGGATTTGTGCCCGGTTTTTAGTAATAGGCTTGCCCCCAATTACATGGGACTTGTATAACTGGTAGACTGTTAGCAGCTGAATGAGAGTTGCCGAGAATCGAGCTGAATGGCATACAACTGGAGAGGCCTATGCCCAGGAGTGGACTGCTATAGGCTGATGACGATGATGAAACATAACTGGCGAAATGTGGATGAATTGTAGGTACACCTGCCTAACCCTTCGCCGATGACACTAATTTTATGTTATTTTTAATCCAGAAACCCCTTCTAAATAAAAATCCAATCTATTCTTAGTTAAAGACCACACAACCATCCATAAATCCAAAAACAAAATACCAAGTCTAAGTTTCCATCGCAGTACACATTACAGCGAACATTCTGGAACTCTTAGCATTATTCCTGTCTGAAAATAGCTTCGAATACTATATCAAAGCGTTATAGCCCAGATTGTGGAGCTATGTGGGGTATGAACCGGGCTTGTAGCCCGCGGGGCGAGAACCGTTCTCTATGCATCCCTTGCTAGCTACCAGACGCATTACTAGAGGAACTCGAAACGTTTTCATTTTGAAACGACGTGATATTTTTACTAAAAATACCAGTCGATTATTATAACTGAATCTAAACGCCATAGATAATTTACTAAAGCAATTGAAGATATCAGTGGATGAAGGTGATATGTCGCAAAATTCTAATTTTGAGAAAATTTAGTTCTAAGTTGCATTTTAAGATATTTCAAAATACCTGAAATGCATTTATGAATTTGTAAAATAGCCTCAAACCAGGTTGTTTTAAGGTTTATAATTGTTTGTAAACACATAACACCATAATTTATGCATAGAACAGCGAAAATCTGAAAATGCGACATATCACCTTCATCAACTCATGTCTTCAATTGTAAAGGGCGTTCGCCTAATGTACAGTGAAACGCTGGGCAAGTCTCCACAAGATGGCCGAGGATGGACGGCGCCGTCGAGGCCGGCAGAGGAAGAGGTGGCGAGACGACCTAGACGCATACCGCAAGGGATGGGCCGAGGTTGCTCAAGGAAAAGATGTCTGGAAGGATTTGGGAAGGCCTTGCTCAGCAGTGGGATAGTATATGATAGGTAAAAAAAATAGGCTATATTAGCATATTGGGAACAAATCAAATATCAAGGTTAAGGCAAAAAGTAAAATAGGCAATTTGGAAATTGGAATTGGAATAATATTATAGTATAACGGGTGTCCGTAAGCTCACGTTCGTATGGCTGTAAAATTATCGCGTCGGGATTTTATTGCACACTGGCTTTTCAACTGTCAGTGTTGAGCCAAGCATTGAAAATCCAAAAGAGTGCATCCCAGCGCTTCGAAACACTTGGATTTTCAACTCTCGATGAAAGAAAACATCTTGAGAAAATCAACCAAAAATTTGAAGATATGTGACATCTACCGATCCGCACTGGGCCCGCGTGGTAGATTACAGCCCATTCCCTCTCGAAGGGAGGAACCCGTGTCCCAGTAGTGGGAACGTAATGATTATGCTATTATGCTAGCTAACAGGAAACGCTAGATACATTTATTCGAGCTTAGGTTTCCGGGAACACGGAATAAGGAAGAATGGCTAACAAACTGTATCACAAATTTGCTGGTAACTTTAAGGATACTGATCAATTTTGTGAGCTCGCCTGCTACAAGGAAGCTGTTGACCGGACAGGATTAGTTGGAATAACGAATGTTTTTAAATGTTGTTTCAAGAATTGATTGCTTATTGCAAACGTATTGTTATTGATTTGGACAGAACATAGCCTACCGCAGACAGACGCGACGCAACTCTAACTAGAATAACTGCAGCATAAGAAAATGTAACAAAAAAACTTTAAATGTAATGTAGAGTTTGTAAATATGTAATTTTGGTTTTGTTTAATTCTAAGGATTTTTTTTATGTTTAACACATGCTGCACCAGTTTGACGTAAGTCAAACTGGTGCAGCATGTGGCGCATCAGCGCTGTAGTCCGTCTCGCATGGGGTCGAAGCATTATGCTGAGCGATGTCCGTTTTCCGCGGATGTGACGCATTTCCCCACAACTAGATTTTTTTGTTGCATGTTTTTTTACTGCGTCATGTTTGCCGCAAATAAACGAATTTTCTTTCTTTTTTGTATCAAAACAATCACAGAAATTGATCTACCAGCATCACGTCGCACTGTCGCATAGCGCATCTGTGGGAGTCTAAAACGTTTGAATGCCAAAAGCAGATATTTTAACAAGAATTCGTCAGATTCATTAACAACCTTATTAACAACATTCCTATTTGGAAAATTAACAACAAAACACATTTCACAGTCCATATAAAGTATGGAATCTCGAAAACGAGTTCCAAACAACGGCCAGTTCGAGATTTGACGGTAACACGCGAAATGCTACGTGTTTGTGAGAAACGGGCGAGTGGAAGCGTTCTCCTATGAACAAAGACGTTGTTCGGAGGGTAGATTTACTAGTACTTATGTACTTAGAGACGTAAATCGGGATTTAGTGCATACTACCTCAGTGCCTAGGGAAACTCTTATAGCGGAGTGGACGGATATTTAAATGATAAAAACTTTTTAGACGTAAGGATAAAATTATATTAAAATCACTGGCGTTCCAACTTTGAAACTAATAATACCAGCCAGTAACTGTCTCCCTGCAGGGTAACGGGGTCTCGTCTTAGAGCATTAGGTTAAATGCTCTAAGGGTCTCGTACAAAGACTGGACGTGTGGTGCATTATACAATGTGCTGTATAATGCACACACGTCCTGTGCATTTTTTGCTAAGCAAGTGTGCTCAGTTAGTAAAATATGCCTAATTCTCAACATTAGGATCGTCTTTAGCTTTAAAATATTGAAGTGTAAGAGTGTCTTAAAAGATCTACTTACAGAAATCAATCAATTTGCCTAGCCTTTTCCCAACTATGTTGGGGTCGGCTTCCAGTCTAACCGGATGCAGCTGAATACCAGTATTTAACATGGAGCGACTGCCTATCTGACCTCCACAACCCAGTAACTGGGCAATTCGATACCTCTGGTAAGACTGGCTGTCAGATTTTGACTACCCGTTACGACTGTCAAAGATGCAGAAATGACGGCCGGGACCAATGGCTTAACGTGCTTTCCGAGGCACGGAGGAGTCTCGTGGGAATTAAACATGACTGTCAAAATGCGGATGTACACCTCCGCCAACTCCTTAGGGATCAAAGACATAATGCTGTTTCTGCACCATATTTCCCGTCACCATAAATCTCTGACGTCTAAGATTTTACATTATAATCTACTCATTATTTTGAAAAAAGGTGATTCAACCAATCAACGATAGTGCATTCGAAGGTTGGTTGAAGAAGACGTGCTTACGTCATTATTTCAATAGAATGATTGACTGAATTGTGTCAAGTAGGGATAGGCAAACGTTTGATTGACTGTAACAGTTTTATGACTTTTCAATTGGCAAATTCTTTGGTGGACCTACTGATATGACGTCAGATGAGGCCACCGCAGCCCTGATCAATAATTCAGTTATATCCTGAGTGATAACATGACCTGGGGGTCTAGACGAGTGTCAATCGCATCGTGTCGATTTGATTTCGAAAATTGTTGATCGAACAATTCGTTATTTCAGTGATTCGGATTATCAAAAACGCCACTTGTCAACGCATTTGTATGGGAATATTAATCAAGTTTCGTTGCACAATTTGACATCGTCTAGCACTCAGCGATCGAAAACGACTGATCACGTGACATTTCAAAAGCTTATGTCAATTCCGTACATTTCGGATTCTTTCTTATTTCGTTATCGTTAGCGAAAATGTGACTTTGTCTAGTCCTCGTGGTGTCAATTCTTATATAGAGAAGGGAATGGTTGTTTAGTTTTAACGGCCCTACGTATGGCGTAGGTCATCAGACAGGTATTTTACTTCGCGTAAACAATTTCATCACCACTGCTCTCAAAACGATGAAGGAAAACATCGTGAGGAACTTAGAACCAAAAATTTGAAGATATGTGAACTCCACCGTCCTACACTCCTGAGGGAGTGAGCCAATCCTCCGCGGGCCCACGTGGTGGATTGGCCCACTCCCTCTCCCAGAGAGGAGCCGTGTGTCCCAGCAAAGAGATCGTTAAAGAGCGATTATTCTGCTTATGATCATCCCTATAAATGCACCGACTTTTTACATTCATTCACGTTATCGAGAACTGTCTAGGTTTTTTATCCGACAGTCACAACAGAAAGGAAGCAGCAATTGGTTGTCTCCACGTCATTTTGTCGCATATGCTAAACCCCTTTCTTATTACCTCAACCTCCTGCTACTTTAATGAACTCGAAGACAAAGCATTTATTTCCATTCAAACATTTACAAGCACTTTTGCATTGTCAAGGAGAGTTAGAAAGTTGAAGCTAGAAGAAAGCGTAGATGGAGAAGAACGGGTAAGAAATTCCAAAGGCACTCTTTTAAATCAAGATATTATAAAATGATCTGTACATATTCTCTTTGAACTATGACTCATTAGCTAACTATATTATTTGATTCTGATTTAACCAACGATCTGCTGAGTATGAGGGCCTGTGTTCGATTACCAGGTCAAGCAAAGTGTTGTTGGGTTTTTTCCAACAGGAATCACTCAGTAGCAGCCTGCTACCCTTTAAAATACATACATAAAACTAAAGCATAGCTGGCGAAATGACCTTTCAGGCGTGATTGTCTGAAAGGGTTACCGCTACTAAGGAAGGGCTAAGGAAGGAACATGGATGGGTTTTAGACAGTAAGAGTCTGACACTCCCTTCCGCTCTACCCAGAGCTGGAGAAGTCATTGGATCCAAGCCTTAAAAAAAAGGCGTGATATTACGTTTTGTAAAAATATCGCATCCGATCCTACCCAACCTACTACAAATGCAATTTATTTATGTCTCAGTTATATCTCGAATACCGTAAAAAACTGCAGTTGGTTGCATTCATCAGCTCATCTTCCCGTGCAAATTGAACTCAACTAACTGGAACCATGTCACCTAGATAAGGAATTATCCCATTATAGATGTTCGCCTATTAGAAGCCGTTTGCTCATAAAAGCTCAACGATTTATACGGTTATATTTTCGTCGTTTCGAGAGAATTTTTCTTATGAACCAATAGGGGTTCATACTACATTTGAGGGGTTAACAGAAATTGCATGTTTACCTATTAGGCAGGCACAAGCATGTAGATTATTTACGAAAGTATTGCTAATTTATTCATTTTATTTTTTGTGTTTCTTGAATTATATTATTTTCTTTAATATGTACCTTTAATATCGTAATTCATAGGTCTCGAGTTCGAAGCCAAGGCACTTGGTGAAGGAAAACATCGTGAGGAAACCGGCATGGCTGAGAGATATTTCTCCACAGAATGTCAAGCTAAGTCAGAGGCCCATGGGCAGCATAAAAACTCTGACACCAGGTTAGTCACTAAACACATGATAAAGAAAGAACATATTGTAATTGGTTTATAACCGTTTTAAATAAATAAATAAATGATTTATAATGATTAGAACGGAGAATAGTAAGCCGATTAGATATGAAGATAGAATACTATGGTACAGACGCCAGCAAATCAAGTTATCCCTAACTGTCAAATTTTCTCAATTAAAAATGAACCTTATGTCTTTGCAATAAAGTTTAAATACTATCAAAGAAATCTGACAGATTGTGGTAACTTGATGTGCTGGCCTCTGTACATTACAGTTACTTAAGCGTTTTCCTCGTGAAATAAACATGGCGACTTGGAGAAGAGACTCATTTCATATTATTCAGTACCTATATTTCCGTGCCTCGGAAACTACGTTAAGCCGTTGGTCCCAGCTGTAATTTGTGCATCATTGACAGTCGTTACGGGTCGTCAGAAGCCCGAAAATCTGACGTCCAGTCTTAGCAAGGGGTATCGTATTGCTCAGTTACTGGGTTCTGGAGGTCAGATAGGCAGTCGCTCCATGTAAAATACTGGTATTCAGCTGCATCCGGTTAGACTGGAAGCTGACCCCAACATAGTTGGGAAAAGGCTAGGCAGATGATGACTTTCGTTACTTCTACATTCGTAAAACCATAAAATATCCATTAATAGGTACTTCAGGAGAACATTGCTAATGAACGTTGCGTAAATGCAATGTTTCTGCACCTGAGTACCTACGTCAACTGTTTGGGTTCATCGTGATGCATATTCCGGTAATTCCCCCCTCATCCCCGGTATAATTTAGCGTGAACATAGTTTCTGCATTAAGGGGTATTGTTCTGCCTCGGGCCACAGCGGCGCCACCGTCTCATGTTGAGCCATAGGGTAGCTGCGGGTTAAATAAGGGTTCACATGGAATCGTTGGTATAGCATTCGTGCTTTCTGTTTTGTTTTATGGAGGTCGGGGATGAGCGATACTTATTTGCAACTTGAGGTTGTAATATTTGATATTTCGATCGAAGTTAAGCGACGCTTACCGCGGTCGGTTCGGGGATGGGTGACCGCGCCGTTGGTTTAGCGGAAAGAGAGTTGTATTGATTCTAATGATTATAATTCTGATACGTAGGTACCTACTTGCTGTGGCCGCGAACCTGACAGACCTGCAAATTGCGAATTTTGCGAGCATCCTCCTTACGACCATACTAGGTTTATTACTCAATCACTTGATACCGTAATTGAAACAAAACTGTCTGCGAAAGTGCGGGCCGTAGGTAGAACAACATCTCCGGGGCACTGACACAATGGCGGCAAAAAATTCACACGCACTGCTTTCAAAGGAGAACTTCCCATCTCCCTCCCTCATAACTTTTTTTAAATCTATTGCAATGTTATTATTTTTACAAAATTATTACGACCACCATAATATCACTGAACCACGGTAAACACAGTCAAGTTAATCGTAAAACAAACAAAAGAATATCTGGTTAACATTCCTAAAGGTCCCCAGACACTAGCAAGTGCCCATTTACACCATAAACAACGGGGTCATGTGAGATAAACGTACTGCTTACCTATATCTGTCCTTCAAGTATTGGGTGGCAACATCACGTAAAGGTCAACGAACATAACCCGGCTAAATTAGGAAGTCGCCATAATGTTTACTTAGCAAATGTCAAGAGGTGTATTTTTGTTTTGGTCGGGTTTTACGGTAGGCAAGCAATGAGCGTTCTGTTTTTAAAAGGCATGAATGCACACAGATTTGTTTACATTTAAATCGTAAGTCAAAGACAAGATAACTGTTTGTTTATTGTTTATAATACTAAGAGTTACATAGTTAGTTAGTTGAATACGCTGTAAAAAGTTTTAATACAAGAGTAATTAGAATAAATTAACGATCTTTAGGGCTGCATTTTGTTTAATGTAGTGTTTATATACTTGATTTTTAATTATAAAAATAACTTTCATATACTATGTATTCATATACCAAATCTTAAAATTTATCCAGGGATTCGTATGACATATTTAAAACTATTTGCAGTTATTTAACTGAAGAGTTCAACAAACCTGACAATAATAAGATGTGTGAGGTTTGTGGTGCATTAAAAATCGCCTGAACGAATAGTTTACCGTTTAAGTGAAGTTAGTATTAAGGTATACTTAAGTAAAGCAGACATTTGATCGTAGCCAAAACATTGGCAAGGACGCGAGCCCGTTTTAATTCCAATCAATACTAGCACTTTGACTATGAGCGTTTACTTTTTAGGTTATGTTACGTTACAGACGCTGTTTGGCCACCTAACACCTATATTATGTAAATTTCTGCAAGCACAAGTACAGTAGAGCGATAAAACTACTATAATTACACTGATATGTAAATAATTCAGACCTACGTGGCCGAGTGTGTATGTAAAATGTCCAGGTCATTCACGTCTGTGAACCACACAAAGGATTACATGCTGTCGCGAATCAATGACTGTATTACCTTTTCTAACATCACACATTGAACATTTGAAGGCTTCCGCATTGTTTCTGTACGTACAAACGCTGCAATCCCAATAATTTTCTTCGAGCACTTTAGACGGCCTCTTGGCTCTCCGAATGGCATTTTTCTTGTCCATTGTAACTCACACTTACGGCTAAATAACACTAACACACTGTAATCATGATACTTTATATCGTAAACAAAAGTTTTTACCGCACAATCGCAAAATAAATCGTCTGAGAATCATTATTTTTGTTTTACCGTGCACAGAAATGTACCTACACTTCTTTACGCCATGACAGATCGTCAATGTTGCGTCGGTAAAACAGAGTAGGGGCGCCACTTTCTCTAGCACTGTTTGACCGGAAAATCTGTTTACTTTTATGATAATAGATGGCAGTAGTGCTGACTAAGTTTTATTTAATGGTCAAGCGTGAGTAGTTTCATTTATCTGTTACTTGCTAGTACTTCAATTTAAAATTATGAAATCGTTAATTTTCATCGTTTTTGTGATTATATGATTAATTTATTATCTAGTAATATTCATTGGCTCCACCATTGGGTCTCTAGCCGGACCCGACATTTCAGCTGAAGGAATTCATTAACTTGCTTCGTTAAGAACTCAATCGGTCAATAATTAATAGCTAACTTATTGAATACAAGGAAAATTATACTCCAAAATTAAGAAATAAGTATAAAGGAATTTAAATATTTTATTGAGTACATTTCCTTATTCCGTCGTTTTACTGATTATGGTAATCTATGTTATGTCATAAACAAAATAATAGATTAGGAATATCTCAAATATCGAATAATTAAGTAGGTATTACACAAGTGAGGACACCAGCTACCACACACTCAAAATTAATCTATAAATAAAATTGCTAATCAAACAAGAACTCTAATCCAAAGGTACAAGGTCAACATTAAAACGCCAACAAATAAATGAATAGTTTCCAATGATCGTCAAAAATGCCACTTTTATAAAGGCCAGTACGAGCGGAATTCTTAGAAATGTCGACCTTTTTTTAGGCAAAACGGGTAACTATGTGAAATTTCTCTACCTGAGGCTGTCAAGGATTTTAGAAATATTTCGCTTTGGTACAAAGATAATAATGTTGGAACAGGGTCGCCTTTTGCCAAGGCTTGTGGTTTGTTGTTGGAATCTTATATCTATGGTTGTCTTGTATCTATGGTTGTCGGGGTTTGCAGGTAAAGATAGGTACCTAGGTAGTCCCTTTCACGTGTTGGCTGGCCAATTCCGCGTAATGACTATGTATTTATCGCCCGCTCTGAACTTGTTGGTCCATTTTGACGCCACTTTGCCAATATGCGGCAGTCGCGTTTTGTTTAGGCATAACCAATTAGCATAGGTAATCAGCCTAAAATACAATATGGTGATGACAATGCGACAATGACTAGCAACACTAATAAATAGGAGTATTTTGGAACTATTAAACTAATCCTAACATCGAAATAAAAAAAAGTGATTTTTCAAACAAACTAAATACCAGTGACGGTTTGACTATGGGTTTTGCTAATCTTTGACTAGCTATAGTGACTAAACTATTGGATATATTTGGTTGAATTTTGGTATGCAGGTTGGGGACGGTATTAGAGTTACACAGTCTAATTTATTGTCGTATTGTTGTCACCACCCTGTATATTCTCACTGCTGGGATAGAGGCCTCTCTTTAAAAGGGAGTGGGCTGTAATCTACGTCGCGAGCCCAGTGCCAGTTGGTAGGTAGATGTCGCATGTCTTAGAATGTTTGGTTCTAGGACATGACGGTTTCCTCACGATGTTTTCCTTCACCGTTTTGAGAGCAGTGGTGATGAAATTATTTACACAAACTAAAGCTCCTGCTTAGGTTCGAAGCCTGACCTACAACTCATAAGTCAAGGCCGCTACCACCACTGCTCCACGTATTCACTCAATTAATGTAAAATTAATTTTGAACTGCACAAACCTTGGTAAACCACAATTTTTCCAACTGGTAACATCTTTATTTAAGTGTAAATTAATTTTGGACTGCACAAACCTAAGTAAACCACAATTTTTCTCAATTGGTAACACCTTTATTTAAGAGTATTTTTAGCAAATAAATTATTCTAAGATCATTCAGTTTACTTTCATGGCATCAGAAGGATGTATAGGACTAAAACCAGTACCTTGCTATCTATAAAAAAAAACAATGATTTTCTCAGGCCTCCCACACACGTTGAACTTAAAATTTTATCTTCAGCTACGTCCTGTGCCTATAAAGTATTATAACACTATAACTAAATTGTCCCACGTCTCTAGTATCAAACCGTAAACCTGCCGACGTGTAATCAAGCAAGCATTAGCAGATTACTCTTAAATATACCCTGCGACGGTGTAGGTCCCTGGTATGTAAGTGGGTACTGTATTTATAGGGCGATGGACTCTTGAAGCAAGTTTGTTGGTAAAAACTTGGTACCCCGGTTGGTAAAAACTTGGTAAATCGGCCCTCAGTCGAACAAAATTACAATAGTTACCTATCAATGATAACTGAGGGCCGATTTTTTGATAGCCTGATAACTTTTATCTGAAAAAAAAAATGGCGGTTTGACAGTGCATAGACAATATGTCAAACCGCCATTTTTATTCATCCAATAAAACTTATCTGAAAATTGATAAATCAGCCCTTAAAAAATGGGGGAGAAAGTTAATTGGTCTAGTTTTTTTCTTTCAGTAAGTATGTATTATGGTAGGTCTGTAAGCAAAGGCCTTGTCCACATCACGTCACGTTTAAACGTCGCTTATGTGAAACGGCGCGGTGCGGCAGCGCGGCACCGATACCCCTTGGTAAGACTGGCTGTTAGATTTTCGGGCTTCTGACAACCCGTAACGGCCGCCGTAACAAATGTCAAAGATGCACATATGACAGCCGGGACCAACAGCTTAACGTGCTTTCCGAGGCACGGAGAAGTCTCGGTATCTAAAGATGGTCACCCATCCACGGCCAACCCCGGCAAGCGTGGCTTAACCTGATGGATCGACCTGTGCAGCTGTTAGTAGCTAGCCACGAAGTTACGTAATCTAACAAAACAGATGGAAGGCTTTAATTTTTTCCTTACGCCACTTGTTAAGAAATATTTACCTTTCTCAACAGTTGGCAGTCGTATATTGTGAAATACCTTCCAACCCCTTACAACGGAAGACAAAAACAGATGAAGCCATCAAAATTGTTTTTCATTCCCAATATAGTAACTATTCACGCATTTCACGTGACACACCCTAAACCGTTGCGTAAGCCACGTTTAATATTGCGATAGCGGTTTTACTTTTTAAATACCCGTTTTTTCTGGGCTACTCAACTTACGGGTAGCAAGTTTTTACCTGTGAATTAGGAAACACGTTGTTACTTGCAACGTGACAAGTGAACAGGATATACATAGATTGAAACTGACACCGTCATTTCGTAAACTAGGTATGTTTCCAGCGATAGGTACTTAGATCTTCTTCTTCTTCGTGTGATTAGTGACTAACCAGGTGTCAGAGTTTTTATGCTTCTAAGTAAGAAGCTAAGTCAGGGGCCTCTGACTTACTTAATGAGATGAAGGTGATGGAGTGAATATGAAAGAAATTTTCTTATTTGACCCCGAAAATACTTAGTATTAGTTGGTATAGGATCAGTTATTCATAATATCATACAACAATAACCCGCTATTGCTTCACACGGTTTTTACGACTTGCAAAATGTCATGATCTTTTTATTTTGTAAGGGCTGATTATTTAATAGTCAGAGTCAGATAACTTTAATCTGTAGAATAAAAAGGCGACTTGACATATTTTCTATGCAAAAGCTGTCAAACTGCCATTGAAAAATCTGACTTTTGAAAAATCAGCCCTTAGTTTAATATAAATTTACCCTTATCCCTTTATCCCTTATTTAACCTTTCGAAATAAATTATCTATAAGATGGCCAAAACCGCATCAAAAACCGTTGCGTAGTTTAGAAGACAAATGCGGTAACAAAATCGACAGACAGAAAAAGGGGCTTTAATAATTTATAACAAATCTTCATTTATAAATTATTGTTAACCCTCGATAAGTAAGGTCTCCAAAACTATGGACTGAAAAGGGGCCGCATACATTGTCCCCTTTAGAAAATAGGATTAATTTTGAATCCTATTACATAAAAAGCACGAAACACATGTGTATGTAACACTTTGGTGTCTAGTTGCAGCAGATAATTAGCTTAAATATCCAACAACACTTGCATTAAAGCATTATTTAGCGCTTTGGTCGCAACTTCGTCGGCTTTGAGCTCGGATACAAACATCATCACCCCCTTTCGTCCCGTTTAAGGGTGCATTCCACCAGAGATGAGCGAGGCTGCGTAGCGGTGAGTGTGCGCAAAACTAACCAATACTAAAAACTAGCTTAGGTCATGAGATCCCGTGGGCGCGGGCCTGCGGACGGTGAGTAATGGGTGACTCACCGTCCGATCAGCACCAGACCCGTGTTGTACGGCGCGTATATGTTCCACGCGCGCCTCAAAGAGATGTCAGCATATGAAGGGGCCCCTCAGGGCTTAGCCTGCCGGGTAAGCGGGATTGTCCGAAAGGGTTACCGCTACCCCGGAACATAAAAGGCTACGGAAGGAACATGGATGGGTTTTAGTCAGTAAGAGTCTGACACTCCCTTCCGCTCCACCCTGAGCGGGAGCAGTCATTGGATGAGTACCCAGCCTTAAAAAAAAAAAAGGTTCAACGGTTTGACGTGCTTTCCGAGGCACGAAGGAGTTAAGTAATGAATGATCACCATTTTGCGGTTGTTATTAGCCACGAGACCCTCAATCTGACAAACTGTATCCTTTTTGTTTTATACCGAACTTAATAACAATCAGTACCTACAAATATAGTGTAACCAGGAAAATATAACAGACAGCCAGAGACACTTTTGCGTGTACAATATTATGTCATGTATTAGTATGAAGACTTAGTGGGCAGTCGTAGAATACGCCCCTTCCCCTGTTTAATCCCATTTTAGACCTCTTTTCTACGGGACACGACAAGTGACTTGTATTAAACAAATTGGTTTTATTATAGAGTCTAATGTACCATCTGTAGATAGTGCAATTCTGTCCAGTTAAATCTATACTAATATTATGAAGCTGAAGAGTTTCTTTGTTTTAACGCGTTATCCTCTGGAACTACTTACTGGTCCGAATTCAAAAATTATTTTTGTGTTGGATAGTCCATTTATGGAGAAAGGCTATAGGCATATATGTAACATCACGTTACGACCAATAGGAGCCGAGCAGCGGGTGAAACCGTAAAAGTAAAATGTTCATGAATTATATCCATATTACGTCATTGTATCTTCTTTACCCTGCATGCGGGGAGTTCCCGCATGCTGTATTTTGACCGATTTATCGACTAATGAGGATGAGCTATTAGGTTTGTTTATAAAGAAACGTGTGAAAATTTCACTTTTTATTCTTTGGTTTCCCTTAATTATTGGACAGGACAGGACTTCAGGAGCAGGAGAGGAAACCAGGAGCAGTGGTGAACGTGGCACAGTGGTATCGGCGTCGAGTTACGAGTTGTAGGTCGTAAGTTCAAACCGAAGCAGGCGCTTTACTTTGTGAACTTAATGTCATTACCAATGCTCTCAAAACGCTGAAGGAAATTATCTTGAGGAAACCGGCATGACCTAGCTAGAACCAAAAATTCGAAGATATGTGATATCCGCCAAACCGCGTGGTGGATTATGGCCCACTCCCTCTCTTAGAGAGAAGTCCTGTGTCCCAGCAGTAGGAACAGGCTGATTTTGTATTATTTTGAGGATAGGACAACCGCCGCCGATTCGGCTAGTTGACAAAAAAAAATAACACTTATTATAATGTAAATAAGATTTAATCCTTAACGAACGTGAAGTATTTTGAATTGAAGAAACGCTATTAGTTTTACTTTTACAAACAACTTACATAAAACTGACCGTTATCATTACGAAGACGATTAAAATACAAAATAAATTACAAAACAAACCTCAATTTCGAAACAAACACTAAGTTCTAACTAAACAAAGCGAACCCGTTAGCACTTTAACTAATAAATACGCTTGATATCAGAAAGTTAACAGAATAACAACATTCCCTAATGGATGGAGCTAGTACCAACCTAATACGCGTAAAGGCACCGCTCCACAGCAGCCCACGGCTAACCTAAGCACGTGCAAGCTTCGCCTTACTTGAAAATCTAGACAGGACTGACGGGACCGCCCACTACGACTCAGGGCCACGCTATGACTATGGTCAAATGCTTTTTTTTCAAACGGTATCTCTCAGTTCAACCTAGGAGGTTGCCTGCTACTTAAGCGGGCTTGCCTGTGGATGCTTTAATAAAATTAAGGCCTCCAGTCAGGGCTTAAAAACTAACGAAGCGACTATACGCTAAGGGCATCTTTTGTGGGGTACGTACCACGGTTTAGGGCGTCTCGTTGGGGGACAGAGGAGGACAGTAAGTGACAGGCTGGATCGCATGACTGATTATTATTTAGGGGCGAATTTAAAGCTAGAGGTTTAGTGGACCCTGTAATAAAACGCGGTCGGGCAAACAAATTAACGACGCATCCACAGAGCATGGGATTGCATGGGACAGTGGTACTTATAAAATGCGTAGTGCCGAAAGTGTCCAAGTCAGGAAATGTACTTGGTACGACTGTGGATCATATTTTGATCAATATACAACCTAATACTAACCTAAAATTCATGATCAAGCAAATTGATCATGAATTTCGAATACTAATTTCGATTTTCAAATTTGGATTTCGCGGGCTACACTGCTAATTCCCTCGTAAAGCCGTTGATTTCTTTAAGTCACTTGTGTCGTAGTGCGAGTATACATTGACACTCATGTTTTGTATGGAAAGCGTTGATAATGCAGCGGCTCCTGAGACTTCTCTGTGTTCTGCGCGCGCAGGTAACATGGAAACCTCTCTGTGCACATCTTACTTAGCAGTGGACGGTCTACTTAAGCTAGCCTACTAGGGAAAGTGAGAAATGATTACTTGTATTCATAGACAACTAATGCCCGTATTCACTCGCACTAGACAAGACCTAACTGAATGCCTAAATAAAAGGGCGCTGTTGGATTTTCAATTTTCAGCGCAGGGGCGAGCGTTGAAAATCCAAGAACTCCAAGGCAGAATAGTTCCTGTTTATTCTCCACCGTTCATTGTTTGTAGTAGCGTGAAGTAAGACCAAGCTGAGCTCAGGACCTGTGGATAAAAACCAATGTTTTATTTGTCAACACAATATTAAAAACCTGCCAAGACTCGTATATGAAGGTTTCCGTACGATCGTACAATATAACACAACTTGCCTCTGCCTAGCCTTTTCCCAACTATGTTGGGGTCGACAGTCTAACCGGATGCAGCTGAATACCAGTATTTTACATGGAGCGATTGCCTACCTGACCTCCACAACCCAGTAACTGGGCAATACAATACCCCTTAGTAAGACTGGCTGTCAGATTTTCGGGCCTCTGACGACCCATAACGACTGTCAAAGATGCACAAATGACAGCCGGGACCAACGGCTGACCAGTGTAACACTACTTAATGAAAGAAATACTTCAGTTAAAAAAAAAACAATACTTGTAGGTAATATTATTAACATTAAATTTAATATAGTTCCTCTAAATTTTAAGTTTATTCGTAGGGTAGGCCACGTTCATTTAAGCGGGATTGTCCGAAAGGGTTACCGCTACCCCGGAACATAAAGGGCTAAGGAAGGAACTTGGATGGGTTTTAGTCAGTAAGATTCTGACATTCCCTTCCACTCCACCCAGAGCTTGAGGGGTCATTTGATGATTTTCCACCCTCAAAAAAAAACGGGTCACGTTCACTGTATATTTACAAAAATTTAAAATGTTCATACCCTCGTAAAAGCATTGAGGTTGACATTAGCGAATCCAGCGGCCGTCAGTTTGCATGGCTCCTGCGCCCTGCAACGTTTCATAGAAGTAAATACAAAGGCCAGCCAATCTGTCAAATTTCTTTGATAGTTTTTCAACTTTATTACAAAAGCATAAGGTTCATTTTTAATTGGGACAATTTGACAGTTAGGGATGGCTTAATGTGTTGGCGTCTGTACAGTACCAAGGAATTTGAAACAATCAAATCATATCATCATATTCTCAAAATATCATAACCTCAAAACACCATAAACTAAAAAGAGACGGTCCAACAGAGATGACGTATGAGTGCCAGAGATGTAGCTCAAAAAAGGTGAACTGTCGCAAAGTCAAGCCGCCTAAACACTGCTTAGGCAATTGGGTATGTGAAAGGGTAAGTCAATAACGTTACTTTTTATGAATTGTCAAAACGCGTAATTTTTACGTGATTTGTATGACATATAACAATGTGACGTCACAGAGTTTTAGAATCAAATGGAGTACCTATTAGCATTAAATGCAATTTTACAATTATATCGTCGCATAATATTTAATTTCTGCACGGTGGTGGAAGTTTTTAAGACGCACGGTCTTTTTGCTATGTAATTTCATATTTTATTTTTGAGTTTAGTCAATTCAAGTCATTTGTTAGTTAAACTAAACACGACCAGCATATAAACCTTCGTTAAAGGGCTTTCAGTGTTACTATTTCTGTGAAATATCGACATTGGTCTTGAACGCGGTTTAGGTACGCTGATCGCGTTCGGTTTCATTGATGTAATCAGACCTAAGTAGGTGTGGACACGGACGAGGAAGTACATTCAAGTCAGCCGGCAGCTTTTGTGCAGACACAAAAGGAAAACGATAGCGTTTTCATTAATTAAGGGAAAGTTTCGTCTAAATTTGCAAAACGTTTGAGCGTTTAAATTTTTCAACAGGCAAACGGACTGCATGGTGAAAATAAGTAATAAGCCAGTACAGTTTGGTAGATAGGTGTTAGTGTTGAATAATAATACATTAATCTATACATATAATAAAACAGTAAAAAAACTGTGTCTGTACATTGAATATATTAAAAAAAAAATAATTGAGGGGGGTTTAGAAACAGTAATAGAGCATGAATCTAAAAAAAAAATTTTGTCTGTTTGTCTGTTTGTCTGTTTGTCTGTATGTCTGTTTGTCTGTTTGTCTGTTTGTCTGTTTGTCTGTTTGTTTGTACACGCTAATCTTCGGAACTACTGGACGGATTGGAATGATTTTTTTTTTGTTTTATAGGTATTAAGTCTGGGCAACATATAGGCTATAATTTATCTTGGAAACTTGAACACCTGATGCAGAACCGCAACAGACCAGCTAAACTATAAGAGATACAAAAATGATACCTTAGCAAAAATTGTTCCACGGGATTAGCATTTTCTGCTGAAAGAATAAATTTGAAGATCTGGAACACCTGATGTGGAACTCCAAGAGCCCAGCTACACTGTAACATATATAGGAATGACGTCTTAGCAAAAGTTGTTCGGTCTGATGGGCATTTCCTGTTGACTTATAAAAATCGAAGATCTGGAACACCTGTTGTGGAACTCCAAGAGCCTAGCTACACTATAACATTATATAGGAATGACGTCTTAGCAAAAGTTGTTCGGTCTGATGGGCATTTCCTGTTGACTTATAAAAATCGAAGATCTGGAACACCTGTTGTGGAACTCCAAGAGCCTAGCTACACCATAACACATATAAGAATGACGTCTTAGCGAAAGTTGTTCAGCCTGATGAGCACTCTCTGTTGATGTATAAAAATTGAAGATCTGGAACACCTGTTGTGGAACTCCAAGAGCCTAGCTACAACATAACACATATAGGAATGACGTCTTTGACGTCTTTGTTGTTCAATATGATGGGCATTTCCTGTTGACTTATAAAAATCGAAGATCAGAAACATCTGATGTGGAAATCAAAGCTATCACTAATTTTACTGTGTAATTATAAAATAACATAAACTGGGAGTACCTGCACGCGGTGAAGGCGGTAACAGTTTAGGACTGATTTTCGATGACGATGGTATATCATTGAAAATTTGACTCTACTGGCCAAAACTCCTATTTATTTTTTTATTTTATCGTATGAATATGCCTTCGGGCTTATGTTGTTTGAGTGTTTAATTTCCTTTTCCATTTATCTTCGTGACACTGTAGCCTACCCGGTAACGCAGGGGAGCAGTCATTTTAATTTAGATTTTTATTGATCAGGTATCTTCACAATAAAACTATGACCATGCCTAGAAAGAGGTCAAATCTTTCCCAATGTTCCAAGAGAGCTAAAAGATTGAGGATCATAAGATCCCAAGAATCTACCGAAGAGCGTCAGGAGAGACTTGATGTTGTGATGTTGTGATGACGAGAACATTAGGCTGCAACTCGCTCCGTGGAAACCTCTTCGGGTCGCGAAGCACGCCTGCGTTCTCAGCGTATTCATTAGGTCTCTAGAGACCAGTGAAGAATATGATGCGTGACTGACCGCTGATCGTGAACGTCATGTATTGTCTCGCGAGTCAGAGACGTTCACGGAAAGAGAATTACGCTTGAGTTCCAAGCGTATCTACGCATCGACTTCTAGGTCTCTAGAGGAGGAATATAATAATGCGGTTACCAAAATGAAAACGATGACAAATGGACTGTATGTTTCGGTGGTTGTTGGAATGAAATAAAGCTAAAGCTCAGTGTGATAAAAGATTTAAAAGGGAAAAATGATAAAAAATAACATAAATGGCGACCCCGTTGTCGCTGGCATAAGCAACAGGGACCGCGTACGAAGTCGCGGGCAGAAGCTAGTATAAAAATATTAATGTAATTGGAAGCAATGACCATCAAAAAATTCGTCGCTGTCAACAGGAAAAAGATTTTCCAAAATATGGCTGGCAGCGTTACCACGTTTACGCACTAGCTTTCTTGAAAATAAAAAAAAAGGTTTTTCGAAAAAAATATATGTATTACCTGGTTTGTACCAAAAGCAATTGTTTGCTGACTTTAGTATTCACAAAATACCATTTACAATTGTAGACCGCATTGCTTATCTCCAGGCTCTGAAATAACGATTGAATCTAGAGTGTTTACTCTTTCTGAAGAGGGAAATAATTAATAGACAAGGAGGATTATCGTTTAGTTTTTTCCATATAAAATACATTTTCTACTAACTAATCAATTAATAACAAACCCCGCAAAAACTTTAGTTTTATATTGCGTCATCTAAAATATTCAACAATAGACAACCCTTTTGTACAACTCATACATAATTCTATTTTTTTTTTTTTTATTATAGAAAAGAACACAATACTATCGATTTCTAAGTATGTGGTACATTGAGATCTAAAATTAAACATTGATTCACATATACTACCATTGTTGGTAGCTGGTATATTTCAAATTTCACAATACTTCTTAAAAAATATTTAAATAACATTTAAAAGTATGCTTTCGTAAAGGAAATGTAATAAATTGTTAAATGGTTTTAAAATAATATCCAAATTAGTACATACCGCACTTGTCATCAAATCAGCGAAGAAACACAAGAAGAAAACTTGCATCAGTGCCATAGACAAGAACGTCAAAAACGTAACGATGATGACAATATCGTCAACAATCTGGAAACAGCGAAATTTTTTTCTCTACATCTTAATATTATGAAGGGGAAATAATTGTGTTTGTAACGAATGAACTGAAAAACTACAGAACGGATTTGAATGAAATTCGGCACAGAGATAGATTATAGTGTGGAATAGCACATGGGCTATTTTGTATTTGAAAAAATGTACGATTCCCGTGGCATTATTTCCTACACACACACGCAAAAGCTAGTATAACAATAAAAGTCTTTTTTAGAATTTAAATTTTTGGAGAACATTCTAACAAAAAACGCACGCGCATGCCCTTCACGCCAAGCTACTTTATTTCTTCTTATTATTATGCATTTCCCAATTTCCATAATGTGCTTTGATTTGTTTCGTATTTATCACAAAATACGAACAAAAGCTTAAATGTTTAAAATATCTACGTATATATAAACTCTCACAAAAGTAATGATTTAATTGTTTATTTCGTGTTATTAGCGTACAGGGCATGCTCTTGCTTGTGGCGTATATGTGACAATGACGTTAAAAAGGTTTAAGATACCAATAAGCAATTTCAAATAGTATAATGATAAGCTTAAATTCTTAAATACTGGTATTCAGCTGCATCCGGTTAGACTGGAAACCGACCCCAACTTAGTTGGGCTTGGCAGATGATGAAGCTTAAATTCTCTGATTTCTATAACTAGTCTTAACGTACAAGCGCGAAAGAAATCTTCAGTTACTCATACATACATAACACAGTATTCAAGAGTATTATAAACAGCAATGTGCAAATGCGTTCGATAATGATATGATAATGGCGATTCAAGTGGGACAGCTAAGAAAAACAGTGAAATTACCGTAACATTGAATCCAGTCAGACAGATAACTAACGAACTGGACAAAAAGTTGAACAGCGTTGACTTCGAGTAGATTGTTTCTAGAATGTTTGTTGAGCTGCAAATAAAATCATATTAACTGATACGTCTGGTATACGGTAATAAATTCTATTTGTGAAAAGCTTGGGTGCACTTTCTGACATGTATTTATTTAATAATAAGGAACCCCAACGGTGAGCAATGGGTAGCTCACTGACCGATCAGGATCAGGCCCGTGCCCCAAAGAGATGTCAGCATAAAGAAGAGGCGCATTAGGACCGAAACCTGCCGGGTCAGCGGGATTGTCCGAAAGGGTTACCGCTACCCCGGAACATAAAGGGCTAAGGAAGGAACATGGATGGGTTTTAGTCAGTAAGAGTCTGACACTCCCTTCCGCTCCACACAGAGCACTTTAAGTGCCTCAAATAAAAAAAACACCCAACAACATAATTATTTACAAAAATGGCGACAATTGGTAAAATTACGAGTCTTCAATACTGTGAAAAACATCAGAAAGGCATGCACAATATTCTTATGAAAAATGAACAATTTTTTTTAAATATTAGAAGATAAGAAAGAAGATTACAAAATCACAAAAAAAATATATAATACAAGCAGGGGAACAATACACATCACAAAATTTGACTTAAACGGGAAAAAAAGAATTGTTTCTTTTTTTATTTGATACTGTCATACTCGTTCTATAGTAAATCATATTTAAATGTTAGAACATTACTTACTGTATCAGATCATAATGTCGTTTCACTAACTCAGCGAATTTTTCCCGAAATTCTTCTTCTTCATACCTTTCTCCCTTAGAGATACTCCTGCCAGGTATGGCCGTCTCAAAATCGTACTGTAGCAGTCTAAACTGTACACGAATGTGAGTGCAACAGGTGAAATATAAATAATCTGCGGCTGCCATCTCCAAAAGGACTACGCATTCTGGAAAAAAAAATATTTACGATTTTTTTTTCTCGCGATGAATCTAAAAAAAAAAAAAATTTCAATGTCAAAAATATTTAATTTTACCAATGTTATTTAAAACAATCATACCCTTGCATTTAACCATTTTAAATATTTTTTAATCTTTGTTTCATATTTTAATCAGTTACTTATTTATAAATTTTTAAATGTTAGCGCTTATTACTAAGTAAGTTAGCTTATTTCAGTGATTTATTGTAATGCATGCTGTGTTTAACTGTAAGTGACTGATGTACAGTCAACAGCAAAAGTAGATGATCAAAATAAGAAATTCAATACTAAAAAATGGAGTTCGCGTCAGACCTGTGTGGCGTCAGAGTGATTCAAAAGTTTGTGATTGGAAATTATACCAAACATTTACTACTAGTACAGCTGCCATATATTCGTGAACTCCGTTCGTTAGTATTGAATTTCTGATTTTGATCATCTACTTTTGCTGTTGACTGTACTGTTATTTGCTTTTAAAAATATATGATGTGTTTGTATCAGTAGTGTAATCAGTTGGTGATTTACAAAAAAATAAAAAAATATTTCTTACCTGACCAAATCTGATGGATATACGCAAACGGCCAGTATTTCAACTCGTAAGGAATGAACGAAAACACGTCCAAATAGGGCAGCAGCATCTCGAACTCCTTTGTCTTGTAATACTTCACCGCTATCAATACCATAGGAGTCATATCAAACACGACTATCATTGAACAATTTAATACATACAGTACATTTATTACTTTATTTAAAAAGCCTGTTTCTTCTTCTATAATTTCTTCTTTCTCAACGCACTTCTCTCTATTATTCTCTTTGATTTCAAGATCTCTTAAAAGATCGATGAGCTCTTTAACATGTTTCTCATACATCTGATGGTAAATCGATTTAATCATTGAAAGTATTGAAAATGTTAGGCATGGGGCGACACTAGTGACCTCTATAAAGCTTTTTCCAGTTATAACGCCAAGTATTATGTAGTATATACTGGCAATTATTGCTGAAAATACGACGAAAAAGTTTAAAGAGTATAAGCATCTGTGTTTGATCATGTCCATTGGTGTGACGATCTTTTTTTGAAGGTTCATTCCAGAATATCGAAATAAAACGCCTAATTTGTCTAGAGATCGATCAAATAGCAGTGGTTTAGACATTTTCCGTGTATTTTCTTTTTGTTTTAAGGATATGTTCGAATTAGAAGAGCTGCTAGATTCAAACTAAGTTTAAGTTTAGATATGTTACCTCTAGAAAAGAACTGTAGTGACTGAACTTTGCCATGTGTGAATGCAAAGGTAGTAGTAGCTACGACAAAGTTGATATTGGTTTTGGGTAAACAATAGCACGATCTAGACATCAGTATCGTATACACGCTCCACCTCATATTTTTTTTGGAACGTAGACTGTTTCACACGTTCTGTAACCTCATATAATTCATGTTTCTCAAGTGTTTTATATTCTGCTTTAACATCTTTGTTTGCTTCAATAGTACACGTTGTTTCTGACAATGTTCTTCCTTCAATCGACTGAAGATCGATTCGATCATCATTAACTTTATTTTCACATTATGTTGCATTTTGCCATCATTTTGCTTCGTGTCCTAGAAGTATAGTATAGTATAGTTATTAATTACTTCTTCACATGGCGCGCCCCTCCACATTACTGTTTCAATGTTTGTAGTCACATCCTTACGAAAGAGTTTGTGTTTAAGAACATGCGTTGTGAGTCTTGGTAGCGCTTTGTAATTACTTCCACAAATACTTTCAAATGTTTTGAATTTTGGAGGGACGGGCCATGCTATCGTAGTTTAGTTCTACTTTTATTTAATGTTCTGGGGGCCAACCACTTAGTCTTATATCAATATTATTTTAATATTATTTTAGTGTGAGAAAGAGACGTAGCTATACAGGAGATATAACTCCATCTCATATTAAAATAATACTGCGTTAAGAGGGTTAGATGTAATTAAAAATGGCACCTTTATCTTCTTTCGAAGTCTATATCACTTTCACAGGTAATTCCTTTAGTCAATATTGCTATAATTTCTGTTTTTTGTTACACTTAATATAGCAGTAAATTATTTATCTGTGAATACGTACGGTCCGAACGTATGTATAAATAATACTAATACTTCATAATTGCTAATAATTTACGTAATTCACCTAGGTCTAGATTCGTGTACGGTTTGCAGCCGAAGTTGCACAAAATTAATTAGTTATTTCTATTCAGAGTATTTACTAATATTATAATCATGGCTCTGAATATAAATAAATTCATCCTCATATGTGACGGCGGTTTCTAGTTTTCGGTTTTCAAATTTGGATTTTTCAGAAAAGTGTTTTAATTTTTTTTTAAAGGAAGCGAATTATTTAAAAACCCTAAGACACCAAAAAAAAAAAAAATTGAATACTCTTTATTCTACACCTCTACCATAAAAATTACAGATAATAAATATCAAGAGAGAAAAAAAAAACACAAATTCATAATTTTGCAAATATTTTGACAATGAAAAAGAAAACAAACGCTCTGCAGATTTAATCCATGTCAAGCTTCAACATAATATTGTCAGTTATTTTTGTTTTTTAACGGGAAACCATCAAATAGCTCTGGGTGGAGCGGAAGGAAGTGTCAGACTCTTACTGACTAAAACCCATCTATATAGCCTTAGCCTTTTATGTTCCTGGGCAGCGTTAACCTTTTCGGACCATCCCACTGAGTCAGTTCTTAGCCTAACCTGTTTGTGCGTAAAAATATCAGTAAACTGAAAACATACCAACGACGCATGCGTCGACGCCGACATACTGCACCGAGCAATGTTGTCACTCTTATTACACCATCCACAATAGGGTATTTGAAAGGGTACTCAATAATGATTATGAACTGTCAGAATGCGCCATTGGTACGGGATTTGCATGAAATATAACAAAGCGACGTCACAGATTTTTAGAATCAAATGGAATAGGTACTTATTAGCATTAAATGCAATTTAACAATCATATCTTCGCTTTATATTGAACTAGCTTCTGCCCGCGGCTTCGCCCGTGTGGATGACGGAAATTGCATGTTATCTATACATATAATAAAATTGTAGAAAAGTCGTGTCTGTACAATGGAAATAAATAAAAAAAAAGTAGCAGGGGTTGTTATTATATCGATGCCGAACCCGAAATTGTAATTCATTTTTTTTTTGTCTGTTTGTCGGTTTGTCTGTGTGTTTGTGCACGCTAATATCAGAAACGGCTTATTCGATTTAGATGCGGTTTTGACTAATATATTGTAGTAAGCTTCACTTAACATTTAGTGCTTATTTCATGTCAATCGGTTCATAAATAAAAAAGTTATGTCAATTTAAAGAATCACGGTGAGCATTTGTTAAGGTATTCTATCAGAGAACGTACACGCCTCGCGCCTGCGCGTCCCTGGCTATATAAAGCGCGCTGAGAGCCGCACCGCTGGCCCCACAGTTCAGCAGTTCATGAAACGCCTCTCGAAACGTTTCTTTGACACTGCTATAGAGCACCGTAATCCCCTGATTGCGACCGCCGCCCGATACACCCCGTCCCGCATCAGTAAGGTTCGCCGTCCACGGCATACCCTCATTGCCCCCGATGATGCCACCACTCTCCTCCAGGAAAGTAACCTGGCCACCAGTACTGTTAGGAAACCTTACAGGCACAGATTTCCGTCGTTCCGTCCTCGCCGTCGAGGCCCATCGCGACGACACTGCACATCATCCCTACCCCCCCGACCCTTGCTCGAGCCAGCCCGCGTTGCCGCTGAGCCAGTAGTTTTAAATACCCCGATCCAGCTGTCCCTTGCTGTCCTCTCCCAGCGACGCCCTAAGCTGAGTTCCGTACCCCACAGGGGGTGCTTTAGCGTGTAGTCGTTTAGTTTGGAAGTTTATTTTTTAAGCCCTGGCTGGAGGCTGCAATGCTTTTGTGGCATCCACAGGCAAGCCCGGTTAAGCAGTAGACCACTCTATGGTTGAACTGCAAGGTACCAGCTACACTATAACATATAAAAGAATGAAGTCTTAGCAAAAGTTGTTCAGCCTGATGAGCACTCTCTGTTGACATATAAAAATTGAAGATCTGGAACATCTGATGAGTGATCATAGTGTATAATTATAAAATAACATAAGCTGGGAGTACTTCCACGCAGTGAAGGCGGTAACAGTTTAGGACTGATTTTCGATGACGATGGTATATCATTGAAAATTTGACTCTACTGGCCAAAACACCCATTTATTTTTGTATTTTATCGAATAAATATGCCTCTGGGCTTATGTTATTTGTAATTTCTTTTTCATTTTATCTTCGTGACACGGTAGCCTACCCGATAACGCAGGGGAACAGGCACTTAGATTTTAATTGATCAGGTATCTTCACAATGAAACTATAACCATGCCTAGAAAGTACCTGTACCTAGGCTAGAACTGTTCAGGCGCAGTTGTGTTTATATGGCGCCACTTATTTATAATTCTTTACCTAATTGGATAGTAGAACTTCCATACAAAAAATTCTGCCTGGCTTTGAAAAATTGGTTAATATCGCATAGTTTTTATTCAGTCAGCGAATTTCTCAACAAAAAATCATGCCAGTCTTACCACTTCAGGAATGCATTGTAAGTAAAAGTAGTACTTAAATTTGTTTTACCTATTTACTATTCAACATTTGCATGCCATCATTGCATGGCTGAATGTGTTTTTGCACTTAATATATTGTAACATCTTTTACCCACCACATTTGAAGCAAATAAACGAAATTATTATTATTATAAAGAGGTGAAATCTTTCCCAATGTTCCAAAGGAACTAAAAGATTAAAGAACATAAAATCCCAAGAATCTACCAAAGAGCGTCAAGAGAGACTTGATGTTCTTCGAAAACATCCGGCTGCAACTCGCTTCGTGGAAACCTCTTCGGATCGCGAAGCACGCCTGCGTTCTCAGCGTATTTACGCATCTACATACAGGTCTCTAGAGACCAGTGAAGAATATAATGCGCGACTGACCGCTGATCGTGAACGTCATGCATTGTCTCCCGAGTCGGACACATTCACGGAAAGAGAATTACGCTTGAGTTCTCAGCGTATATACACATCGACTTCGAGGTCTCTATAGACAAGTGCGGAACGTGATGCGCTACTGACCACTGATCGTGATTCAGATCTTCGATTTTGACGACCCCGTTGTCGCTGGCATAAGCAACAGGATCCGCGTACGAAGTCGCGGGCAGAAGCTAGTTATACATATAAACCTTCCTCTTGAATCACTCTATCTATTAAAAAAACTGCATCAAAATCCGTTGTGTAGTTTTAAAGATCTAAGATCGAAATGTCTCTATGTATTACAGACATTAGGACGCGGGAGTGACTTTGCTTTATACTATGTAGTGATTTCTGTACGGTGATGGAAGTTTTTAAGACGAGCGGACTTTTTTCCATGTGATTTCATATTTTACTTGTGACCGATTTAAAAAGTCATTTGACTCAGTTGACTTGCTACCTAAGCGGGCAAAACAGCTGGTTTACTTTGTTTAGATTTCATTTCCTATTGGATTGAAAATAAATAACACATACCACAACATAATATCACGCCTCTAATCCCCGAAGGGTTAGTTAGAGGTGTATCTTAAGTACCCCCACATTACGCCAGTTATGTTTCGTCTCATGTACCGAGAATTTTGAAAAAAAATCATAGGTTAGTTTTTGTAGCTTTGGCTTGCTGCGCTCGTAAACTGATGGGTATGTCGTAAATGATACATTTAGTCATATACATTGGTTAAAAAACAAACACTTTTACAGGTCAGAAAGATTGAAATGTTTTTTTTTTTTTGAGTGTCTGCTCTGATTTCTGTGTTTTTAAGCTGCCCATGGGCCTCTGACTTAGCTTCACATGCTGTTGAGAAATATCTATCAGACATGCTGGTTTCCTCACAATGTTTTCCTTCACCGATTTTTATGCAAGTGATAATTATACAATACGCACATGAATCCGTAAAATCAGAGGTTGGAACTCGAGATGAAATGAAGTTATAAATAAATATAGATACAAGGTTTTAAAAGACTTAGGTAACCTATACGCCACAGACTATACTTTTTTAATTGTTAAAACAAAATGTGTGTCCTCTGTTGATAGTTATACTAAATAAAATTCGGTGCTGGTGATGTCCACTAAGATGAGGTGGGGTGCGTGGTACTCGCAAACGCATAGTGTCAGACCCGGAGACGAGGATGTAGAAGCAAAAGATATATACATATAAGTATTGAAGGATTAAGGCGATTTACACACGGCACCGCGCTCCGTCGCGGTAGGCGGTGAAGCGGATCTCATGTCGCATTGGTTTCTAAGAAATCCGTTGACAGCCCGACCGCGCGGTCGAGCGGTGCTCGCGTGCACCGCAAACTGCTCCTACCGCGCGGTCGAGCGGTGCCGTGTGTTAATCGCCTTAGCGTTCTATAGTTCCTACTTACAACATGCCATAAGGCCGTTAGCCTATGTAAATTATTTGAATAAATAAATAAAATTGAAGGATCTGTTTGTAATAACTAAATTACCTACAGCTTTTTACTAAATGCATTTGAAAGTCTAACTACTTATGTGGTATTTATAACAAAATATCAATCTGCCTAGCCTTTTCCCAACTTTGTTGGGGTCGGCTTCCAGTTTAGCCGGATGCAGCTGAATACCAGTATTTTACATGAGCGAATGCCTATCTGAGCTACACGACCCAGTAACTGAGTAATTCAATACCTATTGGGTAGACTGGCTGTCAGATTTTCGGGCGTCTGACGACCAGTAACCATGGCCGTCAAAGATCCACGGATGACAGCCGGGACCAACGGCTTAGCGCGCTTTCCGAGGCAAGGAGGAGTCTCGGTATGTAAAGATGGTCACCCATCCACGGCCAACCCCGGCAAGCGTCCCTTAACCTGACGCGGCGACAAAAAATATATTTTTTATTTTTTTCTGAATATCTGTTCGTTTTGGCGAATCTCCGAAACGTCTTTACCGATTTTAACGGAAGTCTGGAAGGTAGCTGATGTTATAAGGAAAATTAGCCTTTTCATTTCCTACCGATTATTACTTGCATTATGCATTAAACCAGGACCAAATAATTTTCGGCTTCCTCTATAAATTATTTTTTTGCTAACATATCTTGCATCAACTATATTAACATAGACAGTCGTCGCAGTAATTATAAAACGAATAGCGTCATTAAAATGCAAGCCGATCGCTGTAACCACAAAAACTAATACTTTCAGAAGGCCCACTACATACATCATCATTCTCCTGCCCTTATCCCAATTTATTTGGGCTCGGCGCAACATGTCTATTTCTTCGTATGGAAGAAATAGACATGTTGTTCTTTATTACTCGTCATCTCGGTAGTCACTCCCTAGCCCGCTGCATAAAACGACTGAAAACCGTTGTGAATTTGTGCATGCATATTACATAATCGAGGGCAGCTCGTGGCTAAGTACTTACAGCCGCACAGGTCGATCCATCAGGTTAAGCTACGCTTGCCGTGGATGGGTGACCATCTTTACATACCGAGACTCCTCCGTGACACGGAAAGCACATTAAGCCGTTGGTCCCAGCTGTAATTTGTGGATCTTTGACAGACGTTACGGGTCGTCAGAAGCCCGAAAATCTGACATCCAGTCTTATCAAAGGGTATCGTATTGTCCAGTTACTAGGTTGTGGAGGTCAGATAGGCAGCCGCTCCATGTAAAATACTGGTATTCAGCTGCATCCGGTTAGACTGGAAGCCGACCCTAACATAGTTGGGAAAAGGCTAGGCAGATGAGACATTTTACATAATCGTTCAATAATGTTCCCACTGCTGGTACACAGGCCTCCGCTCAGTGTGAGGGAGGCTGTAATTTTTCACTTGGACCCATTGCGGGTTGGTAGATTTCACATGTCTTCGAATTTTTGGTTTTAAGACATTGGGACAGCGGGATTGTCTGAAAGGGTACCGCTGCTCCGGAGCGCATAGAGCTACGAAAGGCACATGTATGGTTTTAAGTCAGTAAGATACTGACGGGAGGAGTTTTTTTTTGAGCGTGGGATATCATCAAATGATCCCTCCCGTTCTGGGTGGAGCGGAAGGTAGTGTCAGACTCTTACTGACTAAAACCCATCCATGTTCCTGCCTTAGCCCTTTATGTTCCGGGGTAGTGATAACCTTTTCGGACAATCCCGCCGAACCGGCAGGCTACGAGCTACGCCCTTACTCTCCTCACTTGCAGATACATCTGGTCATACACGTATCACCATCATCATCAATCATATGATGATTCCTATCCTTTAAAAAAAAGACATGCCTGTTTCCTCACGATGTTTTCCTTCACCGATATGAGAGCAATGGTTATGAAACAATTTACACACAGTAAAGCTCCTAGATTCGAACTTATGACCTTTCGTAAGTCGCGGCTGTTACCATTGGGCCCCCATTGATTTCACACAGACGCTTACGTATGGAAATCAATCAAACAAACAATGACAGTCGACAGTGCGCTTGCACACATTATAGGTGAAGCACGTCACGCACGCAAACCTTCTGAATCCATCTATTTTATACAGCAGAACCACACTGAAATTCTGATAACAAAATTACAGTTCAACCCACTAATTACTGACGATCGCTACGTTCTCATATGAGTTTTTAATCATTCGCTACAATTTGACACCGTAATTATTGCGCAATATTTTGTTAATTTCCTCTTGGTGAATACGTAACTCGAAACTATGTTTATGTACAGACGCCAGCACATCAAGCTATCCCTAACTGTCAAATTTCCTCAATTAAAAATGAACCTTATGTCTTTGCAATAAAGTTGAAATACTATCAAAGAAATTTGACAGATTGTGGTAACTTGATTTGCTGGCCTCTGTACGTTTAATAATGAACCGGATCCGCCTTTCATTTCAGGCAGGGTTTTATCTATTTTGTAGTTAAATAGGGAATATTTACCTTTGTCTGCCACATTCTTTGCCTTGTAGGTTTTGGATGTTTTAACAACTCTGCTGAACGTAGCCATTTTACCTCGCTAGCTAAGGCCATACCCCGTCCGGCCGTCCTCTGGTCAAAATGGTAGCGTTCCGGCCGCATCCGGCTAGCCAAATGACTATTTATCGAGCCAAAACCGAGTTATGGTTCCAAAAAATTAACAATAAGTAGGAAGGGTGATGCTAGTACAGCATTATTCTTCTTCTTTTCGTGTGGTTAGTGACTAACCTGGTGTCAGAGTATTTTACTGCCCATGGACCTGTTGAGACATATCTCCCAGACTTGCTGGTTACCTCACGATGTTTTCCTTCACCAATTTTAAGCAAGTCATAATTATACAGTACGCACATGAATCCGTAAAATCAGAGGTGCCTTGGGTTCGAACTCGAGACCTGTGACTTGGCAGTCCGACGGCCACACCACTCACGGTAGTACGGCATTACGATTTGACTAGTACTTGTGAGAATAATATAAAAACTTACGATATGCATCAGCCGATTACGTTATCCGATTCAGCCTGTCTCTTTTTTTAACACGCTTTTATTAGCTCGGGTTGTATCTATGTATGTATGTATGTAACGGAATCTTTGAGCTTAATTTTCACCGGTTTCTAAAAGTCTGATCAACTTGAAACTTTGCACACGTCTCAAGGACCGATGACAATGCAATAATTTGATAATAGTTTCCCATTATCCTTATTTTTACACGCTTTATATTAGCTTCACTTGTATGTTTGTTTGTAACCGACTCATTTGGAAGCGATTTTGACCCACTTTAAACGGCCAGATTTCGTTCAAACTTTGTAGATTTATCGAGGACCGATGACAATACATTAATTTGAACTAAAAAGTAGGAAATAAAAAAGCGTGGGGTGCTTTATAAGATAATATTCACCACCACCATGCACCCCACGCTTTTTAAAAAGTAAAATTTATTTTCTATTTTTAGTTCGGTTTTCTATAAAAAGCGTGTTTTTTAGTTTTTTTAAACTATTTTTTATTTCCTACTTTTTAGTTCAAATTAATGTATTGTCATTGGTCCTCGATAAATCTACAAAGTTTGAACGAAATCTGGCCGTTTAAAGTGGATCAAAATCGCTTTCAAATGAGTCGGTTACAAACATACATACAAGTGAAGTTAATATAAAAACAGCCTGTTCTATAGATATGGCCGCTCGAAGACGTGTTATCAGAAACAGTAATTCTAGAGATAACTCTACATCCAAACGTACAAACGCAGCTTCTTTTTAACCGACTTAAAGAAAAAAGGAGGTTTCTTACTTTAGATCTCTCTATTTAGATTTTTTTTTGTTTATTTGAAAGGAAACATTTCCAGATTAGTCCCATTTAGTAAGTTTTTTTAAAAGTATTAGTGTAGACTTAAAATTCTTTGTTGTTTGTGGTCGGCTTCCAGTCTAACAGCTGAATACTAGTATTTTACATGGATCGTCTGCCTATGTGACCTCCACAACCCAGTCAGTAACTGGGTAATACAATACCCCTTTGTAAGACTGGCTGTCAGACTTTCGGGCTTTTGACTACCCGTAACGACTGTCAAAAATCCACGAATGACAGCCGGGACCAACGCCTTAACGTGCTTTCCGAGCACTGAGGAGTCTCGATATGTAAAGATTGTCACCCATCCACGGCCAACCCTGGCAAGTGTAGCTTAATCTGATGGATCGATCTGTGTTGCTGTTATTACGTAGCCGCGAGCTTCATAATCAATCTAGTTTAAAGTATTTCAAATAAATCTAATAAGTTCTGAGTTAAGACCCCATAAAATATAGCCCATGAATTCAATTTCACCCTGTATAAGTTTTTATTGAGTGCGTTATAACTTTTAACATTATGGTATACTTATAAGAGTGAAGTAAAAGAATTGACTACTCAGCACACTCACAACATTGCTCATAGGTAATTAGTTGCTTGTATACCAAATAACTTGTTTGACTGTATCTATGGAGAAGAACGGGCAAGAAGCTCATAAAAATCATATGTTATGATTTTAGTTTTAATTTACTAAAATAAGTAGTTTTAATTAACAAAAAATTTACTGTTTGACATTCATAATTTACTGTGTTTAGCTGTAAAATATTAATTATTGTACTGCATAGTACAACCGCAATGCGAATTGTGATATAAATAATTTTTGGGCATATATTTTTATTTATTACTAGCTGATCCGACAGACGTTATCCTGACTTAACTATGATACCTACCCTACCTACCTACTTACCTACCCTACTTGCCTATTTTTTCTCACCTTTTAAACCTTCTCTGGACTACGACACACATTTCAACACCAAAATCAGCTAAATCGGCCCAGCTGTTCTCGAGGTTTAGCGAGACTAACGAACAGCAATTGATTTTTATTTATATAGATAAAAATATATGCCCAAAATTGAATATGCGCTCAATTTGATTGCGATACGGTAAACTGCAAAGAAAGGTACAAAAATCCAGCGTATTTGGAACAAAGAGTTGACACCATTAGTCATACGGTGCGCCAGCACAGCCCGCACGGGACGGTAGCACGCAACACTCACAGCTTTGCACCGGGATACAATATTTCTTACAGGGACGACGAATTGCGGCCGGCGAGTTTGTGGGATTGAGATGTAAGAATTTTTGTGAATGAAAGTTGTAGATGTTGTTTTGTTTTTGTGTGACAAATTAAGTATTGCTTCTCTTTCTTCTTTTCGTGTGATAAGTGACTAACCTGGTGTTAGAGATCGGTCAGTCAGTAAATATGCTAGTTCCCCATTCCAAAGCGTTCCAAAGGTTCATATAGAGAAGAACGGTTCATCGGGATTGAGGGTTACCGCTACCCCGGAACACAAAAGGCTGAGGTAGGAACATATATGGATTTTAGTCAGTCTCTCTCCTTTTCGTTTGGTTAGTGACTAACTTGGTGTCAGAGTTTTTATGCTGCCCATGGGCCTCTGACTTAGCTTCACATGCTGCTGAGAATTATCTATCGGGCATTCTGGTTTCCTCACGATGATTTTCTTCACCGATTTTTAAGCAAGTGATAATTTATGCAATGCGGATTAATGTAATCCGTAAATCAGACGTGCGTAACTTGGGTTCGAACTCGAGACCTATGACTTGGCAGGCTATAACAAGCGGACGTTACACCACTAGGCTATCGCTGCTATAAGTATTGTGTGAATTGCGAAAATTGCGTTTCAATAAGAAATAAGAAGGCTAATTTTATTGAAAATTACACAGAAAGTTAATGCAGTAGAACTTAACAAACAGTGACAATATTTGAAAAAAAAAAGGAATTAAGTGGCTTTTATATAAAGTGATACAAGATAAAAATACGTAAATTTTCTAAAGGTGCATTAATTCTGATTTCTTCTTATGTTGGTGAGTTGTATAATGTTTGCAATAGAGCGAAGTAGGACCATGCCGTGCTTAAAATCTGAAATAAAAAACAAACGTGAATCAATCGTTGCCGGAATTTTAAATGCTTCCAATTTGTAATGGAGATGATACCTGAGTAGAAAAAAAGAAATTATATATATTATTATAATTATTATATTAAATTATATATTATATTATTATTATTTCGTCCGTCAGTCAGATACTAAAAAAATATTAGGTACCATACCTTCATGAATGCCTTGAGATTAACTTCAGCAAAATCAGAAGCTGTCAGCTTGCATGGAGTTTGTGCTCTGAAATATATATTAATAATATAATAATATCCCTGGACATTTCACACAACGCCATAATATCGTCCCAAGCTAAGCAACCTAATGCTTGTGTTATGGTAACGAGATGGCTGATAAACTACTTATATACATTTTATTTTTGTAAATACATACATATTATAGATAGAAAAACACCCAGACTCGTAACAAATACTTGCCGGTCGTACAAATATTTGTTCCGTGCGGGAATCGAACCCGCGACATAGTGCGCAGCAGTCAATCGCTCAACCACTGCGCCAACCGTGTCGTGTTTAATATAATTAAACTATTTATATAAAAATCTCTGCAAAAGACGCATACTTTGATATTGCAATTAAATCAATCAATCTGCAGAGCCTTTTCCCAACTATGTTAGGGTAGGCTTCCAGTCTAACCGGGTGCAGCTGAGAACCTGTATTTTTAAGTACTTTAGTACTTTGATATTGCAATGTTTTTAGTAAAACTACCTTGTTTGCACCAAAAGTAAATCCATTCCAAGGCGTTCATCAGTTAAATACCAACGGCAATTATAAACAGCTTCGCTTACTTCTGTACTCTGCAAAATCATAATCATGGTTGAACATATTTATATGTTTATTAATATTTATACAATGTGTTTTTTTTATACGTCATAACTCTAGGGTTATATTCTATAAGTAAAAATAATAAGAAATGTTCTTCTCAGAATATGTGTTCCAAATATGCATAGTTTCGAAGATATCATCAAATGTAGGGGTCGGCTTCCAGTCTAACCGGATGCAGCTGAATACCAGTATTTTACATGGAGCGACTGCCTATCTGACCTCCACAACCCAGTAACTGGGTAACACGAAGATATCATCAATCATAATTAATTTATCTCGATGTGTGATCTAAGTTTCATTTATAAATACGAGTAGTTCATTTTCATTCATACCAATAATTCACAATTAACGCTTATTTCACGTAAGGGTGTATTACATTATTAACGTAACGTTGTCGAATTATTTAAAAAAAAATTATTATTAATAATTCATATGCCAGTTGATTCTTTGATATTATCTCATTCATAGCCTAGAATTATGAGATATAAAAGTATATAATATAAATAATATTTACCGACGCCATCAAAAGATCTCCGAAGAAACAAAGAAAGAAGATTTGAAGAAGACTCATAAAGAGGAAACTTAAGAACGTAACAACAAAAGCAACGTCGCTGATAGCCTGGAAATAAATAATATTATTTTTATCCCATAGGTTACACAATAATACACAAAATCTAGTTAATTCAATATAATCCATCATTCTCTTGCCCTTATCTCAAATAATTTGGTGTCGGTGCATTACGTGTATGTCTTCCATACAAGAAGCATGGAAGAAAAGACGTAATCAATATATATATTACCAAGTCGTCATCTCGGTAGTCACTCCCTTTCTAGCTATATCATCTTACACCCAATCCGTCCATAGTTTCTTTGGTCTTTCACTTCTTACTCTACATTATGCTCGCATAACTCGTCAAAATATAGAGTACAGCTGTTTTTCTTTTCGCGATTACAGATTTGTAAAAGTTGTTCATAATCATGAGTTCAATTACCCTTAAAATATTGCCCATGAATTCAAATTCACCCTGCATAGTTACTCATTTCTTATTCTATCCATTCGCATAACTCCACACCTCCCTCTTAGCGTTGCCATCGCAGCTACATACAATTGCCTTTCATTCATTCCTTTTTGGCCGAACACTCTGGTCTATACAAGATGGCAGGTCAATCAAAATCCGATTTTCCAAGAATATTACACCAAGTTTTTAAACGCCCATTACAACGATGTGAACATTCCTGAAATAGTCAATTCAATATTTACCATGACGTTGAATCCGGTGAGACAGATAAGAACGGAACTTGAAACGAAGTTTAATAAGGTTGATCTTGTGTAGACAGTTTCCAGCATATTTGCAGAACTGTAAAAAAATAATATATTAGCAACAATATTCATCAAACTCAAACCTAAAGCATTTATTTCAAATAAACTAATTACAGGGGCTTTTGAATTGTCAAGGGGTCGGTCAGTCTATGCGGGATTGTCCGAGAAGGTTAAAGCTCATCAAGTTACTACCGGGTCAGTGGGATACCTGCTGGGTCAGCAGGTTTGTCCCAAAGGGTTACCGCTACCCCGGAACATAAAGGGCTATGGAAGGAACATGGATGGGTTTTAGTTAGTAACAGTCTGACACTCCCTTCCGCTCCACCCAGAGCGGGAGGAGTAATTTTATGATTTCCAACCCTTAAAAAAAAGGGGTCGGACAGACAGAAAGATGAGGCTAGTCGCCCATTCCAAAACGTAGTAAGTACCTATTGAGAATAACGGGCAAGAAACTCCACAGACACTCTTGTAAATCAAAATTTGAATACATCATTCAAGTTGAAATTTGTGACTCAATCATATACGAATCCGACCACCACAACCTATACGATACCTCTTGGTAAGACGGCTGTCTGACTTAAATATATGGTATATTTAAGTCAGACAGCCGTCTTGAATACTAACCTTATTAAATCTTGATGCCATTTGATCAAAAGCACAAACTCAGCCCTTACTTCTTCAATGTTGCGTAATCGTCTACCAATCACCTCATCAGGAATAAATCCCTCAATATTATGCTTCAGAAGACGAAATTGCATTCGTATGTATGTACAAAAAGTGTAGAATATGTAGTCAGCGGCGCAGACATCAATGATGACCACGACTTCTATGAAAATAATTTACAAATTTTGATTATTCTATGGAAGAAATATTTATATCATAAAAAGGAAAGAGATAGCAAGAAAGAAAGAGAGGATAACAGAGGAGAAAGGATAGCAAGCATAGAAAAATATCATTAAAGCTGTTAAAGACAATACCTACCTGACCAAATCTGATGAAGATAAACCCAAGGCCAATATCTCATATCATAAGGATCAAAAGGATAAACAATTAAAAAAGGCAAAAGAAGTTCCAGTTCATTAGTAGAATAATATTTTAGAGCAATCAAAGTAACTGGACTTAATGCAAAAGCCACTACTAAGATGAAATATAACACGTTTAAAACTGATATAACTGTAGTGACAAAATTATGTTCATATTTTATTATTGCATCCTTTTCTTCATGTTTAGCACGACCTCTTTCGTTAATTTCTAAATCCCTCAGAATTTGAATTAGGTTATCAACATATTGCTCTCGAAAAATGAGATATAGCGATTTCAAATTCCCGAGAAAACTCAAAGTGATGCAGGGAGAGACGTATGTTAGCTCTATGAAACTCTTCGAGTTTGCAATGCCCATGAAGAACCAGGCGACTGCACCAGCCAGGTCTAAATTCAGCCAAAGGAAGTTGAAAATATACACAATGCGACTTTTTATTGTGTCCATACGCGTTTTTGTGCCAGATTTTATGTTTACACCAGTGAGTCTGAACAGAAATTCAATCTTTTTTATGGTTTTGTCTATGAGCAGTGGTTCCTCTTCCATGTCAATTGTGTTTGTTTGAATATTTGTAAAACGAACGTTTATTTCCTCAATTCAAAAGTGCGACTGATGGAGAAAAACTTCAACTGTTGAAATATAATTATCTTTAACCACTTCAAATGCAAAATTATTTTTCTTTGAAAATAATTTTCTGAGCCGTAGAACTAGGAAGTGTGCGATATGACTATTAATACCGAAGTCAATTAATGAAATTACTTTCTAGAAACGTTTTTATGTTAACACGTTAATCTCTCTTTTACACGACATCTTTATTAATTTTTTACTTTATTATCTCGTAACAATTTTGGATCGCAACTATGAATATACGTTATGCCATCTCCACGTATCAGCATAATCAGGCTATAATATTCCCTCTGTTGGGACACAGTCTTCCGCTCTGTGAGAAGGAGAGGGCTATGGCCCTATGATAAAACCTCTGATCCTCATATCTGCTAGCCCTGATCCCACTGGGCCCAATGCAGGTTAGATGTCTTCGAATTTTTGGTTTTATGACCAAAAAACATTCCTCACGATGATTTTCTTCACCGTTTTAGAGCAGTGGTGATGAAATTAAATACACAAAGTAAAGTGCCTGGTTAGTTCGAACTTACGACCTACAAATCGGGTAGGTCGAGGTTAATAACACTAGGCTACCACTGGTGACATTGGGCCACCACGCCCACCACTGATCCCACTGTGCCGCCACTGCCAAGTATCAGATGCAGGAACAGATTTTGGCCAAAAGTATTGAAGTATTTCACAATAACATTTCTGTTTCTTCTCAATTTTTTTTTTGTTCTATTCTACAGTCCGTGTAAAAGGCAATTAAGTTTTAAATGGCAGAAAACTACGAGACAATTATCAATGACAGCCAAAAGACAGGCGAGGTTGAACTGAAATTATTTTCCAAGAATCTTTGTTTCATTTTAATTGTTTTAACGCGATCAATTTTGCATTTTCAATGCCGGTCGTTTTATTTTTCACACGCACGGTCAATTTTAATTTGAAAGATGATTTTTATTTTATTTTATTTTCGTTAAAAAAAAAACTTTTGTGCCACTCTTGACTTTGTCATGTTAATACTGAACTGTTCTAATTTAACACATTCACTGCGGCTGCGTTAGATTAAAACTTACTTCCAGTGCTGTACAAGTCACTTATTTCCCGTATCAAGAATGCCTGATATGCGTTCTATTTTCCCGTACCTAGACCTGACTCCAAACCTCCACAGAGACATGGAAAGACCACAGCTGATTGTTTTTGTGGTACCAATCAATAGGTTACATCCTTGTGTATACACAGCTGCAGTCGCACGGGGTTCTAAGCAATATCTTAAAAGTTACAGGTATTTTTGGAAATGGTTGATTTTACGGGAAAATACTTGTCGTGGCGCATACAACAGTCATATTGCTAGGGATGGGGTGTCATAAGTAAAATATTTTTTTGTTTCAGATTTATTATTTTTTAATCAGGTGGTACACAATCAACGAAATCTATTTTTAACAAAACTAATAAGTTATTAACTATGTTAATGTTAACTTTTCAACTAAAACAGTAAATTCTTATTTTATATTATTATTTATTTTAGGTACTTATAAAAGCTGAATTACAAAAAAAGTCCCTAATTTATTTATCACAGTTATTTATTTTACTCGATAATTTGAAAAAAAAAAACTAATAAAAAGTAACAGTACAGGTACCATACCATAAAATGATATAAGCTTTAATAATTCTTTACATAACATCCTGCATAATCACGACTAATAGGAACTTTGAGTATATATTGAGATCTAATTTAGTTATGAATATAATTTTTACTAAAGTAATTTTTATTTTTATATAAAGTATTGCGTTCTGTAAAAACGTATTAAATGGGCACATCACTACGACTAACTGAAGCTCCGCGCGCGCGCACGTTCAGTGCGGTACGGGGTTTAGGATACGGCCAAATAGTTCCCGTATCATGTGCCTCAAGATGGCTGGACAAATCTTCAAAATAGCTTGCATTTAACTAGGTCAATAGGTCACTTTATGTGACGGCTAAACACCCTTATTTCAGAATTTGTGACGCTACAGAATCTTAGATAATCGATCGAAAACGTGTCCAGCCATCTTGAAAAACCACTTTTCGCTGGTCTCTCAATCTCGGTAACGGAAGTGATTTTGACGACTTTTTGCATATCAACGGGCGTCACATAAATTTGTGACGGGCACCGAGCTAAAAGTTTTGTGATAAGTACAGTGGTTTAGTGGAAAAATGCAAAAATCTGTGTCCAGCCATCTTGATTTTACGTATAAAACTTATGGCTGGCACTTCCGAATCTCAATAACGGGGGCGTTTTCGAATATGGTTCCTTTACTAATATTTAGTGACGCAATGTGTGACAGTAATAACGTTTGATTTATGGCGTCACATGTAAGGGTTTACGAGATATCAATAAAAACTTAATGTCCAGCCAACCTGAGTTCAAGATGGCTGGACACATGTATCTCCACTGCCTGATGATCTACGACCTTCGAAATGTGTTCAAAATTTTGTGACGGGGACGATAATGATAACCTGCAATTGTGACGGAGAAACTTTGCGTAGTTTCAAAGATATTGACCATTTAAATTTTCCCATACAAACATCCATTAATATTGTGAGGTGACCATAATTTTACATAAATAAAGGATTTCTTTTTAATCGATTAATTGGCCGGTAGCATCCACGCCTGCTTTGTATTTGATTTCCCCGGGGGAATAAAAGGTTTTCCTGCAGTGAAAAGAGTAAGTATGTGTTAATTCAAAATAATAATTGACAACCAGCGCTGCAAGAGAGAGCCCACTTGTATTTCGCGTTTAGTTCATTATCTTATGTAACTGAAATGAGAACTAAACTCGCCAGCGGGCAGTGTATGTACTTTTCGAAGTTTTATCACTAATCAGAGTACTAGTAACTATTAATTAATCTGCGGTAAGACAACCTAAATAAGAGTTAAGATTCGACCAGTTGTCCTAGTAGTACCAACTTTAAGCAATAGATGGCGACACCAACATCAGCTATCATGGTAGTATAGTTTGTCCTCCGACGTTTTCGTGGTAGCCCGCGAAATTCAATTTTTCTTGAGTTTTTTGCAGTTATTTTTTTCGTCCGCGGAAACAAATAACTTATAGATATGTATGATGATTCTTATGGTTATAATTATGTAAATACATACTTGTTATTGTCGCGAATCATATTTTAATTTCTTTTAACGAACGAACGCAAGAAAAATTGCTTAGGACGGCGGTAAAACAACGTTGTGGTACAAGGCGGGGGTTACGGAAGTGCAAATGCGAGTTGATCATCGTCATTTTCGCCATTTGAAACGCTGTATAAGTACAAATAAATAAATGTGATTTTATTTACAGCAAACATTATTTTTTCATTTAAATACCTTCAGAGCATTAGTTTAGTTCTCCTGACATAATATATACCTACTAAAAAGAATAGATATCTGCACGTAAATAATCAATAACATTTAAAAATTACACCCACCCCGTTCCTCACTTCTACATTTTTGTCTTCTATTGATTTAAATATCTACAGTTGTTCGTATTAGTATCACCAAATCACGGATTTTCGTCCATTAAAGAAAACACCTTAAAATATACTTGTCCTACATAAAACCTACAATATTGGTTACCCTACTGCAGTGTTTGTATGGGAAAATTTAAATGGTCAATATCTTTGAAACTACGCAAAGTTTCTCCGTCACAATTTCAGGTTATCATTATCGTCCCCGTCACAAAATTTTGAACACATTTCGAAATTTCACTGCAGGAAAACCTTTTATTCCCCCGGGGAAATCAAATACAAAGCAGGCGTGGATGCTACCGGCCAATTAATCGATTAAAAAGAAATCCTTTATTTATGTAAAATTATGGTCACCTCACAATATTAATGGATGTTTGTATGGGAAAATTTAAATGGTCAATATCTTTGAAACTACGCAAAGTTTCTCCGTCACAATTGCAGGTTATCATTATCGTCCCCGTCACAAAATTTTGAACACATTTCGAAGGTCGTAGATCATCAGGCAGTGGAGATACATGTGTCCAGCCATCTTGAACTCAGGTTGGCTGGACATTAAGTTTTTATTGATATCTCGTAAACCCTTACATGTGACGCCATAAATCAAACGTTATTACTGTCACACATTGCGTCACTAAATATTAGTAAAGGAACCATATTCGAAAACGCCCCCGTTATTGAGATTCGGAAGTGCCAGCCATAAGTTTTATACGTAAAATCAAGATGGCTGGACACAGATTTTTGCATTTTTCCACTAAACCACTGTACTTATCACAAAACTTTTAGCTCGGTGCCCGTCACAAATTTATGTGACGCCCGTTGATATGCAAAAAGTCGTCAAAATCACTTCCGTTACCGAGATTGAGAGACCAGCGAAAAGTGGTTTTTCAAGATGGCTGGACACGTTTTCGATCGATTATCTAAGATTCTGTAGCGTCACAAATTCTGAAATAAGGGTGTTTAGCCGTCACATAAAGTGACCTATTGACCTAGTTAAATGCAAGCTATTTTGAAGATTTGTCCAGCCATCTTGAGGCACATCCCGTATCGCACTATTGTAAAATAATTACCTTTCTGTGCGTTACGAAAAAATAATTCCCGTACATTTTTATTCGTAAATTTTAATACACTTCAAGCAAGGACACTGGAAATATATGCGTCTCTTTTTTACTTGTATGAATACTTGAAAAAATCACCCCCGCACGGAGCGCAAAACAAGGACAACTAGCTGCCGCACAGAGCAGAACTCAATTACAACCAAATACTTCCCGTAACGCAGTGAATGTGTTAAGGCAGAACGTAATCATATGGTTACAAATATGTAATTTACTTCTACCGGGTAATAAGGGTGATATACGAGAATACTTGTGATCATTGTCAACAGCTTTTGTTAGTATACCGAACATACATGGTGTTCAACATTACACAAAACATTTTTTTTTCAATTAAAACTAAAAAAACTGACGAATAAATATTTTTGCCAATTTTATTCTGTTTTATGTATCAAGAAAACCGCTTTAAATTATTTCACTAACTTCAGTTAACTTACATACCTTTAAAAAATATCTTCGCAAACAATACATCCAATTCATCTTCCCCAAATAAAACTCTTGTCTGCAATTGATCATCCCTCGCACCCCTGCCCACTTGTTGCTGAGTCTTTCTGTGCGAGTCTGTGTGACTGTGCCTATGAGTGTACGAAGCTGTGCCATTGTGTGCGAGTGCCCGAGTATTGTCGGGAGGCTGTGTGCCTCTTGTACTGTCAAACGGAACTGTTCAGCGTTCAGGCTCCTGTCGTGTTGCGTGTTTCAGGCCTTTGTTTGTTTATCCGAAGTTGAATGCTGAGGTTATTGTATGCCAATCTACGAGATTTGTATAAGTACAGTCAGTACCAGATCTGTATTAATTTCTATGTTGTACTCTAATGCGTTTAGACTTCTGCTTCTCATGCTTCAATGGGGCCTAGACAAGTGTCAATCGCTCCGTGTCGATTCGATTTCGTAAATTTTTGATCGAACAATTCGTTATCTCAGCGATTCGGATTGTCAAGAACGCCGCTTGTCAACGCATTTGTTTGGGAGTGTTGATCGAGCTTCGTTACACAATTTGACATTGTCTAACACTTAGCGATCGAAAACGATTGATCACGTGACATTTCGAAACCTTATGCCAATTCCATACATATCGGATTTATCTAATTTCGTTATCGTTCCTGAAACTTTTTCTAGGCTCAGTCGACTGACTGAGCCTGGCACTTATAGAAACACACTAAGTTTACTAAAGATAACCGCTAGTAGACTTACTAGCGGTTATCTTTAGTAAACTTAGTGTGTTTCTATAAGTGTCAACAATCCGTGGTGACAATCAGCTGTCACACTAAGCACGGACATTGAGTATCTTTAACTGTAGATAGAACAGATAAGAGACGATGGACCGATGTAGTCTTTAAAAATCCCACCGTGTTAAGTGAAGCCAGCTTGAAGTAAGCTGTCAATAGTGTCTATCCCTAGTGACCTACAAGTGAGCTGTCATTCCACGATATGAATGACAGCTCACTTGTAGGTCACTTCGTCTAAGTTTCACGGTGAGATTTTTACAGAATATGTTCTTCTTTCAGGCTTTTGACTGCTTCTGTTTTATCCAGAGTTTCACTATACTTCAAAAGCCCGCTTAGACATCTGGATGTGACAGTTATTGCCTTCTTTAGACATATACACCAGAGTTTATGGATTTTTTTAAGAAATGAGTGAGGATTACCTTAACCTTTTTTTGTGGTTATTCCAAAACACAGAAATGCAGAATGGGTGGAATAAGCATAATCAGCCTATAAGGTTCCCAGTGCTAGGACACAGGCTTCCCCTCTATGAGAGGAAGTGGGCCGTATGATGGCACAGCTCTATGAATTTTTGTCAACTTAGCCTATCGCAATCCACTGCTGCATGTAGGCCTCGCCTAAGCTGCGCCACAACACCCTTTTTTTATTGAAGGTGGGAAATCTTCAAATGACACCTCCCGCTCTAGGTCGAGCGGAAGGGAATGTCAGACTCTTACTGACTAAAACCCATCCATGTTCGTTCTTCGCCCTTTATGTTCCGGGGTAGTGGTAACCCTTTCGGAAAATCCCGCTGACCCGGCAGGCTTCGGGCCTAACGGGCTCCTTCGTAAATGCTGAAATCTCTTTGAGGCGCGCGTGGATCACGTCCGCACCGTCCGGCACGGGCTTGGTCCTGATCGGACGGTGAGCTACCCATTACTCACCGCCGTCGCCGGAGTCGTCACGCGGCTCTCGACGCCCAGGCGTCTCCCACGATGGCTGGGACGTGAGGCCCTGTCCCTCAACCATCCCGCCGCCACCTTCGCTAGCATGACTGCTTCGCAGAAGAAGGTGACTGCCGCCACTCCCTCTCGCTCCGGACCATGGCTTATACCAAAGCCGTCGCCACAACACACTGTCTTCCGTCATTCGCATCCACTCTGTCCCAGTCACCCTTCCCCACCCTAGCTGGGGAGCGTCCCACTCCAAGACTCGTCTGCTCCACTGGCCAGCAGTCCTTCATCAAACATAGACACCAACTGCCACTTCAGCTTGCTTACTCTGCAAGCTACGTCGGTAACTCCGTATCGCTTAGCCATTAATCTCATAAGAGTAACATTCAACAAGATAAATTAGTTAACTTTGCACCTTTTTTTTCCAAAGAGACAACTTTAACAAACAATGCGAGAAAACCCGTACTTCCCGCTTTGACCGGCGAATGTAAACTTTTGTGTCGTTTTCCCACAACCGCCGAGTGAATGATTAATGTTGTGAATGCATTCGTTCACCGCTCTTATTTTTTTGTTCATTCGTGCAACAGGTCTTTTGCGAGGTTTTGCGTCGATTTGGCAACGTTAAATCTTTTCGTTTATTGAGACTGTAATACGAGTAAAATGTTTTTTATGCCGCGTGTAGAATGAGGATGATCTATCACCTTAATGCTGGGCTCTTTATTCAGTTGCCTCTCGGTTTATCTTCGTGGACTTTCAAGCCATGATTTTCCTGTCTCGACTGTCTCTCATTAAGGCTTGCTAAGGGTTAGACAGAAGTGTACCCAAATAGGTAGGTCGGAATATTTATCACTTGCTTAATAATCGGTGAAGGAACATCGTGAGGAAACCGGCATGCTTGAGCGATATTGCTCAACAGCATGTGAAGCTACTCTGAGGCCCATGGGCAGCATATAAACTCTGACACCAGGTTAATCACTAACCACACGAAAAGAAGAAGACTAAACTTTGTCTTTCATTTAGATTTTACAATTTTTCTTTTAAGGTTCTTTCCTGACTTTTTATTGGATCGCCCCGGTATTGTCCGCTCCAAAATTCCACAAATGGATCAGAAAACGTATTTGTGGATGCCAATTTGTACCGTTGCTTACATATTAAGTGCCGGGATTTGATTATTTGAACACTTATGACCGTAATTCTCATTAGAAATCTCCTTATGTGTTTTTGAAAGAGACTATCTTCATTATTTCCCCTCAGATGTACTTTGCCCGGACGGGACACACTAGAAGGACATATAGTGACTGAATTGGTGATGTTGGTGGTGATGCGTATATGACCAGATTTAAGAGCAAAAGGAGCATGCAAGGGTGTAGCAGGCAGCCTGCCGGGTCAGCGGAATTGTCCGAAAGGGTTACCGCTGCCCCGGAACATAAAGGGCTAAGAAAGGAACATGGATAGGTTTTAGTCAGTAAGAGTCTGACACTCCCTCCGCTCCACCCAGAGCGGCAGGGGTCATTTGATGGTCTCCCACCCTCCAAACTCTCATTTTGCTTCCAAAATATTAGTCTACATAATTATCTCAAGTAACAAATACTAACGAGATTCCAAAGTAAAAAAAAAAAACTTAATTATATCTCGTAGCACATCTCAAAATCGTAGAGCGTAGCAGGTACATAAACGCCCTGTGTGGTCTACGAACGCTACGAGGGCTACGTTAGTACCTTGCGCGCTACGGTATATTGTTCTCACGACTTGACATTTATGGAATACCTCGCATTGCGTGTAGCTTTTGGAAACCTAAGACACTTAGGTACCATGTGGGTGCCAGCTGTTGCTTGGTGGCTAGGGAATAGAGAAAGTTATCAAGCAATTCTGTGAATTTCGTGGGAAACTTTCTAGCCTAGCGTGTGGTAGCCTAGTTTCAAGTATTTTGACATTACACATATACTATTTTTTCAGCATCTTATCAGAAACCCTTAAACAGTAGGCAAGCAATCCACCACCGCAGTTCGTTAATATGTCTTATCTTGAGGATTTGGTTTCCGTACTCAGTTCTTAGGCGGACCATTGTGCGTGTCGTTAATATGTCATGTGGTTTTGTTAATTTCTGTAACAATCACTATCATATTGTTATTATTTATAAAACTTAGGTTACGACACAGTGCAAGATGTAACAATTGTTATATTATAGTTTCTTCATTTCTTGCCATTTGGCGTATAAATAAAAAAGTTATGTCAATTTAAAGAATCACGGCGAACATTGTCACTATTCCACGCGGACGAAGTGATTATACTTCCGGATCGACATTTAACTCGATTATTCGCTCGGTGTTGCCATTACTCCACGCTAACCATCCCCAAGTTATTACTTGACGTTCCGAAACGTAAGCTGTCAAATCTAACTACATAGTTCCTCACGTAAGAGATAGATGGCGTTGATCCAGATTGATTGATATGCGTTGACGCTTCGACATGTATATTATATTATTAGTACTCATATCATAGGGATGATGACAGAGTAAAAAGAGAAATTAAGTCCGTCAGTCGGATAATAAAAAAATATTATTAACATATTTTTTGCTTTATTATATTAATCAAAAATAATTTAGTTAAAACGCATTAAAGGGTGGTAGTGCGCGCTACGCCACAATCTATAATATAAAAATAAGTCGGGTTTTCCTTCCTGACGCTATAACTCCAGAACGCACGAACCGATTTCACTAATTCTTTTTTTGTTGTGTTTGTTATTGTCAGGAGAAGGTTTATACATTTAAAAAAGTAGGTAGGGAAGGTAGGTTCGGTAGGTAGGTAGGTAGGTAGGGTAGGGTAAGTAGGGTAGGTAGGGTAGGTATCATAGTGAAGACAGGACAACGTCTGTCGGGTCAGCTAGTTCAGTATAAAATCTTCATAGGAGTGACGTCATGCCACATTTTAACACAATGTAATGACGTAATCTTTTGATTACGTAAAATACGTGTCCGATATTTTTTAATAATCTAGCCGACGGACTAGAAAAGCTTGTCATCATCCCTTTTTTTTTTTTTAGGCTGGGAAATCATCCAATGACTTCTCCCGCTCTGGGTGGAGCAGAAGAGAGTCATCATCCCTATCATATTCTTTTACGAGTCGTTTCTAACAAAAAACCTGAATGTCTGATGACCCATCTTACCCATAGGGTATCTCTCTATGACAAGACGCTTTAAATAAGCAAAATAGTGAAAATTCTATCAATTACTTTACTTAGCCTTTTCCCGACTATGTTTGGGTCAATTTTCCTTCTAACTGGATGCAGTTAAATACCAGTATTTTACATAGAGCGACTGCCTATCTGACCTCCACAACCCAGTAAGTAACTGGATAATACGATACCCCTTAGTAAGACTGGCTGTCAAACGGGCTTCTGACTACTTGAACGACTGTCAAAGATCCACGAATGACAGCCGCGACCAACGGCTTAACGAGGTTTTTGACACATCCCTATTGTGGACCGTTTTGAAAAATCTTCTAAGATTTGGTTAAGAAAGTTTAGGTCACCACTTTAGCTTTTTTCTTTGTCCCTGCAGGCCAGCGGACGGTGAGTAATGGGTGGCTCACCGTCCGATCAGGACCAGGCCCGTGCCGGACGGCGCGTACATGTTCCACGCACGCCTCAAAGAAATGTTAGCATCAGGAAAGGGGCCCGTTAGGGCCGTTGCCTGCCGGGTCAGCGGGATTGTCATAAAAGGTTACCTCAGCGAAAATACATGGGTTTTAGTTACGAGTCAGACACTCCCTTTTGTTCCACCCAGAGTGGGAAGAGTCATTAAATGATTTCCCATCGTATAAAATATAAAAAGGCAGTGGTCCCATTCAATTTTATGAAAATAGCAGAATATTATACTTTATTGTACCTACACCGATTGTCCGAAAGGGTTACCGCTACCCCGGAACATAAAGGGCTATGGAAGGAACAGTCAGTAAGAGTCTGACACTCCCTTCCGCTCCACCCAGAGCGGGAGCAGTCATTGGATGATTTCCCAGCCTTAAAAAAAAAAAAAAAAAAAAGGGTACAAAGAAGCAGGGGAGGATTGTAGCGAGTATTTACACTTTTTTTTTAGCCCACAGTAGGTGTTCCGCTGAGCTATAAGTAGCTTATTTCCAAGAAAGTTGCAGATAACAGACTTAACCTTTTGAAAGCCATTGTCACATATATGTGACAAGCAAGCGCATGCCCTGTACGCCAACGACACAAATATGTGACAATGGCAACAACACTATAACACGAATTAAACATTCGTCCACTCCAACCAATCATTACTTTTGTGTGTGTGTTTATATAGATATCTTAAAAATTGAAGCTCTCGTTCGTATTTAATGACATGAAACCAATTAAAAGACACCATGGATATTGGGAAATTCATGATAACAAGAAGAAATAAGTTTGTAGCTTGGCGTGGAGGGCACGCGCGTACGTTTTTGCTCTGCCGTTCAAATGTTAAAGGGTATTCCAGTTGTTCATGATTTAAAATCTAACTATGTTATAAAATAATTTATATCATAAACTTTACAACGATTTTTATTAAATATGCGTCACGCATGACTGTGTACGGAATTGCATTAATTAACTATTTAATTACAGCTATTAATTAGTTATATTGCATTTTATTAACCTGACGACTAATGATGCAATTCGATAAAATATCGATAACTTTGTACAAATAAAGTATAAAATGTATACAACGTGCCGCTGCAAGAGCAATGGTGACATTAATTTAACACACGGGTAGGGCTAGTGCCCATTAATTCATATAAATATTGATAGGTTAAAATAAATTGAAAAATAAACATTTTCAAACAAACTAAATAATAAAATCAATTAGCCTACTTTTTGCAGTTGTTTCATCCTAATAGTATTGCTTATTCGTTTTAATTACATTGATGCGAACGTTATGATCCGGGACCCCGGAAAATGACTGCTGCGCGACAGTTCTTTTAGTACAGGTTGCTTTAAATGCTATTTTCTATTATTTTAAATTAATTCGTAAATGGAAATATAATGTCTTCATGAGACGAAAAGGTGAAAACATATCAATCTGCCTAGCCTTTTCCCAACTATGTTGGGGTCGGGTTCCAGTCTAACCAGATGCAGCTAAATACCAGTATTTTACATAGAGCGACTGCCTATCTGACCTCCACAACCCAGTAACTGGGTAACAAGATATCCCTAGGTAAGAGAGTCAGACTTTCGGGCTTCTGACTACTCGTAACGACTGTCAAAGATCCACGAATGACAGCAGGGACCAACGGCTTAACGTGCTTTCTGAGGCACGGAGGAGTCTTGATATGTAAAGATGGTCACCCATCCTCGGACCAACCCCGGCAAGCGTAGCTTAACTAATGGAATCGGATCAGTAGTTCCAAAGATTACCGAGGTGATCTTGTCTGCTCAACTTAGTCGCCTTTTACGACACCCTGCCTCGATATGACCAATTGACATACTGTAGAGGGCAAATCTTATCTCTGTGATGCCCTTGTGATCATAAAATAATTTAATTTGATAAGAATTGATATTTTGGTGTTTAAATAATCATCCAAACAGAAGTAAGTCGATAAAATACTTTTTTAAAACATAAAACGAAATATATACGTTAAAATACAAAAGATAGGAATATGGTGTCGCGGACTTTTTTGTTGAAATAATTAAGGCAAACCGGGTTGCCATACATTGCTTCCAATTTATACAACTGTTTCGGCAGCGCATGCAAATAATTCTGTTTTCGGAGGTATTTCTTTCCGACTTGTTAGACGAAAATTGCGATAGCTCGGCTAATATGTATGATATAAATATAATTTATAGCCTATAGCACTCAGGAATAATGTAGCTTTCTATCAGTGAAAAAAAAATTGAAATCGGATCATTAGTTCCGGAGATTACCCCCTACATACAAACTTACAAACTTACAAATTTTACCTCTTTATAATATTATATTATATATTATTAGTATAGAAGATTATAAGTATAGATAACTTTGTTACGTACGTTACGGTAACAAGAATGCCATTAACATTGCTAGTGACAATTTTTATTAAACATAAAAAACCATTCCAAACAATACATTTATAAAAAAATCAATTCACTTATTTCAGGTTATTTACAAACCCCAAACACAAATTCATAGAAATAAATTAAAAAATTAAAACAAATGAACAAGCCAAAACCAGCATAATCACAACTCAATTTAACGTAACCCATTTATTAATTAAATAAACCATAATTTACATACAAACTTATCCACATAACAGTACCGCACCTCCAATATGCAAAAATACCTAAAAAATGCGTCGCTCCTCTCCACTTGTTCGACACATGCCTGCAGTCCACAGCTGGGCATCGGTATGTCCGCGCACAAGCACAGTTTGTGTGCGCACAGTGTCTGTGTGTGTTGCGTGACGTATGGGCCGACAACCCCTGCTGTGCTTGCCGTAGCGAGACTGAATAGGGCTGCCACTAACGTCAGTTCAAATAAATACCCGACTATGCGACTGAGAGACAGTGTTCTGTTTTTCATTTAAGTTTGTATCTTTGTATGAGGGATTCTTTAACTGTTACGATAATCAATGCGAATAAGAATAAGAATAATTGATTTACAGATAATTCAGGTTTTACCAGTTGTTAAAATTGGTGGTTTATGCACAGTCCATATTTTGCCTCTTTAGGGCATGCAAATTAGTTTTAAGTGCATTAACACTAGGTAGGTACTACAATTCTATAAAATATGTTCTAAGTATCATAAAATAACAAAGCAACTATAACAATTTTCAGTATCTATTAATATAATACATATTTATTAATTATCTACCTTTTTTAAAATAACAATGTTTCTTCATGCTACATGAATTCTTGTATAGTATAGAAACAAATTTTATCTGTTAGCCATCTTTGCAGTTTAACTTAAAAATATTTAAATGGGAGTTCTCTTATATTTTTTGGTAGTCTATTAAAGATCGTTATGCACATATGGTAAACATTATTTTTCTTTTTAATCTAGTATTGCAAAACGGGTTGTAGTCTGCTTGTTGTTTGGCCGTTGCAATCATGGGCTCAGAACGGAACGTACACGTGGCGCCATCTACTATCAAAAAAAGTTATTGTTGTTTTTCTCGGGAACAGTTCGGAATGACGGGTAACCTATATCTCATTCTGTACATCTGACAACGTGTTTGCAGAATTTCAGGATGATTGGTTAAGTGGTTTAGGCGTGAAGAGGTAACAAACAAACTGACAAACTTACTGTTGAATTTATAATATTAGTTAAGATTTTTCAGTTTTGAAATTCGAAATATTGTTATTTTTGAAAATTACTCTTGAATCCTTTTTGTATACTAATATTATAAAGAGGGAAGATTTGATTTTTTGTTTGTTTGAAATGAATAGGCTCCGAAACTACTGGACCGATTTAAAAAAATCTTCCACCTTTGGAAAGCTTAGTTTTCTAGGCTACTTTTTATCCCGGGAAAAATAACGGGTGCCACGGGAAAGTCCACGGGAGAGAAGCCGCGGGCAAAGTGCTAGTAATTCATAAAAATATGACGTTTTCTAATAAATATTTGAGAGCTGTATCGAATTTGTATATACTACTCATATTTTGCAACAAAATACGACTTAAAACAGTGCTGCTCATTACAAAAAGCCTAGTTAGGAAAAATGCGTTTAACTAGAAAATCTAACTTAAGATATTACCGCTTAAAAAAAGACATTAAATAAATAACTAATGAGGATTTAGATAGGATGAAATCGTTTAAAAATGTACGACTCAATTTAAACACTGAGCAAATTCAGGAAATTAGATTTTCAGCTAGATTACGATCTTTCAAGGACTTCTATAACATTATATAGGTATAGAAGGCTGACTGACGCACACTACAAAAAGTGTTTTTAAATTTAACAAAAGACGTGTTTTTAACTTTCCAAAATTTCTAAATCACGACTTTTTCATACATTAATAGTACCATAATTATTGATCTAATTAATAATTTATTTTATTTTGGACAGCCCTACCAAACTAGCTCATCACACCCCTTGCATGTCATAGCCCCCTGCAGTGTTTGGCAAGTGTGCACACGTACAAACACACGCACACACACACACACACAAAATTGACAAGCCATAAATTAAAAGAACCTGTTTCACGAGGGTAGTTCTTTGTCACTTAGAACTTCGTATTTTATTTATAGTCTGTGTTTACAAAAATAATATCAACAACCCCTATTCGAAAACAGATCTTTTGACACACAAAATAAGGTTCTTATTGACGGCAAAAAGGGTTTGGCAAGGATTAGATTATGAACTTGGTAATTTAAACCTTATGATTTATAGTACAGAAATTAAAATCGTCTTATTTGAGGGGCTTACTACTTTACCTTACTTTTTTTTTAACAAATATCAGAAAAGGTCGGATATAGAGTTCATTTGAAGTAGTTCTAAGAAGAATGGCGACATGCTGTGATTTTTAGTAGCTGGAACTTGTCACTGGACAGAGTCATAACTTGATTCTTTGAATTAAAACCTCCTTTATGAAGTGGGATACTTATTTCGGGAATCTCTTGTATCCGGTGAAGTAATAGAGAGATCTCGCTGCTTGACTGCAAGCCACCGTTGTATACTTCATTGTGTCATACTGTTCTACAGAAAACTATCCTTTATTTTTTTATTCTGTGATTCCCAAGAAATATTAGGCCGCTTTGGAGGTTAGAAAGTTCTCAGTGGCAGCGTCAATTTACGCCTGAGAAATAGCAATTGGTTCACCGCCTTGAATATGGAACTAAAAATAACTGGCGAAGGTAGCTATGTACATTGTACAATAGGCCGCATGTCAGTCTTTCTTTGAACAACGATCGATTCAATGTATTTCAATTCATAAACATACAATTTACATACAACCTAAAACTAAAAAATATATTTACAAGTATTACGAGTACATAATCATTAACAAATTCGACGGCGTCGCCGAAAAATTCCTCCGTATCTCTGTCGACTAGCAATGTATCCAAGAGACTGGCAGTCTCTAGCCAAGGTAAAAGCCAGCCCTTAAGCGCCAGGGTCAGCGGGATTATCCGAAAGGGTTACCCTTACCCCGGAACATAAAGGGCTAAGAAAGGAACATGGATGGGTTTTAGTCAGGAAGAGTGACACTCCGTTCCGCTCCACCCAGAGCAGGAAAAATAATTTGATGATCTCCCACCCTTACAAAAAAAAGCCCTTGGTATTCGGGAAGTATCAACCAGTCTTTTGGACATTTCGTTGAACAAACCATGAGCTGTATTCTTTGCAAGTAAGTTTAGGAATTTTGCGTGGCGTCAGTGTAACGCGTAGTTCGCAAGCGATGGAGATGCCGCTACAGCATCAGCTTCGTCAACGACCCACTGGAAGTGACAGGGTGGTCTGTTACACCCGAAGCGTGACGTAAAGTACCGACAAACGTATCACGAAACATCGTGACTGCTGCCACTGAGGGAGCTCGAACCATGCCTGTTAACTTTCCCCACGAACGACTATCGGAAAGAATGGATTAAAATAGTTTTGTGACATTTGTTTAATTCTTCTTCTTTCGTGTGGTTAGTGAATAACCTGGTGTCAGAATTTTTATGCTGCCCATGGGCCTCTGATTTAGCTTCACATGCTGTCATTTGTTTAATTATTATCTGATGTAAATTCCTATACTTGTCTTTCATCATTTCCAAACATTTTGACCATAGATTCAGACAATCGATACTGCGTGTGCTGTCGTACCAACCTAATTCTAGGGATTGACACTACTGACACCTCACTTTAAACTCACTTCACCTACGTTTTCACGGTGGTACTTTAACAGAATAGCACTACTGTTCTTCAAAACGCCCTCCCTTAACCACTTGCTTTATCTGGGCAGAAGAAGTGGCGCAACACACTCCTCAGCAGATCCATCCTTTATCAAATCAGCTTCAAAACAAAACAGCATCGGAACCAACTGTTTTTACTTCTAACTCAACACGAAACAAAGTAGGCAACAAATTAATATACAACATGAATATTCACGTGGCTCCGACTGGCAATACATTAGCATATAATTGTGTTTGTCACAATTATTTCAAAACAATGACGTTAAGCCTAATAAAATTCTAAACAAACATGGTTGTGGGGATAAAAAAATGTTGCGTACCAAGTGTTTTTTTTTTTTTTTTGAGGGTGGAGAAATCATCTAATAATAACCCCTTCAACTCTGGGTGGAGCGGCAGGGAGTGCCAGACTCTTACTGACTGAAACCCACCCATGTTCCTTCCTTAGCCCTTTATGTTCCGGGGTAGCGGTAACCCTTTCGGACAATCCGCTGAACAACGAAGTGATAACATTGTCTTTGGTTTTTGTACTATCTATGGTCCCATTAAAATAGATGCACACTTTTTAGAAATCATGCAGACCACCAAAATAATAAAACAAAAGAAAAACGCATTTGTTATTAACAAGAAGTGTGCAAGTACCTATAATGGATGTTTAATCAGTATTTTTTTGGATATCTTTGGTTAGACGTACAGAAAGCTGTGTTTAAATTGGTCCATCTATTTTACTGGGACCATGTAGGTATTATCATACATGCATTCTGATTCCGGAGACAAAATCATCACCATTGCCGTTATTTAATGGTTTAAAAAAGAAAAATTTAAAGTGTACATCTATACATATAATAAAACAGTAAAAAAACTGTGTCTGTACATTGAATATATTAAAAAAAAAAAATTGAGGGGGGTTTAGAAACAGTAATAGGGCACGAATCCAAAAAAAGATCTGAACACCTGTTGTGGGTCTCCAAGAGCCTAGCTACAACATAACACATATAGGAATGACGTCTTTGACGTCTTTGTTGTTCAATATGATAGGCATTTCCTGTTGACTTATAAAAATCGAAGATCAGGAACATCTGATGTGGAAATCAAAGCTATCACTAATTTTACTGTTTAACTATAAAATAACATAAACTGGGAGTACCTGCACGCGGTGAAGGCGTTAACAGTTTAGGACTGATTTTCGATGACGATGGTATATCATTGAAAATTTGACTCTACTGGCCAAAACTCCTATTTATTTTTTTTATTTTATCGTATGAATATGCCTTCGGGCTTATGTTGTTTGAGTGTTTAATTTCCTTTTCCATTTATCTTCGTGACACGGTAGCCTACCCGGTAACGCAGGGGAGCAGTCATTTTAATTTAGATTTTTATTGATCAGGTATCTTCACAATGAAACTATGACCATGCCTAGAAAGAGGTCAAATCTTTCCCAATGTTCCAAGAGAACTAAAAGATTTAGGATCATAAGATCCCAAGAATCTACCGAAGAGCGTCAGGAGAGACTTGATGCTGTTCGAGAACATTAAGCTGCTACTCGCTCCGTGGAAACCTCTTCGGGTCGCGAAGCACGCCTGCGTTCTCAGCGTATTCATTAGGTCTCTAGAGACCAGTGAAGAATATGATGCGCGACTGACCGCTGATCGTGAACGTCATGTATTGTCTCGCGAGTCAGAGACGTTCACGGAAAGAGAATTACGCTTGAGTTCCAAGCGTATCTACGCATCGACTTCTAGGTCTCTAGAGACAAGTGGGGCACGTGATGTGCGACTGACCGCTGATCGTGAACGTCATGTATTGTCTCGCGAGTTGGAGACGTTCACGGATATAGAATTGTGCTTGAGTTCCAACCGTATCTACGCGTTGACTTCTAGGTCTCTAGAGACAAGTGGGGAATATAATAATGCGGTTGCCAAAATGAAAACGATGACAAATGGACTGTATGTTTTGGTGGTTGTTGGAATGAAATAAAACTAAAGCTCAGTGTGATAAAAGATTTAAATGGGAAAAATGATAAAAAATAACATAAATGGCGACCCCGTTGTCGCTGGCATAAGCAACAGGGTCCGCGTACGAAGTCGCGGGCAGAAGCTAGTTTTTACATAAGTACAAATTTATCTACAACTCCAATGCATAATCAGCCTGTAATGTTCCCACTGCTGGGACAGAGTCCTCCTCTATTCGAGAAGGAGTGGGCTGTAATCTACCTCGTGGGTTGGTGTCACGTGTCTTTCAATGTTAGGTTTCTAAAACATGCAGTGGAGAAATTATTTACAGAGACTAAAGTGCCTGCTGGGTTTGAACCCACAACCTACAATTCGTAAGTTAGGGCCATTACCAACAGGCTACCACTGCTCCCACAACTCCAACACAATACATTAATATGCCAACTGCCTTGTCGTACGTAGCACGTAAAGTTACTTAGCAACCCGGAGTCTGTATTTATGCCGAAATAATGTCAAGAGGCTAGCCCCATGTTACATGAAATGTAACTATACTTACACCTCTGTCTACACAATCTGGGAATACAGGCATGAATTTGATCTTAAACATCTCATCCTATATCTTCAAGTCAAAGTCAAAGTCTTATTTGTAAAACATAGGTAATAAATAAAAAGTTATAAATAGGTACAGAGATCTCTATGCTTTACCGTTAACGGCGTACAAATGTCAAATAGAATTTACAATTACAAAAATTGTATGTTAGAACAACGTTGACAATATTGCAAGCAAAAGTTTAGCAAGTACTTTTAAAAATTACATTTTAAGAACACTTACGACTAATTGTATAATCACAAATTAATTGCTGTGCGTTAAAAAAAGTTATGTTACCAAGATAAGCTTGGTTTTATGCAGTTAAATCTGTCCATGTTTCTCGCAAAGATCGTATTACCCAGTTACTGACTGGGTTGTGGAGGTCAGATAGGCAGTCGCTCCATGTAAAGTTGTGGTATTCAGTTGCATCCGGTTAGACAGCCGACTCCAACATAATATATACTAGTCAATCTGCCTAGCCTTTTCCCAAAGGCTAGGCAGATTGACCCAGTATCGGTCCTTATGGCGGTATTTGCTGTTTCTCTCAAAGATTCGGGACAGCCATTTAAGAGTTCATGCATATTAAATACCAAATACCTCTTGAAAAACAACAGTTCACATAGGTACCTAAAATATCATGGCACTGACGCATAATGGCTCCCGTTTCGAAAACCGAGTGTCCCAAAAAATTTACCGACTCAAAATTGTCTAGTTTGATCCGTGTTAATTTTTTTCTTACAACTAGAGCCCACGAATTTTTTTTTTAAAGAAACACGTTAAAAGACTTCGTGTATCGTGCGATACAGATTTCACGAAGAAAAAACTGTTTTAAAAAAGAAACGTCAAGGAAAAAAGAGTGGACGGCCCCGCCTGCCTCGTGTCACGGCTGACTAACGCAAACGGGAGAAATTTCACGAGATAAATATAGACACTTTTAGATGTAGGTATGAATTCTAATAGTAACGTCTGTGATGATGATTCAGAGAATTTAACCTCAAATTCAAAGTATTTACTTCAATTAGACCATTAACAGGCATTTTAATACTGTCATTTTATTCAAACTCAAACTCAAAGCATTTATCTATACTAATATTATAAAGAGGTAAAATTTGTAAGTTTGTATGTAGGGGGTAATCTCCGGAACTAATGATTCAATTTCAAAAATTTTTTCACTGATAGAAAGCTACATTATTCCCAAGTGCTATAGGCTATAAATTATATTTATATCATACATATTAGCCGAGCTATCGCAATTTTCGTCTGGCAAGTCGGAAAGAAATACCTCCGAAAACAGAATTATTTGCATGCGCTGCCTAAACAGTTACAGTATATCGCAATTTTCCGCGGACGAAGTCGCGGGCAGAAGCTAGTTTCTAATAAACCAATTACAGGCACTTTTAAATTGTCAAGGGGTCGGTCAGTCAATACGTACCAAGTTGCCCATTCCAAAGCAGTAGGTACCTATGGGGAAGAACGGGCAAGAAACTCTACAGACACTCTTTTAAATCAGAATATGGTTACAAAATATGGGTTAGATTATTCATGTTGAAATTATGTATGTGAGAACGATGCAGAACGTAACAAGCGTCCTTAATAATATTTTTTTTATTTAGCTTACACTGTCCCACTGCTGAGCAAAGATAATAAAAATATAAGTCCATAATTAAAACATTAAAAAACAATTCAAAAATTTAATTTAATTTTAAAAGATCCGTGGCAGCTAAGAGATGGCCAGCCCCTTCTGACGGCGGAGTTTGAGTTAGCTAGAAGTTATTGTATGTAGAATAGTAACATATCCGTACGTAGCAGTAACAAAATCTGATTATAACGTTACAAAAAGCTGCGAATAAGAAAGTAATAAGTATAAAGTCGTTGCAACTTAAGATCATACGCAACAACGACCCCCATAAAAAGTAATCTTCTTCTTCCACACTAGGAAGTGGTGAATGGTGGGTGTTTATGGGGGACTATCTTATGTAACTCAAACCTTCAAAAGTGCTGATTTTCGGACTAGTTTGAATAAATGACTTTTGATTAGATTGATTTTATTTGTAATCAGAACAGTCATGCAAAATGCTGGTAGCAAAAACGAAATACGGCAAATAAAGAAATTACCTTGATAGCATGTTTGGAATTTTTATAGGGGTTAATGCTTTAGTTCGAATATTTCATTGTCTAGACTAGCTTTTGTACCTAAATCATTATCTTTTACTAGTCTAGGAATTAGTAATTGTTCTATTGTGTCTTTGGCACCTATTGTAGTCGATGAAAATGTGAGAATATAACAAAAGTGAGTCAATTTTAGGTTTGGTGTTAGAATTACTCATCAGAATTCTTGTCTGGTAGCAGCCTGGTACCATTTATAGTGTAATATTTAAAAAATCCTACAAGTCAAACGTTTTTTTTTCTTCTGACGTCTGCCACGCTAAAAGCATTTGATTTTCAATTGAATATTTGAAACGGCCAAAAATAATATATGAAATCACATAGATAAAAGACCGCTCGTCTTAAAAACTTCCATCACCGTACAGAAATTGAATATTAAGCGAAGATATAATTGTTAAATTGCATTTAATACTAATAATTATTCCATTTGATTCCAAAAATCTGTGACTTCACATTGTTATATTTCATACAAATCACGTACAAATTCCGCGTTGTGACAGTTTATAAAAAGTAACGTTATTGACTACCCTGTCAAATACCCATTTTTTTTTTCTTGAAATTCCTTCGTTGCATAATAGTTCTGGCCATCGTTTAAAATAAGAACTATTCCGAAGCAAGGTCTATTTGTATTGTAACTATGTCCAAGTGCACTATTTTTAAATTATTTTAACAAATTTATATTAAAAATTCTACGTTTATACAGTAGAAGCTTTATCTCTCCGTCCCAATCTCGTGTACAGCACAGAATCCGGTATCGTTGCATGCCGTCGCACACGGCTTGCCGCTGTCATGTCCCTCCACCACGTTATCTCTTACAACCCTGCTTACTTAATCTACTCCTTAACACTTCGAGATAAGGGTGATAAAAACTGCAGCGACAATTTTGTGCACCGCTGCTGTCCCGCCATTTTATCTCTTCTGCTAGTTCATTCAAAAAACGGCTTTAGCACGTAGTAGCAAGGTTTGTATAGGTCGCATCTGTAATCTTGTAATTTAATGTCTTGGCATTTGCTCTATATCGCTTCAAAAATGGCCGTTAGTACGTCGTAATAGGGACGTAAACAACAGCATTGATCTTTAGGCAGAATGAGTAGCTGTAGATGTGTTTTTCTCTGTACTCAACGGAATCTAACCTCTATGTTAATAGAGATAAGGTTTATGTATTAAGAAAGAGTGGATTCGTTATGTGAATAGCCACTTACCTGAGTTTTTACTGAGACACCCGTGCATTGTCTATTGGAAACATTCTTATGCATGTCTCGTGAGTTAGCGTGTTGATAATTTCATATTAATATATTCCATCATTTACTAAATTACAGTTTATTTCGTCCTAAGTATAGGGGTCACTCCATAAGGTAGTATTTGGATCTGTATGTATGTTCGTCTCTCTCGCTTATTAGTTTGACTAGGATATGAAATCAGGAAGAGGAATACCACCTGGACGCTAATTGTATTTAAATTGCCAGTCCGGTTTTTCTTCTTTTCGTGTGGTTAGTGTTTAACCTGGTGTCAGAGTTTTTAAGCTGCCCATGGGCCTCTGACTTAGCTTCACATACTGTTGAGAAATATATCTCAGACATTCTAGTGGTTTTCTCACAATGTTATCCTTAACCGATTTTTAAGCAAGTAATAATTATACAATACGCACATGATCCGTGAAATCAGTCAGTCAGTTGATCAGTTGCCAGTCTGGTGATTGTCTATCGTACTACAAAGTCATGCACTATCGTTTGCTGTAGTACCAAGTTGTGAATGCTACATGATAGCGCCACATATGATCAAATTCATGGCAAACACAATGTGAAACATTAATTTCTGTACCATCTTGTCTTCTTCTTTTTTTTGTGTCAACACTATTATATATGGTGACAATGATGGCTCATACGATTTGCCAGCCAGTAAGATTGGTATCTGGATGAACCGACTGTTTTTTTTTAGAGGCATTTGGCAGTTCACTCAAGGAGGTTGATGCAGCCTAACTGGACTTGCCTGTAGATGCCTCAATAAATAAAAGCCTCCAGCCAGTATTAAAAACTTACTTAGTGACGACTACTCGCTATGGGCACCTCTTCTTGGCAAGTCTTCCTTGGACCCGTGGTAGTTAGGGTATCACTACGGGAGGGCAGTAAGGGACAGGTTTTTTTTTTAAGGCTGGGAAATCATATAATGACTTCTCCCGCTCTGGGTGGAGCGGAAGGGAGTGTCAAACTCTTACTGACTAAAACCCATCCATGTTCCTTCCCTAGCCCTTTATGTTCCGGGGTAACGGTAACCCTTTCGGACAATCCCGCTTAGTAAGGGACTGGCTGCATTGGATTGAGTGAACTGACCCTAAGACCTACCTACTTACGTATCATTACTCGTCTAAGTCATTTGCATTGGAGAGAATCAGAGAACTGCAGATACAGGAAAACATAATTCAATAGAATTCCACAAAATTCACGGTTTAGTGGACAACGCTACACAGCTCCGCACTACTGCTTCGTACCTCGGTCGTCGCGTACTCGCTTCACTCAAACGAACACTCCTTTGTGCACCCTAACATCTGGTGTTCACAATATACAAAACAACCGTTCAAATATCTAGGAAAACAGCACTTTATCAAACAGTTAACATTCTTACTTATAGTACCAGGTGTGAGCAACTATTTCAATAACATACGATAAGACCACGTAGAACGAAGTTGATAGATTATGTCAGGAATGATATGAGAAGGGAGTGAATGATACCGTGACGATTATAGTGAAATAATAAATAATCAGACTATAATGTTCCGAGTGCTGGGACACAAGTCTCCTCTTTGTGACAGGGAGTGGACCATCAACCGCCACGCGAGCCAGTGCGGGTTGGTAAATTTCACATGTCTTAGAATTTTTCATTCTAGGACATGCCAGTTTTCTCCTTCACAGTTTTGAGAGCACTGGTAATGAAATAAATAAGGTATTCAGGATCCATACATACGTACCACTATTTTTCGTTAGCCGGCCCTTTCAGAAAAGGCCCAAATCTTTTTAACAAACGGTTAGTACTAGTCATTTGTAGCAATAGTCAATATGACACAAAAGTTGTAAAAGATGGCCAAAAAAATGATCTCTTTTTACCAAGTGCCTGCCGTTACCATTGGGCCGCCACTTGTTCCAAATAGCGTTACAATTATCAGGGGAGAATGGGATATATTTAAGAACTATGTGTAAGCTAAATACATACAATTGGATTGCAGGTGACCATAGTATAGTAGGTGTTGTCAGTTCCCATCAAACTTTAACAATTTTACGATCTTTGTCTTTTCCGCTTTGACATTCACCTTCATGCTAAAGTAGGTATGATTCACCATTCAAATTTTGACTGTATCATTCGTCACTCAATAAATTTTTCCTTATTCACAATCTGGTTAAATTACTGACCGATTTTCCAGTTTTTTTTTTTCACCTCTAAATCATATAATTTCCCTGACTACCTTGTTCATCTAGCCCATACATTGCCAATTGCCATGAACATGTATGTGTGTTTAAGGCACTGAGCTTAGAATAACACAAAAAATAGTGGCAGTGTTTGAGCTAGTGATCGCAAGCGCTATTGCTTAGCATAAGATCTTGGGTTCGTTTCCCTGGTGGGTAGTGTTATTGGGTTTTTGTCGTCAGAATTTCTCAGTAGCAGCTCGGGGTCTAGCTTTGCTTTGCCCCCTATAATATGGGGCATAGTCGGGGAAACAGAAGTATACACCTCTGTATCAAACTCTTCGGGGAATACAATTTACATTTTTTTTCCTATTGTCTCCATCAAAAGACAACCAATTACAACGTTGCTCTAATTTTCCTTAAACATTCCGGCCAAATATGACCACACCAATTCTCCTAACAGTTGAAGTTCCACGACACACGATAACTTAGTAGTCATAGCCATGACACTAGCGAGTATGAAGGATGAATACTAATTCCCAACGATTGTATCGAAAGCGGTGTAAACCTAGCGTGCACAATGTCATGCCTGGTAACTGACTACCAGGTTATTGGCACCGCGATTATGTGAAAAGATTTATGTGTTAACAGTCTTCAAATCATAATCTTCTTCTTTTCGTGTGGTTAGTGACTAACCTGGTGTTAGAGTTTTTATGGTGCCCATGGGCCTCTGACGTAGCTTCACATGCTGTTGAGAAATATCTCTCAGGCATACTGGTTTCCTCACGATGTTTCCCTTCACCTATAATTTATACAAAACACACATGAATCCGTAAATTCAGAGGTGCGTGGCTTCGAACTGCTGCTGGGTTCGAACTCGAGACCTATGACTTGGCTGTCAGACGGTCACACCACTAGGCTATCACTGCTGTTAAAATAATAATAATATTATGGTACAGAGGCCAGCACATCAAGTTACCACAATCTGTCAAATTTCTTTGATAGTATTTCAACTTTATTGCAAAGACATAAGGTTCATTTTTAATTGAGAAAATTTGACAGTTAGGGATAGCTTGATGTGCTGGCGTCTGTACAAGTATTTGAAAAAGGAGGTGAAATAATCATATAGAGCATCAACGTTGTCATTGCTGTCAATAATAAAATTAAATGGGACCACTCCTTTTTTTTTCAGGATCGGAAATCATCTAATTATTCCTCCCGCTCTGGGTGGAGCGCAAGAGAGTGTCAGACTTTTACTGACTAAAACCCATCCATGTTCCTTCCTTAGCCCTTTATGTTCCGGGGTAGCGGTAACCCTTTCGGACAATCCCGCTTACCCGGCAGGTTTCGACCCTAACGAGCCCCTTCCAATTGCTGACATTTCTTTGAGGCACGCGTGGAACACGTACGCGCCGTCCGGCTCAATGGCCTGACCAATGTTTTATAGTAATTTAAATATTAGCTTCTGCCCACGGCTTCGCCCGCGTGGATGTCGAAAATTGTTACATTATTGGAGTTTTAGAAAGAATCCCTAATTTTTCCTAAATTTAATATAGCCCATGTCACCTGGGGATAGTGTAGCTTCCCAACAGTGAGAGAATTTTTCAAATCGGTTCAGTAGTTTCGGAATCTATTTAATGCAAACAAACAAACGATCAGATCTTTTCTCTTTATTATATTTGTAAAGATATAGATAACATGGCAGGAGCTGAATTGTACACTCAATAATGGGCCCCCGAAAACAGTCCCTAGTACATAGTTTCGTAGATATACTTGATTATTCTTAGCGTACAAATATTTTAACATCATCAACATTTCAGGTCGTAAGGACTACTGCTATGCTAAATAAAAATCAAACCTGTCTAGCCTTTTCCCAACTGTGTTGGGATCGGCTAACAGGATGAAGCTGAATCTCAGTATTTTACATGGAGCGACTGCCTATCTGACCTCCACAACCTAGAGAGTTACTGGGTTATACGATACCCATTGGTAAGACTGGCTTACGGGCTTCTGAGTACCCGTAACGACTGTCAAAGATCCACGAATGACAGCCGGGACCAACGACTTAACGTGCTTTCCGAGGCACGGAAGAGTCTCGATATGTATAGATGGTCACCTATCCACGGACCAACCCCAGCAAGCGTAGCTTAACCTAACCACCGTGCGGCTGAAAAAATTTTGCCACGAGCTACTCCTGCTGTGCTAAATAATGTCCTTCAAATTGGCGACAAAATTTATTAATCACTTTAGCGTCGTCAACAGATATACTTACCAAAATATTTTGCCATCGATACATAATCCAAAAAACATCAGCTTAAACACAAAATATGCAAGATAGTTACCAAAAAACGCACTTATAATCTACATTACATAGTAGCCACAAAAAAACAAATGCCTGCCCAGTATAATATTACGGAGCTGAGTGCTCTCAATTAGGTTAATGTCAGAATGTACGAGACCCACCTGTGCCTTCATTCTATTTATAAAATGAACAGAATATATATTTAAAATGTGTGAAATACTAGCAGCGTCCCACTTCACCTGTGCGAGTTTTTATGAATCTGGGAAAGAAAGTACCTTATTCTTTCTAGGTGGAGCGGGAGGGAATGTCAGACTCTTACCGACTGAAACCCATGCATCCATGTTCCTTCCTTAGCCCTTTGCGTTCCGGGCCAGCGGTAACTCTTTCAGATAATCCCACTGACCCGGCAGGCATCGGCTCTAACGAGCCCCTTTTTAATGCTGTGCGAGTGGGACACAGACGCGCAGTCCGGCACGGGCCTGGTCGTAATCGGACGGTGAGCTTAGCATTACTCACCGTCAGCAGGCCTGCATGATGTCTGAGAGATATTTCTCCACAGCATGTGAAGCTAAGTCAGAGGCCCATGGGCAGCATAAAAACTCTGACACCAGGTTAGTCACTAACCACACGAAAAGAAGAAGAAGCAGGCCTGCAAAGTACCTTGTGGTAACCTAGATATAATCAAAATAGTTCTCACTCTTGATGACAATTAGCAAATAAAAGCTTATTAAAAAAGTTTATGTAACAGCCGAGGGCCTTATTTTTGTTTAAGCGGGGAATTCCTTCAACCGGCACCTGGTCTTTTCAAAACTCCCGTTTTGCCTCACCAAAACCACCCCTGTGATCACCAATCAGCACATGGAAGAGGACCCGTTACCTCTTACTAGACCCCTCCGGAACCCTCTCGGTAAAGGGGCGTTCCTTGAGCCTCGCTGTGCACGGCAGCACTTGACCACTGTGCCGACGTCTTTTCTGGGGGACACTCAGTTGGCCCCCTATGACGGCTTGCGACTCTTGAGTTACCTACTGAAACCCGTGTAGTACGATAACTTCGTCTTCGACCATCTTCGGCTGTCATCGACCATGTTCGGCTAACGTCGGGCAGCAGCGCGGCGGTTTGTGGACGAAATAAACAAACAAGCAAATAAAAAACAAATGAACTCACATTGTATTTATAATATTAAATACAACAATAACAGGGATATCGCATACTATTAATTAGCTAAGATAACACGACAAAATGTAGAAAATTCCTTATCTATGTGAAACAATCAAGGTAGGTACCTAATATTATGCAAAATAATCAACGGTGTGTTCCTTTGCACCTTGCATTTAATTTGTTTGGGATTGTGTTTGTGTGGTTTTAGGTTTGTAAGAGCGACCCTTTACTTGTAAAGGACGAACCTTATTTTGTTATTTGTAACCATTCCCAATAAACAGTATTATAGACGTACTAGCTTTTGTCAGCGGCTTCGCCCGCTTGTATTATGGAAGTTATCCTACGAGAACCGTACATTTTTCCGGTATAAAGTTTATTCGTTACAAACATACATACAAATCTTTCCTCTTTATGATATTAGTATAGTTGAAATCACTAACTCCTGCTCGCGACTTCGTCCGCGTGGAGTTCGGTTAAATCGCAATATCGGGAGATATTTTTAAGACATAAGTAGACTATGCCCTTTAGGGTCACAAACAAAGAATAAATCTACAGATGCAGTAAGAATAACTTTATTTCAGTGCTTCTTCACTTTATAGGAGAAAATAAACAATTCCTTTAATACTATAAAGATTTTTGATAGAGGAATCAGATTCGCTGAGAAATTATGAGAATGTAAATCTACTTGTAAACTGTTTTTAGAAGAGCGAAGTAGGACCAGGATCTGCTCAGTATCTGAAATGAGAAAAACGAAGTGTTAATAAGAGTTGACCAATCAATGTATTATATTTGTGGGTGTTTTTCTATCTATAATATGTATGTAATTATAAAAAAATGTATTTTTGTAGTTTATCAGCCATCTCGGTACCATAACACAAGCATTGCTTAGCTTGGGACTACATGGCGTTGTGTGAAATGTCCAAGGATATTATTATTAAAAAAAAATATCATCATCGTCTTCATTCATTCTCCTGCCCTTATCCCAATTTATTTGGGGTCGGAGCTACATGTCTTTTTCTTCCATACTTCTCTATTAGTCGTCATCTCGGTAGTCACTCCCTTTCTAGCCATATCATCTCTCCACAATCCATCCATCGTTTCTTTGGTCTCCCTCTACTTGTATAGCCATCCACATTTATACTCAAAACTTTCCCGACACCATGCCCATGCATGACAACCGATTTCCACACAACTTTTCAGTCACCGGTGACACTTTCAGACTTCGTCTTATATACTCATTCCTTATTCTATCCAGTCGCGTAACACCACACATCCCTCTTAACATTCTCATCTCAGCTGCATACAATTGTCTTTCATTCATTCCTTTTGTAGCCCAACATTCTGATCCATACAAGACGGCAGGTCTAATCATGCTTTATCATAATTATCTTCCCCTTAAGTTTAAGAGGAATGCGACAAAAATAAACTATCATCTGAATAATAACGTACACAGTTTACCGTCAACTTACTAACCATAAACAAAACAATAAACAAATGCGCGAAGTGAATCTACAAGACACGTGTGCCAATACGTTCAGAAATGAGAACAATGACATGTAGCAATAATATAATTTCTAACTAGATATGGAAACAGATAACAGAACGTAGCATATCATGGTAATGACACAGACAATACACAGAAGGTACATCAAATCAATATCAATCAATCTGCCTAGCCTTTTGCCAACTATGTTGGGCTCGGCTACCAGTCTAACGGGATGCAGCTGTATACCAGTATTTTACATGGAGCGACTACCTATCTGACTCCACAACCCACTAACTGGGTAATACGATACCCCTTGGTAAGACTGGCTGTCAGATTTTCGACCCGTAACTACTGTCAAAGATCACAAATGACCGCCGGGACCAACAGCTTAACGTGCTTTCCCAGGCACGGAGGAATCTCGGTGCGTAAAGATGGTCACCCATCGACGGCCAACCCCAGCAAGCACCTGATGGATCGACCTGTGCGGCTGTTATTACTTAGCCAAAGTAAAAAACAAAAGAATGTCGAGTGGCCAATGAAACAAAGAAATCAACACATCTAAAGACTAATATCACCAATAGAACTGAATGCGATCAGAACATCTAAACCACATATCGCACATCTAACGCGCATTCAAGAACAGCTCTTGAATGCGCAGTGTCAGAATTCTACAACATATTATGTGCTAATCGCGATCAGTATCATTGGTGAAATTCGGTCTAAGTCACGATGAAGAACTGCCAGTGTAATCTTGTTGAAATATTCTTCCTATTATCTTTAAAAGCACAGGTATTCCAAATATTCAAGCCTTTTAAGACCCATTTTACCAATGAAACTGACCGCAGCACAGCAGTATAAGAATAAGAATAATTTATTTGTCAAACATGCGTATACATAAACTGATCAATCAGACATGCAAGGTATTGAATTAAAATAATGTTGTGAGCGTCCATGTTGTCATGTGTTGTCAGTGTCATCTTTGTTGTAGAATACTGACACTGAGAGCTCTTGAATGCGGTTTAGATCTACTGATCGCGTTCAGTTTTATTGGTGAAATTGGCATCTAGTGATCAAACTGTTGCTGAACATGTTGGATTGGGAGTGCACATGTCAGATTGTGTGGGTTGTGGAAGTATCATTCGTTTTCACGACTCCCGGCGCAGGTGTGACAGGTATACCCGGGTTGGGTTTTTTGTCAGTAAGAGTCTGACTGACCCCTCCGCCTCCCCCAGGGCGGAGGACATCCACGAACAGATCCAGAAAAAAAAGGGAGTGCACATGCAATTATGGACCACGTCCTTAAACGAATAGCTAAAGATAGTGCATTTTTCTAATCACGTCATATTCCGATTTTGATTTGCTTTCGTCCGAAAGAAAAAAGAAGTTATATTTAGTCCGTCAATCAGATAATAAAAAAATATTTGACACGTATTTTTTGCTTTATCATATTAATAGACAACGCATTAAAGTTGGGGAGTGTGGCTCGCTACGTCACAAGTAAGTCAATATAAAAACTACATATTTGTGACGTCATGCAATGCATTCAATGTAAGTATAGACGTAAGCTTTGGATTGCGTAAAAAAAGAAAAATACGTGTCTAATATTTTTTAATAATCTAGCTAACAGACTAATTTAAAAAAAAATTGTCATCATCCCCATTCCATACTTAACAAGCTAATGTGACCCCCTTTGCCAAAGTTCCAGTAAGTGGTCCTTTTGAACGATTCTCTGCGTTATCAACGCTGCAGTGTTATGGATTGTTAGTAGCTAAAAATAACTCGCTCACCGTAGTGAACGCCTCCAGGTTGAGGACCGCAAACTTCCATGCTGTCAGGCGGCATGCCTTCTGAGATCTGAAATCATGGAGCATGATTAGTTATACAGGGTGGAATTTTCTAATGCCACCTGGAGGGAAAGTACTCTTAAAACTGTAAATAACATATTTTACTCAAAGGAAACATTCCTTTATTTTTGAATAGAAAGAAAACTGCATTCAAAGATTTTCAAAAATTCGCTTGCCACACCCGGGAATCGAACCGACTAAAATTTTTAAAATGACACCCTGTACTTTTATTGCATCGATCGTTAGGATCAATTATAAGGATGAAATCTTTCCAAGAAACTTGATAAATTAAATGAAAGGAAAACCATGATACCTGGACTTACATATAAATTCAATGAGTCAAGTTAAAGCTCTTTAACTCAAAGATCCATCTGTTTACTTATTAGTAATTAATAATTATCATTGACATCATTTACCCATTCAAAATGACGAGTTACTATTGAAGATTGTTACAAACGGTTCAATCAGATGGCCTACGAGATTACCAGATCTCACACCTTTAGATTTTTGTGTGCGGATAATGTGAAAAATCAAATTTTCATTAAATCTTATTCGAAAGTAAACGAGTTGAAGTTCAGAATACGTAATAATAATAAAATAATAATAATTTATAATATTCACCACAGCACGTTATTAAAGGTAGAAATGAATTCGTTAGAAGAATACATTGGTGTATCCAAGAAAATGGAGCCCATTTCAAGCAACTAATTAGTTAGTTTATAATTTTTTGTAAATAATTAAAATAATTTAAGATTTCATGATTTTCCCATCATTGAATTTATCAAGTTTGTTAGAGAGATTTCATCCTTATAAATTGGTCCTAACGATTGATGCAATAAAAGTACAGGATGTAATTTTTACAGATTTTAGCAGGTTCGAATCTCGGGTGTTGCAAGCGAATTTTTGAAAATCTTTGAATGCAGTTTTCTTTCTATTCAAAAATAAAGGAATGTTTCCTTTGAGTAAAATGTTCTACTTACAGTTTTAAGAGTACTTTCCCTCCAGGTGGCATTACAAAATTCCACCCTGTATATACAGGGTGTAACCGAAAGCGTATATACATACAAAAACATATGCTACAGGCCACCAAACTGAACAACTTTTAGTATGGGACCAACTCCGAAATCGCACAAAAAGACCATGAACAACATAAACAACTTTAAGATTCTTAGCGTTAGGACCTAAAATATTTTGATTGGAACTTCAGCTGATTCTATTTCGTTTTGGTAATAAATATTTAGCTGTATTTTTATTTAAATACTAATAATTAAACCTTACAACCTTAAAATAAACCCTATTAAAGAACAAAAAAAGGGGAAAAGCTTTAAAGTTTTTTTTCGTAACAAAGTCTTTGCTAGTCCTGTCTTAGATTTGGAGAAATTATTTTAAGCGTGGCTTGATACACTGTATCCTAGAGAGTTACGTACCTCACCATCACCAGTAATATGGTCCTTTTGGAGTCTTCGTCAGCGTCGTACCATGGACAATTGTATACAAAGTCATTTATTTCCACGCTCTGTAATATTCACAAACAATACAAATATATATACAGGATGGAAAGAACCGGCCTGCGCCTGATGACGGGGACCATCACAGGGCACAGGTCACTAAACAAACACTTCCATACAATAGACATAACGGACAGTCCTCGGTGCAGGGCCTGCATGGAGGCTGAGGAAACCGTTGCGCACGTGCTCTTTGAGTGCACAGGCGTCACACTGATCAGGACAACCAGATCTTTCACAGATATTTGGGGGTAATGGAAGAGCAGGGTGTCCTCCAACCAGACAGGTGTTGCGTCTGGCGGGCTACTGCTCGACAACTCTTAGTTGGGGCTGAGTATATACAGAGTTGATATGACAGAGGGGCATTAAATTACATTACGTATACTATACGTGTTTAGTATTAACTCGGTACGGTATAAAAATAAAAAGCACCAAAAATGAGGTTTTTATTTTTTCTAACAAACTAAATAGCTTACAAATCAGAGTAAAACGTATTTACAAAGGGTGGTTGACCCTTTGTAAATAAAAACTGACCTTGTAACGCAGCGGCACCGCACGGCACGCGCGCGCCGGAGCGCTGTTAGGAAAGATACATCGTGTTCAAACGGGGCAAAAACTTAAAAAAACATTTGCGACTAAACTACTGCTCTTATTTAATTGATTTTTGGTACAGAGCTTGAAAATGGTCCCTAGTATAAGCTGTTTAAAGGAAAGCCCCTCTGTCGTATCAACTCTGTATGTAAGATCGCGCTGTAAACTCTGTTTGCGCGATGTAGGATTTTGTGTGACGTATAGTGTCGTCACATGTCAGCTTTTTGACACTTCGCCCGCCATCAGTGTAGCTCCTATGTGGTCGGATAGATGTCGCCACAGATGTACTAAACTGGCCAGGAGACGTGATCCACTTCTTGAGGGAGGTGGGCTGGTTGGAATAACCACGAAGGTCGCCATGGCCCACGCACAATGGTCCGCCTAAGGACTGAGTACGGAAACCAAAACCTCAAGGTAAGATAAGATGTACAGGATGGATTTTTTAACCCAATGTACAAACGGCTGATTAACTTACCGAATTCATCAATAAATCCCCGAAGTAACACATCATAGATATTTGTGATAGACTCATCAACAAAAAGGTGATGAATGCAAAAATAATGCTCGTCTGTTCAGCTACCTGAATTAACATGAAATATTTTAATACCAATATTTTAGCAGATATCCGAGGAGCTCGTGGCTAAGTGCTAACAACAGCACAGGTCGATCCATCAGGTTAAGCTACGCTTGCCAGGGTTGGCCGTGGATGGGTGACCATCTTTACATACCGGGGTTCCTCCGTGTCTCGGAAAGCACGTTAAGCCGTTGGTCCCGACTGTGCATCTTTGACAGTCGTAACGGGTAGTCAGAATCTCGAAAATATGACAGCCAGTTACCAAGGGGTATCGTATTGCCCAGTTACTGGGTTGTGGAGTACATACATATTGTAGATAGAAAAACACATAAACCCGGAACAAATACTTGCAGGTCGTACAAATATTTGTTCCGTGCGGGAATCGAACCCGCGACATTTTGCGCAGCAGTCAATCACTCAACCACTGCGCCGACCGTGTCGTCAAATCATTAGTACGCCTCATTCATTTACCTTTGAGGCTTTGAAAGACAGTTTAATCTCTTGTTTAAAGTAAAGAAAGACAACAATTCCATAATATTTACCGTTATATTGAAGGCACTAAGGCATATAAGTAAAGAGCTGCTCACGAAATTAAAAAGCGATGATTTTGAATATAGAATCTCCGATTGGTCCACCAGACTGGAAAGTGAACAAAATAGAATATAATATACCTATGTACAGACGCCAGCACATCAAGCTATCCCTAACTGTCAAATTTTCTCATTCAAAAATGAACCTTATAACTTTGCAATAAAGTTGAAATACTATCAAAGAAATTTGACAGATTGTGGTAACTTGATGTGCTGGCCTCTGTACAATGCGTAACTGAATTAATTGACATTATGAGAGCGGAATCTCTGGAACTACTAGTCGGAATTGAAAAATTAATTTTGTGTTGGATAGTCCATTTATCTAGGAAGGCTATAGGCTATGTAACATCACGCTACGACCAATAGGAGCCGAGCAGCGAGTAAAACCGCGCGGGAGCAGCTAGTCGTTTCATAATCAGCCTATAATGTTCCCACTGCTGGGACACAGCATCCCTTTTTTATCATTTTAAGAGCAACAGTGGTGAAGTAATTAGAGAACAATTCCCAGTACATTGACACTTTAGGTCGAAACTACATTACTCAAAAAAGTCTAGGGAAAATGCCAACTATATCAACTTCTTCTTAGCGTGCCGATGGCAATCTAAATGGACTTGGCCCAGAATTCAGCTACGTGTTTGGCGCCATCACTAGCGACTTGTAACGTGCAGACGACAGAACACTTATGAACTTATTTAAGAAAACTCTTTAGAAAAAATACTGGCCACAAATATTTGTAAATTTTGAATGACCCTGCATTCAATAATTGTTCGAAATTTAAAATAATAAAATATAATCATCACTACATAGTTTATAACAAAGTCGCTATTTTTGTCTGTTTGTTTGTCTGTATGCTTAAATCTTTAAAACTACGCAACGGATTTGATGATGCGGTTTTTTTTAATAGATAGAGTGATTCAAGAGGAAGGTTTATATGTATAATTTGTCGACATATTTTGCGGGCGAAGCCGCGGGCGGAAGCTAGTAATCAATATGTTTTTTTTGTGGCGTTATTTCACATCTTCATTTTATTAAAAAAACTTTCGTAGCGGCATCAAACAATAAATTAGGTATAGGTACTTTGACAAATTTAATAAAGATAAATGAACAATTTATCACAATTTCAATTATATCTTCTTCTACACAAAATGCATCTTCAAATATATTTATCTAGTATTTACTTTCCTGCAGTAGCTATATATCCTTCGTAGAGAATAGTTCTCAGAATATAATTGCCATAGCAGTCACTCAAAACCCCATAAAAGCAGTAATGTTGAAATTTTATGGTCTTTTCTTAGTATCCCATTAAATGCTAGTAAACGCATTGGCTAAGAAAGCAGCTTTTATTTTGTTTAGACTTGTAGTTATTTTCTTCATTTATGTTATTTACTAATACAAGCATTGTTTTTGCTCATTGGAAGTGTCTCATGTGTTAAAAACTTGATCATGCAACTTAAAGAGGGAACCGCCAAGGTAGGCCGCGAAATTCAAATTTTCATACGTTTTTTGTAATTTGCAGATCAGTGTCAATTTGTATGTTGATTAAAATATGGTTCTAGGTGTGGTTAAAGGTACTACGTGTGTGTTTACTGAATTATAATCTTTCTAAATGATCAAGAGTAGAGTGGCCCTCCAATATCATTTCATGGAATAACAGCAGTGATAGCCTAGTTGTGTGACCGTCTCCAGTTCGAACCTAAAGCATTCACCTCTGATTTTACGAATTCATGTGCTTATTGAATATGATAATTATCACATGCTTAAAAATAGGTGAAGGAAAACATCGTCAGGAAACCAGCATGTCTGAGAGATATTTCTCAACAGCATGTGAAGCTAAATAAGAGGCTCATGGACAGCATAAAAACTCTGACACCAGGTTAGTCTCTAACCACACGAAAAAAAGATTTCATGGAATGTTCATTCCGTAGGAGAGGATTGTATTGATGATTTTAATTATTGCAGGTTTATAAATACGTTTTTGCTACGGCCGCGAATCATATTTTGATCAACATAAAACTTAATAGTGACCCACAATTTGCGAAAAATGTAAGAAAAAAAATTATTCCATGGGCCATTCTGGCGCTTCCACCTTAAGCTAACACAAAACTATTATTTGCATTCCTTTTCACTGTCGTATCATTTAGGAACTCCTTATTTCTGTACCAAAATTTCGTCCCATAAAGTACCTACCTCTTCTATATGCTCACAACCCTTTCCTGTTTCTTTCTTTATACTTTATGCTCAATCTAACTCTATAATACAAAACTTATTATAGTCAATAAACTCTTTGATCACTTGCTTTAAAATCGGTGTAGGAAAACATCGTGAGGAAACCAGCATGTCTGAGAGCTATTTCATGTGAAGCTAAGTCAGAGGCCAATGGGCAGCATAAAAACTCTGACACCAGGTTCGTCACTAACCACACGATAAGAAGAAGAAGAACTCTTTGATTACCACTTCCATTGGAAGTACCAGGGTGGCATATTCGAAAGGACCACAAAGCCCGATGACATCAGCGCCGGTTAGGTCATTAATTACTATTCCTCACACACATCGCCTAGGCAAAGCGGTGGCCAAGCTAAGTTTATTTATTTATTCAAATCACAACAAATTTGCAATTAATTTTACGTTTTATGCTTAGCTACTGCATGAATAAGTTACAGGCATGCACATCTAGGTTATTGGGTAACAAACCAACTTTCGCATTTATGACACTGTCAAGGTTGAATGCGATGTGAAAATGGCTGAGATTTTAGTTGAAGACAATTGTGGGGCAACTGTGTGGTGGGCAGCAAATGTTGCAGTTTAACTGGGATGAACTGATGCTGCCAAGAGCAACGAAATGAAGGATACCAAAGGATTAATTGGTGATGTGGAAGATTTCGAGGAGCTCGTGGCTTAGTACTAACAGCCGCACAGGTCGATCCACCAGGTTGAGCTACGCTTGCCGCGGTTGGCCGTGGATGGGTGACCATCTTTAACTACCGAGACTGCTCCGTACCTCGGAAAGCACGTTAAGCCGTTAGTCCCGGCTGTTATTCGTGGATCTTTGACAGTCGTTACGGGTCGACAGAAGCCCGAAAATCTGACAGACAGTCTTACCAAGGGGTATACTATTACCCAGTTACTACTGGGTTGTGGATGTCAGATAGGCAGTCGCTCCATGTAAAATACTGGTATTCAGCTGCATCTGGTTAGACTGGAAGCCGACCCCAACATAGTTGAGAGAAGGCAGATGATGATGATGATGTGAAAGACTGAGAGGCAAATGATTTGATTGAAAAGGAAGCAAATAATAACTTGTCAGATGACATTTAGCGCTAACCCTCAGTAGGTAACATGGGACAGGAATCTTGGGAGCTCAAATTGGGGACTCTGATCGCCTACCGAGAGTTTCCGGGGAATACGACGGCACTGTGGTCATGTGCTGCCCTGCACAGCGAGGCTCAGGGGAGACCCCTTTATAGTCTCCTCAGGGATGTGCCTTAACAGGCGTTGCAGAGAGGGGGTCCTGGAGTGGTCTTTTAAGAGGTAACGGTGTTTTATGTGCTAATGGTGATCACTGGGGTGGTTTTAGTGAGGTTAGAATCCCACACTCCCTGGTCTTTTCCCCAAAAGTCCAGACGCTTTTTGAAGGTTTTCTCCCGAAAACATAAAAGGTAGGTAACATGGGACAACAACAGGCACGAGAAGAGACTACCCGTTTCCACTAACACCTAAATTAAAGTACGCTGTTGGATTTTCAACTTTTGACGCTGAGGCGAGCGTTAAAAATCCAATAGCACATAATTCTAACAATGCCATCAAAAACAGCGGATTTACATTTATCAGTCACGAATCTGGATTCAAAAGATTCATATCAAATCTGTCAGTCCATGCATGACGATGCAGGTCGATGATTCTTTAGATATACCAACTCTTTAGTAACTATGTAAAGATCGTAGCTGATGGCGTCGGTAGTTACTGCCTGCCCTATAGTAAAAAGCGTGACTTTATGCAGCTACCCGCGGCCCCACCTGCGTCAATGGTGAAAGTTTTTCATACAAACTTTCACCCCCTATTTTAGGGGTTGGAAGTTTGTAAGCGACAAAAGGAAGCGAAAAATTAAAGGAATTGATGTAATTCCTCCATACAAAGAATTTCTTCGTTGACTGGACTACCAGTAGTTTTTGAGATACCGTGTTTAATCTGTGATTGTATGAATGCGTGACCTTTCGCTTTTATATATAATTATATAGATGTACTTACTTTATAAGTTCCTGATGTCTCACCACAGCCATCGCCAAGTTCTTCCGAGTCTCATTCTTTGATGTCGACACTATGTTCTCAAATTGTAGCCCCAATAAATGAAAGTGCATGTTAAGGTACACACAGAGCGCGTAGAAGAGCGTGTCGCATCCAAACACGTTGAATATAACTATGGCTGCTGAAAGTTTAAGGTTATTTTCAAAATCAGTGTTGCTGGGTTTCTACAGTGTGTTAGCTTAGGCGATTTACACACGGCACCGCGCTCCGCCGCGGTAGGCGGTGAAGCGGATCAGTCGTATTGGTGTCTAAGAAATCCGTTGATGCCTAGCAGTTAGCACACGTACACCGCGTGGTCGAGCGGTGCTCGTTTCTACCGCAAACTGCTCTTACAGCGCGGTCGAGCGGTGTCGCGTGTTAATCGCCATAAACGAGGGTCATACTTTCAGGGTGTATAAAATATCAGCTACTATAAAATATTAGCTGTTCCATACAAATTGACAAATTACGCAAACATACATATACTGAACAGCTGATATTTTTTTCATATTTCAGAGTTGGTCCCGTAGTCAAAGTTGTTCATTTTCATGAGTACCCTTGAAAGTATGTCACTCGTATAGCCTAACACACTGTATATTCTAGTTAGGAAGGATTGTACGTTCCCGCGACCCCCGGCGTAAGTGTGAGATGGAACACCGGGGTGGTTTTTAGTCAGTAAGAGTCTGACAGACCCCTCCCCTTTGTTCCAGGTCTTATCAGTTATTTTTTCAGTCAAAAAAAAACAAAAATTCAAAGACTTAATGACTCCGTACTGTAACTTATGAGATAGATTCGTTGGAACAATACGAAATAGATCGCTATGACTATTCAGCTTAAAATTACTGATCATTCTCCATATTTTGTATATCCGGGAGTCTGATTCACGATTTGTAGGTAAATCTTGTATCAAAATTCGAAAATCTGTCAGTTTTACCAAGGGCTATCGTATTACACAGTTACTGGGTTGTGGAGGTCAGATAGGCAGTCGTTCCATGTAAAATACTGGTATTCAGATGTACCCGGTTGGACTGGAAGCCGACCCCAAAATAGTTGGGAAAAGGCTAGGCAGATTGATTGATCTTGTATCTACATGTAGGATTTTACTTAAACAAGACGTATTTTTCGACATTTTTATAACTAATTCCGATGAATACTGGGAAAATCTAAAGAAATAATTCAATACAGTGAATGCAAGGTTTCGCATTACAATGGATATTGTGATCTATAAGTAAGTAGTTACACGCCAGTAATTCATGAATACTGGAAGCTGTTTTATTGTGAGGTGAATCATCTAACCGCTTCTATTATAGTTTTGCTACGAGTATAATCCTCATCCAATCACTTTATTGAAATTACGTAATGACGTAAGCTTTACAATTACTTGTATTACTTAATTCATGTAATTGGGTAATTGAAAGGGTAGTCAATAACGTTACTTATTATGAACTGTCAAAACGCGGAATTTGTACGTGATTTGTATGAAATATAACAATGTGACGTCAGAGATTTTTTTAATCAAATGGATACTTGTTAGCATTAAATGCGATTTTACAATTACATCCTCGCATAATATTTAATTTCTGTATGGTGCTGGAAGTTTTTAAGATGAACGGTCTTTTTTCTATGTGATTTCATATTTTATTTTGGACCGTTTCAAATAGTCTGATGTACAGAGGCCAGCACATCAAGCTATCCCTAACTGTCAAATTTTCTCAATTAAAAATGAACCTTATGTCTTTGCAATAAAGTTAAAATACTATCAAAGAAATTTCACAGATTGTGGTAACTTGATGTGCTGGCCTCTGTACTTAACTAGCAGAATGAGGTTGTAATGTTCCCACTGCTAGGGCTCAGGACTCCTCTCTGGAAGAGGAGTTAAAGAAAGAAAAAAAAGAATGAATTCACCACGTGGCCGTGGGTCGAGTGCGGGTTGATGGATGTCTTGGAAAACTTGGTTTATAGGACATGCCAGTTTTCTCTCATTATTTTTCTTTACGGTTATGAGAGCTTTACTTAGTATTTTAATGTTATTACTTACTATGAGATAAGTGTTCACTTACTTGCCCAAACTTGATTGAAGTAAATCAACTGCCAAAACGAAGACTTGTAAACATCGAATGGATATTTCACCTCATAAGGGTATGCTACCACAAACTCTCCGGTTTTGTGGTAATTATATCCTGATATTAAAACAGGAATAAAACAGAATGTCGTGAAGACAAGTACGTATATACTCATCAATAAAACTTGAACGAATTTCAACATTTTCATTGACTTCTTCATTATATTGCGTTCGACCGTTTCTGTAGCTTCATTCTCTTCAAACGTTGGATGTATTTCTTTCAATTTATCAACTACTTTTATCAGTATTCTTCTATTCAAGAAGACGAAGCAGGATTTCATTGTCCCCAACAAGCTTATTGTTATGCACGGTGATATCAAAGACAATTCCAGGAACGGCTTACCGTTTCGTATGCCGTCTACTATCCAATAGGTTTCGCCGAAGATAACAGTGTATAGAGCAATGAAATTAAAAAAATATAGATGGTGGTCTATAAAGTAGTCTATGGTTTTATTGTTATGGTCCTTAGAACTTTTGATTCCAGAAATTAGGAGCGCGAGCTTTGTTAGTTTAATTGACTTTTCAAATTCATTTTCTGTCATTTTGAGTACTATATTAATGTTTGTTTAGTTAAGTTTCTTCTAGCGATTTTTGATTGGATAAAAAATGAGATGTTTAAATTCAAATAATACAGAACTGTATTCACTTAGTTTCAGAACACTAATGAATTTTGACTGATTTAAAGTGGGTTGCTTCTTCAACATTCTCACGTTAAATAAAATTATTGTAGTGTTCTGTTCGTCTATGAACTTCTTACAGAATCTGTTTGAAGTTAAAATACAGGTGTGCCTTATCTATAATTATCAACTCATTAATAAATTAACTCTGACTGTCAACTTAGAAGTTCTGAATTTAGGCTTTTAATTAAAGAGCACCAATTCTTTTGTACCTGGTTTTAGTGGTCTTGCCTGTAATTCTTTTCTGTTTTGAATACACCTACTTCTTACTGAAAAGAAACTACATACTATTGCTTGAATAAAATTAATATTGAATGATGAAAAAAAAATAGAATTATTTGTGGTCTATTTGATAGCAACATGGTTTATTTATTAGAATATAATAAGTTTTTTTTTAAATTTTATACTCCTTAAAAATTAGAGATGTAAATGTAGCTTTTGTATTTACAAAAAAAATCGGTGATTTTTGTCAATTTAATTATTTAGGTAATAATTAATTCATTAATTATAATTTTGTCTTTATTTTATCAAAAGAAATAAGTGTGTTAAAACCACCAGTTAAATAAAAATGAGTGTGCCAAATTAGGTAAGGATACTTACTTTCCTTAAAAAAAAAACATGTAGGTATATGATTAATAAGTAGTTAAAAGGAGAAAGTCAAGTAGAATAAAATTAAAAAAAAAACTAAATTATAATTACCGCCATTAAGTAGAATAAAAATCACAATTATACGAGCATAACAGAAAAATGTCACCGTTTCATACAGCCTAATGAACCATGAAATGTCTGGCGTACCACACTTGTTAAAACCTAATTACTAATGTGTAATTACGTAATTTTAACGGTAATGTTAATTCGCTTTTATTACGCGTTTGAGTCATTGAAAACAAAAAGCAAACGTTTATTAAACAAGTTTGTTGGAATGATTATTCATTGGGATTTCGATATATTACACATACATATTATATACAGTGTGTGCTTTCAGGGGATACTATTATACTCATGAAAATGAACAACTTTGACTATGGAACTATACCTGAAATCGCGAAAAACAAATCGGGTGTTCAATGTTAAGCAAAATCTATAGAACAGCTGATATTTTCTTCGTGATTTCAGGTATAGTTCCATAGTCAAAGTTGTTCATTTTCATGGGTACTATACAACCTGGAAGTATGTCCCTTGTTTAACCTAACACACTGTATATCCATGTATAATACAATTGCAATGGACATGCCTTTTATTTAGACAGTTCAAAATTATGCGTTGCGTTATTTAAATTTCGAACTGACGAATATTTTTAAAAAATTGTAGCAATGAATTAGGGATGTTACTCAAAATCCTTTGGTTCAAACTTAATTGAACTGGTTATTTCCGGTTTTCAGTATTTTCGAATCGAGAGTCCAGAGTCTGATTTGCAAATGTATGAAATTTAACATTTTCGTGGTCTCAAAGTCAAGGATCACAGATATCAGGAAGAATAACAACAGAACCAAACTGAAATGTGGTCACAGCATATTGGAATTTGCTTAGAAGACCAGCTAAAGGCAACCAAACGTGGTGTTTTTGACATCATTTTACGATAATTTACATGATGCAGTGATTAACTGTTACAAGCCATAAAAACCATAGGCACCAATTATTATTGCTTTGTTCCATCCTTGACCATTTAAACTTGCAGTTCCATTTTCAAAAACAAAAAAAAATGCCCCTTAGTAAATACACAATTACCGCAATTTACTGAACAAACGTCAGTGTATTATGATCGATTGCCCACAATAACCATAATAATTTCTCCTTCCAGAAACTAGGAACTTTGATCCGCCGTCTGAGGGGAAAAAATCCTAGTTCCATACTTTTGTTGGTCCTTTGTTAGCTTGTCTGGCCGAAACGATGAAAAAAATCGTCGGCACTGACAAAAGGGCTTGGTTTTATCCGTTCGGGGGTCCAACCTCATGAATATGTAAGCTACCTTCACCGTTATGTCTACCTGCGATTGGTCTTCGAAGTTAACTTTGTTTGGATCCAAGATTAGTGTTGGTCGTCTGTCATTTAAATGGCTGGAATTTCTGTTTTGGTTAAATCTGAATGAGTTGGAAAAGAAGGATTATAATTTTTCCGTGTCAATGCTGCCAGTGTCTTCGGTACATTATCAGACGAAGCGATGTGGAGGAATATTTTGACGCCGAATTATAGTTAGTTATTGGTTTTAAATGCTTGTACATAATACCTTTATTATTTTTATTTTTAGTGTTACATTATATGTCTATTTTATATATGCATTTAAATGAATTAATTTTAATATTTGAAATATGTACTAGTAACTTTAAAAAAAGAAAGAAAAAAATCGGTTCCTTTTTTGGATAAGTACTTAATAAACCTCTTTGGTTTGAAGTCATATGGTTTTTGGCGATGGAAGCCAAGGTAAAAGAAAGGAGATTGGATTACGTCAAGGAGCTACAGAATGGAATACAATTCGTTTGACAAACGTGGTGATTATGAGGATATTCTGTGTTTAGCCCTGCTGTGTATTACAGGCTAGTAAAACGTTAATGATAGAAATATAGAGAACTAAACAATTTATAGACGACAAATTTTAATATGGAAACAAAGAGACCTAAAATAGTGATGAATATAAATGAATGGAAGACGAATTGCAGAAGCTTTTATTGGCTCTTAATCTAGATAAAAGAGTTGTTTACGTATTGATTAAACATTCATCAATCAAGCTATCAAAGTAGCTAATGAAAATAAATGTGTTCAATATCAATCTTGGTGTAAGTCGAGCTATTTGTGTTCTGGATATTTGCATTGGTTTTAGGATCACTCATTTTTACACGAGATCGGACAAGCATCCAATGTCTTCAACTATTAAGAACTACTAAAATGATACCTGTAGTACACCCCCATTTAGTTAGCTATGTTGGAGTACTTTAGAGCCTAAGTGTAACTGACAGCATTCGATCTTTGAAAATTATAGAATGGTTTGATATATTTTTATAAAAGAAATAAATAAGCGTCTGTCAGGCTGGGCTGCTGGACGCGCGAAGTTTTACTAAGCCCTGGCTGGAGGCTACAACTTCATAGTGACATCCACAGGCAAGCCCGGTTAAGCAGTAGACAACCCTATGGTTGAACTGCGAGAGGCCATTACAAAAAAAAACTGAAAAGACCAAAAGTTGAACGATTAACACAAACATTTTTTGGTACCTACTTAATCAACATACTCGTATTAGTCTAGATACCCAGACAAGCCTATCGGGTACAGCATACGCCCGCCTTATATCACCAACATAAAAATAAACAATGATAACGTTATAATTTCTCTACACCGTGTGTTAGGTTAAACGAGAGACATACACAAACTTTTTTGACTATGGCACTATACCTGAAATCCCGAAAAAAAAATCAGCTGTTCAGTACATTTATGTTCGCATAATTTGTCAAAATGTATGAAACAGCTGATATTTTTTATTCATTTATTTATATATTTAACGGTAAACCAATTACTATAATTTAAGGCACATATAAAATAAAAGAAATAATAAAATTCAATAAAACACAAAAAATAAAATAAAATTTGCAATACTTTCATGAATCCCTCTCACAGAACTTCTGACATGCCACAGTAAAATCTTCATCCATTCATCCGCAAACAGATCAATTGTAACAAAACAACAGATCAGTTGTATTTCAGAGTTGGTCCCATGGACAAAGTTGTTGATTTCCATGAGTAGGTACTATACAACCTGAAAGTATGTCCCTCGTTTAACCTAACACACTGTATATCTAAATGGACACGATAAAATGCAAGAATGTCGCGGTGGGCGGGTTACGGTGACCGCTGACGTCATCCCGCCAAAATTATTAGGTTACCGCGGCCCCTGAGGTTAGACACCTACTGGATAACTGGTCATTGAAAAAGTATTGTTTAAACGAGTACTTAAACAAAAGGCCACTATTTATATTATGTTCCATAGACTATAAAAATTGTCTTTGGTTAGTAAATAGTGTTGTGCTAAAACAGTTTTACTCCTGTATCAAAAGAGTATTTTATGCACTTAGGCGATTTGTTTTCTGTCTGACTGTTTTATGGCGTATACAGGGTGAAATTCAATTCATGGGCATTATTTTAAGGGGCCGTTGTAATCATCATTATGAACAACTTTTACTATGGGAAAAAATCTGAAATCAGCTGTTCCCTACATTTTGACGAGTTATGCGAGCATAATGTATGGAACAGCTGATTTTTTATCGTGTGTTCTTTGCGCAATTCATGTACAGTCAACAGCAAAAGTAGATGATCAAAATCAGAAATTCAATACTAATGAACGGAGTTCACGAATATATGGTAGCTGTACTAGTAGTAAATGTTTGGTATAATTTCCAATCACAAACTTTTGAATCACTCTGACGCCACACAGGTCTGACGGGAACTCCGTTCTTTAGTAATGAATTTCTGATTTTGATCATCTACTTTTGCTGTTGACTGTACCTATATTTCTCGTGTTTGGTCTTTCACATGTATTCAAACTACTGTGCATACAATTGTACTGTCTTCTACAGGATCATGGTTTATCTACCTCCATTGAAGTTCTCACCCGAGCAATAAAGAAAAAAAAGTTAGATATGCATGCAGTCAGTCCATTATACCTCTTCCACGTAAACCCTTACAAATCAAACCACGTTTCTTTTACGAGATCTTAACTTGTGAGTCAGTATTGCCACACAGCATTAGGGAATGTTGCGAAATAAAGTATCTACTCGCTAGCTGAGATCATTATCACAAGTAGGCGAAACCAGTCTGCTACGGGCAGTGGGCAGAAACGCAACTTTTTAATTGCCAACGAATAAATTAGCCTCGCATACATGACTCCCTGGTACAAACCAACGCGTAACGGCACACATAAGTTTGTATTCGGAGCTATGCAAGAAATGTAGTTTATTGAATTTTAAAATAAAGAAGCTAAAATGTAGCGGAATTTAAGCATTTTTTGCGTTATGTCTACGTGGATGGAATTGTTTTCATTTTTATATGCTCAGACTAAGCAGTTTAATTTAGTATAATAGGGATGTTGACTCGATGTTGGAAATCATTTTGAGTCAACATCCCTAAAAATCATTTATTTTTTTATTTTTAGGGAATTGACTCAAAATTATTTTTTAGTCCGTCAGATATTATCAAAAAATATTGGACAATATTATCAAAAAATATTGGACACGTATATTTTCCTTTTTCGCTTAAACAAAAGATTACGTCGATACATTGTATTAAAATGTGGCATGACATGACGTCACTTCTTTATAGATTTTAAACTGAATTCGCGAACACCTTCCCCAACTTCAATGCGTTTTATCTAAGTCATTTGTATTAATTTGATAAAGCAAAAACAACGTGTCTGATATTTTTTTATTATCTGAATGACGGACTAAATATATATTTTATTTTATCCTGGCAACATCCCTATTGAATAGTTCAAAATAACAGTCTCAAGCTCAAGAATTTCTACATGAAACATAAAATTCAAGAAAACACGAACCTTATTAAATACTCCATTACAATAATCAAGTTTATATTAAAGCTTATTTGATTGAAATAATGTTGAATTTCAAGTCATTCAACAAATTCATGTTCTTTCCAGAAGAACCGTGAAGTTTTGATAATTGAATCGTTTAGTTGAGTTTGTTTGGTCACGAAAATAATATACGCAGTAACATTGAGGGGAATTCGTGAAAATTACGTTTGGCATGAATGTGGTAGGTCAAAGACTAGTAACAACATAATTGCAGCCAGGTGCTCTATCTACCAGTGAATCGATAAATGCAACTATAGATTTTATGCCAATTTCACGAACAATCCATTAATTTACGATTAACTGGATATTCTGACTAAGATAGATGTCCATTTTGATAAACACGACGTAGAAAACCTTTTTCTGTGAACGGTGTTGTTAGAGTTCATCATCATCTGCCGAGCCTTTACCCAACTATGTTGGGGTCGGCTTCTAGTCTAACCGGATACAGCTGAATACCAGTATTTTACATGGAGCGACTGCCTATCTGACCTCAACAACCCCGTAACTGGGCAATACGATACCCCTTGGTAAGACTTGCTGTCAGATTTTCGGGCTTCCGACGACCCGTAACAACTGTCAAAGATGCACAAATGACAGCTGGGACCTACGGCTTAACGTGCTTTCCAAGGCACGGATGAGTCTCGGTATGTAAAGGTGGTCACCCATCCACGGCCAACCCCGGCAAGCGTGGCTTAACCTAATGGATCGACCGGTGCGGCTGCGAGCTTCTTTCATATGTTACCACTAGATTTGCGTACAAAATAGAACTCGATGCAAGCGCGTCTGCTAATGAATTTTAATTCTTGTTATTGCACGGTCTGAGTGAGATCATTGAGCATCAACAGTTGTCGCTAGTTCAACTAATAAAACATGGAGGGTCCGACGACCTCGGAATATATTCGCACATCAACATTGATATGAATGAAGCGGCAATTATTTGAATTGCTAGCTAGCTGAACTTCTTCTTAGCGTGTCGATAGCAAAAATAATTCTTACATATTATACAAAGTGGAGACGACAATACGATCTAAACTGCGTATATCTAATACCGTCCCCAGCCTGCATACGAAAATTCAATCAAATACATCCAATAGGTTATTCACTTAGCTAGTCAAAGATTGGCAAGACCTTTGTTTATAAGAATTTATTTTACAGTTCCAAAATACTCCTATTCATTTGTATTGTCAGTGTTTTCATTTATGGTCGTATTGTTTTCTCCGCATTGTATATTATTTTTTTAAATTTGTTTGGCCCAAAATTTTGCAACGCGAATACCGTTCGCTGACGCAGCCATTATACGTGTACATGCTAACTGAACTGAAAGATAATCCATATAAGAATGATATAAAGAAAAACTTTTCTCTAAAAAATTGTTCAAAAAAAACGAAAAATCACGCTTTTTATATAGCTTTTTAAGATAATATTCAACACCACCATGCACGCTTTTTAAAAAGTAAAATTTATTTTCTATTTTTTAGTTCGGTTTTCCATAAAAACCGTGTTTTTTTGTTTTTTTTAACTATTTTTTATTTCCTACTTTTTAGTTTTAAATTAATGTATTGTCATCGGTCCTCGGTAAATCTACAAAGTTTGAACGAAATCTGGCCGTTTAAAGTTGGTGAAAATCGCGTCTAAAGGAGTCGGTTACAAACATACATACAAGTGAAGCTAATAGGTATAAAGCGTGTAAAAATAATGATAGTTATAAACCACTTAAGGAAATCTGCTATTATTATATTAATAGATTACATATTACTTTATATTGGGTGTGAAATATCGAATTTAGGTATTAACAACCACTGAATGCAAGGAAATTGCTTTAATCGATTTAAGGTAACTATTACTCTAATTGACTATTTGAATCGGTCAAAAATAAAATATGAAATCACATGGAAAAAATACCGCTCGTCTTGAAAACTTCCACCACCGTACAGAAATTAAATATAATGCGAAAATATAATTTTTAAATTGCATTTAATGCTAATAAGTATTCCATTTGATTCTAAAAATCTGTGACGTCACATTGTTATATTTCATACAAATCACGTACAAATGCCGCGTTTTGACAGTTCATAAAAAGTAAGGCTATTGACTACCCTTTCAAATACCCCATTGCTGGCACACGTGTATGTACTGTAGAAGATTAAAGATCTTCTACTGAGGGGGCTCAGTGGTAGAGCGTGTAATGTGTGTATAGGGAACTACTATTCTATGAAGGGAAACGCACGGATAAACTACCACGCGGGCCCAGTGTGGTCTCCACGTTTCTCCCCCAGAGAGGGAGGGATCATTCGATGATTTACCACCCTTCATCATTCTCCTGCGCTTATCCCTTATTGGGGTCGGCGCAACATTTCTCCTTCCATACTTCTCTATTAGTCATCATCTCGGTAGTCACTCCCTTCCTAGCCATATCATCTTTCACACAATCCATCCATCGTTTATTTGGTCTCCCTCTACCATGATGATTTACCACCCACAATAATAAAAAGGCATGAAGCTACTCCAGAAAATATTAAGTTTAATTTATTAGTATTACAGAAGTATTATATTATTATTATCTGTGGTATTACCCAACCATAGATAACACAAATGAGGTCAGAATTAGATAGAGCCACAGACCAGTGGGCCGTATCAATTACAAACTCAAGCTCGAAGCATTACAAGTGACACTGATTGCAAACTAACTTTTTTTCTACGTCATCCATCAGCGGTGTCAAGGTCCACCATTGTAGCCGCCTCCATCACATTAATGTCTATTGCTTTAAACTTTTTGTTTGTGGTTTCATTCATGACCATACCACATTTGGCAAAGTTATGCCTACTATTGTTGGTTTCTCTCTGTGTATTTTTTTAATGGAGTCTGTGGATTTGCGTAATGCTTGTGCAAAATTTCGAGTTACTTGTATAAAGTCATTATTCAGAAGGTAGATCATAAACGTGGAGCGTGGTAATGGCTGCGAGCAACGAGTTGTAGGTCAATCATTACACAACCACTGCTCTCAAAACGACGAAGGAAATAATGAAGAAACCAGCATGTCCCAGAACCAAACATTCGAAGACTTGGGTTAACCTGTGGTAACGGCTGCGACTAACAAGCTTTAGGTCAATCATTACACGACCACTGCTCTCAAAACGCCGAAGGAAAACATAATGAGATTACTGGCATGTCCTAAAAACAAACATTCGAAGATATGGGTCAGTGGGTCGTCTTACTGGGACCAAGACACCACAAGAATTATTTGTGTGATCTTTGAAGAGATTATCAGCTTTCATCATTTACCTAGCCTTTTCCCAATGATGTAAGGATCAGCTTCCAGTGTAACCAGCAGCAGCTGAATACCACTATTTTACATGGAGCGACTGCCTGTTTGAACTTCCCAACCCAGTTACTGGGTCTTCTTCTTCTTCGTGTGGTTAGTGACTAACCTGTTGTCAGAGTTTTTATGCTGCCCATGGGCCTCTGACTTAGCTTCACATGTTGTTAAGAAATATATCTGCCATACATGCTGGTTTCCTCACGATGTTTTCCATCACCGATTTTAAGCAAGTGATAAATATACAATACGCACATGATTCCGAAAAATCAGAGGTGCGTGCCGTGGGTTCGAACTCGAGACCTATGACTTAGCAGTCCGACGGTCACACCACTAGGCTATCACTGCTTTTACGTTACTGGGTATTACGATATCTCTTGGTAACGTTGTTATCAGACTTTCGGGCTACTGACTATCCATAACGACTTTGAACCCCTTACAATGTGTATTTATCATATTTAGGCAATCATTTACAACAAAACTTTCTTATAGTGTTACTCAGAAATCATCAATGTGTCGTTATCTCCTTAGTTCTGCTTATCCTCATTAAATAGTAGTCTCATTATCCTAATTCCATTCTTTATTCATCAACTTTGTATTTCATTGTATATGGTAACATTATTCATCTTTATATTCTCTGTATCAACTCCCACGTTATTTATTATCATTTCTATAGAAAATTGGGGTTATTGGGTAGCTGGTTACATTGTTAGAATTATGTTCAATAGTTGGCAATACTGGTATTCAGCTACATCTGGTTAGACTGGAAGCCGACCCAAACAAAATTATGAAAAGGCTAGGCACATTGATTGATTGAGTTGGCAAAACTCTATGGCGTTCTTTTTTAATATATTTTGGCTTGTGTGTACGTACATAGGCTTGACTTAATGTGCTTTTCCATGGGGTTTAATAACCTTAATGTAATACGTACATTCTACAGAATATTTAAAAATTAAAAAAAAACTTTTTTCCAAAAAAAAAGCAACTGGCAACCAAAAATAATTTTCATTTCGGAAGTCTGTGTCTTTGGTTTTATAATTTTGTAGGACCACCGTATCAAACAAAAAATAATTTTGAAAATCGGTTCACAATTAACGGAGAAATCGGTGAACATACATAAAAAAAAACCAAACATACAGTCGAACATACAACCGCCTCATTTTTTCGAAATCGGTTAATAAATATCCTAACTCCATTAACTGCTACGGCTGTATACAGTGTCTTAGGTTAAACGAGGGACATCTACTTTCAGATTGTATAATACTCATGAAAATCAACAACTTTGTACAGACGCCAGCACCTCAAGCTATCCCTAACTGTCATATTTTCTCATTTAAAAATGAACCTTATGTCTTTGCAATAAAGTTGAAACTCTATTAAAGAAATTTGACAGATTGTGGTAACTTGATGTGCTGGCCTCTGTACATGGGATCATCTCTGAAATGTGAAACAAAAAATCTGCTATTCCGTTCCATTTTCACGAATTATGCGAACATAAATGTACTGAATAGCTGATTTTTTTGTTCGTGATTTCAGGTATAGTTCCATAGTCAAAGTTGTTCATTTTCATGAGTATAGTAACCCCTGAAAGTATGTCCCTCGTTTAACCTAACACACTGTATACAGTAACGGAACTTTTCATACTTTCAAAGCAAACAAACATAGGAAAACCAAACTCTAAACAAAGAAAGCAATAATTAGTAACAGTAAACTTAAAAGTCGGCATAAACAAAGTCGTTTTGAACAAAAACAAATATGTCATCAACGAAGAAGTGACAAAAGAGTCGAAAATTGTGATAACGGAGTGAGGATTTGTGAACAAAGTCATTACAATCATTGCATTGTAGAACTCAAGGTCAACTTGAAATTGTAGGGTCGTTCGTACAAGGTCACTCGAAAAAAACTACAATATCGGCAGTATTGTTACACCGTTTAAATGATTTTGTTGGTGCTAAAAATGAAAGTTGAATAGCTTTTGAATTATGCCGACTATGGTCAAAGGCGTTACGAGATGTCACATTTTAAGCAGGATTGTCAAAAAGGGTTTCCGCTACCCCGGTACATAAAGGGCTAAGGAAGGAACATGGATGGGTTTTAGTCAGTAAGAGTCTGATACTCCCTTCTGCTCCACCTAGAGCGGGAGGTGCCATTTGATGATTTACCAACCTCAAAAAAACGAAAAAATTTTCTTTAACATTTGATTCTCTATGAAGGCCTCCGCAAACAGACAAGACGCGACAATGCGCCCCGACCCGACTTTGGCTATCTTGAATCGAAGCCGTTTCTAACATTTTTATAGTTTTAATTGTTACATTTTCTTGAAATTCTACGAACTCAATAATTAAACTTTATAGAAATTGCTCTATACACGAATCGTCGCACCGTCGTGTTGCGGCTGTCTGCGGGAGCCTTTCGGACCAAAATAAGGATGTTCGCACATTTTGTCGGAAGATACGGCGGGCGTGCGTTCGACCGCGTCTATTTATTCTCTCGGCGTACTAACGCTACATCAATTGAGAGTATATGGTCGAATGTTTTAGTATCTGCTTGTCCGTTCCGCCTTTACGCAACCGAGGATACTCAACGAATCTTTCGCCAAATGTGCGACCAACCTTAATTTGGTCCTAAAGGCCCCGCAGACAGGCGCAACACGATAGATGAACGCAATCCAGGTGGAGTAATTTCCATAAAGTTAAATTATTGTTTGTAAAATTTAAAGGAAATATAACAACTAAAGCTGTAGCAATAGACACGGCATTGATTATAAATAGCCCCATAAAAGAAGTTGCCATAAAACAATAAAGTGATGTAAACGAAAGTGAAGTTGGTGCCGAGTAGAAAGTTGCGCATGAGAACATTTCTGTCAACAAAAGAGTTTATGAGACAACGGCGTTCTTTATTACACGAACTGAGTAAATGAACTGTAAAGCCATTAACTTTATTACTGTTAACAGCAAAATTACTAGTGCCGCTTTTATTGGGGACTAGTTCTGTAAGGCCGCGGATTCCTCCGTGTAAAATTTCTTGTTTTGACACTAAATATGTTGTACTAGCTGCAACGCGGTTTCACTTGCTGCTCGGCTCCTATTGGTCGTAGCGTGATGGTACATAGCCTATAGCCTTCCTCGATAAATGGACTATCCAACACAAAAAATATTTTTCAATTCGGACCAGTAGTTCCAGAGATTAGTGCGTTTAAACAAACAAACTCTTCAGCTTTATAATATTAGTATAGAAGTATAGATGAGATTTGGCAGTACTGGAGCTTCCTTTTAAATATTTTTTGGAATCAGATTTGGAGTTTCGAGAAGTTACCTCTTATAATACACACATCAAAAGTGTCTAGGGATCAACATATATTTTTGCAATAACTTTTCTCTTGATTGATATTAATTTAAATTTTCTTTAAGGATTCATCAAATAAAGTGTTTTCGTTTGTCACAGTAACGATAAACCAAGTCACCTTTGCATTAATAAAGAAATTTGCCATTTTCCTAATAAAGGGATTTTTGACATTTGAACCACTAACATTAAAGTTCGAAAAAAAGACTGAAATAACAGTTTTCTTTAAAATTTTATTGGGTAACTTAAACAATTAATAATCCGTGTTTCTACCGCGAACACTAACAACACAAGAACATCGGTTTGGCATACTCAAAATGAGTTCATCCAAATCACGCTGTGGAATGGCCGCCCATGTTCGTTGCAACAACAAAAAAAGGTCTTCTTGCAACTGGATACCCTCCATATTCGGCAGAGCTCTTCTCTGTAGCATATCCCATGCATGCTCAATCGGGTTCAAGTCTGGCGACTGAGCAGGCCAGGGCAGGACATTGATGTTAGCTGCGGCGAGAGTCTGTCTTACAACTCTTGCGGTGTGCGGTCGTGCATTATCATGCATTAACTGAAATAAGGGACCGATTTGCACTTGTAGAGGAACGATGACGTCAGATACAATCGTCTCAGCATAAATTTGAGCGTTGAGGTTGCCTCTGATCCAAATCAACTCAGTTCTTCCGCCGATCCAAATACCCGCCCATACCATGATGGTTCCACCACTATAAGGATGGACTTCCTGGCAGGATTTTAATCGCTGTTGGCGTCCAGGGGTTCTTCAGTGTCGTATACGTCTTGTATCCGGTCTCATACCAAAACGAGACTCATCAGAAAAGCACACGAAACGCCATTGTTCTTCTGCCCAATTTCTGTGTTCAAGAGCCCATTGATATCGAATCCTACGATTGTGCATTGCTATAGGTGGTACCCGTAGCGGTCTTCGGGAATGAAGGTTCACTTCATTCGTTCCTCTACAAGTGCAAATCGGTCCCTTATTTCAGTTAATGCATGATAATGCACGACCGCACACCGCAAGAGTTGTAAGACAGACTCTCGCCGCAGCTAACATCAATGTCCTGCCCTGGCCTGCTCAGTCGCCAGACTTGAACCCGATTGAGCATGCATGGGATATGCTACAGAGAAGAGCTCTGCCGAATATGGAGGGTATCCAGTTGCAAGAAGACCTTTTTTTGTTGTTGCAACGAACATGGGCGGCCATTCCACAGCGTGATTTGGATGAACTCATTTTGAGTATGCCAAACCGATGTTCTTGTGTTGTTAGTGTTCGCGGTAGAAACACGGATTATTAATTGTTTAAGTTACCCAATAAAATTTTAAAGAAAACTGTTATTTCAGTCTTTTTTTCGAACTTTAATGTTAGTGGTTCAAATGTCAAAAATCCCTTTATTAGGAAAATGGCAAATTTCTTTATTAATGCAAAGGTGACTTGGTTTATCGTTACTGTGACAAACGAAAACACTTTATTTGATGAATCCTTAAAGAAAATTTAAATTAATATCAATCAAGAGAAAAGTTATTGCAAAAATATATGTTGATCCCTAGACACTTTTGAATTCTTCTATTCAATAATTAATTTAAAAAATATAAAAATAATTTAATTTCATCGCCAGTGTAGCCCGCGAAGCCTGCCCGGTCAGCAGGATTGTCCGAAAGGGTTACCGCTACCCCGGAACATAAAGGACTAAGGAAGCTAAGGAAGGACCATGGATGGGTTTTATTCAGTAAGAGAGTGGCACTCCCTTCCGCTCCACACAGAGAGAGGGGTCATTTGGTGATTTCCCAACCTTAAATAAAAAAAGGAGGAAGCGCCAAGGTAGCCCGCAAAATTCCAACTATCATACTTTTTTTGCAAGTTGCGGGTCACTTGTCTGATAATTATAGTGATTACTGAGGTTTTACTTATGATTTTAATAATTACAATTCTGTATATATGTAATAATAAATTGTATTCATATTTTTATCAACTTGAAACCTAAAAATTGCAAAAAAACCTAAGAAAATTTTAACCGCTTTCACCTTAAAACCAGAACCTCCACAAGTCCGGGGTGGAAGCAAGATTTAAATAATCACTTAGTAAAAAAAAAATCAGTATTTTTCTTCAAAGGTGATTAGTTAATAATGCTGAGAGGATTCAAAAACGTCAAAGGAGTTATGACGAAATTTCTAATAATAAATTCCTAAACGTAATTATGGTTGTCATTGTTCTAATACTTTTACAGGTAACGGGCTGTTAATTGTTTTCAATTTCTGTTAGTTCAAGGAATGTTTTCAAATCCGATTATTGTTCCATTCGTTACGGCTAGTTTCCAGATATTGCTGATAGTTGTAAATGTCACTTATGACTATAATGACACGGTCAAAAATAAACTATGAAATCACATTGAAAAGAGACCGCTCGTCTTAAAAACTTCCATCACCGTACAGATATTAAATATTGTTCGATGATAAAATTGTAAAATTACATTTAATGCTAATAAGTATTCCATTTGATTCTAAAAATCTGTGACGTCACAATGTTATATTTCATACAAATCTCGTACAAATTCCGCTTTCTGACAATTCATAAAAAGTAACGTTATTGACTAGGTACCCTTTCAAATACCCAATTACACATACACAACACATAACATCACGCATAGTTGATCCAAAGGGCGTGATTTCATCTATACTAATATTATAAAGAGGAAAGATTTGTATGTATGTTTGTAACGAATAAACTCAAAAACTACTTAATGGGTCTGGATGAAACTTGGCACAAAGATAGATTATAGTCTGGAAAAGCATATACGCCTTTTATCCCGGAATAATCTACGGTAACCGTGGGATAATTTCCTACATACGCCCCCGCTGGCAAAAGCTAGTGTTTAATAAAGTAGATATTCTGAATGAATAAAATTTTAATCGCATCACTATAAAAGTTGTTTTCAATTGAACCCAGAGCCATGCCGTTAAGGTGGATGCGCCAGGGAAATTAAAATTTTCATAGATTTCTTTGCAATTTAAAGGTAAAATCAGGCTCACCGTCTGATGAGGACCAGGCCCGTGCCGGACGGCGCGAACGTGTTCCACGCCCGCCTCAAACACATGACAGCATTAAGGAAGAAAGAGAAGCCGAAGCCTGTCAGTTAAGCGGAATTGTCCGAGAGGGTTACCGCTTCTCCGGAATATGAAGGGCTAAGGAAGAAACTTGGATGAGTTTTAGTTTGTAAGAGTCTGACACTTCCTTCCACTCCACCCAGAGCGGGAGAGGTCATTTGATAATTTCACAACCGCAAAAAAAAATGGGTTTTATGTTGATCAAATTTAATTCGCCACCGTAGCTAGTACGTATTTTTGGAACAACCTGTCATAGACCTTCAAATTAAAAAAAAACGTACTAAGATTCTAATTTCGCAGGCCACACTGGCGCTTCCGCCTTAACTAGGGGGAAACAGTTCACATAGTCCTGTCTCTGGGGAGATTTAAGTTCACAAGGGCGAGATGAAGGGGTCTTACTTGTCGTGGACTGAGTAAGCAACTACGAAACAACAAAAATAAAGATGTATATTAATTTTCATAAGTTTTGTCGACTGTTTCGTAGACTTTAATGTCTGGTGCGGTTTGCAACATCCTTTCATTAAAAATATTAATTGCGATGAAAATAGAACACAACATGTTATTAAAATGGTTTTAAAGAACCACACGAAAAGGTTAACGAAGTTCCTCTTCACATTTTTGTATCAAAATAAATTATAATATACTAATAATATTCTTGGACATTTCACACAGCGCCATATCGTCCCAAGCTAAGCAACCTAATGCTTGTGTTATGGTAACGAGATGGTGATATACTACTTATATACATTTTTTTTTTGTAATTACATACATATTATAGATAGAAAAACACCCAGACTCGTAACAAATACTTGCAGGTCGTAGAAATATGTGTTCCGTGCGGGAATCGAACCCGCGACATAGTGCGCAGCAGTCAATCGCTCAACCACTGCGCCAACCATGTCGTCAAATTAATTTAGTATACTGTAGAGCCTAGATAAAACCTTATGTAGAACCTAGCTGGTTGGTTAGAAAATAACTGGCAACTATCGAAATTTAAAAATCATAGATTAATTTGAATTTTTATAAGAATTAGAATGATGAACTCTGTCATTAGGCGTTCTACTGAACTGTTGTATTCGAAAAAGTAATATAATTCCCCAGATGTTGCCCGCGGATTCGCATGCGTTAAATTCCCCTTTCCCTATTGCAATGTAAGCACAAAAAAATGTGTTTACTTACGACTACGCATTAGAAATCTTGAAATTATCAGTGGTTCTATACTCGGTTAAATTTTAGTCGTTTTAATCCCCTTAAGGGGTCATTGTACACATTATAACGAGCAACTTTTACTATGGGACCGAACCTGAAATCGCAAAAAAATAATCAGATTTTCAGTACATTTATGTTATCCTAACTCGTCAAAATGTACTGCACAGCTGATTTTTTTTTCGCGATTTCAGGTTCGTTCCCATAGTAAAAGTTGCTCGTTATAATGTGTACAATGACCCCTTAAGGGGATTAAAACGACTAAAATTTAACCGAGTATAATATAAAGCATGTTATTATACATATAAACCTTCCTCTTGAATCACGCTATCTATTAAAAAAAAACTGCATCAATATACGTTGTGTAGTTTTAAAGATCTCAGCATACATACATACAGACATTAGGACAGACGCGGGAAGCGACTTTGCTTTAGACTATGTAGTGATAGCTACAGCACCCGTGTGCTTTACATTGTAGGTTAGAAATCCTTACACAAACACAGAACATTACACGAGCTTGTCCCCCGTGAGCTCTGAAGTAAAGACTCCTCCGATCTTCACAGTACTGTAGAGCCTAGATTGAAACCTTCTGTTGAACCTGGCTGGTTGCTTAGAAAATAACTGACAGCATTCGATATTTCAAAATAATAGAATAGTTTGATAGGTTTTAAAGTGCAACTTTTATCACATCGTCTCAAACTTTTTCGTCTGTGTGTTGCATGTCGCGTGACGGTCGGCCGCGGAGTAAAAACTTCGCAGAGTAAAAGTTTCACTTTTACCGTGGTTTCATAAAACCATACAATCCTTTTTATTTATACAAGAAATGAAGGGGAGTCTGTCAGTAGCCGTGCTGCTTGACACATGTATTCGTTAAAAAGCAATTTAATTCAATAGCTACTGCCCTGGTGTGTTTGTATTTTGTAGGGTAGAAATAATACAACACATAACAATAAGCTCTACCACTGAGCCACTGAGCTAGGTCCCTCTGACCTTCACAGAACCTAGTGTGAAAAGTTAGCGTCATATCGTGACATCACGCCTTGTTTCCTTAAAGGGTTAGACAGAAGTGTACCCAAAATAGGTAGGTCGGAATAATTATCACTTGCTTAATAATCGGTGAAGGAACATCGTGAGGAAACCGGCTGAGAGATATTTCTAAAACAACATGTGAAGCTAAGTCGGAGGCCCATGGGCAACATAAAAATTCTGACACCAGGTTAGTCACTAACCACACGAAAAGAAGTTCAAAGTATAAGAGCTCAACGATTTATACGTTTATATTTATTGTAGTTTCAAGAGAATTTTTCTTTAGAACCTATGTGTTTCATACGACATTTGACAGTTGATAATTATTTTTATCTAGATATTTCAAATGCACAAAGGACCAAATATGAAGTAAAAATCCAGTTTTTTTGCAATAATGTTCAAATCATTGAAATTATGAAACAACGAACATTTGAGGAGTAAACGTGTCCCCATTACATCACCACCAATGTATAGCAACATGTTTTGTTTTATGCAATTTTCCTTATAAACATGTTTGTTGGGTTATCGAGTCACCCGTCTATCAGACTCGATTATCGCATTTCTACTTATCTTGAAGATTCAATATGGCGGACGCTAACGTCAAATTAAACAGTCTGACTAATAGGTGTATTTTATTATCTGTGGTCTCACTAAAGTGGTCTTGATAGTGGAGGATGAGCCATTGTAGCCCGCAAAATTCAAAAGTCAGTGTCGGGTTGTACAGACGCCAGCACATCAAGCTATCCCTAACTGTCAAATTTTCTCAATTAAAAAGTCTTTGCAATAAATTGAAATACTATTTGACAGATTGTGGTAACTTAATGTGCTGGCCTCGGTATGTTGATCAAAATATGATTCGCGGCCGTAGCAAGTACAGAGGCCAGCACATCAAGTTACCACAATCTGTCAAATTTCTTTGATAGTATTTCAACTTTATTGCAAAGACATAAGGTTCATTTTTAATTGAGAAAATTTGACAGTTAGGGATAGCTTGATGTGCTGGCGTCTGTACGTATTTGACTGCAATCATTAAAATCACTGATCACTTAAAAGTACTAATCTGATTCCGAAAATTCTTTCACTGGCAGTAAGTTACCTGCCCTATTGCCGAATTCTGAGTCAGGTAGTTTAATAAGTAATTAGTATAGGATAATTATGAGAAATATACAAAGTGGAGACTGCAATACGATCATAAATTACCTAAACTGCGTAGGCTGGGGACAGCCTACGCAGTTTAATTTATGATATATATGCATACGAAAATTCAATCAAATATATCCAATAGTTTAGTCACTATAACTATTCAAAGATTGGCAAAAATCATAGGCCGCTCGTCACTATTACATAGTTAGTTTGAAAAAATCACTTATTACGACACTTATTATACACGATTTATTTGGTAGTTCCAAAATATTTCTATTCATCAGTATGTCAGTGTTTTCATTTATGGTCGTATTGTTTTCTGCACATTGTATTATTCAATAAATACAGTAAACACGTTTTAAAAATAAGTTGTTTTTTGACCAAATTAAGAATACCTACGATTAAATAATAATTCTTATTGTAGGTACCCACCCATACCGAATTCGTGTAATTTATAAATAAAATATGCAATTTCTAGCGACATAACGAAATTCGAATATCGATAGCGGAATTCCGAATTTGTGCAATTTATTAAAAAAATATGCAATATCTAGCGAAATTACGAAATTCTGATATCGATAGCGGAATTAAAATATTTTGATCTAATATCCAAAATCAGTAATGGAATCGAAAACCTTCCAATATTACATGCCCTATGCCGAGTGCCGTAAGGTATGTTTTACAGTAGGTATAGTTGCATACCGCGTGGACGAATTCGCGGGCAGACACTGGTAGTCAATATTATATTTGTATCGAAATTATATTTTGCACAAAAAAAAAACGAACCGACTTCTGAAATCAAAGTTATTTTGCACTTTGCCTTTTGGACAACACTGTTTTTTTTTCTGTAAATAAGTATTGCATTTGTCACTTATTAGTTACAGTACCTACTCCAATTTCCACACATTTTTAAAACTTGCTATGTAAGCTATGATCTTCTAACAGGAAGCATTACCATCATCAAGGTAAACCAAGTGGATTAAAAACATATAAGTATAAGTACCCAAGTAAAGTTAATATATATATGGGAACACCGTCCAAGCTTTCTCTACAAAATAAAATAAGATTTTTTTCAATCGGTTCACAATTGAAAAAAATTTCGATAAATATACATTTAAAAAAATTACACACAAACTAACATAAAACCTTCTCAATTTTGGAGCTAAGTAGTTCTTGTCTGTGCTTCTATCATTCGATTTTCGAAAACATATTTACTACATAGTTTGTAAATAGAACGCGGGAAAAACAATTTGACCATAAATGACAATGTGTCATCTATTATTTCTATAACCATCATTACAAATTACTTCCATTGGTAATTACGTCAGCATGGTTATGAGATGTTATTTTTCAATTAGGTACGTATTCTGTACGTATTTATTTTGGATTTAATTCAATTCATTTATTGAGTGTTGTAAATAACTAGCTTCTACCAACATTAACATAAAATCTCTTTTTTTTTGGGTGGGAAATCATCAAATGAGGAGTCATTTGATGATTTCCCACCCAAAAAAAAACCGATTTTGGTGACCGTTGGATTTGGTCACCGCTCTGGGTGAAGCGGAAGAGAGTGTCAGACTCTTACTTACTAAAACCCATCCATGTCCCGGGGTATCAGTAACCTTTTCGGACAATCCCGCTTAAACATAAAATCCTACTAATATTATGAACAAGAAAGTATGTGATGGATGGGATGTATGGATGTTTGCTACTCTATCACGCAAAAAGTACAGAACGGTTCTAGATGAAATTTGGCACACAGATAGATTATGAACTGGATTAAAACATAGGATACTTTCTATCCCGGTATAACGTTTCCTTTGGTAAAATATCATCCACCCGGGCTTAGTCGCTGAAGCTAGCATATACCAAATCTATGCTCCACTACTTAAACTCAAACTCAAAGTATTTATTTCAAATAAACCAATTACAGGCACTTTTGAATTGTCAAGGGGTCGGTCAGTCAGAAAGATGAAGCTAGTTACTAACTTTCGCTTAGAGTTCTTTTTGGCTTTTATAAGCTCCTAAGGATCTTAGCGTGACGTTAATTGGCTTCTTAAGAATTGGGCTGTGAAATGCAAAAAGAACTTTCGAAATACCAGATTATCCTGGTTTTTTAGCTGCTTTGCACGGGTGTATTTAGTTACTAAGATTTTTTTTTAAATGTGCGTTTTGTTTGTGCAGTATACATTTTTTTCTAATATAGAGATTAGCGCGTTCAAACAAACAAAGTCTCCAATTTAATGATATTAGTATGGATACATTAAATATCTTCAATAAAATATTTTACGATGTTCAGTGGAAATCTTTTTCCGTGTCTGTGTACATATTTGCATGGTTTTTTAATATTAACTCGTTGGATACCGTCCTCGTATCAGCAATCTAGATAATGTGGTATTAACCTTCAAGGCTGACCTTCAATTTAAAGGTATATATGCACAAGGCATTTTGGAGTATACAGTATAGTTCCATTACCATGGAGTTTTTATTATTTTATTTCATGAACAAAATGCAAGTACCAACATTATTTCGTCTTCTTCTTTTCGTGTGGTTAGTGACTAACCTGGTGTCAGAGTTTTTATGTTGCCCATGGGCCTCTGACTTAGCTTCACATGCTGTTGAGAAATATCTCTCAGACATGCTGGTTTTCTCACAATGCAATTTCCTTCACCGATTTTAAAGCAAGTGATAATTTATAGTTTATACAATACGCACATGAATCCGTAAATTCAGAGCTGCGTGTTTTGGGGTTCGAACTCGAGGTCTATGACTTGGCAGTCCGACGGTCACACCACTAGGCTATCGTTATTGTCTTTGAATTTAGCATATGCATTCCCAGCCTATAATGTTCCCAGTGCTGGGACACTGGCCTACTCTCTGTGAGAGACAGTAGGCCGAAAGAAAACACGCGAACCCAGTGCGGTTCGGTAGATGTCACATGTCTATCAAATTTTTGGCTCCAGAACAAATCTAGGTCTTTGAAATAATTAAGTTTTATGTAGCAACTGCAATTAGACTACAGTAAATTCATCCTTTTTTTTTTAAGGCTGGGAAATCATCCAAAGCCTGCTCCCGCTCTGGGTGGAGCGGAAGGGAGTGTCAGACTCTTACGGACTAAAACCCATCCATGTTCCTTCCGTAGCCCTTTATGTGCCGGGGTAGCGGTAACCCTTTCGGACAATCCCGCTTACCCGGCAGGCTTGGCCCTGAGGAGCCCCTTCATGTGCTGACATAGTAAAGTCATCTTAATGTCTAAAATTATCTGTAATTACATTGTAAAGTATTCATTCACATTGAGTTTCTTTGAAAGTTAAACTTTGGTTACTACGCTTCTTCTTACTTTGTTAGCGGAATCTTTGGAGTTGTATTGTATTACTGTGTAGCTAATCCGTAACTTATTTGTTACTAGATTAGTATGTCACTAGATTATTAAATTATACCTATTTGTACAAAGAACGGCTTTGTCTAAAGTCCTCCATCCAAATTGCGTAACACTCTTTAAATCAGAATCTCAATGATTTGAAGGATATTGCTAATCTATTGCTTCTTATGTTCGCAAAATTTGTCTGCTCAACAACGTGGATAACGCAATGAATGTTGTTGAACTGTCAAAATCAAAACAATTGCTACTATGTTTATTAAGTGTGCGATGCAATAACCTCGCAGTCATGCTTATAGTATGAACTCTGTCCATGGATTCTAATGCTACTATTGTATAGGCTTCGAAAGGTTAAGAAATAAAATGTCCAAAGTAATTTGTAACTTAAACGATGACTTTTAATACACTTTTTTCCTATATTACATTCGTTTTGTACAAAAACAACGTATCGATGAAGTATACAACGTATTTTTATTGTTTTTAATTCGATCTCATACGACCATCACAATTCGTACACTAAAACAATTAAACACTAATAATTATAATATCAAAAATTACGTATAGACGAGATCTTTATACATTGGGAGATTAAATTGTACCAAATAAAAGAAGAACATTCATATACATCACAATTTTGATTGAAAAACTTGAAATAATGATAAAAAGTTTTTGAGGTTAAGATTGGAAGCCATCTTTGATATTTATCCTAAAATTGGAACGAAGAAACATGAAGAAATATTCGTAATTACGGAAGCCTAAAACGGGTAACCCATTGTTTGAGAAAATTGTGCCGGAGGAAAGTTTCTGCATTATAAAGTTGAGACACAATCTCGCTACAAAATATTTTGAATTCCATATCGCATATTTTATAATCAGTTGCGTGTTATATCACACTAACTTTGATAAGATAAAAACCTCTGTTCCTTTGCAATATTTGTTAATATTTTGACATTTTCAACCAATATTCTGTCAGGAATCTTTAAAATTTAGAAACAATTTGGCAAATTACATTATAATGTGTCTCTAATTTGATATTTATCACATAGTACTAATTATTCGTATTAATAAGAACATATAGGAAGAGAAAATGAAGAGTATTATTAATATCAGCTGATTGCAGTATTTGTACATGTTCATAGAAAAACTATGAATCCTCAGCTTGGCTACAAATGATAAATGATTAATATACCTCAGTGTCCACTGTTTATTGCGTCATACCGGCAAATGTATTAACATAATTGGTTCATTCTCTGAACACATCGCAACAAACAATTTCTTCATTAATCTCATCTTTTTGTATATATCTAGGTACGTGCACATTTATTCCTTGTTCGATTAAAAAAAAATATACTAATCTCTGGTAAGATATTCTTTTTTTAAACAGTTCCGTATGAAGGAAGTGTTAATGCCATTCATTTTAATAGTTATTCATTTTGGCTTTAACTTTTTTTTAACAATACTACAGATTAATTTATATTGGCCATTATGGAATCAATCAACTACAGTATAAAAATGCCAGTAAACACGGCCGCCTTTTTAAGAATCATTCGTAAATGCAGCTCCGATTTACGGGTAAAAGTATTTGTAAAAGTTAAACTATAAACGAATTTTCAGTTAAAAAGTAATACATTTTTCACATAATTATTATCTGGAAGAGTTGTTATTGTAAAGCAATTTTCATCTCCCAAATCACGCTTCCATCACAAAATTATATATAAAAAAACCTAACTTTTAACAATTTGGATAGTTCCCTAACTTTTCGCACAAGATCGAATTAAAAATATTGATAAATTTGAAGAATGGCTAAATATCTACCTAACTAATGGAGCAAATTATTTTGATAAACCAGACCTTTTTAAAAATTACAAAACATTAGACATTAACATAGTTGGAGAGTTGCGTCGTGCTCAAGTTATAACAAACTTCAATAAAGACAATAAAAGTAAACAGAGAACATTTAAAAAGGCCTAGCTCAACATCGCGACTAGGTATTGGGGCAACTTTCATCAAGAAACTTAACCAAAACTTGTCTTTTAGCTAACACAAACTGAAACTGACACAACAGATAACTCAACTGATCGTAAAACAGAAACATACAACAGAAAGCAGCCCCATATCCTAAATAATAATTCGATAGTTTTAATATCTTAAAATTGGTTAATTCTTTTATTCACTGTCCAGAGTATACCTACAGCCTTGGCACTCCTTCACTTCAACATGGCGTCGCACTCACACACGCGCGTACTGACACTACCTAGTGTGTGTGTGGTCACCGCACATGCCACAGACCGAGGTTAAGTACACTAAGCCGAGGCAACTTCACGATGTGGTCCAAGCCTTGCGGAGTGATACACGTACAACCGTACAAGTCTATCGCTTTCAGATTGTGGAGGCCGTCCCCGAGCGCTCGCAGGCCTCTATCAGTGACCCTCGTGCACTGTCCTATATTTAGCGTTTCTAGCTGTGATAGCCTGGCGACCCGCTCCAGGCCTTCGTCGGTGAGCCGGCGGCAGGCACTCAGAGACAGCGACCGGAGCCCCGACAGGCCCAACGTCGCGTGTGACAGCGCCTCGTCACCAACCTTGTCGCAGAACGACACGTCCAGAGCCCTCAGTCTACCGCTCTCTGCCAGGTGGGCCACCCCCGCGTCCGAAATCCCATCGCAGGCTCTCAAATTAATATCCTCTAGATGAGGCAGCCGCGCCAGATGCCTCAAGCCTGCATCCGTGACTGCGACGCAGAACGAAAGATTTATAGATTTAAGTTTAGGAAGACCTGTAGCTGTGTGCTTCAACGCTTCGTCTGTCAACCTTTGGCAGTCTTGTAGTCCCAAATGCTCCAACTCTGGTGTGCCTCGCGCCTCGCCGCCGCCACACAGATGCGCTATCCCCGCATCGTTCACGTGCCAGCACGACCGTAAGTTCAAATGGCGCAGTTTCCTGAGTCCCCAGGCGATAAGCAATAGACCCGTATCTGTTATGTTGCAACATCCACCCAGTTCTAACTCTTCCAAGTTCTTTAGTGATTGCGCTATTCTGCCCAGCGACGAGTCTGTCACTTGTTTACATAGTGATAGGTCTAGTCTCCGTAATGCTGGCAACTCAGCCGCGAAGGCACTCGCTAGAGCTGCATCCGTCACACTATAACATCCGCTTAGTGATAGCGACTCTAGTCCCGGTAGTGCGGCCACTGCATCCCTCAGGCCCCTTCGTAGGGACAACACTTGTAGTTTCCGTACTCCTCTCCTGGCTAGCGACGCGAATAGCACCGGCGCGGGTCTCCTGAGATGTAGTGCAGCTTCCACTCCGCGCCACACGGACCGTCGATCAGCTGCGTCCCGCCAAGAGCGGCAAACTTGCGCCGCGCGGCCTCTGTCCCGAACTGGCAGCCTTTCAAAAATAAGAGCTAACAGTTCCGGGTACAACCTTGTGATGTGTGTTCCCTGAGGCTCCGGCGGTAACTCGGGCACGTGAGGCACGGGCAAGTGCGGCCGGTGTAGTCTGTAAGGCGCACTGCGTAGTTTTCTTCTATTCGTACTAGGCTCCCTGAGTTCTGTAAGCCCGAGCCGATCGTCCCGCCAGGACATCACTTCCTCCGTCCACGCACTCATAGCGGCGTCACTGCACACTATAACATGTCACGATGCATCGGACCGGTTTTCGGTGAAACTCGTATAGTGGGGAGCGCGCGCGGCGTACGTCCGAGCCGCGTGGTGTATCCTCGTGTACTGGCGCTCGTCGGAGAGTGCCGCCCCCCCGCGGCGCCCCGCGGCCGCCCGAACGCGGCTATTGGTCGCGGTCGCCGGCACGTGACGCGCGTCGTATCGATTCGGAGGCTCTGCGGCGGCATTTTTAAGTTGGCGGGCCGAGAGCCCGCCTTCGCCCCGCGCGGCCCCCGACGCCCGCACGATATACTAAGCAGCCGCGCAGATAGGTAATGCACCTGTATTGTGCCTAATTACCTAAAGCGGAATGTGCACGGTAAATACTGGTATCCGGTTATACTGGAAGCCAACCCGTAGATATTTAGGAAATGCTAGGCAGATTGATTGATCTTAAGAAGATTCTTTGGTATCTTTTACAAAACATTGCTGATAGCTTCAGTCAAAAGATTTACTCTGAATGATCCTAAAGTCTTGACATGAGTTAGCAGAATTACATAGTTAATTTAAATACAGAGCGCGTGGTGATTTCTTAATTGATGTTATGTGTTTTCGGCATTTCATCTTGGCATCGCATACATACATCTTTTTTTTATTTAGAGTCAACTCGAAAAAATAATTTAGTTTTGTTATTTTTTACTCTTTCAATTTCTTCCAAAATAAAATATGTTTCTTTTTTTTTCTTGGTACTGTTTCTGTACCACTTGGTAAAACATCCATAGACAACAGTGTAACAGTTAATTTTGTAATTACTTTGTTTCTCGATGAGTCTTACAAATTATAGGCACAATACATGTTAGCAGATCAAACCAAGCAATCTTTGACCCCAGTGATAAGGCGGCAAAACAACTCGGCGCGACGTATATTTTCGTTCGCGGTGCACTTGCCGACGACTTGCGACCACTTTACAAAGATCCCTGTCAACTGGCACGACGTTCCTTATCCCGATACACTTAAGAAGACCTCTATGTTGTGACACAGGCCAGGATAAATTGGTTTTTTGATAACACCAGCCAACTATTACAAGGGCGACCGGTTGCGAGCGTTCCAAATATGAATTTCGAATTGAAACGTGTTCCAGAATGGAACGCGAGCGAGTTGGCGAGCGGGCCGAACCGTTTAGAAAATTAACGGGCCTACTTGTGTGATCCTTCTTTCAAATTTAGAGTTGGTCCTTTAGAAACCATTGTACTCAAGTCCATTGGATGATAATATGCAAGATGATCTTTACTTAGATGTTTTTATACATTTTTATTTAAAAATAACTATCAAAATACTGTTAATTGCACACGCACAGAAGTATAAAAATTGTAGTTAATATTTCCCCGTTATGATGCAAGCAGATCAATCTAAAAGTAGATCGTGAGAAAAGTTTTTCACAGTTCAAGAGAATGTCTTTCTCGAACCGGAAATACGAGACTGTCCCTTAGAAACTGCTGTTATTTATATATTTTATAACATCTTCTAACTTTGCCAAAGATATTAAATTAATATCAATCGATTTGAAAGTGTTTTTTTAAATGCTGAATAGAATCGATAATTTTTGTTAATGGGCTATTTCCCGTAATTATGTATAAAGAAATTAGAAAACTGCCTCTGAAATATTATTAATCTAAATTGTAATGAATGGCTTTTAAATAATACTTTTTATAGTGTACTTAATGGATTTTTTTTTAAATAAAGATTTAATTTACCACTTGTATGTACATAATAGATATATTTTTTTGTTTTTGGTTGTATATATTTTATATAGATTTGTGTGAAGAACATTTGTGTAATGGTAATATTACACTTGAATAACAAACTAAATAATAAAATCCTAATAAAAAAGTAAGTGACAAATAATGTTTCTAAGTAATTTAATAACTGGTTAAAGATTATGTAGAATTATTACAATTATAACTTTGTAACAATGTTCTAAGCATTTTGTATTAGATATATGTAATATTAATTTGACAACTCTGTTAATATTAACGCTACATACTTATAACTTAATCACAACATAGTATAAAACAAAGTCGCTTCCTCTGTCCCTATATCCTTATGTATGCTTAAATCTTTAAAACTACGCAACGGATTTTGATGCGGTTTTTTTTAATAGATAGAGTGATTCAAGAGGACGGTTTATGTGTATAATTTGTCGAACTATTTTGCGGGCGAAGCCGCGGGCGGAAGCTAGTTTAGTATATAAATACTAGTACCTACACCAGTCCATGGCGAGACATGTTGAGACAATAATGGACACCATTATTGTATGCACCATGTTTCAAGTTCAACGCATTTGCGTTGCAATAGTCTATTCCATTATAATCTGTTAAAAACACATAAATTACGACACAACCATAATAATTGTAAAGTTGGATAAATATAAGAACACTAAGTATACTAAAACGAACCAAAATGTCATCTCCAGTACTTTCCTGAATTTAATATTTGAAACGGTCAAATATAAAAAATGGAATCACATAGAAAAAAGACCACTCGTCTTAAAAACTTCCATCACCGCAAAAGAAATTAAATATTGTGCGAAGATATAATTTAAAAATTGCATTTAATGCTAAAAAGTATTCCATTTGACTCTTAAAATCTGTGACGTCACATTGTTATATTTCATACAAATTACGCGTTTTGACAATTCATAAAATGTAACGTTATTGACTACCCTTTCAAATAGCCAGTTCTTTGGCTCTGATGAATTTGACTGTCAATTTTGTTAAAGTTTACATAGGAATACATCAAGAAATGTGCACGCATTTCTATAAAGAATCGAAGAAAAAGGGTGCATACCAACTGCTCACATGGATGGTAGATACCATGGTGATAGCCTATTTGTCTATTTGTGATAGACTAGTGGTGTGCCCGTCGAACTGCCAAGTCATAGGTCTCAAGTTCGATCCCGAAGCATGCACCATGTATTGTCCGAAAGGGTTACCGCTACCCCGGAACATAAAGGGCTAAGGAAGGAACATGGATGGGTTTTAGACAGTAAGAGTCTGGCACTCCCTTCCGCTCCACCCAGAGCGGGGGGAGTCATTTGATGATGTCCCACACTAAAAAAAAGCAAGTGTATTGTATAGAAAACTGTTTTTTTTTCAAGCAGATGTGAATAAAAGGCTTTTATTATTATATAAAACAAAATCTGCTTCATAGAAAATTGCAAAAGCTATACAGTGAAAATATATGGAACAGCTAATTTATCAGGGAGGTTCCGAATCATGCACTAAATCCATGGAAACCAGCTTGAGTCGTATTGAAGCGGATCTTAGCACTAAATTAACTGGAATTATAATCCGTAAACAGAAAAAGAAGTTTTTATAAACAAAACCTTTTTAATACTTCCTTTGTAGTATCGATGTAACATATAATTTTTCGATTGTCAACGACCGTAAGTGGAGCTAATACTGGAGTATGTGGTATGGTTTGCAATGACACCGGATGGAGGACGCCCCCTCTAAACACCGTAATACGCTAAGATAATAAGTTAATGGTTTCTAGTGTTTTTCTTTAGCCACTTTTTGTTTACTAGCGTCGCTTGTTGGATAGAAAAATTCAGTATTAAATTGTTCAGGAGTGGCCAAAAATTATCCTTTACTAGCTCTTCCCGCGCGGATTTACCCGCTGCTCGGCTCCTATTGGCCGTAGCGTGATGTTACAGCCTTAGCCTCGATAAATGGACTGTCCAACGCAAAAATAATTTTTCAATTCAAACCAGTAGTTCCAGAGATTAGCGTGTTCAAACAAGCAGTCTTCAGCTTTATAATATTATTAGTATAGATTTGAAAATTGAAAATGACTCTACGTTTAGTTTTTATTGTGAATGATATAAAAGGAACAATAGTGGGGGAAAGTGGAAGGAAAAACCGTATAAGTATTAATTATGTCTTAGTCTACATAGCATAAACCAAAGGCGTTTCTCGCGGTCTGTCACTCTTTACGCTTAGATCTTTTAAATTACGCAACGGATTTTAATGCGGTTTTCATCAATAGCTAGAGTGATTCAAGAGAAATGTTTATACATATAGTTTAATTAGCTTTTGCCCGCGGCTTCGCCCGCGTAACAGTATTAACTTTGTACCCGACGAAGCCCGGGTTCGCTAGTTTGTAATAAAGGTAGAGAACAGCAGTGTTTATTTATAGTAAACGCTAGCTTTTTTGCATACATTTTTACTAAGACTAATTTTTGCTCGCGGCTAAGCCTGTCCGTAAATACCATGAACGACGAACGGGACCAACAGCTTAACGTACTTTCCGAAGCACCGATCAGGGATGGACACCCATCCACGGATCAACCGCGGCAAGAGTAGCTTAACCTGATCGATCGACCTATGCCGCTGTTATTATTTACCCACAGCGACGTCACCGCGAATATTTCCTCTCGAATTTAAGGTTCTTTTTTTAGCGAACAGGATGCTCGGAGCAAATTTTTTGCGATCACTTTTTACTGCCTACCTGAGAGTACCCATAAGGTTCAGATCGCGGGTTTATAATTTATAATAAAACACACGTGAATATGAAATATCATGAGAAGCTTGTCAGGCGCGGCTGGTCCTAAATACTGGTTGAATTTTATTTAAAATTCGAATTTGAACTAAGAAATGCCTAAAAATATAATAAAAAAAAGTATCATTGCTTATTTTTACTTGGTTATCATCAGCAAGATTTATCCAAACTACGAATTTTATAATAGGTTTAATCTATCCTAGGTTCATAGTTATCAATTTGGCCGTTTTCTCTTTTTTCCCATAGAGAAATCCTGATGGATATGTATATATGCCTAGTCGCTTACACTACTCGTACGTCTCGTCTGAGGAAAATGTAGCATTCATTTATGTCGAGCTCTCTAACATCAAAGGGCCTAAATGACCAGTACCTGCAAGGGTTTTCTCCGATAATAAACACTTGATGGATAATTTAGTGAATCAATAATAATGAAAGAGAAAATAAAAAAAAATTGTGATAATAAGTAAGTAGTTCAAAAAAAGGAGGTAAACATTAGGTTGGAAAAAAAAACTCTTAGCTTCTTAGCGCCATCTAGTAGTGAGTAGACAAAACGAAGCACCTTTCAGTCTTCTAGCAGCGCCATCTAGTAGTGAGTAGTAAAGCTAATAACAAGAACACGTTCTCATTTCTCTAAATAGTCAACGATTTGCATAACAGATGGCGGTTTTGTTTAGAAAGACTGTTTGAATTACCGACAGATGGTGTAAGTTTTGTGTGCAATTCTTTTCCCAAATCGGTTCCTCAATGTTGAGAAGACCAGACCTACTCTTCACCGCTACATAGATTTTTGGGTGTTTGTGATCACGGCGAAGTACGGTGGATGTTGGTGGAAATGAAACCGCTTCTCACTTTGTAGTTAGTTTAATCACACACACTCCAATGTTAATTATATCAGATGGCACAATCGTAAGTACAGGATTCTTGTAAGTGAGAATTGAGAAACATGTAAGTATCGTTCTTTTTGTGTCTGGTTTTGCAGAACCTGTATCAACCTGTTAACCGTCACTTCGTTAGTGGCGGGAAACACTAGTGTTGCCACTACGGCAAGATTGTTGGTGCGTTCCAATATCGAACGCCACACCACCCCCCTACGGAGAAAGGGAACCGCAGGTTAAAAAAAAATTACAGATCTAAAATTTGTTTAAAACGAACCCTGCGTCCGGATCTGGTCACCGGAGGCGCGGCTGGCGCAAGGGAGGTAGAAGGCGCATGTTCTGGTGCAGTGGCTGATGGAGGAGTTTGTGAAGCTGTTGCAAATTGAGAAGTTTTCGCCGGTTTGGCAGGAGCGCTCGCTGTCCTAGAGGGTATTGTGCAGAAATTCGGTTCTAGGTAAGCAGGTTTCACCCTATCTAGGCTGACCTCAACCGGCTTACCTTTAATGTCTAACTTGATGGTTTTGTCTTTCCTGGAAATCACTTGATAGGGGCCGGAGTAAGGCGCCGAAAGCGCGCGCCGGACGGAGTCATCCCTGAGAAAAACGTGTGTCGCTAGTGGTAGATCCTTATAGATAAAGGTAGGTGTTCCGCTGTTTCCTAGATGTCGCGAGGCAGGGACAGGTCGCAACTCCGACATGTGCTGACGAAGTTGGTCGACTAGGTCGGTCGGGTCGTCGATGTGGCTAGAAGGTTCACGGACAAAGAACTCGCCAGGAAGGCGGATAGGCTCACCGTATAGTATTTCGGCGCATGATGTTTTTAAGTCTTCCTTGACCGCAGAACGCATACCGAGCAGAACGATGGGTAAAGCCTGTATCCAAGAGGATTCGTGGCACATGATTGCTGCCTTTAGTTGGCGATGTAGTCGCTCTACCATTCCGTTGGCGCACGGGTGGTAGCTAGTAGTGCGCGTCTTCTTAATGCTGCAGAGCTTCATTAGACGATTGAAGAGGTCGGACTCGAATTGACGGCCTTGGTCAGTCGTGACGAGCAAAGGAACGCCAAAACGGGAAATCCAACCGGACATGAAGGTAGCTGCGACTTCTTGTGCCGTTATGGTTCTGAGAGGCCATACCTCTGGCCATCGAGTGAATCGGTCGATTGCTGTTAAGCAGTAGCTGTAGCCCTCGGTGGTAGGTGGTAGGGGGCCAATGATGTCCACATGCACGTGGCGAAGTCTGGCGGTTGGGGTGTTAAAATTTCCTAATGGGGTTTTAACATGTCTCGTCACCTTTGACTTTTGGCAAGGAATGCAAGCGCGTGCCCATGCGTGAACGTCTTTTTGCATAGAAGGCCATACGTAGCGGTCAGCCACCATGCGAGCGGTTGTCCGCGCGCCAGGGTGACTGAGCCCATGAAGCTGATCAAAAACGCTTCTGCGAAAGCTGTGAGGCAGAAGCGGTCGTTGTTTGCCAGTCGACGTGTCGCAAATGATTGTTGAATCGGTACCTGGAATGGGTATGCTCTTCAGCTTTAGAGAGGAACCACAGTTCTTTGCTAGTTCTTGCACTTCCTCATCTGCCTGCTGGGCTGCTGCTAACTCTGTGAAATCGCCCGTCAACAGTGATATGGCATCGACGCGAGAAAGGGCGTCGGCGACTATATTGTCCGTGCCTTTAATGTGCACTACGTCTGTCGTGAACTGTGAAATAAAAGAGAGTTGGTTAAGCTGAGAAGGAGGAAGTTTTTCACGCCGCTGAGAGAATGCATAGACGAGGGGTTTATGGTCCGTATATATAGTAGCGTGTTGCACTTCTAATATATGACGGAAATGTTGTACAGCCTCGTATACTCCCAATAGTTCCCTGTAATATGCAGGCCAGGTGCTCTGGCGGGGCGTGAGCTTTTTGCTGAAGAAGGCAAGGGGTTCCCACTGGTTTTTTTACTTTTTGTTGGAGTGCTGCTCCGACGTGTGTACTGGAGGCATCTGTAAAAAGACCAAGTTGAGCTGCGCAGTCAGGGTGAGCCAAGGTCGTTGCTAGTGATAAGTTTTTTTTGCATTCCTCAAATTTTTCCAGGAGTTCGGGAGTCCAGAGGAATGGCTTTGCTCCTTTGCCGTTTATTTTTGTCAAAGCGTCGACGAGTGCAGCTTGGTGTGACGCGGCTCCGGGTAAGAAACGTCGGTAATAGTTGATCATACCGAGAAATCTGCGCATGGCTTGGACTGTCTTGGGCGCGGGAAACTCAAGGAGCGCTTTTATGCGGTCTTCGGGTGCTCGCGTGCCTTGAGCACTGATGCAGTACCCAAGAAAAGTGACTTCTGGTGCGCCAAATACGCATTTGGACGGATTAATCACCATACCAAATTCTCGCAGTTTCTGGAACAGGATCCTCAGGTGCTGTTCGTGCTCAGAAGCTGACCGTGAGAAGACCAAAATATCGTCAACGTAGGCATAGCAAAAATCGAGCCCGCGCACTATACCGTCCACAAACCTCTGAAAGGTTTGACCAGCATTGCGCAACCCAAACGACATATAGGGAAATTCGAACAGACCAAATGGTGTAATGATGGCTGTTTTGCAAATGTCGTCTGTATGAACCGGTATCTGTTGGTATGCTTTAACGAGGTCGATCGTAGAGAATATAGATGAGCCAGCCAAACTTTGGTTGAAATCCCCTATATGTCTAACAGGATAGCGGTCCGGTACGGTACGGGCGTTTAAGGCGCGGTAATCACCACATGGGCGCCAGGATGCATCTTTCTTAGGGGCCATGTGCAGTGGTGATGACCACGGACTCTTTGATGGCCTTGCAGTACCCGAGGACATCATGTCGGCAAACTCCTTCTGGGCAGCCTTTAGTTTCTGGGGTGCGAGGCGACGTGGGCGGGCTGCGACAGGCGGGCCATCAGTCGTAATGATGCGATGTACCGTGTCGTGTTTCACCTCGCGAGGCACTCCAGGCGGCCGCATGATATCTGGAAATTCCGTCAAAATTTTTAGGTAAGGTGAGCTGCCGAAGTTTTCTATTACTGCTCTGACACTAGCTTGATCAATCATGGCAACGGTGCCATGGCTTGACAAGCCTGTTCTGGCATCGACTAAACGCCTATTGGTGCAGTCAGGGAGCAGATGATAGTGTGCTAGAAAGTCAGAACCAATTATTGCAGTTCCAACATCAGCAATGACAAACGACCACTTGAAGTCTCGGCGGAGTCCCAGATTTAATGACATATTCAAAAGGCCATATGTTTTTATTGTGCTGCCATTTGCAGCCTTGAGGTCGTAATCTGCAACCTCAATTTTTCTTTGTATGGCAGATTTTGGGAAACAGCATATGTCTGAGCCAGTGTCGATCAGGAATCGACGTTTACTGTTGACATCAGTAACAAATAAACGGCGACTTACTATATTATGTGAGGGACAGTCAGCAGCCGCCATCACTGACTGTCTTTCCGGTTTTCCGCTGGATTCCAATTACAAGGCCTAGTACAGCGGTTAGCCCTTGACTTGAATCGAAGATGGTACCAGCACAGGTCTGAAGTTGAACGATCCCTGGATTTTGATCGAGGCCGGGAGGTGCTTCTGTCTCTGCGATCACTGCGGCCACTGCTCATTGCTGCCACCTGTTCTGCTAGTTGGTCTAATCGGCTATTGATTGCCTGTAGTGGATTATCTGGAACAGGTGTGCTAGTAGCGAAAACTGAATGGGCAGTTGGTGATACCTCTACTATCCGGTCTGCTAGCTCTGCAACCTTCTGTAGTGGCAGATCGGCCTGGGCAGCTAGAATGGCTTGAACCTGCTGTGGCAGACGACGTAGCCATAGTTGACGCAGGATGGATTCGTCATGCAGGTTGGATCCAGCGAGCGAGCGGAGGTGGCGCAGGAACTGTGAAGGTTTGCGCTCGCCTAGCTCTTCGTCACTCAGAAGCTGGTTAACACGCTTTTCTTCAGAAGCGGATAGTCTGCGGACCAGTTCAGATTTTAGAAATGTATATTTGTCATCCTTTGGAGGGTTAATAAGAATGTCCTCAATATCGGCTGCAACCCTCTCCGGCAGTACACTCAGAACATGATTATATTTAGTGTTATCCGTTTTGATGCCTGAAATTTCAAAATTTGCCTCAGCTTGCGCAAACCATGCCACCACGCGACCAGGCCAGAAGGGAGGAAGCTTTAAAGCGATGTGCAAGACCTGAGGAACCTGATCCTCCATAGGGGTTGGTGAATTGTTATTGGGCATATTAAATATCAAATTGTATAAAAGTGGTAAAAATAAGTAAACTTAATAATAACAATTAGGTAGTTAGAAACATAAACCAAAATGAACCATAAAACAAACAAAAATCACCAATAATATGACAAAACATAGAAGTTGGAAAACAAATTGTTAAAAAGTATTGTTGTTGTTTACAATGCCAGCATGCCCAAAGCCTAATGGTAGCATTAAATTAGTATGCAGGACTAATAGTATTTGTGCATTTTGAACAACAGTGCAAGTTATTCATTAAAATAGCTATGCAATCACATCCAGACAGTCACACTTAATAGTAATTTAAGAGTAAGCGGTTGCAAAAAATTAAAATATATAACAAAAATATAAATCAGTTGTGTTGTAAATCTTTAGAGCACACAATAATCACACAAAGGGTATAGGTGCCTATAATAGGCATAAAGTTTTAGTATGAGAAGATAAAAGTCTTTGTTTCATGCACAAGATGCGAACAGTTGTTAAAAAATCTTCTCCGTTGAGCCCCAGAATAATGAAACTTCACTTACATGTGTTTCTGAGTATTAATACTTGCGTGTATATAACTTGCTTACTGCTTCATTGGTGTGATGTCCGGCCAGCTAATCAGTGAGTGAGTAGGAATATATTATCACTGCAGTGTGGTTCTTTTCATAACCTCAGATTCAGAGTTATTGCTTGATTGAACTGTTGCTTGGTACACGATGTGGCTGACGACAGATAGGCATATGCTTCGCAGGTTCTTGCCGGGTGTCGTTTGGAAATGCCAATTTGATAGTTACGTGCATGAGCTTGGTGCACGAAGTCCGGGAGCTAATCCGCTGCTTGCTTGCTCGTGCGTGTTGTAACTCTTAACGAGTATTCTGTATTTCTCGTTCGGGGTCACCAGTTTTGGGTGTTTGTGATCACGGCGAAGTACGGTGGATGTTGGTGGAAATGAAACCGCTTCTCACTTTGTAGTTAGTTTAATCACACACACTCCAATGTTAATTATATCAGATGGCACAATCGTAAGTACAGGATTCTTGTAAGTGAGAATTGAGAAACATGTAAGTATCGTTCTTTTTGTGTCTGGTTTTGCAGAACCTGTATCAACCTGTTAACCGTCACTTCGTTAGTGGCGGGAAACACTAGTGTTGCCACTACGGCAAGATTGTTGGTGCGTTCCAATATCGAACGCCACAGATTGTTCATAAATGCATGTATGTTTGTAATGTGTTTGTGTATGTTTTGTGTACTGTATGCGGTCTTTGACCTACTTGTTAGACTCAAGATCAAAGCAATTATATCAATGCAACCCAAAGTATTGAATTGTCTAGGTGTTAGTCTGAAAAATGAAGCTGACTACACCAAAGTTTAGTAGGTCCCCATGGATGAAGATCTAGGTTCAACAGGCCAGGTTTTTCCGACGTCCTGGTTTGGGCAGTGTCCTCTGGGTGTTATGCCATGCCTGCCACAGAAGGCAATATCGATGTTTCAGAAAATACCAATGAGTCGAATTCATTAATAAGAGTTCAACATTCAATATCTTATTCGAAAGTTAACAAGACAATTGCCTAATTGTTTTCTAAGTGGTACTTATTAAAATAACAATATTTATTTAAAGATACGTTGTGCCTGGCGTGCGTCGGATAAGTATTATTATTCAATAACAGCATCCAGAGAGGCTCAAGTGAGCGCGTACCGGTGTACAAATGCTGAGTGCTACAGGGAGGGATTTAGAATCCCGCAGTTGGAATGTGAATGTGTGGAGGAGCTCGTGGCTAAGTATTAGCTAACAGCCGCACAGGTTGATCCATCAGGTTAAGCCACGATTGCCGGAGTTGGCCGTGGATGGGTGACCATCTTTACATACCGAGACTCCTCCGCGTCTCGGAAAGCACGTTAAGCCATTGGTCCCGGCTGTTATTTGTGCACCTTTGACAGTCGCAAAGTCTCTTCAGAAGCCCAAAAATCTGACAGCCAGTCTTACCAAGAGGTCGTATTGCCCAGTTACTGGGTTGTGGAGGTAAGATAGGCGGTCGCTCCATGTAAAATACTGGTATTCAGCTGCATCGGCAAAAACTCTGACACCAGGTTAGTCACTAACCACACGAAAAGTAGAAGAGACTAGAAATATTAAATGCAGAAAAAATTACAGAAGGTGTATCAGGAATGACCCCTCTGACAGTATTTATTGCAAGTAACCTAACGAGACATAGGTACTAAGTTCATCTCTGTACGATCGTAAGTCGACATAAGTACTTGATAGTAAGTAAATATTAAACAGAATAAAATGATTAGAGTTTATAGCAAATACTCGGGAGGCAACCGACTCAATCGAATTACTCTAGCGGGACAGGCGTTTGTATGCACGTTTGTGAGTACTATGTACAGAGGGCAGCACATCAAGCTACCCCGATCTGTCAAATTTCTTTGATAGATTTTCAACTCTAAAACTAAAATATATGGTTCACTAGCTTCCTGTCGCAGCTTCGCCCGCATAATAATGTAGACAAAATATACACATAAACCTTCCTCTTGAATCACTATATCGATTAAAAACAGCATCAAAATCCGTTGCGAAGTTTTAAAGATTTAAGCATACATAGGGATATAGGGACAGAGAAAGCGACTTTGTTTTATACTATGTAGTGAAGTGTAAGGTTCATGTTTAATTGGCAATATTTGACAGTTTGGGATATGTACCCTGGCTCTCTCACTCTAATATCTCGCTGATGGTGGCGCGTGTGTTGGATCATTCAGTTCCACAGAACAGATAACTTTAACTGTTCTGTGTTCAGTTCCCTACACAATGGTTGAGCTGAATGGTGTTGATGCATGCGTCGTGGTCGTGAACGGGCGCAGACAGTTGACTGGTCGTCTCTTTACTGCAGGCTCTTATGATAGAATATTACATTTTTAATTTTTCTTTTTACAGCAACAGTATCCTGAAAACCCTAGCCGAAAAGCACGACGCACCGTTTGTGAGACACGCTGTCCAGTTGCTCGTGCGGCAGGGTTGAGTGATAGTTGTTGTGTGTCTTATTGTTAAATACTAACCCTTAGTTGATAAGATGGGCCCTATGTTGCCAACAAATATAAATAAATAATTATAAATTATTATTATATATACTAGCTGACCCAACAGACGTTGTCCTGTCTTAACTATGATACCTACCCTTCCTACGTACTCTACCTATCCTACCTTCCTACCCTACCTACCTACCCCACCTACCTATCCTACCTACCTACCCCACCTACCTTTTCTGACCTTTTAAACCTTCCCTGGACTCCGACAAACATTTCAACACCAAAATCAGCTAAATCGGCACAGCCGTTCTCGAGTTTTAGCGAGACTAACGAACAGCAATTCATTTTTATTTATAGCCGTTCTCGAGATTTAGCGAGACTAACGAACAGCAATTCATTTTTATTTATATAGATAGATAGTAGGAACAAGAATATTGTACCCTTGATTTTGTATTATCTTGATTTCAAAGAGAGTCTTCCGAATTTTTGCCTGATCTTCTTCATAAAAGTCTAGGTACGTTTTGGATTTGAATAGCTAGTAGATACGCAGCCTTTTATTTTACAGATGGGTGATCATGAAATTACTCCTTCCGCTCTGGTTGGAGAATATAAGACTTTTACTGACTAAAACATCGGAGGCATCGGTACCTTTTCGGACAACCCCGCTAGATACGCAGACCCAGATTACAGAACCTCACACAAGTCTCAAGCATTATTAACAACTACTTTAAACCAAACAAAAGGCTTTAAAAGAATTTCAAGTACAGTAGTGAAGTACCTACCTTTTTTTTTTTTTTAAGGCTGGGAAATCATCCAATGATTGCTCCCGCTCTGGGTGGAGCGGAAGGGAGTGTCAGACTCTTACTGACTAAAACCCATCCATGTTCCTTCCGTAGCCCTTTATGTTCCGGGGTAGCGGTAACCCTTTCGGACAATCCCGCTTACCCGGCAGGCTTGGCCCTGAGGGGCCCCTTCATAATGCTGACATCTCTTTGAGGCGCGCGTGGAACATATACGCGCCGTACGGCACGGGTCTGGTGCTGATCGGACGGTGAGTCACCCATTACTCACCGTCCGCAGGCCCGCGCCTACGGTGGCCGGGAGTCGTCACGTGGCTCCCGACGCCCGGGGCGTCTCCTGCGGCGGCTGGGACGGGAGGACCTTTCTCTCTCCCATCCCGCCACCTCCTTCGCGAGCATGACTTTTTCGCAGAAGGAGGTGACTGCCTCCCACTCCCTCTCGCCCCGGACCATGGCTTGCACCAGGGCCGGGCGCGAGAGGTCGCCGCCACCGATCGCCTCTACGAGGACACGGCGGTGCTCTGCCCATGCTGGGCAGGTTTGCACCGTGTGCTCTACCGTGTCCTCTGGGCGATCCTCGCAGTGGTGACACCCGGGCGTTTCCTCCCGCCTGATGATGTGCAGGAACCTCCCGAAACATCCATGTCCGGTGAGGACCTGCGTCAGGCGGTAGGTGAGGGCGCCGTGACGCCTCTCTAGCCACTCCTCAAAGAGGGGCCTTACCGCCACTATCGTGGCGTGCCCTGAAGTACCTACCTAATACGCGAGTTTTGAGTGAGGTACTGCACTACGGGCCTAAGTAACGTAATTTCTTCTTTCATTGTGTTGTTGGTGACTAACGTGGTGTCAGAGTTTTTATGCTGGCCAAGTGATGATTATACAATACGCACATGAATCCGAATTGGCAGTCCGTCGATCACACCACTAGGCTATCATTGCTTAGTAACGTAATTAATATTTAAGTACGGCCCCGGCCAACCACCTACATTTTGACTGGCTAATATTCAAAACGGCATCAGTTAGAATAAAGTATTTTTATGGCTCTCATATTTAATTCTTTGTCTTTTCGGCATGCAAAAATGATTTAAATTCTGTTCTTTATTTTACTCTTACACTTTCTCTAGGTTCGGAGGAGATTGAGGCTAAGTAATAACAGCCGCACAGGTCGATCCATCCGGTTAAGCTACACATGCCGTTTTGTTGACCGTAGATGGGTGACCATCCTTACATACCGACACCCCTCCGTGGCTCGGAAAGCACGTTAAGCCGTTCGTCCCGACTGTCATTTGTGCATCTTTGACAGTCGTTACGGGTTGTCAGAAGCCCGAAAATCTGCCAGCCAGTTTTACCAAGGGGTATCGTATTGCCCAGTTACTGGGTTGTGGAGGTCTGTTAGGCAGTCGCTCCATGTAAAATACTGATATTCAGCTGCATCCGTTTAGATTGGAAGCCAACCTCAACTTATTAGGAAAAGGCTAGGCAGATTGACTTTCTCTGGATTCACCACAATTTAGAGTGCAGTTATGTTATTTTAACTGCATCAAATTATTTTGTCCTTTGTATATTAATACGAAACTGCGTGAATTGAGGTATGCTCCTTAACTCCTTGTACTTTTTTCTTATTAACTTCATGAATTCTGAGATTAATGCGACCACTGATGCTGCTACATCTGAACACAGTAATAACTCCACGTCACAGATTGACAGCGGCGCACATTTGCATAGATATCGCGTGTATTTAGAACATTAACACAACTTCGTTAGAGCTATCTCCTCCGTTTTATGCGCGCCTAGTACCTCCGATTAGAACGGCGCTTGGAACGTTAGAATATTTTCATTAGATGTTTATTGATTTATTTTAATAATATTTTTTTCTCTGTTCCATACCAAAGTTTTAACCATAATAGACGCTATTATTATTGTTCTTAATTATAACTAGCTTCTGCCCGCGGCTTCGCCCGCGTGGATGACGGAAATTGCATGTTATTATACATATAAACCTTCCTCTTGAATCACTCTATCTATTAAAAACACTGCAACAAAATCTGTTGTGTAGTTTTAAAGATCTAAGCATACATACAGACATTAGGACGCGGGAAGCGACTTTGCTTATACTATGTAGTGATAACGAATTATTACTTTACTCAATTTTGCTATTATTATTGCTTAAAGGTACTTAGAACACTGGAAATATTTCTTTTTGGAATACTATCACCATTTCATTGGGTTTCTGTGTCAATTTCACGTTTATCGTCTAGCTTTATCGCACCAATATCGCCCGCGATTCCATAGCGCTTGTTAGAACTATAATAAAGGTACAACACGCATTCAGCTAAACTACTTACTACCTAAACACTTACCTCCTTACAAATAAACGTATTATATCAGGTGGATAATTACGCACCGATTTGTCTCTTTCAGACATCAGTAATTTGACATTTGAAAGAAGAAGACAAGGCGTTGTGTAAATATACAGACACTATTCAACGTTTATTAGTAAGGGGGTAAATAGAAAAAGATACTTAAATAATTTAGGGATGTCAAGGATTCTTACTCAAAATCAACACACTGCTTTATAAACCTAATTAAAATTCAAAACAGGACGGTTCCTATGGGTTATTCCACATACGTGTAACCGCGGAACCCAGTCTATATTTCTGTCCAATCACAATATCAATAGGTACAGACGCGATCACATCAGGCTATCCCTATCTGTCAAACTTTCCCAATTGAAAATTAACCTTATACTTTTGTAATAAAGTTGAAAAACTATCAAAGAAATTTGACAGATTGGGGTAACTTGATATGCTGGCCTTTATACCTACTAAGCTAAGCGGTAATGTTAGTCAACATTACACGAATAATGACGATGAATCGTCTACTGTTGTGGTTATACAGTGACCGGAAATTCGTGTGGAAATCCGTTGTCATGCTATGCGGAGGAGTGAGGGACATGTTGAGAGGAAAGTTTTGAATATGAACGTGGACGGATAAGTATAGAAGTAAGCTTAAGAGGGACAGGTCTAAGAACAGGCGAAGACCAAAGAAACAATGGGTTTTGGATGTGAAAGGTGATAAGAGTAGAAAAGAACTCAGCGGGACTGTCCGTAAGGGTAACCACTGCCCCGGAACACATACTAAGGAAGGAACATGAATGGGTTTTAGTCAGTAAAAGTCTGACAGTCCCTTTCGGTCCTCCCAGAGCGGGAGGTGTCATTTGATGTAAATATGTGAGCACCATGTACTATGACATACTTAAGTTTACCTGCCATTGCTATACTTATATGTGTTTTTCTGTTCACCTTTTGTGGTGTAGTGTTTTATTCTGGGTGCATCGTCTGCACATATAATGCTATAATTCATGTATACAAAACATTTTAGAAGAGTAACGGCACAATATAAATATGAACAGTACGGAAACTACGAACTAACGTTCGAAACGGCACACTCACACAAACACGCGAATCGACGAGACCCCTAAGCGGTTGTCGCGGTGCTGTCAGTCGTGAGTGCCACGTCAAGACGATTAGTTAATGCTCACGCAATTTCGGGTTAACACGTGGTACCTACTATGCGATTGCGTTTTAACTAAGAATAGGATGACCTTGGCCCTATATTAGATAAACAATAATCATAATACGAAAATTACATGAACAAGATAAGTAATTTGCATAAAGTATTTTTTTGTTAAACTTAATTGTTGTCACAATATGGTGCCAAGGTCATCCTATCCTTAGTTGAAACGCATAGTACGGTGCGCGACCGCGCCGGGTTAATCAGGCATCGGCGCCACATAATTATGCGCCAAGCCGCGCGCCCTTCCGACAAGGATCGCACGAAACGTTTTCGTCTTTTCGCGGCTCACGCCACTTGTAAAAGGTTACGCCATATTGATAAAGCTCACAAGTTGTTGTGTATTGATTTTAAACTGTTCCGTGTTATAAACAATCTTCTTTTACTGGTATTAACCGAAGTCATGAGATTACCTATTTAAATGTTATTAGTAAACAATCGAAAAAACAATCGAGTTGAAATAACGAATTCCAACTTGATTGTTTGAGAACACAAATATTTTAATAAATATAGTTCAGTTTCAAAAACATTAAGAGTGACAACCCTAGTGCTGCAGTGGAGCGTAGGTAATTATTTCAACAAATAGGCTTAGTTTCCATACTGTTCATATTTATATTGTGGTAACGGTGGAGTTTCTGGCCTATTCTTCTCCAAACGAAACTATACCTTTTGGAAGGGGCGACTAGAATCAATTCTATTTCTTGTTCATTTTGACGTTCAGAAGTGACTTACTTGTGCCTATTTGAAATAAATGATTTGAAATTTCACGTTGACTTTTCCCATCCTTAAAAAAAATAGAAAATAATTGAATACTCAAGTAACGGCTGAGAGTGATGCAAGGAAGTTGTATGACGCCTAATCAATTTGGATATGGTCTAGATGATAATGAGACGCATTACCATAGCGACAATATCACTAAAGATGACGAAAATCTTTAACTAAGTATATGTCCTCGTCTTAGAACCAATGAGAGAAGTAGCCCAGTGGTATCGATCGTGACTTGCAGGAGTGGATTGTGGGTCGAATCCAAGCCGGCACTGTGCTTAGTAACTTGTAAATTATTTCATCACAACTGCTCTCAAAACGGTGAAGAAAAACATCGTGAGGAAACTAAAATTCGAAGACGTGTGACATCTACCAATTGGGCCCGCGCGGCGGATAACAGCCCAGTCTCTCTCACTGAGAGGAAGCCTGTGTCACAGCAGAGAGAATCATCATCTGCCTGCCTTTTCCCAACTATGTTAGGGTCGGCTTCCAGTCTAACCGGATCCAGCTGAATACCAGTATTTTACATGGAGCGACCGCCTATCTGACCTCCACAACCCAGTAACTGGGCAATACCCCCTTGGTAAGACTGGCTGTCAGATTTTCCGGCTTCTGACGACCCGTAACGACTGTCAAAGATGTAAGCTGACAGCCGGGACCAACGGCTTAACGTGCTTTCCGAGGCACGGAGGAGTCTCGGTATGTAAAGATGGTCACCCATCCACGGCCAACCTTGGCAAGCGTAGGTTAACCTGATGGATCGACCTGTGCGGCTGTTAATATATAAGCTAAAACCAATGGAATTCTTGAATACTCATTCGTCAATCATGAATGCTATTGAGGCATGGTTAGTCTTTGCCAACACTGCATCGAAGTCATCGTAGCTCATTGGATACAAGATACAGCTGAACATATTTATTATTTAGCCACAAATCTTACGAAAACCTCATCATTATTCTAAGAGAGTCATTCCACTGTATAAGTACCGTTGTGTTTCGTACAACGTTATAACTAATTTGCACCATTTTGCCTGGAGGTTTACCGAGTACGCCAGCATAAGATATGATTACTGAGCAAGTAACGTCATAATAACATCACGCCTCTAATCCTAGATGGAGAAACCAGTGATGTCCTAGTGGTGTGACCGTCGGACTGCCAAGCCACAGGTCTCGAGTTCGAACCCAAGGGACCTCTGATTTTACGGATTCATGTGCGCATTGTGTAATTATCACTTGCTTAAAAATCTGTGAAGGAAAACATCGTGAGGAAACCCGCATGTCTGAGAGATAGGTCTCAACAGTATGTGATGCTAAGTCAGAGACCCATTGGCAGCGTAAAAACTCTGACACCAGGTTAGTGACTAACCACAACAAAAACAGGAGCAGGATTGTGTAGTGGTACAGCAACAGTACGGTCAAAGGTCTAAAGGGCAATCATCAAATGACTTCTCCCGCTTTGGGTGGTGCGGAAGGGACTGTCAGACTCTTACTGACTAAAACCCATCAATGTGAGTTTCCAACCAACGGGAAACCCCTGATCCCTATTTCAAAGCCAGCCATCAGGAACGAGACGTCTCTAGACCCCGGATCAAAGCTGGCCATCCTGTTAACATAAATATAACTCAACTGCTACTAAAAAAAAACCTGATTTAATACCAAAGCAATTTTCTCAACCTAGGAAACAAATCCAAGACCACTGCGTGGAAGTCGCGTTTAGGACCAGTCTTAACCAGTACATAATGTGGCAATTTGAATATGAATATTGCCTATTTTTTAAGCACACATTTTCACGGCATTTTATCAAAACTCCTGATTCTGAATAATGACCATAAAGCTTTCCTTCTTGTAATTTTGTAGGTCAAAATTGACACCGTAGAGATATTTTTCTAATGAATACTTCCTAAAATATTAGCAGAAATGATTTTGAACAGAATTTCTGTAAGTACAGAGGCCAGAACATCAAGCTACCTCAATCTGTCAAATTCCAATGATAGATTTTCAACTTTATTACAATAGCATAAGATTCATTTTCAATTGGGAATATTTGACAGTTTGGGATGTCTTGATGTGCTAGTGTCTTTACATTTAAACCATGATTTGAACACCGTTTCAAGTAGCTTCAACTTTCAAAGTACAGACGTCAGCACATCAAGCTATCCCTAACTGTCAATTTGTCTCATTCAAAAATGAATCTTATGTCTTTGCAATAAAGTTGAAATACTATCAAAGAAATTTGACAGATTGTGGTAACCTGATGTGCTGGCCTCTGTACTTTTTGTAATTTGATATTGATTTTTTTGATAGCATAATCAGCCTATAATGTTCCCACTGCTGGGACTCAGGCTTTCTCACTTTGAGTGGGAATGTATGTAAAAAACGTAATCCACCTCGCGGACCCAGTGTGAGTTAGAGATATCACATGGCTTCGATTTTTAGGTTCTAGGACATGCCAGTTTCCTCACGATGTTTTCCTTCACCGTTTTGAGAGCAGTGATGATGGTCTTCTTCTTCGTGTGGTTAGTAACTAACCTGGTGTCAGAGTTTTAATGCTGCCCATGGGCCTCTGACTTAGCATCACATGCTGTTGAGAAATATCGGCATATCTCAGGCATGCCGGTTTCCTCACGATGTTTTCCTTCACCGTTTTGAGAGCAGTGGTGATGAAATGAAATATACAAAGTAAAGTGCCTACTTTATTTTTTTAATATTTTTTTTTAACTTAGCTTACACTGCCCCACTGCTAAGCAAAGGCCTCCCCCAAATCCCTTTTAAAATTTCGTCCCGATTCACCCCTGCATGTCTATTCACCCCGTTTGACGGTACTACTGTCCCGCAGCAGGGCAAAGACTTCTTCTCATACAGAGAAGGTATGCAAGGATCACCACGCCTGCTCAAGTCGTGTTGGGGATTTCAAACTTATATTAACTATACTAGTCGCTGCCAGCGGCTTCGCTCGCACGGATGTCAGAAATCATCCTAAGCGAACGTACTACCTACCTACCGGGATAAAGCAAATTGTTCGTCTAGGTCATAAACTACCTCCGTGCTAAATTTCATCCAGATCCGTTCAGCCGTTTGAGCGTGAAGAAATGACAAATATACAAACACACACACAGACTCACTCACAAACTTTCCCCTTTATAATATTAGTGTGATAATGACCAATCAGTTATAACTAAAATAAAGTTAAAAAAAAAACATTGAAAAAAAACAACACAGATAAACCAATTAACTAACGTATTGCGCATTTATTCATTTATTTTATAGTATGTTTTTAAATAGAAACTCCTTTAAAACATTTTTTCTTACCTTCTTTATTTCGTCTCTGCTCACCCTTTTGGGGCGTACAGTCGTGATGTTACATTTGGTTTGCATCTAAAATAGCTAGAAGAAATATTTAACAGAGGTCCATAACCTTATCCACTTAACGATAACTTCCCATTACAATGCTTTATGAAAACTTTCATAGATTAAATCAATCCTCAGAATACCAAAGGTTACCAGATAATCTCCGCAAGTGAGCGCTCGCCTTTATCGCTAAGTTAAGTCAAGTTACTTACTCAAGTTGAGGCTGTATGGCCAGTCAGCCTTCGTCGTCCGCGCAACCCGCACGCCCGTACTTAACGCAACTTAATTCCAACTTAAATCGTAACTTAACTCGAAGATAACATAAACAATAACGAACAAACCGTGTATAAGTTGACAGTGATGTATAAGTGTTACGTTTGTTTAACTTAAGTGACAGTTAAGTTGAGTTTGCGGGTTAAGTTAGCGAGTGCAAACTTTTTGTTTTGAATTTTTTCTTTGATATGGTAGTGGAATGTTTAATTTTACGTGTAGTGCTCATATTATCTGTATCAGTTATGTGTAAGGTTTTTGTTTGAGTTGTGTTACTTAACTTACTCGACTTTTGCTTGTGATTACAATCATTATTGTTTTTACAGTTAACTTATTAGATAAGTGTATTGGAAAGATATAGGGCAATTTAAACCACTGTTTTCATTTTAATTGGAGAATTTAATTCAGTGAACCAAAGTTTAAGAATGAAAATAATATAAAGGTAGAATCTGAAAACGCTAAACAAATACCAACACTTTATAGGTACCTAATTACTTAAATTAATTAAATTTTCATCTGGAGATATTCATTGTCACTTAATAATACTTTAGACTTAATCCATCCAAACTAAATAAATAAATAATCCAACTACATAAGTGTTATACCAAGCATTTGAAGCTAAAGTCAGAGGCCCATGGGCAGCATAAAAAGTCTGACATCGGGTTAGTCAATAACTACACGAAAAAAAAATTAACCCAAATATAAAAATAAGAAACATGAGTACCTAATTTATTTCGATAACTAAAAATGGCGCTATCAAACTTTTTTTTCTGATGCCGTGTCGTGTCCCACTGGGCAAAGACTTCCTATTTTTTCTTCCAAACCTTCCTATTTTTTGCGATTTCTGGTTATGTATGCTCTGCTTCCATTACCAACCGTCTTACAACCTTCGCAGTGGTCGACCTCGTCAGTGATCTCCTACCTCAAGCGTTCAGTGAGTAACAATCTTTACCCATCACTTTAGGTGCATTCACCTTAGCTATTAAACTATAGTAATGATATTATTCAGTTTATATGTAGATTCGTTACTCAACCGAAATATTTTTGTAAATTATTTAGAAAACTATATATCTGGAAATAAAATAAAAACACTACACGAACAGATAAAGTTAAGTTATGTTTAAGTTGAACTAGTTTACAATTATTAAATTCATGACTTAATACCAAATAATTATTTTTTAAATGTTTATTATAAATCCATACTAATATTATAAAGCTGAAGACTATGTTTGTTTGAACGCGCTGTCTCTGGAACTACCGACCCAAACCGAAAAATTCTTTTTGTGTTGGATAGTCCATTTATCGAGGAAGGCTATAGCCTAACATCACGCTACGACCAATAGGAGCCGAGCTGCAGGTGAAACCACGCGAGAGCAGCTAGTTATTAATAAAACTAAATAAAACTAGAAAGAAAATAAAAACACTACACGAACAACTAAAGTTAAGTTATGTTTAAGTTAAACTAGTTTTCAATGATGAAATTCATGACTTTATACCAAATAGACTTTATACCGAACAGAATTTTGTAGATTTGTTATTGATGTAGTGTTATTTGTTGTCATGTTATGCAATATCAATATTATGTTGATTAGGTTGTCAGTTTTTGTCTGTGGTCCATTCATTGTCCATGGCCGCGATACCAACTGTCAATGTTATTGATGTTTCTGAATACGAGGTTTTTTAGCTGATTTGCACGGATATAGTATGTGACTTTTTTTGGTTTGTTTGTTTTATATTTGTGCGTCCTGTTTGTGCTGAATAAATATTTTTCTTTCTTTCTTCTTTCTAAATACTTGAAAACTTTTTCCTATAAATTATTAATGAAACTAAATATAACTAAAAAGAAACTAAAAACACTACACGAACCTCTAAAATTAAGTTGTGTTAAAGATAAACTAGTTTTCAATTATTAAATTCATGACTTATACCAAATAGGTACTTGAAAACTTTTTCCTATAAATCACTACATAGTATAAAACAAAGTCGCTTTGTCCGTCCCTATATCCCTATGTATGCTTAAATCTTTAAAACTACGCAACGGATTTCAATGCGTTTTTTTTTAATAGATAGAGTGATTGAAGAGGAAGGTTTATATGTATAACTAGCTTCTGCCCGCGGCTTCGCTCGCGTGGAGGTCGGAAATTATCCCACAGGAATGTTCTACCGGGATAAAAAATATCCTATGTGTTAATCCAGGATATAAACCATCTCTGTGTCAAATTTCATCCAAATCTATACAGTAGTTTTTACGTGAAAGAGTAACAAACATCCATACATCCATACTTACAAACTTTCGCCTTTATAATAGTAGTAGGATAACATGCAATTTCCGTCATCCACACGGGCGAAGCCGCGGGCAGAAGCTAGTGATTAGTAAAACCCAATATAGCTAGAAAAGAAAAGAAAAACACTACACGAACAACTTAACTTTACAAGTTGCGTTTAAGTTAAACTAGTTTTCAAAGATTAATCTCAAGTACGCCATCTGTTATTAAGTGCTTCTAATTATACTTCACTGTAATGGCTGATATTACTCTAAAATCTAGATTTACGATTAAATATTAGCAGTCATAACTCAAGCTCATATAAGAACACTTAGTTTGTACAGAGGCCAGCACATCAAGTTACCACAATCTGTCAAATTTCTTTGATAGTATTTCAACTTTATTGCAAAGACATAAGGTTCATTTTTAATTGAGAAAATTTGACAGTTAGGGATAGCTTGATGTGCTGGCGTCTGTACTTACTTAAACCTATATCTCTACATAGTAAGGAACTAAGTTGCTCCCCGCCGTCTGTACCTCTACACGCTTAGATCTTTTAAACTACGCAACGCATTTTAATGCAGTTTTTGTCAATAGATAGAGTGATCCAAGAAGGTTTATAACATAACTTTATGATTCCGCGCGGTTTCACCCACTGCACGGGTCCTTTTGGTCGTAGCGTGATGTTACATCGTCCTCGATAAATGGACTATCCAACACAATTTTTTTTTTTAATTCGCGCCAGTAATTCCAGAGATTAGCGCGTTCAAACAAACAAACTCTTCAGCTATAAAATATTAGTATAGATTAACTATCCAATGTTAAGTTCAAACTCAAACTCCAAGCATTTATTTCAACTCAACGAATTAACTACAGGCACTTTTGAATTCTCAATGAGTAGATCAGTTAGGTAGTCAGAAACTTAAAGCTAGTGGTGCCTCAAAGAGATGTCAGCATCAGGGAAGAGGCCTGTTAGGGCCCTAGCCTGCCGGGTCAGCGGGATTGTCCAAAAGGGTTACCGCTACCCCGGAATATAAAGGGCTAAGGTAGGAACATAGATGGGTTTTAGTCAGTAAGAGTCTGACACTCACTTCCGCTCCACGCAGAGTGGGGGCCATTTTATGATTTCCCATCCTCAACAAAAAAAGTTGTATATTTTAAAACGTAGATTTCTATGAAGAAAGCAATAAATATAATTATCATGTACAGAGGCCAGCACATCAAGTTACCACAATAAGATTCATTTTCAATTGGTAAAATTTGACAGTTTGGGATAGCTTGATGTGCTGGCGTTTGTACAGACGCCAGCACATCAAGCTATCCCAAACTGTCAAATTTTCTTAAAAAACTTTCAAAGAAATTTGACAGATTGGGGTGACTTGATGTGCTGGCCTCTGTACATTGTACACCACTGGTTATTGCTACTGGGATTACAGATTTGATGTATTCCTTTTTTAAATAATTATGAACCTGCAGTTGTGTTTTTGCATTCATATTTCGTTCCACTACATCAATCACAAAGAATCCAATTTCCGTACACATCGACAAGACGAACAATAAATAGAATACACTCGAATATTTTTTGTAAAATATTATTTAAGTCTGAATTAAATTCTTCAACGTATAATCTCGGAGCCCAAAAGTCGTTGTCACGCCGCCGCCCCTAATAATTCGAATTTCGAACACAATACAATAGTATAAAGCGTAACTAAAGTACGATTATTAATTCCAGTCAGTAAAATGACATTTCCAGTGTTGCAGGTTTTTAGTCCCAAATAAATAGTGATGTGGTAAATCGAGGTTTTACGATTAAAAGTTAGTCGAGATTCCATTTTTTTTAAATTGATGATTTTGACTTTTCAGCGATACGTCGTAAAGTTCACCAATTCTTTTATGCGAAGGACCCTCCGACTATTGCCAAGGTACAGTACCCGGCGATAAATATTGCACATCGACCTTTGGAAAGAGACAATCGGCTAATTTCGGCTTCGTAGAGCGCTATCTCTGTCGCACGAAATACAAACAGTCCGGTATCTATTAGGAGTTGTTAAAACAATTATGATTTGCTTCTTTAGATAATTCTTTTCATTCTTTGTATAAAATACACCAACTTTTCTATCAATTCATATATCAATTTCTGAAAATTTGTATATAGGCTCAACCAAAGGGGTACGTCGCCAGGAACAATAAAAATTTTAAATTAAAAGACGTAAAAAAAATATTTGAAGAAGGCCTGAAAGAAGTGACGCCTAAAACTCAAACTCAAAGTATTTATTTCAAATAAACCAATTACAGGCACTTTTGAATTGCCAAGGTGTCGGTCAGTCAGAGAGATGAAGCTAGTTGCCCATTCCAAAGCAGTAGGTACCTATGGAGAAGAACGGGCAAGAAACTCCATGGACACTCTTTTAAAAATTGGAGACAGTGCATCAACCATGCCATAAAAGCCTTAAAACTCGACCACATAGATGAATAATGTGGATTCATTCATTATAAATGTTACTGATTCCGATTCCGATTCTGAATATACCGATTCAGAATCGGAATCGGAATCAATAGCAACCGTAATGAATAAAAACGTATAAAATTACTAGTATTTTCCCGACTTTCTAGTGTTAATTCCTCTGAATCCCTAAACATTTTTTTCCCAGCTTTTGTAATAATGTTGTAGTGAGAAATTTTAATATGCTTGTAAGGTCCATATTTCTAAAATCGTATGATTTAATACGGTTTGTATTACATATTTACAATAAAAAAAACGCTTTGATACCTAATAAAATAAAGCATGACTAAATGTCTAAGTCTATCGATTGCCGAACATCACTATTGTAGCGGGTCACCCTTTTTTGTATAAGTGACAGTTGCACTTGTCATTTTACTGACTCGAATGAATAATCTTAGTATAATTTCTTTATGGAAGACTGTTTGTAAAGCGATTTGATATCAGCGACACGACTGTGATACGATTTTTTTAACATACCATAATATCACTCGTGTGTTTTTTAGATAGTCTCCAATGTTTCACTGCTGAGCAAAGACTACTCCCAAATTAATCTAGGCATTCTTTTCCACCTTGATTCAATTCTTCCAGTACGCGTCTCACCATCTCTTTCTGCACGTTATGTTTAAGTCTTTTAAATAGACGCAATCACATTAATCAAGGGCTGCCACCGAGAGATTAATAATGGATAAACTCAATAGCGCATAAATAAAGTAATTACTATAATATTTTTTAATGGTGAAAACCTTTTTATTAATATAGCGAAGATTTGTTTCGTACGGACTTATCCTAGCGCCGAATTTATCCCATCATACCTTCTGCTTAACCTTTTTCTTTTCGGGAAGTACCGGTGTGATGTTTTGTGTAAGTTTATATCATAATCATATTTTAACTTCTAACTTTATGAGTCACCTAACAACTTCAAAACTTAATGAAAAGATCTCAATGTTTGTTTAAAGGCCGATTTTTCAATCGCCTGATAACTTTTATCTAAAGAATAAAAATGGCGTTTTGACAGTTTTAGCATGGAAAATATTTCAAACTGTCATATTTATTCCTCCGATAAAACGTATCCGACGATCGAAAAATCAGCCCTTAATGAAATGAATCCTTCTTACAACTTAATAACAAGCCACATAATGTAAATTCTGATGAGAAAGTCGTGATATATAAATGCTTTCTGAAACAATTCAATACTTTTGGTTACAAACAATGTTGTTTGGTTCATAATAACACAACATCACGCCTTGTTCCACCGATAGGTTAGTCAGAGGTTGCACCCTTTTTTTTTTTTTTAAGGCTGGGAAATCATCCAATGACTGCTCCCGCTCTGGGTGGAGCGGAAGGGAGTGTCAGACTCTTACTGACTAAAACCCATCCATGTTCCTTCCATAGCCCTTTATGTTCCGGGGTAGCGGTAACCCTTTCGGACAATCCCGCTTAGGACAATCCCGCTTAAGAGGTTGCACCCTTAATAGGTAGATTCACATTTCGCCAGTTAAATTTGTTGGATGTTCAGTTAATTCATGACCATCTGATTATCCTTTTCCCAACTATGTTGGGGTCGACTTCCAGTCTTACCGGATGCAGCTGAATACCAGTATTTTACATCGAGCGAATGCCTATCTGACCTCCACAACCCAGTGAGTAACTAGGTAATATGATACCCCTTGGCTGTCAGACTTTCGGGCTTCTGACGACCCGTAACGACTGCCAAAGATAATAATAATAATAATATCCTTGGACATTTCACACAGCGCCATATCGTCCCAAGCTAAGCAACCTAATGCTTGTGTTATGGTAACGAGATGGCTGATAAACTACTTATATACATTTTTTTTGTAAATACATACATATTATAGATAGAAAAACACCCAGACTCGTAACAAATACTTGCAGGTCGTACAAATATTTGTTTCGTGCAGGAATCGAACCCGCGACATATGATAGTGCGCAGCAGTCAATCGCTCAACCACTGCTCCAACCGTGTCGTCTGCATGATGCACAAATGACAGCCGGAACCAACGGCTTAACGTGGTTTCCGAGGCACGGAGGATTCTCGATATGTAAAGATGGTCACCCATCCACGGACCAACCGCAGCAACCGTAGCCTAACCTGATGGATCGACCTGTGTGTGTTAGTACTTGGCCACAAGCTCCTCTCTCTGACTCTAGCAGATATTATGCAAAAGCAACATTCTCAATACAATGTAGGTTGCATTCCTTAATGAACTTTCCAAGATTCACACCGTGTGACACCTCAAACTCCCCTGAACTAATAAATACCATCCGATCTTGTCCCTTATCTTATCTTGGCCGCGGCTTTCTATAAATTATCAGCATCTAATGCACATACTATGTAGTTCCACTTAATATAAGCGATCACTTAGCTAACATTGAACTAGCTAGCCTACGAGTCGTAATCCTTAGTATCGTTTATGTAGATTTCGTTAATTATTTTATTCCTGAGTGACTTATAATTGGAAATGTTGAAGTGGAATCGTCTTGCTAATAAAAAAATCAGCTGTACCATACATTATGCATAACTCGTAAAAACGTTACCACAATCTGTCAGATTTCTTTGATAGTAATTCAACTTTATTGCAAAGACATAAGGTTCATTTTTAATTGAGAAAATTTGACATTTAGCGATAGCTTGATGTGCTGGCGTCTGTACAATGACCCCTTATAATATTGCCATGAATTCAATTTCACCCAGTATAATATCGTTGAGTGACTTGTAATTGGAACTGGTGAAGAGGGTTAGCCTTTCTAATTGTTTGTGTGTAATGTGCATTTCATTACCTCTGTTATCTATTTTCAAATTCAAATATTTTTTCATAAATAAAAAAAAATCTGTACATGGTTAAATTTAAGTCGTTTTAAACCTCTTAGGGGGTCATTGTATTTATTATAAAGAGCAACTTTTGCTATGGGATCAAACTTAAAATCGCGAAAAAGAAATCAGCTGTTTAGTACATTTATGTTCGCCTAACTCGTCAAAATGTACTGAACAGCTGATTTTTTTTTCATGTCATTAAACACGTACGAGAGCTTCAATTTTTAAGATATCAATGTAAACACACAAAAGTAATGATTTAATTTTTGTTTCGTGTACCGCATTGCCACATATTTGTGTCGTTGGCTTACAGGGCATGCGCTTGCTTGTCAGGTATATATGACAATGGCGTGCAAAATGTATCCAGGTGAACACGGCAAATGTTTTTCTTTTGGCTATAAACACGACATTACGCTAAGCTTAAAAAGCTCCCTTCAGTTTTCAGCAGAGACTTTTAAACAGTAAAATCCTCATACCCAAAAATTGCTCTTTTTAAATTATGTCAAGCGTCTCGCAAACAACGTTATAATAAAAAAACTCTAGAATAATCAATTTATGATGTATCCAATGTAGTCATTAGTCAGCTAAAGATAACATTTAATGCTTAATTGCTTACCAATCATCCGATAATGACAATTTTCCTTAAAAAACGTAAACGATCAACCGTGTTTTTTGGTAGTATTAAGAATATCCGATTAAAAAATACTTACAAAGAAGCCCAATTAGTGATCTTTCATGTTATCTTGTTAGAGGGCAATGACATTCGGCTGTTTAGAGTTTAGAGATCAAAGGTCCGTGACACGTCATATACATCGCGAACTAGTGGTGTTATTGGGTTATTCAAATTTCAGTCTTTTCAAGACGATCGTTTTACCCAGTTACTGGGTTGTGGAGGTCAGATAGGCAATCGCTCCATGTAAAATAGGTACTTTATTCAGCTGCATCGGGGTCAGCTTCCATTCTAAACGAGAATGGAAGCTGGCCCCAACATACTTATTTGGTTAAAAGCTAGGCAGATCATATTATCACTTTGAGGGACAGTGAACGCCTATAGACGTAATAACAATAAAACTTCTATTGTGTCTCGTTCACTGTCCGTCAATGGGTTAAGCTATCGGCTATATAAATATTATGCCAATTTCTATGCTGCAAAATAACGAAAAAAAGAAAAATTGTTTTTTCGGTACAAAAAAATCCTTCAGGAAAAGACATTAAATACTTACACTTAAGCAAAGTAGCCAAAAACCTCAAAGTAGCAAAATTTTTACTAATATTATTTTACGTAGGTACTTTCGATACTCATCTACGGAATTTTGCTAGTTTATTTAATTTGACCCTGTATTCATTGTTCTTTATAAGTACCTACCTGGTTTAACAGGAAGCTTTCCAAAATTAAAATAAGATGCATCGAAGTTTTCGTGTCCTACACACTTCTATTTTCGTCTAAAAACAAACGAGTTTTGCTCTTTCTATCTTTCGATGTCCACCCACTGGGATCTAACTATCTATCCAATGTACAGACGCCAGCACATCAAGCTATCCCTAACTGTCAAATTTTCTCAATTAAAAATGAACCTTATGTCTTTGCTATAAAGTTGAAATACTATCAAAGAAATCTGACAGATTGTGGTAACTTGATGTGCTGGCCTCTGTACTTAGTCAGTATAAATCTAGATTTATAATATCTAGGTTGATTTCCATAGCATTATGTCTATAGACAAGGGATTCGTTTTTCAACTTAAGCAATATGTATACTAGCTCCTCGGAATCGACGGAATCTGCAGAATCTGGCTACTCTTTATACAGCTATTTTATTTACCCTTTTAATAGCTTTTTTTTTAAGGCTGGGAAATCATACAATGACTTCTCCCGCTCTGGGTGGAGCGGGAGTGTCAGACTCTTATTGACTAAAACCCAACCATGTTCCTTCCATAGCCCTTTATGTTCCGGGGTGGCGGTAACCCTTTCGGACAATCCCGCTTAACCCTTTCTATAGCTTAGGAGATGATAAATATTTAAGCCGTAATATGTAAAGCAAACATATTATATAATTCTTTTATTTTAAGCCAAATAGGACTGTTTGGAGACCAGTCGTAGCCCAGTGGTAACTTTGTGTAATGTTATTTCATCACCACTATTCTCAAAACCGGCACGTGACAAGCCAAATATACGAAGATATGTGACATATACAAACTAGGCCCGAGTGGTGGATTACCAAGAGTAGACCTGTGTCCCAGCAGTCAGTGGGAAAGTTAAAGGCTGGATTATGCTTATGCCAGGATGATTCTAAGAATCTAAGTTTTACACGCTATAGAAAGTAGTTTGACACGTCAAACAGCCCAAACTAATGAATTTCAACAAATCCCTTTTTGCTATAGTCACCAAGTTAGATTCTAACTGCATCCTAACCTTAGTATCCTATGCCCAGAAGCTCTAAAGTCTGACAACCAGTCTTACCAAGGGGTATTGACAGGGTTGTTGAGGTCAGATATGCAGTCATCCATGTAACATACTTGTATTCAGCTGCATCAGGTTAGACTGAAAGCCGACCTCAACATAATTGGAAAAAGGCTATGCAGATTATGATCCTGGGAAAATTCAACATAGCGGATGCTAAACATTTTGTTACATGATATTCATAACATGTAATGTCTGGTCTTTAAAAGATACTTTGAGCCCTTAGTTTGTTTCGCCATTTAAGATAGGGAATGTCAACTCCATCTAGCTTATTTTCTTATTCGACGTTTAAAAGTGATTTCCGATAACCTATTTACAGAAAAACAATTTCATTTCGTTGTTTAATAAATTAATGACGTCTTTCTCGCTCGTGGCTAAGTAATAACAGCCGCACGAATCGATCCAACAGGTTCAGGGTTGTTGAGGTCAGATATGCAGTCATCCATGTAACATACTTGTATTCAGCTGCATCAGGTTAGACTGAAAGCCGACCTCAACATAATTGGAAAAAGGCTATGTAGATTATGATCCTTGGAAAATTCAACATAGCGGATGCTAAACATTTTGTTACATGATATTCATAACATTTAATGTCTGGTCCATCTTTACATATCGAGACTCCTCCGTGCCTCGGAAAGCACGTTAAGCCGTTGGTCCCGGCTGTCATTCGTGGATCTTTGACAGTCGATAAGGGTAGTCAGAAGCCCGAAAGTCTGACAGCCAGTCTTACCAAGGGGGATCGTATTACCCAGTTACTGACTGGGTTGTGGAGGTCAAATAGGCAATCGCTCCATGTAAAACAATAGTATTCAGCTGCATCCGGTTAGACTGGAAGCCGACCCCAACATACTTGGGAAAAGGCTAGGCAGATTGATTTTGTCTTTCTTTATACTTCTCATCACGTTGTTTTTGTAGCTCAGTGTTAGATAAACTTCAACTTAATTTAATAGGATTCCAATGCAATAAATTCTCGCATATTTCCATTCATCACATAAGCTTTTGAAGTGCGAACAATAAATGTGTATCAAGTGACAGTTCAATGATGTGACGGCGGCCATCTTGCAAACAATATGGCGTCGTTCGGTGTATTCCGGTTTCTGGTGCTGTTGGCTGCACTGGTTTGGATCCTGGCTGAGGAGAAGAATGAGACGCGGAGACCTTACCCCTGGACTAATGGCAGTTGGTTGTGAGTATATTTTTATTAATTTATTTGCTATCTCAATGCCAAGAGGCAGTCCATAACGTTATTTTTAATTAATTGTCAAAACGAGGAATTTGTACGTGATTTGTATGAAATATTAAAATGTGACGTTACAGATTTTTGGACCGCTAGCTAATTTAATTTCACTCTGTTTATAAACACTAGGTGTGTTTATAAACAGAGTGAAATTTAAAGGGAAACTAGTAAATTATGACAATACACTCCATACATGTACCCAGTTTACGTAGGTACGTATATATGTTTAACAGCAAGTCTAGACGTGTCTCAGGTGGCGTTAGAACCACAATAAACCCTCATTTTATATGACGCTGTGACGAATTCAGATTGGATATCCGAGCACGCTCTTTGTAATAAGAGTAAGTCTCTGGATTACCCCAGGTGTGGAGAAGTTCTGATATTATTCAAGTTCCATCGACGTGAATGCTCGTATCTTAATAATACCACATGAGAGTATAGTTGTTCATCGAATGTTAACATCGTGTCTTGTATCGCCGAAGGTTTGGGCAGGGGGTACCGAAAGTCTGACAACCAGTCTTACCAAGGGGTATCGTGTCACCCAGCGATAGGGTTATGGAGGTCAGATAGGCAGTCATTCATGTAACATATTGGTATTCAGCTGCATCTGATTAGACTAGAAGCCGACCTCAACATAGTTTGGAAAAGGCTCAGCATATGGTCATCCTATGCCTTGGAAACTTCAACATGGCGGATGCAAAACATTTTGTTACATGATGATATTTTTTGACATTTAATATCTGGACTTAAAAAGAGACTTTGAGCCCTTACACACATATTCAACCAACTCAGCCTATCGCAGTCCACTGCTGGACATAGCTCTCTCCCAGGCTGCAGCACAACACCCTGTCCTCCGCCTTCCGCATCCAGTCTATCCCAGACACCTTCTTAAGGTCCATGACCAGTTATGATTAAATCCCATGTAAGGGCTCCCATTGGGAGCGAGCCAATTGCCATCGACCGGGCATGAATCCAGATTCCGGGCTGCTACAGAGAAATTCCAGATAACACTTTGTCCAAACTAAAATTCGAACCCAGGACTTCATACTCGCGGAGGGTGAGTAATGGGTAACTCACCGTCCGATCAAGATCAGGCCCATGCCGGACGGCCCGTACATGTTCCACGAGCGCTTCAACGAGATGTCAGCATTTGGAGAGGAAGGGTGTGTCAGACTCTTACTGGCTAAAACCGTCCCATGTTCCTTCCTTAGCCCTTTATGTTCCGGGGTAGCGGTAACCTTTTTGGACAATCCCGCTTACCCGGCAGGCTTCGGCCCTGTCGGACCCCTTCAAATTCTGATATCTCTTTGAGGCGCACGTGGAACACATACGCGCCGTCCGTCACATTAGTACGGAAGTGTGCTTATGGTAATCAAGAGTAAATAAATCGTTCTAATAAACGGTAACCATTTAATTAATTAACACAGGCGATAATTAGAGTTGAGCTCCACAACGCCAGGGGTATCCCTCCTAGCTCCGTATAGCCAGAACTCGTAGCTCAGAGATGTTAGATCTCTGCTTATAAACGACAGCGATATTGTATCCTGAAACAGCAATAGTTTATTTATTAATAAAGTTTGGTTGTAAATTTGGAAATTAAAAACATAATTTCAGTCTATAAGCTACATTGCAGCGATTTAATTTAAAGGAGTAAAAGTGAAATTACGGAGACAAGAAACTCAGCTTTATAAGTCTGTTTAGCAATCGTTTTGGTATTCATTGAATATTTATTGGTAATAACCAATTCTCATCAGATAGACTACACTACTACACAGTTAGGCTTCTAACTCACAAAGAATAACTTTGTAATCTTAATAATTATTAAGCCCTGATTCAAACGCCTGCAAAAAAATGACTGGCAATATTAGTGCTTGCAAATTGTATGAGTATACTTTCAGTAAGGCGCTAGTAACAGCTCCCACATAAAAACTGCATTAAAATCTTAATCGCGTCCCAAGGTGCGACTAGGGTCGTGGTTTATTTATTTCACAGATTTCACTGACCTGTAGAACTCCTCCATTATTAATAAACCCCTCACTGGTAGGGCCGTCTATAAACAGGATCACCTTGAAGCCTGTTATTAAGTAATCTTCGTATTCTTCTGTCCAATTTTCCTGAAACAGGTCACAAAGGAGTACAATCAATTCCACGTTTACGGTAATCCTTAAACCACGAAAACTGCTCTGATTACTCTTACAGGTACTGTAAAAGCCTAGTTTTTAGTATGGACGTGCGGTCAAGTGTACTTAATTAGTGTCAACTGGTAGAAATATAACAAATCAAGTAGGGCGTATTTCATGTGAAAGGACTCAAACTAGACAGAATTTTTTTTTTGTGCGGGTGGGATATCGTCAAGTGACTTATCCCCCTCTGGGTGGAGCGGAAGGGAGTGTCAGACTCTTACTGACTAAAACCCAATTCCTTCCTTAGGCCTTTACGTTCCGGGGTAGCGGTAACCGTTTCAGACAATCCGCCCTTTATGTTCCGGGGTAGCGTTAACTCTTGCGGACAATCCCACTTAGCATTAAATATATAACTTACTGAAATTTCAGAATGCATAATAGTACAAGGCAATACAGGTACTCTAACCTAGCTCCAAAGCCAGATTCTCAAGGGAGAACATTCAGGCTCAATACTTTTTTGGGCTTTTTCTAACAACGACCAACGAAAAAATGGTACGTGTGTTTAGTACTAGTCATTTAGAGCATTAATTAATATAGACAAAAGTTGTAGGATTACTCTCACTTTTGTACTTCTATGATTTATCATCCTGAAGTGAGCTGATGTTCCTATTGACAGCTGTCTGATGTCAGATTGACACTATTGACAGCTCACTTTAAACTCACTTCACCTACGTTATCACGATGAGATATTGGAATACAGAATAGCATTACTGAACAGACAGCTGTGCTGCTGGGGAGGATGTTGGGTGGGCGTTTCGGGGTCCGTCTTATGTATTTTGAACTGTAAAACTTAAAAAAAAAAGAATATTGTGAATTTGCGTCGCTGACAGCTCTAGTTTGGTTTCACGACGTACAAAATTCACATAATAAGGTTTTTATACAACTTACACCATTGAAGATGAACTCAAAATACTCGGAGGCCTAAAACGAGAAAAATATATATAAGGTCCCATTAAAATAGATGGACAAATTTTTACACAGCGTTCAGTGCGTCTAACCAAAGATATCCAAGCAAAAAAACACTGATTAAAGTGATTTTAATTTGACCTCAAATAATAAATTAAAAGCCGGCACACTAGAATAAACACATCCATTATGCGTAGGTACTGGTACACTTCTTGTAAGTATCTAATGCGTTTTTCTTGTTATTTTTTTACTATTGTCCATATTTTGGTGGTTTGAATGATTTGTAAAAGTTTGTTCATCTATTTTATGATGTGATATATGATCAAATATAAGGTCCCATACCTTATATTTGATCAAATTCTACAAGCTGTTAGAAGGTACCTGGTTGGTTATAGGTCAATGGCCCATCTAATCAAAAGTGCAACCACACACGAAACTTCCAGCAATAACGAGGATATATTTTGACAGGGTAGTCAATAACGTCACTTTAAGCGAATTGTCAAAACGCGGCATTTGTATGAAATTTTAAAATGTGACGACACAGTTTTTTTTTTAGATTTATCTAATTTTACAATTATATCCTCGCATAATATTTTATTTCTTTACATTGATGGTAGTTTTAAGACGAGCGGTCTTGTTACTATACATAAATATTAATTTTTGGCCTGTGCTTGTGAACACACTTGTGTAAATACTGTAGAGCCTTGGTGAAACCTTATGCAGAACCAAGCTGGTTGGTTCGAAAATAACTGACAGCATTGCATTGTCAGTTTTTTCTTTTCAAAATGATAGAATATTCTTGTGTCGTTGGAGTATAGGACATGCGGTTGTCACTACATAGTATAAAACAAAGTCCCATTTTTGTCTGTTTGTCTGTGTTGCGGACGTCGACGCTTTAGAATATAAGTGATGATGATTGTATACACCGATTATTAAATCAATAAAAACACAGTTGGTAATAGGGTTAATTAAGACCAATCGTAGGGCTCGTTTTATTTCCCCCAATCACAGACGCCACAGAGGCGATGTTGTAAGAAGGGCTAATGCATGGTCTGGACAGGTTCCGACAAGTCGAGACTTGTCGGGCCGCATAACTGCCGCCCTCCGCAATCGCGACTGAATAATGGTAAACAATAGGCGGACGGGCGGCGGACCATGTATTAGTCCCTCCACTACTTGCGCCCTGCTCAAAATGTATATAAGCAGGGCGACCGTGTATTTGAAGAGTTTTTCACGTTTGGAGTCTTTATGCTAATTTCGTTGTCTATTTGTGTGTCAGTTTAAATTGTTAGAGTCACGTTATTGCTGTTCAAGTTTGTTAAATATTAGTAAATCTGTTACGTTCTAGTGCTATTTGTGTTCCTGAATAATTATATGTGTTAAAGTACGATCCCGAGTTTAATTTAGAGTAAAAATATACAGTCCACCCCCGACAGTTGGTCCTTGCGAGCCGGATCATAAGGACAGTTGGTCCTACGATAGCCGGACTATAACGACAGTAGCCAGATTAAGAAGATTAATCCCTCAAGAGTCAGTCATGGAGAGAACCATGAAGACTAGAAGCGTAGCAGCCAAGGAGAACCAGTCCGAGTCGGGATATGATAGCCGACGGCCCCGCGCGTTCGATGAGCCACCCAGGTCACCGTCAACCATAGCGTCCGCGTTCCCGTTCCCACGTACCCCGGTCGGTGCTTCCGCGAGTGTGACCGTTAGTGACCCTCTCGCGATCGCACCCCTCGCCACCGCCGCGGCGTTGAGAGTCGCGCCGCCCGTATGCGAAGACGCGTCCGCCGCACCGACTCCACGCGTTCCACACGCGAGTAGAGACACCGCGACCGCGTTCGACCCCAGGGAACCGTCCGCGACACTATCGGCGTCAGGCTATCCCGGTACGTTACCGATTCGAGACTCGTCGAGTACTGTTAGGTCCAGGAAATCGTACAGCAGCGACGTGGCTAGAGTGAAGAAGGCGGAATATGAGGCGCAGAGAAGAATCGCCGCGCTACGGAACGAGCAGCTAGAGATAGAGAAGGCGCTCGTCAGCAAGCGGTTCGAGTACGAGGTAGCGGCTATTGAGGCTGAGTCGGAGGCCCGTGAAGAGGGTACCGAGCACAGAAGCGAGGACAGGGTGGACGAGTGGCTCCAAAATATGGACCGGAGTCACCCTCCAGCAGCAGACAGGCTGCAGGAGGAGCAGCCCCCGCGTGTCACCACTGTGCCCGCAGCCCCGGCCACTCACGCTGAGCCCGCTACATGTGTAGACGCCGCCACGCCCACCAGACACGACCGACGGAGACAACGCTCGGCCTCACGTTCGCCCACACGGGGTGAACGTCGTATGGGAAGAGGCATAGAGCAATTAGCCGAGACATTAGAGAAGATGGTGCGAGTACGTCCGCCGCCGCGACAAGTGACGGAGCTGCCTACTTTCGCAGGCGCGGCCACCGAGTGGCTACCATTCAAGGCGGCATACGACGACTCGTCGAGTGTGTACCGATTCACCGCAGCCGAGAACCTGGCCAGGCTACGACACTGTGTGAAAGGCGAGGCCCGGGAAGCAGTGTCGGCGCTACTGTACACCGCGTCTGACCCACAGGTGATAATGAAGACGCTGGAGCAGTACTATGGACGGCCAGAGATATTAATGGGCAGGGTTATGGAAGACATAAAGAAATTACCCCGGCTCACAAGTGTGGCTAGCGAAGTGAACACATTCGCCGTGAAACTCCAAAACATAGTGTGTGTGTTGTCAAACATAGACAACCGCGGGTACATATATAACCCCATGTTAGTCAGTGAAGTGGTGGACAAGCTGAGTCCACACATTAAGTCAAGGTGGTGTGACTACGCCACCGAAGCGTCGGAGTCGTCGCGCGAACCCGAGATAATAGTGTTATCAAGATTCTTGATGCGGGAGGCCGACCGAGCGATGAGGTACGCCTTCACAGTAGCGACGCCCGCGCCCGCCCAGAAGAAGGAAATCAGAGGCGGGCCGCCAGCGAACGTGAAGAAGAGATCAGGCCGGGAAATAGTGTACGCGACCGCCGACGAGAAGGAAGAGCGAAAGCTCGAGTGTTTGTGTTGCGGCAGTGACCATGAGGTACCTAAGTGCCCTAAGTTTTTAAAACTGAGTGTCGGTGAACGATGGGACTGGGCACGTACCGCGCGTGTGTGTTATAAGTGTGTGACAAGGCGCCACCGCCGCGAGCATTGCCGCGCGAGGCGCTGCGGCAAGGACAATTGTAGCCGCCCACACCACGCGCTGCTACACCAGGCGCCCCAAGGTAACGAGGCGCCACAGGGAGATAAAGGTAAGGAAAACCACGAGATATTATCCCCTAAAGAATCAGTGATGGCCGTCTCAGCGCCTAATAACAATACGTGTCAGCGAGTGTTACTAAAGATATGCCCGGTCACTCTGAAGGGGCCCGGCGGGCAAGTGTCGACGTTTGCCCTCTTAGATGAGGGCTCCACTGTTTCATTGGTCGACGAAGAGCTGACACGCCGCCTGCGAGTAAAGGGGCCAGTGTCCACACTATGTATACAGGGCGTGACCGCGCACCAACGTGAAGAGCAGAGCCAGGCGGTGAAGCTACAGGCGCGCGGTCCAGATGGAAAGTACCATGAGCTGCGGGCTCGGACCATGAAAGACCTGCAACTACATGGACAGGCAATAGATAGGTCGGCCCTGAGACACTACCCCCACCTACGAGACATAGATAACGACGCATGTTTCGACACGGCCACACCTAAGATACTGATAGGCTCAGACAATTGGCACCTTATAGTCACACGAGAGCTGCGCATGGGCAGGAAACATGAGCCCGCAGCGTCGCTCACACAACTGGGATGGGTGATCCACGGTACTGCCCCGCGTACTACGTTACAGGAAAAGGCGGGACAGATCGTGCTCCATATTCACGAGGCGTCTGTACGACAACAGACAGATGACGTGCGTCGTGTAGAGGAGCTAGTTAGGTCTCATTTTAAGATAGACGCCCTAGGTGTTTCGTTAGCTAGGAAAACGAAACCTGAAGACCAGAAGGCGATCGACATGGTTCAGGGTACTATGAGGAAGGTCGGTGACCACTATGAGGTCGGCCTACCATGGCGTGATGAAGACGCCCCCATGCCCAATAACCATAGCTGCGCACTCAGGAGACTACGGACGATAGAGAGGAAGATGGACTCATCGTCACAGTTCGCAGCCCAGTATAGCGCTCTGGTCAATAACCTATTGAACAAAGGTTACGCCCAGGAGTGCAACGGAAAGGAAGACACAAGTAGGAAGGTGTGGTACCTACCGCACTTCCCGGTCGTGAACCCTAATAAACCGGGAAAGATGCGCATGGTGTTTGACGCGGCTCACCGATATAGTGGAGTGAGTCTGAATGACTGCCTGCTGGAAGGACCTGATCTCCTGAAGTCGCTACCAGGGATACTGTTCAGGTTCAGAGAGCGTCCGGTGGCCGTCACAGCGGATATTGAAGAGATGTTTCTCCAAGTGAAAATAAGGGAGCAGGACCAAGCGGCACAGATGTTCCTATGGCGAGGTGATGATCGAACAAAGCCGCCGAAGAGATACAAAATGACTTCAATGATTTTCGGAGCCTCCTGCTCACCCTTCATCGCGCACTCAGTGAGAGACGCCAACGCGGAGCTGTACGCGCACGAGTACCCTGACGCCGTGCGCGCCATCACGTCGAGCCACTACATGGACGATTATGTCGACAGCTTCGCCACCGAGGAAGAGGCGATTAAGACGGCGCGCGATGTCATGACTATTCACCAGAACGCGCACTTTAACCTACGAGGTTGGTGCTCCAACGAATGTGAGGTCGTGAGAGGCATAACGCCTGAGAAACAGGCGCGCGACCAGGAGGTCAAGATCGGACGGAGACCTGAGGATACCGACAAGACCTTAGGACTACTGTGGCAGACCGGCTCAGACGAGCTAGGTTTCAACACGGGACTCAGTCGGCTGTCACCGGAAGTCAGAATGAGAGACAGACCGCCGACAAAGAGGGAAGCTCTCGGAGCCGTGATGGCGGTCTACGACCCGCTGGGCCTGATCAGCCACTTTACGGTCACCGGGAAGATACTGCTGCAGAACTTATGGAGACAAAGCGTGGGATGGGACGAAGTTATCCCAGAACAGGACGCGCAGCACTTCAAAGAATGGATGACCAGTCTGGACGCGACGACACAGTTACGCATCCCCAGGTGTTACGGTAGAGGCCCAGACGACGTGGCCGACCTGCACGTGTTCTGCGACGCCAGTGAACAAGCCTACGCCGCGACGGCCTATTGGAGGACCCAAAAGTCTGACGGGTCCGTTGAAGTGAGATTGGTCGCGGCAAAGGCCCGAGTCGCCCCGCTGAAGCCTGTCACCATCCCGCGGCTAGAACTGCAGGCCGCGGTGATTGGCGCGCGACTGGCAGACACGATCAAGAGGGAACACCGAGACAAGCCCAGTAGAGTCACCTACTGGACCGACTCCCAGACGGTCTTACGATGGATAGAGAAGGACGCCATCAAGTATACGGCGTTTGTGGCACACCGCCTCGGCGAGATCGCCGAGCTTACTGACGCCAGCCAATGGAGGTGGGTGCCCACGGATAGTAACGTGGCGGACGACGCCACGCGGCCGAATTACACGGCGAGAATGGAGGCCACGGACCGATGGTTCGTCGGCCCGGAGTTCCTATACATGGACGAGGAGTCCTGGCCGAAGGAGAAGGCCAAGGACAGCGCGACCCGAAAGGAAAGCGAAGAGGTGACGTACACCGCGGCCGAGGTGATGACCAAGCACCCTTCTCACCTGCCAGATATACGCCGCTTTTCGAAGCTTGAGAAGCTACTACGTACGACCGCACTTCTCTTATTGGTCGCGCGAAAGTGCAAGGACAAGGCCAGCACATTGAGTGTCGACCTCATAGAACGGGCAGAACAAGTATGGATGAAACAAGCCCAGTCCGAACACTACTCGGAAGAGATAGAGACGCTGAAGAAAGGGAAACCAGTACCCAGGTCCAGCAGCATCTACAAGCTGGACCCCTACCTGGACGGCGAAGACGTCCTAAGAGTGAGAGGTAGAATAAGTCACGCGGCGGTCCCAGAAACCGGAAAGAATCCAGTGATCTTGCACGGCCGACATAGATACGCACGGCTGATAGTGGAACACGAGCACCGCCGAGCTGGCCACGCCAACAACGAACGCGTGGTCAACGAATTGAGACAGCGCTACTGGGTAGTGAACCTAAGACCGACGGTGCGAGCCACGGCGCGGCAGTGTCAAGTTTGTCGCGTCCGGAAGGCCGCCCCAGTAGTGCCTACAACGGGAGACCTCCCTAGAGAACGCCTGACACCGACTTCCAGGCCTTTCACCCATTGTGGTGTAGATTACTTTGGCCCCATGACAGTGGTCGTCGGAAGGCGCCACGAAAAACGATGGGGGGCCTTATTCACCTGTCTGACGACCAGAGCGGTCCACTTGGAACTGGTGTCGAGTCTGTCCACAGACTCGGCCTTGATGGCCATTAGAAGAATGGCGGCGCGTAGGGGCTGGCCCCATATAATGTTTTCCGACAATGGTACGAATTTCAGGGGAGCTGATGTAGAGCTGCGAGCCGCCTACCGGGAGTGGTCCCCGGAGTTCACCCGCTTCGGCATCGACCACCGTATGAGGTGGAAATTTATTCCGCCAGGGGCTCCGCATATGGGGGGAGCCTGGGAGCGTCTGGTGCGCTCTGTGAAGACCGCACTAGGGGCGACCCTCCACCAGCGGGCCCTCAAGGAGGAGGTCCTGGCAACGCTGCTGACAGAGGCCGAACACGCAGTCAACTCTCGGCCTCTGACCCATGTTTCGGTCGATCCCAGGGATCCCGAAGCCCTCACCCCTAACCATTTTTTGCTCAGAACTTCCTCAGGTTTGCCAGTAGCTGGGCCCTGCGATGAGGCCAGCCGCAAGCAGTGGCGGGCCGCCCAGGCGCTGGCTGACAACTTCTGGCGGCGCTGGGTGGCAGAGTACCTGCCCACCCTGGTGCCCAGAGGGCAGGCCGACGACCACCGCCGCCCTCTCCAAGTCGGCGACTTGGTCGTTATCATCGACCCCTCCCTCCCGCGGGGAACATGGCCCCGGGGGGCTATCGACGCAGTGTACGTCGGTCCCGACGGCAAGGTGCGGTCAGCGGACGTAAAAACAACGGCGGGTGTCCTGCGGCGCCCAGTCACCAAGCTCGCCGTCCTCTGCGTGGAAGAATAGGCTTCGGTAGCCCTGCGCCGGGGGGAGGATGTTGCGGACGTCGACGCTTTAGAATATAAGTGATGATGATTGTATACACCGATTATTAAATCAATAAAAACACAGTTGGTAATAGGGTTAATTAAGACCAATCGTAGGGCTCGTTTTATTTCCCCCAATCACAGACGCCACAGAGGCGATGTTGTAAGAAGGGCTAATGCATGGTCTGGACAGGTTCCGACAAGTCGAGACTTGTCGGGCCGCATAACTGCCGCCCTCCGCAATCGCGACTGAATAATGGTAAACAATAGGCGGACGGGCGGCGGACCATGTATTAGTCCCTCCACTACTTGCGCCCTGCTCAAAATGTATATAAGCAGGGCGACCGTGTATTTGAAGAGTTTTTCACGTTTGGAGTCTTTATGCTAATTTCGTTGTCTATTTGTGTGTCAGTTTAAATTGTTAGAGTCACGTTATTGCTGTTCAAGTTTGTTAAATATTAGTAAATCTGTTACGTTCTAGTGCTATTTGTGTTCCTGAATAATTATATGTGTTAAAGTACGATCCCGAGTTTAATTTAGAGTAAAAATATACAGTCCACCCCCGACAGTCTGTATGCTTAAATCTTTAAAACTACGCAACGGATTTTGATGCGGTTTTTTTTAATAGATAGAGTGATTCAAGAGGAAGGTTTATATGTATAATTTGTCGACATATTTTGCGGGCGAAGCCGCGGGCGGAAGCTAGTTACCTATATGTGCCAATGGCGTTCAAAAGGTCAAATAAGTATAATAAGACGTTTAGAAAGGAAACTGTGTCCAACTAATATAGTGTTACTATCTCACCTGGTGGCTGAAATTGGAACTAAAGATTACCTGAAAGTTACATAATGCCAGGGAATTTTGTGGGCCTGTGGAAATTTGATAAAAACATGTCGGATATTTAGGAAACATGACGTCGTTACTTACTCTGTCCTCCGGTGGATATCGGAGCGTGAGGTTCACATCTTGAACGGGAAACGTCCAGCCTTTGGATCCATACACCATCAAATGACTGCCTGAGGGAGGGAGGGATATATTATCAGGTTTAGTCTCTCAATATAATGGATGTTTGTTTTTAAGACATCTAAGACGTCTTCATAACTATAAGGTCGATATTTGATTGGCAGTATCAACCGTGCTTCGTCAGATGTGTAAACCTAAGATAGTTTGCAGAAACGAAAATTTTCGAGAGACTACCTACGTAAGGCTGCCTGTCCGCGAAGCGGAGCGATGCTGCGGAGCGGAGAACGAAGAAATGTTAACCAATAGGATTGCAAAAAATCTGTCCACTGAAGAGAAGCGGTTACTTTGTGCAATCCTGTTGGTCCCATTTCTCCGTTTCTCCACTCCGGTGGACAGGCAGCCTTACAGCAACATAATTATCTGTGCATGGCGAAGCCGTGTGCAGCTGCGAGATAGATATACAATAGAAGAACTGCGGTTTTACTCCCATCACAGGATCAGGAGTTAAAAACTTTTTAACCCAAGACTCGTCCCTTAGTAAGTTGTTTTATTCGACGCTAAAATCAACAATCACAAATTCAATTGAACGGGAAAATAAGTATCAAAACAAACAAGTTACTTAATTCTTATAAAAAATACATCACTGATAGCACACTGATAGCTAGGTAGATAGGTTTGTGTTAATTTATCCTTAAGTGCTCACAGCTAACAATTGTCGACTCACGCAGATAGACTGAGGCGACGCGATGCGATTCTGATAGAACAATTTCCATGCTGCTTTCTTAGAAATTGTTCAAAGTCAAAGTCAAATCATTTATTTCAAATAGGCACAAGTAAGGCACTTTTGAACGTCAAAGAACAAGAAATAGAATTGATTCTAGTCGCCCCTTCCGTTTCGTGTGGAGAAGAATGGGCAAGAAACTCCACCGTTACTCTTTTAAATGATTTACAATGTTTTGTAATTGTATACATGAATTATAACATTACTAGCTTCCGCCCGCGGGTTCGCCCGCAAAATATGTCGACAAATTATATACATAAACCTTCCTCTTGAATCACTCTATCTATTAAAAAGAACCTTATCAAAATCCGTTGCCTAGTTTTAAAGATTTAAGCATACATAGGGATATAGGGACAGAGAAAGCGACTATGTGTTATACTATGTAGTGATATGTGAAGACGATGCACCCAGAGTAAAAACACGTTCTACTAGAGCAGCCTTCCTCAAGGTGGGTGATAATGCCACCTTGTGGGCGCTGCAGGCCTGAAGGGGGGCGGTAAGAGACCCATAAAACAAATGTGGGTATTGTGTAAAGACTTACGGGGCGATTTGAAATTTCATCTAGATAGTAGTGGCTTTTAAGTAAAAATGGGGTTGCTAAAAAAAAATTTATTCTCAAAGTGGGCAGTAGACAAAATAAGTTTTGGAACCCCAGTACTAGAGTCTCGTCGCGCCTGTCTGCGAGAGCCAAACTAGGGCTTCCGCCTGGCGGCACGGCATGGCAAAGGATTTTTTTATGCGTCAAATAAAAATATAACGTAATAGTGTGAGCTGTCTGACAATAAGATTTTTTCAATGTTGACGCCAAAGGACGTCGCGGCATGCTTAACCTTTTGAACGCCAGTTCACAAGGTTACACACAACTTAAACGCACGCGTTCCATCCACGCCCAGCTACAAATTTATTTCTTCTTGTTATCATGAATTTCCCAATATCCATGGTGACTTTTCATTTGTTTCATGTCATTCAATACGTACGAGAGCTTCAATTTTTAAGATATCACACATAATATTTTTAAGACTAAACACTCACAAAAGTACCTAATGATTTAATTGTTTATTTCTTGTTATAGTGTTGCTGCCATTGTCACATATTTCTGACGTTAGCGTACAGGGCATGCGCTTACTTGTCACGTATATGTGAAAATAGCGTTCAAAATGTTAAGGATACCGCAGCATTTTGGCAGCTTTGCCATCAAAATGCGCTTACATGTAGCGATGCCGAAGAATCCCTTGCCGTGCCGTGCCGCCAATGTGCGGCAGACCTTACGAGAATAAATAACCTTTCACGTGTGTACCTACTCTAGAGAATATAGAATAAAATACTCTATTAGATAATGTACAGAGGCCAGCACATCAAGTTATCACAATCTGTCTTTCAACTTTATTGCAAAGACATAAGGTTCATTTGAGAATGTAATTGAGAAAAATTGACAGTTAGGGATAGCTTGATGTGCTGGCGTCTGTACTGATAGGTATATTATTTTCTGACGCATACAGGAAAACTATGAAAATCGTTTACTACGTCATTCATCTACCTGTCATTGTGGTAAATAAATGATTAGGTATCGATGTTTATAGAATATTATAATCTAACTCATAAACTGATAACTTATTGTACTGGGTTGATACTTTTTCTAAAATTAGGTAACAGTGACTAAGCAAATTGACGTTTTGACGATTTGTTGAAGGTATATTTTTGTACATTTCTATCATTCATTTGTACCAGGGATCACTAATTAGCGATTAGTGGGATGAAAGAAAAAAAAGTGTATAAATAAATAAGTGGACATAAAATATAACACATCTGATTGATAAGTTATGTTATGAGTTAGTTGAGGTGCCACACCTCAAGTTACTCCAATCTATTAAATTTCTTTGGTAGATTTTCAACTTTGTTACAAAAAAAAAGGTATATTTTTAATTGGGTAAATGTGACAGTTTCGGATAGCTTGATGTGCTGGCGTCTGTACAAGGAAGAATTGCACTTAATTAAGTTTGGTTGCACCGTGTACCATGAGGAAAATATTCCCAGTTTTGCCGAAAACCTTAGGTAGGAACCTACTTACTTAAAATTAAAAAAAAACATTTCTAAAAAAAAAACCACTTCCAAAAAAAAATACTGGAAATTGATTGATCTGGAAGTTGGTACCAAAAAAACGAAAATACAAAACCATAAAAACCGACCGTACTATTTATTCACTTTGTAGCGTTTTTTAGGAAGTCGGTTGTTTATATTATTTACTTTTAAATTGTGATACCAATACAAATTCAAATACCTACCAACTGCTTTGTAAATAACATTGACGACATGGAACCTCTTTTGAAAACTGTTTATTACCAATTTATGTGCCTTTAAGATTTATTCTCCTCGTAATAAAATGATTAATTTGAGTTATCTATGTAAGTACTTTTTTCAATTCAAGAGCAAGAGAACTCTTTGTTTTTTTGTCGTTCTAATTTAATTTGATTAGTTACCTATTAATCTGGCTAGCGATACTACTCATACACAAGAAGTGGTAAAAAAGGGGAAGAGCTCATAGGGCTCTTGTTGTTATTTTTTTTCTTTGACGAATTTTCAATATAGTGGAAAAAACACAAAAGCAGAATCAAATTATTTAGCTTTTAAATCATCATCATGCTCCTGCCCTTATCCCAATTTATTTGGGGTCGATGCAACATGTCTTTTTCTTCCATACTTCTCTATTAGTCGTCATCTCAGTAGTCACTCCCTTTCTAGGCATATCATCTTTCACACAATCCATCTATCGTTTATTTGGTCTACCTCTACTTGTATAGCCATCCACGTTCATACTTACAACTTTCCTGACAACATTTTCCTCATTCCTCCGCATAACATGCCCATACCATGACAGCCGATTTCCACACAACTTTTCAGTCACCGGTGTCACTTTCAGACAAGAACTCTCTTATATACTCTTATACCCTTTATTACGTATTCTATCCATTCGCGTAACACCATACACATCCATCCATGCACACATTAGTTTTTAAATATAAATACGTTTAAATACTATGTCATTAAGTAAGTCAATAAAAAAAAATAAAAAAACTATCTCGACCAACCTTCAATAATGGAGTCCAACGAACAATAATACTTGTTGACCGTCTGAAAGACTGTCGAACCAACTTCCCTTCCCCCATGATTATGACTATTGCTGTTAGCAAAGAATTTCACTTCATTCACAGCATCATACTTCTCGATTTCCGGCTTAATAACCTGAATCACTTCACTATTCACAATACCCACAAAACAAAATGTAACACATGATATTAATATTCCAATATTCTCATTCATAACGCAGACACAGAAACGTCGTGTAAACGAAAACGCTGAGCATATCGGCCTCGCATTTAATATAAGATTAATTAAGTGTGATTAGGAATGTAATTAAAATAATATTTAGTGATAAGAGTCGATATTTTGGTGATAGTAGCGTCGTTATCGGGGTCTGTCGCAGTGAACTCGTGCGGTTGTCGCGATGGTTTTTGTACGTAGCGTAAATCCAGCGTATCTGAGCGATTAGATGGATGGATTCGATCCCCATCAGCAGATGTTTGCAGCTATGATAATGTTCTGTGTAATGGCTCTCGCAGACAAGCGCGATGCGATTACGCGACTGATAACGAAAACAGCTCACATCATGCCTTGATTCTCCAAAAGAATAGGCAGAGGTGTGCTATTTTTTTGCGGGAAATCATCAAATGAGGAGTCATTTGATGATTTCCCCGCTCTAGGTGTAGCGGAAGGGAGTGTCAGACTCTTACTGACTAAAACCCATCCATGTTCCTTCCTTAGCCCTTTATGTTACGGGGTGGCGGTAACCCTTTCGAACAATCCCGCTCACCAGCAGAGGTGTCCTGTGGGTACAGTACACGCATTCGCAAGTTATGTTTAAGTTCCGGCTAGAATACAGAGTGAGCCTTTTAATAAGATTCTCATGTACGACCCACTTAGTTGAGACTCCGGGATAACCTGATCTGAACTGTATTCTAGGACCATTTGGTCCTGGGACAATTGTTATTGAACAATTGTCCCAAATCACGGATCCAACCCAGGAGGTCTTGCCCGCTATATCAACTACGTAACATTTTAAGCCTAATATCAATACATAGAGAAAATCACAACAACTGACATAAAAAAATTCGTCGTCGAAAAGTTCCCAAAAGGCTGACTGGTTTAAAAATGTACTTGAAACCCTTACAGTAAGCCCTTTCATTTATTACATATCATTATCAATTTATCACACGGTTCAGTGCGCAAAACTTAAAAAAGTGACCTCCATATTCGAAATTCATTTATCTATATAACACTATGATTGGATCATAGAAATTGATATAGGTATTTTGTATAGATTTGGAGCAAATTGGCTGCGGCTGACAAACACGGGACAGACATAATCCTCTAAGCGTTCCGTTTTTCATTCGGCAAACAAACCTTAAAAACAAAAACGAATCAACCTATCACCGTATCAAGAGTCCAATAAAAACTTCAAATATCCGAAGTTTATGACGCACAATAAACGAAGTCATTCTTAACGAGGATCTACGTTAGTGAATAATTAATAGAACCTCCTCCAAACCGGTTACCCATACAAAAACGGTTCCGATCACCCTTTTGATCTCTGGAACCCTCATTAGGGCTACTTAAACATTATTATAGGCCATTATAATCACGCTTCGTTCAAAGATTTGGTAACTTATGGACCATAGACTATGCTCTATGGATTTATGGGAGGTGATAATGCGTACTTTATGGTCGTTGCTACATTTTATAATGTTTTGTTTTATCTGTGTTATAAATTAAAGATGTGTGAAAAGGTTTTCGTAATTGGATTAAGTCAATTGTTTTATTAACTGATTATTTTAATTTTAAGCCTTTGCGGTGGGAGCAATTTTTTTTATAAACCTTTAACGTTTTGAACGCCATAGAATGAAAGCACGTGCGTGCCCTCCACGTCAAGCTACAAATTTATTACTTCTTGTTCTCATGAATTTCCCAAAATCTATGGTGTATTTTCATTTGTTTCATGTCATTTAATACGAACACGAACTTCAATTTTTAAATCTATATATATAAAAATGAAACCCGTTTTCCTTGGTCACGGCATCACGCGTGAATGGCTGGACCGATTTCACTAATTCTTTTTTTTTAATGTTCGTTGAAGTTCAAAGATGGTTTTTACAGCGAGAAAAATTCGAATAATTGCCGGAAAAACCCTAAAAACAGCCTTTTTCTTTTTCCCATACAAACGTTTTCTAACTAAAACGAGCTTTATTGCGATTGTATAAAGTTCATATTGAATTACAAGCAGTCACTGTTGGAACAATGTTTGTAGGTAGGGTAGGTAGGTAAGGTAGGGTAGGTAGGTAGGGTAGGTAGGGTAGGTAGGGTAGGTAGGGTAGGTAGGTAGGGTAGGTAGGTAGGGTAGGTAGGTAGGGTAGGTAGGTAGGTAGGTGGGGTAGGAAGGGTAGGTAGGGTAGGTAGGGTAGGTAGGTAGGGTAGGTTTGGTAGGTAGGTAGGGTAGGTAGGTAAGGTAGGGTAGGTAGGTAGGTAGGTAGGGTAGGTAGGTAGGACAACGTCTGTCGGGTCAGCTAGTATCTATATAAATACTCACAAAAGTAATGATTGAATTGTTTATTTCGTCTTATAGCGTTGTTGCCATTGTCATATATTTGTGTTGTTGGCTTACAGCGCTTGCTTGTCAGGTATATGTGACAATGGCGTTCAAAAGGTTAACAACATCGTTAATCAAAAAGCGCACCAACAAATTACCTAAATCATTTCCTATCATATACTATTTAGATTAGAAAACCACAACTCATTAGCACACTATAAAAAGAAACCATGAAACAATAACCAGCAGATCAATCCAAGATGGCCGACAAACTGCTTCTCTTTATCACACTTCTGTCATTCTCTGGGATCCTAGTACACGCCCGTGCTCGTGGTAGCTTCAACATTGGAAATACTTTTGGATCCCATCTTATATACCACGAAACCCATCACAAATACCCAATAATACTTATGAAAAGAGACGAAGATATTACCGTGCAAGGAGTCGACAATGAAGTTATCGAAGCTGTGATTGTGAGTGATTTGGAAGGGACAGGTCTGAGTTATATCAAAGATGGCGGAATTGGGCAGCACAATGTGACGATCCATTTGGAAAGTAAGCGGGGCGATGGGTATAAGTTTCTTGTCGAAGTTTATGCTATTTGATATGGTTGTGTTGAAATAAATTTTGTGTGGAATGGTTTAATTGTTTTATTGTAATTTACGGCTGAGCCAGTGGAGGGATTTATGTGAGTCTTAAAGATGTTCACATAGAGTAGTATTGTTTAGTTGAGTTAGTTTGTTTCTTCCTATAAGAATGATTTCAACAAATTGAGTGTCCTGAAAGGGCTCGTGGCTAATTAATAACAGCCGCACGGAACGATCCACCAGGTAGAGCTACACATATAATTTGTTGGTGGTTGGGGTTGGTCCGCGGCTGGGTGACCATATTTTACATATCGAGACTCCTCCGCGCCTCAGAAAGCACGTTAAGCCGTTGGTGCCGGCTGTCATTTGTGGTCAAAGTCAAAGTCAAAGTCAAATCATTTATTTCAAATAGGCACAAGTAAGGCACTTTTGAACGTCAAAATGAACAAGAAATAGAATTGATTCTAGTCGACCCTTCCAAAAGGTAGTTTCGTGTGGAGAAGAATGGGCAAGAAACTCCACCGTTACTCTTTTAAAATGTTTTACAATGTTTTGTATACATGAATTATAACATTATATGTGAAGACGATGCACCCAGAATAAAAACACTACACCACAAAAGGTGAGAAGAAAAACACATATAGTAATGGTAGGTAACTTAAGTATGTCAAAAGTACATGGTGCTCACATATTTACAAACATTCTAAAAGTTAATATATAATAAATCAATCAATGTGTGAGAAGTTATTTCAACATGTTAAAATAGTATTTTATAAATAATAAATTATTACCTAATTTACTTAGCAACCAGTTTGATTTTGTCTAGACACTAGATTGCCCTGTGGATCAGGACCAGCATGTTTCCAATGTGGATCTTAGACAGTCGTTACGGGTCGTCAGAAACCCGAAAGTCTGACAGGCAGTCTTACCAAGGAGTATATCGTACTTACTACGTACGTTACTGACTGTGTTGTGGAGGTCAAATAGGTAATCGCTTCATGTAAAATACTGGTTTCAGCTGCCTGTGGTTAGACTGGAAGCCGACCCTAACATAGTTGGGAAAAGGCTTAGCAGATTGATTGACGTAACTACCTTTTTTTCTTCAAAAACTGGTATCTCTCCACCTGTCAAGTTACTGAATAGAAATAAGTCAGATTGATTTGATGTCCTGCGATTTGTCTTGCTTCGAGTCTTGCGTGCGTTGGCTTGCTGGTCTAAGCGAGACTCGATTCTTTACAACGTTTCTTTGTATCTACAACATCCACCCATAGTCTGGAAACACTGCATCTTCTAGCTCAACAACACAAGTCAGTTTTGTCCCTCCCCATACCACCACGTTTCGCTATGTATCCACCATTAATGTAAGTACCATTCCTGTATTCCCACTTCTTGGAAAAGACATCGCCAAGCGGTTGGTCTACTCTTCACGTGACCAGAAGGCTGGGCTATTTTTTTGTCAAAGAATCAGCATAGCCATACAACGTGGCAACGTTTCCAGCCTTTTGGGAATTTTTTCTGTTGACAGCGATGTGGACGAATTTCTTGATGCCTATTGATTTTTTTTCCTCCCGTTTTACTTACTTGTACATACCTAGTTATTATTAATATTTTAAGTCTTTTAAGGTATGTATATATTATGTGCATAAATATATCCTTGGAAAATTAATAGGACACGTATGGTAACCTTACCACAGACCTAAAGCCAAAACAATGGAGTCGTATTACGAATTCCCAATAACCAATTATAATTATCAGGATCACCGACGGAATCAAATTATAGCATCAATTAATGATTACTAGCGATATTGGACGGTAATTAATATCGTATTCCTTAATTACAAATTAAATATTTTACGTACCACTAGGTACTAGGTAGGTCCAATGTTTGTCGATATCGACTTTTAAATAATGTATGTCATCCATACTATTAAAAATTCAAAAGTAACTCTGTCTGTCTGTCACTTTTTCAGACCTCAACCACTGAACGGATTTTGATAAAATTTGGCAGAGAGATATATTGCATCCTGAGGAAGGACATTTATAAGCTTTTTTGAGGGTGTGAAATCATCAAATGACCCCTCCCGCTCTGGTTGGAGCGGAAGGGAGTGTCAGACTCTTATTGACTAAAACCCATCCATGTTCCTTCCTTAGTCCTTTATGTTCCGGGGTAGCGGTAACCCTTTCGGACAATCTCGTTTACCGTTACTTTGCTGTACTGGCTGATGTGATAAATTATCTCCGACAGCCAGTAAGATTACCCGTCCTGTCGGTCAATTCTGAAAAAATCACACTGTGAATATTTAAGTGAAGTGAACTGTCGTTTCAACTAATTCTAGGGACAGTTTTGATAACTCACTTCACCTACGTTCGTACGTCACGGTGACAATTTTACAGAATAGTACCACTGTTGGTTCCACTGTGATCGTGCTAAAAAACAAACAAAATAATAAAACAAAAATGTTTATTAGCAGCTTAAATCAATTACGCTAGTTAAATGAGGAGCCACCTTTTAAGCAATTAATTTGCTTGTGTCAGGGTGCTCCGCCATTCCCAAGTTACATTTATTGGAGTAGTTATTTAATAAGGTATTCTCACAACAATTTTAAAACAACAAAAAAAAGTAGTACTTATAAAAGAAATTAACATATTTAGCCCCTAACAATTGGGAATGTGAGTGTGTGGATGTGTGCGTATGTGTGTGTGGGTGTGTATGTGTGTGTGTGTGTATGTGTGTATGTGTGTGGGTGTGTATGTGTGTGTGTGTGTATGTGTGTGTGTGTCTGTGTGTGTGTGTGTGTTTGTAGGAGTTGCAGGAGTGTATGTGTTTGTATATGTAGGGATATATAGTTTGTGCGTGAATGTCAAGATAAAGAGTAAGATTTGGAATAGTAACCGAATTAACAGATAAAGGACGCTAAGGGACGACAAATAAAACAATCACAACATGTTTACGAAACAATTTATTCATATAACGATATCAAATAGCATAAACATCAACTAGGAACTTGTATCCATCTCCCCGTTTACCTTCTAAATGTATTTTAACTTCACGCTGTCCAATACCGCCTTCTTTCATATAGCCCACGCCATTACCTTCCAGATCACTCACAATCACTGCTTTTATAATTTCATCATTGGCAGCTTTTACGGTAAAATCTTCATCTCTTTTGATGAATGGTATTGGAACTTTATGGTGAATTTCATGGTAAATCAGATGAGCTCCGAATGTGGTTCCTATGGAAAAGCCACCACGGCTATTGGCTTGTACTAGGATCGCAGCGAATGACAGGAGTGCAGTAAAGAGAAGCAGTTTGACCGCCATCTTGGATCGGAGTGTTAGTTGAAGAGTTTCTTGCTTTCTTTTTATAGGAGCGTTAATGTGTTGTGGTTTTGATAATTAATAGTTTTGTATGGGTCGAAATTAATTTGGCAATTTGTGTATATTTCGAAATGTTGGTGCACACAAAATGAATGATGATAAATAATTAAACACAAACGCTTGTGTACGTCAATAATATTTTTAAAACTAGATGAGGGCGGCGTTACCTATAAATTCGGAGGTCACAGTCTCATTCATTGTAAATATGTGAGCACCATGTACTTATGACATAATTAAGTTTACTTGCCACTGCTACATGTGTTTTTCTTTTCACCTTTTGTGGTGCATTGTTTTTATTCTGGGTGCATCGTCTTCACATAATTATAATGTTATAATACATGTATACAAAACATTGTGAAACATTTTAAAAGAGTAACGGTGGAGTTTCTTGCCCATTCTTCTCCACACAAAACTACCTTTTGGTAGGGGCGACTAGAATCAATTCTATTTCTTGTTAATTTTGACGTTCAAAAGTGCCATTCTTGTGCCTATTTGAAATAAATGTTTTGACTTTGACTTTGATTTAAATGACATCATCTTGGTCAGATCATGTCATGACCATGTAGGTTGGTGTCTGAAATGATATTTTGAGGAAAGAACTATACAGATTTAGTGGGCCTGACCAGTTAGTACATGCATTAGTAATTAATCGCGCTGCTCGACCCAGAACTTAAGGACCTCAACGATTCGACGAAGGTTCCGCAAATGGAAGGAGCTAGAAATAAGTAAATATATGTAAGAGGAAGTTTGCAAGTGGCGTCGGTGACTGAGAAGTTGTGTGGAAATCGATTAATAGTATAGGTAGCGGGATTGTCCGAAAGGGTTACCGCTACCCCAGAACATAAAGGGCTAAGGAAGGAACATGGATGGGTTTTAGTCAGTAAGAGTCTGACACTCCCTTCCGCTCCACCCAGAACGGGAGGAGAAATTTGATAACTTCCCACACTCAAAAAAAAAGGCATGTGGTTCGAAGGAATACTTTATATGTTCTGACTTCTTGCATGAGAAAAGTATGAATGAATATGGCTTAATAGAGGAAGACCAAAGAAACGAGTGACGGATTGTATTAACATTGACATAGCTAGAAAGCTAGGAGAGAATACCAAGATGACGGCGAAAGAGATTAGTCAATGATTACATTTGGGTATTTGAAAGGGTTGTCAATGACGTTACTTTTTATGAATTGTCGAGACGCGGAATTGGTCCATGATTGATATGAAACTAGCTTCCGCCCGCGGCTTCGCCCGCATAATACGTCGACAAATTATACCTATACCCCTTCCTCTTAAATCACTCTATCTATTTAAAAAAACCGAATCAAAATCCGTTTTGTAGTTTTAAAGATTTAAGCATACATAGGGATATAGGGACGGAGAAAGCGACTTTGTTTTATAAATGTGATATAACAATGTGATGTCACAGATTTTTCGAATCAAATGGAATACTTATTAGCATTAAATGCAATTTTAGAATTATATCTTCGCATAACATTTGTTTCTGTACGGTGATGGAAGTTTTTAAGACGAGCGGTATTTTATCTATGCGATTTCATATTTTATTTTTGACCGATTCAAATAGTCAAGCGTCAAGTTCTTTTTTAATGTTCCAACAAATAAATTGCATAAACATTTATCATCCTATTTAAGAGCTCATAAAACGAACTTGCAATAATTAAGCTAATTAAAATCTTCGTAAACGTGTAATTAACATGAAATTGTTATCAAACATTTGCACAGCTCGTACTACTGATGTAACGGGGAATCCATTTCGCTAATTAGTTTGTAGAAATGGAACCTTAACACGATGCTGGTAAGGTCTATATTCGTAAGATTTGGACACTGCGCAGAGTGTATGATGACCTCTTGAGCACTTGATACGTATTGTTAGAACTGTCAACAATGACGCTCTAATATTGATACTTGTTGGTGGATTTTGAAGTTCTACGAAACTGTGAAGACTCTACAAACATGATTTACCTCTCTTCTTCTTTTCGTGTGGTTAGTGACCAACCTGGTGTCAGAGTTTTAAGCTGCCCATGGGCCTCTGACTTAGCTTTACATTCTGTTGAGAAATATCTCTCAGACATGCTACATCCACCATCATCACCACCACCATCATCATTCATTTACCTACTTACTGCGAAGTACATGTAGTTTCTTGCCTACACCACTAGGCAAGAAACTACATGTACTTCGCAGTAAGTAGGACCGTCGGACTGCCAAGTCATAGGTCTCGAGTTCGAACCCCAGGCACGCACCTCTGATTTTACGGATTTATGTGCGTAATGTATAATTATCACTTACTTAAAATCGGTGAAGGAAAACATCGTGAGGAAACCAGCATGTCTGAGAGATATTTCTCAACAGCATGTGAAGCTAAGTCCAGCCCATGGGCAGCATAAAAACTCTGACACCAGGTTAGTCACTACTCTGGTGCAAGCCATGGTCCGGGGCGAGAGGGAGTGGGAGGCAGTCACCTCCTTCTGCGAAAAAGTCATGCTCGCGAAGGAGTTGGAGGGATGGGAGAGAGAAAGGTCCTCCCGTCCCAGCCGCCGCAGGAGACGCCCCGGGCGTCGGGAGCCACGTGACGACTCCCGGCCACCGTAGGCGCGGGCCTGCGGACGGTGAGTAATGGGTGACTCACCGTCCGATCAGCACCAGACCCGTGCCGTACGGCGCGTATATGTTCCACGCGCGACTTAAAGAGATGTCAGCATATGAAGGGGCCCCTCAGGGCCAAGCCTGCCGGGTAAGCGGGATTGTCCGAAAGGGTTACGAAGATATTTATTTGCTTAAAAACATACATGTTTTTGCATGCAAATATTTCGTGAATACAATTTATTCATTTAATTCAAGCTAGCGGACCTACACGGGACTTAACAATTACCTCATACGTAATTGAAATTACAGCGGGATTATCCGAAAGTATTACCGCTGCCCCAGAACACAAAAGGTTAAAGAAGGAACATGGGTGGGTTTTTTCAGTAAGAGTCTGACACTCCCTTCGACTCCACCTAGAGCTGGCATTTGATGATTTCCCCCAAAGAAAAAGTAAATATAAATATATATTTATTTCGCCCCCTTTTGTACATGTGACTTTAACATAACTGGCGATGATGATGATTTATTTACCCCCTTAAAAAAAACATCATCAAAGTCAATCAGCGCGCTATGGAACGGGCTTGGAGTTTATTTGAAGAATAAAATCAGGATCGAAGTTATCCTGAAGAGAACCTGAGTTACTGACATAACTGGCTGCAAGCTGAAGTCGCAGTGGGCATGTTAGTTGAAGGACCGATGGCTGGTGTAGCAGTACCGACAAGCGAAGGGTGGGAGGCTCCCCAGAAAAATGAACCGACAGCCTGGGGTGGACTGGATGCGGAAGGCGGTGGACAGGGTGTTGTGACGCAGCATGGGAGAGCCCTCTGTCCAACAGTGGCGTAAGCTGTGTTGATTAATGGATTTGGATCGTATATATCATCATCATCATTTGCCTAGTCTTTTCCAAACTATGTTGGGGTCGGCTTCCAGTCTAACTGGACGCAGCTGAATACCAGTATTTTACATGAAGCGACTGCCTATCTGACCTCCTAACCCAGTAACTGGACAATACGATACCCCTTGGTAAGACTGGCTGTCAGATTTTCGGGCTTCTGACGACCCGTAACGACTGTAAAAGATGCACAAATGACAGCCGGGACCAACGGCTTAACGTGCTGTCCTAACTTGGATCTTATGTATGTTACAAATTTTTCTGCTCCTCCCAAAAGGTAGTTTCCCATGGAGAAAAGTGGGAAAGAAACTCCACTGTTTTTAGGTCTTCTTCTTAGCGTGTCGATGACAATCTAAATGGACTGGGCCCAGAATTCGGCTACGTATTTAGCGCCATCAGTAGCGTCCATCAGTTCCTGTAAAGTACATACGGCAGGACACACAGGACACGATATTAAGTGTCCCATTGTTTGTGGGTCAGTACTACATTTACACTTCAAGGTGGAGTTGTCTATGAATCCCTGAGCAGGTTTTCAGTGCATCGGGAATACAGGGAAAACGTACCGGTCTTTGCTTAGATATTTGTGATTAATCTGCCCGGATAAGCGGGATTGTTCGAAAGGGTTACCGCTACCCCAGAACGGAACACAAAGGGCTAAGGAAGGAACATGTATGAGTTTTAGTCAGTAAAAGACTGACACTCTCTTCCGCTCCACCCAGAGCGGGATCATTGGATGAATTCCTAACCTCAAAAAAAAGGCATTTGAGAATCACGCAGAATAATTAAGGGCCACAGCGATAGCTACTTTTTGCAGCAGCGATCAGCGATTTTGCGACTGTACCGATGCATTTAGCTTCCAAAAAGCGGCAAAATCGCCTATCGTCGATGCTAAAAGTAGCTAGTAAGTAGGTAGTCTGGTGAGGTCACTCATACAATGTTCACAATATTTTCCCTAAACAAATACGGAGATAACACGACTTCTCAATATTATAGAGATAAATGTATTGAATAACCAATTTACTCAATATGACATCAAAATATTGTTTCAAAAATCTCCGGGAATAGGTTCCTAACAAGATGGGTCTTAATACAAGAGAATAAGGTGTACATTTGAATGGTTATCGACTAGGTGTCTAGTGATATGATGGTGACCTCAGTAGCCTTGTGGACGATCGTTCGCTCGTGTGTTTTAAACAATGTTAGGGTGGGGTTACATGAGGCGGGAAGCTCAGTTGAGAACAATAATTGTTTATAGTGTTTTGTTCATGGCTATTGAAATAAGTCGTGTGTAGATAGAGATAGAGGTGTGTTTTATATAATTTTTTAATATGATTAAAACAATACTTCAGAAAAAAAAATGTTTGTAAACTAAACCTGGGTTATTTCTTTTCTCAAAGAGCCCGAATACGACTTAGCTTTGTCTATGTTACAGAATTTAGCCACCTCCAAAGATTACAAAAGATTGGACAGAGACTGTTGACAGCCATGTAGACGTATTTTTTGATGACCTTTGATTTTTATTTTATTTATTTTTCCCTCCCGTTTTATATACTTCTACATAATAAGTATTATTTTAATAAAACTTCAAGTAAGAAAGAAATGGAGCTATATATCCTGTATAGCTCCGTCTCATTCTCACACTAGAGTAACATTATAATAATGCTTACATACTGCTAATAGAACTGGTGGTCCAGATCATGATTTATTGTATTTTAAAATTTATCAACAACATAACAGTAATAAATAAAAATACAACAGTCATGTAAACACAGTCTTAAATAAACGAACAATTGACATCTGAACTAAATATCACTCAGTAGCGATTTGCTAACGAGACGATACGTATTACAAAGAATCATGTATATAATCTTATTATTATGTGCTGTCATATCGACAGTTCACTGCAGAAGTGTCATTGTTGGCCAAACTTGGGAACAGAATGGGGTACGGAAGGTGTACGAGACAACTGTTGATGCGAACGCCATACCGTTGTTCAAGAGAGAAAAATTTGTCACATTTGAGTACCCTATTGGAGACTCGAAAATCAAAGGAATTGCTATCAAGGACATGGATAATGGATTAGCATCACCATCGATTACTATGGGAGGACTAGGATTTAACTTCGTAAACCTGAAGCTGAAGAGTGAAAGAGGATCTGGTTTTAACTTTCTTATAGAAATCTACGCGTGATTTTGTGAAGTTTTCGTATAGTAAAGTTTTCTGCGTCGTGCTTGTTGTGCTAATTAATAAGTGTCATTATTTGCTGATTATCAAAATTTTGCAGCAGTGTTGTATGTAAAAAAATAGTGCTGAATGTAAATACATAAGTAAATGTTTTATAATATTACTAGCTTTTGCCAGCGGCTTCGCCCGCCTGTATGTAGGAAATTGTCCCACGGGAACCGTACATTTTGCCAGGCTAAAAAGCTTAGATGCTATTCCAGACTATAATCCATCTTTCTGCCAAGTTTCATCCGGTTCGTTAAGTAGTTTTTGAATTCATTCTTTACAAACATACCTTTCTTACCATTTTATATCTTTCCTCTTTATAATATTAATTATTAGTATAGATAATAAGTTACAGATTGTCCGTGATGAATGTGTTAAAGTAATTATAAATGTCATCAATGTATAAGAATTGTTTATTTAAGTCCTTAATGTATTACCAAATCCAGTTTAATAATCATTTCGTAAAACACTAATATAACCAAAACAAATAAATAAACATTCATCCAAACAACAAAAGGTAAATCTGTCACTAAACTCCATGTAAACGCCATCTAACACCCGTGAGCTAAATTACTCACCACTTGACCTTTCCCTCTGGCATATCACCCCGTCTCATTCACACAGTAGCATAAACAATCACAGTAGAACCACACGACTCAAAGAGACCACTCCTCGATCAAAATGTTTAAAGAAATCATTTTAGTCTGTGCCGTAATAACCTTAGTTCAATCCAATAGTGTTTATGTAGGCCATGTATATGACCAAACTGGTTTGGTCCGCAAGGTTTTCGATAAAATGGTCGATGCTACGGCCATACCATTGATCAAGCGGGAACAAGAAGTATTCTTCGAGTATCCAGCAGGAGATCAGAAGATAAAAGGGATTGCTATCAAGGATTTGACCGAGTCGAAGGCGGAAGCGTCGATAACCCGAGGCGGACTGGGTTTCGGATTTGTCAACATAAAGCTGAAGAGTGAAAGAGGTTCCGGACTAAAGTATTTAATAGAAATTTTTGCATAATGTATGACGTGTTTTTAAAGTTTCAATACTCATTGCCAGTTAAATAGTGCGGTTGTACAAAATATTTGGTAACGTAACAAAGTGTAATAATATTGTTCTCTCTGAAATTAAATATAATTGTGTTAAGTATTTGGTTTTATTTCTTTACTAGCGACCTGTCCCGTCTCGCACGGGTGAAGCTTGGAGTTTTTTGTGCTATATCTATCTTTGATGTTTCTGGCGGTGGTGCAGACGAGTCCTGGAGTGGAGGCACGCGTAGTGTGGGGGAGCCAGATAGACTGATGACCTTAAGAAGGTGACTGGATCAGACTGGATGCGGAAGGTGGAGGACAGGGTATTGTTGCACAGCCTGGGAAAACTCAAACACAAAGTATTTATCCTACTACTATTATAAAGGCGAAAGTTTGTAAGTATGGATGTATGGATGTTTGTTACTCTTTCACGTAAAAACTACTGTATAGATTTGGATGAAATTTGACACAGAGATGGTTTATATCCTGGATTAACACATAGGATATTTTTTATCCCGGTAGAACATTCCTGTGGGATAATTTCCGACCTCCACGCGAGCGAAGCCGCGGGCAGAAGCTAGTTTCAAATAAACCAATGACTGGCACTTTTGAATTGTCAAAGGGTCGGTCAGTCAGAAAGATGAAGCTAGTTGCCCATTCCAAAGCAGTTGGTACCTATGGAGAAGAACGGGCAAGAAACTCCATTGGTTCCATGGTTACAAAATATTGGTTATATAATTCATATTATTATAATACATGTGAGAACGATGCAAAACGTTAAAAGCATCCGATATAAAATATGTAAAAACAGTTCAAAAATTAAATTAAAACAAGACGTAGCCGTTAAGAGATGACCAGTCCCTACTGACGGCACCCGTTCACGAACATGACGCATGGATTAGCACCATTCAGCTCAACCATTTTGAAACCTATGTCCAGCAGTGGATTGCGATAGTCTTGGAGTTGATTGACTAATTGATCTAACTTAAAAATTAATGTTAACACATAATAAATATAAACTTTTTGGGATAAATACTCTAAACGATGGTCATACCACTTCAAAATCCATTGTGTAGTTAAAGTTGAAGATTTAATTGGTCACACTTCTTCTCGGAGAGAGGAGCCTGTGTACCAGCAGTGTGAAAATTATGATGGGCTTTTTTTTTAAGGGTTTCATCCAATGATTTCTCCCGCTCTGGGTGGAGCGGAAGGTAGTGTCAGACTCTTACTGACTAAAACCCATCCATGTTCCTTCCGTAGTCCTTTATGTTCCGGGGTAGCGGTAACCCTTTCGGACAATCCCGCTTACCCGGCAGGCTCGACCCTGACGAGCCCCTTTATATGCTGACATCAGAACATGTACGCGGTATTTTATTATGCTAACCGGTCACTGAGACTAGAGACTTTGTTCTTTATTATATGTAGTCTTTGTCACGGTCCCCGATCTGACCTCGATTTGACTGTTTTTATCGGCATTAGAATATTATATACACTTTTATTTGCGATACACAGATGGTATATTTCCTCGAGGGTTCCGGGACGCCCATTTACCCTTTGGGTACGGAACCCTAATCTGACGGGTATTAAGACTCCGTCGTACAGACGCCAGCACATCAAGCTATCCCTAAGGGTCAAATTTTCTCAATTAAAAATGAACCTTATGTATTTGCAATAAAGTTGAAATACTATCAAAGAAATTGGCTGGCCTCTGTACGTCCGTCTGTCACCAGGCTGTACCTATCTCATGAACCGTGGTAGTTAGACAGTTGAAATGTTTACAGATGATGTATTTCTGTTGCTGCATTCTAATAATTTGACAAATCACGATTAAATTAACGTAAAACCTGACGTGTTTTTTTTTTGCTTTAATTATTATTGAACGGTACCATCGAAAATGAATTACTTTATTTATTATGATTGATGACAACTGCGTATTTTTGGACCACATACATATTCTTGGATTTTTTACCCTAGAGTGATAGCCTAGTGGTGTGACCGTCGGACTGCCAAATCATAGGTCTCGAGTTCAAACCCAAGGCACGCACCTCTGATTTAACGGATTCATGTATGTATTGTATAATTGCTTAAAAATCGGTGAAGGTAAACATCGTGAGGAAACTAGCATATCTGAGAGATATTTCTCAACAGCATATGAAACTAAGTCAGAGGCCCATGGGCAGCATAAAAACACTGGCACCAGGTTAGTCACTATATAAGCACACGAAAAGAAAGAATAAGACCGACTTTATGACTGAAGTTATGACATATTAAAATAAGCTTCGATCAGTCAAAATCAAAATCAAAAATCATTTATTCAAACTAGGCTGAAAATCAGCACATTTTGAAGGTCAAAGTTACATAATTATTATAACAGGTCCCAAAAAACGCCCACCCTTCACATTCGTATTCGGCTACTTCGATTGCGCTAGCGCTGGCCTCGCGGAAGTCTTATCCTATCTATCATATATATGCTGGATTATTCACACAAAGAGCACGACAAGAGGTGAAGCATCGTTTGTGATGTAGCTCCTTCGCTTCTCAGACACCAACTGCGAGAAAAATTATACTCCAACATAAACTGGTCTACACTCAGTACAGAGGCCAGCACATCAAGTTCCCACAATCTGTCAAATTTCTTTGATAGTATTTCAACTTTATTGCAAAGACATAAGGTTCATTTTTAAATGAGAAAAATTGACAGTTAGTGATAGCTTGATGTGCTGGCGTCTGTACATCAAGCTACCACAAACTGACAAATTTTCTCAATCGATTTAGAATTTAACGTACAACGTTTTAAGGTTCAAAATCATTTGGCGAATTTTAACAGGTTGCTATAACTTGCGCTGGCGACGGTACGTCATTTCAGCAATGATGATGTTACAGTTATAGCTTACCGTAGTAACTCGTTTAGTAATCACATACGCCGTAAAATTTCCCATAAAGTGGAAAATATCGATTCTATGAAGGAAACTGTGACTATTGGATATTAAAAATAACAATGGACAATTGTACATTAAAATTCTAAGAAGCGTATATAATTAATTGATTTAACGAGAATTTTAAGGGTGGGTTCACATGGAGCGAATTCGGTCCGGACGCTACAATCATGATCGATTGTATCAAACGCGTTTATGTCGGGTCACTTTTGCAGATACTTCGAAAACTGTTCGATTTTCGTGCCCAGTCCCATCATTGGGGTTGTAGCAGTTGGACGTCTTAACATAACATAACAGGCGTCGATTCTGTAAAATCTCACCGTGAAATCTTTGGTGGAGTGAGTGTGACGTGAGATGTAGTTCCACCTAATGCTAGGGATTGTCACTACTGACAGCGAACTTTAAGCTCACTTCACGTACAGACGCCAGCACATCAAGCTATCCCTAACTGTCAAATTTTCTCAATTAAAAATGAACCTTATGTCTTTGCAATAAAGCTGAAATACTATCAAAGAAATTTGACAGGTTGTGGTAACTTGATGTGCTGGCCTCTGTACGTTGTCACGGTGAGATATTTATAGAATTGCACCACAGTATCACGCCTGTATCCTCAAAGGGTTTGGAAAAAGGCCACATTTCGCCAGTCATGTTTAAGACCCACGTAATAGGGGGCAAGCCTATTACAATCCAAATTTTATTAATCGGTCAAACCTGAAACAGCGTACAAAAGAAAAAAATGTATTAGGAACTCAAGACAAACAAACAGTTAAAAATGGAACATTAAAAACAAAAATAAAAAACTTTTTTTTTTCGCCAAAATAGAAAAGAGTAAGGCTGAAAAGGCATCTCAGCATAATGCTGCGATTATGCGTACCAACCGCTACGTGTAGAACACGCCTTAAATGATTTTATGTAATTTCCTAGTACCAAAGGACCTCTTAACAAATAAATCCACAATATATCTAACTATAGTGATGTTTACACATTAACATGTAACTGCAAATTGTCCAATACTGAAGAAGTAAAACGTAAACATAAAAATGATCTCATTGAAGAACCCATATAATGCCGTCTATAAAAACCCAAGTAACTAACTCCAAACGATTCATTTATCGATATCAGGCCACGGTCAACAGTCAAAATGTATTCCAAAGTGATATTTTCTATACTAGTGTTGTACTTAAGTGTAGCAGAATCGAACGATATCCGAGTCGGGTACGCATCGCCGAGATCAAAGAAGATTTATGGAGAAATTAAGGAAGCTGACCCAGCACTGTGGAGAAGAACTGACGACGTTATAATCAACGCTCCACACAACGAAATTATCGATGCAGTGTACATCACTGATCTTAGAGAGAACAAGGATGGCGAGGCGTATATTGAAAGTGGTGGTATTGGTCAGAAAAGCGTGACGGTTGGATTGAAGAGCCCCTCTATTTTAAGAGGATACAGATTCGAAATTGAGGTATTCGCGAACAACCCTAGCGAGGGATTTTTCAGTAAAGGTGCCCAATATCTTGGTGATACGCAATATGCGAGAAAGTTTTAAGTGATTTTACAGTTCGTACAAATGTGACAATGTTATGAATAAATTGATCGTTTTCGTTTTGTGTGTTTCTTTTTTTAAAATTATTTGATTATCTGTGGTTGATATTGCTGTAGGCTATTTCGTTACGTTATATATTATTATTCTATTTTCAAATTTCAATATTTCATTTTTTCAATTTTCTTTTCTTTTCTTTTGTGTGTGTTTCTTGGAGAGTTCGGTCGTTGTATCCTTTAAAATATTTCTAATTAAAGATCAACAAAGATAGTTGCGTAAACTGTTCTTTGTTTACGTACTAACAGTTCTGTTTATTTAAGCATCATACATAACATTTACATGTTCTTCAAAAATGATTTATCATGATAAATCGTTATATATTTTAGAAAATTAAGGTAAATAAATGACGTCAGTTGCATCAATCAAGAAGATAATTTTTAGATATAGCATTACTTTCTCATAATTACTTGCCCAGTCTCCTATTTAAGGTCGCGATCTATCTAGCCGTATCGCGGTCTCCATTCAACATATCTGACCAAATAAAAATACTCTTTCATCGGGATTGTCCGAAAGGAACATAAAGGGCTAAGGAAGGAACATTTTGGTCAGTAAAAGCCTGACACTCCCTTCTGGTTCACCCAGAGTGGGAGGAGTAATTTGATGATTTCCTACCCTAAAAAAAAAAGTACAACACTCCTTCGACATACTTTTCCGGACTACTGCTACAAACTCGGCAAGTTATGTTGAACTCCAGTTCTTTACGAGCAAATTAAGAAAACAGTTTCTATATTTATAAGTCTGGCAAGGTTCATGATCACAAATTGTTTACGCCATTTAGGTACAGCTCAGCTCTCATACATAAGATGACAAATCGTGTAATTAACATCAGTCAGCGGTTACTTCACCACAAAACTATATTAGTCGCAGTACTAAACTAATCATCATAAAAACAATTGAACATTACACATGATAATGCAAGGAAGTTCCAACAAAACAAATGAGAGAAAACGCCACGTTCGAGCGATGACGTCATCCAGTGAACAATCTTGACCGCATCTAAAGACCTCGACAATCAGTGTTTTGTTTCATCATTTTCCTGGAATTGGTCATGAATGTAAAGTCCCTTGTATTCTAAACTTGGAATTGTTTTCGTGTTCCGGTAAGTGAAGGAAAACATTGTTAGGAAACCGGTAGTTCCAGAACCGTAAATTGAAAGACATCATCATCATCTGCCTAACCTTTTCCTAACTATGTTGGGGTCGGCTTCCCGTCTAACCAGATGCAGCTGAATACCAGTATTTTACAAGGAGCGACTGCCTATCTGACCTCCACAACCCAGTAACTGGCTAATACGATGCCCCTTGGTAAGACTGGCTGTCTGATTTTCAGTATTCTGACGACCCGACGACTTTCAGAGATGCACAAATGACAGCCGGGACCAAACGGCTTAACGTGCTTTCCGAGGCACGGAGGAGACATAAATTGAAAGACATGTGTCTGAATTCTAAACAATACACACTGGGCCCGTGTGGTGGGCCCATGCCCTCCAATCATTATAGGCCTATTATGTTATTAACTCCTTAACCTTCAGACGCCAGAACTAAACGCACGCGCGTGCCCTCCACGCCAAGCTACAGATTTATTCCTTCTTGTTATAATGAATTTGCCAATATCCATGGTGTCTTTTAATTTGTTTCATGTCATTAGATACGTACGAAAGCATAATTTTTTAGATTTCTATACATATAAAACCAACAAAAGTAGTGATTTAATCGTTTATTTCGTGTTGATAGTGTACCGCATTGTCACATATTTGTGTCGTTGGCGTACAGGGCATGCGTTGGCTTGTCACGTATATGTCACAATGACGTTTAAAAGGTTAAGACCAAATAAACGAGGGGTGGACTGTATGAAAGATGATATGGCTAGAAAGGGCGTGACTACCGAAATAACGACTTTCAAAGAAGTATGAGCAAAAAAGACATGTTGCACCGACCTTAATTAAATTGAGTTGAAATCAGTAGACTAATCATGACATGTTGTTGACACCTTCAAAATAAGTCAAGATGTGACAAGCTCATGTTTACCTAACAATTTCCATGATATGTCATGTAGTAGTAAACACATGTAAATTATTTACTTGCGGTGATGTGAACAATTCATTCACACGTTTAAATTCTTAGTAGCCTATTCAGTTTTGTTTGCTAATACTATTAGTAATGAATATATTTAGAATTTTGTCAGTTGATAGTAATAGGCTCGCCCCCTATTACATGGAACTTAAACATAACTGACGAAATGTACACATGCCAGCAAATCAAGGTCAAAACGCCAAACGGTCAAAGGGTCTAACTGTCAAAATTCGCCAATTGAAAATGAACCTTACACGTATGTAATAAAGTTGAAAAACTATCAAAGACAATTGACAGATTGGAATAACTTGATTTGCTGGTCTACCCTTGATTTGCTTTTACCCATATAACATTAATTAAGCCTTTAATAGGGCTAATGACTAACCATTTTCTTCATTTTCCGTCCGCTAGATTAAAAAGCCTATTTGACACGTATTTTTTCTTTCTTTTTTGGTTCATTAGGTTCTTAGGTTCATTTTCAAACGCGAAAATTTGACAGTTAGGGATAGCTTGATATACTGTCGTCTGTTCAATTAATTACGTAAAATAGGAAATTAGGAAGTCCCGCTACCAACGTTGTTGACATTTTCACCTCGGAATGAGAAATTCTCGAATACAAATACAAGATAGGTACTTGTGAATGTAAACATTGTATTATCTAGGTATCCAAAGGGTAAAACGGGACCCTATTTCTTAGACTCCGCTGTTCATCCGTCCGTCTGTCCGTCTTTCACCAGGCTGTATCTCATGGACCGTGATAGTTAGACAGTTGAAATTTTCAGAGATGATGTATTTCTATACTGGGTGTAACCGAAAGGTATATACCAGCTGTTCCTTACATTTTGACGAGTCACGTGACCAAAAATGAATAGAACAGCAGATTTTTTTTCACGATTTCGGAGTTGGTCCCTTAGTAAAAGTTGTTCAATTTGGTGGTCTGTAGCATAATTGCATTTGTATAATATACCCTTTTGGTTAGACTCTGTATCGGTCGTAGGTTCGAACCAAGACAGTCACTTTACTTTATGTAAATTATTACTTTACCACTGTTCTCGAAAACGGTGAAGAAAAACATCGTGAGGAAACCGGCTCGAAGAAACAACCTATTATTATTATATTATATAAAATTTCCCGGTACAACGGAAACTCTTGTTTAAATATGTTTGTTAGTCCGTGACATTGGGTAAACCCGCGTCATATGACATGCTGTGATGGATACATCTCTTTCAGGCAGTTTGTTTAGAAGACTAGTTTATGCTAGAGAGAGGCAAGAACATTTTTTTATTTTTTACTTAGCCTACAATGTCCCACTGCTGAGCAAAGGCCAAATCCTTCCAGACATCTTTCTCTTGAGTCACCTCGGTCCATCCTTTGCGGTATGCGTCTATGTCGTCTCGACGGAACCGTCCATCCTCAGGTACCCACCTTGTTGCAACTAGGCAATAGTCGCAAGAAGAATACATATGCAAGAAATTAAATTAAATGCGGCACCTTGACTCTTTTGTTGGTCTAGTGGTCACAAGTATTACTGCTGAGCGTGAGGGCTTGGATTCGATTCCCAGGTGGGGCAAAGTGTTATTGGGTTTTTCGATCTGGAACTTCTTAGTAGCGCTCCGGTTTCTGTATTTGTGCCCGGTTGACGGCAATAGCGGCCAATCCATATTACCTGGGAGATAAATATTAGTGTCGAAGAGTAGACTTAAATATTATTAGTAAAGACGTGATGTTATGTCCTAGACCGCGGCAGTTTATATTCATTTCAAACTCAAACTCAAAGTATTTATTTCAAATAAACCAATTAAAGGCACTTTTGAATTGTCAAGGTGTCGGTCAGACAGAGAGATGAAGCTATTTGCCCATTCCAAAGCAGTAGGTACCTATGGAGAAGAACGGGCAAGAAACTCCATGGACACTCTTTTAAACAAAATATGGTTACAAAATATTGGTTACATAGTTCATATTAATATTATACATGTGAGAACGATGCAGAACGTTAAAAGCACCAGATATAAAATATGTAAAAAATATTCAATAATTAAATTAAAACAAGCCTTAGCCGCTAAGAGATGACCAGTCCCTACTGACAGCGCCCGTTCACGAACTTGACGCATATATTAGCACCATTCAGCTCAACCATTTTGAAGGGAGCTAAATGATCCAACACACACGCCACCATCAGCGAGACATTAAAGTGAACATGGCTACTCTCATATTTATGAGTAAATGTGAGATAAGACCAAGAATAGATACATCAATCCACCTGTAGGATTCCGGATGCAGGTCAAACATGCAAGCAAGCAATGTACTAGGATTTTTTTGCTATCCATCGGATTGTGTAAGAAAGTTAGTATTCACTTTTCAGTGGTTTTCTTACTGCTTTCATCTCACAGAACGCCATCCAGATCTATATAATACATCTTGAAGTAATTATCACTTCAGTGCTAAACGAACGAACAAAATGAGAACTTCAAGTGTTGCCATCTTACTCTGCCTTGTGGCTGCTGCCACCTGCCAGAGCCACGACCTGATTTTGGGCCAAGCAACCTACGGTGACGCGATTGTATACAAAATCGACGAGGTCAAATACGGCTTCCCATTCATCGTACGAGCAAGTATTATCGAGTTTCCGGAGTCCGGGCAAAATAACTACGCTGTAATCAAAGCTATCTATGTCAAAGATAATGAGCGTGACGGCTCTGGAGGCTGGCCAAGTATCTCCGCTGGTGGTGTTGGACAGAGATTCGTGAAGATCAAGCTGAAATCCCAGAGGGGCAGTGGCCTCAACTTCACCATTTCAATCTACGGAAGATACATGTAAAGGATCGTTTCTGGAAAAGTGAAAGACTTTGTTCAACGTGTGATACACAACGAAATGGAACGTCAATGTAGTTTTTGAAATGTCCACTTCTAATATTCTTTTTTCAAAAGATTAAGTGCGATCGTCTCTTACCGTCAAATATTGTTCTAATTTCGAAAATATGCCGTGATGCGTGTGTAACATTTATTATCGATAAATCCAACTGTAAAATATTTCCAATCTTTATTTATGACCAAAACAAATGCGCATTGTGGTAGAATGACGGAAAATCTATAATTTGACGTTATATAATTTACTAGTCGTTAAATATAATACGCGGGATTGAGGGCAGAGAGATAACGAATACTTTTCTTATTAATTTAGCCATATATTATGTTTATTACTGATCAGTATAATTAATGTTACCTATGTATTTATTATTTTATTCAGCTAAGTTATTAAAGTGCACCTTAATGATAAAGACATATGTTTCATTTTGCCTAGTTATTTAGTACATTTTACTGTGAAATACAGGCCTGAGTCACGAAGGAGTTTTGTTGAAATTAGGTTAAGTTCAATAGGTTGAGTTAATTCTTGATGTTTAATGCTGTCCTTCGGAAATAATTTAAAGAATCTCCTATCTTCTCCTTACCCGGTGATGATTTAATAGGTTTCCAGGATTCAAGACTGAGATGACTGCCTCTTGAGTCTAGTGGTCGCAAGCTCACCGGGATTATCCGAAAGGGTTTCCACCACCATATCTGCCTAACCTTTTCCCAACTATCTTGGGGTCAGCTTCCATTCTAACCGGATGCAGCTGCATACCAGTATTTTACATGGAGCGTCTGCCTATCTGACCTCTACAACCCAGTCAGTAACTGGGTAATACGATACCCTTTGGTACGACTGGCTGTCAGTCTTTCGGGCGACTGACTACTCGTAACGATTGTCAAAAATCCAGGAATGGCAGCCGGAACAAGGCTTAACGTGCTTTCCGAGCTATCCATATAGGCCACTGCAGATCAGGCCTGGTAGGCAAATGTTCCTGGGGTTTTACGAAGTCAGGAGGTGGTAGCTGCTTCTCTTCCTATAATTTCCTTCTCCCGTTGGGTGGTTTGTCCTGGCCTGCGTAGGGCGTAAGTAGCGTGGTTTTTCGTACATAATGCAGTAAATGTATTCTCTAATTTGAGAAAGAGAAAGACGTTCATATATGACCAATTTTATATAATAATAATTAAGGTACTATGTAGTTTCTTACTGGTTGTGTAAGATTACCAACACCATAACAATATTTACCTGAAACTTCCTGAAATATTCATTAAGAAACCCGACCATGTCATGATTTTGTATGAAAGATCCATTATGAAGACTAACGAGAACACTGAGTAGGAATTAGCAGATGGCATCATGTTACTTGAGGTTATGCAAAAGCCAAAAAGGGTTTATTCTACTTTATTATAGTAATAATAATAATAATATCCTCGGACATTTCACACAGCGCCATATTAGTCCCAAGCTAAGCAACCTAATGCTTGTGTGAAAATTATGAACAACAAACAAACAAATAACAAATTGTGAACAATCAATCTGCCTAGCCTTTACCCAACTATGTTGGGGTCGGTTTCCAGTGTAACCTGATGCAGCTTAATACAGGTATTTTACATGGAGCGACTGCCTATCTGACCTCCACAGCCCAGTAACTGGGTAATACGGTACCCCTTGGTAAGACGGGCTATCAGATTTTCGGGCTTCTGACGACCCGTAACGACTGTCAAATATGCACAAATAACAGCCAGGACCAACGGGTCAACGTGCTTTCCGAGGCACGGAGGAGTCTTGGTATGTAAAGATGGTCACCCATCCACGACTAACCTCGGCAAGCGTAGCTTAACCTGATGGATTGAGCTGTGCAGCTGTTATTACTTAGCCTCGAGCTCCTCATCATAAGAACATTTTTTTTATTGGACCAATCCTGAAATTGCGGAAAAATAATCTGCTGTTTCATACATTTGCGTTCACTTAGATCGAAAAGACGTATTGGACAGCTGATTTTTTTCGCGTTACGTAGTTTAAAATACGAGTGAAGAATGGGTTTTGTCATCCAACGCGGCAACGCTGCCAGACTTTTGGGCACATTTCTCACTGAAAGCGATGGGTATGAATTTTTTGACGCCCTTCCCCTTATTCACCACATAATAGACATATTTTTTTAGTTTTAGGTTGTATACAATGTATTTAAGATTTTTAATTAGTATCGTTAGTAAGAAGGGGTTTATTTAATTAAACTCTAGGCATATTATAAACTTAACTACTATAAAGTGGCTGATAACAGCTGAATAAGAGTTGCCGAGAATCGAGCTGAATGGCATGCAACTGGAGAGGCCTATGCCCAGCAGTGAACTGCTATAGGCTGATGATGATGATGACACTGTAACCCCCTTATATAATCGTGGAGTAATTAAAGTTACAAACAGATTAACCTTTAGACCGCCAGAGCATAAACGCACGCGCGTGCCCTCCACGCCAAGCTACAAATGTATTTCTTCTTGTTATCATGAATTTTCCAATACCCTCGGTGTCTTTTAATTTGATTCATGTCTTTAAATACATATGAGTGCTTAAATTTTTAAGATATCTATGTAAACACACACAAAAGTAATGATTTAATTGTTTATTTCGTGTTATAGTGCACCGCATTGTGACATATTTGTGTCGTTAGCGTACAGGGCATGCGCTTGCTTGTCATGTACGTGTGACAATGGCGTTAAAAAAGGCCTTCTTCTTCTTTTTGTGTGATTAGTGACTAACCTGGTGTCAGAGTTTGTATGCTGCTCATTGGCCTCTGACTTAGCCCCTGGCCTGGCTCTTGGCCTCTGGTTCAAAAGGTTAACCATTGGATTAAATAAACATTTTTTGAAGTTTTAGTTTGGCATAACTTTTCACAGCGTTTTTTATAGGTTCTAGGCAGTATTAGGGATTTTTTATTCAGGGAACTAGCCATGTAGGTTACGCAATGAGATTATTGTGTTCCGGTATTCAGTAACTTGTATTTGACTTGTACGTTTCCTGGTTCATGTGTACTTGCATAAGCCCGACATACTTCCATTACATGTGTATGGTTTGTTCCAAAAGTATCTGATGAAAATGTAAACAAATGGAACAGAAAATATCAAGTTACTAGTCTGTTAAATTACTTTGATAGATTTTAAACTTTATAACAAAATAATAAGGTTCATGTTCAATTGGGCATATTTCACAGTTTGGGATAGCTAGATGTGTACCTATGTAGTACCTGTGGATGCCAATTTATGGTGCCACTTACAAATGGAGTGTTTTTATTTATTTTTTTGAATACTTAAACCCGAAATGGTTAATTTTAAATCAGTTCAAAGACGTGTTTTATTTAACAATTTAGATTAATGTGAGGATAATCATGTATCTGCTGTTCTTCTTCTACTTCTAACCTAATTTTTTGTCGATGACTTATCAGTTACAATTTAATAATGTCATTCAAACAATAAAATGTTGGCAAATAAATATCAGATATAAAGCTGAAACCGGGAATACAGAAGTGTTACTAACGTCCTTTAGAGAGTGATTGTGTAGGTATGATTTCATCCGACTAAACCACATCTTATAGCAGTATTATTTTAATATAACTTCAGTGTGAGAATGAGACGAAGCTATACCTACACGTCGTATAGCGCCATCTTTTTCCCACTGTAAAGTAATATTAACGGCTCTCTGAAGGGTATGTTTACAATTTCATCCCATACGTTTGGAATAGACATTACAACGTTATTTATTTAAAACTCATTTGGTATTTGTTAATTAAACGAAAACTTAATGCAGACTGACGAGTTGCTTATCTTGACAGCTGTCAAGCGGGATTACCCTATATTTGTACACATGCCCTTTAACGAGTGTGCGTTCTCTCTGTTGACAAAAACAGTTCATGCAACATTATCTACTACAAATTTCGAGGTTAGAATGCTGTCCGTGACGAATTAGCAAACTAAAGCGGGCCGGCCATGTTTGTGGAAGTACCGCTGGCTGGTGAAGCAGACCAGTCCTTGAGCAGAGACCGCGTATCAGCAAACATGATGCGGGACGCCCCCCAGTTAGATGGCCTGACAACCCCCATACACAGCCATGAAAACAGCTGTGTGTTTTCTGTTCTATCTCACAGTGCCACACACATACGTGCTCAATACATTTTGATCCATTCCAAGCTCAGTGCCTTCAACAGGAGTATGTGTTTATTATCCATATATTACAATGCGAGTTGAAGGCACTCAGTAGGGATTTTGGCGACACGTATGCGTGTTGAAGGCACTGAGCTTAGAATAGCATCTGTCAAAAAATTGTGACAGTGTTTGCGTTGGGAAAGAACAAATGCGAAAGGTGAAGAACGCGGTGTTGTGGCGCTCAGCGGGATTGTCCGAAAGGGTTACCGCTACCCCGGAACATAAAGGGCTAAGGAAGGGACATGGATGGGTTTTAATCAGTAAGAGTATGACACTCCCTTCCGCTCCACCCAGAGCACCGAGCGGGATGATTTGATGATTTCTTACCCTCAAAATAAAAAATGAATGTTGTGACGCAGCCTGGGAGGCCTATGCGTAGCAATGGACTGCTATAGGCTGAGTTCATTCTTGTTGGTTGGCTGTCCTTGAAAAATAATTTAAAGAATCTCCTATCTTCTCTTTACGCGGTGACCTTTTTATAAGTTCCCAAGATTCAAGACTGAGCTGACCTCCTCTTGAGTCTAGTGGTCGCAAGCGCGAGAGATCCTGGGTTCAATTCCCGGGTCTGGCAAAAGTGTTATTGAATTTTCCATCTGGAATTTCTCAGTAACCTTCTCCGAAAAAAAAAAACTAACAATGACTGTTACGCAAGTACCCTGCTGTAGCATATTGATGAATCACCTGATAACAATACTTGCATAGATAACAATATCTTTACAATTAAGGAAATATGTGGCGTCAGTTTGCTTGGAAATAACAATTGGCGTTCTTTTGTTTTCCTGTTAGCACGAACCTAGCTACCTACCTCGTATTATGATGGGAACTCGTGATCTTCGACATAACAATCACATACTTTATTATTATTACAAAATATAATATTTCAACGGTCCCAACAATTAAAAACTTAAAATAAAACTTTAAAATTGAATTAAAAACGGAAATTGTGGTAACAGAATAAGTGCGAGTATCATGTGTGATATAAGATATACATCTACACTAATATTATAAAGCTGAAGATTTTGTTTGTTTGAACGCGCTAATCTCTGGAACTACTGGTCCGAATTGAAAATTCTTTTTGTGTTGGAAAGGTCATTTATCGACGAAGGCTATAGAGTAACATTACGCTACAACCAATAGGAGCCGAGGGATCTTTTTAAATTCGACCTTTACCTTTTCACCCCCAAAGGGGGATTTTATTTGTATAAAATCCGATGTCATCCACGCGGACGAAGCCACTGGCAGAAACTTGTAAAATTATTAAAAAATACAATGATAAGATATCTCTTCTTATTTTAACTTCAGTTACGGTGTAAGCGCCGGGGTACCCCACGAAATTCAAATTTACTTACGTTTTTTGCAACTTTCAGGCCAGTGTTAGATTGTATGTTGATCAAAATATGATTCGCGACTGATGGATCGACCAATGCGGTTGCTATGAGCCCCTGACAGACGCATAGGACAAAGAATACTTAATTTTCCCTTCAAAAACAATAACAATTAATCAATAATATTTAATTAAAGGCCATTAGTAGACTACTGATACAATCGAGGCCAAATTACAGGCCATAAATAATTATATAATGACCATCTTCCAATAGTGTAGGGCAGGGCAGTACCAATTATTATTTATTATTTATATTTCGTAGTATTATTATTTTTTTCGTAGTCATTTTGAAGAAGAACTGGTTCATAACATCTATACATATAATAAAACAGTAATAATACTGTGTCTGTACATTGAATATATTGAAAACATAATAATTGAGGGTTTAGAAACAGTACCTAATAGAGCACGAATCCAAAAAAAAAATTGTCTGCTTGTTTGTACACGCTAATCTTCGGAACTACTGGACGGATTTGAATGTTTTTTTTTTGTTGTATAGGTATTAAGTCTGGGCAACATTTAGGCTATAATTTAACTTGAACACCTCATGCAGAACCGCAACAGACCAGCTAAACTATAAGAGATACAAAAATGTTACCATAGCAAAAATTGTTCAATTTTGACGACCGTCGCTGGCATAAGCAACAGGATCCGCGTACGAAGTCGCGGGCAGAAGCTAGTAACAAATAAAGTTTAATAGAAAATGTGACCACAGATAATGCAGAGTGGGAATAATCAATGGGCCCTGAAGGAAAACCACTTTAAATCCTTAAGATAGATTATTCTACTTAGAGGAAATGTTCCTTTATTTTTTAAAAGAAATCAAACTGCATCATGCATGATTTCTCGACAAGCTCACTTAAACCGGAAATCGAACAAGCTGAAAATTAAAAAAAAACACTCGCCATTTTATTTCACTGTCATATACACGAGTGGCACGTTGTAAATGACCAGTATGCACACTTTAGTCACTAAACCTCTTTGCTAGTTACAAATAATAAAACAACCACATTTCCTTGTTACAGCAATATGGGGCTTCTTGAATTCGAGAAGTGGTCGAATCAGCCAGACCTTTTTACCGAGAAGTCCCGGGTGTGTGCCAAACTGCATGGTCTGACGCCAGGCCAGCGTCGCGTGTGTCGCCGGCATAAGGACCACATGCCAGTCGTCAGTTCGGGAGTGAAGCAGGGGATTACCGAGTGCCAGTACCAGTTCCAAGGGAGAAGGTGGAATTGTACTGTGACTGGGGACGAGACTGTGTTCGGACCATTGACGTTGATTGGTGAGTTTTTTAGAATGTTGATTGTTTAACAAGAGGGTTCAGGTAAACCCCATGACATTTTTTTTTGGTGGTTGGGACATGAAGGTTTGGAAGTGAGTATGTGTGTGAGTTTGTATGTTTGTCCGTCAAAACGGCTCAAACGCTCACGCTCAAACGGCTGAACGGATCTTAAGCCGCTGTCAGTAGCTAGTCAGTCATAAATGACTCCGCAATCCCTTCCATCCTAATCGTTATTACATAACATTACATCACGCATTGTTATCCCGAAGGTGTAGGCAGAAAAGTACCCATTTGTCCAACCTGGGAATTGAACCCATCCTGGGTTCGATGCTCAGCAGTAACGCTAGCAACCACTAGACCAACGACGCAATCATCATCATCCGCCTAGCCTTTTCTTTTGGGGTCGGCTTCCAGTCTAACCAGATGCAGCTGAATACCAGTATTTTACATGGAGCGACTGTCTATCTGACCTCTACAACCCAGTAACTGGGCAATACGATACCCTTTGGTAAGACTGGCTGGCAGATTATCGGGCTTCTGACGACCCGTAACGACTGTCAAAGATGCACAAATGACAGTGGGGACCAACGAGACACGGAGGAGTCTCGGTATGTAACAATCAGTAATCATTATTAAAGCATACTATATTCGTAGGTATAGACTCGGCAATAATAAACCCACACGCTTCTGAATAATATATTAAAATAATCTCTGGAATTTTGTATGTATTATTCGACCTTTAGATTCATCAAAGGAACTTCTACTTATTTATAATTGATTCTGTGATACTTTTTCTTCCATTTATATATTTTGTTTTACCAAGAAACATAATTATAACAAACCTACATTGAATATTTTTAAGTAATTGCTACAAGATGTGGGAAGGATACTGAAAATTTAGTTTTTACATTTTGTTTGCTTGTCTGGGTGTATGTTCTAGATTGGCGCAAAAATGGCTGAGCGGATTTGGATGAAATTTCGTACACTAACGTCCTTACTAATAAACGTTATATAGCGGCTGTATAGTTACACAACGCTTTGTCTTTTCTTTTAAAAGTAAAATTACTGATGACTAAAAGAGAGAAATCGGTGTGTAACGATTCACTGATGTAATACGTTTAATAGTCTACTACCATCTGCCTAGGTGGATGTCAGAAATTACCCCACGAAACTTGCAGACGCCAGCACATCAAGCTATCCCTAACTGTCAAATTTTCTCAATAAAAAATGAACCTTATGTCTTTGCAATAAAGTTGAAATACTATCAAAGAAATTTGACAGATTGTGGTAACTTGATGTGCTGGCCTCTGTACTAACGGGATAAAAGGTATGTATTAATCCAGGTTATGATCCATCTCTGTGCCAAATCATCTCTGTTCCATCCAGATCCGGTCCGTAGTTTTTGCATGAAGAAGTAACGAACACACACTCACAAACTTTCGCCTTTATAATATTAGTATGATGTACAGACGGCAGCACATCAAGCTATCCCTAACTGTCAAATTTTCTCAATTAAAGATGAACCTTATGTCTTTGCAATAAAGTTGAAATACTATCAAAGAAATTTGACAGATTGTGGTAACTTGATGTGCTGGCCTCTGTACCAGAATTACCACATAGGGTATTTTCAATCAAGTGGGATTGTCCGAAAGGGCACCAGCACTGGTGCTGGTGCCCTTTCGCCGAACCTGGTGCCGAACATATACGCGCCGTCCGGCACGGGTCTGGACCCGTGCCGGACGGCGCGTATATGTTCCACGCGCGCCTCAAAGAGATGTCAGCATATAAAGGGGCCCCTCAGGGCCAAGCCTGCCGGGTAAGCGGGATTGTCCGAAAAGGTTACCGCTACCCCGGAACATAAAGGGCTACGGAAGGAACATGGATGGGTTTTAGTCAGTAAGAGTCTGACACTCCCTTTCGCTCAACCCATAGCGGGAGGGGACATTTAATGATTTCCCACACTCCAAAAAAAATGGTTATTTTTAATTCCGGTAGTACTTACTTACCCGTGAGATATCTCTCGACATCCACGCGGGCGAAGTGGCGGGCAATCGCTAGACTTCAAACACATTCCCTGTAAATATCTACCCAAGGCCAGTACGAAGGCCTGGTCTATATATCAAGATAAATACAGAAATAAATTCTCTTTTATTCAGAACAAAAGGAATAGACGTAGGACGTAATAAAAATATCGTAAAGACAATTTTGAGGCTCCGCGTCGCCGAGAACGTAATATTGTTTTAGTGACCGTTATATTAAGCCAGTACGTTTGGTATTATTAGGTTTAATGTTTAGTTGTGTTACAGTCGTTACGGGTTGTCAGAAGCCAGAAAATCTGACACAGGTCGATCCATCAGGTTAAGCTACGCTTGGTTGGCCGTGGATGGGTGACCATCTTTACATAACGAGACTCCTCCGTGCCTCGGAAAGCACGTTAAGCCGTTGGTCCCGGCTATCATTTGTACATCTTCGACAGTCGTTACGCGTCGTCAGAAGCCCGAAAATCTGACAGCCAGCCTAGTCTTACCAAGGGGTATCGTATTGCCTAGTTACTGGGTTGTGGAGGTCAGATAGGCAGTCGCACCATGTAAAATACTGGTATTCAGCTGCATTCGGTTAGACTGGAAGCCGACCCCAACATAGTGGGGAAAAGGCTAGGCAGATGATGATGATATTTAGTTGTATTTTGTTATTAGTTGTGTGGTTTTTTGGTGTTGTTACTAAACTCTGTTAACTAAATACACCCGTGCAAATCATCTAAAAAGCCTCGTATTCAGCGCCATTAAACAATTGACAATCTGTTTCTCGGAAATGGACAATGGTTGGACCACAGACAAAACAGTTAATCTATATCTATCTATCTATATATATATAAAAGAAAGACGGGTTTGTTCCCTTCGTTATAACTCGAGATCTGCTGGACCAATTTTCATGGTTTTTGTTTCGTTGGATTTGTCTCCGCCCTGAATAGCAGAATACATTTTTTTTTTTTTTTAGGTAGGGTAGGTAGGTAGATAGGGTAGGGTAGGTAGGTAGGTAGGGTAGGTAGGTAGGTAGGGTAGGTAGGTAGGGTAGGTAGGTAGGTAGGTAGGTAGGTAGGTAGGGTAGGTAGGTAGGGTAGGTAGGTAGGTAGGGTAGGTAGGGTGGATAGGTAGGGTGGATAGGTAGGGTAGGTAGGTAGGGTAGGTAGGTAGGGTAGGTAGGTAGGTAGGGTAGGTAGGTAGGGCAGGTAGGTAGGGTGGGTAGGTAGGTAGGGTAGGTAGGTATGGTAGGGTAGGTAGGGTAGGTAGGGTAGGTAGGGTAGGTAGGGTAGGTAGGGTAGGTAGGGTAGGTAGGGTAGGTAGGGTAGGTAGGGTATGTAGGGTAGGTAGCTAGGTAGGTAGGGTAGGTAGGCAGGTAGGTAGGTAGGTAGGGCAGGTATCACAGTTAAGACAGGACAACGTCTGTCGGGTCAGCTAGTATAACATAATAATAATATAATAATATCTTTGATCCTTCCAGTCGCTCTATTTTGTAAAAATCTCACCGTGAATTTACGTAAAGTGAGTTTAAACTGAGCTGTCAATGCAACATTTATTTTACATTTATTTATTTATTTATATTACATTTATTATTCAAGGGCTAACATTATTGACACTTGAAACTCACTTCACCTACAGTCTCACGATGAGATTTTTACAGAATAGTTGCACAAGAATTTTAAAAAGCTCTGTCTCTCGCACTGTAAATTAAAACTATCCTCCATCTATATCACCCGTGATACCTCACTACACGAGTCCTGAAAATCTACCCTGAAACAGAGCTGTAAATCTTTGTTGAAGACAACTAGGACAGTTAGTGATTTATAGTGACATTGGTACCGTTCCAACCATCCCCACTTCCAACTGGTCTAGAAAGTGAATAGATTCTAGGAAAATTCGCAGAGATATTATCGAAGGCCGTCGCGTCTGTCTGTAACGGGACATTTGTTTGCGCTACAGACAGACGGAGGAATTATGAGATGTCGAATTGGTTTTGTTGGTATAGTGTATTACATACAAGGGTGGGAAAGTTATTCTTCAGGGCCCAGAAAATCATAGGAGATTCAGGGTAAAAATGCATGTGGAGTTATCAATATAATTTAATCGCATGATTCTACAATGGCTAGCTACCACACATCGAGAAAATAATTCTATTATGGAGGGCACCAACGCAATTATTCTATGAGTATCTAACAGTTATTCGAATTGTGGCCCAATCTTCTCCATACGAAGAAACCTTGCTTGTAAAATTTTACATTCAAAAATGCACTAATGGCCTACTGGCAACGCTGCCAGCCTTTTGGGCACATTTCTCTGACAGCGATGGGGTTGAATTTTTTGACGTCCTATGAGCGCTTCCCTTTTTTTTTTACTACTTGTTTGTAACATATATATTTTTAGTTTTAGGTGGTAGGTATAGTGTATTTAAGATTTGTGTTTAAATAAAATTAATATAGGCCTCCTTGAAATAAACAATTTGATTTTGATTTTGACTTTGAAATCTTTTCGAATAAGCACCGGTGCTCGGTGATGGTGATGGCAGGCTGTCTGTTTCGACAACAAACTGAGAGTTTCGTTTTTATTATTTACTTCGAAATTGCTGCCGATAACAATAAATCCTCAGATTAGTTGCGTCGTCTACTCGCCATAATTGCCCCTAAAACTATCATGGGAAGTTATTTAAGACAGTCTTGTAATACCATGGGAAACAATATGGTGGGACCAATGACGTATTTATAATATCATTGGGTGGGACCAAAAACGTTCTTAAACCGCAACGGACAACCGTGTGACTCAATCTTTAACGTTATTGCGTCACAGTACTCCAGATTTTAGGCCTTAATAAATACTATGTACCAGCACAACATAAAAGTAACTACATTCTTTAACCGGTTAAATTTCTCTCATCAGCATCACGGGAAACGGCCTTCACGCACGCGATTACTTCGGCCGGCGTATCGCTCTCCGTGTCACGGGCTTGTCGGGATGGCCGTCTGTCCAGTTGCAGCTGCAGCCGGGCGACAAGACCGAGGAATCTGCACTCCGATTGGGTGTGGGGAGGATGTGGCGATAATCTCGAATATGGCTACAAGTAAGTATGCTCTCCTGGTACTTCTGAGGTTAAAGGGTTAGTCAACCGCGTGTGTGTACTCTGTTTATGCGTGGCTGTGGGAGTAATTAAATTGACGTAATGTTATTGATTACACACACATACGAATGAGATCTTATTAATATTACTTGATTTAATCCTTATGCTGGGAATATTTATAATTAACACAGTATGTATTTCTAACTACATACTGAGATGTGATTGGAACAGACGTCAATAATGTGAATTATTGCTAATTAGAATGTAGCGTGATCGAGTCCAATACTCATCTATCTAACTTTTTAGTGAATAACACTATATTTACGAATTATAATAGGTCTCCTTACTGAGATTTTTTAAATTGCTAAAAATTAATCTCTTAAAAAATCTTTTCCCAGTAGAGTGCTACGGACACTTTACATTAAAAACATAATAACGGATACAAAAGAAAAACAACATCAACAAGAAAACTACAATTAAATTCGACAATATCAAACATTCTATTATACATCCAGCAGCTTATGTTATCCCAGTACATACTACTATATTCTACTACAACTAGTACCTTGAAAATAAGTTCTAGTTGTAGAATTCTATGCGGCTATCACCTTGTGCTTATGTTTTCCTGTGCGAAAATTATTATTTTATTTAAATACGCTTTCTCCAGTTCATCCCCTCGAGTTCGTCCCCGCCTCGCTCCTGACCTACACCAATGTCACATTTCTTTGAATATTATAAGCGCCTAGTACTTTTCCCCCACTTTATCGAAATTTTCCCCGCGGAAAATTAGAAGCCAGCCAGATAAATAAAACAACTGATAAAATAATAGACTGATCTTAGATAAACATGTTTTTTTTTTCAAATTACGAGAAACTTTCGAAATATATTTTTTATGTTTTATTTGTAACTGAAAATCAGTAAATGAAGCTCAAAACCTCTTACAGGGCAAAACTACGTTTTTAATATCTTCACTTCTGAAAGCACCATTTCTCAGCGGACCCCTGAGATTTCCACCTTTTCAGGATGTCACCTGAAACGTTCAGGTAGAAATCACCTGTTTCATGACGCACCTGAGTACTAGGGAAGCAATACCATGGCGAAGGTATCTTTACCTGTGTTACCCTCACACAACGTGAAACGTCACGAATCTTCACCTGAGAGAATTTTCCATGTGTGAGAGAAGCAAAAGGTAAATCTACGTCTACGTGGATTACTCGCACAAAGGAAGGTGCTTCATTCAATGTGTGAGTGAAAGTACATTTTCCCCGTTTTCCTCAGTGTACTAGAAAGGGATGCAACACCCCATCCCTTTTCTGCTTCGGACAAAGCACCTCCCAGTTGTCGGTAGAGCTATAAAGGTGAACGTGATTTGAATGTGTGCGTGCACCTGAAATTTACGTGAAAAGGTGGGTTTTACTCCTGCAATGTTCTTATGTCCTAGTATCAAGGTGAGAGGTAAGACAGGTGAAAAATCTACAGGTGTTTCAGGCGTGACCATTTTCTTACCTGCTAAAAATCGTTTACGTTTGATATAGTGCAATTAAATTAAGTTCAAAATAAAATAATATTATTGGTAATGGTTGGTTGTCTTATGACAACTGAACATAGCCACATCACAACATACTTAAACCTCATTAGAAAAAATATCAATTATTAAATATTAATTAGTGGAAATTAGTCTGACAATGAAGAATAACTCATCCACACAAAACAAACTAATTCAAACGTATGAAATCATCATAATTTATTAACAAAACAGGAAAAATTCTATACTAACTTCGATGATAATTTTGTTGAGGAAGGAAAACCATCTTTAATCAGCTGTCAACTGGGCTTCACGGGTGTCAAACCATGGCTAAAGACAGGTCGGGTACTAGGATCGCATAAATTCACAGCAGTTCGCGCAGATCGCGGCGTAGCCCGTAGCTCCATTCATGCTACGGCTACTACGGGTTACTACAGCTACAGCACGGTTCAGGAAAAGATGTTTGAAGTTAGATTTTACCTAAGTTAAATAGTACAATGCTAATTTATAGTTAAATACGACTCCATATAAGGGTTTATTTATAAGTATACATACACACATACTTCGACACACGTCTTTTTTCTGTGGAGAGAGACAGAAACCGCAAAACGCCACCTGACACGATCCTCACATACTCCTTTTGCATACGACCAGATGAAGAATACACGCGCGCCTATTGCTTGATTTATTTTATTAACGTTGCTTAAAGTTAATTAAATTAAACATTAACGTCTGCTGAACCACGATTTTCTGACGGTTAAACAAAGCTTAATTTTAAGCATCGTAGATAATTTACGACTTATTCGACTCTTTAATGACTTATTCGTGAAATTTATAATTCGCAGTTTAACTAAAAAATCTGAATTTAGAATGCATATCTACTTTATAAAAAAGGACACACAATGGAAATATACAGGGTGGAATTATGTTATGCCACCTGGAGGGAAAGTACTCTTAATACTGTAGATAGCAAATTTTACTCAAAGAAAACATTCCTTTATTTTTGAATGGAAAGAAAACTGCATTCAAAGATTTCCAAAAATTCGCTTGCCACACCCGGAAATCGAACAAACTAAAATTTATAAAAGTACACCCTGTAATTTTATTGCATCGATCGTTAGGATCACTTATAAGGATGAAATCTCTCGAACAAACTTGATCAATTAAATGATAGTAAAACCATTAAATCTTAAATTATTTACAAAAAATTGTAAACTAACTAATTAGTTGCTCGAAATGGACTCCACTTTCAAGCGAATTTTTGAAAATCTTTGAATGCAGTTTTCTTTCTATTCAAAAATAAAGGAAAGTTTTCTTTGAGTAAAATTTGCTATCTACAGTATTAAGAGTACTTACGCTTCAGGGGGCATTACAAAATTCCACCCTGTATATGTAGAAGAATCTCGTTTCTGGCACCCTTTGTGAACCGCGTTATAATCTTCATAACAACACGTAGCAACGCAAAGCACCGAAGCCGACCTCCTACGTAGGCGTGAGATCCCAGGAAGTTTTCACGTACTGAAAGGGTTAACCGCCACTGAAAACGAAAGGGTTGAAAATTCGTTTCATCGAGTTTCATGAAGAAAATATTTGGAATTGTCAGGACGTTTTTAATACCGTGAAAATAGGATGATGCCCCGAATATTTGAATACTTTTCTGCTAATTTATTGTAAAGTAGGTACCTATTGTTTAGGTTTACAAGAATAAAATACAATTTATGAAATAAATTCAAACATAATCAATCTTTTGTGTGTTTTTCTACCGCTTCTACTCGTTCCATCAGTTGCTAAGAAGTAAGAACACGAGTCTGTTTTTTTTTCAGGCCTAACGTTTTCAAATACCAGGATTAAATGAAATCACAGATCTTATAAGAATAACAGACACAGGGTTCGTCCCTTGACATCGTTCATTCAGAAGTTGATTTTCATCACTTGCAATTGAAGCTTTTCCACTGGAAACCATAAACAAAAACAAATGAGAACATCATGCCATTTCACTTTTTTATTGTTTTTAAAACAACGTTTTCCTAAAAACATGGAATTTTCTGCATATTTTGAGCCACCGTTACCAGGGTAGCAAATGTCAAAGAATCCTACGCTTCAGCTGTTTGTTTTGTACCCCACGGTATGACGTTAGTCTCTCGCATTTTTCGACACTGAAACGTCACGGTTTGAGCTGTTTTAACAGGAGCTCAGGAGATAGGAGAAGGTTTAGTTTTTTCATGAGATCGTTTTCAAGACTTGTGTCAATGGTTTCTGTCGAGAGTGGAGTCCATGCCTATAAAGTACAAATAGTTTGTGGTTTTGAAATATTTTAATAGGCTCTCTGATTGAAATCCTACCTAAACAGGTCAATTATTATGATGTCACCCTATACAATTTACTATAAACAAGGTAAAATGACTATGACATCATAGGGAAACTTCGGATGGTAAACTTCGATGCCTAAGTGTCCTTTTGTTTTTGTACTAATTGAGTTTATCTCGTTAGTCATTTAGTTTAGTAAGTACCTTATAATACTAAATATGCGTAATACTTTTAATTTAAAAAAAATATATAATCATACTTAAAAGTATGGAAAACACATAACTATAAACCGTTCATAGTTTTTAATTATTTCTTCAGTAGTCGTGTTGAAAATAAGTATGGATTCCTGGCAGCATTCAAAAACCTCTTACAACAGCTTTGTCAAATCCACCGCTCTATAAACCATCCTAGAATTGATACATTAAAGTCTAAACTATGGCTGCATGACTTCCCCGCGATTAAAAAAAATTAAATTCTTGGACGAACTTCAGAACCACCGGCGCCGCCGGCCGGACTTGTAAAAATGCGAGGTCCATTTACTAGGAACACATGAAAAACAAGTTCAAAGTCAACTTCTAATCCATCTCTGTGCGAGTGTGGAAACGTAGGAAAATGCATACATACGTACGAATGGGCGGAGTTTTCATGCTACACACACACAAACAAACAGAGGGAATAGCTTTTTAGAGGAACATAGAGATGGAGCTTTTTAACTTTTTTATAAAGGAACACTTTAAAAAAGCTTTTCCGATTTGTCTGTTTGAATTTTCTATACCAAGGGAACATGATGTCTAGTAGCTAAAGAATGTTCGGTATGCGGCTAGGAATGGAGAATGTATGCGCAAGGGGAGGGTCTTTGCTTCATAAAGGAGATTTTCCCGCATTCGAGTATTTTTCTGACTAGGCGAGCAGAAGGCAGTGGACGTCGCGAAGAATTTGTAGAACGCTTGGTATGCCGGAAAATCTCAAAAGGACTTCGTCTGGATTTCGGCAGTTTTCCATGTTTAGTAGGAATTCTTCATGGTATTGAGTATTATAAGATATTATTAGATATTAAAATTTAAAATAGATGAAGAACACTATTTTGACTGACTGGTTTTATTCCAATCAAACCGATTCAGAACTATTCAATAGAAAAAAATATATATAAATAATGTAAACGTAAAATACAAATCCAAAATTCTATCCAAAACTTAGAGCATTTATAGGGTAAATGCTCTAAGTTCCAAAAAGAAAACAAAACTGCCAACCAAAATGAATGAAATAATCAAACTTCAGTTTTAGAGCAAATTTAAATCTGAACACGATCATTTCACCAAACTTTTCCGCAAAGTACCAACCGGATAAACCCGGATAGGAACCGGGTTTAGCGGGTTAAGGACGCTTTAACCCGATAACATGTACCAGGAAGACATAGGCTTGAGAAAGAGTTAATCCCGACCCTCGCTCGACACCGAAGTCGCGGGAACGAACTTAAAAATAAACAATCATTTCAAGCGACGAATCTAATAAATAAAATAATTTGTAATACCAAGCATGTTTCAGGTGTTTAAAGTATAAATTCTGACTGATTTCTAATCCCAAGAAATATTAAAGCTAGACTTCCGAGAATTTCTTAATTCCATTGCTCCTCGCGAATCAATTCTTGCTTCGTAAACTTGAAAAGAACGCGTAATGTACAACGAAATTTTTGTTTAGCAGCGGCCACCTATACACTCTCATACTAGGAGTCAAAATCTAACCCTCCGAAACATTTTCACCCTCTAACACTGATAACATACAAAGAAAATCCTTATCTCGTCTACATACAGTTCATTCTCCAATGTCTGAAGAAAGGGTCGATATTTCTCGTAGACATTTCGTAGCGGTGGGCGTAGCAGCGAGAGACATAGCAACATAGATCTATGTATCCCTTTTCAACTGTAATATCTCTTTCACTCATTTCCAAAACCTTTCAAGCTACTAGGAGTAAGAAAAGTTTGTGTAGGGGAAACTTTGGACATGGAAAAGTTGAGAAAATTCCTACTTTGATTTATAGGTACTTGTCACAATTCAACCACGAGTAGTTTGTAAGTGATAAATGCATACTTTGGAGTAGTTTTCACAACTTATGTAAAGTTGTACTTGGAAAATTATGAAGCCTTTTAAGATACATACATCTAGACTTGTAATCCATCACAAAGTTTGTGAAACAACTACATTTCTCTTGAAGTTGTTTCTAAAATACAATGTCAGTGTGGAGTGCGATTTTGATAAAATTTAGTATGGGATACTTTGAAGCCTGGAGAAAGATTTGGGTTATTTATCGATATATGTACCACGCGTGCGAAACGGAGGGCGAAAGCTAGTTAAACTTTACGAAAAAACCTTCCTCTTGAATCACTCGCATCAAAATCCGTGACGTAGTTTTAAAGATCTAAGTGTACAAAGGGACAGACGACGGGATTCATTCTCTAATCTATACTAATATTATGAAGAGGTGACCCAAGGACTAGCTTTTACCTTGGTCAGAGGCTTAGCATTGCCATACAACGTGGCAATACCGCCAGTCTCTTGGGTACATCACCTGTCGACAGCGATGCGAAGGGATTATTGGACTTATTGGATTATATATTAATTAGTTATTATACTTGTACGAATGGGGATGATGCCTATTTTTTTTCATTAGCTAGATTATTAAAAATATTTGACACGTATTTTTTCTTTTTTTACGTAATCCAAAGATTACGTCTATACATTGAATTAAAATGTGGCATGACGTCACAAGTATGTAGTTTTTATACTTACTTGTGACGTAGCGAGCCCTACTCCCCAACTTTAATGCGTTTTATCTAAATCATCGTCTATTAATATGATAAAACAAAAAATATGTGTCATTATATTTTTTTATTATCTGATTGACGGACTAAATATAACTTCTTTTTTCAGCGAGGCGTCATTCCTTTTTTCCCATTCCACTCATTTAGTTTTAGTGTTAGATTATTTAATGTATGATTGTACTGCTTAACTGTTTCTAAGATTGGTAATTAATGACCCTTTTAATTAAAGAGGTGCTAGTTAATAAGTATCTTCGGGTTGTATCTTCGGAACTACTGATCTGATTTCGAAAATTCTTTCACAAATGGGAAGCTAGATTAACCTTGAGTGTCAAACGTTATAGGTTTTTAAAATTCCACGCGGACGAAATCGCAGGCGAAATGTTAGTTTCATAATATGATGATTATATAACTTCAATCTCTTTGTATTTTATAATTACATAGCACGTTTGTAAGTACTATGTACCAACTATAAAGCTACCATTTTCTGAGTACGTCTAACATTGACTTGAATGTGCCCTGGCGGCTGAGAGTATGTCATGCTCCCTGTAATTTCTCGCTGATGGTGGCGCGTATGTTGGATCATTTAGCTCCCATCAAAATGGTTGAGCTGAATGGTGCTAATCCATGCGTCATGTTCGTAAGGGGTAGGCCCTGGTCATCTCTTAGCTACTACGGCTGTTTTAAAATTTAATTTAATTTTGTTTTTTTTTTTAATCTTGTAATAATGGACGCTTTTTTACGTTCTGCATCGTTCTTACATGTTCAACATGAATGAAGTAAACCAGATTTTGTAACCATATTTTTATTTAAAAGTGTCCATGGATTGTCTTGCCCGTTCATCGCCATAGGTACCTACTGCTTTGGAACGGGCAACTAGCTTCATCTTTCTGACTGGCCGACCCCTTGACAATTCAAAAGTGCCTGTTATTGTTTATTTGAAATAAATGCTTTAAGATTGAGTTTGATTTTGATGTGTTCAGAATTAACATTCTATATTTATTTGTACCAGGTTCACAGAAGTATTCGTGGATATCAGAGAGCGGGAGCGTAAAGTGAAGAGAGGAAGCCGGGAGCAGGGCAGGCAGCTGATGAACAGGCATAACAACGAGGCAGGCAGACGAGTATGTAAATATTAATTTATTTAATTGAAATAAGTATTTATTGTGCAGTGGTGGCCCTGACTTACGAGTTGGTCGTGGGTTCGAATCCAGTCAGGCCTTTGGGCCGAAGCCTGCCGGGTTAGCGAGATTGTCCGAAAGGGTTACTGCTGCCCGGGGACACAAAGGGCAAAAGAATTTTCAAAATCGCTCCACACTTGACGAATATCGAAGGATATCCCCAAAAAAAATCAACAGTTTAAAAAAATACTGGTAAAAAAATGTAATAACAGAATAACTAATATACTTACAGACGAATAATATTTGTTCAAATAAATAAATAATATTCGTCTGCGTCTGTGAATAAATATTCAAAATTATATAAATAACACCTTTACGGCCACTACGCCAATGCAGTGCTATTAACTACCACGATTAACATACAAGTAAAAAATACATACTAAATACTATTTAAAACTCAATCAAAAATACAATATAAACAGCAAAAAAATCGATTTAAAATACAATTTAAAAACACTACGCAGCACTTTCAATGCACTTATAAAAGAAATAATAAAAATATAGTGAAAACGATGACAAATGGACTGTATGTTTTGATGGTTCTTGGAATGAAATAAAACTATAACTAATAGCGTAATAAAGGATTCAAATGGGAAAATGATAAAAAATAACATAAATGGAAAACACAATACCGAACCATTTAACAGATAAAAACTAACTAAAGCGAAGAAAAACAAAAGAATAACATTCGAATAAAAAATACAAAAATTTATCAAAAGTTTGCACAACCAAAGAGTTCGCAACACATAGAAACTCCTATATTGAAATTCAGTTACTTTATGGACACGACTCATAAAATACTGCTAGTCGCCATAGTACGATCGTATGAGTCGGATTAAAAGATTAACGTTCTACAAATTCGTACCTGATCCCCAATAGAAACTTGTGCTTGGGCTTAGAGTTAAGACGACTGTAAGTCCTAAAAATAATTATCATATATTTTAGGGGCCATAGCCAACGCGATGCTGCATAATGTGATATGCCTTATAATTACTTAATTTTGTCCTAAAATCAAGTTACTGTCATAGGTAAAAATTGTAAATTGGAAATAAAGTATTATTATTATTATTTATTATTATTATTATTATTACAATGTTTCTTCTAACAACCTTCTTCTTCTTCTTTCTCATACTTCGGACTTTGTTCAACTCAAAGCATACATTATTCTTATTCTTATTTCAAATAATTACAGGCACTTTTGAATTGTCAAGGGGTCGGTCGGTCAGAAAGACTGAGCTAGTTTTTATTAATTCTTCTTTTCGTGTTCAGCCCATTCTTCTTTGGAATACGCTTTCTCTTGGTCCGCTTCTTAACTTTTAGAATGTTTGTAAATATGTGAGCACCATGTATTTATGATATAATTAATTTTACTTGCCATATTTGTTTTTTTTTTCACCTTTTGTGGTGCAGTATTTTTATTCTGGGTGCATGGTCTTCACATATAATTAATGTTTACAAAACCTATTAACTGCCTATTTGGCTTCCACAACCCAGTAACTGGATAATACCATATCCCTTTGGTAAGGCGGTAGGAATGAAACTACATATTTGACTAGGCACAGAAACGGAGACGTTAGCAAGCGACGGTACGGAGTCGATCGTACTATGTATTATGCTTCGACATGCTGCCGAACGCGATCGGCTGTGCAATGCAAGCCGTTTGGTTGAAATGAAAGTCAAGTCCAGTCAAGTCATAATAATAATAAAGTCAATTTATTTCAAATAGGCAAAAGGCAATTTTGAATGTCACAATGAATAAGAAATAGAATTGATTCTAGTCGCCCCTCACTATAAGTTTTTCTCTAATCCGCTGGTGACTGCAAGCATCATTAAACGACCAATTCAAACAAAAGTAAGGAAACAGCCAACTGCCACGAATGAAATGTATTTTTAGTTCGCCAGTTAGATAACTAAAAAATACTGGACACGTATTTTTTCTTTTTTCACGTGATTAAAAGATTACGTCCATACATTGCGTTAAATTGTGGCATGACGTCAATCCTTTGTAGATTCCATACTGAGTTGTGACGTAGCGCCCCCACTCTCCAACTTTAACGCGTTATACCTTAGTATTTTTTTAATAATAAGTGGTAGCAAAAAATACGTGTCTAATATTTTATTATCTGACTAACGGACTGAATATACAGCCTTGGCCAAAAGCCTTAGATAAAAGCGAAGGGTGGATCCACCAAATATTAATTTTTTTTTAATCAATATGTTCATAGACAGCAAATCTTATTTTCATTTTTCATCCCAAGTGCGTGTAATGTAATCATTTGTAGGGTGCCTGATACTTTTGGCCAAGGCCAAATTGCATTTTTTTTACCCTATCATCCCTATTGCTTCGCGATCGAATCGCAGCTTTCATAGCCCGCCTTATCATACGATTCTCAATAGAGTTAATGCGACATAAGTTGCGTTTACGCACACAGCCGCGCTGTCGTTGTGAGGACATCTTTATGTGGAACTGCCATAATTGCCGCGTTTACTGCTATTTTACTGGCTAACTATATAACCCACAATGAGGCTTTGTTATAGCATTTTTATTCATATCTCTGTTACCAATAATCGTAAAGTTGTAGTGGGGTATTAGGAATAAGAGTTTGTTATTCTATCTGAGGAAGTTATTGCATACTAGCTTCCAAAACAGACATGAATACGTACTATTGGCTCTTTTTTTTTTGAGGGTAGGAAATCATCAAATGACTCTTCCCGCTCTGGGTGGGGCGGATGGGAGTGTCAGACTCTTTAAAAATTACTGACTCAAACCTATCCATGTTCCTACCTTAGCCCTTTATGTTCCGGGGTAGAGATAACCCTTTCGGACAATCCCGCTGACCTGGCAGGCTTCGACCCCGCTCGGGCCCCTTCCTTACTGCTGAAATCTCTTTGAGGAGCGCGTGGAACACGAACACACCGTCCGGCACGAAAAATACTGCGTTGTGGCGACGTTTGAAAGACCTATGCCCAGCTAGTAGATATTTTCGGGCTGAATGATGATATGATTAATTTAATATAATTTTTTTGGTTGTCTGCAGGCCGTGATTGCCAAATCCCGAGTGACGTGCAAGTGTCACGGCGTGTCGGGCTCCTGCAGTCTCATCACGTGTTGGCAGCAGCTGGCCTCCTTCAGGGAGATCGGTGAGTTTTGGACCTCTTTGTTTGCACGACTTGTTAATCTATTCTGTAAAGAACTGCAATGAGGTGACGTGAGCTGGAAGTGCGCAATCATTATCCATCACCCCATTGACGGCTCATTTCACCTTAGTTTTCATGGTGACATTTTTACACAATATCCTAGTAATTAAACGCCAGAGATTGACACTTCTGACAGCTAACTTAGAGCTGACTTCAGCTTAGTTTGCATGGTGAGATTCTTATGGAATCTTAGAGCTAGGTTAAATGCTCTAAGTATGGAATAGATCGGCTGTTTTAGGAAAATTGCACTTCAGTTATGTCTAATCCAGTTCAGCTTTTATCTTTATGTTTTCATTTTCAAGATGCAATAGAATCACTTACTTTTTTTTGCTCATTTATTTGTGATATGGTTAGGTAAGCGTGTAGCCAAAATTCTAGATGTATCCCTTATAATATCTAATAATATCTATATTATTTTAGAAAATCGGCCAAGGGCGAATCGGACTTGCGCGCCGAGGGTATAGACGTGATTGTTCTAATCAAAAGACGAACGACGTCGACGACGACATTTGGTCCTTTAACCAAACTAGGAAAAAGGACCAATATAACTTTGCCTTTCGATCCCCAGACACGGTTATTGCATCAACCGCAAATAATAAGTTTGTAATAGTAAATTCACTTTCAGACAGACTTACAACAAAGTGATCATTTAAGGGATCCATTTCCTTTTGGAACCTTATAAAATGAAATTGGAATTACCATAGAGGAATAGAATCATAGACCATTAGATATAGTAAGTCGAACCCATTTCCTTTACAAAATACAATTCCGGACTCAAAATTATAATGTCATCATACCTTTTCTAAAAACTTATGTCATTTTATAATGCTGCCATTACGTAAGGTGTGGTCCAAAATTATAATGACATTTTTACCTGCATAAAGGCACCGTGGGACCAGGGCCACATAGACCGTAGGTAGTAATTAACTTTGTGATGGCCATTTTTTGTCCTATATATTGGGGTGAGATCGCTTGCATTCAATCAATCCAAGGCCCCAAGATAATAAACTAAAGGCAAGCTCTACTAATTGTGGTCATATACAATCCTTCCCGCCATTTAACAGAAAGCAAGTCTTAACACTCTATTAAGCAAATCGTCTTCTAAACGAGTCTACATTGTTCGACGTCCGAACGTAGCTTGTTAATGAGTGACCATTACTTCTTCCATGCCCCTGTCGCCCTGGTACCCTACGAATTAATACTCCTGATATTAACTTGATAGTTTTAATTGTTCTTCCGAGATTTTGTATAATGGCATCATTAATTTTGCTTTGTTCTATGATAAGGTGTCGTTTGATTAATTTTGTAGATCGTGTGAACCCTCTCACACGCTAAAGGGTTTTTTCGTTTTTGTGTTGTTCTTTACAATGGTTAATTGTGGGAACGAATGCGCGCAACAACTTGATTTTCTTCTTCCGTCCATTAATACATTTGGTACTTATGAACTTTCTCCAAAGAAAAATATAGTCATAAATACTAGGGCCATAGGGACCGAGTGTCCGGTTGGCAATGTCATTTTTCGAGGCATTGCCAAGCGGTTGGTCGACTCTTCACGTGACCAAAGAATCAGCATCACCATACAACGTGGCAATGCTGTCAGCTTTTGTGTCACTTTTCCTGTTGACAGCAATGCGGATAAATTTTTTGATGCAGTATGATTCTTTTCCAAATTTTTTTTATGCATGTACAGAGGCCAACACATCCAACTACCCCAATCTGTCAAATTCCTTTGATAGATATTCAGCTTTATTACAAAAGTATAAGGTTCATCTTCAATTGGGAATAGTTGACAGTTTGGGGTAGCTAGATGTGCTGGCGTCTGTGCTTACATTTCATATTATTAATTCAAGTGTGTTCGCTTATTTTACCTATATTCTGAAATTGAAAAAAAAAACTTTAAAAAATATATAACATTTTAAATGTTACATTATTAAATCTACCCCTTTCTTTATAAACGCTGCTTAGTTAAGATACGTTTAAACGTCAAAGATCTATGGTTAATCAGTCACTAATCATTCATTACATTACGTAACTATAAGCAACGTTTGTAAATAAACTCCGTAATGTCTACATGACCGTATTTCAACAGTTTCCAAATAATTTCACGTTCGTGTCATTTTATACTTTTTTTTATACTTTTACCACCAAATCTATTTGTCATTAGACCACCCGAAACCGTAATAACATTATCGAAAACAATAAATTATCGTAACGCAATAAAAATTAAAACCGGTAATAAATATAAAACATCACTACAATAACGATGACATTCAAATATTAAGAACAGAAGTCTCATTCTTCCTTCGTGAAAAAGTTTCTAAGCTGCACCCATTAGTAAGTCATCGCAATGTATCTAATTGTAATAAATTATACATTACAATGATTGCCGTCAGTTTGAGAAACGTTGGCAATCATTTTAATTTATACCTTACGTTACCGAGTTCAGAGTTAGATTACATCACATTCATCACAATGTCTTACTAGTTGTTTTACGTTGATCGTGAATCCTATCCGATAGTGTCTTACTTTAGCCAGTGGGACTTCTGAAAATAATTCTATATCATTGGTTTAAAGTTATAGCTTTGGGACTTAGCTCGTAAACATAAAATTGGATCTCTTTAGTTACTTAATAAGCCGTTTAAGCGGCTATTAAAATATAGGTACCTACTTAATTCTTTATTTTTGAAAGCTACTTAGTCAAGTTAAGGCGAAAGCGCTGAGGTAGCCCGCCAAATTCGTATTTTCATTTTTTTTTATTTGCAGTAAGTAGGTATTAGGTTCTATGACGGTAATACCTACTTACTGCAAATAAAAAAAAAAAAAAAAAAAAAAAAAAAATGAAAATACGAATTTGGCGGGCTACCTCAGCGCTTATGACGGTGGGATGCCCGGCAGAAAACCTCCACGTGTGCCCGGGGACTGGAGTTCCTTTCTGGACACGTCCGGGGGGAAGGCCAGTCTTTGGGCCGGTGCATCCTGGGGTGCGGGCAGCGACTTCCCATTTGGGCTATTTCCCAGTGGGTTCTCGCTGTCCGCATGCTAATGTTCTGCCAGGAGGATCGCTCCACACCTGCCGCTCTGAGTAGCAGAGCGGCAACTGTGGTGGAGTCAGAGCGGGCCCGGTGTGCACTTACCCTGCCGCCGGGCAGGCAGGAGGGGTAACCCTCCTGTCACCGCTATAATCTCGTAGCCCCGGAGACAGTTACGGTCATGTCTCTGACTGTTGAAGGGGGTCGAGGGTCTTGGCTTAACCGCCCGGACCGCGAGGAAGATAACCTCTATAAAAAATTCCCCAAACCCCTAAGCGGCGGCGCACCGTGAGAGGGGTTGTAAGCTTGACTGATGGGTAGCTTGGTTCAGTCGCTAGTGCGGACCTTTGTTTTGAGCAAGTACAGATTGTTTTACACTCGTGGGAACAACTATGGATAATTCTTTTAAAAAAACCCCAAACGACGAAAGGAGGAGTGATGCGGGATCGGAATCCGATCCCGCGTCTGGCGGCGCGAGCACGGGATGCTCAGAGAGCTCCCGCCGCGCCAGGGAGTTAGCCGCTGCAGCGAAGAACCGTAGGTTCTTTGCCAAGCGGCCAAGGTCAGAGGACGGCCAGGGGTCATCCTCTGAAGGGGAGCTGGCCTCAGCTCGTAAGATCCCCACCAGCAAGCGGGGGGGGGTCAGAGAGCGAGGCGTGGGGAGGGGGCTCACCGCCCGGGAGGCCACTGAATTGGAAGAAGGGCCCCCAAGGGACGTGGAGACCGGTCCAGAGGTCGCCTTGGGGCCCTCTAGTGACGAGGCGGGTGCGGCTGGCGGTCCCAAGGCGGACCGCAGAAACGAGTTCGCGGCGGTTGTGGAGGCCGCTATAAGAGATGTGTCCTTGAAGCGGGTGCGGGCTTCTAGGAGCAAGGCCATAGTCTCGGCTACGGCCTCCATCATGGCGGCGGCCAAGGAGGCCGGGTGCGCCGGGCCTCCGGCCAGTGAGATGGCCGATTTGCGGGCGGAGGTGGCACGCCTGTCGGCCGCCTTGAAAGAACTCCAGGAGGAGAATGGAAGGCTCCGCGCGGACCTGGCTGGCCTGAAGACCAACACCAGCCACAAGGCCCCCCGGGAGGTGAGCCGCCCGTCACCGCCGCCACCGCAGCAACAACAACAGCGGCAGCAGGGGCCAGGCCGGCCCGAGCCGGGGGAGAACCGGGTCCTGGACCTGGTACGCCAGGAACTCGCCGCCTTCCAGGCGCGGTTCCAGGAGCGGTTCTCCATAGTGGAGGGAATCGTCCTGCGTCCCTCCCTGGCGTCGGGAAAGGCGGCCCCGGGCCCGAGGGTGGCCTCGTACGCGGCCGCTGCGGCAACTCCCGCCCCGAAACCCGGGCCGTCGGGTACAGCCCTGGCGCCAGCAAAACCGGCACCGTCCGGCAAAGCTTCGGCGCCGGCCCGCAAAGCCACTAAGGGCAAGAAGTCCCCACCGGCGCAGGTGGACAGGGTCCCAGAGCCCTCGCCACGGCGCCCGGAGCCTCCCGCGACCGATGCCGAGTGGCAGGTGGTCGGGGAGAAAAGGAAGGCGGCCAAGGCGGCCAGAAAAAGAGCGAAAAGGCGGCGCCGCAAGGAGCGAGCCGTCGCGGCTAGGATGCGCGCCCCAAAGACGTCGGCTGTGGTAATCACGCTGCAGCCGGACGCGGTCAAGAAGGGCGTCACGTACCGCGACGTGCTCACCAAGGCACGAGAGGCGGTGGACCTCCAGGAGCTGGGGATAACCGGGGGCCTCCGGCATAGGGTGACGGCAACAGGCGCTCGCATGCTGGAGATTCCCGGTGCGTCGAGTGGCCCCACCGCTGACGCCCTAGCTGACAAGCTAAGGGCGTCCCTTAACGCGGAGGAGGCTCATGCGCAGACATGCGCATCATGGGCCTGGATGACTCCGTAACGGAGGGAGAGGTGGTGGCCGCCGTCGTCAGGACGGGCGCGTGTCTGGCCGAACAAGTAAAGGCAGGCACCATACGCCCTGACTTCACGGGCATGCGAACCCTGACGGTAAGCTGCCCCGTGACGGCGGCCAGTAAAATAGTGGAGGGCCGAAGACTCTTGGTGGGCTGGGTTTCAGCGCAGGTAAAACTCCTGGAACCCCGACCTCTGAGGTGCTTCCGTTGCCACGTGGGACACCACGTTGGCGTCCAGTGCACCTCGGAGGTGGACCGCAGCACTCTGTGCTTCCGCTGCGGTCAGCCCGGTCACAAGGCCGGCTCCTGCAACGCCGCGCCGCACTGCGCCGCATGTGCGGCTGCTGGCAAGCCGGCCGATCACCGGGCGGGGAGCAAGTCCTGCGCCCCGCCTGCCGGGACCAGAAGAAGAGGCAGGCCCTCCGCCGCCACCCCCACCGTCGCCGCCGTCGCCGCCGTCGCCGCCGCTGCCACTACTGTTGCCGCCGCCGCCGCCGTTGCCGCCACTGCCGAGGGCCCCTCGCAGGGGACCCAGGGGGGGGTTAATATGGAGGAGTGATGGCCCCACTCCGCCTCCTCCAGGCGAACATCAACCACTGCGCCTGTGCTCAGGACCTCTTGCTCCAGAGCATGGCGCAGTGGTCGATTAATATCGCCGTGGTCGCTGAGCCGTACTTTGTCCCGCCCAGGGATAACTGGGTGGAGGACCTGAGCGGCTCGGTGGCCATAACTTCGTCGGCCGCCGCCGGCACCCCGTCCCTCGAGGGTGTCTCGAAGGGACAGGGGTGCGTCGCAGCACGGTTCGGAGAGATTGTGGTAGTGGGAGTGTACTACTCTCCGAACCGAACTCTCGCCGAGTTCCACAACTCTCTCACAGAGTTGAGTGTCGTCGTCTCCAGAAGCCATCCCTTCCCCGTGCTAGTGCTCGGGGACTTCAACGCCAAAAGTCTGGCCTGGGGTTCCCGCTACACGGATGTGCGGGGTAGGATGGTGGAGGACTGGGCTCTGGAAGCAGGCCTAGCCGTCCTCAATCGGGGTTCTGTTCCCACGTGCGTGCGGATGCGGGGTGAGTCCGTTGTGGACATCTCCTTCGCCAGCCCCGCTCTGTCACAGTACGTCTTTGACTGGCGCGTAGTAGAGGAGGTGGAGACCTACTCCGATCACCGGTATATCCGGTTCGACGTCTCCACCCAGACCTCAAGCGCGCCGGTCCGACAGGCCCCGAGTGGTCCGCGGTGGGCGCTGAAGCAGCTGGACCGGGAGCTCCTCCTGGAAGCCTCGATCGTGCAGGCCTGGGTTTCATCACCGGTCAGGCCTGCCGACATCAACGACGAGGCAGAGTGGTTCCGGGAGGCCATGTCCGAGATTTGCGACGTGGCAATGCCCCGAGTCCGGCCAGGATGCGCCCGACGTCAGGTGTACTGGTGGTCGCAAGAGGTGGAAACACTGCGCAAGGCGTGCGTTGAGGTGCGCCACCTGTACACCAGGCACCGCAGGCTCCGCATCCGCCCTCCGGATGCGGCAGCCACGGAGGCTCCGGACCTGGGCCCCCCCTCTGACGCAGAGTCTCCGCCCCCAGCTGGTGGAGGAGGTGGTGAGCGCTCTGTTCCCCTCACGGGGGGAGCATACTCCCCCGCCTATGGCTCCGCCCGAAGTGGACCACGAGGACGACGACGACATCCCCGAAGTGACCGAGGTAGATCTGAGAGCGGCGGTGGGAAGGCTCAAGGCCAAGAATACCGCCCCAGGACCCGACGGCTTGCCTGGTAAAGCCTGGGTCCTGGCCTCAGGGGCTCTCGGGCCCCGACTGGAGGCGCTCTTTAGCGCATGCATGGAAAGAGGCCAGTTTCCGCTCCGTTGGAAGACGGGTCCTTATACAGAAGCCAGGGCGCCCTGCGGACTCTCCGTCCGCATTCCGGCCCATAGTGCTGCTCGACGAGGTCGGCAAACTCTTCGAGAGAATTATTGCGGGCCGCCTCGTCGGGCACCTTGGAAGGACGGGGCCGGACCTTGCGGACTGCCAGTTTGGCTTCCGCAAGGGGCGCTCGACGGTGGACGCCATCATGCGCGTTAGAGCCCTCACGACGGGGGACGCGGTGTCCCAGGGTAGGGTCGTCGTGGCGGTGTCACTCGACATCGCCAACGCTTTCAACACCCTGCCCTGGAGTTGCATTGGGGAAGCACTCCGGTATCACCGGGTGCCGACCTACCTCCGTCGAATAGTCGGGGCGTACCTGACGGACAGAGCCGTCATCTACCCCGGTCGCGATGGGGAATGGAACCGGCGAGAGATGTCGTGCGGTGTCCCACAGGGATCGGTTCTGGGGCCGCACCTGTGGGACATCGGCTACGACTGGGTGCTGCGGGCCGACCTCCCTGACGGCGTCAGCGTAATTTGTTACGCTGACGACACGCTGGTTCTGGCGCAGGGAAGGTCGCATCAGGCGGCGGCCGACGCGATGACACGCGGGGTTGCGATAGTCGTTGAGAGGATCCGGCAGTTGGGTCTCGAGGTGGCATTGCACAAATCCGAGGCCATGTCCTTTCATGGGCCTCGGAATAGGCCACCATCGGGATCCCAACTTACGGTAGGAGGGGTTCACATCGGCGTCGAGACCACGATGAAATACCTGGGTCTGGTCCTCGACAGCCGATGGAATTTCGTGGAGCATTTCCGACGTTTGGCCCCCAAGCTGGAACGGACTGGGGCCGCCCTCAAGCGGCTCTTGCCCAATTTGAGGGGGCCAAACGCCTCCTGCCGGAGGCTTTACGCGGGAGTCGTGCGGTCCATGGCCCTTTACGGGGCCCCGGTGTGGGCGCGTTCACTGCGGCGGCGAGCCGCCCATTATCTGAACGCGCCCCAAAAGGTGGTAGCCATACGGCTTATCCGGGGGTACCGCACGATCTCGGGCGAGGCGGCGAGCCTCCTTGCCGGACTACCGCCGTGGGATCTGGAGGCGATGGTCCTCGCGCGCCTGTACGAGTGGCGCGCGGAGGTACTAAGCCGGGGGGAAACTCCGTTTCCGCAGCAAATTGCGGCGGAGCGGACGGACCTCCGGCGCGATCTCATGGCGGCCTGGAATCAGCGACTGTCGCAACCCAGCGCAGGGCACGCCACGATAGTGGCGGTAAGGCCCCTCTTTGAGGAGTGGCTAGAGAGGCGTCACGGCGCCCTCACCTTCCGCCTGACGCAGGTCCTCACCGGACATGGATGTTTCGGGAGGTTCCTGCACATCATCAGGCGGGAGGAAACGCCCGGGTGTCACCACTGCGAGGATCGCCCAGAGGACACGGTAGAGCACACGGTGCAAACCTGCCCCGCTTGGGCGGAGCACCGCCGTGTCCTCGTAGAGGCGATCGGCGGCGGCGACCTCTCGCGCCCGGCCCTGGTGCAAGCCATGGTCCGGGGCGAGAGGGAGTGGGAGGCAGTCACCTCCTTCTGCGAAAAAGTCATGCTCGCAAAGGAGGTGGCGGGATGGGAGAGAGAAAGGTCCTCCCGTCCCAGCCGCCGCGGGAGACGCTCCGGGCGTCGGGAGCCACGTGACGACTCCCGGCCACCGTAGGCGCGGGCCTGCGGACGGTGAGTAATGGGTGACTCACCGTCCGATCAGCACCAGACCCGTGCCGTACGGCGCGTATATGTTCCACGCGCGCCTCAAAGAGATGTCAGCATATGAAGGGGCCCCTCAGGGCTAAGCCTGCCGGGTAAGCGGGATTGTCCGAAAGGGTTACCGCTACCCCGGTACATAAAGGGCTACGGAAGGAACATGGATGGGTTTTAGTCAGTAAGAGTCTGACACTCCCTTCCGCTCCACCCAGAGCGGGAGCAGTCATTGGATGATTTCCCAGCCTTAAAAAAAAAAAAAAAAAAAAAGGTTCTATGACGGTCAAAATATGATTCGCGGCCGTAGCAAATATGTATTTACAGAACTGTTATAATTGAAATCAATACATAAGTTAATTTACCTTATGGAATGACTATTTTATGAAATCATGACATTAACTTGAGAACTTATTATAAGAAACTTGAATTAATGATTCTAAAATTACGAACTTGCTGCTAATTATGTTTTTGTGAAACATACAGCCTGCCACTGACCCGCAAATTGCGAAACACTGATAATAAATTTTCAATTTCGCGTGTTACCCCTTATGGTTTAATTGTACCATAAATACATACAATTATAAAGAAAACCACCATCGGGTATATTAACCCGATTTATTTTTATTTTTTTATTCTGTCTGCCTCTTATTAGAGGCAGAAAGAATAAGGCATGGTATGGTATTATGAAGTGTCCACAATCCACCTTAATAAGAAAATAATTTATTATGCGCTTTTATACTTAATTTCTAAGATGACGATACTTATATCTGATGTCCATCGCGTAATGCATAATGAATGGCATCACGGTAACACAAGGGAGTAAACAATGTAACAAAGTAAAATATTTGAAAATGGAAGACTTTTTTAAATTGACTTTCACGATAACGTTATAATGTGCACGTATTTCCATGTATTGGAACATAATTTAATAATGCCTTACAACTTAAAACCATGAAGTAACTTTAAACAAAATTATAGGCTACATTGACAATATGCCTGTAATTAATGGCAACAAGATTAATAGCACGCCATCTTTCGGCGGGTGGCCGCGTAAATCAAACGCCCACAAAGGCAAGGAACTAGTCAATACAGCCACGCTTTTGTATATTTATTATGAAAACATGCTAACGATTCTAAATTAGACATTTTAAAAAGCTATTCAAATAATTTATTATAGTTTCATTCATTCATTTTCTTTATTATTATAATTTTTGTTCAAATTAAGTTTACTGAGCAGACAGGGATGGATTCGGGACGAAATATTTCTCCAAAATAAATAATGTAATGCAACATTTCGTAGTTTTAATAAAATATTTTTTTATTATAAATTATTACTTTTTAGAGTTTCGTACCCGAAAGGTGAAAAACGGAACCCTAATACTAAGCCTCCTGTCCGCCCGTCAGTCTGTATGTCTGTCAGCATGAACATAATATGTAGATAGACATCTGAAATTCTCATAGATTGTATATTTCTATTGCCGCTATAACAACAAATAATAAAATTAAATTATAAATTGAAGGGTGTCTCCATACAATGACCATTTTTAAAACATGGAAGGAAGGAATCAAACAGGAAGTGTTAATTATTATACGATGGTACGAAACTCTCCGTGTGCAAATCCAACTCTTATAAGGCTTTTCTAAGTTATATTGCTTTCACCAGGTGACTTCCTCAAAGACAAGTATGAAGGGGCGACAGAAGTGAAGGTGTCCCGGCGAGGCAAGCTTCGGCTCGGAAACCCGCACTACACCCTCCCCACTGCACAGGACTTGGTCTACCTTGAGGAGTCGCCCAATTACTGCGTCAAGAACGAATCTTTGGTAAACATCACACACAATATAAATACAGATACCAGCACTTGAAGTTACCCCACTCCGTCAAATTTCTTTTATAGTTTTTCAACTTTATTACAAAAGTATAAGGTTCGTTTTCAATTGGGAAAATTTGCTTGCTGTGCTGGCGTCTGTACCTCTCATTTTAAAAAGATCAAAATATGGTCTAACAAAACTTGCTGGTCTAGCTAGTCAGACAATCTAGGAAAAAGTTTAAAATATAGGACCAATTTGAAACTATAACAACGAAAAGTTGTGCCCACCACATTCCATGCTTAAAACGATATAACTCCATAGTATGTCATCAAAATAAATAACCATATCATTAAACAGCGCCAATCCAATAGTAAAACAACATCCTACGAGCGATTAATTTCATAACCACTGGTTCCTGTAACTGGAGTAATGGAGTACTCACGAATTACGAGTTAACCGAACGACTGCAAAAACGAATGATTATCAAATTGCTGATACCTAGGTATAATTTTGCAACGTATTGCAATTACTGATTTGCTTACATACATGTAGAGCAAACGAACATTGAATTAATTCGTATAAATAAATATTGAATGATACATCAATGGAATCTTGCGACTGCGCAATTATTCCTATTTAGAATAACAGGTTTCATGAGATGTAACTATAACATTTTTCCTGTGGTATTTTGCATAATTAATGTCGCTCTACTCCACTATATTACCATGAATCAGCAATGCTGCTTGATAAGTGTTTTAATAGGTTACAATATTAATATAACTCCCCATACTGGCATAAAAGAAAATTCAAGTATAATAAAACTAATGAAGTCACTCGCACCTCATTTTCTAATTAACCAAATAGATAGAAAATAAGTTTTTAAATAAATACTAGGATAGGTACTCTGCCATGGGGCTAAGGAAGGAATATGGATGCGTTTTAGTCAGTAAGACTCTGACACTCCCTTCCGCTCCACCCAGAGCGGGAAGATTCATTTGATGATTTCCCATCCTCAAAAAAGAAAGGTAGCTAGTAACTTGTGCATCACTTGAGAACAATGAAAAACGTAAAAAAAAATGTTTTTGTATTTATAAATATTCGCAGGGTTCCCACGGCACGACTGGCCGCGAATGCAACAGGACATCCTCAGGCATGGACGGCTGTGCTCTCATGTGCTGCGGAAGAGGCTACAACACACGACGAGTGACCGTAAAGGAGCGGTGCGGATGCAAGTTCCACTGGTGTTGCCGTGTCGAGTGCAACACTTGTGTCAAAACCAACGAAGTGTACACCTGTAAATAATCCGTACATCTCGCTCGGGATAAGGACAGGAGAATGATGATGATCTCGCTCACACCCGTCGTTGTTACTTATTGCTGTCACATTTTCCTTCTCGAAATTGTTGGGTGTTATACTACGTGAAATAAAATTTTGATAGATCTCAACTTATTGATAAATAATTCCATGTAGGTTATGGTGTGCCAAGTTATTAAGTGGAATCTCGAGTGTTTGTACTAGGTAATTTATTGCAGAAACTAGAATCAAATAAATATTGTAGGTAGGTATACTTCTGCTCAGTATTTATATTTCACTAGGTCCTCTACTTGGGTAGATAATATTATTTTAATAATGTGATAAAGCTTGAAGAGTACTTAAAATTAGATGTAAGTTTTAAAATTCATAAAATTTAGTTTTATTAATGACTATGTTTTAAAAGTACCTAAGCTATTATGATATAAATAAGCTTTAGTGTAACCGTTTAATACTCATTAGATATTTGTAAATAAAGTATTTAAGTACGACCCTGTTGGATCATTTCTATCTGTCAACAGTGCAAGTATCAGTGTTGCCAATAAAATGGGAAACTTCTGACATATTTGTTTTCTCTGTAATAACCTTTCCTTGTCCTGAGCTAATGCTAAAATATAAGGAAATAAATAAACAATACAAACCAATTGTTACAAGTTTTTTCATACTTTATAACATAGTGGAGTGTTGCGGCGTTAAAAATTTATCACCATAACACACCTGACGCCACCATTGCTTACTCCACTCGTTTTTGACATAATATTTGGCCGAATACACTTCTACTTCCATGGTCAATTGTCTACTTTGTACGAGGTTGATCCAGTGAACCAGAATGCTAATCAAATTTAATAAATATTTATGTAAAAAGTGTGTTTGTTACGTTATTGATCACAGAAAACGGCTGAACGGACTTGGAATAAAATTTGGCATACAGATAGTTGATAATCTCGTTATAGAATATTTCTGGTCTCATTATTTTTCACACATTTTTTTACCTAACTTTACATATTTTGTGGGGCAAATAAATACAAATAATAAATACTGCTACGAAACAGTTACAAGTCTGTTTCTGCCTGAAACGAGCAAAATAAAAAAGGCGGTATTTGAAAAATAATTAACCTACATTATCGTACCTACAGTACATTAGAACAGTAACAATTATTTTTATCGAGGATTCAGGAAGACTTCTGATTTGCACTCCTCCTTGGTAGGCTAAACACGTGTAGGAAATAAAGTGTACTGAGAAGTGAGTGCAAGCACGAAGAGAATCTTGTGCACCTACATAGAATAACTTGGAGGTAGGTTATCTTATTATTACAGAAATAATCTTACAATTAATATTTGCTTATTATTAATGCAATAATAACGCTTTAAATCAGAGTTATGAAATGCATGCTATGTTATACTCCACGATACGGAACGCATCGCGCATTTGTGTTAGCGTCCCATAAGTTTAAGGCTTATTTTTCGCTAGTCTGATATTTTTTCGTATTGAAACAGTTAAGCAGAAAAGAAAAGTTAGTATGTACAAAGATAATATATAATAACTCAGCTGAGTTTGTATTCCTCTTTGGCTTGTATGTAGAAAAAAAAGCTACAAGAATCTTTAGGCGCCTGAATCGGCCTGAATGACATTGTTGTGAGATTGTTGGTAAATATTTGTGAAAGGGTGTCATTTAAGCTATCACCAATTTAATTAGTTTTGTGTTTCTTAAATAATAGGGTTTGTCCTCAAAATAGTAGATCTGTCACCAAAATGTAGTCACCAAACAATGCAAAATCAGTTCCACAATAAATCACCTAAAATCCTGAGATATAAGGTCTAGTACCAAATAAATGTTTTTGTATGTATTATAATAGGTGTGTCCTAATAAGTATTTAAGCAAACTAATTTAAAGAGATAACCAATAAATCTCACCATTTCCGAGAAAAATGACTTTTCCTAACTTAACCTCAAAACACTCAAAAGTTGCTCAAAAAGCGTAGTCTGAGCCAAAGACTACAATATGTATAGGGACATAGACAGGCAACTTGGCGTATTTTTCAATGCTTCACGATAAGCGCCATCTAGTTCATAGTTAGTTAGATAAAGCTATTACACCTACACACACAGACATATCTGCATATCTGCGTGTGTAGGTGTATTCGTTCTACCTATAATATGTACCTATGCAGCTATTGCCTGTATAGCTATCGTAAAACAGGGTGAATCGGGACGAAACTTTAAAATGTATTTTGACATTGAAATAATATAATTTATTGACAAAAAGGTCTCTAATGTGTAAACCAGTGCACATGAAAAATATCCAAAACTTTAAAATTGCAAAAATGCGCAGGAGCAAGTACACAACCAGCTAACCGACATTTGCATTTAAAGTGTTGCTATAATGCAAAGAGAATCTGCATGTTTATAAAATTCATTTACGTAGTAATATTTTTCTACACTGCGGTTTCATATCTCTAAATGCTGGAAAACATACATTATACCTACTTTGTAATATTTATTAGAATATCAACCATTTACAGTTTCATAATCACACTTTGTGGGGACTTTTTTTCCACCATTGTGTTTTATGTATTCAATATAGCAACATCGACCTTTATTTTACTCTAACTATGAACTAGATGGCGCTGTTTTAAAGAAAAAACATGAATATTTCTGTAGTTCGCAGTTGCCATAGCATGGTCTGAGCCCCGCTTCGCGGGGCTCAATGGTTTAAAAAAAAATAACCACGAAGGTCTTTCAGACCCCGCCATCCCCTTCTAACCTAACCTGTCCGAGTCGGGGTAGGGCAAGGCGGTTTTGGATATTTTTCGGATATTCACAACACTTGCACTTCACTACACTCTTCAGACACAGAAGCATAGGGCTTCGGAGACGCCATATTTGGTGACAGATCTACCATTCTGAGCACAGAGCTATTATTTAAGTAACAAAACTGTTATTATAAGAACGAAGTTTATATTCATGTAATGCAATATAATTTTATTGGTTATCGATCTCTTATTTTACACATATATTAACATTAATTTGATAATTCATACCTGGGAACAATTTTTGTTTATCTGAGAACGAAAATATTTCGTGGCGATAGATCTATTTATTAGGTGATACAACTTGATGACAAATATAAATTTTGGTGATAGAAAATATAGTTCCCTTTGTGAAATGTATTGATACATTGTCACCGTATTAGACATTCATTCATCAGATCAGGATTGGTTCTAATTATTGCCACACACCAAAAGATTCGTGTTTAGTTGCATATCCAACTGTCACAATTATTCTTTAATTAAAATCAAAATACAAAATTTAAAGAATTGTTACAAAAAAAATATTTAACTACTATCATAATAGAATAGTCCTAGTGAGGTAAAAATCGTACATGCATAGAACATAATTTCGACCAATCCCGTCTAACGTCAGACCAAAGACAAAAAATGAGTCCTTACACGATCACTTTAATTGTTTTTGTTCGCATCGCAATTTTTCATAATAAAAATAGTTTGTACTATCACTACATAATATAAAACAAGGTCGCTTTCTCTGTCCCTATATCCCTATGTATGCTTTTATTTTTTAAGGCTGGGAAATCATCCAATGACTTCTCCCGCTCTGGGTGGAGCGGAAGGGAGTGTCAGACTCGTACTGACTAAAACCCATCCATGTTCCTTCCGTAGCCCTTTATGTTCCGGGGTAGCGATAACCCTTTCGGACAATCCCGCTTACCCGACAGGCTTGACCTTTCTCTCTCCCATCCCGCCACCTCCTTCGCGAGCATAACTTTTTCGCAGAAGGAGGTGACTGCCTCCCACTCCCTCTCGCCCCGGACCATGGCTTGCACCAGGGCCGGGCGCGAGAGGTCGCCGCCGCCGATCGCCTCTACGAGGACACGGCGGTGCTCCTCCCATGCGGGGCAGGTTTGCACCGTGTGCTCTACCGTGTCCTCTGGGCGATCCTCGCAGTGGTGACACCCGGGCGTTTCCTCCCGCCTGATGATGTGCAGGAACCTCCCGAAACATCCATGTCCGGTGAGGACCTGCGGTAGGCGGTAGGTGAGGGCGCCGATTACCGCCGGCGATTACCGCCACTATCGTGGCGTGTCCATCCCTATGTATGCTTAAATCTATAAAACTACGCAACGGATTATGATGCGGTTTTTTTTTATTAGATAGAGTGATTCAAGAGGAAGGTTTATGTGTATAATTTGTCGACATATTTTGCGGGCGAAGCCACGGGCGGAAGCTAGTACTACTTTTTTTTTTTTTTTTTTTAAGGCTGGGAAATCATCCAATGACTGCTCCCGCTCTGGGTGGAGCGGAAGGGAGTGTCAGACTCTTACTGACTAAAACCCATCCATGTTCCTTCCGTAGCCCTTTATGTTCCGGGGTAGCGGTAACCCTTTCGGACAATCCCGCTTACCCGGCAGGCTTGGCCCTGAGGGGCCCCTTCATATGCTGACATCTCTTTGTGGCGCGCGTGGAACATATACGCGCCGTACGGCACGGGTCTGGTGCTGATCGGACGGTGAGTCACCCATTACTCACCGTCCGCAGGCCCGCGCCTACGGTGGCCGGGAGTCGTCACGTGGCTCCCGACGCCCGGGGCGTCTCCTGCGGCGGCTGGGACGGGAGGACCTTTCTCTCTCCCATCCCGCCACCTCCTTCGCGAGCATAACTTTTTCGCAGAAGGAGGTGACTGCCTCCCACTCCCTCTCGCCCCGGACCATGGCTTGCACCAGGGCCGGGCGCGAGAGGTCGCCGCCGCCGATCGCCTCTACGAGGACACGGCGGTGCTCTGCCCATGCGGGGCAGGTTTGCACCGTGTGCTCTACCGTGTCCTCTGGGCGATCCTCGCAGTGGTGACACCCGGGCGTTTCCTTCCGCCTGATGATGTGCAGGAACCTCCCGAAACATCCATGTCCGGTGAGGACCTGCGTCAGGCGGTAGGTGAGGACGCCGTGACGCCTCTCTAGCCACTCCTCAAAGAGGGGCCTTACCGCCACAATCGTGGCGTGCCCTGCGCTGGGTTGCGACAGTCGCTGATTCCAGGCCGCCATGAGATCGCGCCGGAGGTCCGTCCGCTCCGCGGCAATTTGCTGCGGAAACGGAGTTTCCCCCCGGCTTAGTACCTCCGCGCGCCACTCGAACAGGCGCGCGAGGACTATCGCCTCCAGATCCCACGGCGGCAGTCCGGCAAGGAGGCTTGCCGCCTCGCTCGAGATCGTGCGGTACCCCCGGATTAGCCGAATGGCTACCACCTTTTTGGGCGCGTTCAGATAGTGAGCGGCTCGTCGCCGCAATGAACGCGCCCACACCGGGGCCCCGTATAGGGCCATGGACCGCACGACTCCCGCGTATAGCCTCCGGCAGGAGGCGTTTGGCCCCCTCAAATTGGGCAAGAGCCGCTTGAAGGCGGCCCCAGTCCGTTCCAGCTTGGGGGCCAAACGTCGGAAATGCTCCACGAAATTCCATCGGCTGTCGAGGACCAGACCCAGGTATTTCATCGTGGTCCCGACGCCGATGTGAACCCCTCCTACCGTAAGTTGGGATCCCGATGGTGGCCTATTCCGAGGCCCATGAAAGGACATGGCCTCGGACTTGTGCAATGCCACCTCGAGACCCAACTGCCGGATCCTCTCAACGACTATCGCAACCCCGCGTGTCATCGCGTCGGCCGCCGCCTGATGCGACCTCCCCTGCGCGTGTCGTCAGCGTAGCAAACTACGCTGACGCCGTCAGGGAGGTCGGCCCGCAGCACCCAGTCGTAACCGATGTCCCACAGGAACGGCCCCAGAACCGATCCCTGCGGGACACCGCACGACATCTCTCGCCGGTTCCATTCCCCATCGCGACCAGGGTAGATGACGGCTCTGTCCGTCAAGTACGCCCCGACTATTGGACGGAGGTAGGTCGGCACCCGGTGATACCGGAGTGCTTCCCTAATGCAACTCCAGGGCAGGGTGTTGAAGGCGTTGGCGATGTCGAGTGACACCGCCACGACGACCCTACCCTGGGACACCGCGTCCCCCGTCGTGAGGGCTCTAACGCGCATGATGGCGTCCACCGTCGAGCGCCCCTTGCGGAAGCCAAACTGGCAGTCCGCAAGGTCCGGCCCCGTCCTTCCAAGGTGCCCGACGAGGCGGCCCGCAATAATTCTCTCGAAGAGTTTGCCGACCTCGTCGAGCAGCACTATGGGCCGGAATGCGGACGGAGAGTCCGCAGGGCGCCCAGGCTTCTGTATGAGGACCAGCTTCCCCGTCTTCCAACGGAGCGGAAACTGGCCTCTCTCCATGCATGCGCTTAAGAGCGCCTCCAGTCGGGGCCCGAGAGCCCCTGAAGCCAGGACCCAGGCTTTACCTGGCAAGCCGTCGGGTCCTGGGGCGGTATTCTTGGCCTTGAGCCTTCCAACCGCCGCTCTCAGATCTACCTCGGTCACTGCGGGGATGTCGTCGTCGTCCTCGTGGTCCGCTTCGGGCGGAGCCATAGGCGGGGGAGTATGCTCCCCCCGTGAAGGGAACAGAGCGCTCACCACCTCCTCCACCAGCTGAGGGCGGAGACTCTGCGTCAGTGGGGGGGGCCAGGTGCGGAGCTTGTTCCGCACCATTTTATACTACTTAAGTAGTACTACTTAAGTCATTGACTGCCACGCAGCAGACACAATAGAAAAACTATTGTTTGTCGGACACACGGTGACCGCGTTGGCGTTCAACGTGTTAAAAGATAGCTTGATCTTTGTGACGTATGTCAAACCGACATTTCTAGGGTAGTCAGGATATAAAAAAATGGTCGATAGAAATGATCGACGTTTCTTACTGTTATCAATGCTAATGTAACATATAATTGGGTTTAAATACAAACGTTGCTAAAGTAAACGAATATTTTGATATAAAAACTTTTTTACAAAAAATAAAACCGACTTCCAAAACAAACACTACAAAGTGACAAATAATTTTGATTTCGGAAGTCGGTGTCTTCGGTTTTGTATTTTAATTTTTTGCCACCGACTTCCGAAATCAAAATTATTTGTCACTTTGTAGTGTTTGTTTTGGAAGTCGGTTTTATTTTTTGTAAAAAAGTTTTTATTTTTCACTTTTTAGTTGTGGTACCTACCTAGACAACCCCCCCCTCCCCCCCAAAATTTTAATACCACTACCTGGTATGTAAATTACAGTGACAGGAACTTATTATAACATCGTCCACATATATTAAGTAGGTTATTTTTGTTGATTTTTCAAAAACCGCTTATTCGATTTCGATAAAATTTTTATGGGACCATTTGGGAAGTATACCCTTTCCAACAAAAAAAGAATTTTTCAAATCGGTTGGCAAGCAACGGAGTTATGCGCGAACAAACATAAAAAAAAAAAAAAATACAAACATCCGAATTGAGAACCTCCTCCTTTTTGAAGTCGGTTAAAAACACATTTATTCTCTTAAAGTACGCCTTCAAAAACAGAAAAATACCAGTACCTACTGCTTTGGAATGGGAAACAAGCTTCGTCTCTCTGACTGAGCGACCCTTTGACAATTCAAAAGTGCCTGTATTTGGTTTATTTGAAATAAATACTTTGAGTTTGAGAATTTTGAGTTCACGTAAGCGAAACACAAACTCACGACTTTGACTGTTCAAAACAGTTTTCTTTGTTCTCTTTTGCATTATGCCAACTAAAAACTAACAACAATAACAAAACTCAACAAAACAGCAATAGTAACAAAAACAAAGTAATGAGAACGGAAAACACGTAGCGTATACTTGTATATTGTATGTTCTCATTACTTCTCGTACTGAGGAGAATGGAGGTGCATATCAAACTATTATATTAATTATACTAAAATATCGATATTTTATACTGTGTGGTCACGACGATTCATCAGCCATCACTAATTAGGTCGGAATGCCCATAAAGTATGACATTGACAGGTACTGGCAATCCTGGCAAACCTGTCAATGTCATACTTCCTAGGCTTAATTTTACTGACAGCTGTCGCAGAGATCATACTATATTTTATGAACTATTACAATTTAACAATTACTCTCATTGAAAAAAGTTTTGCGACTAATTTCGTCAAATCAAAGATACGACAAACCATTACATTACGATCACTACGAATAATGCAAACTTTCATCAGTATGTTGCAAAATACTCTAAAACTTTTAAAAGTGTGTGCAAAATAGCTAAAGCTCTTTATATTAGCAATAAAATAAAATCAGCTGATGATAAAATAAAAACTACCTGGCAAATAATAAATAATGAAACAGGTAGGAAAAAGCAGCGTAATACTGAGTTTAATTTAGAGACTGCACATGGCCGCATCAACTCAGATATAGAAATAGCTCAGGAATTTGAAAACTTTTTTGCTAATATTCCTCTCAAAACTACTTCATCATTAAATTCCTCAGCCGCACTTTCTGCTGCCTTACTTAGAAAAAATGTAAAGGCATGCCCTTTAGAATTTACATTTCAGCATACAAACCCCCAGGCTGTTATAAAAGCTTTTAAAGATCTTAAAATCAAATCAACAGAAGATCTCTGGGGAATGTCTGTAAAAGTCTGTAGTTCTATTATCGATACCATTGCGCCCTATTTAGCTTTCATATTTAATTCTAGTGTGGACCAAGGAGTCTTTCCGGATCTAATGAAACACAGTAAAGTAGTGCCATTGTTCAAATCCGGTGATAGTAAAGAACCCAACAATTATAGGCCCGTGTCAATTCTGCCAGTTCTCAGTAAAGTGTTTGAAAAGTTGATGCTCAATCAAATGTTACGTCACTTTAATAAAAATTCCATCTTGCATGACCAACAGTTCGGTTTCACCAAAGGGCGTTGTACTACTGACGCTGGTGTCACCCTAATAAAGAACATTTTTAGCGCCTGGGAAGAAGCACAAGATGCCATTGGAATCTTTTGCGATCTCTCTAAGGCGTTCGATTGCGTAGAACATGAGACGCTTCTGCTGAAACTAGAGCACTATGGAATTAGAAATACAGCCCTTGATTTACTTAGATCATACCTGAAAGATAGAAAGGTTAAAGTTCAAGTAAATGGTGTGAACTCGCTGGGGTCGGAAATGACAATGGGCGTTCCTCAAGGTTCGATATTGGGTCCATTTCTCTTTTTAGTTTATATTAACGATTTACCCCAATTACTTCAAAATCAACCGAAGATGGTGTTATTTGCAGATGACACTTCATTAATCTTTAAAATTAATAGACGCTCACAAAATCTTGACGACGTGAATAACTCTATTCTTCAGGTCCAAGATTGGTTTACGGTAAATAATTTGGTACTAAATGAAAAAAAAACCAAATGCATTAGATTTACATTACCTAATGTTAAAAGTAGCGATTGTGACATCATATTGAACGGAGAAAAGCTGGAATTTATTAAGCAGACGGTTTTCCTGGGAATCACGCTAGACGACAAGTTGCAATGGGGTCCCCACATAACAACTCTTGCGGGACGGCTAAGCTCGGCCGCTTATGCTGTTAGAAAGATAAGGCAGTTAACAGACGTAGAAACCGCGCGTTTGGTCTATTTTAGTTACTTCCATAGTATTATGTCGTATGGCATTTTACTGTGGGGTCGGGCTGCTGACATTGAATCCATTTTTATTTTGCAAAAGCGAGCGATCAGGGCTATTTACAATCTTCGTCGTCGCGAATCGCTTAGGGAACTATTTAAAAGGATTAATATTATGACAGTACCTTGCCAATTCATTTATGAAAATATTATGTATGTAAGAAAAAATAGACATCTTTTTAACAAAATAAGTGATAGGCATAATTTTAATACTAGAAATAAAGATAAAATAATTCAACCATTTTTTCGATTGTCAAAAGTACATACATCTTTTATGGGGTTCTGTGTTAAATGTTACAACAAAATACCTTGTGACATACTGCAATTAAATGAAAGAAAATTTAAAACTCATATTAAAAGTACACTTTGTAAACAAGCTTATTACAAATTAGAAGATTATATCAAAGATAAGGATGCTTGGAAACATGCTGGTCCTGCTCCACAGGACAATCTAGTGTCTAGACAAAATCAAACTGGTTGCTAAGTAAATTAGGTAATTTGTACCATATTATTTTATAATATTGGAATAACATCTCACACATTGATTAATTTATTATTATTAACTTTTAGAATGTTTGTAAATATGTGAGCACCATGCACTTATGACATAATTAAGTTTACTTGCCACTGCTACATGTGTTTTTCTTTTCACCTTTTGTGATGTATTGTTTTTATTCTGGGTGCATCGTCTTCACATATAATGTTATAATACATGTATACAAAACATTGTGAAACATTTTAAAAGAGTAACGGTGGAGTTTCTTGCCCATTCTTCTCCACACGAAACTACTTTTTGGAAGGGGCGACTAGAATCAGTTCTATTTCTTGTTCATTTTGACGTTCAAAAGTGCCATTCTTGTGCCTATTTGAAATAAATGTTTTGACTTTGACTTTGACTATTTTTTTGGTTGAATCACACATTGCCATAGAGAAAAATAGACAAATATAATACATTTTTGTATTGGTCACTGATCAGTAACAGGCTTTACGATAGAAACGCCTCACTCCATTGTGTATATCCGATTTTTCGCAAATTATGATAAATATAATCTGTGGTGTACAGTAAAAAACTCGTGTGTCTGTGAATGTGATTGTATCCGCCATCTTTTTATTGGCAAAATTTTAAAAATTGCTCTGTTTTACATTTACTTTGGTCACTCATTGACTTTATTAAGTGAATCATTATTCTAGAAGATTGCACTTCCAACTGTGAATTTCACGTGAATTTACAAGAAGTTGCAATGGGGAAGCCATCGTCTTCTTCACTGTCTGTTAGTTGAAGTTTCATTTTGCGTGTTTCTGTGAACCTTTATATATTTGTTTATATACAAAAATACAAGTATGTAATCTTTAAAATATTAGCATGCTAGGTTTTTGGAAAAAAACTGCTTGTGTGGAGCGTGTTGCTGGAACCTAATTTCATTAAAACCAATTTTGTGTTGAACCTTCAAACACGAGAAACATTTGCTTGATCTTTTGTTCTAACAAATCCTTCTGGATTATTGTACTCTCATTTGATTTCTTTCATGGTTTATCACCTCATCAGATCTCACAATATAGTCAAACAAAGAAATAAACTGTCGTAGGTACCTACTTAAAAATCGTTTCATTGTCAAACAATATTATTTTGCTTGCTGATTGCTAAAACCAAAGACAATGTCGCTTCATGCTTATTATATTATTTTCTTCTCTCTATTGATCTCTTCTATTTATATCAATACATAGAATCATCTTTGTAACAATTCAAAATATCATATTCTATATCATAAACAAACCTGCATGTCTTTGTTTTACTATAACATTAGACTGCGTCATTGGTATGGTGGTTGCAAACGCTACTTCTGAGCATGAAGCTCTGGGATCGAGTCCCGGGTTGGGCAGTGTCATTTGGTTTATCTATCTATTTTGCAGTAGCACTCCACAGTCTGGGTTAGTGCCCGGTTAAAGGCAATAGGCCCCAATTACTTGGGACTGGTGAAGAACGGTGGGTGTACTTTAGTTACACTTCAGTCCAACCAACAAAGATGTGAGTTTATAATATCAGGCTATGAGCTTTACGTACAAACATTCTCATTGCATGATATTGTGTGTCGCTTGTACTGTCTACAACTCATTTTAACTCCCAACGCTAAAAGAGAAGGGTTTTATAAGTTTAATGTATCTGTCTGGGGTATCGTAGCTCCCAAACGGATGAACCGACAAACCGGATGTTTAGTTTTTTTGTGTCATCAATAATTTTATCCCTAGTGTTCTTAGCCACGTTTCATGAAAATTTGTTCAACTGTTTGAAGATTATCAGCTCTTTTCTAGTTGATGAGGGGATCTGACTATATTCCATGTCCTATTGATTCCAAATTTGGTACTGTATTACTTTCATGTTATTGAAAGAATGTGTCAAGGTCATTTTTAGAGTTTTTTTTGGAGTCGGGGGTGGTTTTAAAAATTTGTAATGTTTCTTTTTTATTGTGAAAGAAGTATGGGTTTGTACCATTGCCCTTAATACAAGTTAATAACTTAACAGTGCTGCTTGCAACAGGTTTTGTAAGCTAGCATAAGTCAAGTTCCTATAGATGGCGTTCCGTACCCAAAGGGTAAAACGGGACCCTATTATTAAGACTCTGCTATCTGTCCGTCCATCTGTCACTGTGATAGTAAGACAGTTGAAGTTTTCACAGATGGTGTACTTCTGTTGTCGCTATAACAACAAATAGTGAAAAACAGAATAAAATAAATCTTAAAGGGGGCTCGCATCAAACAAACTTGATTTTCTTGCTTGTTTTTATGGATACCAATACGGAACCCTTCGTTCGCGAGTCTGATTGCAGTTGGCTGGTTTTTATTCTTATTATTGTTATTCGATAACTTAAATACAGTGGTTATAGCAATGATGTGGAGACCACTATAATATGTATTGCTAGACCTTACAGCTGCCCCATAATGGTGATATATCCGAAATGACTACTATACATTATACACAGGGTTTTTATCTGTAATATTGCATTGTTTCATTTATGTGCTAATATAATGATGTAAGGTGTCTTTTCGTAACTCTTTTGATGTCTATATTATCTTTTCCTTGACTAAATAACCCAAATCAACAGTAAATAATAAATTATAAGTATCATATTTCCTGTTGATAAGCTAGTTCTTTTTTGCATCATCACATTAATTTGTTGCTATTGCTTAGCTTGCATGCAATGTGTATAAGAATTATGCAATGTCTAAACAATCTGCTGAGCCTCTTCCCAAAGTATGTTAGATTCTACAGGGTGTAACCGAAAGGGTATATACATACAAAAGGATATGTATATAGATACAGACCACCAAACTGAACAACTTTTACTATGGGACCAACTTCGTTAGCTTGAAAAAAAAACCATTCTTCCCTACATTTCGACAAGTCACATGACCAAATATGTATAGAACAGCTGGTGTTTTTTTTTTGCGATTTCGAAATTGGTCCCGTTGTAAAAGTTGTTAAGTTTGGTGGTCTGTAAGATATGCATAGAGCGACTGCCTATCTAACATAAATAATTATGTATTATTCAAATGTTAACTTTTTTTTTTCTGTATTTTAGAGAAATTCTGAATGGTCAATTCAAACAAATTCAAGTAAGCAAAAAAACAAAGGGGCAATGAGTGCTCACAAAATGGAACAGCTCAAGAAAAAAACTCGCAAACATGTGCGAAGAAATATAAATAAGTTATTCAATAGACTACAGCGAGACTCAATTGGTTCAAGGAATAATTCGCTAGAGAACACTCAGTTGTCTTTAGATAACGCTCCTCGCAATCTCACCATTGTCGTCAATAACGACTCTTTCACTCCCCAACGTAAAAGGAAAGGTCCAGTTACGATGACAAGTGGGCCAAGCAAAAGTAGACGCAGGAGTGACAGCTTGATTGTGATCAATGATGACGATCTGTCAACACAAAATGACTCCTGCGTTCTTATATCTCCAACAAAGAACTCGCAAAATAATAATATTAATTGTTCTACACCAATAGCTACAAGAGATAGCCAGACCTTACAGAATCTTATTATAAATAACTTTCCTAGAACCAACAATAATTTGAGCGGTAGACAGTCGCAGGATGTTTCTAAAGAAGAGAATGGAACTAAAGTTATTAATAAAGATTCCTATTTAACAATTGATTTGACAGCTGAGAGCGAGAACAAGACGAACGCTAACGTTTCTATAATAGATGTGGATAAAACTGGCGATTGTACAAATGATAGTCAGGACTGTACACTGGTTTCTGTAACCAATAGTAGCCTCTCAATTAGTGGAGAATCTGACGTTACCGTTATACGGAATAAAAGGAATTTTAAGAACAAAGAAATTCGGATGTTCACCAAAGGTATAGCAAAGTTAAATTCCAGTGAAAAAGCAAATCTTTGGAAATTTATAGCTCAGAAGATTTTCAGTGGTTGTGAATTGAAAAATACTGCTCTTCATGGACAAATTAAGGTAAGTCTGAACTAAAATCTTAACCAGTAACCTGTTATAAAATTTCATGGTTCATTTGAGGCGAAAGTGTCAGGGCGGCCAGCGAAATTTAAATTTTCATGCGTTTTTTGCAACTTTGCAACTTTTAGGTTTTAAGTTTAAGTTAGTACCTATTAGGGTGTGCAATCTCGGATTTTTTTTCTTTTTTATTCAAATATTGTGATTATTTGCAAAAAAAAAACACGGCGAAATTGGCGAGATCTCGCAGTATTGTTATTCATAAACTCACGGGATCTCGCTTGAACTCCAATCTCGCCAGTTTTGCTAAAAACTTAATACTGACTAGGGAATAGTCAGTAAGTATAAAGTTTTATGTTGATCAAAATATGATAGTACGTATTTATAGAACTCAAATGATAAAAATCCATAATAAAATCCTCTTAAATTCATATTACCCTATGGAATAATAATAATAATAATAATAATTTATTTATTTGCTCAAACACATGTGTACATACAATAAACAATCGCATGCAAGATATTAAATTGGAGAGAGTTCTAGACATGTCTGCCATGAACAATGGCGTGCAAATATAATTCTGATTAATTAATATGGATTACAGTTCACATTATATAAATTTATATATTAATGAGTAATAATATTCAGTCTCTAAATTAATGTATATAATGTCAAGGTATATTTATAATTATAATAATATTAAATCTTATTATTTTTGTCTAATTGGGTATTAAATTATATCGAACCAAATTTATCATTTAAAAAGTCACTTACACTATAATAGGCTTTTTCAACAAGAAATAATTTTACTTTTTGCTTAAATTGGTCGCTACTTAGATCTTTCCAACTTTTGGGAAATTTATTATAAACAATTGGAGCCATGCAAATAACACTTTTGCGCATAAGTGCAGTCCTAGACGCATGCAAACAAAGTTTAGTTTTATCGCGTCGATTTCGGGGAAAACTTTCTGCCATACGCGGAAATAGATTTGGATTCCGTTTTACAAATAAAGCTGTTTCTAATATGTAAAGGGACGGTAGTGTCAGAATCTTGTAGCGAATGAAATACGGCTTACAAGAATCTGTAATGTCCAATCTAAACATTGACCTAATACATCGCTTTTGGGCTTTAAAAGCAATTTCCTTGTCGGTTGAATTGCCCCAAAAGATCACACCGTATCTTAAAATTGATTCGGTTAGCCCATAGTACGCTGTTAGCAAAGCATCTATATTAAGTGTCCATGATAGCTTGTACAGTGCAAATGCACTGCTACTAATCTTTTTACAAACAGTCTCAATATGTGTCTTCCAATTCAAATTACGGTCAATTATTAAACCTAGAAACTTTGTAGTAGTTACCACGTCAATAATATTATTATTATATTTAATGTCAAATTTAGGAAATGTCAATGCACGTTGGCCAAAATGTATAATTACTGTTTTATTAATATTTATTTTCAAATTATTGTTATCCAGCCAATCGATTGTTTTATTTAACGTATTGTTTACATCTTCTTCATACAAATCTTGATGGCGACAAGGTATAGTAATCGTACTGTCGTCCGCGAATAGTGTCATAGGATGATTAATGGATTTTGGAAAATCATTTATATAAAGCGTAAAGAGAGGTGGTCCTAGTACACTTCCTTGCGGTACACCATGGATAACATTACGTTCTTCAGATAAGAATATTTCCTCTCGTTTTGTGTCACTGTTTATCCTACTGATTTCCGTCACTTGTTTTCTCTCGAGTAAGTAAGATTGTAAGAGTTTTAGTATGTTTCCTCGAATACCGTAAGTCTCAAGCTTTTGCAATAGTATATCATGTTGTACGTAATCGAAAGCCTGCGACATGTCACAAAAAATTGCACAGACTGGGTTATTTCTATCTACATTTGTCATAACTGTATATAAAAAGTCATAGATTGCCATATTAATGGTTTTGTTTTTTCTAAATCCTTTTTGTTCGTTACAAAGTATGTTATGCTTTTCTAGATACGTACTAAGTTCTTTATAAATATAGGATTCAATTATTTTAGAAAATATTGACACTAGAGATATCGGTCTGTAGTTTTCTTTTAACTCTTTATCCGATTTTTTATATAATGGTTTTACTATTGACTTTTTTAAAACATCAGGAAACGTGCCTTTACAAATGCATAAATTAATAATGTGGGCTAATGGCTTACATATCTCTTTCGCTACTGATTTAATTACTTTTGTTTGTATACCATCATATCCTGTGCTATAAGTATTATTAAGGCTTGAAATTATTTTTAGTACATCCTGTGGTAAACACGGGGCCATAAACATGGAGTTTTTTCTGTTCAAAATGTGTTTTGTGACATTGGTCCCGGAATTAATTCTCGGTTGAATCTTATCAATAAAGTAGTTGTTAAATAAATTTGCAATATGTTTGGGATCTACAATAGCTGTGTCATTTTCTTGAATCGTATTAATATAGTTCTTTGGTATGTTAACTTTGTTTTGATTTACTATTTGCCAAGTAGCTTTCGACTTATTTTTTGATGTTGTTATTTTGTGATTGTTTTGTGCGCGTTGAGTTAACTGTATGATTTTTCTATATAACCTAGAATAATTCTTAAACCGGTCCTTATTTTGTTGAGTTGGTTTTAATCGGGCCTGCCATAATAATTGGCGCTTCTTTTTGCTGCAAGTCTTTATACCGCGTGATATCCATTTCTGCTTTTTAAATAAATTTACAGAAATAAGTTTTTTAGGAAAACACTGCTTATATAAGAATGAAAATATGTCTATAAATGCGTTATATGCTACATTTGTTCCATTGGCTTCAAAAACCTCTGAAAAAGTTAAGCTACTTAAATACGATTTAAATTTGTCAATATGTTCTTCATTATAGTCCCGTTTAAGGGTTCGCCATTGATTTATAGTACTAGTTATATTAATAGGACATTTAAGTATTTGCGCCGTGTGGTCAGATAATGCTAATTCTAACACTGAAGCGCTGCACGACTTGTTAAAGTTATGCGCAAAGTTGTCAATGCATGTCTTAAGGCGAGTTGGTTGATAAAGTGCAAGATTTAAATTATAACTTAACAATAAATTTTCAAATTCAATACATTGATTATTTCTTTTTAACACGTCAATATTAAAATCTCCCGCTAAAACAATATTTTTATAGCATTTTTGTACTAAAATACGTAATATCATTTCCAATTTATCCATACACTCATGAAAGTTATTAGGATTTGGTACCCTATATATACAAACGAAAACGATTTTGTAGTTAGTGAGTTCGATGGCGCAACATTCAAAAACACCAGTTGTAGATATTTTGGCTATTTTGGGTAATTCTCTCCATTGATGTCCGTTTCTAACTAAGATGCATGCTCCACCTCTCTTGCTCTCTTTCCTACAGAAACAAGCAGCCAAGCAGTTGTTGTGTATGTTTAGATCCTGTTCATAGCTTTCCATCATGAAGTGTTCTGTGATTAATAAAATATCTACGCGCGTATTTTTTTCTGTTAACTCTTGTAGGCAGACCGTAAGCGCGTTAGACTTCGATAGCAATCCTGCAATATTCTGGTGCATAATATATATATAATTAGTCAAGAAAAAAATTGTGGTTACGTTCATTATCTACGTCTTTATCTTTCTGGTTACATTCCATGTTAATGTTTTGTGTAATGTCAGTAATCAAGTCCAATAAATCCTTAAAAACAGTACGTAGTCCATGCTGATTTATAGATCCTGAATAGGTTTTAAACATGGTGTAGTCATACTGTAGATTGAGATTACTGTCTAAAAGATATGCATATCCATGTGTCAATACATCCAGGTAAAGAAGATTGTTAAATGTTTCCACTCGACAGTTGAATAAGCTCGTATCAAAGGGATATTTATAGGTGGGCAAACATATTATAATATTAGTATGCTGTACAGCTTGTAATGTATTTCTTAGGTGGAATATAATATCATAATAGTTGTTGGTTCTCTTAAAGTCTTCTTCGCCAAGAAATACCACACAGAAGTCGTTCATAGTGTAGTTCTTTAACTTCGTGTACAGTCCGTTAAGGAGATCTTCTGTATTTCCATGAGGCTTCAAGTAGTGGCATAGATCATACTTATCTTCAAATGTATATTCAGCAGCTGATAGCATGTTGTTATTTTTATTACTGCTCAGTATACATACTTTAGGTTTTACCACACAATTTGAGTGTAGCTTTGAATTATTATTGTTCACTATAATATTATTAGATCCTTTTTGTTTCTGATTTTGTGGAGTTGAGCAGTCAGTTGAAAAGTCCGTTTTCTCTAAAGGTTGGTGATGTTTATGTTTTACAGCTGGTAGTTGAGATGTATTATTTGTGTTTGGTGTTTTCGCATGACGTTTCCTTCTTCCTGATTTTGGTGTCAATGTAATCTCGGAGGTTGCTACTATTTTATAAGTCTCTATAACATGTTTACATTTTCCTAATTCACATTTTAAATTAGTATTTTCTAAATTTAAATTTTCTATCTCTTGATTTGCACTTAATAGTTCTTCCTGTAATTGTTTTATTTTTTCATACAAGTCTTTATTATTTTGCGTTTCATTTATTGAGGACTGGAAGGCTTAACATTGTCGTATCGAAGAGTGATCCATTTGAAGATATGTCACAAAGTGAACTTGATCGTTGTGGTTTTCTATAAGTTATATTATCTGTTTGCTGATCGTACTCCATTTAGTAAACGTTTAGTTGTAGCCGTAGGTTAATCTTAATTTTAATGTATAATTATTTTTTATTTATTTTTTTTACTTTGGCAGCAAATTTTCCCTAATATGATCAGATTTTTTATTTGCTGGTAACACTCGTTTCCGGGGTAAAATGAAAAGTATTTTATGGCAACCCTTTCACTTGACTTGTCACCACTTGTCACATTAAAAGTCAGTGTCAAAAAATGAAATGTCTGTGATTCTGCTATTCACTGATAGATGTCGCTGTTAGTGTTACACTGTTTTACCGACAAATTAGAATTTTGAATAAAAATAACGATTTGATAATTAGTTAATTAAGTTTAACACACTGTTCACTGTCTTTTAATCAATTGTCACGAAATAAATTTTGTTCATGGCACTAATGTCAATGTTTTTATAGCTTAATTTGTATGTTCTTTCATTATTTCTTGCAATGTTCACACAAACACTGGAGATTTACAACACTTATTATAATTGCGTATTACTTTATCCAAAGTTCGAGATAACAATAACTCATGTAATTTGAATGCTATTTAACGCTTTTAGACACTTTTAACATCACTATTGTGGCAATAACTAATAATAAAATAAATATTTCATCACTAGCTGTTCCCCGCGGTTTCACTCCCGCTGCGCGGCTCCTATTGGTCGTAGCGTGATGTTATATAGCCTATAGCCTTCCTCAATAAATGGACTATCCAACACAAAAAGACAATTCGGAGCAATAGTTCCAGAGATTAGCGCGTTCAAACAAACAAACTCTTCAGCTTTATAATAATTATTATAGATTATAGATAATATCATGACATTGGAGGAGAGTGTATTATTAAAATTCTTAATGAGAGTTGTATCAATGGGTGTTGCCCCGTTTAATTCTCAAAGGTAAACTGGCTTTATAGACACTTGGGATGAGAAGTAGCAATTATTGAGATTACCAAGTAATTTCCACTATCAATTTGTATATAGTGGATTCCCTAGGGATTACACATTGAAATCCCCTAACTACAAATGAATTGTATCAATTTATTATACCAAAGGATACCCTAGGAACAAATTGATTATGGAGTTTTTACAGCTTCTTCTACATAGTATAGAAAACAACCAATTGGAATCATATACTAGCTTCTGACTTATCTTAATAGTGAGTGCCCATATAAGATTATTAATTGATTGTTTTGACTCCAATGGTCCTAGTTTTTAGTACAGCATTGCACATGTAAGTGGGCACGCCCTTTTACCTGGAGGCCTTTTTTTTTAATTTACCCTTGAGTACAGTCTGTTTTTAATGTTTTAATTGGTATATTGGCGTGTGCTAGCTGACATGTGGCAAATGATTGATTTTAATGTGATGTGTTTCGTAATGTTAATTACTTCTCATACGATAAATGTGTAGAGTCAAGTTCTTCCAACTAAACAGACAGCTGTGCTGATGGGAAGTTTTTTTGCGCCACTTCTTCTTCCCAGCTAAAGCACTAGGAAGTGGTGAAGGGTGGGCGTTTTTGGGGGACTGTCTTATGTAACTTTGACCTTCTAAAAGTGCTGATTTTCAGCGTAATTTTAGTAAATGACTTTTGATTTTTGAAGAAATCAAAATATTTCACGCCTCAACAGAAATGGGTTTGATTTGCATAATTAAGATCTGTCTATAGTTAAGTCATTTAACAAATATCAGTCCCGACTTACCATAACCTCGTACCATTTAAAAAAATACTAACGTGATTCTAAATAATTTCAGATTAACTGTGCTACAGACACCGATGAGGATGCGTACATAAAGCAGGTAATTCTCGGTGAATCAAACACTCAGGGGCCTGTAGTCAGCAACTCACGGAACAGCGTTGGCAGCAACATATACGATCCCGATACTGTTAAAAAGAGAACAGGCTTGCGAATGATTATTATTGATGGCAGTAATGTTGCTATGCAGTAAGTAAACCTTTATTCAGTATCATCATTACAGAGTTGGAACGATAGAGGGGCTTTCCTTTGAACTGCCTATACTAAGTACCATCTTCAGGCTCTGTACCAAAAATCAATTAAATAGGAGCAGTAGTTTAGTAGCAAATGATTTATTAAGTTTTTGCACTGTTTGAACACCATGTATCTTTCCTAACAGCGCTCCGGCGCGCGCGTCGTTGACGCTTTGTTACAAGGTCAGTTTTAATTTACAAAGGGTGGTTGCGTTTTACTCTGATTTGTAAGCTATTTAGTTGTTTGATTAAAAAAAAAAACTTTTATTTGGTGCTTTTTATTTTTATACTGTATCGAATTATTACTAAACACGTATACTAGTGTAATTTACGTATATACATAGTGTAATTTAATGCCCCTCTGTCATATCAACTCTGTATATAATCAGTTACTAGATTTTTGACCTAGCTGCTATGGAGGGTAGCTGGGATGAATTTATCCCAAGAACAAAATTAACCACTCGCATGCCGTAATTACAGATACAATTAAAAAGTCATTGTGTCTCGCTTAGATCTGCGTTCCGGCAGTCAATGGCTTAACATTGTATACATATATTGAAAAACATGTTCGCCCTTACATTGATATATGCCACAGTGAATTTTTCAACACCGAATGTAATTTTTTCATAGCAGAAGTGTTTGGTAAATGTGCAATTTTTTATTCATGCTGCATTGTTGAAATATCAACTTATTATATTGAACCAAGTTCCGTGTGCTTCTAGAGAAGTGAAGAAGGGCGCGCGTTTTGTGGGCAGTGTGTGTGGCAATGCCGAACCCGAAATTGTAATTAATTTTTTTTTGTCTGTTTGTCGGTTTGTCTGTGTGTTTGTGCACACTAATATCAGAAACGGCTTATTCGATTTAGATGCGGTTCACTTATATATTGTAGTAAGCTTCACTTAACATTTAGTGTTTATTTCATGTCAATCGAAAAAATTATGTCAATTTAAAGAATCACGGCGGACATTTGTTAAGGTATTCTATCAGATACCTATGTCATACGTCAAATATCGTATACAGAGAAGCATTACTGTAAATTAAATTTTTAGCTACCCAAATATGACCGCTACGACGGTATTTGTTATTCAAAATATGCTGCCCGAAAAGTTACTATTACACGCGGATGAAGTCACGGGCACAGCTAGTCTATAATATGTATGTATTTACAAAAAAAAAAGTATATAAGTAGTAGTTTATCAGCCATCTCGTTACCATATAACAAGCATTAGATTGCTTAGCTTGGGACTATATGGCGTTGTGTGGAATGTCCAAAGGATATTATATTAAGTAAATTTAACTAAATCCTAAATTATATTTAAATAAATAACACCAACTAAAGGATGAATCACGCTAGCGCGCATACACAGCCACTATTTTTTTGTCAGGTGCTATTCTAAGCTCAATGTCAGCAAGCATACGTGTCGCCAAAATCCCTACTGAGTGCCTTCCACACGCTTTGAAATGTATGGACAATAAACACATATTTGTGTTGAAGGCTGACTTCAAATGGATCAAAATTTATTTATTATTATTTATTTATCCTTTATTTCAGGCAACGGAGGCCCATAAAACAGAGTACATGTATGAAAATAATTACTATAAACTAATATTTAATTTTTAAATAAACTTAAAACTAGTGCACTCGTTGTGACGGCGTCGAGTTATGCTGCGAGGTGTCGCGTAGCCGGCCACGGAAACGCCGATACAGCACACCTTTAGGCCAAAACTCTTCCTTGAGGAAGGTCACCAAACGGCACGTAACACGTAGCACGTACGTGTGTGCAAGGCATTGTGAGATGGAACAGAAAACACACAGCTGTGTTCATGGCAGTGTCGTGGCAGACCGTGTCGGGCCCGAGCCATGTTAAAACGATATATTTCACGAACATATTTTAATGCTACAGTGTGTACGTGTCCCGTCCGAGTTTTGGACCCTATAAATTGAGCAGAAACGGACGCTTCTCGTGCCCGTGACGGTCTTCCGTGAGTCTACCTTAATACTTGCTCATTTCAAAATGTTTCAGGCATACAAAAGGCAGGATGTTCTCAGTGGAAGGCTTGAAGATATGCATAGATTACTTCATACGAAGAGGCCATGTTGTAAAGGCTTTTGTGCCGCATTTCAGGTAATACAAACTTCAGCAATCCAATTAAAACATAATTGGAATATCTGAAGATGATAACAAATGAGGAACTTCGTTCATCCCCCCTATTGAAAACGGAGGATACTCCGATCAGACAGGTGTTGTACCTGGTGGTCAACTGCTCGACAATTGTTTTTTTTTAAAAGGCATCTCACATTTCAAACTACAGGGTTGTCGACTGCTTAACCGGACTTGCCTGTGGATGACTCAATAAATTAATGCCTCCAGCCAGAACATAATAAATAGCCTATAATGTTCCCACTGCTGGGACGCCGGCATCCTGTCTAAGAGAGGGAGTGGGCCATAACCCACCACGCGGGCCCAGTGCGGTTTGGCCCCCCTGTGGGTACGGCTTAGGGCGTCGCTTGGGGAGGAAGCAAGAGAAACTTTACCTGCGCGATGCAGAATTTTATGTGACGTCACTGTGATGCGTAGTTCGCATGTGGCGTTGTAGATGCCGCCACATCATCATGACGTCGTTACGGCTGCATTGGCTGCAAAAACAAAATGGCCACATTAAAAATATTCGCCTTCAAATAATGGATGGTTACAGGCCGATAATACTTCAGTAACATGGATGTGTTGAGAACCGCGTTCAAGCCGACTCTGACCTACATATGCTAAGTATCATCATTGACAAGAGTACCACTTTCAGCCATAGTCTAATAGCATATTTTTAATCACTCTAGATGCAAATCGGGGAAGAGCACGAATCCTTCCCTGCTGGAGTACCTAGAGCGGCAAAACTTGGTGGTGTTCACACCGTCTAGAGAAATAAAGGGCAAGCGCGTCGTCCCGTATGATGACAGGTTAGTATCCTTCTAACTTAACTTATTTAGCATGCATTTAGAATTTTTATCGCCTGCGACACAGGTATATCCTAGTTCGCCATATTTATCATTATGTTACCAATTGTTTTTCCTGTTTTGAAAAGTTTTATTTTTGTATTCTCCCACTTTACTTTTTGAATAAATTATTTATTTATTATTTACGTGCCAAAGAGCGTAATTGATGACTATATTCTTGACTAGGGGGCCTAGACAAGTGTCAATCACTCCGTGTCGATTCGATATCGAAAATGGGTGATTGAACAATTCGTTATCTTAGCGATTCGGATTGTCAAGAACGCTACTTGTCAACGCATTTGTATGGGAATATTGATCGAGTTTTGTTACACAATTTGACATTGTCTAGCACTTAGCGATCGAAAACGATTGATCACGTGACATTTCGATAGCTTTTTTTTTTTTACTCCTTCCGCTCTGGTTGGAGCGGGAGTGTCAGACTCTTACTGACTAAAAGCAATCCATGTTCTTTCCTTAGCTCTTTATTACTCGGGGTAGCGTATGTTCCTTCCTTAGCCCTTGTGTGTTCCGCAAAGGGCTAAGGAAGGAACATGGATGGGTTTTAGTCAGTAAGAGTCTGACACTCCCTTCCGCTCCACCCAGAGCGGGAGAAGTCATTGGATGATTGCCCAGCCTTAAAATTCAAATTAACGTTAAAACTTCCATTCCGACCAGAATTCATGAAAAATACTCAACTCATACATTTCTCATTACAGATACATCCTCCAAAGTGCAGCAACATTCGACGGCGTTGTAGTCTCAGGCGATAATTATCGAGACTTGATAAACGAGAACGAAAGATGGCGGTTCGTTATCGAGAACAGAATACTCCCCTTCACATGGGTCAACAATATGATTATGTTTCCTAAAGACCCTTTCGGCCGGGCGGGACCTTCCCTCGAGACGTTGCTGAAACATGATGACTAGCTGTAAATCAGTCGAACTGAAAATTACCAACAGATTGTCTGTCTTAACAGAGCTTTAGGGTGTAACCGAAAGGGTATATACATACAAAAGGATATGCTACAGACCACCAAACTGAACAACTTTTACTACAGGACCAACTCTGTAATCGTGAAAAAAAAAACAGCTGTTCTATACATTATTGCTCTCGTGACTCGTCGAAATGTAGGGAACGAGGTCCCATAGTAAAAGTTGTTCAGTTTGGTGGTCTGTAGCATATCCTTTTGTATGTATATACATGAAGAGATGAGAATATACATTATGTATATTATGGCAGTTCTGCTAAGGCAAATTATATCAAAATTATTAAATTACAATATATTAAATTTAAATCATTCGTGAGTGTAGGCGTTTTGTACTAGGTATTGTGTAACGATAGTTTGCCGCAAGGTTTTCTGAAACAGCCACAAATAAAAGAGTGCCCAGGAAAAATGCATTTTTGTAGCAACAACTTGATATATTAACTGTATTCACACATAAAAGTACACTAAACTAACAAGCAGTGTATTCACGCAGTGTGTAAAAAGATCCGTCGCTATAAGCCAAAGTCTACGCATTCTGTAAATCTAAGCAGGGCTCGGAAACCGATTGAAATTCTTAACAGGTAACGGGCACTGACCCCAAACCGAAATCGATTAAGGTTTGGGGTTGCACTTTACCGGTTTTACCGGTTTATGCGGAACACCGGTTTTTCATAAATTTTGGTTTTGATAATGAAAATTACCTAAGTTTGATAGGGTCCCCGGCCCCTGCCTCTCTCGCTCGCACGGTCTGGACGTTGCAATGTCATTACAAAAATCGCATCAAGTCGCATGCCAGTTCTGGGGTAGTATCATTATAACTTGTTGGAAATGTTAAAAAAATAGAAGATAACAATTAAGGTACTAATTGCGGAATTTACCGGTTAATTTGGGTATCAAAATCGTTTTTGCTTAATAAACCGGTAACCTTTATCATTGGGGTTACATAAAAACAGTTCACTTGTTTAACCGGTAAATGAATGAGCGATATTAAATCGAAATTAACCGCTCTTTTCAAACCGGTTCCGAGCCCTGAATCTAAGTAACATTCAGAATGTTTATTCTAAACTAGCATTAACAGTGGTTTTTCACATCACTAATTATAAAATTAGATTTTTCATAATACAGTTTGAAATTACTTTCATTAGCATTATTTTATGGGATCATTGTACTCATCATTATGCACAACTTTCACTATCGGAACAAATCTGAAATCGCGAATAAAAAATCAGCTGTTCCATACATTTTGACGAGTTAATGTGAGCATAATGTATGGAACAGCTGTTTTTTTTTTCCGCTTAAAATAATGCCCATGAATTCAATTTCAACCTGTATATGTGACTCGGTAGGCTAATGGGTCTTTCTACACTTGTTGTAAATACTAGCCCTGCGCCTGATCACTCAGTCACCGGTCGTGACGGATTGCTGTCCCATCGGACTATGAGAGTGAGGTAAGAGACTGTGCACCTCTGAGACCATCTCTTGCGACGAAATTCGTTCAAACCCGTTTGTAATATTTTCAAAAAATCATACATAGTATATGTAGCTATTTAAGGAATTAGTACTAGTGCACTTTTACCATGTACTTACTCTTGAACATAGTGATGCGATTTCGTCGAATATAATTTTGACGCGATATTTGTGTATCGTTATACTATTATATAATGTGACTTGTAATTAGTGACCGATATTTAAACACGTGATTGTGCTCATGATTACAATCAACTTTCCCAAAGAAACTTTTTTTGTATACTCTATAGTTTTATTTTTATCACAACAACAATACAACTGGTGCGCGCAAAGTTCAATGACCTTCTCGCCGATCAGCTGTTAGCAGCTATTGAGTATACAAAAAAAGTTTCTTTGGGAAAGTTGATTGTAATCATGAGTACAATCATGTGTTTAAATATCACTCACTAATTACCAGTCACCTTATATATGTATTATATATCATAAGCTTGCCGGCGTAAATGTCGGTAATTATCCCACCGGGATAAAAAGTTTCTATGGCATGGTCTATATGTGTGTATATTTTAATTCGAGCGTCGAAAGGTTAGATTCTTTCGCATTTATAATATTAGATTATTGTGAGATGAAGACGCAGAATAATTATTATGAGATTGCGTGTTTGTCATCATTTTTTTGTAGGTAAGCAATTTGATTGCATCATTGTATAATATTGATGTTTCCTAAATATATCGACACATCAGCCGAAATTACGCGACTGAAAATCAGCACGTTACCTAATGAAAATTCAGCGTGAGATGTATTCCGTATACACGACGTTATTACAGCTTGAATATTAAAATTAAGATCCCAAGTTACAGGCAAATGCCTAGTTAGAAGGGCACCGCCCTACGTATTCAAGTCAAAATGTTTATAAATAAATAAATTTGAATAATTAAATATGTATTCCATATTCAAATCCTTCCCATTCTTGATTATAGCAACTAAAATTGAAATATCAACTTTATGGTAGTAACTAATTAATTAATTTAAGAATGACGTAATATTGGAAAAATTTTAAATGTTAGAAGTTGTAGCGCAAACTGAACTTTGATTGTTTGTTTAAAAGTTATTTTTTCAAAATCACATATTTCTTTACTTGTTTGGAAAATAGATTGTTTTATTTTTCTGTCTTTCGGCACCGCTCTTTGTTTTTATAGGCTTTTCAGCTTGGTGACACTTACCAGGTGTCTCATTCCAGCCTGATGAATCCAGCTTGTAGGGTTGAGTTTTCTCCATCTTATATATTGAAGACTTTGATTTCCATTCAGTCTGAGGTCTGAGGTCTATCTTTTGTTTGACAGTTGATGTACCAACTGTAAGCCAAGATATTATATGTCCTCATCACTGATGTATTGAGGGATGTTATAGTAATAATATAATTTGACCGCTCAGCCACGCGAATTTCGTCTTTATGCGCACTGCATAATGCCTTCGCCAGCGACATTTTATGTGGCGCGTGCTTTATGCCTTTTACCGTTGTTAGCCGTACCCCAAAGCTATATGCCATAGGATATATTGATTTCAAGGTGACTTTATAGACTGTCAGCTTGCTTGTATGTGAATCGCGTCCTATTACACTTTTGAAAGCCAGAGCGTAAACGCATCGGCGGCGTCCCCTCCCACGCCAAGCCACAAATTCTCGTATAATATTTATTTTGTTCTCTAACACGTTCACTGCAATCGCAGTCAATGGTGACCGCGAACAATTGTTTTTCTATAGCGTCTGCTGCATTCGATCAATAACGAAAAAATGTCGTTTTCTTGTCGGCTTTAGCGTGGCGTTAGTGGCGATTTGGGCACGTATTTGTCGGCTATATGCGATAGTGGCGCTCAAAAGGTTGACCAATACGTACTGCGTAGTTTTTAATGTAGTTGCTTCGGCTTTGTCCATGCTTTTCTGCGCCATGTCAGCCTTGGTTCCAAAGGCATGTCGACAGATTTTGCATAGTTTGCGGTATTTCTTCTTTGTTAAGTATAACTGGCGCACACTTGTCTCTCCTGAGACTAAAGTGTTGATTTACTTCGACTGGTGTGAATTCTTGGTGTTGTATTTGGTCTAATGCTTTGTTGCTCTGGATTCGTGGGTGTTTATATAGTCCTCCTTATTGATTTCGATAACGGCGACCCTTCAAATCACTTCCTAGCGTGAGTTTTTAGATGGTTCGCTAGACCGAATTTTGTGTGCGGGTGGGTGTTTACTTAGATAGTTGAGCTGTTTCGTCTGTATATGTTGCAACCGTAGTTTTGTCTACTGCTGGTAGGTCAGAACCGGTCCCAGTATACTTGACAGTGGTACTCCTAATTTCATTTCATGCAAGTTAACAAGTTCATTATGAAGCAGCATTTTCTAGATATCTTTTTGTGGCGTCATGAAAGACTTTGCTTTGGCGTTCATAAAAGATTTGAGCCTTTGTCTGATCTGGCCTCTTTTGTCTGATTGAAAGGTTTTGGTAACTGAGACGTTTTAACTTCTCTGTTATCTTCCATTCTTTGAGTATAAAACGTTTGAGTCAAATAAAAAAAAAAGCGATTGATTTTTGGTAAAACTTTTAATGAGATCTTTTAGTTCATTCGGAGGTCTCTTGAACGCTGTTTTTTCTGCAGGATATCTTGATTCGTGCCATACCTTGCTTCGATTATGACGTTCTAATATTTTGTCTTTGATTGTTTCCGGATATTCGTTAAAAACTAAATAGTTAAGCTGTTTAGTAGGTAATTTATGTCAAAATTTTTCGTCACATTCTCCGTAGGTTTGTCGAGCGTATCATAGATAAAGTAGTTTGGATGAATATAAAATAAATATAGTAATAGGGTACTACAGGTTTTGTTATTTAGAAATAGGTGAGTACAACAGTTACCTTTGTTTTTAGTTTTTGTTACACACGTATATACTCAATTCAGAATAAGTGTATTAACTCCTTGTACGCCAAATACTTATGTTGACTTCTTAAGCCCATCTTCCATAAAGATTTTGAATAAGACATCGAGTTCTGTTAATTCTACAATCGATTTAATGGGCTGTGGAGTTCAAATAGATGTATGGTATCTAGTTTAGTATAGATTTATTTAAGTTTAGAATTACTTTCTTTCCAACTTTTTTTTTTGGGTATTAAAATATACAGCTGATTATGATTGATTCTGGTTTTAATTCACATGGAAATATTATAGACTCCTATCTCCTTATGTTAATTCGTAGATGTTTGTCGTTGTAAAAAATTGATTAGTATAAATTAGCAGGGTATATAATTAAGTTAAAAATAAATGTAATCGATTTTATGATAGTTGATAATACCAGCCTATTGTTGTCCCGCTGCAGGACAGAGGGGCCTGTTCTCGTATAGTACAGGCATTGGTCACCACGCTTTCTCAAGACAGGTTAGCGATTTCAATCAAACTTCTATGATATCAAACTATTATACTACTATTATCAAACTATTGTACTAGTTTTTTTTCTTGCCACTACTTTGCGCATAATAAATAAATGTTGTTGGAACGTTTTTTCATTTAAAAGTAACTACAATGACTTGAAATATACCTTGCAAGTTCTATACCTACCGAGATGATATATTGGAAGATCAAAATTTTTAAATAAAGTTTATTTGTTTTACGTGTTAACTTTTATTTTTTCCTATGCGTTTTTTAGTCTGCTAATGTTACACTTCCGGACGGATTTCCAAGTGGGGTAATTAAAAAAACAAAAATAATTTATTATTAAAAGTTCTCTAAAGCTGAATGGCGGAATTTTGTCATTTATTTATTTATATATGTTACGGTAAAATGAAAGTAGCTGCATCCTAAAACTGATAATTTAGTTTGGAATCCCTGAGTTTTTTGCAAATTGCTCAAAAAGAAGACTTCCTACGCCAAAAATAAGGAAAATATTCTTCAACCCCACTTATGAGCCACCCCGCTCCCCGGAATGTTTGTCTATAGATATTAGATGATCGAGCCTGAATAGCGCGCGTTGTTTACAAATACCACAGTAACTTTAGATTGTCTTGAGAATCGCGCGAGAATATGCAATGCATGCTCGAGCAGTTTATAAGGGGCGTTCTAAGGCTGCGCGGGGTTGCCCGGCACTACTTATTTTCTTTGTTACTCTCCAAAATTCGCGTGATAATTCACTGGTCTGGAGACAAGTAACAAGAGGTATAAATAAAACGAAATTATTATTTTGTATTGGAACGTTTTTATTAAAATTACGCTTACACAACAGACGCATTGCAAGCCTGTGCCGTCATCAGACTTCGCGAGTACTTCCTCTTAATAAACATGATAACCGTTTTTCTTTTTTAATTTCTTTGCAGGAAAGATTCTTTGTTCAGATCATAAAGTGGACAATACGCGCAAAGCCTTCAGCCTGCCGCTCAGGGTACAATTTTTATCATATTGATTGGATTGTAAGAAACTACAACTACTTACTGCCGTTAGGTCACAAAATAACTATTCCGTAGGCTAAATAAACGCTCGTTTTGAACTATACTCCGCTCACGAATAAACGTGACTACTGTTACGAATTGCACTGATAACATTATAACAAACTATGAATAATGTGCTGACAAAATAAAATATAACTTGCTTAGTACTTACTAAACGAATAATATGATCTCTTATGCATTTAATAATGAAAAAAACACTATACGGCTGTTTTTTACAGACTGTTCTCTAGTATTCATTCGTTCAGTAAATCCTCCGCTTAAATATTGACTAAAGCGTAAACATGTAAAAATATAATTAGCTATTATAAAAAATAACATTAAAATTATATCTTATATTTAATCTCACTTTCCTTATGCCAAGCTCTTGTCCTTACGATTATCATGCAGTCTTTCAATACCTTATATAAAAATTGTGCGGTTAACAAAACAAAAAACTATACAAAATTACTTCCAAGCTTTGGTTACAAGTAAAAAACAAGGTTTTCATTTATATATCAGAGGAACGAAAACCCACTGACACCTCACTTACTATGCGCAAGCGCAACGAATAGTTTTCTAGTCCAGTTGCGTTGTCAACGTTTGCGTCGGAACGCACTGCATTTTGTTTTCACCATAAGATAAAAAGGAATTATATAATAAATTTTGGCACTACCTATTCAAAAATAATTATTGCACAAAGTTGCAGTAAAATGGAATATTACCCAGAAGATTATGGATTACCTTCGAGAAGACTAACTTCATAAGATTATTATAGTTTGGAATATTAGTAGCAAGAAAGGGATTATCAAAATATTTATTTCTTTTCTGAAATAGTATGTATCACCTCTCTTGCCGAGTATGAAATATTAAATATGGATTACATTGTGACATTTTAATTTATTATTTTATCATTTCAACCTTAGTCGAAACGGTATAACAAGAAAATAGAAATTAAATAATTGGAAATAAAAACTTTCATAAATAATAAAAGAATCAGTAAAGAAAGATAGGAATAAAATAAGATTTAGTTACTTAGAAATTAAGGAAATTAAAGTTTTTTTTTATAATTGTTTGCCATTTCGACAGCAGTTGAAAACTTCAATGACTATAAAATATCAACGAATAGAATTTATCAATAATTAACATAATCTAGAACAATATAGACAACATGCACAAACATAATAACAATACTGAAACAAACAAACACTATCACGGTAATATCGCGTATAAACATAATTAATTAATTATTAACTAATTTGATTAGACTAAGGCTGATTTTACAAACGTCGGGTAAGTTTTATTGCGGGAATAAAAATGGCGGTTGGACAGCTTTTGCATACAAAATATCGCACCTTTAGGATGAAAACGAAACAATAAAAAAAAATTGAGTTATTCTCATAAAATGACTCAAAACGAAATGGTGGACTTTTTTATAATTTACAGCACAAACATAGTCACTGACGTAAATAATCACGAAATAATACGGAGGTGTCAGAATTTCAAAACTTGTTTTGCTTTTTCCCTTAATGTCACTTTTTTGAGTTACTTCGTTTTCATCCTAAAGGTACAATATGTCAAACCTCAATTTTTAATCTTCAGAAGTTATCTGACTATTCAAAAATCAGCCCTAAATGTGCACTGCTGCGAAAATGTATACAAAAATTACAATTACAGTTATACTTGCTTCCGCTGTACCGTTATCGATAACTAACACATCACTATTATTTATCGATAAGATACACTGCACACCCATCATTCTCCTGACCTTACCGACACGCTATAAAGATTCTCAGATCGCCGTAGTGTACATTTCGCCTTACTACGGAAGATAACTAACTGTTCACCTAACGAGGCAACGTTTAATTTCCTGCATTACGATTACAAACCATAAGTGTATATAGAGAGAGTACGTTTTTCTAAAACCGAGGCCTTTATTACAAGTTTTTTTTTTAATATACGGGCCGCATAATGAAATTTTAAAGCCATAATTTTCCCGTGAAGAAAAATAAGAATGAAAAGAAAGAGGTGAAAGAAAGGTTTCTTTCTGAGGCACGAGGTTTCTCGATGGTCACCCATCCACGAACCGACCGGTAGAAGCGAAGCTTAACCTACGATCGATCCGTGCGGCTGTTTTTATTTAGCCTACTCAAATGGTGATACTTACGATAATGGCTTTAATATTTCACAATGTCCCAGACCTAGGCCTTTTAGGGTTTTACTTGTGAAAAGTCTACGAAAATTTTCTATAGTTTGTATATAACAGTGAGTAATATCTGTAAATACGATATATTGGTATTAGTTTCACCTACTGGATAAGATATAGTCTTAGAGATCATAATTTATTGCATTAGGGCCGGCGCACACTTGGCAAGCCGCAGCGCTGCCAAACAAAAATCAACGTTGTGTACCTAAAAATAAAGTTGAAAATAAATTGATATATAATAATAATAATGTCCAAGGATATTATTATTATTATTTTCAACTTTATTAGTACTCCGTTAAAGTCAAATTTTTTTTTGGCAGTGACCACACGCTGGGCAGAGCTTCGCCTGATATGCGCCGGCGCTTAGAAGCCAAGCTTGGAAGGATTATTTAGTGTTTACCTTATGGCGTACTTTTCGAAATACCTGCTTGACTGAGACATATCATAGTAACGCATTACGTGTGTAAATATCACTTGACATTATTTTCATAAAACAAAGAAAAACAAAACATAATTGCAACTCCAAAATTTGTGAGACAGTCTAGGAAAATTGAGACTTTGTCAGCATCAGATACGATCAAAAATACTGTAGCAAATTAAAATATTTACGGGTATTACAGTGTAGGAATATCACTGTTTTGTCTTTGGTTTTGATAGATAAACTTGCGAGGCCGAAAAGACTACTATCTCAGCACAATGCTGCATATAAAAAAAAATCCGCTGTGATGCCTACGTCAAGGATGTGCATTGCTCAAGCGCATTTTACCTTTAAAAGTAACTTATTTAAAAATGAAATAAGACTTAATAGCGCAGAAGTAAAACAAAGTACACAATAAACATTACGCTAGCAACAGAATGCCAGCCTATTGCCATCAATCGGACACAAATTCGAAATAGCCAAAACTTTCCCACTGTTGAGCAAATGCCTCCCCCTAATCCTGCCCAGGGTCGCAGGTTTCCCGTGAAGGACGGCGCGTATATGTTCCACGCGCGCCTCAAAGAGATGTCAGCATATGAAGGGGCCCCTCAGGGCCAAGCCTGCCGGGTAAGCGGGATTGTCCGAACGGGTTACTGCTACCCAGAACATAGAGGCCTACGGAAGGAACATGGATGGGTTTTAGTCAGTAAGAGTCTGACACTCCCTTGCGCTCCACCCAGAGCGAAAGGATTCGATGATTTCCCAGCGTCAAAAAAAAAGGGTCACAGGTTTGTTCGAAACAGTTACCATGGCCCTGGAACAGGCAACTTTAGTTAATAAAATTCTGGGACACCCTCCCGCTCCGCACAGAGCGGGAGAAGTAATCTGATGAATTTCCACCCGAAAAAAATGGCATCCTTTTCTAAATGACTTGAAATTCCCAGTCAAGCAGATAGGCTACCCAATACAAAATTCATTCATCATCTTTAGTGGTCCTTCTATCCAGTTTCAACTGTTCTAACTGCAATTGCCGTCTTATAGAACCCAACTGCGTCAATATATTAACATTTTTCCTTTCATCATTTGGCAACGCCTTCAAAATATTCTTCTGAACAGCAGGCACTTTATACTTATCATCAACTTTCTTCATAGCTTCACTCATCAGATTATCTCCGCCTCCATCATGAAGCGTTCTAGGCGAGTGACGTAACACCGGTATCGGTAACGTATCAACTTCTACGGTTTTCTTAAAGGACGGTTTTTCCGGACGGTCTGTTAATCTCTCCTCGGGAGCATGTACTAAAACCTTTTCAATTTTATTTTTTTGTTCTGGCAACTCTGAAATGATGCTGTCGTCGTCTTTTTCGTATGTCGTTGATTTTTCTTTGTTGAAGTTTAGATTCTTTCTCAGATAGCTGTCTACATCGTAGTTGGAGGAAAATATTGAGTTGTCTGGTATGTTCATTGAGTATGGTTTCTTGTCGCAGATTTCGTTAGTGCGTTCTGTGGCTCGGGGGTAGTAGAACGGTAACTTAGACTGTGTATCACTTCTTGAGGTGTTTGTGTTGCGTTTGACTTGGCTCTGGTGTGATTTATGTGGCTGTGACGCGGCTCTGAGATTTCGTTGTTCGGCGTCAATTTCTCTCTGTAGTTCTGTGCGTTTGCTGTGGTAGTCAGTCGTGCTTTCTTTTATCTGTAATTAAAGATAATTCCGTTTAGAACACGTTTAGTATGGCTATGAGACGATTTGGGCAACAGGAATTTTAGAACGACTTGTAAAATTTACAATAGAACCAATACATGTTTTTGGATTCATTTCAATTCTACTATTTCCATTCTTTTCGCAAATTTATTAGTATTTAATTGTTTTAGTATGGTAACATTATTTTGCTTCGAACTAACCATTTATTGAATGTAATAAAAGTCCAACTATAGATATATTTATGTAAAGGGAGGCAAAGATCTTCTGTCATGCAGAGGTCGAATAAGAAATAATCAAAATTCAAAATATTTTATTGGTTATAAAAGAAAACAACTTTGCCATACATGTTCACATTGTTCACTGCGTATGTGTTGCAGTTTTAGTCAGTAAGAGTCTGACACTCCCTTCCGCTCCATCCAGAGCAGGAGAAATCATTTGATGATTGCCCGAAGTCAATAAAAATCCATCTATGTAATACATTTGAAATGCAATAAAGTAATGAATACTCACTGCGGCTGTAATATCATGCTGTTTCCCGACCTCCCGCTCCTGCGCGACTCGAAGCATGCGTAGTTGCTCTTCTAAGCGACGCATCTCAGCTTGCTCTAACATTCTGAAAACAACCGGATTAAAATCATTATTATCTGTAACTGCTGCAGCTGTGATAGCCTAGTGGTGTGACCGTCGGACTGCCAAGTCATAGGTCTCTAGTTCGAACCGAAGGCACGCACCTCTGATTTTACGGATTCATGTGCGTATTGTATAATTATCACTTGATTAATAATCGTTGAAGAAACATCGTGAGGAAACCAGCATGTCTGAGAGATATTTCTCAGCAGCATGTGTAGCTAAGCCAGAGGCCCATGGGCAGCATAAAAACTCTGACACCAGGTTAGTCACTAACCACACGATAAGAAGAAGACTGCTGCTACTGAAAAAATCCTATAGGAAAAAACCAAATAGGCCTGACTGGAATAACCACCAAAGGCCGCCATGGCACATGCACAATGGTCCGCCTAGGGACTGAGTGCGGAAACCAAAACCTCAAGATAAGATAATCAAATAGGCCCTGGGTTCGATGCCCAGGTCTTAGCTTAGGTCAGAAAACTTAGGGGAAGTGAGTTGTCGTTTCTCCTATGGGTATTACATACAGGGATTGAAACTATAAAAGTTGTTGTTGTTGTTGTTTAAAGTAGTTTATCAGCCATCTCGTTACCATAACACACGTATTAGGCTGCTTAGCTTGGGACGATATGGCGTTGTGTGAAATGTCCAAGGATATTATTATTATTATTCGTTTATTTATTTCATCTCTTAACTAATATATTTTTATAAAAAACAAAAAAAAAACATTTAAAAATATAAAAAATAGTGGTCCGCCGATGTCGGGAGCAGGGTCCAAGGCACCGGTGGTTAGGGCTGCAGAGACAAGAACCTCCTCACAATGCGAGCCGTATCGAGGAGTACTGCCTTCTGAATCTGGCTCGTGATCCAACCGCCTAACGAGAGCCTCGAAAGATGTTATTATTATTATTATTATTGACAGCTCACATTAAACCCACTTCACCTACGTTTTCACGGTGAAACTCTCACAATAGCACTCCTGGCATTCTGTACCCAAACTGGGCATCCAAGACCTCTTGCTAAGCAAACGAGGCAGTTCACGTTACACTTTTTCTGTAATGTTGTGTTTATTTATTTGATAATTAGTTTTTGTATACCTTTTATGTCTTATTTGACTGAAATAAATTATTGTTTTTTATAATTCAGGACTCATTTCACTCTAATTCATAGGCCAGTGAAGAAGAGAGCAGTAGCTCAGTGGTACGGCCTTGAATTACGAGTTGTTGGTAGTGGGTTCGGACCCAGGCAAGCGCTTTACTTGTACAAATCATTTCATGTAGAGCACACGGTGCAAACCTGCCCCGCATGGGCAGAGCACCGCCGTGTCCTCGTAGAGGCGATCGGCGGCGGCGACCTCTCGCGCCCGGCCCTGGTGCAAGCCATGGTCCGGGGCGAGAGGGAGTGGGAGGCAGTCACCTCCTTCTGCGAAAAAGTTATGCTCGCGAAGGAGGTGGCGGGATGGGAGAGAGAAAGGTCCTCCCGTCCCAGCCGCCGCAGGAGACGCCCCGGGCGTCGGGAGCCACGTGACGACTCCCGGCCACCGTAGGCGCGGGCCTGCGGACGGTGAGTAATGGGTGACTCACCGTCCGATCAGCACCAGACCCGTGCCGTACGGCGCGTATATGTTCCACGCGCGCCTCAAAGAGATGTCAGCATATGAAGGGGCCCCTCAGGGCCAAGCCTGCCGGGTAAGCGGGATTGTCCGAAAGGGTTACCGCTACCCCGGAACATAAAGGGCTACGGAAGGAACATGGATGGGTTTTAGTCAGTAAGAGTCTGACACTCCCTTCCGCTCCACCCAGAGCGGGAGCAGTCATTGAATGATTTCCCAGCCTTAAAAAAAAAAAAAAAAAAAAAGGCATGCCGGTTTCCTCACGATGTTTTCCTTCACCGATTTTAAACAAGTGATAATTATACAATACGCACATAAATCCGAAAAATCAGAGGTGCGTGCCTTGGGTTCGAACTCGAGACCTATAACTTGGCAGTCCGGTCACACCACTAGGCTATCACTGCTTACTTAGTAGTAAGGTAGGAAGGGATAGTAAGGTATGACGTATACTAAGATTATTCATTCGAGTCAGTAAAATGACAAGTGCAACTGTCACTTATACAAAAAAGGGTGACCCGCTACAATAGTGATGTTCGGCAATCGATAGACTTAGACATTTAGTCATGCTTTATTTTATTAGGTATCAAAGCGTTTTTTTTATTGTAAATATGTAATACAAACCGTATTAAATCATACGATTTTAGAAATATGGACCTTACCAGCATATTAAAATTTCTCACTACAACATTATTACAAAAGCTGGGAAAAAAATGTTTAGGGATTCAGAGGAATTAACACTAGAAAGTCGGGAAAATACTAGTAATTTTATACGTTTTTATTCATTACGGTTGCTATTGATTCCGATTCCGATTCTGAATCGGTATATTCAGAATCGGAATCGGAATCAGTAACATTTATAATGAATGAATCCACATTATTCATCTATGTGGTCGAGTTTTAAGGCTTTTATGGCATAGTTGATGCACTGTCTCCAATTTTTAAAAGAGTGTCCATGGAGTTTCTTGCCCGTTCTTCTCCATAGGTACCTACTGCTTTGGAATGGGCAACTAGCTTCATCTCTCTGACTGACCGACACCTTGACAATTCAAAAGTGCCTGTAATTGGTTTACTTGAAATAAATACTTTGAGTTTGAGTTTTAGGCGTCACTTCTTTCAGGCCTTCTTCAAATATTTTTTTTACGTCTTTTAATTTAAAATTTTTATTGTTCCTGGCGACGTACCCCTTTGGTTGAGCCTATATAAAAATTTTCAGAAATTGATATATGAATTGATAGAAAAGTTGGTGTATTTTATACAAAGAATGAAAAGAATTATCTAAAGAAGCAAATCATAATTGTTTTAACAACTCCTAATAGATACCGGACTGTTTGTATTTCGTACGACAGAGATAGCGCTCTACGAAGCCGAAATTAGCCGATTGTCTCTTTCCAAAGGTCGATGTGCAATATTTATCGCCGGGTACTGTACCTTGGCAATAGTCGGAGGGTCCTTCGCATAAAAGAATTGGTGAACTTTACGACGTATCGCCGAAAAGTCAAAATCATCAATTTAAAAAAAATGGAATCTCGACTAACTTTTAATCGTAAAACCTCGATTTACCACATCACTATTTATTTGGGACTAAAAACCTGCAACACTGGAAATGTCATTTTACTGACTGGAATTAATAATCGTACTTTAGATGACATACTTCTCTCTAGTTTTCCTTTCTTCTCTAATTCGTTGCTGTTCAAGTATCTGGCTTTTAAGCTCTTGCTGGTAGAATTGACGTCGTTCTGCCGCCTCCTGCAAAGTGAATATATTTTTTTTTATAAAAGCGAATACCGTTTATACTAAACTAGCTTCCGCCCGCGGCTTCGCCCGCAAAATATGTCGACAAATTATACACATAAACCTTCCTCTTGAATCACTCTATCTATTAAAAAAACCGCATCAAAATCCGTTGTGTAGTTTTAAAGATTTAAGCATACATAGGGATATAGGGACAGAGAAAGCGACTTTGTTTTATACTATGTAGTGATAACTTGCTTGTTTTAAACTAGATTTGGATATCACAATTTCATGTTCACTTTTATAACAAGTTGCCAAGTCAAACTGCCCATGTTATAAATGAAATAAAACATTTTGTTTTTTTATTTAATCTATCTATATAAATAAAAATCAATTGCTGTTCGTTTAGTTAGTTAAAACTCGAGAACGGCTGGGCCAATTTAGTTGACTTTGATGTTGAAATGTTTGTCGTAGTCCATCCAGGGAAGGTTTAAAAGGTGAGAAAAGTTGGGCAAATAGGTAGGTAGATAGGTAGGTAGGTAGGTAGGGTAGGGTAGGGTAGGTAGGGTTTTTTTTTTTTTTAAGGCTGGGAAATCATCCAATGACTGCTCCCGCTCTGGGTGGAGCGGAAGGGAGTGTCAGACTCTTACTGACTAAAACCCATCCATGTTCCTTCCGTAGCCCTTTATGTTCCGGGGTAGCGGTAACCCTTTCGGACAATCCTGCTTACCCGGCAGGTAGGGTAGGTATCATAGTATAGACAACGTCTGTCGGGACAGCTAGTTGAAAATAATATTTACAATAAGAACAACTCAGTTCTTATATACTTTTCATAACTTTTTATTAGCAACACGAGATCGGCGAAGAAAATTATTGCTGATTTACCCGTATTTAGCTGTATTTCCTGTACTGTATTTTACTGTACCAAACATTATAAGCATAAGTATGCCGTTGGTCCCAATTGTCATTTGTAGATTTTTGACAGTCGTTACAGGTAGTCAGAGACCCAGACTTCGGACAACCAATCTTATTAAGGTATCGTGTTACCCATCTTTGACAATCGTTACATGTCGAAAGGGTATGGTATTACCCAGTAACTGGGTTGTGGAGATCTGATAAACAGAAGCTCCATGTTAAATACTTCTTCGGCTACGTATTCAGTTGCTTTCAGCCAGACTGGAAGCCTACCCCAATAAAGTTGAGAAAAGGCTAGCCCATACACTGCTATGAACATTGCTGTGTGTTTTCTGTTCTATCTCAGTGCCCTGCGCACACATACGTGCTCAATACATTTTGAACTCAAACTCAAACTCAAAGTATTTATTTCAAATAAACCAACTACAGGCACTTTTGAATTGTCAAGGTGTCGGTCAGTCAGAGAGATGCAGCTAGTTGCCCATTCCAAAGCAGTAGGTACCTATGGAGAAGAACGGGCAAGAAACTCCATGGACACTCTTTGAAACAAAATATGGTTACAAAATATTGGTTACATCTATACTAATATTATAAAGAGGAAAACTTAGTTTGTTTGTTTGGTTGTAATGAATAGGCTCAAAAACTACTGGACCGATTTTAAAAATTCTTTCACCGTTGGAAAGCTTAGTTTTCTAGGAGTAACATAGGCTACTTTTTATCCCGGGAAAAATAATGGGTCCCACGGGAAAGACCACGGGAGCGAAGCCGCGGGCAAATTGCTAGTAATTCATAAATATTATAATTATACATGTGAGAACGATGCAGAACGTTAAAAGCATCCGATCCATTTTAAGCCAGTGCTTTCTACACAAATGTGTTTATTGGCCATACATTTCAATGCGTGTTGAAGGCACTGAGCTTAGAATAGCACCTGACAAAAAATTGTGACAGAGTATGTATGCGCTAACCAGATTAATTGACATAGGTACCTTCTCAGCCTGCATGTTCCTCAGTTGTATGGCGTCCGCGTCGAATATGGACGGCATGTACTGATGACGGAGGTCGGCCGTCAACTTGTCGCGGTTCGACTTCTTCACCAAGGTTGATGTGCGCTCTGAAATCAGGATAATGTCATGTGTGAAGATTAGAAGGAAAATGAGACTACTAAGTTAGACTGATGACAATTGGGTATTTGAAAGGGTAGTCAATAACGTTACTTTTTATGAACTGTCAAAACGCGGCATTTGCACGTGATTTGTATGAAATATAACAATGTGACGTCATAGATTTTTAGAATCAATTGGAATACTTATTAGCATTTTATGCAATTTAACAATTATATATTCGCATTATATTTAATTTCTGTTCGGTGATGGGAGTTTTTATGACGAGCGGGCTTTCTTCCATGTGATTTCATATTTTATTTTTGACCGATTCAAATAGTCAATTGGAATGGCGGATGTTAGGAAGAAATCGACGTACTGCACTTTTTTTGTTTAACCTTTTGACCGCCACGTGAAAAATGAAAAAGCATGCCCTCAGCGCCAAGCTCCGAATTCATCCTTTAATACCTACAAAATAGTAGTGAACCGAAATTATTATTATTATTTATTTACGTTTAAAATTCTGTCACCCAGTCGCGACCGTGGCGTGCTGGGCACATTTTGGTTTGTAGTCTATACACGACTGTGGCGGTCATAAGGTTAAAAGAGTGTCCATGGAGTTTCTTGCCCGTTCTTCTCCATAGGTACCTACTGCTTGGGAATGGGCAACTAGCTTCATTTTTTCACTGACCGACCCTATGACAGTTCAAAAGTGCCTATTATTGGTTTATTTGAAATATATACTATGAGTTTTGTTTTGCTGAGGGTGGGAAATCATCAAATGTCTCCTCTCACTCTGGGTGGAGCGGAAGGGAGTGACAGACTCTTACTGACTAAAACCTATCCATGATCCATCCTTAACCTTTTATGTTCCGGGGTAGCGGTAACCTTTTCGGTCAATCCCGCTGGACGTACAGCTCCTAAGGTGACTTACTTAAGGCGAAAGTGCCTGTCCAGCGAAATTCAAATTTTCTTACGTTTTGATCAATTTGCAAGTCAGTATTAGGTTTAATGTTGATCAAAATACGATTTAAAAAACAAAACAAGGCATTTCGAGTTGTTGTTGGCTTCTGAGGTCTTAGTATCGTTCACCAATGAAACTGAACACGATCAACACATAAACCCCATTCAAGGACTGTCAGTGTCATTATTTGAGGAATATTGACGATAAGTCTTGAACGCGGTTTAAATGTACTGATCACGTTCAGTGTCAGTGGTGAAACTCCTCTTCATAAAATCATAACATGACATCACGCCTGTTTACCCGAACGGTAAGGCAGAGATGAACCTATAGTAGGTAAACCCACAGTTCGCCGATAAATTCGGATTTCCTTACCCCTCCAAATGTCTGAACCCCATAGGTTCATGAGAAATATTCTCTCGAAACGACATTAAATACTGGGTCTAACCGAAAGGTATATACATACAAAAGGATATGCTTGGATGATATAGAAAGGGTATATACATGAAAAAAAAAAGCTGCCCCCTACATTGCGACAAGTCACGTGACCAAAAATGTATAGAACAGCAGATTTTTTTTTCATGTTGATTTTTTGCGATTTCGGAGTTGGTCCCACAGTAAAAGTTGTTCAGTTTGGTGGTCCCTAGCATATGCTTTTGTATGTATATACCCACCCTTTCAGTTACACCCTGTATAACCGTGTAAATCGTTGAACTCTTATAAGCAAACGGCTTCTAGTAGGCGAACATCTAACGGGTTAATAATAAGAGCACAATACATTCGGACTATCCAAAATGTTTACCGTCAAAGTCGCCATAGCTCCGTCGTCTCTCGCAGTGGCTGTTGCTGGGCCAGTGTGTGTGCGGTGCCGGCCACGCTCGGGCCGCGTCGTGCACACTGCGCGGGGACAGCTCACGTTCTGCCTGAGTCAGCATTAATTGACTCTTAGTGGGGGATGGCGATAGCTGTAAAAAAAAAGATATTTTAAACTAAAAAATAAAGATTAAAAAAACACTACCAAGTATTCTTCTTCTTGCGTGTGGTTAGTAACTAACCTGGTGTCAGAGTTTTTGTGCTGCCCATGGGCCTCTGACTTAGCTTCACATGCTGTTGAGAAATATCTCTCAGGCAAGTCGGTTTTCTCACGATATTTTCCTTCACCGTTTTTTAAGCAAGTGATAATTATACAATTGGGTATTTGAAAGGGTAGTCAATAACGTTACTTTTAATGAACTGTCAATACGCGGAATTTGTACGTGATTTGTATGAATTATAACAATGTGACGTCACAGATTTTTAGAATCAAATGGAATACTTATTAGCGTTAAATGCAATTTTACAATTATTTCTTCGCATAATATTTAATTACGGTGATGGAAGTTTATAAGAGAACGGTCTTTATCTATGTGATTTCATTTTTTTCACCGTTTCAAATAGACAGGTCTTCTAACTAACCTGGTGTCAGAGTTTTATGCTGCCCATGGGCCTCTGACTTAGCTTCACATGCTGTTGAGAAATATCACAATCACATCACATATCACAATGTTTTCCTTTACCGTTTTCTAAGCAAGTGAAAATTACACAATACGCACATGAATGCGAAAAGTCAGACAGGCCTCGGGTTCGAACTCAAGACCAATGATTTGGCAGTCCAACGTAAGCCAAAAATTACTTTAATTTCGGTAGGTAGTGTCTTTGGTTTATTTTTTTTTATTTTTTTTCATAATAGCAACCTCATTGACCTCCTTCCCATGGCTTACTCTTTATGCTCCGTTTACGTTCTTGCATCCAAATCATCATCTGCAGAGCCTTTTCCCAAATATGTTAGGTTCAGCTTCCAGTCTAACCGGCAGCTAAATACCAGTATTTAACATGCAAATCTACCTGTTATTTTAAGACCTTACACATATTGATATACAGAGTTGATATGACAGAGGGGCATTGAATTACACTACGTATACTATACGTGTTTAGTATTAACTCGGTACGGTATAAAAATAAAAAGCACCAAAAATGAGTTTTTTATTTTTTCAAACAAACTAAATAGCTTACAAATCAGAGTAAAACGCAACCACCCTTTGTAAATAAAAACTGACCTTGTAACGCAACGGCACCAACGCGTGCACGCCGGAGCGCTGTTAGGAAAGATACATCGTGTTTAAACGGGGCAAAAACTTAAAAAAAACATTTGCGACTACTGCTCCTATTTAATTGATTTTTGGTACAGAGCTTGAAAATGGTCCCTAGTATAAGCTGTTTAAAGGAAAGCCCCTTTGTCGTATCAACTCTGTATACTCATGTTTTTATAATAAAAATATATTCTATTCTATTCTTACATGAAGCGACTATCCTATCCGGCCTATCTGACCTACACATCCCAGTTACTAGGTAGTGGGTAGTACGACACCCTACTGGTTGTCAGACTTTCGGACTCCTTCATACATTTAAATAGCAATTGGTAAGAAACAAGTTGCCGATCTTACCCGGTACATCTCGTTGTCATCAGTCTGCACGGCCACGGAGAGCGGGCACGAGAAGCCGTCCACTTGCACACCCGTGTCTACTTTACTGGAATATTCAACGTTTAGTTTTACAAAAATGTAACACAAACAAAATTAGTAAATGATCACCAAATGTAGCCCAATTTTAGCGTGCAATTTGAACCAAAAATCTTACAGCACAAATTCAAGGTATTTATCATTACATACTCGTAGTATAAAACAAAGTCGCTTTTTCTGTCCCTATATCCCTTTGTATGCTTAAATCTTTAAAACCACGCAACGGATTTTGATGCGGTTTTTTAAATAGATAGAGTGATTGAAGGGGAAGGTTTATATGTATAATTTGTCGACATATTATGCGGGCGGAAGCTAGTTTCAAATAAACCAATTACAGGCACTTTTAAATTGTCAAGGTGTCAGTCAGTCAGAGAGATGAAGCTAGTTGCGACCCTACTTAAAGCAACCAACTCAAAATTGTGATTGTTTAATCCAAAAATATGTAATGACAAAAATGAGAATTGAATATCTTATAGTACATATATAAAATTCACGTGTCACAATGTTATTTACCATACTTCTTCGAAACGGCTTGACCGATTTTTATGAAATTTTATATGCATATTCAGCAGGTCTGAGAATCGGCTACTATTTATTTTTCATACCCCTAGGTAGGTAGGTTAGGTAGGGTAGGTAGGGTAGGTAGGTGGGGTAGGTAGGGTATGAAGGGTAGGTAGGAAAGGTAGGTAGGTATCATAGTTAAGGCAGGACGACGTCTGCCGGGTCAGCTAGTAATTTTATAAAATGACATCGAAATAGGTCTTACATCTGAATGGTTTAAAAAAAAAAACCACGATCCCCTTCTAACCTTCCTGTCCGAGTCGGGGTGCCCCAAGTCCCGATCGCTCGCTCTCGCATCCTACATTATCTTAGTACAGGTACACTTAGTATCTTAGTATAATATTGCATTTTGTACCGATCCCTTCGTGGTGTCTAATCTAACATAGGTACTTTTGTGGTAGCATCTGGTTTCCAACGGCTTAATTAATCTTAATTATGTTTAAGGTCACGGGCTTTTTTTTTTTGAGGGTGTGAATCATCAAATGCCTCCTCCCGCTCTGGGTGGAGCGGAAAGGAGTGTCAGACTCTTACTGACTAAAACCCATCCATGTTCCTTCCTTAGCCCTTTATGTTCCGGGGTGGCGGTAACCCTTTCGGACAATCCCGCTTACCCGGCAAGGCCTTCGCCCTGCAGTTAAAACAGGAATTACAGGCGGGTATTATTATTATAAATACTTACTTGTTATTGTTAGAATAGTTAGTAGTCTCCGGTACATGTTGCACGCTACGGCGTCGCTCGGCGCTATACCTCTCTCGCTCTATCAGTATCTCTCTCTCCCTCTCCTCTCGTTCTTTCTCTTTCTGTTCTCGCTCGCGACGTTCCCTTTCTGCTTGTTGTTTGGCTTCTTGTTTCTTTTTGGCTTGCTGAACATTCCATAAGAAAAATTAAAATACGTAAATATCATCAAAGTTGTTTCCATGTACACGTGTAATGGAGTTGGCAGAGATCAACTAAGTACGATAACATGGTGCGAGTTTCCATGTTTGTAGTCTTACGAAAAAAATTGTGTGGAGTTGTAAGTATACGTCTTCAGTAGCAGGCCGGCAGCAACATGCGTTGTGAGTCTTGGTGGAGCTTTGTAATTACTATCAAACGTTTTGAATTTTGGAGGGGTGGGTCATGTTGTAGATTTTCTCTACACTACACTGTTTCGATAGTCTAGTGGTCGCAAGCGCTACTGCTTCTGCTGAGCATGGGTTCGATTCTCAGGTCGGGCAAGGTGCTATTGGGTTTCTCCATAAGTACATTTCTGTAGCAGCCCGATGTCTGGATTTTATCTTATTTCTACGTGCACTCTCTCGTTACTCGCACTTCACACGGAAGTTCTCTATTAAAATTGGCCACCGTGACCGGTTCACGCAATGGTTGAGCGATTGACTGCTGCGTAGCATGTCGCGGGTTCGATTCCCGCACGCAACAAATATTTGTACGACCTACAAGTATTTGTTCCGGGTCTGGGTGTTTTTCTATCTACAATATTATGTATGTATTTACAAAAATATATATAAATAAGTAGTTTATCAGCCATCTCGTTACCATAATACAAGCATTAAGTTGCTTAGCTTGTATACTATATTGACTTGTAGACTATATGGCGTTGTGTGAAATGTTCAAGGATATTTTTATTGTTATTATTTTACGTTAGTACTATGTCATTTAAAAGTACCTGGTCTAGATATTCCCTGTACTGCTGCTGGCGTATCTTCCGCAGCGTGTTCCGCCTGCGCTCGTACTCGCCCAGCCCCAGGAAGGCGTCCCCCCCCGCAGCCCGCTCGCCCCGCACGAGCGGGTTGTTGGGGGAGTACTCGCCCGCCTTCAACATTACGGGGAGACCTATGTAGCGCTGGAAAGAGGACATAGTTTCGTATGAGTGAGTATACTTGCTAGTGATTTTTCACGAGATTTTTTTGTGAATTGCGCAGAAAGCATTTCTTATTGAAAATCATCTTTTGAGAAAAAAATCTACGAAAAGCCGATTCGTGCACAAAATCTTACAATCTCGTTGAGTTTTGAAAATGCAACTTGACTGTGTGCTAAAGACTGTAAAGACCGTCGTACCAGCTCTTAGAACATCCTGTTGATTTATAGCCAATGGCAATAAGATAGAACATTTAGCCGAAAACTGTTAACACTATTTTAGTGATCGCATACAAACTAAAATATTTTTTCCATAAGTACAATGTATCTTGAAAATGCTGTCAGGAAAGTTGTAAGTACGAATGGGGATGGCTATACAAATAGAGGGAGACCAAAGAAACGATGGATGGATTGTGTGAAAGATGATATGGCTAGGAAGGGACTACCGAGATGACGACTAATAGAGAAGCATGGAAGAAAAAGACATGTTGCGCCGACCTCAAATAAATTGGGATAAGGGCAGGAGAGTGATGAAGTACAAAGTATCTTGACTTGGCTCGCGAGGTTGTAGACATGTGGGATGTGGACTCAGCGATCATTGTGACAGTCAATGGCTAGCCAAGAGCGTCGACCAACACCTGAGGAGGCTCTCGGTGGGCAGCTCGATCAAGGGCTTGATTCAGAAAGCGGTACATCTGGACACGGCTCCTAACAAAGGAGGCTCCTCTCACTGGAGCCCTAAACGGTAGCTTGGAACCTGTGCCCGATACCGATGGGTACTTAATTTTTTTTTAATGTTTTCTATTTTTTTTAAAGCAAATATTTTAAAATGTAATTTATAAATCAATCATCTGCCTAGCCTTTTCCCAACTATGTTGAGGTCGGCTTCCAGTCTAACCGGATGCAGCTGAATACAGGTATTTTACATAAAGCGACTGCCTATCTGACCTCCACAACCCAGTAACTGGGTAATACGATACGCCTTGGAGACTGGCTGTCTGATTTTCGGGTTTCTGACGACTGTCAAAGATGCACAAATGACAGCCGGGACCAATGGCTTAACGTGCTTTCCGAGGCACGGAGGAGTCTCGTTATGTAAGGATGGTCACCCATCTTCGGCCGACCTCGGCAAGCGTAGCTTAACCTGATGGATCGACCTGTGCGGCTGCTAGTACTTAGCCACGAGCTCCTCAATTTATAAATATATAAATGAAATAGAATCCCAATTCCATGCTGCCTTAGAAAGCCTTGAACTTAGCAAGTGTACTAGACATACTGCGTATGCGCCGGTCTTAGTCAAACAACGAGCTTAACAAGTTGGTGACAATGAATGATGAACTGTAAGGATTCGGTGGACTGATACAAAACCCGTCTGGTTAAATTACAAATAAATTTGCCGGCTCATCTGGTTACACGGCCAGCCGACCTTAACAAAGGCAGGGAGGCGATGGTTTACATATACAACGTGACGCTACAATGGTGACATTAATTTAACACACATAATATACGAGTTAACATTTTTGTTTCATGAAGACATATAACGCTATGATTTATAAGGAATAGCATATAAGCTACTTTTTATCCCGGAAAAATGTACGGTTCCCGTGGGATAATTTCCTACACACACGCGGGCGAAGCCGCTGGCAAAAGCTAGTAATAAAATATAATTAATAACTTGCGATTTATTTTACCCTGATTTTTAAAACTCATTTATATGATTAGTGGGCACTAGCCCTACTCGTGTGTTTAATTAATGTCATCATTGTAGCGCCTCGTTGTATAAGAAGGCAAGAGTGGTCCAGAAAGGGATGGTGATATGATTTGGACGCGAATGACGAGGGCTGATTCGATGTGGAGTCTCGGAAAGAGGGATTTTTGGGGGGGTAAACCTTTGCCCTAGAAACTAAATAGAAAGAGACGAAAGAACAAAAAACTGCTACGCTTGTGTTTTAAATTTAGAAGATGCAGTCTATGATTAATTATGTAACTCAAATTACTTTCCCGGCATTTAACTCTCAATTCGTCACAAAATAAAACATAAAATCGCATCTACCACCGCAATTTGTCAGCCAACACGTCAAACCAATAAAAATTTCAACAAAAACGAAACTCTTGTGTCAACAGCATCTAGATACCAGTTGTAAAATCCTGACTAATTGAGGCGTGAGCATCGGGCATTAATCAGTGGCGTAGCGAGACTAACAGCTCAATTAATTGAACGACACATTATGTGCATACGCGGGCCGCGCACACGCACGCGAGACGCGACAGTATGGGAGTGAGTTGTGTTAGAATCGAGATGATTTTTACAGCTGCTTCTGGGGTATAATAGCAGTTGACATGTTTACTTTATTTTACATTGTTAGGCCCATTTCTGTACAAAAGTTTAATAGAAAACTTAGTATTTACCAAATAAATTATTTTGCTCTAATTTTTTTTACCTATTTACTAACGATATATTATGCACAGACAGAAGATCTACTAGTTGTCTGCAAATAGAACCGCTAAGGTGCTATTTTACTTTTATTCACCTAAGTTTTAATTTGGTTTTTACTTTATACTCGTTGTTAATTTATTAGAAAAGTATTTATGCACTTTCTAGCCTGAAGGACAGGTTCAACCTAGTTCAGGCAAATAAGCAATTCTGCTCTATTTTAATCCATTTAAGGTGTTTAAATAAACAATTATTATTATTATTCCATTCGGGCAACTTATAACTAACTTATACAGCGTTCTTAACCCATTAGATGTTCGCCTATTAGAAGCCATTTGCTTATAAGAGCTCAACTATTTATACGGTTATATTTATTGTCGTTTCGGGAGATTATTTCTTATGAGACTATGGGGTTCATTAACATTTGAGGTGACAAAACGAAAAGAATAACGAAAGTAATAATTATTCCACATTATTACAAAAATAATAATAAAAAACCGGCCAAGTGCGAGTCGGACTCGCACACCGAGGGTTCCGTACAAACCTGTAGGTATATAAGTAAAAGTTCACCCATCACGAGAATCGAGTCATAGTTATGGTATTGTTATATTTTGAAAAAAAAAACTTTTTTTTTATTGTATGATGTAACTAAAAATTTACGGTTTTCGCAATTTTTCCTTTATCTGCACTGTAAGACGTTACTTTGTACCAAATTTCAAGATTCTAAGTTCACGGGAAGTACCCTGTAGGTTTTGATTCCCGTGCGAGTTTCGAAAATTTGCGGCATAAACAGCTGTATCTTTTGATTGCTTTGGCTTAGAAGTTTGATTTTTTCACAGTTCCAAGGGACAGTAGACCTGAGTATTAGATATAAATTTCAGTTTGATACCTCCACGCGTGCCTGAGAAAAACGGTCTTGACAGACGGACGGACAACAAAGTGATCCTATAAGGGTTCCGTTTTTTCCTTTTGAGGTACGGAACCCTAAAAATTGGCCCAAAATTCAGCTACGCGAAAACCGTTCGCTGACGCAGTCATTAGTTCCTAAGTGGGATTGTCCGAAAGGGTTACCCCGGAACATAAAGGGCTTAGAAAGGAACACAGATGGGTTTTAGTCAGTAAGAGTCCGACACTCCCATCCGCTCCACCCAGAGCGGGAGATGTCATTGGATGATTTCAAGTCATTGGGTTTTTTCCCAACCTCAAAAAAAAAAGCCATTAGGTCCTCAAGTGTGCAGGTGACATGGCATGAGGTGCAAGATGAGCCTTTGTCTCTGGGGAGACGCCGATCTATCAAAGATAGCGTGTACACCATCTTAAATTGACCAAATAGTTGAGAAAGTATTCTACATATCTGATGACTGAGCGCCCCTAACTTTGGTAAGCCGTGTTGTGAAGGCAATTGGGTATTTCGAAGGGAAGTCAAAAACGTTACTTTTTATGAATTGTCAAAACGCGGAATTTGTACGTGATTATTACGTATGAAATATAACAATGTGACGTCACAGATTTTTAGAATCAAATGGAATACTTAATAGCATTAAATGTAATTTGACAATTATATCTTCGCATAATATTTAATTTCTGTAAGGTGATGAGAGTTATTAAGGCGAGCATTTTCTCATTTTAAAAGAGTAACGGTGGAGTTTCTTGCCCATTCTTCTCCACACAAAACTACCTTTTGGAAGGGGCGACTAGATTCAATTCTATTTCTTGTTCATTTTGACGTTCAAAAGTGCCTTAATTGTGCCTATTTGAAATAAATGATTTGACTTTGACTTCGAGCGGTCTTTTTTCTATGTGATTTCATATTTTATCCAAGACCGTTTCAAATAGTAAATTCAGTTGGTACTTAAATACGGTGAAAGTCACTAGGGTATTGCATCGATTAAGTTAATCGTTAGCCTCGATGCTGATAACCTGTGTTATCGTCTGTAAACTGCAGTCGCTAACGTAGAAAGTCAGTTGTTGCGAATCACTGAACCTTTACGGTTTATTTGGATTAGCGAGTTAAGAAATGTTTCTTCAAAATAAATAATATTGGACCTTCACCACAATATAAATATGAACAGTACGGAAACTACGAACTAACGTTCGAAACGGCACACTCACACAAACACGTGAATCGACGAGACCCCTAAGCGGTTGTCGCGGTGCTGTCAGTCGTGAGTGCCGCGTCAAGACGATTAGTTAATGCTCACGCATTTTCGGGTTAACACGTGGTACCTACTATGCGATTGCGTTTTAACTAAGAATAGGATGACCTTGGCCCTATATTAGATAAACAATAATCATAATACGAAAATTACATGAACAAGATAAGTAATTTGCATAAAGTATTTTTTTGTTAAACTTAATTGTTGTCACAATATGGTGCCAAGGTCATCCTATCCTTAGTTGAAACGCATAGTACGGTGCGTGGCCGCGCCGCCGCCGGGTTGATTGTTTGAGAACACAAATATTAAGAGTGACAACCCTAGTGCTGCAGTGGAGCGTAGGTAATTATTTCAACAAATAGGCTTAGTTTCCATACTGTTCATATTTATATTGTGCCTTCACAGTAGTTGGAGAAAAGTGCCCAAAAAAATCGGCTAACTGCGAGTCGGACTCGCTCACGGAAGGTTTCGCACCATTATCTATAAAAACGGCAAAAAAAACACGTTTTGTTGTAAAGGAGTCCCCATAAATATTTCTATTATTCTGTTTTTTAGTATTTGTTGTATAGCGGCAACATAAATACATCACCTGTGAAAATTTCAACTGTCTAACTATCACGGTTCATGAGATACATCTAGTTCACAGACGAACGGACGGACGGACAGCGAAGTCTTAGTAATAGGGTCCCGTTTTACCCTTTGGGTACGGAACCCTAAAAATAAAACACCAGGTATCTACACCCGAGATTCGTGAAGATTCCAATCAAAGTGCGACTATCTTTTGTCTGAAGCAATGTAGATACGGAATCCATCCTTCTCAAAACATAACATGCTTTCACCACTCGTAACTTACCCACAGACTTCCAAAATTTCCCGGGCAAACAGCCCTGCACTTAAAAACAAAAACCGCACGATCCCAGAATTTACCACACTAAACGGAACAATTTAGCACGAAATTCTCCTAGCATTAAAACTTTACGAAACTCTCACGTTCCGAAATGCCTTGAAACCGTCCTTGGGTTTTAGCCCTCCATCGGTACCGCACTAACTCCATCGGAGTCGGTCGCGAAACTAAAGTCGACGGGACACGCAAAGCGAGTCGCCGACCCATTTTGATGGCACATAGGGCGGGCAAACAACTCCATAGCACTGAGTAGGGATGGGAAATTCGCAGTTTTTCTTTGAAGAATTTTTTTTTTGTTTGCCGGACCGACGTGGTTGGAAATGGTACTCGATATTTACTTTTGGAATGAGAAACTGGACGTTTTTGCCCAGTAAATGGACACAAAAAAGCTACCAAATTAAATTGTGATATAGGAAAACCAATCTAGGACTACAACTAAGGTAGTAGGTACTAATTCTAAACCCAGGCAGTAGTCTCGCAAAATAGGAGTTTTTTTTTGAGGAAAGATTGAAAGGCCTTTGCCCAGAAAAGGGATACAAGATAAGCATCTTGTATCCCTTTTCTAAGTAAGTAAGTAAGTAGATTAAATTGATTGACCAAGATGACGTGATTTGCACGAATATAGTAGGTGACTTTTTAGTTTATTTTTATAAATGTGCGTCTTGTTTGTGTGCTGAATAATTTTTTTTTCTTTATTCTTCTTCTAGGTACTAGACAGTAGCAGTGGTAGCCCAATGGTATAGGATCCCACTTACGAGTTGTAGGTAATTGTATCAAACCCACCCTGGCAATTTACTTCGCGTATTTAATATCATCACAACTACTCACAAAGCGGTGAAGGAAAACATCGTGGGGAAACCGACATGAGACATCTACCACCGCACTGAGACCGCATGGTGGATTACGGCCCACTCCCTCTCACCGAGAGAAGACCTGTGTCCCAGCAGTGGGAACATTATAGGCAGATTATGATGATATAATAATAATAATATCCCTGGACATTTCACTCAACGCCATATAGTCCCAAGCTAGGCAACCTAATGCTTGTGTTATGGTTACGAGATGGCTGATAAACTACTTATATACATTTTTATTAAATACATACATATTATAGATAGAAAAACACCCAGATATGATGAAGCTTAGCTACAAAACCAACAAACTGCCATCCATAACATGACACAGTACGCAAACCCGCTAGATTAGTGTGTACTTCTAATGGATGCTATGTTTGTTACATAAACATAATAGACAAACATAAACATACATAAGTCAAAACACCAAAAATGACAGTGGCCGTCTGTCCCTCTGGCATAGTTTATCGACAAAACTCAAAGAAGGTTTAAACGACGTTTTGCATGTCTCGCGACGAGCGTTTAAGTAATTTCGCTGTCATCTTTTTACTCCGCAGTAATGAACGTTTGTTTCTTACAAGTTTTTTATTCAGCTTGCCTGCCTCAATTTATCGTGTCACTCATATATAAAGCCGTCTCGAGGTCAGTTGCGATGAGTTTGACTTTGTTGTCAAGTGTATTAATAGCTTGGAGTTAAATCTAATGGATTAAAGGATTTGCGTCTTGACATCATATGATAGGAACTCGTTTTAATTTGAACTTGACTCATGGTCTAGTCTAGTTTATTTTTATTTTGAGGGTGGGAAATCATCAAATGACTCCCTTCGCTATGGGTGGAGGGGAAGGGAGTGTCAGACTTTTAATGACTAAAACTTATCCATGTTCCTTCCTTAGTCCTTTATGTTCCGGGGTAGCGGTAACCCTTTCGGACAATTCCGCTTACCCGGCAGGTTTCGGCCCTAACGGGTCCACTTAAAAGAGTCTAGCTAGTTTAAGTTAACTTAGACTTAAACTAGTCTAGCTAGTCTAAATTAACTTTTTCAGATATTTGTATTCTACAGGATTCTGTCAGCTTTGTATCTTCAATCTTCTTCTGTGATCAATAAATGACTGGCCAAGTAAATTCATTGACAGGTACTGATACCGTAGGATTCAGCTGATTGCCCGGCTCCTAGCCTGGACTTCCGACTGCCCGTAAAACCTGAGGTTCCAATTGGCATTCAACATACATACTTGCCGATACGAAGGGACAAGCCACCTCGTTTGTTTTGTATTAGGTATCAGTATCGATATAAATCGAAATATTACCAGCAACGGGCACAACACTATGGGAAGTTTGCACTAGTAATGGGTTTCGCTAAGAAATGAGAATAATTGAAACACATGGATCGTAAAAATAACGATGTTTCGAACTAGCTATTTATCGAGGCCTGAATACCATACAAAAGGGAATTCCGAACCTCGAAATCACACTAGCCACTAACTACGTCTAATCCTCGTCTAGGAGCGATTTTGGCTACGACCCTAAGTTATGCAGAAAGCTTTGCGTTTTTACTGGCTGGAATTGGAACGGTGCCCGATAAATAGCGTTAGGCCTGTGCCCTTGGGACTCAATGCCGTCATCGGGTACTCCGACGTATGGCATAACCCCTCTTTATAGCACAAGGACCACAGGCGTAACGGGCTGCCTGCGGCCGGTGAGTAATGGGTAGCTCACCGTCCGATCAGGACCAGGCCCGTGCTGGACGGCGCGTACGTGTTCCACGCGTGCCTCAAAGAGCTGTCAGCATTTGAAGGGGCCCGTTAGGGCCGAGCCTGCCGAGTAAGCGGATTGTCCGAAAGGGTTACCGCTACCCCGGAACATAAAGGGCTGAGGAACATGGATGGGTTTTAGTCAGTAAGAGTCTGACACTCCCTTCCGCTCCACCCAGAGCGGGAGAAGACAAACAAAAAGGCGTAACGGGTACATTGTGTAACACACAAGTAGAGCTGAGATTTCCTTCAATTTTATTTAAAATAATATTTAATTCTGGAAACAATTAAACGCTTATCGTTAGGTATAATGCTTGGGATAAGAATCACAAGATTATAGTGCTAAAAGCTTAACACGCGAAACTATTATAATAGTACAATAAGGAAATTGTCGAGTATAAGCAAATTATAAGACCTGTAGTACTTTTCTGCCAAAATCTCACCAAGTAAAATGAGCTGTGTCAGTACTGTTAATCTCTAGCCTATCGAGTGTAACGACGGCTCACTTAACCTAAGTTATCACGGTGTGATTTTCACAGAAAAGTGGTGTTTTTCTGTGAAAATCTCACCGTGATAACTCTGAAGTGAGTTTAAAGTGAGCTGTCAATAGTGTCAATCCCTAGCATTAGGTGCAAAGAGAGCTCACTTCACCTAAGTTTTAACAATGAGATTTTTACAGAATCGACCGACAGGCCGGCTAGACTCCGGGGCAAACTGGATCATTGGATACCAAAGGCTGGGAATCGGGTGTTTATTAGTTCCAACTACGAAAGGAGGGACCTCGCAATATAGCCCGAAAGATTAAAGTTTCTGCAACCTAAAATATCAGTGCCCAAAATAGATTTTTTTACGTCCACTGTATTAGGCCGAATTTCTCCAATAAAACTGAAAGCGATCAGCATATAAACCCCGTTTAAGTGTCAGTGTTTTATTTGGAATATAGACACTGGCAGCTCTTGAACGTGGTATAGAGACCAACCACACTTATTCACCTCGCGCCTAAATAGACGCGGAAAGCTGAACGGATAAGTACGCATCTCTATACAAAATCGTTGTTTTCTATGGACAAAAGCTGAACAGAGCCGAATCTATGGTTAGTCCCTTATGCGTTGATAGCGTACAATTTCATTATTAAAATTGGCACTTAGTGAGACAATTTCTGCAACTAGTTAACCAGCCGTTACGGGAGTTACTCTTGCATACATAAACGGTGTTATACACTTAAAACTCGCTTCCTTTTCCTAAAGACTTTTTATCACAATAGTTGGTCGTATAATATTTGCATACATAACAGTCTTGTTGGCTTGGCTGCTTGAAAGTTCTCGTTTAAGACTCTAAGGATGATTGATGACCTGTCTTTTAGCCTGTATATACGTTTAAATGTATAGTTACAATGGATTATAGCTCATAAATCATCCTAAATAGTTAGGGTGTTTATACCGATGAACTTTATTCACTAAAGACCATTTTTGCCTAAACGGTCTTCGGTTGGGTCGAAAAGACTCGTTTGGCAGTTTTACGCGAGAAGGCACTGCGTTTGGCAAGTAGGTATTTAGAGTTATTTAAGTCCAATCATTGTCCAGTAGGACAGCGATTGGACATAAACAACCATATAACCATTAATATGCGCGGACCTGCGGACGGTGAGTAATGGGTAGCTCACCGTCCGACCAAAACCAGGCCCGTGCCGAAAGGTGTGTTCGTGTTCCACACGCGCCTCAAAAAGATGTCAGCATTAAGGAAGCCTGCTGGATCAGCGGGATTGTCCGAAAGGGTTACCGCTACCTCGGAACAACGGGTTAAGAAAGGAACATGGATGGGTTTTAGTCAGTAAGTCTGACGCCCTTCCGCTCCACCCAGAGCGGGAGGACAAAAAACCATTAATATCATTTTACATAACATAACATCATGCCTTGTTTCCCCGAATAAATGGGCAGAGGTTAGGCACCGGAAACAAAGCCACACAGCGCAGAACAAACAATATAACGTTACCAGGAATAAATAGGGTAACAGCCGGTCTACATTACAGGTTACTATAAAAATAATAAGTTACACAGGGTATTTTGGCGCATCGCTTGACAATACGAGGCGTGGTGGATCACGCAACGGGGCGCGACCGAGGCGGGGCCGGCATTAGGCGAAACATTAGCAAATTAGGTTCGTTATTACCAGGCAATGAATATTTTTTTGTACATCGTCACGAATCTTCCTTGTTTTTAATGATTGCCTGGTACTCGTGGTTGATCCGTATTCCTTTGTACCCGGACGTGGTGACCGGTGTGTTTCTAAATACAGTGGTCTAAAATCTCCAATACTTAATATTAACAGTACTAGAAGCATAATCAATCAGCACGTTCTGTTCTCGCTGCTAGAACACAGGCCTCCTGTCTTCAAGAGGTAGTGGTTTTAATCTACCACGCGGGCCCAGTGCAGATTGATAGATGTCACATGTCTTCATATTTTTCGTTCTAGGACATGCCGGGTGTTTTCTCACGATGTTTTCCTTCACCGTTTTGAGAGCAGTGGTGATAGAATTATTTACACAAAGTAAAGCAGCTGCCTGGGTTCGAACGTACGTACCACTTACAACTTGTAAGTTACCACTGAGCAACCACTGCTCTTCTATACTTAACAGCAAAATGATTTGAAGAATTGTGTCCCATATTCACAATAACATGCCTTGGCTTGGCTTGAAATGTCAAAGGGTTACCTCCTCTCTTCGAGAAGGGTTGTGATCTACTACGTGGGCCAGTGCTGGTGGTAGATGCCACATGGCTTCGTATTTTTGCTTCTAGGAAATGCCGATTTCGTCATGCTGTTTTCCTTCACCGTTTTGAGAGCAGTGATGATGGAATTATTTACAATAAGTAAAGAAAGCACTTGGGTTCGAACCTACGTACGACCTACAACATGTTAATCGGAGTCCTTACCTCTGGTTACCATGGTCTGGCTGTTCTTCAATACTTAACAGTAAGGCAAAATTATTTGTGGAATTATGCCACACTTGGCTTAGCTTGCAAAGTCAAAGGGTTATTTCGCCGTAATTTCATTTGGCACCAAACCGAATACAATTTTAAGAATTCCCAATTAAAAATAATTGGCTGCAGAAGGTTCTGTATGCGTGCCTTGACCAACATTGACGCATACTAGGTTTCGGGATGCCAAGAAAAGTTCCAACCCCGCTTGATTAAAAGAGGTAGAAATCGGGTGAAGGACACGAGGCCTATTGGAGTCATTACGACTTATTTACGGACTGGAATTGCAGTAATCGAAGCGGTTCTACTGATCGAACGAAAATTGCAGCATTTTATACAAACCTTAGATAAGATTAGATTAAATGCTAATCGTTTAAGCGAAATTTTTCGCCAAGAGCTTTAGTAAAATCGTTAAGGCTAATTAAATTTTACATTTCAGTCAAGGATGTATACAAAAGGGTGATAAAACTTTTCCTCGTCCCGAACGCGATCAAGATATCAACAGTATACCTTTATACGTATAGATTTAAAAAGATACAAGCGCTTTTGCAGAATGGATGGGCAAGTCCGAGTGGATTTTATAATCGGCAAACAACATACTCTCTGAATGGACGAAGCGCAAAAACTGTTTGGAACTTTGAATCGGTCAAAAATAAAATATGAAATCACATAGATAAAAGACCGCTCGTCTTAAAAACTTCGATCACCGTACAGAAATTAAATATTATGCAAAGATATAATTGTAAAATTGCATTTAATGCTAATAAGTATTCTATTTGATTAGATAAATCTGTGATGTCATATTGTTATATTTCATACAAATCACGTACACATTCCGCGGTTGAACAAATCATAAAAAGTAAGATTATTGACTACCCTTTCAAGTACCCAATTATACCCACGTGATTAGGATAACATGAAGCATGATGCGCAAGAACCAGCGGAGGCTTTTAGAATAGAAAAACCACATCCTTTCTGAGTCAACGAAACGCAACAAATATTTGGATCTTCTATTAATAGTCAAGTAGTCAAATAACACGAAGGATGATCTGCATAACAGTAATCGTATCCATTGAATAATGTGCAGTTAGTGGCAATTGCATAATGCGAGTGGAAGGAAGTGTGGACGGATCACGCATGAACAAACTTGTGGGCCGGTAGGGTGCTATAACTAGCTAGATTGAGAGGACATTGTTATCCTAGCAAAAGTGAAAATGTTCAAGTAGTTACGTAGGTAAGTTACTGATTTTGAAAAACAGAAAAAATACAGATCATTTTTAAGTATGGGAACTCATCAAATGAATCCTCCCACTCTGGGTGGAGCGGAAGGGAGTATCCGACACTTACCGACTAAAACCAATCTAGCCCTGTTCAGACAATCGCGCTGACCTTTTTTTTTTTTGAGGGTTTCATCGTAAGTTCCTTCTCGTTCTGGGTGGAGTGGAATGAAGTGTCAGACTTTTACTGACTAAAACCCATCCATGTCCCTTTATATTCTGGGGTAGCGACTAGCGGTTACTCTTTCGAACAATCGCGCTGAAATCCCGCTGACCTGACTTGCTGATTGAGAAGGTGTTTTAATAGTGATATTGGTAACATCTTTATACCTTTGTAAATCGTAGTAAGCAACGGGTAATTCTATGAAAAGTACTACCTCTTTCGAATTATCTACACCCAGTACTTTCCATTACATTTTTAGTTCAAATGTAATGGAATAACTACAATCTCGAACACTAGAAAGGATTTTAATTCACAAAAATCGGAAGGACATTTTCCGCCTTTCTCGTTACTACTCGTAACTTTACGTAGAAACCATTCTATATTTAGTAATTATTAACGATGTTTACTTTTCGTAACACGTCCAACGTTTTGTTATTTTTATTCATGTCTCGTTTTTAATATTCTTATGTATGTGAATAATGTAATTCGTATAAGAATAAATGATAACAGACATCGTCATACGATCGATACGGGCTACGTACTAAGTTTTAGGATAGCAGCAGTTATTTGTATGTAAATAACACAACATTTCACGATCAAAAAATGAGATATCAAACAGACGATTGACCCGATGTTCGTATTCTAAATATATGGTTCTATAGTAGGGCAAGGTTAGATAAATATGTACCTAACTGAAACCTACGAAAATGAAGCTCAAATAAAAGCAAAAGGACCGAAAATGCCAGTCAACTCGACTCATGCTGACGAGCGAGAAAATAATAATGCGGATCAAAGATTTCAGGAAATTACCTATATTACAGCACACAATAGCGTGAAAAGGTTCTATTAGCACTTCTATTCGTTAAACCTTCTTTTTTTTTACACTTAGAACATTGCATTATTAAGTCCGAACCAGAAAGTCACCAGACCAGTAAAGAATTCGACTCGAAATTGCAACAATAACGTAAGTATGTACTTCATTTGGCATAATTGCGTACTGTACTTACATCATGGTTCATGTATGGAAGCACACGGATTGCAGGAAAATCAAACACATTGTTATATTAACAAGGACATCATGATATTCATGATGCGTGATGAGATGACGGACAACACGCGGATTTTATAACAAAAACATGCTGCTGTCTCGGGAGTTTGCCCGAACTGTGTTCGTGTATTAAATTGTCTCACTCCTACGCGAGTCTGCGAGCCTGGTACAATGGTGCGCTAAATCCATTGTTCTTAATTCGCGGTGTGGCCCTTGATAGTTGATAGACGCGACCCCTTTCGCCCCAATGTGACCGTTTGTTAGACTAAAAATAATTCTGGTCTACACAACTTACAGGTTGGTTAAAAGAGTCAGCAGAGAAATGGGAACAATGGAGTACTCCTTAGGGATTTCTAAACGTAAGCGGGATTGTCCGAAAGGGTTTCCGCTACCCCGGAACATTAAAGGGCTAAGGAAGGAACATGGATGGGTTTTAGTCAGTTAGAGTCTGACACTCCCTTCCGCTCCACCAAGAGCGGGAGAAGTCATTTGAAAATTCCCACCAGCAAAAAAAAAAGGTGCCAATGTTCTAAATGTAAAACACGTTTTAAAGAATGTAACACTATGAATAAGACTCACATAAATTCAATCACCTGTTCTTCTTATTCTCCTGTAATCATATTTCCAACACGTCAAACTGTTGACAACTATGAAAATACAAACGATTTTCTTCAATAATTTTCCACCTCATCGGAAAATTTATTTAACCTTTACAAACGAAAACCATATTTGATCAAGAATGATGCGTACCTTTTGTCAGACAGTTCATACAGTTAAATAGAAACTATTGATCATTATGTCTAAATAACATTACTTATTTACCAATGCGGGTTATTTGTGTAAGCGATGTTGTAATGTTTGAATAGAATAAATTGTACATGAAAGCCTTAACAAATAAATCAAGTAATCGTCGTCCAAGAATGGCCTTTACGTACCACGGGCTTGAGTAATGACGTAATTGCCCTGCAAATCAGAAGGTAAAAGAACAGGGTGATAGCACCAGTAAATTGGCAATCAATCTGCCGAGGCTTATTAAGTAAGTAAATAAGTTGTTAGTATATCATTTATTTCAGGTAACAAAGACCTAACCAGGCCGGGCTCCTAACTGTTCCCTGCGCAAAGGTGCCCAAAACGCTTGCTGCATTGCCACTTGCCACGTTGAATGGCAATGGCAAACCTTGCACCAAGAACGACTCGGGGCGGCAGTCACTTGTTTCTTCACGGAGCTTGAGCCCTATCTCACTAATGAGGTTCTTGGTCTCCGAGGCCCTAACAACCCACGGTCGCAACTGCAAAGGGCACTAAATGCCTAGTACAAGGAGCCAATATTGAGTCTGACACTCCCATCCGCTCCACCAAGAGCGGGAGAAGTCATTTGAAAATTCCCACCAGCAAAAAAAAAAGGTGCCAATGTTCTAAATATAAAACACGTTTTAAAGAATGTAACACTATGAATAAGATTCACATAAATTCAAATAAAGTACCAAAATGCGGTGTGCTCCACCACATCGCCCGCGACGCTACCCGTATCCAGAGAAAGCACTTAAGTATTGAATAAGTAAATGCAAGAGCCAAACCTCCTTTGTCATGACTCGTTTCTTTATAAAAAGTTAGTCGAGAACTCTATGGACGCATACAGTTTTATAGGCTTACAGCTTGGTTTTATTAGAACACTTTATTAAATCAGAGAAGTGTTTAAAGGCAATTCGTATCAATCTGGCGATGTAGGCGTTACGTCCATCTAGCAATGTAGTTGATAGCTCCTTAGTTGATATGGCATTGGCCCTGACGCTGTCATTCATTTTAAACACTGCACTTTAGTTGTGTTTTGCAGCAGTCAGGTTGAATATGTTTACCAGTATAAGGTGTCAAGTGAACGAATTGGTATAGCATGAAAAAATCAATCAGCGTAGCCTTTTCCCAACTATGTTGGGGTCGGCTTCCAGTCTAACCGGATGCAGCTGAATACCAGTATTTTACATGAAGCGACTGCCTATCTGACCTCCACAACCCAGTCAGTAACTGGGTAATACGATACTCCTTGGTATGACTGGCTGTCAGACTTTCGGGCTCCTGACTACCCGTAACGACTGTCATATATCCACGAATGACAGCCGGGACCAACGGCTTAACGTGCTTTCCGAGGCACAGAGGAGTCTCGGTATGTAAAGATGGTCACCCATCCACGGCAAACCCCGGCAAGTGTAGCTTAACCTGTGCCAAAACCAACCAAATCTGTGCGGCTTTTATTACTTAATAATTTAAAAGGACAAATAGATTTGAAGTTGTTTTCAAAGAAGGAGTAAGTAAATATCGTAGCAAGCGTTCTGTAGTTTTTGTCTACACCCCATGGAAGAAAGCGTGAGATTATAATATGTAAATACTTTGTTCTTAGAGCCAAATCTTCTTCTTCTTAGCGTGTCGATGGCAATCTAAATTGACTCTGCTCAGAAACCGGCTATGTGTTTGGCGCCATCACTAGCGTCCATCAGTTCCCGTAACATGCAGATGACAGGGCACGCAGGACTCGATATTAAGTTTCCCATCGTTTGTGGAACAGCACAAAGAAGAAGAAGAGCCCAATTTTCATGTTCAATTGGAAAAGATTTATAGTTGGGGATAGCTTGATGTGCTTTTTTTTATTGAGGGTGAGAAATCATCCAATGACTTCACATCCGTGTGCTCCACCGTGTCCTCTGGGCGATCCTTGCAGTGGTGAAACCCGAGCGTTTCCTCCCGCCTGATGATGTGCAGGAACCTCCCAAAACATTCATGTCCGGTGAGGACCTGCGTCAGGCGGTAGGTGAGGGCGCGTTACGCCTCTCTAGCCACTCATCAAAGAGGGGCCTTACCCGCCACTTTCGTGGCGTGCCCAGCTTGATGTGCTGGCGTCATAATTGTGTCCTTGTAAGACCTAATATTGTACAAAAGGTTTTAAAAGAAGCAAATATCAATGGGCATTCATCCAGCCGAACCGGTATTCCGATTATGTATGGCCTATAAATTCGTACACACCCACATTACCCATATGAGTTAATGACAAGCGGTACTCAAGTGGAAATAATGGCTTTTACATAGGCTTTTTGTGGCCCCATTAAATTGTTTTACGGTAACATTTATTTGCTACATAACGACTTCAATAAAACGTTATTATAATGTAGTGAAACGTTATATGGAAACGTTTGCATAAATTCTGTCTGAAAATAGTTGGTTCATCGGATTTATTTCTGGACAAAAATCGGGCCCATTAAAGTCGGTTTACAGCAGGCCACTGCTGGACAAAGGCCTCTCCAATTGCATGCCATTGAACTCGATTTTCGGTAACGCCAATCAGCGTCTACCAGTCGCATTTTTTATTTTTTTTGAGGGTCCTGTCGCACTGGGTGGAGCGGAAGAGAGTGTCAGACTCTTACTGAATAAAACCCATCCATGTTCCTTCCTTAGCCCTTTATGTTCCGGGGTAGCGGTAACCGTTTCGGACAATCCCGTTGAACCAGCCACCCTGCGAAGATCATCGCTCTATGTAGCCTGAGGGCGACACACCTTATGTTAGCCGGATGGGGTTCTTCATTCAAGATCACGTTTACCCCAACAGTCATCGATTCTACGGTTTATAAAGTCGGCCCATTGTCACTCAAAATACAAATCGGTCCTAAAACTAATAAAATACTATGTTGGTGAAAAACAAGCCTTATTATATCGAAGTGTAGTGTTATTCTGTAAAAATCCCACCGCGAAAACGTAAGTGAAGTGACTTTAAAGTGAACTGTCAATAGTGTCAATCCTTAGCATTGAGTAGCGACAGCCTAGTGGTGTGTCCGGCGGACTGCAAAGTCATAGGTCTCGAGTTCGAACCTCTGATTTTTCGGATTCATGTGCGTATTGTATAATTATCACTTGCTTAAAATCGGTGAAGGAAAACATCGTGAAGAAACCGGCATGCCTGAGAGATATTTCTCAACAGCATGTGCTAAGTCAGGACCCATGGGCAGCATTAAAACTCTGACACCAGGTTAGTCACTAACCACACGAAAAGAAGAAGAAGTGGAACGACAGCTCACTTCACCTACGTTTTCGCGGTGGGATTTTTACAGAATAGATCGGCTGATGACGCTACTACCAGTCCTTGGACTGACAATCTTATTGATTGATATCTCTTGAGTGTCCGCCGTTATTTAGATTGCGGATAACAGGACATAACCTTGCCATGGCTATAATGTGACAAAGGATACTACGCATACGGACGAAGTTCGCGTATAAATATTTATTTATTCATCCTTTTCAATTAGGTGAAGCCGTTAACGGTCGTGACTGGATCTTGGACAGTCGTTACAGGTCGTCTCAAGCCCGAAAGACAATCAAAATTACCAAGGTGTATAATGTTACCCAGTTACTGGGTTGCGGAGGTCAGATATGCAGTCTCTCCACGTAAAACATCTACAGCAAGCTAGTTAGATTGGAAGCCGACACTAAAAAACAGTTTAACTGATAAAGATGATTCATTCCCTGGAAGCAGAGATGATTAGGCCATCTTTCACAGTGAGTCCATCACACACTAGGTTGTCAATATCGCTACCTGACTGTCATGCTTATTTTTTGAAGGTTGGTAAATCATCAAATGGGTATCCTCCCGCTCTGGGTGGAGCGGAAGGGAGTGTCAGACTCTTACTGACTAAAACCACCCATGTCCCTTCCTTAGCCCTTTATGTTCCGGGGCAGAAGTAACCCTTTCGGACATTCCCGCTGAGCCGGCAGGCATCGGCCCTCGCGGGCATCTTCAACTGTGTTGACATCTCTGTATCATGCTGGCAAATCTTTTTACTGTGGCATTCAGCTGCGATCAGCTGATTCGATAGTATGACGAGTCGTTTACGTAGGTATATAGACAAGAAATTAAGTACGAAGCAGTAATACTGGAGACAATAAACGTTATTCCATTCTATTCTACTCTAAGTTGACACCATAAACCAAACTTTTCATATATTTTATGAACTTGCATGAAACATCACTTATTTCATTCTATTTATAGAGCTTACGCCTCGATTCGCTAAGGCCATCACTCCATGACAACATCAATTAATTTTTAATGTAGTTAGTCGAACAATAGACGATTAATGATTGTCTTATTAAATTTCGCACACGATATTACTAAAAGTATTTCGTTAGTACCTACTAAAATTAGCTGTAAGACCCTTCTTCTTATTGCCCATTCTTCTCCATACGAAACTACCTTTTGAAAGGGGCGACTAGAATCATTTCCAATCAATCAATTTAATTAATCCAATTCATATTTAAAATGTCAATGTCAAGAATTTTCAATTGTACCAATCTTGGTAAGATTTAAAGTTTTTTTAAAGTTACTTTACCATTGTTATATTTTTAAATCGTTGTTTAAATTTTTAATCATTTTACCTATTTGTAAATTTTGAAAATGTTAGCACTTATTACTCATTAAGTTAGCTTATCTCAGTGATTTGTTATATTATGCATGCTGTGTTTACCTACCTGTAAGTAACTGATGCACTGTTATTCTACTTTTAAAATGTACGATGTGTTTGTATCAGTAGTGTAATCAGTTGTTGGTGAACCTAATAAAAAAAAAATCTATTTCCTGTTCATTTTGACGTTCAAAAGTGCCTTTCTGGTGTCTATTTGAAATAAATGATTTGACTTTTGACTTTTAAGCGCAAGCACAACTGCTGAGCATGAGCATGAGCAAGGCTTCGATTCCCGGGTCGAGGAAAGTGTTGTTGGGTTTTTCCATCTGGAATTTATTTCTCAGTAGAAACCTGGAATCTGTATTTGTGCCTGGTTGATGGCAAATAGGCTCGCCCCCTATTACATGGGACTTAAACATAACAGGCGGAATGTCAGTGTAGTATAAGTACACCTTCGACTCACCCATCGAAGAATGTAGGCATAATAATAGTTATTGTATACAGGGTGTTTGTCTATCTATAATATGTACGTATTTACAAAAAGAATTAAACTATATAAGTAGTTTATCAGCCATCTCGTTACCATGACACAAGCATTAGGTTGCTTAGCTTGGGAGTATATGGCGTTGTGTAAAAATATATACATACGAGTATTCTACTAGAATTAGAGAAAGAATGGATGTGCTTTATCTGTCAGTGAACGAGTGAATTTTATGTTTTTTAATAAGTAGATTCTATAACACCGACCTGATTGCCATAATTATGGGTTGTTTTGTCTCCTTGCGTAATGTTTTTTGAGCCATACAGACAATGAACACTAAAATATTTTACTAAAACAACATCCACACTATATATCCTACTACTATTATAAAGGCGAAAGTTTGTAAGTATGGATGTATGGATGTTTGTTACTCTTTCACGTAAAAACTACTGTATAGATTTGGATGAAATTTGACACAGAGATGGTTTATATCCTGGATTAACACATAGGATATTTTTTATCCCGGTAGAACATTCCTGTGGGATAATTTCCGACCTCCACGCGAGCGAAGCCGCGGGCAGAAGCTAGTATATTATAAATGCGAAAGTAACTCTGTCTGTCTGTCTGTTACCTTTTCACGCCTAAACCACCCAACCGATTTTGCTGAAATTTGCATATTATTTTTTGGAAATTCAACCCCTAAAAGGGTTACAAGGGGTGGAAAAGTTTGTATGAGAAACATATTTTTATTGCACATTTTTGCATAGGTAGGGTAGGGTAGGTAGGGTAGGTAGGGTAGGTAAGGTAGGTATCATAGTTAAGACAGGACAACGTCTGTCGGGTCAGCTAGTTCCTAATAAACGCGGAATAGTGCCAATTAACCAAAACAAACTGCTTACAACTTCAAACGTCCACACCGCCATTATAAAATGCTAATGAGAATTTCTTATACTCGAGTAATTATAGGTACATTGCGTATCTACTGACTGTTATTTCATGCACGAAATGCCGTAATAGGAACAGAGGGCTTCATTAATTCTGAATACCTTAATACTGTAGACAAATTGCTGGCTTTAACTGTCAGTATTGTTTGGATGAGTATGCAAACTTTAACTTTTTCTTCTATTGGTCGATGTACAGTCGAACTAAATGCGGTAAAATATTAAAATTGTGTGTGGAGTGATTGCTAGCTGGCTTCTGCAGCCTTATAACCAGGGGATACAGGATATACAGTGTGTTAAGTTAAAGGAGGGACATATTTTCAGGGGGTATAATACCCATGAAAATGAACAACTTTGACTATGTGATCAACTCTGAATTTAAAAAAAACAGCTATTCAGTACATTTTATGCTGACATAATTGATCAAAATGTATGAAACAGCTGATATTTTTTTTATATTTCAGATTTGTACCTATTTATAGTGAAAGTTGTTCATTTTCACGAGTACTGTACCCCTGAATGTATGTCCCTCGTTTACCCTAACATACTGTATAAGAGTTTTTGGCTTACGATAGTCGTAACAATCAGTACAATTTGGAGAGGCCTATGTCCAGCAGCGGGCTGATTTAGGCTGATGATGATGATGATGAAGGTACCAGTAGAAAATATAGATAGACAGAGAAGTAATTAACGACTATCATTCATTTCCTAACCAAGGGCTAATCACCAAAATTTTCGTTCCACTATATATGGCAAGTATTCGACACGATGATTATAATTTAGACTAACCAAATCTCGATTCAAAAATCTGTTGGGTTTTGAATTTAAATTTAGAATCCTCGACCTTCAGATCCGGAAATGACCACGGCTGCGGTTTATGGGTCGCGTCATGGTCAAAAGACATTGTAAAGGAACTACTTATTACAAACAAAAGAACCAATTCGCTCTAACATTTTTGGCGAATAATATCCTTTAAAAATAGTAGGGTAACTATCACAATGTCTGAAAGAGTAGATGCATAGATGAATTGAGGACCAAGAAGGTGGTCAATTGGTCATCTTCAGCCATCCAACTCGGATACATCCGATAAGTTGATGCGAAATAGTCTTCCTACCACCAGCCTTCCTTCGAAATAGTTATCGGAAATAAGATCAACTATTTCGAAATTTGAAAAACCCAGACAAAAAGTCCAGTTTTTATCACTTTCTTTCTTCAGTACCTACTCATTTTCGTGTGGCTAGTGATTAACCTGGTGTCAGAGTTCCTATGCTGCTCATGGGTGTACTCAAAAGCACTCATGAGTACTCATTGAAATATTATTAAATATTTTCTAAAAAAAAAATCCCCTCAAGAAGTTAAAACCTGACATTTCCAGTAAAATCCAGAAAACAATTCACTCCTACGTCAGCCAATAGACTTGCTTACCTGTGTGATACTACATTGTCAATGGAAATGTTCACTCATTTCTTATACCACTACCTTCCAACCCTGAGGATATTTCTAATACTTTGATGGAGAAGAAAGCAAATAGTACTTACCCTAATATACCGCTCTAGATCTGGTGGTATTCTGTCATCAAGTTCTTCGTGTGTTGTTCCTGGGAGTTGCTTTTCTCCCTGATCTTCTGTGGAGTCATTATGGTCTCTCAGGACCCTGTCCTCTGCGAAGTTCACTTGTTTCCTACGAGTAGTGGACGGTTCTGTGGTGTGTTTGACATTTTTTTCAAGGTCCTAGAACAAATGGTTTTTGAAAGTTATAGGGGTCTTCTTCTTTTCATGAGGTTAGTGACTAACCTGGTGTCAGAGTATTTATGCTGCCCATGGGCCTCAGACTTAGCTTATAAGGGGTGAATGTATGAAAGATGGACAGTGAAAAATTAATTCAGACCTAAAAAAAATATTACTACTAATTTATTTTCAAAGCCAATGTTTACCCAATTTAACGTGTTACTTTCTATTGGAATACTTAATTAATAAAACTAACATTTATTACTGAGGAAACAATACTATCCAGTTGCAACAATAGCCAATTTAATTGATTGGAAAATATAATAATGCTGCAATAGTTATTCAATAATAACATTATACAATATCTTTACAACATATTGAATTAAATTATGCTGTCTTAAGCATTTCTTACATAATCCATTATGATATTAATCTAAGACACACTAAGTAAGTATGCCAGTTAATATTTCATGTTGTACTGACCTCAATGAGTAATGTTCTGTAAGTAAGTCTATCGGTTCATGTGCCGTCAGAGCAATGAACTATGATGTCTAATCAATACTCCTTGGCATTTAGATTGCAATGAAAAAGTTATGATGTTGCTGGCCACTTAAAAAATAAGGGTTTTTTTTTCTTGGAAATATGAAATGGTATTCATTCATAATGCTATTTGTTTGGATTAGATTTGAATTAGGAATTTAATTTATGTTACACCATCATTTAAAATAATGTGCAAGTAATAATTAAAGTTCTATACTTTATTTTCCTTATTACTTCAAAAGAGCAATATTAAATTTTATTTGGAAATATATTGTCACACATTATGAAGAAGAATTTTGATTTAAGTATAAGATTTTAGACCTAAACAATTTGAAGCATAAAATAGATTTGAATGTGGAAGGTAAGAGGAAGAATCTAGAAGACAAATAAATTACTGAGCTTATTAAATAAATAATTTTAGCACAATTAATTACAAGTTTGCCTCTCATAAATGAATTAAAATAGTTCCTTTAAATCAAACAACACAATCATTAATAAGAACCTCTGCATAGAAAACTTCTAAAGACAAATAAACTTTTTAAAGTAAACAATACACAAAAACAAACCTTTTATATTCCTTAACGCTACGAAACGCCAATTTCAGCGTATTTTAACACAGTAACGTTATACACTCCACTTTTAATAGACTACTAGATAAAACACACTAATCATTTGAATTTTACAATACAAAACAACGAAATCACACTGAGGAGCCGTCTTGCGTTTGGACGGCGTACAGAATCAATACACAGTAGCTTATCAACTGAGCTGAGCGTAGAAGAAAATCAATATCACGATCGTGCGGTACCAGGGAGGCAGCCACAGGTGGTGGTGTTTATTAAACATCTATGCAACTTACGTTTTCTTGCGGCGGCGGCGACAGTCCCAGCACAGTTTTCTCCCTCTCTATCTCACGCCTTTTCCCTGCAATTAGCCTTTCTATATCGGATGAAGATAGCATTGTGTTATTGTGAACGTACGGCGAAAGTTTCACTTTCCGCGGGAAACTTGTTACTGTATTGAACTCAAACGTGGTACGGGATATAATGGTTCGCACTGTGATTTAAAATTTTCTGCAATAACTATTGAACAATTGTTTTCTATATTATTGATACAAATTGAAAGGAAGTAATTCAAAATAAATAAAATCGTTTTTCAATTTGAATTTGACATTACGACGCTTTCAATTTGCAATTGACATTGACAGAAATTTGAAATAATGTTACTAGCCAAAAAAAATACTCACTATTACAATTCAATCTTAGGTCCACAATAATTCCTAAAATGCAACTGCTAGAAAATTAAGCGTATTTAGATATTTTACTTTCAGCAGAAGTAGAAGTAGAACCATCCACAATGTCATACCAAAAAAAGTTGACAGCACAGCTGATTTCTTCAAGCTTGCCAGTGTGAAAGAAATACCTATAGTTGAGGAAATGTTACGGATTTACCAACCCTATTAGCTATAAAACAATATTTGCTTATAATGTTTCTAATATTTATAAAAATGTAAATATAACAATTTTAGAGCCTATTTAGGGAATTTGGTTTGTATTTAGATTCTGTACTTCTCGCATCCAGGGGATTCACGATTCAGGGGACAACGTGCTTCAAATGCGAGGAAACCGCGAGTACAGCCTTCTAAAGTTCCGCATGGGAAACTGAACTTACAGGCACAGCGTCCTAGACTTATCTAACCCATTGGTAGTGGGCTATTTTGCTTTAATATTATGGCACCCCTATTCATGACATAACCTCAAAAATAAATAATTTGACACTTCATTCCTAATTTAGCTGTTTACATTATAATATCCAAAAAAAAATATCGTAAATAAATATGTAAGTAAATTGGACTAATAATCACAAACAATACAATCACTCCTATGGGTTCCCTACGACACTAAACTTAACCGTATTCATATATTTTTCTTGCTTTTTATTCCAGTTGGAACCTAACCAAAAAATCGGAATAAAGCGGCAGAACTTTACATAGGTAACTATGGAAGGAGACTACGATAAGAAAATATTAGAACTAAAAAGCACAATCAAGAGCTTCCCTGACTTTCCTAAACCAGGAATTTTATTCTGGTAAATAAGTTTTTGTTTACGTTTTTATCAATAATTAGATGTCCTATGTATTCCCTAATGAATGAACATTGATGTGTATTAACTCGGTTCATTTACTCTTTGAGGGACACTAAACAATACAACAAAACAAAAAAAAACGATTTTATTTTGTTCAGTTTCCATGAATGGGTTAACTATTTTTCTTTGCATGTTTTCCTGCTATTATATTCATTAATAAGAACCATGGTGTCATTATCCTCATTCAACCATATCTAAGACAACTCCTGACCATAACTTCCTGTTATTAATGTAGTCATCAGAATGCCTACATGGATGTTCACCCGAATGGATGTTGAATATTATTCTGCGGGAACAGTTAATGTTTCTGGGAAAAAAAGTAGCCTATCCAGACTATAATGTATCTCTGTTCAAAATTTCATACAGATCCATTCAGCTATTATGGTGTGACAGAGGAACAAACATCCCTAAGCATTTATAATATTCCCAAAAGTTGTGTGGAAATCGGTTGTCATGGTATTAGCATGTTACGCAGAGGAATGAGCAAAGTTGTTGTCAGGAAAGTTTTGAGTATGTATGTGGATGGCTATACAAGTAGAGGAAGACTAAAGAAACAAGGGATGGATTGTGTGAACGATGATATGGCTAGAAAGGGAGTGACTCCGAGATGATGACTAATAGAGATGTGTGGAAGAAAAAGACATGTTACACAGACCTCAAATAAATTGGGATATGGGCAGGAGAATGATGAATATTAGAACTTATAGATTAAATTGGTTGGGTATTACTGTGTTGTGGATGTCAGATAGGTGTTCGCCTTTGTAAAGTACTGGTATCCATATATCACTAGTTCTTGAAAACATTGTGAGGAAACCGGCACGCTTGAGAGATATTTCTTAAAAGTATGTGAAGCTAAATCAGAGGCCCATTGCCAGCATAAAAACTCTGACACCAGGTTTAGTCATTAACCACATGAAAAGAAGAAGACTAGTTTTTTAAAGCAGCATATATCACGTGTGGCTTTTATGTAATGGAATTGATAATATTGTATCTTTTCTTATCACACAAAATATTCTTATCATAACAGAGTTTACATGTTAATAAGTGTCTTCCATTTACACATAATATTTATTAAATGATACCAAACCAAGATTAAAGTATGTATGACACATTCAAGGCTAGAGTTTTATCATGATCTGTGTGTCTTTGGACTAGTTTCTAAGGCAAATCAATACATCTTTTATACCTACATTTATACAAATAAATAAAATTAAAGTATCTGTTTGTAATGACAAAATAACTGCTTTTTTAAATAAATACTTCACCCATACACTGCCATGAACACAGCTGTGTGTTTTCTGTTCTGTCTTACAGTGTTGTATCTCTAGCGCACATACATGCTCAATACAATATTTTGATCCTTGCTAAGCCAGTGCCTTTACAACACAAAAATGAGTTGTTTTGATCCATTCTAAGCCAGTGCCTTTACAACACAAAATAAGTGTTTCTTGTCCATACATTGCAATGCGTGTTGAAGGCACTCGGTAGGGATTTTGACGACACGTACGCGTGTTGAAGGCACTGAGCGTAGAATGGATCAAAACAACTCATTTTTAGACACTATTGATAGTTCACTTCACCTAAGTTTTCAAGATAGATTTTTATACAATAGATCGACTGATCTTGTGAGTTTGGTCACTAATACATTATTCAACAGCAAATAAACGAAGGCATTTAAATCAGGAGTTATCCAAGATTAGTCATTGCGGTAAACACATTAGCCATTCACGTATCGTACTATGACGAAATAACACATTATAATGATGTGTAATATATCAATTCATTCAGTTTTCTGTGGTTTTCCTTTGTTCTCGAAAGAGTATGTCAATATTTACCTTTTGCATTTACCAATAATGTATAAAATGATTAAATTAATTAACGCTTAATTCTGTTTATTTGGGTTTTTAATGGGTTTTTACTTTTGACAAAAGCTCCATGGTAAAATCGTTTACTGTTGCAATATTTCTATAGTAGTATGTGAACAAAGCAAGTCAAGTCAAGTCTAATCATTTATTTCAAATAAAGTCAAAGTCAAAGTCAAAGTCAAAACATTTATTTCAAATAGGCACAAGAATGGCACTTTTGAACGTCAAAATGAACAAGAAATAGAACTGATTCTAGTCGCCCCTTCCAAAAAGTAGTTTCGTGTGGAGAAGAATGGGCAAGAAACTCCACCGTTACTCTTTTAAAATGTTTCACAATGTTTTGTATACATGTATTATAACATTATATGTGAAGACGATGCACCCAGAATAAAAACAATACATCACAAAAGGTGAAAAGAAAAACACATGTAGCAGTGGCAAGTAAACTTAATTATGTCATAAGTGCATGGTGCTCACATATTTACAAACATTCTAAAAGTTAATAATAATAAATTAATCAATGTGTGAGAAGTTATTCCAATATAATAAAATAATATGGTACAAATTACCTAATTTACTTAGCAACCAGTTTGATTTTGTCTAGACACTAGATTGTCCTGTGGAGCAGGACCAGCATGTTTCCAAGCATCCTTATCTTTGATATAATCTTCTAATTTGTAATAAGCTTGTTTACAAAGTGTACTTTTAATATGAGTTTTAAATTTTCTTTCATTTAATTGCAGTAGTAAATAGGCACAAGAAAGGCACTTTTGAACGTCGAAAATGAACAAGAAATAGAATTGATTTTAGTCGCCCCTTCTAAAAGGTAGGTTCGTATGGAGAAGAATGGGCAAGAAACTCCACTGTTACTCTTTTAAAATGTTTTGTATACACCATGTATCCTACTATAACACGACACATCCTACGATAAGTAGGTTATGAGACAAGTTTTAGGGTGTCAAAATAGTAAGCGGGATTGTACGAAAGGGTTACCGCTACCCCGGAACTTAAAGGGGTAAGGAAGGATCATGGATGGGTTTTAGTCAGTAAGAGTCTGACACTCCCGCTCCACCCAGAGCGGGTGAAGTCATAAAGGGTGTCAAAATAAAGGTTTATACAACTTAGTAGCTGACTATCTCTCATTCCGAGATTCATGCCCTCATTAGTCATTTGACTAATTTTCCTGGACTACTAATATATCCATACATCATATAATAAGTTTATAATGATGTATGGATGTTTGTTCCTCTTGCACCCAAACACTACTGAACGGTTCGGGATGAAATTTGGATAGATTATAGTCTGGAACATCACATAGGTCAGGGATGGAACCAATGGCACGCGTGCCATGGATAGCTCGTAACAACATAATTTGGGCACGCACGGCATCATTTCAAGAATTGAAGTAGGTACAGACGGCAGCACAGCAAGCTATCCCTAACTGTCAAATTTTCTCAATTAAAAATGAACCTTATGTCTTTGCAATAAAGTTGAAATACTATCAAAGAAATTTGACAGATTGTGGTAACTTGATGTGCTGGCCTCTGTACCTTAGTCAATTTGTTTGCAACTGCAAAAGTTGCACTAATTTGTTCTTTCATATAAATTAATATAAAAGTGTTAATGTTGATATTACTGTAACGTAAAAAGGTATTATTGCGGTTTTCCTGTACTCACTAATACCAGATTGTTTGTTGGCACGTCATGGCCACATTTAATATTTATTGCGAAAAAATGGGACGTAGATGTGTAGAGGTTCGCCATCCCTGACATAGGCTATTTATCCAGTACGGTTCCCATGGGATAACTTCATACATACAACAATACGCGGGCGAAGACGCCAGAAAAAGCTAGTCACTACATAGTATATAAAACAAAGTCGCTTTCTCTGTCCCTATATCCCTATGTATGCTAAAATCTTTAAAACTACGCAACGGATTTTGATGCGGTTTTTTTAATAGATAGAGTGATTGAAGAGGAAGGTTTATGTGTATAATTTGTCGACATATTATGCGGGCGAAGCCGCGGGCGGAAGCTAGTTATACATAAAAGAACTTTTAATTACAGGGACATATTCTCCGCAATATCCGACGGTCCCACGTCCAAGTTACTCCAGAACCTTCTAGTACAAACGATCAAGTCTAAATTCCCTGACGTAGAAGCAGTCGTAGGATTGGAGTCGAGAGGATTCCTCTTCGCTTTCTCCCTAGCTGCTGAACTGGGTATCGGCTGTCTACCGGTCAGGAAGAAAGGCAAGCTGCCAGGAGAAGTCGTGTCTTATAAATATGAGTTGGAGTATGGGACGGTAAGTTTCCGAAAATACGTCTTAACCTTTTGGTTGCCATTGTCACATATACGTGACAAGCAAGCGCATGCCCTGTACGCCAACGCGAACGGCACAAATATGTGACAATGGCACCAACACTAATACGAAATAAACAATTAAATAATTACTTTTGTGTATGTTAATATATCTAAAAACTGAAACTCTCGTACGTATTTAATGACATGAAACAAATTAAAAGACACCATGGATATTGGGAAATACATGATATCAAGTAGAAATAAATTTGTAGCTTGGCGTGGTGGAGAGCACGCACGTGATTTATGCTGTGGCGTTCAAAAGGTTAAATAAAATGGGGAATTCAAGCTCTAAATGTTCTTATAACTTTGCACTTTATGACTCTAAAAATAAAGTCTAATTCGAAAAATGCTCTGCGGTACTCTTTTTCTTGCCCCGAGCTGTCACTTAATGACCCTACCTTAATTTAAATTCCAGGACATCCTAGAAATCCAGAAGAACGCAATTCGTCCAGGTCTAAAGTGCCTTATAATCGACGACTTGATAGCCACAGGCGGGACCATAACAGCTGCTAGTCAATTGCTGACGTCTTGCGGCGCTGACGTCATCGGTTGCCTGCTAGTTATCGAGCTGACGTCACTACATGGACGTCAGAACATTCCCAAGGGTATACCTGTACATTCCTTGATCCAGTATGACTAGGTAGTTGGAAATGGGTGCGCAATAATTTTAGGCTAATTGAGTGAAGAATAAGGTCTGTTACAGATGAGCGCTTTTTTGACGTGTTTATATTTGTGGGCTCTTGATGTGATATGCCTAGCTTGTGTGGCTAGGCCTTAAGGCTAGTTTTTATGGCAGCTGTATACAGGTTAAATATAGGTCTTCATTTTCTTCTCATCGCTCATAAAGGAGGCTGTGGTCACGATGATCCGTGTCAATAGCTGGTGTAGTCTTTGCCCGCCTCACGATCTCTCTCCACCTTGATCTGTAAGGGCCCTATGCACATGGCGATTTATGAATGTGCCGTCGCCGCGCATATAACGCACTACCAACGCAACTTGTGCATATTTATCAAGTTTAGTAAGAAAGAAAACCGCGGCTTCGACGCGAATTATAGGAAACGCGCGTAAATAAATCGCTGTGTTTACGCCCTTAGTCGGACGTATTCATTAACAAAATATAGGTACAATCGCCAGTACATCAAGTTACTATAAACAACAAATTTTCTCAATCGATTTTGAACTTAACATTCAACGTGTAAAGCTTCAAAATGGTTTGGAGAAATTTGACAGTTTGGTATTACGTGATGCGCTGGCGACGGTACCTACATACACAGAACATACTACATACACAGATATCACGTGGCTCCTGCACCTGATATCGTATCACGTACTCCCAAAAAGCGTGATGGAAGGTTTTCTATCAGAAGAACACAGATTTGAAGTAAACTGTATAGTATACCAGTTTACTTCAGGTACTTCGGTACATACAATTGCTAATCAGTTATGAATATTTTCTCGACTGAGGTCAAAGGTGAGTACCTAACTCTAGAAGATATTAAAAACTCAGTCTATGTGTTAGACTCATCAAAATATACATAGAATATTTGAAACAAAAATGTGAATCATATTTTGGATTTAAAATGTAAGTATCTGAAATTTGATACTCCGTTTTGACATTATAGGCTCTAAAGCTGCACCTTTGCCCGCGTTTTGTTGTACAAACCTATATTTAGGTTTCTTGTTGTAGTTGACTCAAAGTAGTGGTTCATGCTAGTGCAGCAATAAGGGTATATGCACATGGCGGCGATTTATTTATGCGAACAAGAAAACGAATCCACGCGTATTAAATTAACTCTAAGAATTATGTGGGAGCATTGTCCTCTGAAATCACGAAAAAATATGAGCTGTTCCATACATTTATGCTCTCGTAAGTCAATAAAATGTATGGAATAACTCATATTTTTTTCGTGGTTTCAGAGTTCATCCCATAGTCAATACTGTTCGTATTGATGAGGATAATGCTTTCACGAAATTTAGAGTTAATTTTTTAACATCTTATATAAAACGCTGTGTGTATAGGCCTAAGAACTTGACTATCAAATGCCGCCTTTGCCCATAATGTATACTGCATGCAATGTTGCCAGCAACGTGTGCTATCATCTCTACAAGTACCTAACTAAGGGTCAATTTCCCCAAAGAAACTGAATGCGATCAGCACATAAGCCTCGTTTCAGAATATCTGCACTGACAGGTCTTTGAACGCGGTTTAGATGTTGATCGCGTTGTTTCCGGGATGAAATAAAAACTAACTTGACCACTGCAAAATATTATTCGTAAGTGCCTTTATATTTTGTACTATAATTTAGTACGAATGATATTACCACTTAGTCTGTTTTTACTACTCATTTTATTGTAACCAAAGATCTGGCATAATAATTTGTTATTATTATTATTGACAAAACATTAAATTGATAAATTATTGACGTACAAATAATCTTCATACATATTTTATTTATGCTTTAATATGTTGTGTAATATAATAAGTGAAACATCCTATTTTTAATAGTGTAATTGTATTATTCCTTAGTTTTTATCAACTGTACAGAGTACACATATCGCACATTATTATATTTTGTAATTACAAAGATATACAGGGTGTCTGAGAAAGGGGTAGCGAAAATTAAGCGTGTGGTACAGACCATCAAACGGAACAACTTCTTCCCGGCGACCAACATCCTAACTGAAAAAAAAATAGTTGTCCCATACAAAACTTCAATACCTACTTGTCCAAATGTATGGGAAGATTTTTTTTTCCAATTACAATGTCGGTCCCCGGGACCTTTACCCGGGGACCGACATTGTAATTGAAAAAAAAAATTGTGCCGTTTGATAATAATAATAATAATTTATTTGTCACAAAAAACATAGGTTACATTTATACCGATATACAGGACCATTTATAATTCTATCTTGGTTTTATAGTGAAGGCATCTGTGTCTGAACTAGATAAAAATATCTGTATCTCAGACATCAGCGCTCTTCCTTATTATGACCATTACTATACTAGCTTGAATTAGACATGTTGGTATATCATTACACAGAAAACAGGACTGAAATAAAATTTTATAACATAAAAAAATCAAATGGGTATGTGGAGTGTTAACCTCTCGGTGAGTAGTGTGTGAAAGTGTGTGAACGAGTGTGAGAGGGTGAGTATAAGAGTTGATGGTCGTTACCACACGCTTACTTTTCGCTACACCTTTCTCAGACACATTGTATATTACAGTTTTGAGCTTTTTACTGGTAGGCAAGCACAAGGGAAAGCACCGAGACAAAAGCCTCACTCGGCAGCTTATTTATTTATTTGACAAGACCTGTGACCGATGGGAATTCTCATCTGCAAAATGACGAACGATATATAGACTTTCATCCCCCTTTAGGGGGTGAATTTTCCAAAATCCTTAGTGCTTATTTTTGCTGCATGAGGAACTGCAGCTTAGCCTGTACCGTGCCTATCAGTCTTCTTCTGCTTTTCGAGTCGGTAAAGGTAAAAATATTGTAGACTACCTTTTGCCAGTGGCTTAACTCGCGTGTATATAGGAAATTATCCTACATGAACCGTACACTTTCCGAAATAAAAAATAGCCTAGCCTATTCCAGACTATATTCCATTTCTGTGCCAAATATCATCCAGATCCGTTCATTAGTTTTTGAAGGAGTTACAAACATCCATACATCCTCACAAACCTTCACGTTTATAATATTAGTAGGTACAGAGGCCAGCACATCAAGTTACCACAATCTGTCAAATTTCTTTGATAGTATTTCAACTTTATTGCAAAGACGTAACGTTCATTTTTAGTTGAGAAAATTTGACAGTTAGGGATAACTTGATGTGCTGGCGTCTGTACTATGATTTGGGTCAATTGAAGGCCACGACAATCGCGGCTTTAGTGACGTTTTTTAGGTCCTCAGAAGTGTATGAGGACTTTGGACACACCAACATATGGACAAGGTTTGGTTTGGTCAGGAGCACCGCTGGAGCTAAAGTGAATGACCGAATTAATTCAAGATTTTTAAAATTCAAAATTCAAAATCATTTATATATTATATTATATTATATATTATTTTATTTATTTTTATTTATATATATATATATTTTTTTTTACTAAGTAGATCTTTTATAAAATCAGCTCATACAAGCCAATGCGAAGTCCCGTCACGTTTTTTCCGCGTTTAACGTGTTGTAGTTTAAACGCGTATGCGCGGGGCAAGGATTATTTTATTTCTTTTTATAAGGTCTGTGTGACAGCAGCGCTTTTTTCTTGTGTAGTAAATTGTAAACTGTTTAATTAAATGTTCTAACGAAAGGTTTTCACATTTCTTGAATAAGAGAAATGAATTTTTGACAGTTATTCGCTTCTTCGTTGGCGGCGCGGGCGGTTCGGTTGTAAGCCTAAACTTTAATATTCTATTTGATTTGGTATATTTCGAATGATATTTCTATTAATTATTTATATTTTTATAGTAATGGTTTAACCACAAAATAGTGCTCAATTTTAACGTTGACTATGTTACATAATATTGTAATGCCTTTCTACGTGTATATATGATATTAATAATATTAAATGACATTGTAACTAAAAGCATTCCAGGTTTTTAAAATGTATTTGTATTTTTTTATTAAAGTTTTATATTATGTATTTATATGATTGTTTTATTAATAGGTACCTACTCTGTAACCTTTCATAATGTTCACAAAATCTACATTTTACAAACATACTCAACCAGTTTTCGAAAGACTGCTGCGTTAGTCTAGTTGTCGCAAGCGTTACTGCTGAACATGAGGTCCTGGGTTCGATTCCCAGGTCAGGCAGTGATTCGCCCAGAGAACACGGTGGAAACCTGCCCCGCTTGGGCAGAGCACCGCTGTGTCCTCGTAGAGGCGATCGGCGGCGGCGACCTCTCGCGCCCGGCCCTGGTGCAAGCCATGGTCCGAAGCCAGAGGAAGTGGGAGGCAGTCACCTCCTTCTGCGAATCAGTCATGCTCGCGAAGGAGGTGGCGGAATGGGAGAGAAAGGTCCTCCCATCCCAGCCACCGCGGGAGACGCCCCGGGCGTCGGAAGCCACGTGACGACTTCCGGCCACCGTAGGCGCGGGCCTGTAGACTGTGATTTATGGGTGGTTTACCGTCTGATCAGGACCAGGCCCGTGCCGGTCGGCGCGTATATGTACCACGCGCGCCTCAAAGCGATGTCAGCATGCGATGAGTTTTAGTCAGTAAGAGTCTGACACTCCCTTCCGCTCCACCCAGAGCGGGAGAAGTCATAGGACGATTTCCCAGCCACAAAAAAAAAAAGTTCAGGCAGTGGTAGAGTCTGAATTTGTGCCCGATTGTTGGCATAAAGCTCGCCCTCTTTTACATGGGGCTTAACCTTTCGTATGTCGTAATTAGAGACAATTAAAAAGCCATTATGTCTCGCGTAGATCTGCATTTCGACAGTCAATGGGTTAAACATATGGGATTGTGGGTATACCATAGGTACCTACATATCTGAGGGTTAGTCAACCCTTTGGGAAAAACAGGCGTTATGACTGTATTCAATGTTGTGCAATCTCACATCGAGTGTTGTGTTTGTTCCGATTGGCTGGTTTATATTCAAAACAATCGGCTAATACGAGATTAGAATACGTAATTCGGGGTACCGGGTATGGGGGTTGAATTGGGACGAAACTATAAAAGCGATTTAAGCATTAAATAATATAGTTTTGTGGCCAAAAAGTACTCGTAATGTGTTTACTGTAAAATAATTAATGATCACTTGTTCTGGATGGCAACTAACTATATTATTTCAATGTTAAAATCCATTTACAAGTTTCGTTCCGATTCATCCCTGCATCCCTATTCACCCCGTTTCACCATTAGGTATTTTATCAAACTTTTGAATACTTTCTATATACATATATATATGTAAGGTTATCTCGATCAACATTTGATTCGTATAACCTTAACAAATACGTTTTATGTAATAAATTGTACCCATTAAAATCATCAGTACGAATTACTATTGAATACTATTTCAATTTCAGTGAATTCTTATAAATCGAAGTATCGTTAGAAAACACCTGTTTGATTAACACCGCCGAGGTGCCAGCTGTTTTAGAACCCAAGGGCTTGCCACGTGACGATGGCAAGAGACCAGACGGAATGACACTGATACCTTGGAAGGTGGGTAGGCCTTTGGTGTGGGATGCAACGTGTGTCGACACTCTTGCGCCATCCCACCTTCCTAGTACGGCGGGCTGTGCTGGAGCAGCCGCTGCAGGTGCAGAAAACCTCAAACGGCGCAAATACTCCAACCTTATTGGGACTTACATGTTCATGTCGTTTGGGGTTGAAACACTAGGGCCATGGGGTCCGAGGGCACACTATGTTTTTCGAGACATCGCCAAGCGGTTGATCGACTCTTCACGTGACCAGGGGGCTGGCTTATTTTTTGGTCAAAGCATCAGCATTGCCATACAACGCGGCAATCCTGCCAGCCTTTTGGGAACTTTTCCTGTTGACAGCGATGTAGACGAATTTTTTGATGCTCTCTGGTTATGTACATATTATTTCTGTACATATTAATAATAATAATATCCTTGGACATTTCACACAGCGCCATATCATCCCAAGCTAAGCAACTTAATGCTTGTGTTATGGTAACAAGATGGCTGATATACTACTTATATATTTTTTTTTTGTAAATACATACATATTATAGATAGAAAAACACCCAGACTCGTAACAAATACTTGCAGGTCGTACAAATATTTGTTCCGTACGGGAATCGAACCCGCGACATAGTGCGCAGCAGTCAATCGCTCAACCACTGCGTCAACCGTGTCGTATATTATTATGAATAGTTAGAAAGTGTTTGATTAGCTCCTACAGTTCAGAAATGATGTGTACTTTCATATTAGTGGTTATGTCACTGGAGTAAGACATTCTTATAAAACGGAGGAGACCGCAAAGATGAATAAAATCATTAAAATTAATTTTAAAATGGTTATTTTTATTTAAATTAAATCTTCAAATACTGAAAGTTGTGTGGAAACATTATAAAGGCGACATAAATACTTACGACATATTAATAAAACTTAGCAGACAGATATTACACTTCTGAATGCGGAATTAATTAACGTAAGGTAAGGGCACCGCGTGGTGGTAGACAAAATGGTGACCCTTGAAATTTTGCTCCAACTCCTGCGTAGTCTGTACATCTTCAGGCAATTTGGTTGTCAGTTTATATGACCACGTTGTTGAGGGCACTTCAGTGGACACACCGTTGACTGGAACAATCTTTGGCACATTCTTCTCCTGTTTTAAGTTCTTGGCTGTAGTACTTGAAACTTCGCTTTTAGGTGCAGCGTGATGGTCATTTGTTAAGTCTTTAGGTAAAGTTGGCACAGAGGTAACCTTGGTGGCATTTTCAGGCAATTTGGTCGTCAGATTGTCTGACGACGTTGTTGAGGGAACTTTAGTGGAAACATCGGTGACTGTAACAATCTTTGGCACATTCTTCTCCTGTTTTAAGTTCTTGGCTGTAGTACTTGAAACTTCGCTTTTAGGTGTAGTGTGGTGGTCGTTTGTTAATTCTTTAGGTAAAGCTGGCACAGAGGTAACCTTGGTGTCATTTTCAGGCAATTTGGTCGTCAGATTGCCTGACGACGTTGTTGGGGGAACTTTAGTGGAAACACCGGTGACTGGAACAACCTTCGGCACATTCTTCTCGTGTCCTACGTTCTTGGCTGTAGTACTTGAAACCTCGCTTTTAGGTGTAGTGTGATGGTCGTTTGTTAATTCTTTAGGCAAAGCTGGCACAAAGGTAAGCTTGATAGCATTTTCAGGCAATTTGGTCGTCAGATGGTCTGACGACGTTGTTGGGGGAACTTTAGTCGAAACATCGGTTACTGAAACAATCTTTGTCACATTCTTCTCCTGTTTTAAGTTCTTGGCTGTAGTACTTGAAACTTCGCTTTTAGGTGTAGTGTGATGGTCGTTTGTTAATTCTTTAGGCAAAGCTGTCACAGAGGTAACCTTGGTGGCATTTTCAGGCAATTTGGTCGTCAGATTGTCTGACGACGTTGTTGAGGGAACTTTAGTGGAAACACCGGTGACTGGAACAACCTTCGGCACATTCTTCTCCTGTCCTACGTTCTTAGCTGTAGTACTTGAAACTTCGCTTTTAGGTGTAGTGTGATGGTCATTTGTTAATTCTATAGGTACAGCGTGCAGAACGGTATCTTTTGTGGCTTGACGGACTTTCCTATCTTCTTCAACGCTTTCAGCTTGGTGCTTGACGGGAACTACTTTTTGGTTGGCTTCATTTTTCTGCTTAGAGTTTTTGTCGAAGATTAAATCCCGTGCGTTCTTCCAGTTTTCTACGATTTCTCGTTCTACAGTTTTGTTGGCATTTTCGTTGACTTTTGTGGCTTTAGTAGCATCAACTTCCACGGGTTTAGGAACTGGAGCCTGGTCTTTGGTCTTCTTGTCCTGAGTGTCGCGGCTCAATCGTGTTTGGTCCTTGCCTACCAAAGCGGGTTTGATTTTTTGTTGTCCGTCATGGCTGGCTTCGGTCGTAGAACTGGCCGTAGGTTTTGGGGCGCCAATAATAATGTCGTCACCCTTTTTAGGCTTTTGGGTTTCGCTCACGTTAAGGACTTTTGGGACTTGATGATTCTGTGTATCACCTCCAGTTGCCTTAGGGTGCTTAGGGAGACGCGGGGTCATGCCTTCTGCAGCGGCAAACACTTGGACGTAGAAGTCTAATCCTCTAAATACGGCTGGACTTTTAAATTCGAGTGTGACATTCTTCTCTCCCTCTCCTCCTTCGATCACCGTAGCTTCTCCGTCCTTTTCTGGCCTGTTGTCAGTGACAACTACACGGCTGATGACTTCGTCGGTGGTGTTTGTAGCGTTCACAGTCAGGATCTTAACTTGTCTCCAAATAGCTGGGCTGGCGGTAACATTCTGCTCGAATATTAGTTTCCCGCCTCCGTGGCCTATGCTGAGGTCTGCGGCAGAAGCCACAGCCACGAAACCGATCACTGCAAGTACTTTGATGACCATTTTCGGATGCTCACAAGCGACTGATGCAAATGACGAACTCCAAAGCTTTTATATAGAACAACGTGTTGAGGAAAAACTTCAAAATGTAATTCACCTCGGTTCATATTTGTTTTTAGACTTATCAAAGAATATTCACATGTATAATACTAATATGAACTATGTAACCAATATTTTGTAACCATATTTTGTTTAAAAGAGTGTCCATGGAGTTTCTTGCCCTTTCTTCTCCATAGGTACCTACTGCTTTGGAATGGGCAACTAGCTTCATCTCTCTGACTGACCGACACCTTGACAATTCAAAAGTGCTTGTAATTGGTTTATTTGAAATAAATACTTTGAGTTTGAGTTTATTATGAAAAAATATGAATCATATTTTGGATTTAAAATTCCAGTGTCTGAAATTTGATACTCCGTTTGACAGTGTGGGCTCTAAAGCTTTACCTTTGCGTTTTGTTGTACAAACCTATATTTAAGTTTCTTGTCATAGTTGGCTCAAAATAGTGTTTCTGACTATTTCAGCACTGAGGGCATTGCACATCTTATGAGCAAGCCTTGGCCAAAAGTATTGAGCACCCATGACATCTTTCAGTTTTATGCGGAGTATCAAATAGAAATAAAACAGAACGTTTTATATAGGTTTATTTTTATTATTTACTAGCTTCTGCCCGCGACTTCGTACGCGGACCCTGTTGCTTATGCCAGCGACAACGGGGTCGCCATTTATGTTATTTTTTATCATTTTTCCCATTTAAATCTTTTATCACACTGAGCTTTAGTTTTATTTCATTCCAACAACCACCAAAACATACAGTCCATTTGTCATCGTTTTCATTTTGGTAACCGCATTATTATATTCCTCCTCTAGAAACCTAGAAGTCGATGCGTAGATACGCTTGGAACTCAAGCGTAATTCTCTTTCCGTGAACGTCTCTGACTCGCGAGACAATACATGACGTTCACGATCAGCGGTCAGTCGCGCATCATATTCTTCACTGGTCTCTAGAGACCTAATGAATACGCTGAGAACGCAGGCGTGCTTCGCGACCCGAAGAGGTTTCCACGGAGCGAGTTGCAGCCTAATGTTCTCGAACAACATCAAGTCTCTCCTGACGCTCTTCGGTAGATTCTTGGGATCTTATGATCCTCAATCTTTTAGCTCTCTTGGAACATTGGGAAAGATTTGACCTCTTTCTAGGCATGGTCATAGTTTTATAGTGAAGATACCTGATCAATAAAAATCTAAATTAAAATGACTGCTCCCCTGCGTTATCGGGTAGGCTACAGTGTCACGAAGATAAATGGAAAAGGAAATTAAACACTCAAACAACATAAGCCCGAAGGCATTTTCATACGATAAAATAAAAAAATAAATAGGAGTTTTGGCTAGTAGAGTCAAATTTTCAATGATATACCATCGTCATCGAAAATCAGTCCTAAACTGTTACCGCCTTCACCGCGTGCAGGTACTCCCAGTTTATGTTATTTTATAATTACACAGTAAAATTAGTGATAGCTTTGATTTCCACATCAGATGTTTCTGATCTTCGATTTTTATAAGTCAACAGGAAATGCCCATCATATTGAACAACAAAGAGGTCAAAGACGTCATTCCTATATGTGTTATGTTGTAGCTAGGCTCTTGGAGTTCCACAACAGGTGTTCCAGATCTTCGATTTTTATAAGTCAACAGAGAGTGCTCATCAGATTGAACAAATTGTGCTAAGACGTTATTCCTATATGTGTTATGGTGTAGCTAGGCTCTTGGAGTTCCACAACAGGTGTTCCAGATCTTCAATTTTTATACATCAACAGAGAGTGCTCATCAGGCTGAACAACTTTCGCTAAGACGTCATTCTTATATGTGTTATGGTGTAGCTAGGCTCTTGGAGTTCCACAACAGGTGTTCCAGATCTTCGATTTTTATAAGTCAACAGGAAATGCCCATCAGACCGAACAACTTTTGCTAAGACGTCATTCCTATATATGTTACAGTGTAGCTGGGCTCTTGGAGTTCCACATCAGGTGTTCCAGATCTTCAAATTTATTCTCTCAGCAGAAAATGCTAATCACGTGGAACAATTTTTGCTAAGGTATCATTTTTGTATCTCTTATAGTTTAGCTGGTCTGTTGCGGTTCTGCATCAGGTGTTCAAGTTTCCAAGATAAATTATAGCCTATATGTTGCCCAGACTTAATACCTATACAACAAAAAAAAAACATTCCAATCCGTCCAGTAGTTCCGAAGATTAGCGTGTACAAACAAACAGACAAACAGACAAAATTTTTTTTTTGGATTCATGCTCTATTACTGTTTCTAAACCCCCCTCAATTATTATTTTTTTAATATATTCAATGTACAGACACAGTTTTTTTACTGTTTTATTATATGTATATAGATTAATTGCAAATTAATATTTTGTGGGTCTACCCTTTGCCTTAATTACGGCAGAAATTCTTTTTGGTAAAGGGCCAACAAGATTTTTACAGTCTTGAGCAGTAATCGCGTTCCATTCTAGGCGCAGGTAGCGTTTCAAATCTTTTCTGTTGTTAATTTATTGTGTGGCGCCTAACTCTACGCTTTAATAAACCCCATAAATGTTCTATGGGGTTCAGATCTGGCGACTGGGCAAGCCAGTCAAGAAGCTCTGTGTTATTTTCCCGAAACCATGTCATAGTGCGGGCAGATATGTGGGATGGCGCGTTATTCTGCTAGAATTTACCACCATCCATGTTCGTGCCGCCGAAAAGTTTCGTAAATGAAGGCAGCAACGCAGTTTCTAGTACGTTTATGTACTTAGTAGAGTCCATGCGGCCCTCACACACGAACATTTCGCCAACTCCAGAATCGGTCATGCAACCCCAGACCATTATGCTGCATTGTTTAAATTTTTCGTCCACCCGGCGACGCACAAAGGTCACACCAGGTGTACCAAAAATCTGCAATAAAGAGAAAAATATTGAGTTCCGGAAAAAAATATAACTTCATCTATATATGCGTTTGGTTTTAAACCATTTTACATAATTTTTATTAAATTGACTTACTCACCTCAAAGTTTGATTTGTCTGAGGTGAAAGTTCGGTGTTTTAAGGCCCATTTATACGGAGTTTTTTTATGTTGTCGGAGAGCCATGGCTTCTTCCTAGCTTTACAGCCTTTGAGACAAGCTTCCTGAAGTCTTCTGCGAGTAGTTCGAGCAGAAATTGATTTCTTAATTTGTTCTGATTACTCAGCAGCGAGCTCTGAAGATGTTTTTTTTCCTATTTCTTAACGACTCTACCAGTAACTGACGATCCTGACGGTCTGCGGTGATGCGTTTGCGCCCCATTCTCGGACTATTTTGATGTGATCTGGTAGCAGAGAATCGCTGAATAAAATATTGCACGGATCGCCGCGAACATTTCGCAGTTTTGGAAATCTCTCCTTGTGATTTCCCTTGCTCATGCATAAGCTGTATCTGCACACGTTTTTCTAAAGAAAGTTCGTTTCATTTTGGCATATTACTACGATAACACTTAAAACTTTGAAATAAAATATCAAAGGCGCACTAGATCACTGGATGTGTTCACAACGACCGATGGTAGCGAACTGATAAATTAATACAAAAATTGTAAAAGACACATTTTGTTGCACCCAGGTGTTTTATTGCTAGCTGCGACTTGGGTCATTGTTTTTAAATCTTTGTAGATGACTGACAAAAGAATACTGCAACAGTAGATTTGTTTTTCTCCCATACTTACCGTGAACGAGCGAAATTTGTAAGATGCTCAATACTTTTGGCCAAGACTGTATATAAATATAAATCTAAAGCACTGAATTCGGATCGACGACGGCGCGTATATAAATAACTGTGTGTATAGGCCTCAAGAACTTGAATATCAAACTTGGCCTTAGTCCATACAGTATATTGCATGCATTTTTGCTAGCAACGTGTGCCATCATCGCTGGAAGTACCTAAGGGCCAATTTCACCAATGAAAGTGAATGCGATCAGTACATAAGCCCCGTTTAAGAATATCTGCACTGACTGGTCTTTGAACGCGGTTTAGATGTGTTGATCGCGTTGTTTCCTGGGTTAAATAAAAACTAACTTGGACCACTGCAAAATATTATTCGTAAGTGCTTTTATGTTTTGAACCATAATTTAGTACGAATGAAATTGCAACTTACGTCTGTTCTTACTACTTATTTAATTGTAACGAAAGATTTTGTTTCATGATTTATTTTTATTATAATTGGCAAAACATTAAATTTTTAAATTATTGACGTTAAATATCGAATAACTATTCTTCATACATTTTTATTTATAACTACTTACATATTTTATTTATGCTTTAAAATGTTGTATAATATAATAAGTGAAAAATCCTTTTCTTATTAGTATACGTATTATCCCTTAGATTTTATCAACTGTACGGAGTACATTATGTCGCACATTACTATATTTTGTAATTACAAAGATATACCTATATTACAGTTTTAATTCTTTGACTGCTAAGTTTGGCAAATTAACGTGTCAAAAGCCTCGCTCAGCAGCATAATTACCTATTTATACTTATTACAAGCCCTGTGACCGATGGGAATACCCATCTATAAAAATGACAAACAATATAAGGTGCAGCAGGGCAATCTCGACTGGTAAAACCTAAACCACAACTTTGAAGGTATAAAAATATTAGCCGAAATAGTTTTATTAAAAATGTAATACTCCAGAGTCATTGTCTGTGTATTATTTTTACAAACTTATATTGAAAAAGATTCTATAGATAAGCTTAAACATTTGTTTTTGTCAAAAATAGTTAAAATAGTTGTAATTCCCCCTCCGTGGGGCAATTTCAACTATTAATTATAATTTCTCTTCTAGAGCTCTTGACTTAAGTGGCCATAATCGTAAAATCAACGCGATCGTTATTTTTCTTAGAGCTTGATGTTAGTTCTTTTATATGTGCCATTAATTATTGTAATTGGTTTACCGTTTTAATTAAAGTAAAATAAATGAATAAATCTTAAATAAACATTATTAAAAGTCATAATAAAAATTAGGTACCTAATCAACATAAAACTAATCTTTTAATTCTTGAAATTCGTACAGGGCCCTGTTTAATAAACGTTACAAATTGTAAATTGTAATTGTATTTTACAAGTAACATATCTACAAATTTACCATGGTGAAAAACTGACAGAATTGTAAAATTGTACTTACAATTTTACAAATTTCTGTTTAATAAACATTTTCTCCTTACAGGTGAAAAGTTACATATTTGTTAGGAAAACTGTTTAATTGAACGAATTAACGCATAATTATAATTAAAAATATACATATTTTGTATATTGTAGAAAGATTCCGGGCCGTGTTTAATAAATGTGATAATATGTTTATTGTATCTATAAGTTTCTGTTTAATAAAGAATTCAACTTATAAATTTACCATGACGGAAAACTGACAAAATTGTAAAATTGTACATACAATTTTACATATTTCTGTTTAATAAAGATTTTCTCTTTACAAGTGACAATTTACATATTTGTAAGGTAAACTGTTTTATTGAACGCACAATTGTAATAAAAAAATACATATTATGTAAATTGTAGAAAAATTCTGACAGATGGACTCGTCTTGTGTCAGGATTTGACAATTTTGTTACAATTCTAGTAATATTGTGTTTTGCTCAATATAATAAGTAAAATTTAATTGTATTGGGTTAAAAAATGGTTCTAACAACTACTAGTGAAAGTAGTGACAGTAGTGATGATGAATTTATGAGTGTACGGCAACGGCGTGTTTTCCGCAAGAGGATAAATTTTACTTTTGATGTGTCGGATTTTACGTTCAACGAAAAGTTTCGGCTCAGCAAAACTACCGTTGAATATTTGATCTCGAAAATCGGACATAATCTTAAATACGATTCTAAGAGAAATGCAGCCCTTACTCCCACTCAGCACATTTTGTGTGCATTGCATTGGATCGGCTGTGGCTCACAATACCATGTTTTAGCAGACGTACATGCATAAAAATATGTCTAGATTTGTGGTTTGTAAATTAATTGGAGAAGAAGTCCGCTGGCCAACTAATTGTCTCGATATTCCTAGATTGTTCATGAAACATAATATACCTAAAATAGCAGGCATTGTAGATGGTTCGCTAATTAAGATGGATACTCCTCGCCAGAATGAAGCTGCATATGTAGACAGAAACGGAGATCATTCCATTAATATTATGATAGTATGTGGACCAAATTTGGAAATATTTTACGCAAGTGCAAGATGGCCAGGGCCTGTCCATGATGCTAGGGTACTTAGGTGCTCTTCGCTAGCACGAGTATGGGGAAATGGATGGAGAACATTTCCAAATGCCATAATACTGGGAGACAGTGGCTATGGCCTAACAAAGTGGCTAATGACACCTAAAATTCCGGTACAAATACCGAGAACGTTAGCACTGGAAAGATATTTACGTGATTTTAAATCAACACGAAGAATGGTCGAAAATGCACTGGGTATAATAAAAGAAAAATTTCCATGTCTCAACCATTTAAGAGTACAGCCAATTATTGAAAGCAGAATTATATTATCAAGCATAGTTTTGCACAATATTGAAAAACGTTTAGGATCGCAGCATTATACTCAGGACAAAATAGTGAACGTGATGACGAAGTTGCCAGTAGTGACGGGGAGGACGTATTTGAACAGGAAGGGGTTGGAGTACTGCAGTCATTAGTACAATTGTTTGAATGTTTTTTTTTATTAATAATTATTAAACTCAAACTCAAAGCATTTTTTTCAAATAAACCAAATACAGGCACTTTTGGCACTGTCAGTCAGAAAGATGAAGCTAGTTGCCCATTCCAAAGCAGTAGGTACCTATCGAGAAGAACGGGCAACGAACTCCATGGACACTCTTTTAAATCAAAATATGTTTACAAAAACTGGGTTAAATCATTAATGTTGAAATATACACGTGAGAACGATGTAGAACATAAAAAAGCGTCCATATTAAAAGATTTAAAAAAACAATTCAAAATTAAATTAAATTTTAAAAGAGCCGTGGCAGCTAAGGTATGGCCTGTCCCTACTGACGGCGCCCGTTCACGAACATGACGCATAGATTAGCACCATTCAGCTCAACCAATGTTTGAAGGGAGCTAGATGATTCAACACACGCCACAGGGTACTCAAAAACGTTCCTTTTTTTGAATAATCGGAATTTGTGCATACTTACGAGATATGTATGAAATATAAAAATGTGACGTAACAGATTATTGTAATCAAGTGCCGTGCTGCACTAGCATGGCACTAGTTTAGAACATTAAAACTTGCGGGAATAGACTTGAAAAAAAAAAATATACACACGGGCAATTCTATGTGGCTTAGGTACTTATTGTGTAAGCTCGCCCAGTAGTTTGGTGATTTTGCCACACACTAATAGATTAGTATAGTAGACTTCTTCATTTCGCAGCATCGGGCAATAGCTAGTTATTGCCCGATGCTGCGAAATATGTAATATGAAGTTTAAAGTTTCTAAGATTTCTTAAATCTCCCCTTGATTCTAGAATCTTCAACAAAAAACTTACATTTTATGTAATTTGTAACTTACTATTGCAAATCTAAAGATCATGCAATATTGTCATCGAAATCTACAGGCGTTTTCTACATAATTATATAAACTTTTATTAAACAGCAATTGTAATGTTAAAATTTGTAAGGTTTTAATTGTAAAATTCTTACATAATTGTAAGTTTTATTAAACAGCACTTGTCATAAAACTTCACAAATATGTCACTTATTTACAAAATTGTAGAATTGTAATGTTTATTAAACAGGGCCCTGGTCGAATTGACAGGCACTGAATTTCTAAAAATCCTTCTTCAGTGCTCACTATCGCTACATGAGGAACTCTTGCGCAAAATTTCATGTTCCTACATCCACAGCTTTGTCTATGCTTTGCGTATCAGTCTTCTTCTGCTTTTCGAGACGGTGAAGATAAAAATATTGTAGACCAACTTTTGCCAGTAGCTTAACCCGCGTGTAACTATATAGGAAATTATCTTTACGGGATAAAAATAGCCTATGTGCTATTCCATACTGTAATTCATCTCTGTGCCAAATTTCAAGTGCCAAGTTTTATTAATAGGTACCTACTCTACAACCTTTGATACATCATCATCATCATCATCTGCCTAGCCTTTTCCCAACTATGTTGGGGTCGGCTTCCAGTCTAACCGGATGCAGCTGAATACCAGTATTTTACATGGAGCGACTGCCTATCTGACCTCCACAGCCCAGTAACTGGGCATTACGATACCCCTTGGTAAGACTGACAACTTAAGACTCTACAACCTTTGATACATGTTCACAAAATCTACATTTCACAAACATACCTAGCTACTCAACCCGTTTGCGAAAGACTTTAATGTTGACTGCGTCGTTGGTCTAGTTGTCGCAAGCGCTACTGCTGAACATGAGGTCCTTGGTACGATTCCAAAGCAGCCAAAGTGTTAATGGGTTTTTCCATTAACCCATATGGTTGCCTAATAGGAGCCGTTTGCTTATAAGAGCTCAACGATTTATACGGTTATATTTATTGTTGTTACGAGAGATTGAACACAATTTATGAACATATGGGGTTCATACGACATTTGAGGAGTTAAGAATTCCTCAGTAGCACCACGGAGTCTGGACTCGTGCCAGATTGTTGGCACAAAGCTCATCCTCTTTTACATAGGGCTTAAACATTACTGGCAGAATATTGGTGTACTATAGGTACTGTAGAGCCTTGGTGAAACCTTATGTGGAACCTAGGGCAAGCGGAATTGTCCGAAAGGGTTACCGCTACCCCGTATACCATGTTCCTTCCGTGGATGGGTTATAGTCAGTAAAAGTCTGACACTCCCTTCCGTTCCACCCAGAGCGGAAGAAGTCATTAGTTGATTTCCCAGCCTTAAAAAAAAAGGGTAGCATTGGACCTTTCAGAATGATGGGATATTTTGATAGGTTTTTATAAAAAGAAATGAATAAAATTCAACAGCTGCTGCCCCGTGCGTTTCTATTTGTACGATAAAAATTCCTGCAACAGAACACACTGCACGAGCTCTACTTCTGTGAGCTCCCTAAGTGAAGGCCCATCTGGTCTTTACAGTCCCTACATCTATGAGGGTTAGTCAACCTTTTAGGGAAAACAGGCATGACGTCATGACTGTACTCAATGTTGTGAAATCTCACGTAGTGTTTTGTTTGCTTCAATTGTCTGGTCAACAACCCAATCAATCAGCAAATACGAGTTAAGAATAGGTATTTTATCAAACTTTTGAATGCTTTCATCCACATGTTTTTGGGAACCTACCTATTGTTAATTCTTGTAATTTTTTCGTTAAGGCTAAAACCACCAGGTGCCCCGCGAGCTTCGATTCAGAGACTACTTATATAAATGATTCAATGTTTCTTACGTTTTCTTGCAATTGAGTTTTTGAAACGGTCAAAAATAAAATATGAAATCACATAGATAAAAGACCGCTCGTCTTAAAAACTTTCATCACCGTACAGAAATGCAATATTATGCGAAGATATAATTGTAAAATTGACTTTAATGCTAAAAAGTATTCCATTTGATTCTAAAAATCTGTGACGTCACATTTTTATATTCCATACAAATCACGTTCAAATTCCGCGTTTTGACAATTCATAAAAATTAACGTTATTGGATACCCTATGAAATACCCAATTTGTAGAACCGTGTAAGATTACCGCAATTAACATTTGATTGGCGACCTTAATAAATATGTCAATCTGCCTAGCCTTTTTCCAACTGTGTTGGGGTCGGCTTCCAGTCTAACCGGATGCAGCTGAACACAGGTATTTTACATAGAGTGACTACCGATGTGACCTCCACAACCCAGTCAGTAACTGGGTAATACGATACGATACCCCTTGGTAAGACTGGCTGTCAGACTTTCGGGCTTCTGAGAACCCGTAACGACTGTCAAAGATCCACAAATGACAGCCGGGGCCAACGGCTTAACGTGCTTCCAAGGCACGGAGAGTTCGCGATATGAAAAGATGGTCACCCTTCCACGGACCAACCCCGGCAAGCGTAGCTTAACCTGATGGATCGATCCGTGCGGCTGTTATTACTTAGCCACGAGCTCCTAATAAATATGTTTTTACATAATTATATAACCATTGAAATCATCAGTAATTCAGTACAGATTACTACTAAATACTATTTCATTTTAATCCAATTCTTATAAATCAAAATATTGTTAAAAAATTTTTGTTTAGCTTCTACAGATCAGAAATAATTTGTGTACTATCTTATTAGTGGTTATGTCACTGGAGTAAGACATTCTTATAAAACGGAGGAGACCGTAAAGATGAATAAAATCAATAAAAGTAATTTTAAAATGTTTATTTTGAATTAAATTAAATCTTCAAATACTGAAAGTTGTATAGAAACATTTTAAAGGCGACATAAATACTTAGACATAATAATAAAACATAACAGACAGATATAACACTTCTGAAAGCGGAATTAATTAACGTAAGGTAAGGGCACCGCGTGGTGGTAGCCAAAATGATGACCCTTGACATTTTGCTCCAACTCCTGCGTGGTTTTGACATGTTCAGGCAATTTGGTCGTCAAATTGTCTGACGACGTTGTTGAGGGAACTTTAGTGGAAACACCGGTGACTGGAACAATCTTTGGCACAATGACATTCTTCTCCTGTCCTACGTTCTTGGTTGTAGTACTTGAAACTTCGCCTTTAGGTGTAGTGTGATGGTCATTTGTTAATTCTTTAGGTACAGCTGGCAGAACGGTATCTTTTGTGACTTGACGGACTTTCCAATCTTCTTCAACGCTTTCAGCTTGGTGCTTGACGGGAACTACTTTTTGGGTGTCTTCATTTTTCTGGTTAGAGTTTTTGGCGAAGATTAAATCCCGTGCGTTCTTCCAGTTTTCTTCGATTTCTCGTTCTACAGTTTTGTTGGCATTTTCGTTGACTTTTGTGTCTTTAGTAGCATCAACTCCCACGGGTTTAGGAACTGGAGTCTGGTCTTTGGTCTTCTTGTCCTGAGTGTCGCGGCTCAATCGCGTTTGGTCCTTGCCTACCAAAGCGGGTTTGATGTTTTGTTGTCCGTCATGGCTGGCTTCTGTCGTAGAACTGGCCGTAGGTTTTGGGGCGCCAATAATAATGTCGTCCCCCTTTTTAGGCTTTTGGGTTTCGTTCACGTTAAGGTCTTTTGAGACTTGATGATTTTGTGTATTACCTCCAGTTGCCTTAGGGTGCTTAGGGAGACGCGGGGTCACGCCCTCTGCAGCGGCAAACACTTGAACGTAGAAGTCTAATCCTCTAAATACGGCTGGACTTTTCAATTCGAGTGTGACATTCTTCTCTCCCTCTCCTCCTTCGATCACTGTAGCTTCTCCGTCCTTTTCTGGCCTGTTGTCAGTGACAACTACATGGCTGATGACTTCGTCGGTGGTGTTTGTAGCGTTCACAGTCAGGATCTTAACTTGTCTCCAAATAGCTGGGCTGGCGGTGACATTCTGTTCGAATATTAGTTTCCCGCCTCCGTGGCCTATGCTGAGGTCTGCGGCAGAAGCCACAGCCACGAAACCGAACACTGCAAGTACTTTGACGAACATCTTCGGATGCTAACAAACGACTGATGCAAATGACGAAGCCCAAAGCTTTTATATAGAACGGCGGGTTAAGGAAAAACTTCAAAATGTAAGTCACTTAGTTGGTTCATAATTTTTTATTACCATAAATTAAAATCTTCCTACAGGAAAATACGACGTGATAAAGTACAGTCAATGACACAAAGTATTAAACTCTGACCACAATATTGCGTTTAAGTTATGAGTGGTTAGGCACATGTTGTTAATTTTTTCCTCTGTTTTAAGCTAATGAGTTATTTGAACTGAACCTTTCTCAGTAATGCCTATACCTAGATATATAATAATATGTTCACTTCTTTCTATGCAAATAAATGGTTGATATTCAAGTAAACAAACAATTATTAGACTTACGGAAACTAGATCTCGTTCGACAAGGTGAGCAAGTACTTATGAACCACTTGAACCACAGATAACTGCGTACGGGGAAAATCGGATATAATGGACTTGAGACGTTGGAAGTGGTCAAACCAGTGAGAAATTGTGAATACCCTTCTCCTAATTAGTAGAACCTTCTTTTGAACGCCAGAGCATAAACGCACGCGCGTGGCCTCCACGCCAAGCTACGAATTGATTTCTTCTTGTTAACATGAATTTCCCAATATCCATGGTGTCTTTTAATTTGTTTCATGTCATTATATATGTGAGCTTCAATTTTTAAGATATCTTTATGGACACTCACAAAAGTAATGATTCAAGTGTTTATTTCGTGTTATAATGTTGTTGCCATTGTCACATATTTGTGTCGTTGGCGTACAGGGCAAGCGCTTGCTTGTCACTTATATGTGACAATGGTGTAAAAAGGTTAATTAGGTACAGAGGCCAGCACTGATGTGCTGGCCTCTGTACCTAAACCTAAACCTCTGGCTCTCTGCCTGTGGTTCAGTTACCACAATCTGTCAAATTTCTTTGATAGTATTTCAACTTTATTGCAAAGACATAAGGTTCATTTTTAATTGAGAAAATTTGACAGTTAGGGATTGCTTAATGTGCTGGCGTCTGTACATTCATAATTGTTTCGTTCCTTCCATGCATCACATGACATGTGTCATCGTGAGTAAGAGTGAGTCAAAAGAGATATATTGGTTAACCTACTTTTTATTAATAAGTACCTAATATTATCTTGAATTATCACTTGCTTAAAAAACGGTGAAGGAATACATCGTGAAGAAACAGATGTTTCTCAACAGCATGTGAAGCTAAGTCAGAGGCCAATGAGCAGCATAAAAACTCTGACACCAGGTTAATCACTAACGACATAAAAAAAGAAACAATCTTGAATTGGGTTTTAGACTACCTATAAAATTTAGAGCGTCATTTCGAGAATAACGTTTTAGTCATAGGTAGAACTAAATAATTTGGTACGTCATACGACAATACAATATACGCAGGAATCAATTTAAACTCTGAGGTGCTTCGGGAATTCTATAATGAGAATATCCTTAATAAAACCCATGATGTAAAATATTTCGAAGACGTAACGATTTTGATGGACAAAGACAGAATAAAAACTGTTTCACAGGAAGATTAAAACTATAGAAAATTTCTCTATTTTCGTAAAAAAAAATAAAAACATAATGTAGTTTATTTATAAACGTTACTTAGAGTTAAGTAATGATTAGCGTCTCTTTATCCGTACATTTTTGACGTTTAAACGTCTTTTAAATTTAAGCGGCGTTTATAAATAGTGGTTAGTGTAAGAACCCGGGAGGATCCTCACACTTGAGCCCAGGAGCGCTAGATATTTACTTTACGGGGGCGAAAATATATGAAAAAACGATTAAAATATTTCGATTTATTTAATTTATAAAACTTGTTCACATCAAAGCGCCTTTCAATCAAGTCCCAAGACGTCATTTTCGAACTATTCTAATTATTGTTCGATTGCAGCCAGTTGAGAACTAACCAGCTATACCGTGTTAGGTTAAACGAGGGACATACTTTCAGGGGGTATAATACTCATAAAAATGAACAACGTTGACTATGAAACTATACCTAAAATCATCAAAGAAAAAATCAGCTGTTCAGTTCATTTATGTTCGCATAATTCGTCAAAGGTATGGAACAGCTGATATTTTTTTTTCATATTTTAGATTTGGTCCCTTGTACAAACTTGTTGATTTCCATGAGTACTATCTACTATCCAACCTGAAAGTATGTCCCTCGTTTAACCTAACACACTGTATACAAAATAAGATTGCATTTAGGCTCTACAGTAGGATAGTTCAAGCAATTAAAGTATAATAAAAGTACAGGAACAAAGCATACAATTTTCGTGTCGACTGTACTGTCTGTACTGTACTGTACTGTACTACGCTAGTAAAACTACGTGACATTTATCAACAAGTGAATCTAAACGCGCACGGAATCACAATAAAATGGTCTACGTGTCAATTTTTGAATTGAGGATATCCTACGTGGTATGTAAGCACGTCAGTCTCGGAGATGATATGACGCACACATACAAACGGTGTAAAAACACACAACCCGTATAATTCACTGTAAACAAAAGTTGAGAGACATTGTTGCAGCAACATGACTGGAATAGTTTTGAACTCAAACTTGCAGTTTTGAAATCAAACTTGCAGGTTTGAAGTACCAAGGAGTTGTAAAGCGTAGTAGGTTCCTATTTAAGAAGAAAACGGGAGAGAAACTCCATGGACATTATTTTTAAATCAAAATATGGTAATGTTGAGCTCATACTATATCTATATACATTCAGTCAAAAAAGTATCGGGAACGGATGATTTGTTTATGGTTCCAAATTCAATTTTTTGTTTTTTTGTACCTAGTTGTTAGATTGGCACAACTGTTTTCCATTTTGGCGCGGAGTTTGAGTTGCATCTGTTATTTATATTAAATACAGTGCTGGTTTTAGTAATATCATATATAGTGTGTATTGCGAATTTCATAATGGACAAAAATATCGAACAAAGAGTTTGTCTTAAATTTTGCATCGCCAATGGAATTTCGTGTTCGGAGTCACTGAAAATGTTACAGAAGGCTTACGGTGAATCGACTTTATTAATTACAAAAACTCGTGCTTATGAGTGGTTCAAAGCATTCAAAAGCGGTCGAGATGTGATGGAAGATTTGCCTCGCTCTGGTAGGCCGTCAACGTCTGCAACTGAAGTTAACATCGCAAAAGTGAAGAAAATAGTGACTGAAAATCCCCATTCAACTCTGAGAGAGATAGCCGCCGAACTTTCTGTATCTCACGAGTCGATCCGTACCATTTTAACTAATCATTTGGGTATGAAACATGTTGCTGCTCGGCTAGTCCCAAAAGATCAGAATTTTCTCCAAAAACTCAATCGCATGAAAGTCGCTGAGGACATGCTAGAACGAGTCAGTTCGGACCCAACATTCATGAAAAGCATTGTTACTGGTGACGAGACGTGGGTTTACGAGTTTGACATGCAAACTAGTCAACAAGCTTCGGAGTGGCGCCTTCCAACTGAACCGAAACCGAAAAAACCACGCCAAAGTCGATCAAAAGTCAAAGTCATGTTGACTGTTTTCTTTGACTATCGCGGTGTTGTGCACTCTGAATTCTTACCGGAAGGTCTAACGGTAAATAAAGAATATTATTTGAGCGCTATGCGGCGTTTAAGAGAGCAAATTCGACGAAAAAGGCCAGATTTGTGGAAAGAAAATTTTTGGATTTTGCACCACGACAATGCGCCTCCGCACAAGGCTATCATTGTGAACGAATTTTTGACCAAACACTCAACAAATACCATCCAGCAACCACCATATTCACCAGATATGGCTCCTGCTGACTTTTTTCTTTTTCCTAAACTCAAATTACCACTTCGTGGCACCCGTTTTAAATCGATAGAAGACATAAAGGAGAATTCGCGGCGAGAACTGAACTCAATTCCGGAGGCAGCGTTTAAAAATGTTTTGATACATGGATTATTCGTTGGCGCAAGTGTATCGTTTCTAAAGGAGCATACTTTGAAGGTGATAAAATAAATTTGGATGAATAACAGACATTTTGTGTATTATTGATCTTTTCCCGGTACTTTCTTGACAGAGTAGTATAGGTACCTATTGCATGTAATGTTGCCAGCAACGTACGTAAAATCGGTCCAGTACTTTCGGAGCTTATTCGGTACAAACAAACAAAAAAATCTTTCCTCTTTATAATATTTTCATAGAATTAGTAATCCAGTTACTAAAGGCGGATTTCGCCAATGAATGAAATTGAACGCGATCAGCGCGTAAATTACGTTTAAGAGCTGTCAGTATCATTATTTCTTTTAAAAATTGACACATGGCTCTTGAACGCGTTTTAGATCACGTTTAGTGAAATCTGTGGTGAAAAAGCAATAAAAGTAACCTTCCCAAATCAAAAATAAGCTTTAAGGTCCGCGTACAAGAACAGCAAAATGCTGAAGCAGTTTTCATTAATAAATTAGGTTGAACTAAATCCCTCTTAAAATAGAGTTGAAAATAGCGTGCAAGACGTGAGGTGTGTGTTTACGTATGCTAATTTCATCTTTATTTCAATTGTCAATTGGTTTAATATAAAGTAATCAATTAAATCTGCTGAGTAATCTCCTGCTCATGTACTCTAACCCTTACGCCCTCTACTACATAGGACCAAAACGTAACTGTCGGAATGTGGATGTACGGACGCTAGCACATCATGCTATCCCAAACTGTCAAATATTCCCATTCATTGAATATGAACCTTATGCTATTGTTATAAAGTTGCAAATCTATCAAAGAAGACAGATTGGGGTAGCTTGATGTGCTGGCCTCTGCACATCAAGTTACTACAATCTGGCAAATTTCTATGATACTATTTCAACTTTATTGCAAAGACATAAGGTTCATTTTTAATTGAGAAAATTTGACAGTTAGGGATAGCTTGATGTGCTGGCGTCCGTACCTACAATGTGCGTATGGGTACATCTCTCACCTTGCCCTTCAGGGTAACAAGGCGTGATGTAATGTTGTTATTGTTTCTTTCCCGGGCTCCCAATGGAACAAAATCGATCTTATGGATTACTTAGCAAAAAAGAAAATTGTTTTTGCGGCAAACGTGACGCAGTAAAAAAAAACAAACAATAAAAAACACAAGCTATGGGGAAATATGCGTCACATTCGCACAAAACGGAAAAAAAGCAGTATTACAAAAGAAGGTTCTCGACATGGCTATGAAACATCGAGGCAGTTTTTGTAATAAGAACTTTGCCTATGCCTATTATGAACTCTGTCCTAGTAGGAATAAGGTTATTCACAACATAACATGACGCATGTATTCCCCGAAGAAGTAGGCAGATATGTGCCTATAGTACACCCACATTTTACTAGTTATGTTTACCTAGTACCTACCTAGGAGGCAAGGCAATTGCCATCAAGCAGTGCCGAATTAACCATATAGCAAAGTAATAATGTGGAACTAGTGATATCTGCAAATTCAACACTAATTCCATTATTTTCATATTTTCTTAAAAATGGAACTGGTGATAACAAATTCAACATAAGTTCCATTATTTTCAGATTCTTTTAAAATGGAACTAGTGATAAAAAATAACTGTCAGTAGTTCCATCATGGAACTGTTAATGGTACTAGTGACAACGAAGGCCATTTGCTACGGGCCCCGCGCAAGAGGAGGCCCCGCGTAACCTAACCAATCTCCATCTGAGCGTAATTTTTTTGAGTGACACATTGTAAGGTACGGAAGCTTTTACTTGGAAAAGGTTGTCTGTGACTAGGTGGTAAGTGGTTTCTTCTGTAAAAAGATCTTACGGGTTTTAACCTATTTTGCGTGTTAACATAATGTTAGGTTTTAGAGAGCCTTCAACTGACATTACATTTAGTCGTTTTAATTGTTAATTTACGTTTTCCTAATGACGACATCTATATTAAGAGCTTAGACAAGTAACGTTGGTTATGTTGATGGATCATACAAGGTAAACCACTAGTCCTAGTCTTAGTCCAGGCAAATAAGTTTAAATTAATGAAGGGAAAATCTACAAAAACATACCTAGTTATGATTCAATATATGACCTGGAATATCTAAAATTATTCACACGTTAGGAATTTACAAATAAAAGTCCTTTAAGTAGTCCAGACAAATAAGTTTGAATTAATGAAGGGCAAATCTACAAAAACATACCTAGTTATGATTCAATATATGACCTGGTATGTCTAAATTTATTCAGACGTTAGGAATTTACAAAGTCCTTTAAATAATGTTAATCTAAAAAAAAACAAGGTCAAAAATCCCGAAAGTTTTTGTGAATATCATGAGAACTATCCACTGGTCCTTCACGGAAGGCCCTGATACTGATTATGGTATCAGAATTAAAAATCAAGATGGCGCAAAATTTAGTTTTCATGGTTTCCGAGGGCGCTGACACCGGTTATAGGGTTCAAAATCAAAACTTAAAATGGCGCCGCCAATTTAAGTTTTGATTTTACCAATTGTAAATTTTTTTTACAAGGATAATGGGGTCAAAATCAATTTCAAAATGGCGACAACAAAAAGGAGATATTTTTTTAAACGAAATTCATGATCGCGGTTTTGCGGTAGAAATTGATTGGTAGAAATTGTCACGTACTTTCTCAATATCTCTGACTCTTTACCCACACCGCTTTTCAGAACTGTACAATATTTTTAACTTAATATTTAATACAAAGAGTAGGTGTTAACACCGTTCTGCTACACACTGAGGTTTTTCTAAAAGTAGGTAAGATTGGAGGGCAGATAAAAAATAAAAACTCAAATCATACGAAGCCGAATTGAGACAAAAATTTAATTCCACAAACATAAAACGTATGTACATTAATACCAAATAAGTAACCAGTCCAGGTTTCCAAAGAAAACTACACTTTTCGAGAATCATCGTCAATCTTCGAATATATGAACGCGCGATTATGAGATCTAATATAGAGCTGTAACAACCATGGAAATACTTGACTTTTTTTTGTATTACCATGTAAAAAAATATAGATTAACAACTCTATAAAATTCAAAAACTTTTGAGTGACAAATGAGGATCCCAGACCAGAATAGGTAACTCGATAGAGCAGTGGTTCCAAACTTAGGGGTAATTACGGGGATAAATCAGCTTTTAATTAAGACCTAATTATCTCATATAATTATAGATCGCTACGCAGTAAGTACCGCGCCCGTGGCATTTGTTTCTAGCTGCCATCGCATCATCATCATGTAAGATTGATGTTTAACATATGAATTATAAAGATACTAGCAAAAGCCCGCGGCTTCGCCCGCCTGGATGACGAAAATTGCATGTTATTGTACATATAAACCTTCCTCTTGAATCACTCCTCTATCTATTAAAAAAAACGCATCAAAATCCGTTGCGTAGTTTTAAAGATTTTAGCATACATAGGGATATAGGGACAGAGAAAGCGACTTTGTTTTATACTATGTAGTGATTTGTATTTGCTTGTATTAAGTTGTATTGATTTTAAGGTTGGGGTAAAATCGGTTTTCCTAATAGGTCATAGCGGTATCAATATTAAGAAGGTTAGGAACCACCGCGTTTGAGATAAAACTTCATACAAACGCGCAATAATATGTGCGTTAGTTCAAAGCGCGGTATTCCCTGTGGGGAGTCACTCAATGACGTGCGTTCGTGCAAATTCGGAAACACGAAGATCCCCGAAGAGCATACCTTTACCCACGTATTATTTGGATGACGATGCTCCAGGTTTAGCTAAAACTCCTCCCTTGGGGCCCAACACAGGCACAGCACAGTAGTCTGGTTTCGAACAAGGACATTTCTCTTGCATCTTCAGACCTTCGTGCATTGGTTTCGCGAAGGGATGCATTTCGTCGCTGAAGTACGCTCTGTTGAGGAAAACATTATGTAAAGGTACAACCACACTTCGGGCGAGTGATGTCAGTGACCTAGGTACTTGGGGGTTGCGTAACACACTTACAGTAGCTATGGCTTTCATTTTGACAGTTCAACAACATTCATTTTATTTGTAAAAAAAACAATATAAGTACACTTGCGTGCAAAAAAATCGATCCAGCCCGTTCTCCTCGTTTGGAAACAAGATGATTCAACGTTTAATTAGTGATAAACTAATATATTGCGTACCTTTTTGAATGTAGGTTACGAATTACGTAAAAAAAATAAAAACTGATTGATTAGTATTAGCGAACTTCAACGCATAGGTACTTATTGGTCTACTAAAAAAAATGTTTTTGAAGTCAGTTACTAAATTAAGTCAATAAACCAACACTAATAAACAAAATTAACTGGAAACAAAAACTCGCAGTTTTTCCAAACAACAGTGGGCGATGAGGACATCTGAAGAATCGAGTCGATCTAGTCAAGAATATTGCTGTCATGAAAATATAGAGGTATGTCTAAAAATTATTAAATATACCTACAATAATAATAATAATCTACAGGTCTCCCAAAGTGATAATGCGCATAGAAATCTTCGCCACTGTTCGGCAACAGTCGTATTCCCCGAGCGTCGGAAGACGATATGTATATAGAGTGGCTAAGTGCATTTTCTTCATGCATAATTTAGTAGAATTATGTGTTTTGTGCTAAAAGAGATAAATATTGATTTAATGGTAACGAAATTTGATTAAATAATTCCATGTAAGTAAATAGCGAGCTATAATTTATATAAGCCTAAATCTGATTTTAAAATGTTTTTTCTAGTACTTAATATGTATTTAACGTAGGTATTTTTAATTTTTCAATATTAAAAAAAAGTGAAAAGTGTTAGTATATTTACCTATTTTACAAAATTAACTATTTAAATTTGAATAAGATAATTAAAGTTGAAATTAAATTCACCTTTGAAAACAAAACCAAGAAGGGTGTGTAATAGCAGCTCTATATAATTCCATACAGAGAGAACACGTGCAGTCACCACCAATATATAAAGACGACTGACGGACCTTTGACTGACGGCCGACCGCCGCCGACCGCCCGAATTGTTTCCCATTGTGTACACATGATATTGACTCCTATTTCTTTCGAACAAGGCGCAAAATGCAAATGCATTGTTTAGGACTCGAACGATTCAATGATTCGGGTGCTTCCGGGGATACGACAATTAGCGAAGATCTGCATGTGCATTATTAATTTGGGAGTACTGTAATTTTTTTTCACCTACTTAAAAACTAGATGAAATTATAAATCGCCCCCATTTTTTTTCTAGGTCTCTTTGGGAAAGGCGATGTGACCGACTGAGTGCAAAGTCTTAGATCTCGTGTTCGGACCGAAGGCACGCACCTCACGATTCATGAACGTATTGTATAATTATCACTTGCTTAAAAAACGGTGAAGGAAAACATTGTGAGGAAACCAGCATGCCCGAGATATATTTCTCAACAGCATGTGAAGCTAAGTCAGAGGCCCATGGGCAGCATAAAAACTCTGACACCAGGTTGGTCACTAACCACACGAAGAAGAAGACTTAAAGAAAAGGTAAAATATAATGTAATGATGTTCTAAACGAACCGGCTCATAATCTTGACGATTCCAAGTTTGTAATCCTCCGTTGCAAGCTTGTACTTCTCCCTCTGTAGCAACTCCTCTTCCTTCGCACGCTCCTGTTGAATTGATTATATTGTGATAAATCTTTCTACAGGGTGTAACCGAAAGGGTATAAACATACATAAGCATATGCTACAGACCACCAAACTGAACAACTTTTACTATAGTACCAACTCCGAAAACGCAAAAAAAAAACAGCTTTTCTATAAATTTTTGGTCACGTGACTCGTCGAAATGTAGGGAACAGCTGATTTTTTGTTTGAGTTTTAAGTTAGTAGTTATTCAAAAACTAAACAAAAAAGTATTACAAAGGAGTATTATACTGACAACAATCATAAATATACTGTTGGAGCTAGTCTGCATTCTATTTAATAAAGAGCCCGTGCGAACTAATGTTTTTAACTCTTCATTATTGACTAATTCATTTCGATTACAGTTTGTGACTACAAATATTTTATAATGGATTTAGAATAAATATTGTTTTTGATTTGCAAGCTACTCAATATAAAAATACTGATGAAACACTAAATCGGTAAGTCATTATTTTTTTTTCAATTCTAAAATATCGTAACGAAATCTATAGCCCCAAAACTTTAAAATTCGTTACACCGCATCACTAAAACTAAGAAAATTTCGAGCGGCCATTGTTGTTTACATCTTTTTAAAACGTTGAAACTCTGGAATATACATACAAACTCTTTCGGAAAGATGTGACTACAAACATTGAAACGGAAATTTGGAGGGACGCGCCATGTTATCGTAGTTAATCTCTTATTACTTCCTTACCTTAAGGAGCTGGTTGTAATCAATCTGTTGCAGCAAATTCTTCTGGTACAGCTTCCTCGCCTGGGCCTCGGTGAGCTCCTTGTGCGCCACCAGCTGCTGCAGCTGCTTTGCGAGCTGCCTCAGGTGCTCGTCATAGTCGGCCAAGTCCTTTCTCTTACGCTCGCGGGTCGCTTCGTTGTCTTTGATTTGTTCTTTCACGGCTTCGTGGCATTCCTGTAAGGATAAATGCTTTGGATATCATGCATGTCCTTATGATCTGAATTTTTGTTTTGAAAATCTCGTGAGTGCAAAAAAAAAGTGATTTAACATGGGAAGATTAAAACTGTCTGCAAAATGTCTGTCATTGATGTTCTCCAATGTTCATTTTCATCAATAGATGGCGCTAGAAGCATCGAAGAACTGCTGTATTAATAAAAATAATTTTATTTTTAGCAGCAGTGATAGCCTAGTGGTGTGACCGTGGGACTGCCAAGTCTTAGGTCACGAGTTCGAACCCAAGGCACACACCTCTCGACTTTTCAGATTCTAATGCGTATTGTATAATTATCATTTGCTTATAAAACGGTGAAGGAAAACCTCGTGAGGAAACCGGCGCGCTTGAGAGATATTTCTCAACAGCTATGAAGCTAAGTCAGAGGCCCATGGGCAGCATAAAAACTCGAAAAGAAGATTTCATTAATTCAATAATAATTAATTTTTCTTGACAGTTTTTCTTATTGCAACGCGCTGAACGCAAAAGAATATAATCATGAAGTGATAGATAACTATGAACGGAAAGCAATTTGGGAAACCTTTGTTCAGCAGTGAGACATAAATCTATTTAAATAAAAATCAATGTTTGTTAGTCTCGCTAAAACTCGAGAACGGCTGGGCCGATTTAGCTGATTTTATTGTTGAAATATTTTTCGTAGTCCAGGAAAGGATTAAAAGGTGAGAAAAATTTGGTGGGTAGGTAGGGTAGGTAGAACAAGAGGACAACCAGACAACGTCTGTTGGGTCAGCTAGTATTGAATAAAAAAATAATCCTTACTGCGTTCCCCTTCTTGCGTTTCATGAGGTACTCGCATCGCTTCTTATCGGCCATTTCCTGCAGTCGCTTCGCCTCCTCCACCAGCAAGACATTATCTGCTTTCATCGCCGCTTCCTTATCTAGCGCTATCTTTCCCATTTTCAGGTTGCATACGTCTTGCTCTCGCTAGAACATTTACAATACAGATAAAAGAACGTCCAAATTAAATGTTGATATGATTGACTCACAACTATGTCAATCATATTGACAACCACAAATCTTGTAATTAGGGACGCTTTTTTAAGTTCTGCATCGTTTCAACATGAATGATGTAACCCAGTTTTTGCAAACATATTTTGATTTAAAAGAGTGTCCATGGAGTTTCTTGCCCGTTCTTCTCCATAGGTACCTACTGCTTTGGAATGGGCAACTAGCTTCATCTTTCCGACTGACTGACCCCTTGACAATTCAAAAGTGCCTGTAATTGGTTTATTTGAAATAAATGCTTTAAGTTTGAGTTTCATTTTTACACTGTGGTGTGAGGTTTGTGGTGTAGTGTGTGTGTGTGGTGGTGTTTATGGCAGTGACGTAGCTATAGGGTGGCAGGACTGGCAAAATGCCACGGGCCCCGGCCTGACGGGGCCCCCGTCCCGAGAGGCTGCGAGCACAAAAGTGACCTATCATTTTTAACAAAATTTTGTAAAAAATATTACAATGGATTTGCCAAGGGCCTCAGATGGTATAGTTACGCCACAGGTGTGTGGTGTGGTCATTGGTGTGTGTGTCTAGTGTTTTTTACATATTATAATATCTAAGTAAGTACGTAATAAAAATCTTAAATGCACTGACAAACAAAACACGGCTTAAACCTATGTGTTAAGAATAAGCATGAAGGCACACATGCTCATTAAATAACGACATTGAAGGACCTTTGGAACTTCATTTCCTAAAACTAATAAGTGGACCCTCTGCCCAGCCCTTCGCAGAGTACAGCCGTGATGTTATGTTATATTCATTCCCTAAAGGGGATAAATAGGGGATTAAATTGTATTTAGAAAAAAAAACATTTTCCGCCTAAATGGCGTTGCTGATAAACATTTGTGAAATTGTCACGACAATTGTCTTGGAAAAACATGGCGGCATTCGTTTCAATCAGAAACTTCGTTGTAAATCATCCCATTTTTTTTTCTTAACATTTATAGCCTAGTGGTATGACCGTCGGACTGCCAAGTCATGTTCTCAAGTTTGAACCCAAGGCAGCACGCACCTCTGATTTTACGTATTGTATAATTATCACTTGCTTAAAAATCGATGAAGGAAAACATCGTGAGGAAACCAGCATGTCTGAGAGATATTTCTCAACAGCATGTGAATCTAAGTCAGAGGCCCATAGGCACACGAAGAAGAAGAAAGCATTTATTTCAAATAAACCAATTGACTATTAGAAAAGGTCAAAAATAAAATATGAAATCACATAGAAAAAAGACCGCTCGTCTTAAAAACTTCCATCACCGTACAGAAATTAAATGTTATGCGAAGATAGAATTTGAAAATTGCATTTAAAGCTAATAAATATTCCATTAGATTCTATAAATCTGTGACATCACATTGTTATATTTCATACAAATCACGTACAAATGCCGCTTTTTAACAATTCATTAAAAGTAACGTTATTAACTTCCCTTTCAAATACCCAATTATAGACACTTTTAAATTGTCAAGAGCCCATTCCAAAGCAGTAGGTACCTGTGGAGAAGAACGGGCAAGAATCTTTAACCGTACACATACCCGTTTCCGCTTAATAAGTTCTTCCTTGGCCTTCTCCTCAGCGAGCCCCATGCCTGCGAGTGAGTCCCACGTATCGGAAATCAGTTTGGCTTCAGCATCCTGCCTGTCAAGCGTGTCCTGACGGTCTCGTATCATCTGCTTGCGCTCACGAGCCATTTCTAGGCGCTTTAGATCGTTTTGGTGTGCTTCTAAAGAAATTGGAATGGAGAATTGGTTAACATGACTTTTGTATGGATTAATGGTCGATGCAGGTAAACTTAAGTCTCTTTCGTGTGTTTTAGACGTGGATTCACGCTCGAAAAATCATTACCCTCGCGTGGACCCGCGTCCAAATTTTTTAAATAATAATAGTAATAATATCCTTGGACATTTCACACAACGCCATATAATCCCAAGCTAAGCAACCTAATGCTTGTGTTATGGTAACGAGATGGCTGATAAACTACTTATATACATTTTTTTTGTAAATACATACATATTATAGATAGAAAAACACCCAAACCCGGAACAAATAATTGTAGGTCGTACAAATATTCGTTCCATGCGGGAATCGAACCCGCGGCGTGCTACGCAGCAGTCAATCGCTCAACCACTGCGTCAACTATTCTACCATACCTTCTTGTTCTTTCCTGTTGTGCTCCTCAAACATAGCCATCATCTGCATCGTTTCTTGCTTCAGCTGTTCTTGCTCTTTCTTACGTTTTTCGTTCTTCTGCCGAATCTGGTTCTCGCTGTATTCGATGCACTCGTGGTTGCGGCGCACGCGCTCGATCTCGTCCATTTCCATGCGGGCCGCCTGTATTAAAATAAATATACACTCATATTATAAAGCTGAAGAGTTTGTTTGTTTGAACGCGCTAATCACTGGAACTACTAGTCCGAATTGAAAAATTCTTTTTGTGTTGGATAGTCCATTTATCGAGGAAGGTTATAGGCTGTAACATCACGCTACGACCAATAGGAGCCAAGAACCGGGTGAAACCGCGCGGGAGCATCTAGCAAATTATACATTTGTTTGATTAACAAATAATAGGGTACAACCCATCTATCCTAAACACAATGTAGGTACACAAAGATGGAGTATTTTTATTGATAACGTTCTTAGAATTGCCTGAGACGAGATACTTCAATTAAGAGGGATCGATGGGGGTTGACATGATGATGAGTTAGTGCACCATATTAGAGACAAAGCTGAAATGCCTGTCTGTGTGCCTTACCATTAAGATGTGTTTCCATCAGAGATGTGAGAGGACGCGTAGCGGCGAATGTGCATAAAACTAAGCAATAACAACACTAGTTTAGCTCAAGCTATGAAAATGAAGTAATTGATGAATGTTCTTCGCACACCGCACGCACGCTTTAGGCTGCCTGTCCACTAAGCGGGATTGTCCGAAAGGGTTACCGCTACCCCGGAACACAAAGGGCTAAGCAAAGAACATGGATGGGTTGTAGTCAGTAAAAGTCTGACACTCCCTTCCGCTCCACCCAGAGCAGGAGAAGTCATTGGATGATTTCCCACCCTCAAAAAAAAAACCTTTATGTTCCGGGTAGCGGGATTGTCCGAAAGGGTTACTTTCGAACAATCCCGCTGACTACATTGACCCTGTATTTGTGGTGATTATAAGAATCGACTTCCTCACCAAAGCCTCGGACTCCTTCAGAGCGACTTCATGCCACATTCTGTCCAGCTCCCTCTCAGCCATTTTCCTGGCTTCCTTCTCTTTTATCTGGTACAGTTGCCCCTCTTGCGCTTTGCGGGCACGCATCTTCACAATGCACGGGTGTACGTGCACGCATTTGGATCTGGTATAACAGAGTTTATTAGAAAAAGTACATGCCTAAGTCTAACAGCCGCACAGGTCGATCCATCAGGTTAAGCTATGCTAGCCGGGGTTGGCCGTGGATGGGTGACCATCTTTACATACAGAGACTCCTCCGTGCCTCAGAAAGCACGTTCAGCCGTTGGTCATTTGTGCATCTTTGACAGTCGTTACGGGTTGTCAGAAGCCGGAAAATCTGACAGCCAGACTTACCAAGGAGTATCGTACAACCCAGTAAGTTGTGGAGGTCAGATAGGCAGTCGCTCCATGTAAAATACTGGTATTCAGCTGCATCCGGTTAGACTGGAAGCCGACCCCAACATAGACCCCAATATAGGCAGATAATGATTAGATTATTATTATCATGACCACCAACAAATGTTATTACCCAGAGCAATACAGATATTGCTCTGGGTAGGCGGAGCCTTCAGAGGTGTATGAATAGTAACATTTTGCCGGTTAAAATAATTTGGTCGAGTAATTTTTTGGTAGTGGAAGTGACTGTATAATTTTTTTCATAAAATTTGTACCTATTGAAGTAAAATTAACCAGTTTTAATGGTGATCGGATAGGTGTCGTATTAGGATCATTTCAGAGTATGAATTAAAAAAATCTGGACAACAGGCGTCAACGAGGCGAACTTCGTGATAATTTATAATTTCATAGTATACTAGCTTCCGCCCGCGGCTTCGCCTGCATAATATGTCGACAAATTATACACATAAACCTTCCTCTTGAATCACTCTATCTATTAAAAAAACCGCATCAAAATCCATTGCGTAGTTTGAAAGATTTAAGCATACATAGGGATATAGGGACAGAGAAAGCGACTTTGTTTTATACTATGTAGTGATATAGTTTTCTTGTATAACAGAAGAATATAATAGAATAGAATATTTTTTCACCTCACAGGATCGGTATTAGTCTGTTTGTCATTCGAAATCCGAGCCCAAAATTGCATTTTGCTCGCTTGCGTGGAAAGAGTTTTTAAAATTCGAACCTTTCTATTCAATAATTTTCTATACTGCCAGTCCACTGAAAATGCATGACACGAACTAAAATAAAATATTAAATCACATAGAAATAATACAGCTCACCATAAAAACTTCCATCACAGTACAGTAATTAAATATCTTGCGAGGATATCATTGTAAAATTGGAATTAATGTTAATAAGAATTCCTTTTGATTAAAAAAATCTGTGACGTCACATTTGAATATTCCATGAAAATAGTACCCTGTTAAATACCCAATTGTGTAGTAATTTAAGTATATTTTTTTAAATAAAATAAATACTATAATAATATGTTATTTAACCCTTTGCCTGGCAAAAATAAGTTAGTTATTTGTATTGAATTTGTTTTTTTCTTTCATTCCCATTAGAAGACAAGTAGGATACAGAAAAAAATACCGGGTTTTTAATTTTGGAGATATTCTATGTATCTCATAAGATACATTGCCTACTATCTTTTATTTTCTTCACATGAGTCAAGGTATCTGAGACGCTCGAACAAAATAAAACGCAACATGTAACACCTGTTTTCTTGCACATAGCAGTTTCCTCGCTGTAGTGAGGTGAAAAAATGTGTGTTGCGTTCGGCAGCAAAGCTTTTCTGCGTCTCGTACCTTTACTCGCGCCAAAAATCAACTTTGCATAACAAATAACTATTGTTTGCGTTACTGCTGTCAAAGTCTGTTTTTTTAAACCCGGAGGCTGAATTGACAAGTGCACATGTCAAACTGACAGATTACAACAGCATGTAAGTCAGTTTTGACATTTGCACTTGTGTCATAAACTGACTAGTTAATGCAATTTGTTTATGTTTAATGTGATATGTAATACACTCACATCGGTATATCCTTGTATTTCTCCTCGTGTTCCTTCTGCCGCTTGGCCAGTAAGTATGCGAGGCGGTCCTTCTTGTCTTGCCACAGCGCCTCGGCGCCCGCCTGCGCCTGCTCCACGAACTTACGGATGTTGAGCTCTTCTTCTTGAGAAAGTAGATTTAATAGTCTGGACGAAATATGTGATATCGGAAATGATCGAGTGTCATTGACACTGGCATAAGGTCGTAGCCCACACATCATCTCAGAAAAAGATCATCACTGTATCAACTTCTTTGGGAAAACAGAATTCTTTGTATAAAACTCCCTTCTGCAACGCACACCGGAATCGCAACGTAATCGCCTCGCCTCGGGACAAGCACAAACAAGGCGATACGGTGACGATCCCTTTCCGATTTGATATGTGTACCCTTAGCCATTATCAGGGATTTTAACTTTTATAACACAATTTTTTTTTAACTAATTAGTCGAAATTTGTCGCCTAATATCAGAATATGACGGTCATTGGTTCTAAAGATATAAGGGTTTATAGGTGGCAGATCTGGAGAGAGTCTCTTAAGCTTGGCCACATTTATATCTCAAAAAAAGGGCACCTAGCGACGATCTGTTTTGTTCCATATTTAATCGCTAATTAGTCGCAATCTTTCGCCAAGTCATAGATTTAATCGGGTCAAAAATTTGGTTTGTTCTGATGGCCAGACTGACTGATCGGCCATATTTTGCCGAAGCGTCAACGAGTAGTCGTTGTCGGAACTTTAAAAAAATATTTGTTAAAGTTTAGTGTCGAAAAGGTCTAAAAGATTTGTCGTTTTCGGGGTGTCTTTGCAATGAAATAAAAAAAAAGAAGGGGTGACAAAGTAGCCCCGTTATCAATTTAAAATGATAAACAGGTTTTTATTTTTTTCCAAAAAAAGTATGGACTAATTGAAACTTTTTTGTTGCAATACTTAATTTACGTAATGAGTCTACACTGCAGTTTTTTTTTTACATTTTTATCGTTGAAACTGCAAGCGTGGCATCCATTTCAAATTAAAAATTAATCAATGTCACCCCGTTTTACGGTACCTAATTCAATAAAATTAGCAAGGTAGTAGCTAGATCGAAGAGTTTACGAAACGTTGATTGATTTTTCAAGGTCTTTATTAACACATACATAGGTTGTTACAATGCTGTTGAGAAATGATGTTATTCTTTTTGTATATTCGTGAATTTTTGGTAACATACACCGTGTTGCTTTTACAAGCAATCAAACATACTTTCTTTATTATTCGAGAGATTTCTGTAACTCATGCGATAGGGCATGCATGCAGGGAACCGTTTTAGTTAGTCAATAGAGCCTGCATGTGCGGTTGCCGGAGATTACGTACAGTCACGAGCACCAATATGTAGGTAGTCACCGAGCAAAATTCAGAAGCGATTTTCTCGGGCACATTCAACCTTGAGATACGTCAGGTTCGGTAAATCAATGGATTAGAAAATGCCATGTGTGTGGTGACAATATAAAATTTTAGTCAATAATTAAATAGATACCCGCTTTTGAAACTAGTTAATTGTATAGGTACATATTTTTACTTGTGGCTGTACACGGCTCGTATTCGGGGAACCTTAATAATTAGTCGATAAGAAACAATTGCGGTATACAGAGAATCTGCACCGCGCATTTGGCAGTTGCTTAACCTATTAACCGCTTGGTTTTATGTATATCAAATTGAAGTGCCCCAAGCACGCAACGCATTAAAAAAAAATTGGTCTTAAAATTACATAAAAAACGAAAACCGAACATAGATTCTCAGTCGTATAAACACGACTCAGGCGGTACGGGCACGAAAATATTTGTCGTATTAATCCGATTGGGGCGGTTAAAAGGTTAATCATTAACAGTTCATTCGATTCGTACCTTTGTCTCTTCGCCTTTAGATCTTCTTGGTAGGATGCTAAACAGAGGTCAACTCGTCTCGCAACATTGTTTATAAGAGATCTGGAAGTAAGTATTTTTTTAATAATCAATTTAAACTTCATGGAAATTACCTTACCTACTGTGCGTAGGTAGCTACATTTAATGATCCAATGAGTCATGTTTTGTTTTGTGACAACTACGCCAGCACATCAAGCTACGTCTCGCGTCTGGCCCTGGTGCAAGCTATGGTCCGGAGCGAGAGGGAGTGGGAGGCAGTCACATCCTTTTGCGAAAGTTCCTCCCGTCCCAGGCATCGTGGGAGACGCTCCGGGCGGTGGGAGCCGGCCTGCGGGCGGTGAGTAATGGGTAGCTCACCGTCCGATCAGGACCAAGCCCGTGCCGGACGGCGCGTACATGTTCCACGCGCGCCTCAAAGAGATGCCAGTATTTGAAGGGACCCGTTAGGCCCGAAGCCTGCCGGGTAAGCGGGATTGTCCGAAAAGAGTACCGCTACCCCGGAAGATAAAGGGCTAAGGAAGGAAAGGAACATGGATAGGTTTTAGTCAGTAAAACTATGACACTCCATTCCGCTCCACCTAGAGCGAGAGCAGTCATTTGATGATTCCCTCAAAAAAAAAAGCACATCAAGCTATCCCAAACTGTCAAATATTCCCAATTGAACATGAACCTTATGCTTTTGTAATAAAGTAGAAAAACTATCAAAGAAGTTTAACCGATTGGGGTAACTTGATGTGCTGGCCTCTGTACATACAATATGACGGAACGAAGATTTTGAGTTTGAGTATACTATCATATACGAACCTTCGATCGCATCGTATAAAGAAGTCGCTGTTCTGCTTGTCATTCAACTCTTTCAGGGTGTTGGCGGCGCCTTTCCGCTGCTCTTCCTCGAGAGCCCGCAGTTTCCTCACGAATTTCACGTAGCGAGCTGTCGAGTCTAGGACGCGAGATGTCTGGGGAAGTTAGAAATGTTTTTTTTTAAATATTTATACAGATTTATGTGGGTCAAATAAATATGGACCTACTTATTTAAGGTGATAAAAAATTCACTCTAAGAATTTCATGAGAGCATTGTGCTCATTGATACGAACAACTTTTAGTATGGGATAAACCCTGAAAACGCGAAAAAAATATGAGCTGTTCCATACATTTTATTTCTTAGAGTTAATTTTTAACAGCTTATATAAGTAGGTCCATATTTATTTGGCCCACATAAATCTTTGAGAACATTTTAGCACTGCACTCGAACCGAACCCGAGAAATTTTCAAAAGTAGCGCTTCATAACTAGCTATAGATAGTGCCAGCCCCGAAGAAATGCACCACGACCTCGGGGTGCGGGAAGTTTGTTCGATCCGAGCGTCAGTCGCGGGAGCCGTCAGCGGTCCGATGCACACAGTAGCGTACGTATGGACAGCACTACTACAATAGCGAAAGGATGCTCACTTGCACTGTAAGCAATTCCTATTCATCGAACATTTTTTCTTTCTTTCGATTAGGAAAGAGTGGGGCGCGTCTTCGTGGATGCTACTATCAGTATTGAGGACTAAATCTGAATTCCATCCGAATGTAGAAAATAGTAGTGCGTCCTTGGCTACAAGTTACATCTATTCGCCAACGCCAAGGATAATAATTATGAAGGTTGCTGTTGTTTTCGGGTATTTTAGTCAACAGGAGGAATAAGTAAAATTTCCTAAAATTTTTTGTCTTTACAAAAAACAACTCCTGAAGTTGCAAGTGCTAAGGGAAAATGAACATTAAAATTTGATTTATCGAAATAACTGACAAATACAGCGGATAAAGAAACATGCTACAGTAGGTTATAAAGTTTATGAGATCATACATGATCGTTGTTGGAAAAAATGTAAGGGTGTATAACTAATATTATAAAGAGGAAAGATTTGTATGTATGTTTGTACCGAATAAACACAAAAACTACTTAACGGATCTGGATGAAACATGGCACAAAGATAGATTATAGTCTGGATTATACTTTTTATCCCGGAAAAATGGGCGGTTCCCGTGGGATAATTTCCTACATACACGCGGCCGAAGCCGCTGGCAAAAGCTAGTGGCAGATATATCTAGTGTGCCTTATCAGAAAGCCGTTTTACTTACGTAGTAGCAATCCGGGGCTCCACGCGGACCGTACCCATCCTTGGGCGGATTTTGTCGCGCTGGTATAAGTTCCGTTGCATTGCATTGCGTCGCCATTTCTTACTCCAATATATAATAAAATAAATATGTAAAATTAAACGACAAGTTTGGTTATGATTTTCACCTATGTCAAAGTTCTGTCAGATTATTTTTTTATTTTGTATCTGCAGCCAGTATGTTTTCATTCCTGTCAATTTGATAATTATATACCTACTTCTTGATGTTTTGATAGACAGGTAGGCAGTCGCTCCATTTAAATTACTGATGTTCAGCTGCATCCGGTTAGACTGGAAGCCGACCTCAAAATAGCTGGGAAAAGGCTAGGCATATTGATTGATAATCCTTGGTATTTTAAGCAGCTTTTGTGTTGTAGCTTTGTTGTGATGACCTATAATATAAATGTGTAGAATCAAGTTCTTCCAACTAAACAGACAGCTGTGCTGCTGGGGAGTTTGTTGCGCCACTTCTTCTTCCCAGCTAAAAGCACTAGGAAGTGGTGAAGGGTGGCCGTTTTTGGGGGACTGTCTTATGTAACTTTGACCTTCAAAAGTGCTGATTTTCAGCCTAGTTTGAATAAATGACTTTTGATTTTGATATAGTATAATATATTCGAGGGTGCTTGGACTAAAGGCTGAGCCAGAATAATCCCATGAAATCACGGTTCCAGAATTTCCGTGCAGATGAAACCGTGAGGCGCAGTTAGTTATCAATATTAACACCATTAAAACACAAATATCGATTTAATATCTTTATTTTCATAAATCAACCTTAAAATAGAACAATTTGTTATCAAAATGATTTCGCCTCAGCAATGTCGGTAGGTATATCATACCTTGGAAAATTCCAGAATGAGAAAAGTTTACGAACATCGAAAAAACAACAATAATCAAGAAGTCAAATAAAAATAACTTTTGTTAACGTGATTATAAAATCTGAAGAATCAACTACTTAATTATATTAATTAAAAAATCAACAAGTCCACTCAGTGTTACTAGATCGAAAAACAAACCACCAAAAAAATATTTAAAAAAAAACAGTTTTACACTAACTTACAACGACGCAGTCTTTTAAAAAGTTTTTAGAATCGTATGTCTTTTTTTTAGTACGCACGGCTACACATCAAGCTATACATTTCCAGTTTAAGCTGATCTCGCATTGTATAGGATTTCCGTACGATGCGAGACCAGCGTAAACTGGTTTTGTATAGCTTGATGTGTAGCCGTGTGTACTAATCTTCAACAGTCAGCCTTTTTAAGTAGACTACTAGCACATATTATTTAACAATAGCACTTTAAGTTGAGCAGAATATAAATTCCTACCCCGTATCCTAATAAAAAAATCGAAACGTCGCATTCATGTCTCATTTTGTTCGTAATACCGGGACGCTAGCGCCCTCTAGCGGCGCGACACACGTTCCGAAACCATTTTTTTTTCGAGTGACATAATTTTGAACGCATTGATCTGTTTCCACAAGACGCGGCTTTAGGCGGTACGTTGACTAACAGGCACTTAATATTAACACTAAACTTGTTACTTATATGCTAAAAAAGTCGAATAAAAAATAGGAACTTCCACTGAGATCGTAGACTTATAACTTGAGTATATAAAACACTTTGTATTTACTCCGTGATAAAACATCATAATATAAAAATACATATTTATGTATCGTATCTAACCTACAAATGAACCAATTTTAATTTTTGTAGTATTTATTTTAAGGACTGATTTTTTTCAATCTTTAGATAAGTTCTATTGGAGAATTACATATTGCAGTTTGACAGCTTTTGCATAGAAAATATGTCAAATCGCCTTTTTTATTCTTCAGATAAAAGTTATCTGAATATTGAAAAATCAGCCTTAAATAGTTTAAGAATACTTAAACTGGTTGTTTTGAATTCTGTGGCATTAAATAATGGTCATGTGTGCTTAACACTATAACACGAACTATCAGAGAGCCTCTCATCCGGGGAAAAGTTACCGTGGCCTACTTGGAAAACATTAATTAGATTCCCAAGCAGGCCGCTTTAAGGACCACCTCCACCAGCGACATATGTTACGAATCCCCGAAGAGTTAGGCAGAGATGTACCTATAGTATACCCACATTTGTAAATATATGGCACAAGATTCAATATGGCGACTATCCGCCATATTGAATTTATCATGACGTCAGATAAAATACAACCTCATTTAAAGCTAAACCAAAGACACTCACAATAAAGGTGTAGCGGATGAGATTCATCATAACATCTCATTTTAAGTTTAAGTTGGTAGATGTTTACAATGTATATGAGTTACATAATAAAAAATAAAAAACTAGGAAAAATAATATGTTATCAAGATAGCTGATTACTACTAATAAGTTGACCAGCAAATATACTCAATCAGTATATAATAATCATGATATTTGCAGAAGATTAACTGCTACCGCATAATGTTAAGATTTTAACAAAAAAGAAAAATAAAATCACCCTATAGCATTCGCTAAAAAGCCCGCGAAATTAAAAAAAACTCTTACTATTTTTGCAATTTTCAGGCCAGTGTCAGGCTGTATAATTATTAATATTCACGACCGTAAAAATATGTATTTACAAAATTAGAATCATCAATCAAATTTTTAGAATGCTCTCGAACTCCATGATTTTATAAATAATTAATTCGATAGGTAAAAAAGCACTAGGAAGTGGTGAATAGCTGGCAGTCTGGATAACGGTTTTATGTAATTTTGTCGTTCAAGTGTTGATAATTCAGCCTCATTTGAATAAATGATTTTAACATTTACTGTTGATTGTAACTGTTAAAATTCGATTGACATCAATCTTACTAATGGGTATTATATTAGCCAGTGACTGGGTTGTGGAGGTCTGATAGCCGGTTGCTATGTCCATACTGATATTATACTGGAATTCGACACACTTGACATGGAAATTGCAAAAAAAAAGGAATTTTTAATTGCGCGGGCTTTAGTCTTAAAAAGTTCAACGTAAAATCTTAACCGTTAAACTTATATGTATGCTATCCAACTCAGGCTGTCCCACAACCACTTTATTAGGCGACCGTAAAACCAACTCCCTATTATGTAATTTCAAGTTAGCGCTATTAGGCAGTAAGTCCATCTTAGAGATTTGTAGCCTGAAGCAGTTAGGGTCATTTTCGTATGGCATGCAGGGGGGTAGGTCCGTCACTACGCCGGTCCAGGTGAAGGGCTCACCGGTCACCTTGTTGTAGATCGTGAGGCTGCCGGTTTTCGGGTCATCCGGGTTGTATGATACTGTCTGTGGAGGGAAATTGTGAGTTGTTAGCACGTGTCGGAAGTGAATTAGTCACGAAACGTGTATTTGCTTTGTTTTGGTCTCTTGTCGTCAGAGCTACGGCTAATATTCGTGGCCTGGGTTCGATCACCCGGTTCATTATAACAGTCGTTTTCCATCATGGATATCAGTATCAGGAATTAGGTTAGTGTCCCGTTTTCTAGAAGAAGTGTAGCAGTGGCTCGTTGGGTCGTAGGCCTGCGTTGCAGCGAGATTGTCCGAAAGGGTTACCGCTACCCCGGAACATAAAAGGTTAAAGAAGGAACATGGATGGGTTTTAGCCAGTAAGAGAGCGGGAGGGGTTATTTGATCATGTCCCAACCTAAAAGAAAAAAAAACTTTTTTACAAAAAATAAAACCGACTTCCAAAAAAGTTTTTGTTTTTCACTTTTTAGTTGTGGTACCTACACAACCCCCCCAAATTTTAATACCACTACCTGGTATGTAAATTACAGTGACAGGAACTTATTAGAACATCGTCCACATACATTAAGTAGGATTTTTTTAGATTTTTGTTGATTTTTCAAAAACCGCTTATCCGATTTCGATAAAAATTTTATGGGACCATTTGGGAAGTATACCCTTTGCAACAAAAACAGAATTTTTCAAATCGGTTGGCAAGCAACGGAGTTATGCGCGAACAAACATAAAAAAAAAAAAAAAAATATACAGTCGAATTGAGAACCTCCTCCTGTTTTAGAAGTCGGTTAAAAAGGTACAGTAGGTCGATTTCTTCCTAACAGCCATCATCCCAATAGCCATCAGGGCAACTTACCGGCCTCATTCTTTTTAACCTTCGCTCATGATATTATCCAAATAGCATCCTGAAGGCTGTGGCGGCAAATACTTCCTCGGCCATAATAAGGCTATTTGTGAGAAGACTTATACCATAGTTTCCATTTCTCGTTGTCTAGTTGATGGGGGGTCTTCTCATAAATTCGTCTTTAGTTTAAGTTACTTACAATAGTGTTTTAAGTGCGAACCTGATACTAACAATTTACGGATCTCTTGTTGTCCGAATTAAAATAATTTATTATTTTTTATTATTATTATTCTGATCCACCCAGAGCGGAAGGGGTAGGTAATTTGATGATTTCCCACCCTCAAAAAAAAAGCAGGTGGCGTGTCTGCCTACCCTCATGGGATCTCCTCCCATGAGTTTCTGTGTATTAACATACCGACAGCGCCGCCATGAAGCAGTCCGGGTCCTCGTACTTGGCGCTGAGGACGTACAGCGCTCCCTCATGCTGCAGCACGTGGCTGAGCCACACGCGGCGCGACGACAGCTTCCCCAGTGTGTAGGACGTGCTGAACTCGTTGGACTGGCACTCGACTATGTCGGTGGAGTGCTCCTGGAACCGGGAAAGATATGGTCTTCAGCATCTCGCCGAAGAAGAGGCCCCCCATAAACAGAGCCTGGATGAAACCTCATGTGGAATCTAGGGCTGATCGGTTAGAAAATAACTGAATTCGAATTCTTGCAAAATTATGGAATATTTTGAAAGGTTTGTGGCGACATCTATCCAGCCACATTGGAACTACACTGATAGCGAACGAAGTGTCAAAAACTGACATGTGACGACACTACTACGTCACACAAATCCTGCATCGGGCAAGCAGTTTTTACCGCGCGATCTAACATATATAATCAGCCCCGACTAAGTGTTGTCGGGCAGTAGCCCGTCAGACGCAACACCTGTCTGGTTGAAGGATCCTCCCTTTTCAATGGAGGGACTTTCCACCCTGTTCCTCCATTCCCACTAAAGGTTTTTGTAAAAGAAATGAATAAGAGTCTGTCTGTTGGACGCATGTGTTCTAGAAAATTAATATAATACATTAGCTACTGCCCTGTGTGTTTCTATTTGTAGGATAGAAATCCCTACAACACAACACACTACACGTGATCTACCTCTAAGTGCTCCCTAACTGAAGGCCTATCTGGTCTTCATAGTACTACGTTGGAGCCTGGCTCCAGTGCCAAACCAGTACATGGAATGGTTATGGCAGGAGACTGTATGGATTATGATTATATTAGAAAGGGGAAAAAATTGCCGTCAGGCTGTACTTAACGAGAAAGTACCAGTAATAGGAGTAATCGTCGTAATTATATCTGTGGGAGTAATAAACATTACTTATGATAAAAAAACAACCTGTCAATCAATCTGTCTAGTCTTTTCCCAACTATGTTGGAGTCGGATTCCAGTCTAACGGGATGCAGCTGAATACCAGTATTTTACATGGAGCGACTGCCTATCTGACCTCCACAACCCAGTAACTGGGTAATACGATACCTCTTGGTAAGGCTGGCTATCAGATTATCGGGCTTCTGTCGACCCGTAACAGTCGTTACGGGTCGACAGAAGCCCGATAATGAACAAATGACACCCAGGAACAACGGAGTCTTAGTATGTAAAGATGGTCACTCATCCACAGACCAACCCCGGCAAGCGTTGCTTAACCTGATGGATCGGCCCGTGCGACTAGCCACGACCTCCTCTAAAAAAAACCAGTATACCACAATAATAACTTCAATTTTCTAACAGGAAACGCCTAACAACTACGTAATAGCAATAGCGTCACGCTACAGCGCGTACTGTATATTTCAGCGGTTATTCTACCTTGTGTTTTTGAAAGAATAAAGTGAAATTAAGTATTTGCAGATTGCACATTTTGCACCGAAAACGATGTTAAGTAAAACTTAACATCGTTTTCGGTGCAAAATCAATCTTTTTTGTCTAGCAAAAGAGTGGCAAGTTTACTATAGTAGTTTTTTCCTATAAAACAATCAATCTGCCTAGCCTTTTCCCAACTATGTTGTGGTCGGCTTTCAGTCTAACCGGATGCAACTGAATACCAGTATTTTACATGAAGCGATTGCCGATTTGACCTCCAAAACTGGGTAATACGATACCGCTTGGTAAGGCTGGCTGTCAGACCTTCGGGCTTCTGACTAGCCGTTACGACTGTCAAAGATCCACGAATGACAGCGGCGGAAGCCAACGGCTTAGCGTGCTTTCCGAGCCACGGAGGAGTCTCGATATGTACAGATGGTCACCCAGCAACGGACTAAAAGATATTTACATTGAACTACATATATATATTTTTTTAATCTGAATTTCATACCTTCCTGATGTGGTACTCTAGAATGATCTTGGGTCCTGCCCAGTTGCATAGGATGCACTGCATCCTTATGTCCATTCCCATACGCTCCATATAGTCCTGAAATATTATGATTAGTGCATTATAAAATTGTTATTTAAGCGATATCTCCATCGACGAGAGATTCGCAACGGTCAAGCTGTGTCTACAAAGTATCGCCACTACTATCTCGCCCGCCTTACAAAGGTTTTAAAAACGTCATGTTTCCTACAAATATACAGGTATCCTAGTTTTACGTTGCTTGATTATAATATCAAGAAAAGTGGGGGGAATTGAGGCGCTCTTAGCCAAGAAAATATTCAGCCTATAATCTCTTCTTTTCGTGTGGTTAGTGACTAACCTGGTATCAGTTTTATGCTGCCTATGGGCCTCTGACTTAGCTTCACATGCTGTTGAGAAATATCTCTCAGACATGCAGGTTTCCCCACGACCTACAAATGCCTATAATCTTCCCACTGCTGGGAAACAAGCTTCCGCTCTTCGAAAGGGAGTCGGCTGTAATTCACCACGCGGGCCCAGTGCGGGCTGGTAGATGTCACATATCTTCGAATTTTTCGTTCTAGGACATGCCTGTTTCTCACGATGTTATTTTTTTGCGTTTTGAGAGCTGTGGTGATGAACATATCATATCATATCCACTAAGTTAAGCGGTGGTTTGGGTTCGATCTTATACGACGACCTTTACTTCGAAAGTCAACACTGTGCCACCAAGAAGAAGTTCAGTGAAAAAGAAGAGCACCACTGAAGGGCACTTATTACGAACGTGTTGATCCTCGGCCTAACGTGAAGAAACTTTGATTTTGCTTACCCCATCCTGGCTGATAATCTCGAGTGCGTCTTCCACCATCTCTGGTATAGAGAGGTTAGCGGCTAACTCCTGCTCCTGCGACGTTATGGTCTCAACGGATGAACAGGAACGTTGGAAGTCTGAGGTCAGTGCGCCTGCAATTTCCAAGAATATAATTATTTTCCGGGCTTCACTACATAGTATAAAACAAAGTCGCTTTCTCTGTCCCTATATCCCTATGTATGCTTAAATCTTTAAAACTACGCAACGGATTTTGATGCGGTTTTTTTTTAATAGATAGAGTCATTGAAAAAATATTATCAAAGTACACAAAATAAGTTTCGGAATTTTATAATTTACTAACAATCAAAGCTCAACCTGTCAAGTGAACCAAAGGAATCTTTAAATGTATTACCCCTTAAGGGGGTAAATGAGGCAGACGAGAAAAATATAATATACACTGGACTTCTTGCACTAAATTTACTAACAAACTTCCCTAACCTAACTAAAACTATATACAAACGAAATTATTGTATGTAGCATAAAATTAGGCATAAATAAAAATCCTTACCATTATTCTTATTATTTTCTTCGTGATAGTGAAAGTTACTGAAGAAGTCATTTGCGCTCGGGATCACTTCATTCTCGTTCATGAAGTACGGCTGGTTTTCACGCGGCGGTGCTGGTAAATACAAAGCTAAATCTATACTAATAATAATATTAATCCCGTCAGCGTAATTGTCTGAAAGAGTTACCGCTACCTCGGAACACAAAGGGCTAAGGTAGGTATGTTCCTTACATTGATGGGTTTTAGTCAGTAAGAGTCTAATACTCCCTTCCGCTCCACCCATAGCACGGGTCATTTAATGATTTCACACACAAAAAAAAAAATCTAATGCTGAAGACTTTGTATAAACGCGCTAATCTCTTTCACCGCAAACACAGCTTCTAATTATTTTCAGGTGTAATTCTAAGCTCAGTACAGAGGCCAGCACATCAAGCTACTCCAATCTGACAAATAACTTTGATAGATTTTCAGCTTTATTACAAAAGAAGAAGGTTCATGTTCAATTGGGGATATTTGACGTGCTGGCGTTTGTACCTTCAACACGCATGTGGGATGTCAAAATCCCTACTGAGAGCCCTCAACGTGCATTGCAATTTTTGAACAATAAACACATATTTGTATTGAAGGTACAGGTTGGAATGAAGCAAAGTGTATTGAGCACGAATGCGTGTGGGGCACTGTGAGATAGAACAGAAAACACACACCTGTGTTATGGGCAAAAAAAAAAACAAAGCCATGCCAGGGTGCGTGTTAACAATAAGATTTGAAAAATATTTTTGCATTTGATCGCTCAAAGCCCCGAATTCTATAAGCTACTTTACATCACGCCAGGACCCTTAGGAGCTAGAAGCCATGTAAAAGAAGAAATTTCACGTGGGAAAAGATCATCAATAATACACGCCCCAGTCGGATTAATACGACAAATCGCCTGAGTCGTGCTTATACGACTGAGAATCTATGTTCGGATTTCGTTGTTTATGTAATTGCAAGACCATATTCGTCTGAAATAAAAGTTTTTTTTTATGAGTTGGGCGCTGGGGGCACGACAACTGATACTTAGTCGGGCGGTTAAATTAAAGGGTTAAAGGATAAATGAAAACTTTAGTTTACGAAAAAAAAAATCTATGTTGTCATTAGACCAACGAGGCAGTCAAGAAAGTAATAGTAACAGAATATAATTTACATGTGTCAAGTCTTTAGAACGCGTAGGGAATTTAGTGATTCCAATGATGTTATCGATCCCTTTAGTATTCAAAGTAAGATGCAAGGTCGTTAACCTTTTGAACGCCATTGTCACATATACGTGACAAGTAAGCATGCCCTGTATGCTAACGACACATATATGTGACAAAGCGGGTACACTATAACACGAAATAAAAATTAAATCATTACTTTTGAGTGTGGTTTATATAGATATCTCAAAAATTTAAGCTCTCGTACCTATTTAATGACATGAAACAAATTAAACGACACCATGAATATTGGGAAATTCATGATAACAAGAACAAATAAATTTCTAGCTTGGCGTGGAGGGCACGCGCGTGCCTTTATGTTCTGGCGTTCAAAATGTTAAGGTTGCAAAATTTTCAAGTTAACACTCTACTAAACACTGGAAACATGTAAACGATACGTGTTAGTAGAAAAGAAGCGTAACTCACAAGCAACATTATACATGTTGTGCTGGTTGTGCACGTCTGTTGATGAGGGCTGCGTCTTGCTGCAAGCAACACATGCAAGCTGTAAGCTTCACACAATACACCAGCTTTGTATTATGACGGCTTGGTAGAAAGCGGTGCAGTTTACACGGTGCTAGTGATTTAGTTGGCTGGTGACTGATTTATTGACTTATTAATGAATGTGAATTGTGATTGTTTAAATTGAGTTGACTAGTTATCTATATGTACTAATATTATAAAGAGGAAAACTTTGTTTGTTTGTTTGGTTGTAATGAATAGGCTCAAAAACTGCTGGACCGATTTTAAAAATTCTTTCACCGTTGGAAAGCTTAGTTTTCTAGGAGTAACATAGGCTACTTTTTATCCCGGGAAAAATAACGGGTCCCACGGGAAAGACCACGGGAGCGAAGCCGCGGGCAAAGTGCTAGTTAAGTATAAAAATAAATTATTTCTTTCGTGAAAATATAGCCTCTAATAAATTATTCACCAGTCGACTAAATAATCAAGTGGTATGTAGATGTCTTTACATAAGAGTGATTGAAGAGAAAATGTTATGCAAGCAACAGAAGAAAAGTAAATAACATTCGTAGAGATATTAATGCAAATATTTATATACTTTTATTGTGTATTTATTTCGTTTATTTAAGGTACAGAGGCCAGCACATCAAGTTACCGCAATCCGTCAAATTTCTTTGATAGTTTTTCAACTTTATACTGAAAGCATGAGGTTCATTTTCAATGGTTTAACTTGCTTAAAAAACGGTGAAGGAAAACATCGTGAGAAAAAGAAAGAAAGAAAAACGTATTTGCTTAAATTGTAGATACATGACATAAGATATTAAAATAAGGTACAATTCACCTTAATATAGGCATGCAAACATTTTAGGATACTTATAGGCAAAAACCATGCAAGTAATAATATATACGTCAAAAATGAATGTCAAAAAAAAAACAACACAATTACAGTGAGGAAACCTGTGCCTGAGAGATATTTCTCAACAGCATGTGAAGCTAAGTCAGAGGCCCATGGGCAGCATAAAAACTTTGAATTAAGTCACTAACCACACGAAGAGAAGAATTAGGAAAATTTGACATTTTGGGATAGCTTGATGTGCTGGGGTCTATACCTATCTCATTTTATGCAGCACCGGGTGACGTCATCACGTCTACGCCGGTTGTCGCTAAAACAGAGCTGTGACTATATTTCGCATAGTGTCACAGTATTAAGCAGAGTGATGCCAGTTTTGCGTGGATGTGACGCATATTTTACCCCAACTTGTTTTGTCTTTATGCCCCATGTGCAGTGGCGCAGCGTGGGTATCGGTTGCCCGGGGCGGAAGACAATTTTGCCGCCCTCTTAATTAGGTATTTTAATTTAATGTATACTATACATTTTATACATTTATTCTATAACCAATTCACTTTAGCGTGGCAATAGCGGTCATTTACCCACCTACATTTTCTAGCATACTTTATTCCAAAAACTGAAATAAAGTCCGTTAACATACTGAATCAATATCTATTGTGATATTCAACATGTTCCAATAACTAAAAACCATGCATAGTTTAATAATTGGGTTCCTACGGAGAGATATTAGGCAAAGGGCAATGACCGCTATTGCCACGCTAAAGTGAATTGGGTATAGAGAACTTTTCGGTACAAAATATCATTCCAAGAAAGGGGATGCCCCGAACTCGTCACAGAATAAGTAATGGAAAATTCCGTGATCTTTTCAAACGGTCCGAATTTATAGTTGCGTCAAAAATTTGAAATGGTTCAAATATTTACAAACTGTGAAATTTTCCTCGCTCCCACTACGCTACACCACTGCTCATGTGGAGTGGAAATTAACCCGTTAAATGTTTTTGATTGGTACAGACGCCAGCACATCAAGCTATCCCTAACTGTCAAATTTTCTCAATTAAAAATGAACCTTATGTCTTTGCAATAAAGTTGAAATACATACTATCAAAGAAATTTGACAGATTGTGGTAACTTGATGTGCTGGCCTCTGTACACGGGCGTGTGCTAGCTGACATGTGGCAAATGATTTTCATGTGATGTGTTTCGTAATGTTAATTACTTCTCATACGATAAGTGTAGAATCAAATTCTTCCAACTAAACAGACAGCTGTGCCGGAAGTTTGTTGCGCCACTTCTTCCCAGCTAAAGCACTAGGAAGTGGTGAAGGGTGGGCGTTTTTAGGGGACTGTCTATGTAACCTTCAAAAAGTGCTGATTTTCAGCCTAGTTCGAATAAATGACTTTTAATTTTGATTATTTTTGATCGCCTATTAGAAACCGTTTGTTTATAAGAGCTCAACGATTTTTACGGTTATATTTATTGGCGTTTCGAGAGAAATTTCTTATGAACCTAAGGGGTTCATACGACAATTAAGAGGATAATGTATTTCTTTACTCACGTAGTACATATCACAGGAGTACAATAAACAGTGTATGTGTTGGTTGTTGTAGACGATATAATTTGTCGTATTGGTTGGTGCGGCATCTTCAAATTGTATATCGTCTCGAGACTGTTGGTGCCCTGGTACTGCATGCGTGGGTCCTGGATGTTAGGCGGGTTTGGGGCTGGAAAATAACAATCTTTGTATATAAAAATGAATTGCTGTTCGTTAGTCTCGCTAAAACTCAGAAACGATTTGGTTGGTAGGTAGGATAGGTATAAATAGAAGATAATGCAACAGCAATTATTATGTGATTAAATAATTAGTAACTTAACTTGCTAAACTTTTGCTTGCAATATTGCTAACGTTGTTTTAGCATACAATTTAGCTTTGATGGTTAGTCTGTTTGATATTTGTACGCAGTTATCAGCAAATCTTTGTAAAACTTGACAAATCTTTGTACCTATTTTATAACACCCATTTTTATACCTATGTTTTAGAAATAAAGCTTTGACTTTGACTTTGTAGGGTAAGTAGGGTGGTAGGTAGTGGTAGGTTACGGATAGGGTAAGTGCGATGTCGATAAGTACTTTGCGCTACCAGCACGAATGTGGGCCGGGTAAAGCTAGTTAAACATAAATAACATAATATCGGTTGTATTCTCCAAAGTTGTAGCCAGAGAGTTTACGAGAGAGCACGATCATAAGGCACTCGAATGAAATTGAAAGAAGAGCGCTGATGGTTAACATTTAAACAATAGTATAATCAGCCTAAAATAATTTCTCTATTTTCTAAATTTATATTATTTTCGATTGTAAGTATAGTGTGTTAGGTCAAACATGTAATCACGAAAAATAAAACAGCTGTACAGTATATTTAGGTATATTCGCATTATTCGTCAAAAATGTATGAAACAACAATTTTTTTTTTCAAATTTCAAAGTTGGTCTCATGTTCAAAGTTGTTCATTATCATGAGTACTATATACCCTCTGAAAATATGTCCCTTGCTTAACCTTATACAGTATATGAGCATTTAAAAAAATTAAGAAAACCGGCCAACTGCGAGTCGGACTCGCGCACGAATGGTTCCGTACCATTATCAATAAAAACGGCAAACAAATCACGTTAGTTTTATCGAAGCCCCTTTAAATATTTATTTTATTCTGTTTTTTAGTACCTATTTGTTGTTGCGGCAACAGAAATACATCATCTATGAAAACTACCATGGTTCATGAGATACACCCTGGTGACAGAGGGATAGACAGACGCACCGACAGCGGAGTCTTAGTAATAGGGTCCCATATAACAGAAAATAAACTTACCAACTTCAGGTTCACTGTCAACTTGTACATATAAAGGCTGCGTGACGTCTCCATTATAAACACTACTGAACTTGCTGAACACCTCACCAATCTTGGGTAGCCTGCACTCATCTTCAACGGTCCTAGCCGTCTCCCTGCTCCTCCGTAAAGACCTTACTTGCTCAGCCCTGATCTTCTTATGATAATACTCCCTGTATGTTGTTGAACTATTCTCTCTGGATGCATTTGACAGGGTTGTTTCATCAGAGCCACTGCTGAAGCTAAAGTTATTTGTGGCCCTGTAGTTGTATGTTGGTGATACATCTGCCACAAATGTTTTGTAATCCGAATTCTGTGTTGTTTCCGCAACATGTGTTCTAAAACCCAAATTGGGGGTGGTTAACATGTTTGATTGCCTGCTGGTCAGATTAGGAGCTGACTCACTTATAATTGAAGATCTAAAAGTGAAACTTGAGCTCAGTTCGCTCAAATTGGACGGCCTGTAGTTCGAATTAGAGCTCATTTCACTGTAGTTTGAAGAAATGTTCGAGTTCTGAACCATTTTGGATATCACTGTCGGTGTTGCGTTCGCTTTGAATATGGACGGATTCAAATTATCGTATTGTTTTTGTCTGTCATAGCTGTTTTGTGCTAACTGACTCCGAAAGATTGCGTTTAGTTTGGTGAAGCTGCCATCAGCCCGTCTTACAACGACGCATGGTTTTTTCAGGTCCTCGGGTTGAAGAGGGTAGACGCCGCTTAATCTGCGTGGTCGCTTGCCCAGCGGTGGGGAATTGTTCTGTAATGTAAGGAATAGAATTTTGAGTGGAAGACCATTAATTCAGCAGAATGACGCATACTGCTGGAAGAAGCTCTTTATCCCTCCTCAAAAGGATTGCAATAACAACCGGTACTAGACATCCTACTATCGTCAGATCAGTCGCTGTAAGTGAAAAATAAATTGAGGTCAACGAATTTAAAAACAAAATTAAACGTTTTTTTAAGGATTATTATTATTATTCGGTTAGTAGCTGTTCCGGGCTACAAGCCCTGGTATCACTGCGACCATTGCTGATCTATTGTGATCGTCACCACAATTCTCGGTCCTGCTATTGCAAAGAATTGCAGAATTTTGCTGAACTCGAGAAATTTTAGCCCTGAAGCGGCACATGAAGTGTTTGCCCAATATAGAACTACGAAAGTATTTTAGGCAGGGACTTAGGATCAGCGGGATTGTCCGAAAGGTTTACCACTACTCCGGAACTTAAAGGGCTAAGGAAGGAACATGGATGGGATTTGTCAGTTAGAGTCTGACACTCCCTTCCGCTCCCAGAGCGGGAGGAGTCATTTGATGATTTCACACCCTCAAAAAAAGGCTAGGGCGGATTGATTAGGATGTGTGAAGGCGTCTCCTCCACTTCAAGGCAGACTCTGCACTGCCTTTAAGTCACTCAGTCCTAAAGTCTGCATGTGTTAGGCAGTAGTGCGATTTTAGCGCCTGTCAGAATATGCTGGGCAAATAGTAAAATTTAGAGTAATGATGATCCTATGTGATGTTAAATGATTTTGTTTGGCCCCAATTAGTGGTTGTAAAAACTGAATTGACAGTTAGACTTTATTGTTTAATACTTGGAAAATAATTTTTGATGGTGTTTGAACGAGTAAATTGGGCATTTGAAAGGGTAGTCAATAACACATGACTTTTTATGAATTGTTAAAACGAGGAATTTGTACGTGATTTGTATGAAATATAACAATGTGACGTCACAGATTTTTAGAATCAAATGTAACACTTATTAGAATTAAATGCAATTTTAAAATGATATCTTCGCATAATATTTAATTTCTGTACAGTGATGGAAGTTTTTAAGACGAGCAGCCTTTTATTATGTGATTTCATATCTTGTTTTTGACCATGTCGAATAGTCAATTGCTAAGTTTTCTTGTCTTTTATTAAAGTATTGGAAGTAAAACTCCACTTACCGCACTCCTTACGGGTGTCACCTTCCCTTCCTTCTGCCAGCTTACAATGATTTTCTTAGCAATACTCCTGGTCGCGTTCCTGGTTTCTTCCGTAATAGCGCATTTAACCTTAGTCTCGCTCCTCTCATCCGAATCTTTTAACAAACTCATTAGAGTATTATTTAGCAAGTAACTTGGCTTTGTGACCCGGTTGGAGCTCCGTAGTACACGGTCACTGCTAGTGGCAGGAAGTCTTTTGGATGCTACAGTCTGAGGGTATTTTTTGGGGGACTGCACTTCAGGGCTGTAGTGTATGAAGATGTGGCCCACTCTCCTAGGAGTGTTTGTGATTGGTGGAGATTGGCTTGTAGATGAAATTTCTGGGCTCTGCTGAAAGTGTTATATAAGTAATAGGTTTGATAACTTTTCGTGACCTAAGGATGTCGTAACACAATGCATGTGATACAAAGTATGTAGATAATATTTAATTTATACAACTTAGAAATGAGCTCCCCTGGGCAAAAACCCACAGATCAAATATATCAATTTACCTACCTGGCACTTCTTAGGTCCCACCTTGCGTATGAATGACTGGCGTTTTTGTTCGGAACGCACATGCCGTACCAGCAAATCCAAATCTCTTGGTGTGCCATAATTTTTAGCATTGATCAATTGGATTAGATACACTTTCTGTAACATTCAATGTACTTTGTTTATATTTCTTACCTTATTAAACAAAACGGACAAAGGTCATGATGTTTGATATAAAAAGGGCATGTGTGTGTGTATGTGAAAAATGAAATAGTGTGAAGCAAGCAAGGAGTTTTTATATTTGCCAGTCTGTTTTCAAGAATCAGAAAGGTTGATGAAAATGTGGAAAGAAGAAAGAAAGCGAGAAACAAAGTGATGTTCATATTCCTATAAGCGAATGAAGCAATAACTTTGTACAAATAAATAATGTTCCTATAATTTGTCTTACTTTGGATAGCATAAACTTTTTAACATGCCCTATTTCCCAGAAGAGTTAGACAGAGGTATACCCATAGTTGGTACATCTACATTTTCATTGAAATAATATGACAAATACCATTTATTATTAGTCCATTCATTCTAAACTAACGTACTTTAATTAAATATTGGATCATCAGACGTCAGGGGAGTATTGCAGGTAAGTACGAAAGTAGTATAAAATTTATGCAATACTACAAATCCAGAGAATTTTCTTACACAGGATCAGCTATAAAATGGAATTTTTTTACAAGATAATTACGTTAATAGGATTGAAAACAAATCTGTCAATTGAAGTTTGGTTTACTTGCGAAGAAATAAGTTTAAATTGAGAGTTTTACTATACGAACTACACGATTCGTTTTTCAAAAATAAACCGAAAAATACATGGCAGTTTTGTCGAAAATGTGAAATCGACGGCATGTCACATGTGCAAACTTGAAAAACTATTTTCATTTTGTGTAAAGTATTATTTTACATACCTTAACGTTGGAAGGCAAGCCCATAGCTTTTGCAGTTTGCTGCAAAAACCTGTATGAGCATCGTTCTAAATTGGTTTGAAATATTTCTTCTTCGTCCCTCATGTTAGCTAAACCAAAATACCGTAGGTACACATGCACACAATTTAATTTTCACATAACACGTGCGGGATACGGATTTTACATTCACCCACACATCTCATAATTTTTGTTGAAGTACCGTCATTGATTATTTGATTTTGTAATAACAAATCAGTTTGTTAAGTTAATCAATAAAGTTTGAAAAGTTCAGCTTCATCTTTGCCGGAAAAATACGGGAATTTACGTTCGATTTCAGTAATTGTGTTGATTTGATTATTTAATAATCTTTAACTTTAACTGGCAGTAAGTAAGTATTTTATAAAGCATTAAAAAAATATTTAGACAAAAATTATTTCCAACGTTTTATATACCAATTACTTTCTAGAAATAGCTGAACATAAATTTCAAATAATTAATGCCATCTTGCTGCGTATAACGTAAAACTCAGTGCGGTAAATATTCCATCAGACGGAAGCGGGTGGAAACGAAAATCTGTCAGTGTGAACTGAAAGGTTTGCATGGAATTAGTATGTACTAGCGTTCTAGCCGAGTTAGTGACACAAATAACCTATAGATGGCAGTAAATCATAAGTTCGAAATGAAGATAACAGATGGCGACCAAGAAAACTTTTCTCATAATTTATTATTATTATGTTTTTCTATGTCTACATAATGTACAAAAATTAATTTCCTATTGATGGTAGGTGAAAAAATTTCTTCTTGTCCTTTGTCTCCATTAGTCTTCGGAAAGGATGAACAGGATTTGTGCTGAAAACCAAGAAGTTGGTAATTTAAAAGGTCTACCATATAATCGCTCACCATCAGGTGAGATAGTGGTCAAGCCTGAGTCTACTGTCAATAAAAAAAGTGGGTTAAGTAATATGTTTAGCTGTAGACTGTTTTTAATTTGGTAAAAATACGAACGATTATTTCGATTACCTTGTTCTTGCTGGAGAACTTTCGTATCTCGTTGCCATAACATCTTTAAACATCGCTGCCTTTTTCGTGTAAGTCCTATCTTTATTTTCAATGTTTCTTAATTCCGATTCCTGAAATAAAAGGTTGATATTTTTTTTTGCGTCTTATACATGTAGGTACCTAAGAGGGATGTGTGGTGTTACGCGAATGTATAGAATACCTACGTAATGAGTATATAAGAGGAAGTCTGAAAGTGACACCGGTGACCGAAAAGTTGTGTGGAAATCGGTTGTCATGGTATGGGCATGTTATGCGGAGGAATGAGGAAAATGTTGTCAGGAAAGTTGTGAGTATGAATGTGGATGGCTATACTAGTAGAGGGAGACCAAAGAAACGATGGATGGATTGTGTGAAAGATGATATGGCTAGAAAGGGAGTGACTATCGAGATGACGACTAATAGAGAAGTATGGAAGAAGAAGACATGTTGCGCCGACCCCAAATAGATTGGGATAAGGGCAGGAGAATACCTTACAAAAATAGCTCCCATGATGAGTCAATCGAAAGTCAATAGCATCATTTACAAAAAAAAAACCGGCCATAATGCCACGAAATAAAGGCGTTGTCAATTCAAATCGTCATAATATTACAGCTATCGTAAGAAATGCGCTATCCTTAAAACAATGGCTTAAAAAGTAGGAAGCTTACCAAATGCCTCTCATTCTCCCTGATCTGGCAACTCAGACTGTGTCGATAGTCCATTTGCTTCATCAACTCCTGATTGGCGCTGTCTATTTTTCGCTGTAGTTCACTGAGGGCGGTCCTCTTTACGCGTTCCATTCGCTCGCTCCTCTCTTGTTTTGAGCGCTCCAATTCTTGGTTCCTGGTTTGAATGTGACGTTTGTATTCTTCTGCTGCTTTCTGGAATGGAATTTTACATGGTTAGGTGTCTTCTTAGATTATTACAGTAAAACGGCACGCCTGCTCGCGTCGACAACGTCTTCTGTTTTTTTTTTAAAAAGGAGAGAACATGTTTTTTTTTGAAGGATGGGATATCATCATATAACTCCTCCCGCTTTAGGTGGAGTGGAAGGGTGTCAGATTCTTACTGACTAATACCCATCCATGTTCCTTCTGTTTGGGTTCAGGCCCTTTGCGTTCCGGGGCAGCGGTACGGTCGAACAATCCCGCTGACGCAGTTACAAATGCTACTATCGCGTATTCGCACGACGATCACTCTAATCTTACGACCACGACGACTCGACTCGTCTTCTTTTGCTATGACTTTTCAAACTTGTTCCAAGTAGGTAATACCTCACCTCCTTACACACTCGTTGCTCTTGCTCAACCTGCCTCAAATGTTCGTCAGTCTTGTTTTGTGCCTCCTTCTGCCATTCATCTGCTATCATCTCTGCTTCTTCTTGCATAGCTGACGCCATCTTTCTGTCTCGGCTGTAGTTCTCGATGCAGATTTGTTTCTCCAGTTGTAGGTTTTTCTGTGAATTTGAATTTATGAGATCATTTAAACCCTATAAAGAGGGCTCATGCACCTACCACAATGGATATGATCTATATAAACTTGATACGAAAGAGGGGCTTTCCTTTAAACTGCCTATACTAGGTATCATTTTCAAGCTGTTCCAAAAATCTATTAAATAGGAGCAGTAGTTTAGTCGCAAAGGATTTTCTAACAGCTGATTATGTTTATACGCATAGTTAGGTCATTCACCTTAAAACGATAAATCTTAGACTAACCTACGATGCGATGTTACAAGGTCGGTTTTTATTTACCTTTAGCTATTTAGTTTGTTTGAAAAAAAAAACTAACTTTTGGTGCTTCTTACTTTTTGTACGTTTATTATACGTAGTTAACGACTCTCTGTCATAGTATTTAGCGAGCGGTGCCATAAACATGTGTCATCAGATTAATATCTAATTCCAGTGGGAACATTACGTAAATTGATTACGTAATGTCGACGTCGCAAGATAATTGGAAAAATCGTTTTATTATTGCGAAAACAAAAGGTTTTTTTGGAAAAATCCTGACATTACTTTACGAGCATCGTTGTTGGCAAATATTTGTTAATATAATTACGTAATCCTGAAGGGTTTTATTAAGGGAATTTAAAATCAAATTGTTTTTTTAGCTTTTTGAATTAATTTTACTTGGTACTCATGTAATATTGGGCGAGCCTATTGCAATCATCCGGGCAGACATCCAGACTCCGGGCTGCTACTGAGAAATTCCCAATGCTAAATGGAAAACACAATAACACTGCCCGACCCGGGAACCAAACCCAAGACCTCTAGACCACTAGACCAACGAGGCAGACGTTGCAGAGTCTTGTGAAATTGCATTAGAAAAACAAGATGGCGCGCCAGTTTCAATTAAGAACGTGTGCCAAAAGACTGTACAGCGTAGAGCAACTATAATTACCATCTCTTGTCTATTCCTTTCTCTTTCTCTCCGCAGTTCTTCTAGTGCCAATCTTATGGTACCATTGTCTATCTCTCTCGCCTTCATTTTCTCGTTTCTTAGTCGCGTCAGTTTCTGCTCATGTCCTTCTATGAAGTTCTTTCTGTTCAACTCCTGCTGGTCTTTCTTCTTTTTGATTGCTGTTATAAAAGTGATCATTAGTTGTATGTGATATAAGTATTATCATAGTTAGTGCGGCGGTTATAATATTCCATTTGATGTTCAGCGAGGTTGTCCGAAAGGGTTACCGCTACCCCGGAACATAAGGGCTAAGGAAGGAACATGGATGGATTTTAGTCAGTAAGAGTCTAACACTCCCTTCCGCTCCACTCAGAGCGGGTGAAGTCATTGGATGATTTCCCACCCTCAAAAAAAAAGGTATTATAATTACCCTCATAATGATCCTGTTCCATCTTCTTCTTCATTTTCTCTAGCTTTCTATTCTCTTTCTCCCTCTCTTGTCGTATCAGCTCCTGTCTCTTCTTGTTGGCGCTCGCTATTTGTTCGTCGTAAAATCTCCGTCTTTCCAGTGTCTCTTGCTGTCTTCTTCGAGCTGCCAACCTTTCTAGATGTTCCTAGAAATTTGTATACAGTGTGTTAGGTTAAAGGAGGCCAAATTTTAGGAGAGTTAAGTACCCATGACGACGAAGAAGATGCTCAAACTAACCTTCCTATTATAATCGTCCATTAGAACCTGATGCCACATCATTTCTGTGTATTCTTCCTCCCTCTCTATAGATCTCTTTTCTTCTATTTGCATTTTCTGTAGCTCTTTGAGCTGTCTTTCGTCTTCCTTCGTGCATCGCATGCCTTTTGCTCTGAAACCATGGATTAACCTGTGCGGCTGTTATTACTTAGCTACGAGCTCCTCAATTAAACAACACACAATAGGCGTTTAGTGTCCCATAAAAAGTTTCTTTGATTTTACAAGTGAAAGCTAATTCTTTGAAATTACACCTGGAGTCAGGGGTAACGCGGTGATGGTGACAAAATCTACGTCAGAAGTTAGCACGAGTTTTAACCTTTTGACCGCCACAGTCGTGTATAGACGACAAACCAAAATGTGCCCAGCACGCCACGGTCGCGACTGGGTGACAGAATTTTAAACGTAAATAAATAATAATAATAATAATTTCGACCTCACTACTATTTTGTAGGTATTAAAGGATGAATTCGGAGCTTGGCGCTGAGGGCACGCTTTTTCATTTTTGACGTGGCGGTCAAAAGGTTAAGCATCCTATCACAAACAAACCGTGATTGGACGTAATAAATTGATATCAATGTTGAAGTAAAAAGAACTTCTAACTGCAGATATTAACAATGTCAATTTATTATGTATTCTTGTCACTTCATCGTCGATATATAACTGTCCGGAAACCATTTGAATTGGGCATAAAATAAATCCCATTTCATTGGAGAGTTTCTACGTCAGATTGTTTTCTACTTAAATCAGGAGAAACTAACTTTCCACTCCTACACGGCTAGTCTGTTACAAACAATTTAAACATCGTGCGTTTCTGTTTTCCAAATTTGCATAAAAGCGGAGCATTTTTGCTGAAATCTAGATTTTATGAAACTATTCCAGCGTTGTTCCTTACAATAGATACGTTATTGCCATACGTACTGGGCATCAAGCCAACTGCGCGGCTCGCGTGTTTGCTTTGCTTAGCTGATACAGTAAATGGTATACTTTGTGATTTACGTAATGAAACTAATATTGTAAACGTTTTATATCAAAACCTGGGACTGCATATTAAATCTGCTACTCTGAACTTTGTAGCTTTAGGTAAGTCTACGCTATAACGGGAATGGCTAGTTGAAAAAATGTTGATCGTTAAAGATTTTACTACTTAGCTCTTTTAATAATAATAATAATAATATAATTAATTAAAATAATAACAAAAATAATAATTAATAATAAAAAAAAAAAAAAAAAAAAACATTTTTTTTTGCTTGCTCTCTAAAGGAAAAAGATCTCACCATAAAATGCAGGTGTGAGTGAGTATGTTTAAAGTGAGCTGTCAATAGTGTCAATCCCTAGCGTTAAGAGGATCGACGTACAACTCACTTGACGCTCACTACATCTAAGTTATCACGGCGAGATTCATAGAGAATTACCAAGAAAACGTAGCTGAAGGATGCTTGTCAATAGTTTCAGTCCCTAGCATGAGGTGGAATGACAGCTCAGTGAAATCTCGCTTTACTTACAATTTCACGTTGAGAAGAATATTCCGACGTGTATCGACAGTAAATCACACGTGCTTAAAGTTCAATTTACATTGCCGCGGGTCGGAATGGAAGCGTTTTTTTTCTGTGAGAAGCATAGTTAACTTTATGTCAATAATTTAATGTATGTAACGTCCAAATAACAGGTCGAGCGTTTTCTGTAGAATTCTCGTGCATTCTCGGTAATTTCCGCAGTTTCAAGCTCGTTTCTAGGTTATACTTTACACAAATGACATAAAGTTAATTTTGCTATGTACAAAATGTCGCTTCCATTCCATTCCGCGACGGTGTAAATTGAGCCTTTAAGGCCCAGAACATACGGCGCAACACAACTGCAACTAAACTGCAACTTCTACTTACTTTTGAGTTTCATTTGAGTTTATCTCATTGGCTCCTTTGAGAGACCGCCCATGACACAACTATTTTGAAACTGGTTTGAAACACAATGCAAATCAGTCAATTCAAACTAATAATTTCAAAAGGGTTTAGTTGCAGTTGTATTTTTATAAATTCGGGTAAATAGACTTTCGCGATACGCGTGTGTCTGTCTTACCAGACTCCTTCAAACCCTTACGACATCAAACGCTTACATTTTCTCCCTCTCCAAAGCCTTCTGACATTCTCTAATCTTTTCCTTCTCAATTTCATCCAGATAACCTTTGTTCTTCTTTTCTTTCGCCGTACAATATCCACATTCTTCCATCCCCTGTTTCATCGCCAGTTCCTGTATTAACCCTTCTTCTTCTTGTTCTAGCAGAAGTTTTAACTTCTCTCTTCTGTGTCAGAGGTTTATTTCTTCTTGATTGAGCATCTCTTTGACTTTTTCGCCAGTTCTATTGATTACTAGTCTGTAAAGTGTAACGTAGTAAGTTGGTACTAGATCAGTATCTAAAATGGAGTCTATATTAATAAAATTCACGGATTTTGCATTATCATGTCTTCTGCCCATTAGTTCTACAGTTAAAGCCATTAATATTTGAATCTAGACTTCGAAAATTTAAATCGTTTTTGTAAATCCAAGCATTCTTAAAAGCTTAAGTTTGATTTATAGTTTGAACTAGCGGCTGCGCGTGGCTTAGCCCGCGTGGTGTCTATTTTTTTTAACATAAAAGTAGCCCAAATTACTCCCTGCAACATCAACAACAGTCAGTGAAAGTCCCGTCAAAATCGATCCAGCCGTTTGGGAGAATATCCGGAACAAAAATACAGACAAATTTTAATAATTGATATTTTGTTATCCTTTTCCAATGGATTTAGTAAAAATCTGATTTAATTAAATTTTGTGATTACAAACAGACACTTAAACGGATACATACTTTTGTAAATGTATGAGATCATAGTTCACGACGTCTGTTGTCTTCTTCATATCTTCTACATCGACTAGTGTCTTCATCTCCTTTCTCTGTCGTTCCTGTAAAGTTAGAAAGGGACTTTTCTGCATAATTTTATCCTTACATCATCAGATCATCGTTTATCAAGGCATTTTCGGGATTGGCTTCCAGTTTAAACGGATTCAATGCACTTGAATGGCAGTATTTTAAGAACGACTGCTCTTTTTTAACCACCACGACCCTTACTATTAGATGTGGGGAACACATTCTCTCATCGGCCGAAATGTAGCGGTACCTAGGCATCGCTTGCGTGGACTATTGAATACCTACTGAAAGCTGAAAAACTGAAGCCTAAAACATATCTTTGAAATGAAAAACATTATGTGAATAATTGGCAAAGTGGTTACTGATTGGTGGCTAGAGTTGAAGGGATAACCAACAGATATAGCGACGTTTCGTTTTGGGAAATGTTAAGCCTGCACTTCGCTATTCGCGAACTTCGACAAGCACATAATTATTCAAACTAGGCTGAAAATCAGCACTTTTTGAAGGTTACGTAAGACAGTCCCCTAAAAACACCCACCCATTTACCACTTCCTTGTGGTTTAGCTGGGAAGAAGTGGCGCAACAAACTCCCCAGCAGCACAGCTGTCTGTTCAGTTGGAAGAACATGATTCTGCCTAGAATCAAGAAGTAATTAACATGACAATACACATCACGTTAAAATTATTTGCCACATATTATGTCAGCTAGCACACTCCAATATACCAATAAAATATAATAATGATCTCTATACACATATTATACATTGAAGTCGCTTTTTTGTCTGTCTGTGTTACCGCAATGTGCTTCTAAACTTCGCAACGGATTTTGATGCGGTTTTCACTATCATTATGAGAATTTACTCTGAAAGGTTTGAAGAATCCTCGATGTTTATGTCAAGCTGTAAAAACCGCGCGAAGTAGGGGCAGGTTGAGGTATACCTACTTATTAATAAAAAAGGCAGTGATAGCCTAGTGGCGTGACCGTCGGACTGCCACGACATAGGTCTCGAGTTCGAACTCAAAGCACGCATCTCTGATTTTACGGATTCATGAGCGTATTGTATAATTACTAAATAAATCTGCCTAACCTTTTCCCAACTATATTTGGGGTCGGCTTCCAGTCTAACCGGAGCTGAATACCAGTATTTTACATGGAGCGACTACCTATCTTACCTCCACAACCCAGTCACTAACTATATATAACACTAATTGGGTAATACAATACCCCTTGGTAAGACTGGCTGTCAGACTTTCGGGCTTCGGACTACCCGTAACAACTGTCAAAGCTCCACGAATGACAGCCGGGACCAACGGCTTAACGTGATTTCCGAGGCACGGAGGAGTCTAGATATTTAAAGATGGCCAACCCCGGCAAGCGTAGCTTAACCTGATGGATTCAAACCGTGCGGCTGTTACTACTTAGCCACGAGCTCCTCAAGGTACTGTATTATTATTACTTGCTTAAAATCGGTGAAGGAAAACATCGTGAGGAAACCAGCATGTCTGAAAGATATTTCTCAGCAGCATGTGAAGCTAAGTCAGAGGCCCATGGGCAGCATGTAAACTCTTTACCAGTTTAGTAACTAACCACACGAAAAAAAGAAGAAGAATTAAAAAAAATAAACAAAAGAAGCTCACCTTCCAAAATTGAAAGGGATGTCCGAAATACACAGTCTCTTGTTTCTTGAATTTTGTAACGCCAACCATTTTGTAACTTTGATATTAGATACTTCACCAACAATGACGGACAGACGCCGCCGATTTAAGCGTATAACTCATACCTCTCGTGTTAATATCGACCCAACTGTTGCTCAGTAACAAACAACGAATGTTTTATTAATAAAATAGGTCCTTACGTATTTAATTTATGTTTTATTTCGAACGAAAACTAATTATTTTGTTCCAATTTGAATATTAAAGCGAAAGTGAGCTTTGATCTATGATTTGAATATAGAAATAGGTAATGTTTTTGCATCTTTAAATAATGTTTTAACTGTACTCTATATTTTATTTTAGTAGTAGACATTTAATAACAGCTAAATAACGAAAGTTATTCCGTTGTATTATTGAAATTACTACATTTTAGTCATCATTTTTTAAGAAATATATTGCTTTGTATTCAAGTTGAAATAACAAGGCTTATTAATCGCTTTTAAAGAAATAAAGATAACGTTATAACGTTATTTGTCTAATGTTATAATGAATGGAGTACCTATACGTACCTACATAACCTACATTTAGTTTAAGATTCGGGGTGGTTAAAAGTTCGCCCTAATTCAAGTCTAGTTACTTACCTACAAACATACTCAAACACATTCTCAATATTACTTACTAGATTCTACCAGCGGCTTTAAAACCACCTTTTTCTCAGACACACAAAACTTTCTTGCACTCAGACTTCGCCACCACAAGAGTACGAAAATAATCCAATATCCCAACATACGATAACTATTATGGACTTGTAAGATCAGCTCATATCCCCCATGGCGGCTCCAGGCTCCATATGACAGGGAACCAAGCAGGGGTTCTCAAATAACGAAACAAATGGGCCGCGTGCTTTATCACACGTGCTCCTTGTGGGGGCTATCATCATAACTCACGAAGAAGGTCGTATTATACGTTCCTCTCCCTAGTTTCCGAAAATGTAAACAAAGGATCCATAGACAATTGAAAGTTATCCATAAAATAGTGCAAAAATAACAAAAGGCAGAATTCATACACCATAGAGGGCGAATTTACCAATGAGGCTGAACGCAATCAGCACATAATCGCCGTTTAAGGGTATTTTTTTGAGGGTCGGAAATCATCAAATGACTCCTCCCGCTCAAGGTGGAGCGGAGGAAACATTATAGGCTGATTATGCAGAATTATGATTTATGCCAAATCAGGATTTGGTTCTAGGTCCCAATTATTTAGGTTGCAGATCAAATTAATTGTAGGCTTTTGTGGCGCATATTCTGTCTATACGGATGCCTCCATTCATTTGTTACCCCTTTCTAAGATATGTTAACAAGTACAACAGTGATACCCAATTAATGGAGGCATCAATACTTCCCAAACAAACCGTTCTAACTAAATTACCAAACGCAAACGAAACCAGTTCACCCAAAACCGACTCAAAATCAAACACGTTGCGAGACGGACGCACTTTATTAGTGTCGACCCTTGTTTACATTGTCGTGCAAGCCGGGATGACAGTACTATACATGTAGGGCACGAGTCCCACCTACGGTACCTAGAGGTTACCCACCCCTATTACTGGGAGTGTACAGACAGATTTATAGCAGTATTAGTGGTTAATTTACTTAATAGTTACGGTACGTAGGGGTGGACCGACCGAGTTAAGACTGGTCATTATTCGACGCATTCATTGGATTTCGACGTTAAATTTCAACATACTGTAAATGCTTCTTCTGTGAAATCTTCATTAATACAACATAAAATATCATGCCTGTATAGTCCCCGAAGGGTTAGTAGACAGAAGTGTATTTGTAGTAAGTACACGCCATATTGCCAAACACTTATTAGTACAGAGGCCAGCACATCAAGTTACCACAATCTGTCAAATTTCTTTGATAGTATTTCAACTTTATTGCAAAGACATAAGGTTCATTTTTAATTGAGAAAATTTGACAGTTAGGGATAGCTTGATGTGCTGGCGTCTGTACAATCAATTAATAGGTGTTTTTGTTTGTTTATTTATACTTTGCTGTAAATTAGCTTCGCCCGCGTGGATGGTGGAAATTATCCTACGGAAACGTACTAATGGAATAAAAGTATCAAGTGATCAACACTTGTAATTCAAACTTTTTCTTAAAAAAAGCCTTAGGTACAGAGCTAAAACTGGAAACGTTGGCTAATGTTGAAATTCTGCGAACAATTTTTATACGAAACACGAAAATGAATTTGTTTTAGGCAATTTCAGTTCTCAATGCCGTTCGGGAGGATTGTATAAACTTTGTTTCTAGCCAGATGGTATGAAACTTCGGAATTAAAAATACACTTAGAACTTTATTCACACAAACTAGCCTCTGTCCGCGGCATCGCTCGTGTGGATAACGGAAATTATTCCACAGAAACGTACTAACGGGATAAAAAAACTTTTTTACAAAAAATAAAACCGACTTCCAAAACAAACACTACAAAGTGAAAAATAATTTTGATTTCGGAAGTCGGTGTCTTCGGTTTTGTATTTTCATTTTTTGCCACCGACTTCCGAAATCAAAATTATTTTTCACTTTGTAGTGTTTGTTTTGGAAGTCGGTTTTATTTTTTGTAAAAAAGTTTTTATTTTTCACTTTTTAGTTGTGGTACCTACACAATCCCCCCCCCCTCCCCAATTTTAATACCACTACCTGGTATATAAATTACAGTGACAGGAAGTTATTAGAACATCATCCACATATATTAAGTAGGATTTTTTTTAGATTTTTGTTGATTTTTCAAAAAACGCTTATCCGATTTCGATAATATGTTTATGGGACCATTTGGGAAGTATACCCTTTCCAACAAAAAAAGAATTTTTCAAATCGGTTGGCAAGCAACGGAGTTATGCGCGAACAAACATAAAAAAAAAAAAAAATACAAACATCCGAATTGAGAACCTCCTCCTTTTTGAAGTCGGTTAAAAAGTATCCTATGGGTTAATCCAGATTATAATCTATCTCTGTGCTAAATTTCATCCAGATCCGGTCATTAGTTTTTGCGTGAAGAAGTAACAAACACACACTCACAAACTTTCGCCTTTATAATATTTGTGCGACTTGAAAATACACATCAATATAGCAATTAGCAGCGATAGCCTAGTGGTGTGATCGCCGACTGCCAAGTCATAGGTCTCGAGTTCGAACCCAAGGCACGCACCTCTGATTTTTCGGATTCATGTGCGTATTGCATAATTATCACTTGCTTAAAATCGGTGAAGGAAAACATCGTGAGGAAACCGGCATGCCCGAGAGATATTTCTCAACAGTATGTGATGCTAAGTCAGAGGCCCATGGGCAGCACTAAAACTCTGACACCAGGTTAGTCACTAACCACACGAAAAGAAGAAGAAGAATATAGCTGTCGTTGTTGTAGTATGGTACACATCTGTCTACCCCTATATTAGAAAATTGGCGTGATGCTATGATAATGTATCTATTTTTACGTTATTCCTACAAGTAACATGTGTGGGTGCACGGTAGTAGGCAAAGTCAAATTCGGCGAAAACAACAATATGTTATTTTGTACGTTTATTTTTGGCCTAAAATATTAATCAAATATATAAGGTGTATCTGTTCCAACACGAAATATTTTAAGAGCAACATCTAACGGTGGTAAAGATTCCATAGAAGCGAAAAAAAATAATTTATCTAAGTATTTTTTATTTTACGTAATTATTTTAATTTTAAAACTGCTTGACACATTTGGTATGAAACCTTCAGCGGCCGCACGCGCGCTCGGTGCGTCTCGTGACCGGTGACGGCTATCTATTCTGTGTCGAGCAGCGTGTCAGGGCGGTAGCGTTCGCATGCATGTCTCCGGCCTGCGCGCGACCGCGCGAGTTTGGTAATCATTTCGCGTCCTACTGACGGTTACCGTGCTCCACATACTGTGTGCTGCCGGACGCAAATGTCCTCACCTCGTATTACATGGGATCTAACAATATCACTGGTGACCTGTGTCGGTCGTACAAAAATACAGCACTGCCTATCTCTTCGCGGAATGCAGGCGTGATGATGTTAAAAATAAAGCAATTGTAGACTTCGTAGCTGGTCTTGTTTAAATAGCTTATCGCTTCCAATAATAATAAATGTCAAACTAAAATACAAAACCTAAATTAATAAATTCCTTCCTTAAACTTATACGAAAAAGAGCCTAGATGCGATTAAAACAATACCTACACACATGTGGAAACTAGGTAAATACTAATAAACAGCTGACGGGTGAGTGCATCTTGAGTTCACAACGGTTAATGACCTGTTTGTTTAGATCGGATTTATTTGATCGATAGGCAGACGTGAATGTTTTAGGTTCTCTCGAGAGATAAATAGCTTGCCATGTTATTGTGGAATAACATACGGCATTAAAACCTATTGCATGATTAAATAACTACATTACGTTAAGATTATAAGTTTTGTCGAGTAGTCTTTTTACAGGCAAACAACATGTTTATTAGATCCGTGGTTGAATGGTAGGTATGCTATTTAAACCGTTAGGATAATAGCACAATATAAATATGAACAGTATGGAAACTAAGCCTATTTGTTGAAATAATTACCTACGCTCCACTGCAGCACTAGGGTTGTCACTCTTAATGTTTTTGAAACTGAACTATATTTATTAAAATATTTGTGTTCTCAAACAATCAACCCGGCGCGGCCGCGCACCGTACTATGCGTTTCAACTAAGGATAGGATGACCTTGGCACCATATTGTGACAATAATTAAGTTTAACAAAAAATACTTTATGCAAATTACTTATCTTGTTCATGTAATTTTCGTATTATGATTATTGTTTAACTAATATAGGGCCAAGGTCATCCTATTCTTAGTTAAACGCAATCGCATAGTAGGTACCACGTGTTAACCCGAAAATGCGTGAGCATTAACTAATCGTCTTGACGCGGCACTCACGACTGACAGCACCGCGACAACCGCTTAGGGGTCTCGTCGATTCGCGTGTTTGTGTGAGTGCGCCGTTTCGAACGTTAGTTCGTAGTTTCCGTACTGTTCATATTTATATTGTGATAATAGTGTTCTGTGTAGGTATTGAACTCAAGACTTTTAATGATTGGTAGAGTTTAACTTAATTTATTAATACCGAACCTAGTATCTACTAGGCGTAATCTGCAGTCTAGGTCTGTGGTCTAGGTACAAATCTACACTACTTAGGTACCTACCTACCTATTGATCCTTATTCCCCATCACACTTAACACACACATACACACACACACCACACATGAATACTGAACCGTGTCTGGAAATGATCCGGCCGGTATACCCATAGGGCATTGTTACGTTCGTTGCCCGAAGCCCGACGCGTGTTAACTAATGCGCGTGCGTTGCAATATGCGGGTCGCATGCAAAGACTACAATATGTATAGGGACAGTCGCATGGCACTGAACTCGGTGAGTCAGGTGCGCGCGCGGCTCGCCTGCCGCCGCCGCGGCGCCAACGCATTCTATTGTTCCGCGCGCCGTCTAGTCTCGCCGCCCGCTTCAATGACGGTAGGTAAATACAACGTATGGTTTAGCGTAATGGATATAAAAAATGAGAAGGAGCCAGTATTTTTATGTAAGTCAAATAATTTGAAATTATTAAATTTTTTAAATAATATATCCTTAGATAATTTTTTTTTCCTTTCTATGGAATCTTTACCACCGTTAGATGTTGCTCTGAAAATATTTAGTGTTGGAACAGATACACCTTATCCTACTACTATTATAAAGGCGAAAGTTTGTAAGTATGGATGTATGGATGTTTGTTACTCTTTCACGTAAAAACTACTGTATAGATTTGGATGAAATTTGACACAGAGATGGTTTATATCCTGGATTAACACATAGGATATTTTTTATCCCGGTAGAACATTCCTGTGGGATAATTTCCGACCTCCACGCGAGCGAAGCCGCGGGCAGAAGCTAGTACTTAATTAAGTGTCAGCTTCGAAGAAGTGTCAGCCTACGTTCAAATCAGTATTAATTATTTAAGCATGCTAAAATACTCGTTTCTATTTTTAGAAACTGATCGTTTGTGATTAAGTCTATACTATATCTATACTAATCTATACTAATAATATTATGAAGCTGAAGAGTTTGTTTGTTTGTTTGAACGCGCTAATCTCAGGAACTACTGGTTCGAATTGCAAGATTCTTTTTGTGTTGAATAGTCCATTTATCGAGGAAGGCTATAGGCTATATAACATCACGCTACGACCAATAGGAGCCGTGCAGCGGGGGTGAAACCGCGGGGAACAGCTAGTAATATTATTAAGCTGAAGTTTGTTTGTTTGAACGCGCTAATCTCTGGAACTACTGGTCCGAATTGAAAAATTGTTTTTGTGTTGGATAGTCCATTTATCGAGGAAGGCTATAGGCTATATAACAGCACGCTATGACCAATAGGAGCCGAGCAGCCGGTGAAACCGCGCGGGAGCAGCTAGTCGGAGATAAAATCTAAATGAAACTGGTTACTTATATTGGTTTCAAGTTAAGGACACTTAACCAGTTGTCTCTTAGAAAATCAGTTAATTTTCTCTACAAACCGACTGCCTTAGACTAGTCAATTTACCTAATCAAATACCACTTAATTCTGTTTTATTTTAGCAAAGTGAGGTTCTAAGTAGAACTTTGAAGTGTGGTGTAATGTTCCATTGATTTATCAAATTAATTATTACGCAGTACAAATAGGAATTGCTTTTTGACACGAATGGAACCTAAGGCGTATTACACACTTGTTTTGTTTTCATCTGCCTAGCCTTTTCCCAACTATGTTGGGATCGGCCTCCATTCTAACCGGATGCAGCTGAATACCAGTATTGTATAATAATAATAATAATAATTTATTGACTCATAAAGAAGGGTTACAGGGTTTAAGTGTGACACTGGATCCCGCACTAGGATACCCTGTGTCGCAGGATCCAGTCTCTTTCGACAGAAAATATGATTAGTGATGATAAGTAACAAATGCAACGGGTTAATTAATAATTTACACTTAAGACTAAAAGGTAACCAGGTATATATTTGTATGTATTTGTAATGAGCACGAGTATGTGATGAGTGTTAAGATGTATGTGAGGAGAGTGTATTTGTGATGAGTACGTGTATGTGAAGAGTGTGTGTTTGTGATGAGTACATGTATGTGAAGAGTGTGTGTATGAGATGTGTGTGAGTATGTGAAAATGTCTACTTTAACAGTTGAAGGATAACAGGTTTTCAGTTACAGTGTAATTAAGCCCAAGCAGCCAATCCTGGACCCGTTTGTTGCACCTAAACTTCGTCAGGGAGTAGATATTGAGCTTTCGATTAACTTTTTCATACAGGTATGGCCCAGTAAATGAGAAGACCTTCTTGCCAAATTTCAGCTTGCAGAAAACTCTGTTCCATTTAAGTATTCGTCGAGAGCGCTGATCCGTTACCACTGTGGCAGCTGCAGTTTTATGAAATTTGAGTATCACTGATAAAATGTACAGTTGGCGCACGGTAAGCACTCTCGTTTCTCGATATAACATATCAGTGGGGTATCGGATTCTCAATCCATGAGAGACCTTAAGTATAGCCCGTTGTGCACGTTCAGCAGTAATTATAATACTTTTACCAGCGAAACCCCAAGAAACTATGCAGTAGCTGAGCAGGGACTGACATAAAGCCAGGTAAGTCATCTTGAGAGTAGCTACGTCAGCAATAGATCGAAGCCTTTTAAAAATGTACAAGAGCTTCCTTACGCGCGAAGCAACAGACTGGATTTGCTTTGCCCATGTCAGGTGTTGATCTATGCAAATACCTAGATACCTAATACTCTCAACTACTTCAAAAACAGGGCAGCTGCAGCTATCCCCTAGGCAAGAGTAACTTTGGTGGGATTTGAGTGCAAGTTGTTTAGGGGCAGCTGTTTTTTTGCTTACAGAAAAGTTGACTACCTTAGTCTTTTTTATATTTAGGGTGAGCAGATTATGTTGAAGCCAACTGGTAACTGTCTGCATTCCAGCCTCTGCGGCACTGTAGGTTTCCCTCCAGGAGTCACCATGGAAAATTAAGGCTGTATCATCAGCGTAAGCAAAAATTTGCGCGTTGCCCAGATTAAGTGAGCAGAGACCATTAACGTAAAGGAGACACAAGGTGGGGCCAAGGACACTGCCCTGGGGCACACCATATGACACGTTCGCTGAGGTACTCTGAAAATCACCGAGGCAAACCTTCTGTTTGCGTTCGGAGAGATAGGAGGTAAACCATTCCAAAGCAATGCCCCTGATACCTAAGCGTTCCATCTTTTTAATCAGTATGCGCCTCGACACGGTATCGAAGGCCTTGGCAAGGTCAAGAAAGACACCGACACACCTCTTACCCTTGTCAAGGCTATCGACAACATGATCCACCAACTTAGAGACAGCATCCTCCGTTGATCTGCCATTACGTGTATGGAGTATTAGTATATGGAGTGACTGGGGCTATCTGACCTCTACAACCCAGTAACTGGGCAATACGAAACCCCTTGGTAAGACTGGCTGTCAGACTTTCCGGCTTCTGACTACCCGATACGATTGTCAAAGATGCACAAATGACAGTCGGGACCAACGGCTTAACGTGCTTTCCGAAGCACGGACATATGCACTGAAAAACAAATTCATCCGAAATGATATTGACATCTGTATTTTTTGTTTACGTACCTGTATGTTGTACAAATAAAAATAATTGAATTAGACAATTGATAAAACTTTCAAGAATTTACTTTTACGACTTCAAAAAATTCGTCCTGACGTAAAATTGTCTGCAAGTGCAAAAACTCTTATCAGGTTTCCTCCTACAGATACTGTTATTTATCAGGCAATACAAGAGTCAATGAATACAAGGTCGTACTAAGTTCCAATGATAAGTGTCCCCAATTTGTCCCCAACAATATCTTTGAGTTGTCATCATTTCCCAGACGCCGTCGTTGGTTTCACCTCACCCTTTAATGCTGACCTACCCTTGATAATAATCATAGTTCAGTTTACGGCTACACTGTACAATTTAATCCTTAATTAATTTACATTAAATTACAGTTCCAGATTGCGGCTTTCCTACTAAAACTGGTATATATTAACTATTTTATATGAAAATCGATGGAGTGCAGATTTCGTTGCGTGTTTAGATTCCGTGAACAACGGATTGTATCTGAGTAACAAGCCAGATATTTGCATATTTACGAGATGTTTTCGTGTCTTACTTAACTGTCGGTTCAGTACAGGAAATATTACTGCTAATAATTTTGAAAAATTAAAGGGCGAAAGATATTTAGAACAGGCAAGCTGAACATGAATATGAAAAAAAAAGAGAAATGAATAAGTGTTTATTCACAGAAATATTTTTGTATAAGACATATTACCTCTGCCAAACTGCAAAGCCGTTTGTTGGCAGACGTAGCTCCTTTTTTGTTTTGTACATAACATTTTTTTATATTTATTGACACTTTTTAACAGAAGGTAAACTATTCCTTCATTTCTTAAATTTAATAAAAAAAAGACATACAATTTTTATTTTAGATATTCTCTTCAGTGAGGCTTTGACCAAACATATTAAAGAGGTACTTATGTATTTTATTTTTAAAGGCAGTTTTTGTAATACAACTGTTTACATCGACTGGAAGGTTATTAAAAATAGATGGGACTAAGCAACTTCACACCTTCGACCATAATAATTATTATTACAAGTGGGCACTACAAATCTTGTCATATTATTGTTCCTTTGTGATCTTGTGCGTAAAATATTGCTTTTACATTCATTGCTACAATACTGTTCTAAAGCTACTGACGAAGACTAACTTCCATGTAGTACAAAATAACTACTTAGAGCAAAGCTGAGACGCCAAGAATGCATAACTGTACATCAAGCTTATGCGTAGGTTTACCTAGATAGTTGTAATTTCACATACTTAAAACGACGCGAGGGAACAACGCCTCCTTGCCTCATCGCTGCCTTTTGTTTAAGCACAAAAGAGCCCAGACGGCACAATTTTATCCGTCGGAAACTCACCGTATAGCCTAGACGAGGCTTCAGCATTTAAGCAAGGTATTAGGCATGCCCAAACCATTATACAAGTTGTGTTTCACTGATAACAACGTAACACGCGCAAGTTTTAACATTAATTATTTGTGCTTTAAAGTAGGGAACACTGGCTTGAAAGTTAGCGAAATAGAACAACAAAAACCTAGCGGACGGCCAAGTTTTCCCAGGGGATTGTGTAGATTTATGAAATTATATTTACAAATTATATGGAAACTTATGAATGCTGGCATTTGCTCGGGACTGCGTAGGTTTAGAACTCGACATTATAAAAAAATACAAACACTTTGATCAGGAGCTTGTCGATGAACGCAAATAAAAAATCAGTGGAAGCCTCAAAGTTGTAATGGGTCCGATTTCCAGTAAATTATTTGTATTGAACATCCCATTATAACAATTTTTCCGATCACAAATTTAAGGGTAACAAAAGTAAAATGCGAATTCTGTTTGCTGATCATTCAAAAGAAATAATGTGGCTCTGTCCTCGGGGGTTTTATTTCATTTTGTGTACGTATTGAATGGCGGGAACCCTCGGAATTATTTTGCCACCCACTGTCCGTATAATTACGCCGGCGTGGCCTACCAATTCAATAACCGTCATCTTGGCTATTGAATGTTCCAATTGTATCTGTCTTCATGCCTACGTCTCGAGGGTGGTTGTGACCGGGTGAACTATAAGGGATTATTCACAAAACATACACAGGAAGGCCGTAAATGTAGCCCGTCTTAAAGAATACCTTCGAAATTGCAGAGTTTCGCTTCTGTCTCTCGTACCTGAGTAGCAGCTTCACTTTCCTGCCAGGGGTCAGCTTAGCAAGACTTCTCTCATATATCTGCAGACACGGTTGGCGCAGTGGTTAAGCGATTGACTGCTGCGCAGCATGCCGCGGGTTTTATTCCCGCACGGTACAAATATTTGTGCGACCTACAAGTATTTGTTCCGGGTCTTGGCGTTTTTCTATCTATAATATTTATGTGTTTACAAAAAAAATGTATATAAGTAGTTTATCAGCCATCTCGTTACCATAACCAGGCATTCGGTTGCTAAGCTTGGGACTATATGGCGCTGTGTGAAATGTCCAAGGATATTATTATCTCGATAAGTCGTCATCTCAGTAGTCCTTTCTTTCCGAAGCGAGAGGGAGTGGAAGGCAGTCCTCCTGCGAAAAAGTCATGATCGCGAAGGAGGTGGCGGGATGGGAGAGAGAAAGGTCCTCCCGTCCCAGCCGCCGCAGGAGACGCCCCGGGCGTCAGGAGCCACGTGACGACTCCCGGCCACCGTAGGCGCGGGCCTGCGAACGGTGAGTAATGGGTGACTCACCGTCCGATCAGCACCGGACCCGTGCCGGACGCGCGTATATGTTCCACGCGCGCCTCAAAGAGATGTCAGCATATGAAGGGGCCCCTCAGGGCCAAGCCTGCCGGGTAAGCAGGATTGTCCGAAAGGGTTACCGCTACCCCGGAACATAAAGGGCTAAGGAAGGAACATGGATGGGTTTTAGTCAGTAAGAGTCTGACACTCCCTTCCGCTCCACCCAGAGCGGGAGCAGTCATAGGATGATTTGCCAGCCTTAAAAAAAAAAGTAGTCCTCTCCTTCTACCCACATCATCTTCCATTGCAATAGTTTCTTTTGTCCTTGTCTACAATGCTCTCGGCATATTCCTCTGCCTCTCATATATGCCTCTTTCTAACACTCGATGTGCCAATACTCCTGATACTATTGGTATATTTTAAATATATGTTCTCGTGTGCCAGTAGTTTCATATAAGGTGTGTAGGTACCCAAGTTTGATTGATTGCGTTCACCCGTCTTTGGCTCCCTCGTTATTTGTCACGTCATGACTTATAGCAGTTATGTGGATCGCTGTTACGTCTCCTTTTGGGTCTTTTCTTGGCCTATTTTTCATGAGGGACATTGGACGTGAAAATATTAAGGTTTAAAAGGTTGTAGGAAAGTGATAGTTTTCTTATTAGCCAATAATGTTGGTGTTTTCATGGATTTCAAGAAAAATCTGAGGATCTAAAAATTCTTCTTCTTTTCGTGTGGTTAGTGACTAACCTGGTGTCAGAGTTTTTTTGCTGCCCATGGGCCTTCGCCTTAGCTTCACATGCTGTTTAGAAATATCTCTCAGACATGCGGGTTTCCTCACGATGTTTTCCTTAACCGATTTTTTTTTAAGCAAGTGATAATTATACCGACAATACGCACATGAATCCGTTAAATCAAAGGACGCACCTTTGACGACTTGGGCTCGAACCCGAGACCTATGCCTTGGCAGTCACACCACCGGACAGAACCTAAAAGTTGTGATTGATCTAATTGGTAATAATGTAGATACCGAATTTAAGTAATGAAACTGAACGCGATCAGTGCATAAATTACGTTTACGAGTTGTCAGTTTATTTTTTTCTTTCGTATAACGATAGTAATAGCTCCTAAACGCGTTTAAGATCTGCTGCGTGCTAATTGCGTTTAGTTTCATTGGTGAAATTCGCATTTAGAAATATGAAATCGAATAAAAAAATTACGATGCTAATCAGAAAAGATTTGAAAAAGTTTATAATTCTATCAAATCAAAACAAAAAGAAATAAGAAAAGAAAAGATCACGGGTCAGTACCTCACATATCACTCATGTTCGTTTATGTTTTAATCCCAACATAACACTGCTACTTGTAGCTTCAAGAAACGCGGAGGCATCAAGCATTAATGCCACTTAAACTTCAGCTCCCAGTGAGTGAATATTTTTCACGCCACGCCAGCATAAGCGTAAGTAATTAAAGCCCTTAGAAAATATTCACCCTGGAATATCAGAAAATTAAACATCCCCAAGTCAATGGCCGACACAATCTAATAAAATTCATTACAGAGCTTTTCATGCAACGATGATATTTCAAACGATTTGACATCATAAAAGAACAGATTAGAGCTCATAACGAGGCCCGCCATTTTAAATCAGCCATTTTGAAACAGGATTTGGAAACTTAAAAAGGTTTCTTCAGTTGGAATTGAAGCTGGCATCAATTTCATACCCTCATCATGAGGTGAACAATGGGGAATGACCTTAAGGTGGTGGTCGCAGCGCGCATGCGCACCGCACCCCAGCCGAAACTGTCATGGCCGCTCAGTCCGCGTATCGACGCCGCCGAGTCGCGCGTATCCTTCTCGCCTCGCAATTATCGTTTCCGAACACCCATAAAAATCAAAGAACCATATACATTTTATTTGCGAATTGTGTTTTAGTGATACTGTGGCAGTTGCATAAATTACGTCGCGCGTGGCCGCTGTGTTTTTCTATCTAAACGCTGCGGACGCGAAGAGAACGCGAAAACCGGATTTTTCTGGATAACACCAGCTATCAGCCAACTGTGAGTACTAGAATATGAACTAATAGTAATAATATTTAGTAAACTAGAAAGGGATGATTAGATTTTAGGTAGCGCGCCTTTTGTACGTGCTTCTCCGATGTGTGGGTGTACGTCAGATACGTTTTACGAATGAACGTAAACGCGTGCGTGTGTGTGTAACGTCGAAAGAAACATTAATGTCTGCTTAGAATGTTTATACAGTTTATTGATTTTGGAAAGTTTTAGCTCGTGCACGCCTCGACAGTTTTTAAGGGCGTTTATTTTTCCCCTGGATGCTTACAATTAATTAGTTTCGGCAAGACGTGGAAACTACAAATTATCGTTCTTCATTTGTACGCGGGCTGTCTGCCGTAATTTATAGGGTGTAAATTAGAGTTGTTCGTTGCTGTGAAAACAATTTGTTTGCGATTTTTATAGTAAGGCAGTGTAAGATACTATTAAACGTTGAATACATTTTGACTGATTTACATGGAAAAACATTATTCTTAATTTCATACTTGATTGCCAATTAGTATTTAATTTGAATTAATAAGATGATCGGTGCTGTGATGAAATACGTAGCAAAAGTGATTATTTTACAGAGCATCCAATCGCATTTTTGCATCGAACTTGGCGGCACTACCTTGCAATTTTTTTTTTTTTTTAATAACTTTGATATTTCTAGGAGTTCCTTTACTTAAAGATTGTCTTGCACATTTCGCTACTAACAAGGATTCTGAACTTTCATTAAATATTATTAATAATTTATATTCATAGTTCATATTTTTTTAAATTAATTTGATTATTCTGAAGTCGTAATATTGGTGCCTACAGAAACGGTGTGTATTTTGTATTTAAATGGCACTATCGATTGCTTCGTATTTTTTTAATCATCATTTATACTTACATGCAGTCAGTAAAATTATGACTAAGGTATTAGAACTCCATACTTAATAAACTTATGACTTAAAATTATGACTTATTGGGTAATTATATTACTCAAGTATAATTTATAGCAGTATCTAAGTCATAATGACAATAACGTAAATGAATACCATATATAGGTATACTACAATATGTACCCATAATTACTTACCTACCCATACCTACTTACTTTATTTTCTTATCGATTAAAACTGTCCATCTTAAGCTTATTGAAAAGCGAACCGCTAGCCTCATGAAAAACTCCAATTACTTAGGCATAAGTGTTATTACAGCTTAGAATAAGTACACCTTGTTAAATGTTCAAAAAGAAAGTAAAGATATTTGAAAACGAATGTATTGCCTATAAAAGTATCGGAATTGGTTGCCTCGAAAGAAATCGATCAATTTGCTCTAGGCCACATATTATAAAACAATATTTAATACTGGGAAGTAAAATATAGTAATTTGAAAAAAGAATGAAAAGCATAGGTAAGTGCTTACTAGTTATTCAAAATTAAAATAGAACATCGTTCTAGAATACACGCATTCGTCATTAAAAAGCTAGGTTCAGACAGACGGAGCTCAAGACTCGCGTCTCACTCACCCTTAAAGATTAAAAACGCGTTGACATACCTCTTCTACACACGCGTTATATTTAGGGCTGCCGTATTAAAATTGTTCGGCACTGATACGGCACATAAATTTTAAAATTAAACTAAAATACTGACTTACGTGGGTGATAAACGACTGATAGTAGTTGATTAGTGTAAAATAATCACGTGTTACCAACAAGGTTACCTAAGTTATACTCCAAACTATGTATTTGAAAAGAATATCCAGGAAAAGTTTCATCCTTTTTAGTCATATTTTGAATTAGATTGGACGTTATTATTGGTATTGCGATTATAATCAAGCTCCTACACCGCTCGGCTCAGACTTAACGCAAAAACGCGTTAAAGTAGCAATACGGGATACGTCGAATAAATAGGGTGGCAACCCTAGATATTTTGTAACTCCCGCGTGGCATAGAACTTAACCAGACTTAGGCCAGACATGTTTTATTACGACACGTCTAGACGGCTGAAGAAAAAAAAAACTGCTCTATGACTCACAGCTTTTCTTTATAAAAAAAGAGTCCATTCTCGAGAAAGGGTGCCATAATATTTTTTTAGTAATTATATGAGTTCCGTACGACGAGGCGGCTTCAAAAAAAAAATAATGAGTTTGAGTTGAAAAAGAGGTTTTATTATAAGGTGTGAACAGTGAAGCGGATTTTTTCCGAAGCCAAGTTGTAATGCATGTTGAATTTTTAAACGATTCGAGAGGAATTCATTATATTGTCTACAATAGCATATCATCAGTCATAACTTTCCCACTGCTGGGTCACACGTCTCCTCTCTGTAATCCATAAACCATCAATCGGGCCCAGTACGGGTTGATAGATGTCGGGTTCTAGGACATGCTGGTTTCCTGACGATATTTTCCTTCACCGTTTTAGTTGTACAGTAAGGCTGATTCTTTGCTCGCGATGTCTCGCAAAACTTAACGGGGTGAATAGGGCTGCAAGGATGAATCGGGACGCAACTTTAAAGCAGTAAATAATATAGTTGGTGGCCAATAAGGACTCTGTTTTAATTAATGATCAATTATTCTAGTTGGCAACCAACTATATTACTTACTAGCTTCTGCCCGCGACTTCGTCTGCGGCTAATACTGTAGAGGGCAAATCTTATCTCTGTGATGTTCTTGTGATAATACAATAATTTAATTTGATAAGAATTGATATTTTGTTGTTTAAATAATCATCTAAACAGAAGTAAGTCGAAAACATACTTTTTTAAAACATAAAACGAAATATAAAAGTTAAAATACAAAAGATAGGAATATGGTGTCGCGGACTTTTTTGTAGAAATAATTAAGGCGAACCGGGTTGCCATACATTCCTTTCAATTTTAAACAACTGTTTAGGCAGCGCATGCAAATAATTCTGTTTTCGGAGGTATTTCTTTCCGACTTGCTAGACAAAAATTGCGATAGCTCGGCTAATATGTATGATATAAATATAATTTATAGCCCATAGCACTCAGGAATAATGTAGCTTTCTATCAGTGAAAAATTTTTTGAAATTGAATCATTAGTTCCGGAGATTACCCCCTACTTACAAACTTATTACAAACTTACAAATTTTACCTCTTTATAATATTAGTTTAGATATAGATTTTAATGTTAAAATCCATTTATAAGTTTCGTTCCGATTCAACCCTGCATCCCTATTCACCCCGTTTTACCCATAAGTCCCAAATTCGTTAATCACATCACACTAATATTATTAAGGCCAAAGTTCCTGACTGAGTGTGTGTGTATGTTTGTCTCATCGTCACGCCCAAACGACTGAACGGCTCTGGATGAAACTTGGCACAGAGGTAGCTTATGACCTGGATGAATACATAGGATACTTTTTATCTCCGTGGTACGTACCCTTAGGATAATATCCGACATCTACGCGGACGAAGCTACTGGCAGAAACTTGCAGTATATGTAATAGAAAAAAAACCCTTGCAATTTGTCTCGACGATTCCATTTACCTAATTCAGTATTACATAATGCTATTAATCGTTAATAAGCAGCTGGATTAGCTACGGATGGAGGATCGACATCAATTGTTCCGTTAACCAAGCGAGGGATAGAACCGGTTTAATCTAGTTATGTATTAGATTTAGCGTTCTATTAGTGGGATGCCTTAAGGTGAATCCTCCAACCAGCCGTATGCAGTATGTCGATGAACATTTGATTCGCGGCTGTAAGACGTAGGTATGTAGTTACAGAATTATAATCATCAAAATCATTAATACAACCCTCCGAGCTCATAAAGGTTCCGGAATGACTTTGACCTTGTAAAAAGTCATTTTTACACCTACGTCTTACAGCCGCGAATCAAATGTTCATAAACATACAACCTATCACTGGCCTGCAAATTGCAAAAAACTTCAGAAAATTTGAATTTCGCGGGCTACCCTGGAACATCAACCTTAAGTGCGTTTATTGGGTAAACATTTAGGGGTTTTATTTATAAACATTGCTTATACACTCCTTTGCAAAAAAAACGGGCACCTTACAGTCATTGGCTTTTCTATGGATAATATTCATATTAAATATATATATATTATTTATATTTATTTATTTTTATTATATATATATATATTTTTTTTTTGTTTTTTATATTTATGGAAGTGATTAGCATAAACGACTAGAAATTTCTTATTATCAATGAGAGTATAGTTTTTAAAACATAAATCCTAGAATCTGTGTTTAGTCAATGTAAACAGAGAGTCGTGTTAAAATGGAATTTTTCTATGGGTATAATGAAATTAAGACAACGAGTATTTTTTGGTATCTTTATAAAAACTGTTATTAAAAATAAAAATTATAAGTGAGTATGACCTCCCCTTGCAGCGATTACGGCATGTAATCGTCTTGGCATGCTTTCCACCACGCTTTTGATGGTGTCCTGTGGAACGTGTTCCCACTCAGCCCAGATCACACGTTTAAGCTCCCTGATGTTTTGTGGAAGTGGTTGGTCAGATCGTACTCGCCTTTTTAAGGTCCCAGATTTGCTCAATGCGGTTAAGGTTGGGGTTCCGCGCTAGCCAATCCAAACGACGAATACCGACCTCTTGCATATAAGCATCTACGTCGCCAGAACGGTGGGCCCGAGCATTATCGTCCATGTAAATGGCATGTTCACCAATTACAGTCAGTGCGGGTTGTGCATGTTGACAAAGGATTAATGTTATGTACCTTTGCGCATTTAGTGACCCATTTTATCTATGAATACTATCTCGGTACGATAGCTGGAAGTTACGCCCACCCAAAAGGTAGCGGACCCTCCACCATAAGAGGTGATTTCTTCAAAACACGTCGGCGTAGCGTGCCCCTGGTCTTCGTAACACTCGCTGCTCCTGCATCGCTATAATTTGACTACCCTACTAGTGTAGGGCATGAACAGCATTAAAAAAAAGGAGAAGAAAGAAATAAAAATCTACATCCCGATTCTGTTAAAATCTCATTGTGAAAACTAAGGTGAAGTGAGCTGTCGTTTCAGCTTATGCTCAAAAAAATTTCATTCATTTCACCTACTTTTTTATGGTAAGATTTGCACTACTGAACCAATAAGAAGCACACAAAAACGGACGTAAAATCACCACCCCCACAAAGTGGGCCAAAAGCCTCGTATTCAATAAAAAATAAAAAAACATTATCAATCTTTTGTCTATTGTTATTTGCCAGACGTCAGGGACCAGCCAGGGACCACAGACAAATGAACACACAAATAAACATTGCGTAATATCTTTAGTGGTTTTTTTTTTTAAATATACCTGGTAAATTCAACAAAGTTTCATGCAGACGGTGAGGCGGGCTACAACTAAGTCGTATGAAAAATACAGGTTTTGTTTGCCAACACATTTTCGAAAACAAATATGTTTACTTCAAATATTTGTATTGACCACGTAATAAAGGGGCTCTTATGTAAAATGTTAAACACCTAAATAAATATGATTACTAGTTCACCAACACTAATTTATATTGAAGTCAAACTTTTTGGTTATGTAGACGGCGTTGAAAAGGGTACCAAACTTCTACTATTTATGGATTTCATTAATGGCTATACAATATTTGGGATGGTGAGCTGTTAATCGAATGTAAACGAATTCTCTATTCATTTTACGATTATTTTATCATGCTCATTTTAGAATTAAATGTAATGAAAATAAGTTGTTTATTCTGTAAATAGGATATCGGTATCACTTTTTATAGTGTATGATCGTTTATTTCACTCGTAATCACATTCAAATATAATCAGATTTACATTTAAAAGCTAAATATTCATAATAATAAGCTTTTCATATAAGCTAGATGGAGTCAACATTTCCTAACAAAAAGTTGCCCCGTTTTTTGTTTCGTCACTTCTTCTAAGGGCTGATTTCGCCAATTAAACTAAACGCGATCAATACATCTATACCGCGTTCTAGGCCTGTCAGTGTCAATGTTCCACAGAAAATAATGATACTGACAGCCTTAAACGGGGTTTATGAGCTGATCGCGTTCAGTTCCACTGGTGGAATTCGCCCTTAGTTATAAATCATTGTGGAACTAATGGAATCGAAAGCTTAATTTAATTATTTGATAAGACATACTAGAGATATAGAATAGAGGAGGTCGTGGCTAAGTTATAACCGTCACACGGGTCGATCCATCAGGTTAAGCTACGCTTGCCGGGGTTAGTCTATGGATCTATACTAACTTTACTATCTTTACATACCGAGGCTCCTCCGTGCCTCGCAAAGCACGTCCCGGCTGTCACTCGTGTATCTTTGGTAGTCGTTACGGGTAGTTAGAAGCCCGAAAGTCTGTCAACTTGTGTTACCAAGGGATATTGAATTCCCAAGGTATGGAGATCAGATAGGCAGTCGTTCTATGTAAAAAAGTGAGATTCAATTGCATTTGGCTAGGCTGGAAGCCGACCCCAACATAGTTGGGAAAACCCTAGACAGAAGCATTGACACTAGAAATATGGCCCAGAAAGAGGTGGTCTGGTGGAGATGACCTGGACGCGTACCATGAACGATGGTTTGAGGTGGTGCAGGAAAAGAATCCCTGAAAGGTTTTGAGGCCCAGCAGTGGGACAGCAGGCATAAGCAAAGTAAAAAAAATCAGACATACTGGAAGATAGAGAGAGGGTATTTGAAAGGTAGACAATAACGTTACTTTTTATGAATTGTCAAAACTAGTACTAAATGCAATTTTACAATTTTAACTTCGCATAATATTTAATTTTTGTACGGTGATGGAACTTTTTAAGACGGGCTGTCATTTATGTATGTGATTTCATATTTTATTTTTGACCTTTTTAATAGTCAATTCATGCTCACCTCATTCGTCTGTTTCATGTTACTTGGAGATATTTTATCTATCCAGTTGGTTAGTGAAGCAGTTCACTGTGGGAGTTGTCATAGATTTTGGGACATCATCATCCCATTCATCTCATGCTACAACTCGGCTAGGCAATAATTACTACAAACGCTTTTTCTTTGATGCATTTACCCATATCTTTACAGAATTCGTAAAAGTCTTGACGGTTGACTTCGTGGAGTTCCGTTTGAGCCTACCCCTTTTGTCTATGCTTTTCCCGTGTGATAAGGCCAAGATTTTTCACTGTTTGTAAGAAAGTTTACGCATGGTACGAACCACCTATATGATCTATTTTAATTTTTTAATTAAAATGAATTATATCGATATCAATAATAGGATTTTTTTGAGGGTGGGAAATCATGAATTGACCCCCGCTCTGGGTGGAGCGGAAGTGAGTGTCAGACTCCTACTGACTAAAACCCATCCATGTTCCTTCCTTAGCCCTTTATGTTCCGGGCTAGCGGTAACCCTTTCGGACAATCCCGCTTACCCGGCAAGCTTGGTCCTGAGGGGCCCCTTCATATGCTTACATCTCTTTGAGGCGCGCGTGGAACATATACGCGCCGTCCGGCACAGGCCTAGTTCTGATCGGACGGTGAGTCACCCATTACTCACCGTCCGCAGGCCCGCGCCTACGGTGCCTTCCCTTGCCCCTTGAGTTCCGGAGCAGCGGTTACCCTTTCGGGCAATTCCACTGACATCCAACTACATCCATAGTAGGATGCTCTTAGCTGTGTGTGCTACGCAAAAACAAAATTCAAATCAACAAGTTGCTCTTGTTCTTTTGTAAAGCAAACTGTGTAGAAACAGCAAAAGGAACGATACAGTTGCGCAAGCTTTAGTCAAACTTTTTGCTGTAGAACTACTTACTACAAACTGAGTAAACGGATTTCAATTTAGCTAAACATTTTACTATTGTGCGTTTTCAGCATTCGACTCTTGAAGTTCATCCATACGTAGTACCAATTTGCTGAGTCTATTCAACCACATGTCAGCAAAACGCGCAACTAAATCGCCCTCTCTGAACTCAGATTAAGGGTGCGATTCCACCAGAGAGGAATGCGAGGAGTGCGAGGATGTGTAGCGGCGAATGTGCGTAAAACCAATAACTACAATAGCTTAACTCAAGCTACGAAAATGATGATGAAACGGTAGAATTTCTTGCCCATTCTTCTCCACACGAAACTACTTTTTGGAAGGGGCGACTAGAATCAATTCTATTTCTTGTTTATTTTGACGTTCAAAAGTGCCTTACATTTATTTGCCTATTTGAAATAAATGATTTGACTTTGACCTTGAAGCGATCCTATTAGTCGATTTTTTCCTCGCACACCGCCTAGTTACCTCGTAGATCTCTGGTGGAAACGCGCCTTTACCCATTAGATGTTCGCCTATTAGAAGCCGTTTGCTTATAAGAGCTCAACGATTTATACGGTTATATTTAGTGTTGTTTCGGGATATTTTTTTTTCTGAACCTATGGGGTTCATACGACATTTGAGGGGTTAACCTCGTAGCCACGAGCTAAAGGCCCAAGCGACACGCGTCTTGAGAGAGCAACTTCAAAGAAAACAAATGAAAGCAGTTGTTTAAAGCGTCTAGCCTTGTGTCGGCTTTCAGTTTAACCGGATGCAACTTAATACCAGTATTTTACATGGTACGACTGCATATCTGACCTGTGGGCCTAGAGAAGTGTCAATCGTTCCGTGTCGATTCGATTTCGAAAATTGTTGATCGAATAATTCGTTATCTCAGCGAATAGGATTGTCAAGAAGGCCACTTGTCAACGCATTTGTATGGGTATATTGATCGAGTTTCGTTACACAATTTGACATTCTCTAGAACTTAGCGATCGAAAACGATTGATCATGTGGCATTTCGAAAGGTTATGCCAATTCCATACATTTCGGATACATCTAAATTTCGCTATCGCTAATGAAAATGTGACTTTGTCTTTGCTTGCTTGTTTGCGCTTGTCGCTTGACGTATGTGGTGGCATTACAAAAAGTGGCATCGATCGAAAACGTGAACGAGGCTTAATAATCCATTACTATTCTAGAACATTCAGCGTCGAATGTTCTCATTTCTCTCACTGATGCTTTTATCACGCATTCTGTTCCCAATTTCGATTTTATTTTTCACCGTGAGATACGTTTTCAAATAATCGCGTCATTGAAGCACGAAGGCTTGCATATGAAATAAAATAAATTCATAAAAAACTGTTCGAATGAATGCAGGACTTTTATCAGAATATATACGAATGTGGCCTGTTCAGTGCATCGTATTAAAATGTAAAACAGACTGCTAACGAGGACCGCGGAATAAATTTAATTATTCGCGATACGGTGGGAAGTATTCGTGACAATGTGATTTTTTACTTACATTAACGCAACACTAACAGCCGCACGGATCGATCCATCAGGGTAAGCTACGCTTGCTGGGGTTGGTCTATGGATGGGCGACCATCTTCAGATATCGAGACTCCTTCGTGCCTCGGAAAGCACGTTGAGCCGTTGGTCCCAGCTGTCATTTATAGATCATTGACAGTCGTTACGGGTAGTCAGAAACTCGAAAGTCTGACAGCCAGTCTTACCAAGGGGTATCGTATTACCCAGTTAGTGACTGGGTTGTGGAGGTTAGATAGGCAGTCGTTCCATGTAAAATACAGGTACTCAGCTGCATCCAGTTAGACTGCAAGCCAATATAGTTGGGAAAAGGCTAAGCAGATTGATTAATACAACACTTCGCGTCTGTTCTCCAAAGGGTTGGGGAAGGAGGTGGGTGTACCTACTCATTTTTTCGGTTATGTTTAAGTCCTATGTGGTAGGGGGCCAGCCTATTGCCATAAATCGGTCATAAACAGTGCTGAAAAATGACTGGTGGAAATATACACAGTAGGTACACACTTTTCCCGAGCTGGGAGTCGAACCCAGAACCTCATGTTCAGCTGTAGCGACAACTAGACCAACGAGGCAGTCACTTTTGTGTAAATGTTAGTTTTTCCTATAAACAGACATGATTTTGTGTGTAAATGTATAAAATGAGAAATGATTACTATCATATAAGAAAGTCTGAAAGTAGCACCAATGACTCAACAGTTATGTAGAAAACGGTTGTCATGGTATAGGCAAAGGATGCGGTGGAATGACGAAAATGTCATGAGGAAAGTTTTGAGTATGAATGTGGATGGCTATAAGAGTAGAGGAAGACCAAAGAAACGATGATATGGCTAGAAAGGGTGTGACCTCTGAGACAATTCGTAGAGGAGTATGGAAGAAGAAGACATATATGTTCATATTCTTATATTTATTTGCATTCCATAATGTGTGAAGATCTTACAATAGGCTAGCTAAGGTACAATTAGAGCATAGCAAAATGTATAAAGTTCAGTTTGAAAAAAAATTAACACATAATAAATTGCGCCGGCACCAAATAAATAGGGATATAGGTAAAGAATGACGTAATTACTATTCTTGTTAATTATTTTCTTATCAGCCATTGCTGAACGTCAGTCCATCTATTTAACTCAATCAATTATACCTAGCCTTTTCCCAACTATGTTGGGTTCAGTCTAACTAAATGCAGCTGAATACCAATACAGTGTATTTACATGGAGCAACTGCCTACCTGAGTATTTATTTAACACTAATAAATTATTGAGAGTATCACAGCAGAGCAAATAATCTCAGTTGATCACAGACATATAAACATCTTACAACACACATAAACATAACGACGATGTCCTTGACTTCCTAAGGGGAGTGCAGACAAGCGGTACTAATTGATCGTGACAATCTCCGGCACAACCCCGGGACCTACGTACTCCTAACGAGAGCTGTTATCTTCCCTCTATCGCTCAAAACTGTCTTAACTTTGAACCGAGTGTGTACTACAAGGTTTATGATTGGGCCAATATTGCTTGTGATTTATGTCATTGGTTTAGATCGTGAACTGTCAAATGTGACGTCTTAGAAAATGTCAAAGTCGTTTTGTGTCAGAATTATGTCGGTTTAAATAGTAATTTTTATGTCTTTTTTTTTAAAGACTCCTCCCGCTCTGGATGGAGCGGTAGAGAGTGTTGTCTTACTGACTAAAACCCATCCGTATTCTTTCCTTAGCCTTTTGTGTTCCGGGGCAGCAGTACCCTTTTCGGAAAATCCCGCTGAAATGTTAATGTCTGGAGGAAGGTTTTGGGTATGAATGTCATAACGGTAGGGGAAGACGAAAGAAACGATGGATGGACCTTCGGAGATGATATCATTTGCTACAGAGTCCCACCCTAGTGGACACCCTGGTAGTCGGGAGATTAAGACTAAAACAGAAGTATTGAAGGACCCCAAATAAATTATAATAAAGTCAAAGTCAAATCATTTATTTCAAATAGGCTTATGAAAGGAACTTTTGAACGCCAAAATGAACAAGAAATAGAAATGATTCTGGTCTCCCCTTCCAAAAGGTAGTTTCGGATGGAGAAGAGTGGGCAGGAAACTCCACCGTTACTGTTTTGAAATGTTTTACAATGTTTTGTATACATGAATTATATCATTATATGTGAAGACGATGCACCCAGAATAAAAACACTACACCACAAAAGATGAAAAGAAAAACATATAGCAATGGCAGGTAAACTTAATTACATATTTACAAACATTCTAAACATTCTAACTCGCACAAAAAGTAGTATAGGTTTAATGAAACACGACAATGATTACACAATCAACAGTTTAATAATAAATCAACCAATGTGTGAATTAAAGTTATTCCAAAATGTTAAAATAAGGGCAACCTATTAAATAAAAACGTTTGTATCTTACGTGTCACCTATAACTCGCGCAAAATGTAGTATACGTTTAATGAAACGAAACAATGATTACACAATCAACAGTTTCTACGAAAGAAACTACTTAATAATATTTATATTGTACGTGAATGTACCTGGATTTCAAATTGATATGTCAATCGGCCAATAGACATCGAGGCAAAGTGCCGAATTGAGTATCGAACTCCGAAACAGGTGTTTGTGGTTAGAATCAGTGTTCCAGTTATCGGTGTGTTTCAGATACGTTCAAATTGACCAATCACGCTTAGTGATTTCACACAATCGACGCTGAATGCAGCTTAAATTGGACTTTAAAGCTATTGTGGCTCTGTTCAGCACGTTCATAGGGAAGATAATTGAATTATGGTGGCTGAAGTTTTGCTACGTCGTAGGCGGCGTAGTAATGCTACGGCTACGCTTGCTACGCTTTCGTAGCAGATCATAGAGAAACGCTATGCGTGGGTTCACGATTCTTTTGCACCCCCACCGTGCTTGTTTATATTTTAAGTCATTTTTACCATACTGACTTTAAAGAGTTAATTTAAATAGTAATCTTGATCTGATACCTCTATCCTTTATGATAGTATAAAACATCTACTATGGTGTGGTGACATGTTACTTATTCATTGTGTCATATTTCCTTTCATAAAATACCCTTTATATTATCTGTACAAAATAATTTCAATGTTTCACAATTGCCAGGCGTCACACGACGGCACACGTTTTTTTATTTATTCTATATTTTTAGTATGTTTAATTATAAATAATAAAAAGAACTTTATTTCGGACAAATTACATCCTTTGCACCCCCAATTATAGGCAACAGAACGGAGTCCTGTATAGTTCTCTGGTGAACGAATAAGCAAAAATTTAACTTAATATTTCAAAAGATTCTGAGTAAACTGAAAACCATGTACCCAAAAGCGAGCATTTTAAACTGGCTACTACAAAAAGCATAAATTAAAGAAAAATATTCGAGATTAAAACGACAAAATACTTTCCTGCACGAAGTGGATATAAAGAATGAAATATTATTCATGCAATGTAAAATAAAATGCTTTTATATTGCAAAGCGGGGAGATTCATCAAAATGTTTAATTTGACGGCGCCAGGGCACCTATATTGCTTCGGTGAGAGATAGCAATATGGTTGACCATTTTATTCAGCATGAGGACGATAATCTTTGGTTTTTTAATAATCGCTCACTCTTTTATACCATGCATTTATTGCTCTTAATCGTTCCAGAAACTCGCACTGTAAACATTGGGTCTCAAACAGTTTTTACTAAAATGAAAGCTAATCTGCGATAACATGGCCCGACCCTAAAATAATCAAAACATTTGAAAGCATTTGTGCAAGTAATTACAAAGCGCCACCAAGACTTACAACGCATTTTGCTGCCGGCCTGCTACTGAAGACGAATACTTACAACTACGTACATGTAAACTTTTTCGTACGGATGTGACTACAAATATTTATCGAGCTTGCTCAATGCTGTAGTTACCTTACTAATATTATAAATGCGAAAATTTAGATGGATGTTCGTTACTCAACCACGATAGAACGGTGGAACGGATCTCCATTAAATTTGGCACGCGGATAGATTATAAACTGGATTAGCACATAGGATACTTTATATTCCGAAGCTAGTATTCAATATTTTATTGATCACTATGATAACTTCGTAGTTTTCGTTTAAATACAATACTTGCTTAAAATTGTCTCTTCATGCGTTTACAGATCTGCAGTTTCTTGCCTGTTCTTCTCCATAGATACCTACTGCTTTGGAATAGGCAACTAAGCTAGTTTGCATTTTACTGAATTGGTTTATTTGAAATAAATGCTTTGAGTTTGAAACAATCACAACATTGGAACCATTTTAACAAGAATTTTGACAATATATATTTTCTGTTACCCCTTTTATTCTTTGATAAAAACCTTTTTAAATATTAGTCAGTTTTCTTGGTATTGAACCTTCATATAACATCCATTGTCGGAGAGTGTTCCTGAAACTAAGCCTACATCAAAAGTAGTTCAATTTGTTCTCCGAAAAGCGAAATACAACAAAATGTAAACGATTCCTAGTATTTTATAAACAGCACGTGTTATACGTACCCTTTAACCAGACCCTTACAGTAATTATTTGTGTATTGCTTCCTCAAATAACTGAAGAAAACAAAACAAAAGAAGAGCTCATTGGATGCCAAAGGATTCGTCAGAGGGAAAAGTGCTCAAAGGGCTAGCAACCTTACCACGTTGGATGGCAATACTGATTATTTGACTTGAAAATTGGTTAGTCAAGTGGTCGAGTGTAGAGACGACCAACCAACGCTTGGCATTGTCCTTAAGTACTCAATAATTACTTGGACTTCACAGCCATAGACCAATAACTTATTTTAAAAACAGTACTGTACAGCCTTGATGCAACCTTATGTCTAATATAGCTGGTTGGTTATAAAATAACTGGCTGCATTCGAGCTTTCAAAACGATTTGATTAGTTAAATAGGTTTTTATAAAAGAATCGAAAGTGGGATTTGTTATTAAGCGCGCGAAGAAAATTGTATCTTTGAAGTAATATAAGTATCTAAATAGTTTTATAGTATTTATTTATTATTTATAGTATTATCCTCCTTTTGAGTCACATGATGGCGAATACTCCTCTGGTGCTCAAGTTTGAGGTCCCAATCGGTCGTCACAGTACTGTAGAGCCTAAGTGAAACCTTCGGTTGAACCTGACAGCATTCAACCTTCAAATTAATAGAAAAGTTTGATAGGTTTTGTTAAAAGAAAAAGGTTTCATCAGTAGCCGTGCTGCTAGACGGATGTTTTATTCGTTACAAAACAATATAATTGAATAACTGCTGTCCGTATGTTTGTATTTTGTAGGATAGAAATCCTTACAACACATTACAATAAGCTCTACCACTGAGCCACCACTCTTCCACTATTTGATACTTTTTATACGTGTATTAAGATCATAAAATCTCACCTGAATTTATAATTAACAAACATTTTGCCCTTAAAAATCCCTAGACCTATTCACGTAATACATATATAAGTCAAGAATGTGACAAAGAAATAACTCCCTTTTGCACAAAAGCGTATCAAAAACAAGGATATTCCAACAAAACGTTTGCTGATGTTGCCCGAAAAAATATTAACATTATAAATGCGAAAATAGGTTTGCCTGTTTGTTACCTCTTCACGCCAAAACCACTGAACCGATCATCCTGAAAAGGAGAATGGACAAAAGTGGTCCAAATATCCACCACTAATGTTGACTTATAGTCCACTAAATAGAGAGTAACTTTCAGTATGACACAAAAAAAAAATAAGCTGTCAGTAAAAAGTTACGACTATATAAAAATGTTAATATTTTAATTTTGTTTCACTTGACTATTTATTTAAATAACTTGTGACTTTTAGTAAGATACGAATAACACTATTGTGTAGCATTCTTGCGTTTTATTTCTTCCGAGACTTTGACCAAAGTCTATTTCATCGAGAACCTAACATGGGACACCAAGTGGCATGACACGACATGCGTAGATTAGTTCAAAATTCCAATGGGCAGAATGATATTTACGATATTTTTCGCATAAAAAGGTAAAAAATATGACTTTTCACTCAGTCATAACTTTTTACCGACTGCATATTTTTGGTTGCGGTCTGGTTAGAATGACTCAGTATTTAGTAGACTATTTTATTACAAAGGTGGTGGACATTTGGACCAAGCTCCATACATTTTTGGTCATTCTCCTTTGCATATGAAATGTTAGGTGTGCATTGAACAGTGTAGTTAGTGTAACTTCTTAAAAAAATACATACTGGTCCCGGGGAAAACAACAAAAACGTTCTTATGATAATAGATGGCGCTACGTGTCTTTCGAATCATGATAGAATTATAGCATACTATAAAACAAGTCGAGTGTCGCGAGGCAAGCCGCGGGTAAAAGCTAGTAAAGACATTTACTTTTCATACATGTAAAGCACAACACGCAACCCTGGCAGGGATTCGTTCAAAAGATCTTTTTTTTTTTAATTTGCCTCATGACGTTTCTTTTATGAAGGCTTACAAAGGTCCGCCCACCAAAGGTTGGCTTTGAGTTCATGAAATACCATTCCTTTCCTCGTACGACTACTAAATCCCTCCATATTATATTTGTTTTAGAAGGGAAAACATGAGTAGTGATTTCATACATTTTGAATGCAAAGATAGTGTGTTTTATCAGCTCCATCGAAGCCGGATTATCAAACACATTTACAGGTTCCAAACAAATGAAGACAGCCTCAAAATAATCCCTTATATCCCTTTTACAAAATCACACTAATATTATAAAGGCGAAAGTTTGTGTGTCTGTTTGTAGGTATGTTAAATACAAATACACTTTAAAAACCTGGAATGCTTTTAGTTACATTGATATTTAATATTATTAATATCATATAATATACACGTACAAGGGCATTACAATATTATGTAACATAGTCAACGTCAAAATTGGGCACTATTTTGTGGATAAAACATTACTATATACAAAAATATAAATAATAAATTGATTGGCATGGCTTCCACCTACTGGGCCAAAATCATCTAGGTAATATCATACTACCTACTAATATTAGAAACGTGAAAGTTTGTGAGGATTTATGGATGTTTGTTACTTCTTCACGCAAAATTTCTGAACGGATCTGGATGAAATTTGGCACAGAGATAGATTATAATCTGGATTAACACATAGGATACTTTTTATCCCGTTGGTACGTTTCTTTGGGATAATTTCCGTTATCTACACGAGCGATGCCGCGGACAGAAGCTAGTATGTGTGAATAAAGTTCTAAGTGTATTTTTAATTCCGAAGTTTCATACCATCTGGCTAGAAACTAAGTTTATACAATCCTCCCGAACGGCATTGAGAACTGAAATTACCTAAAACAAATTCATTTTCGTGTTTCGTATAAAAATTGTTCGCAGAATTTCAACATTAGCCAACGTTTCCAGTTTTAGCTCTGTACCTAAGGCTTTTTTTAAGAAAAAGTTAGTTGTTACGTTATAATAATTCTGTTTCTTCTATAATTTACTTTTAAAAAGGTTAAACAATGTTTATAAGAAAATATTAAAACTTCAAAAGTTAATTTATTTTGGTACATTACCGTGACGTCTTATTTTTATATTTGTCAAATAAACTGGCACAGACACAAAACAAAAATGTGCTTAATTTAAATAATAACTTTGATTCTGGCGATTGAAAAAAAACAAGAAAGATAATACGTTTATTGCTGTACAGGAGGTTTTTGATAAAGTTAAATTATTATTGACATAATTAATTTACCTGTCATTATATTTGTTTTATTTTCACATTTTCTGTTATAGTATTTTAATTGTAGGAGCATCACCTTCACATATAATCATAGTTATCATTAATGTAAACAAAACATTTTAAAAGAGTAACAGTGGAGGTTCTTTGCCATTCTTCGAAACTGCCTTTTGGAAGGGGCAACCAATTTTTTGTTCATTTTGCGTTCAAAAGTACTTTTCATTTGCCTAGCAGAAATAAATAATTTGACTTTGACATTAAATTAAGAATTAAGGTTACATAACAAAACAACAATTCGATAGTTTTAAAATTAGCTTTCCTAAATGAAAACTGAACCAAGTAAGTACCAATTACGTCACAGACAAAGAACGAGAACCTTCATCATTCCACATTACTCGTGCCAAAAACGAGGCCCTTGTTGAAGGGCCTTTAAAAAAGCCCTTACCTTTAAGAGCCTCGTGATGAACGACATTAGCTAAATTGGTCGTGTTCCCTAGGATTACATGCCGTTCCGCGACGCGCGCCAAATTAATATTTGATCTACGCTTTTGTTTAGCCTGTATTTAATTAGTTCGTGTATTTTTTTTTTGTGTGAATAAAGAGCAGAGAAAGACAATGAATACTTTAATAGACAAGAAAAATCGTTTTTGTTTTGAGGTGGGGGAAAGGTAATTGGACGGCATTATGTTTTGGAAAATAAATTGTGAAGCATGTTTTTAAAAACGCGTTTTTTTTTGTCAGAAATTGAATCTTCTGTCATTTTGCGTAAATATAGTATTTTAGTGTTCTTTGGCTAAAATATTAGCATTGACATTCAACGTCGCAATGCTGCCAGTCTTCTGGGCACGTTTCCGGACGACAGCAATGCGGATGAGTACTTCGACGCCTAAGTGTTCCTTTTTTATTGTATTTATTTGCACATAGTTAGATAGTCATTTAATTTAAGTACGTGTTAATATGTAGAAATATTTTGATGGATGAATCTTTTTGCCATATCTACCCCCCTTATCCATAAGCTCACCCCTTTTTTTGAGCCTCGGAAATCATCCAATGATTTCTCCCGCTCTGGGTGGAGCGGAAGGGATTGTCAGACTTTTACTGACTAAAACCCATTCATGTTCCTTCCGTAGCCCTTTATGTTCCGGGGTAGCGGTTACCCTTTCGGACAATGCCGCTTAATAAGCTCAGCCCTTACCTACTACATGGAACTTAAATTAACTGCTGCTATGTGGTTGGTGTACCTACTATGATAAGTTGTGTTGATGTTTACTAGGTAACTAATTTACACGTACTTTTTTAAAACGAAGTTTTATAAAATAACTGGCTCCTGCCCGCGGCTTCGAGCGCGGGGATGTCGGAAATTGTTACAATATTGGAGTTTTAGTAAAGATCCCTAATTTTTTTGAAAATATAATTTGGCCTATGTCACCCAGGAATAGAGCAGCTTCCCAACAGTGAAAGAATTTTTCAAATCGGTTCCGTACTTTCGGAGCCTATTCAATGCAAACAAATCAATCAAAACCTATTCAATCAAATCTTCCGCCCGCGGCTTCGGCCGCATAATATGTCGACAAATTATACACATAAACATTCCTCTTCAATCACTCTATCTATTGAAATAAACCGCATCAAAATCCGTTGCGTAGTTTTCAAGATTTAAGCATACATAGGGATATAGGGACAGAGAAAGCTACTTTGTTTTATATTATGTAGTGATTAGTATAGATTATAAACGTCATAACATCATGCCGTTCCTCGAAGGGTTGGACAGAGCTGTACAGGTATAGAAGACCCACATTATGTTACCTATTGTCATCAACCGGGCACAAATCCGGACTCCGGGCAGCTACTTAGAAATTCCAGAACTCAAAAACACTTAGCCTTACCCGGGAATCAAACCCAGGCCCACATGCTCAGCTGTAGTGTTTGCGACCACACCAAAGAGGCCGTCATAGTAAACTAAAAAGTCTTCTTCTTCTTTTCATGTGGTTTGTGACTAACCTGGGGTCAGAGTTTTTATGCTCATGAGCCTCTGATTTCGCTTCACATGCTCTTGAGAAATATCTCTCAGACATGCTGGTTTCCTCACGATGTTTTTCTTCACCGATTTTTAAGCAAGTGATAATTAAAACTACTAAATAGACTATTACCCCCCTTATTATAAACCTTGTATAGCGTCTGTATAATTACACAACGCTTTGTCTTCTTCTTACAAATGTCAAATTTCCGACGACTGAAAGAGAGAAACTATTCACCTGATATTATACGTTTATTTAAGTTAACTTAGTATATAAAGCTATACATTTTTGGGCAAGGTAGAATAAGAGCATTAACCTTCTGGCTTTAATATTACAAGCCAACAAACTCCACTAAATTATAACATAACACACTTACCCCAGGTAGTGGTTACCGCGAAATAAACGAGAAACCAATAGGGGCCGAGAATTTTGTTCAGCCGTTATGAATATTTAAATGGGACCCTGTATAAAGGTGGGTCCGGCTATGAAGGCAACATCCTGTACAATTACGTGGTTATAAATCCTGTGTTACATCCAATAAGCGCGGAGCCGGATCAAAATGGCGGAAGGGAAGGTATATACGAAGTGGTTTGTGTGTTTTGGGGCACACTGTGTATTCTGAAAGAGCATGACAAAACATTTTTAAACTGTTTTAAGAGGATGAATGAATAGAGTATGAGAAACCATTTTATACTGACGTTAAAGTTTGGTGTACAACATTTCTCTTCATTGCATTATTGAACTTTACTTTTTAACCGACTTCCAAAAGGTTTAAAATCAAAATAAAAAGTCATTCATTCAAACTAGGCTGAAAATCAGCATTTTTTGAACGTCAAAATTACGTAAGACAGTCTCTCAGAATGATAGGCTAGTGGTGTGACCGTCGGTCGGTAAGTCAAGTCTTAGGTCTAAATTTTTATTACGGATGATTTTAAAGTTCTGCATCGTTCTAATGTTTAAAAGAGTGACTGTAGAGTTTCTTGCCCGTTCTTCTCCATAGGTAACTACTACGTTTTGGAATTGGCAACTAGCTTCATTTTTCTGATTGACCGACCCCTTTTTTTATTGAGGCTGGGAAATTATCCAATGACTGCTCCCGCTCTGGGTGGAGCGGAAGGGAGTGTCAGACTCTTACTGACTAAAACCCATCCATGTTCCTTCCGTAGCCCTTTATGATCCGGGGTAGCGGTAACCGTTTCGGACAATCCCGCTTACCCGGCAGGCTTGGCCCTGAGGGGCCCCTTCATATGCTGACATCTCTTTGAGGCGCGCGTGGAACATATACGCGCCGTCCGGCACGGGCCTGGTGCTGATCGGACGGTGAGTCAACTGACCGACCCCTTGCCGTTTCGAAAGTGCTTGTAATTGGTTTATTTGAAATAAATGCTCTGAGTTTGGCAGGAAGATGATGATGATGAAAACCAGTGAGTTTGTAGTTTATAGGTTGGTTGGTTAACACACCACCCACCATCAATCCACAGTGTTTTCAAAACGGTGAAGGGAAACATCGTCCTGGAACCAAAAATTCGAAGACTTGTGACATCCGCAAATCCGCACTGGGCCCGCGTGGTGGATTATCTGGGCTCTTAGAGAGGAGGCCTGTTTCCCAGCAGTGGTACAGACGCCAGCACATCAAGCTATCCCTAACTGTCAAATTTTCTCAATTAAAAGTGAACCTTATGTCTTTGCAATAAAGTTGAAATACTATCAAAGAAAGACAGATTGTGGTAAGTTGATGTGCTGGCCTCTGTACAATTATAGGCTGATTATGTGTTTTATAATATATGGTTAAAAAAAAACTTATTTTAACGTCTTGTTTAAAGTAGGAATATTTTTGCCATCGTTCTTCTGAGTATCATGTTGAAAAAGATATTACAACAACTACAGTTTGACGTGTCACAGTTAACTATATTATTGACTCTAGCAAAACTGTACAAATTTCAAATACCTATTTCGTTATTTCAATATCATTTGCCATTAACAGACAACAATAAACTTGGAAATCTTTTCAATATTTCTGTCAGACATTTATTAAAATAATGTTCTATCGTTTCTTTGTCATTTCAATCCCTTTACAATTCTCAACTTGGCATTTTAAAGCAATAATAAAATGCTTAAAATTTCGTTTGCATTATTCTTGCTACGACATTTCGCTACGTTGCTACGTCATTGCTACGGCGTAGCGCGGTCTACGGACCGTGTTATTTTTTTCGTAGGTTATAAAAACGAAGAGAGGGAACAAGGGAGGAACGTTAAGGGCCATACAATACTCCGAAACGTTATATTATACTTTTATTTTACTTCAGAACATGTTGATATAAAATTTTCCTTACATTAAACGGATTATCTAAAGGAAGATTGAAAGAAAAAGGAATCATTTTAATTTCTTGAATGCTTGATCAGTTTTGGTTGAATAAATTGATTTTTTAAATAGATGCAAAGAGATTATATATTTTATAGTAAAATGACATTGTAAGGATCATTGTATATGGTTGTTTTATGCCTACCCCAATGAGAAGAAGGCGCATGCGAATGTAGATTTAATATTTTGTCAAGCAAAATCTCAATCAAATTCGATCGGTAGTTCCGGAAATTAATGAAAACACATAGCTACACGCACAACCAGCGTAAGACCTATGTAATTCAGTTCAATTACAAGTAATTACGTCACATTTAATATCTATTAAGGGACTCGTTTCAACGCTCCACGACTCGAGCGACGGCAAATCATTTTAATGAGATTTCACGCTTACGGCGTTATGCAAAAGGACGGTTAGTAAAGGTTTGAAGTGTGAATAAATTATTATTTACTTAGTTTGTTACACGTAAATTATTTTAAAGCGATGGTTTTTTAATGAATAATACTGTATCTACTTTATTTAAATGAAATCGTTCATTGAGTAAGTAGAAATAAAGAATTTTAAATGAGCGTTTATTAAAAATAATAAACAATTAAAAATGAAGGGAAAATGAATAAAAAACAAACAAAGACACAGGTCTTTGTTAGTTTTTTATTCATGCGAGGCCGGATAGGCCCTTATCTCAGCATAATGCTGAAAGGAGAAAAAATTACATAATTATGATACAAAAAAATATGAAAAGGTTGGGGGAGAAATGCGTCACATCCACGCAAATACCATCACTTAGCATTATGCTGCGACCTTGGCAAGAAAGAGTCCCCGTGGTAGTTTTCGGCAACAACCGGCGCTGACGCAGAAGCAGGCGACTAGCTGTGGGAGAAGTGGTAAGTCGGATGTCGAATGATAGATTAATAACCTAGATTAAAATAAAGGGTACTTTTTATCTCGTTAGTACAGAGGCCAGCACATCAAGTTACCACAATCTGTCAAATTTCTTTGATAGTATTTCAACTTTATTGCAAAGACTTAAGGTTCATTTTTAATTGAGAAAATTTGACAGTTAGGGATAGCTTGATGTGCTGGCGTCTGTACGTTCCCGTGGGATAATTTCTGACATCCGCTAGGGCAAAGCCGCAGGCAGAAGTTAGTCTGAAATAATGTCAAGAAACCTGGGTGGATATACGTCACTTAATTCTGCAAACATGTCATTTATCACGCTTGCATCACTTATGCTGTAAACACTTTTCCAACAAATTTTCCACGAGCAAAATTTAATCTTCACAATCCAAATCTTTGAAACCAAGTACAACACAGCTCAGCTTAATCGCAAACTGGCTGGAGCAATTTGCTTTCACAAGTTAGTACAGAGGCCGGCACATCAAGTTATCCTAAACTGTGAAACTTTCCCAATTGAAAATGAACCTTATGCTTTTATAATAAAGTTGAAAAAATTTCAAAGAAATTTGACAGATTCTCAGACACTGTACTGTAACGCGTATATTTGTGAGCCTCGCATTGTGTTGTTCGCCACTCGATCCCGCATACATATTTATGTGTTTTTTCGCGTACCTCCACTGAAGCTGTAAGCCTTCCGTTATCCCCTGTTTTATTCTCAAAAAGACTGTAAACAATAAATATTTATACGTATGCATGTTGTTGTCGAGCTACTGTTTTGGTGTAACAGGCATCATTGTGGATTTAATGGGGTGAAGTTCATATTTTCGGTTTCCATTCAAAGCGGAATCAAGATAAATTATTTTGAGTGAAATTTCTTAGGCGGCAATTAGAGGAATCAGGATCGAGATTGCGTCACGTTTTAGACATATTTCGTTACATGAAAGATATAGCTCTCTCTGTCTCTGTCACAGTAAGTCTCCCGTGCGAAGCTAGAGCGGGTCGCTAGTCTATATTAATATTATAAAGAGGAAAGATTTGATTGTTTGTTTGCACTTAATGGGCTCGGAAACCATTGAACCGATTTGGTATATGGTAGCTATTCTAGAACTTCTTTTATTTTATATGCAAAATGGAGTGAGATGAATTCAGCTTTGATTTTATATTCTGTTAGGAAACTATTTTAGACGTAGTAATAACATTTTCAGCCACTTTGAGGTTAAAGTTTGGAGGGCTATATATGTGGGAGGTTGACGCGGTTCTGTTTTGAGTAAGGGGCCTAAAAATAGCCTCCAAGAGTGATATTACGTTATGTCCGATGCTGTTAACTAACTTATTCTTTGACTATGAATTGAACTATTCTAATTCTAATCTCGTCTTTAATCTCTAAAAGGTTAGGCAAAGGTGTTCCTATAGAAAACCCACATTCCGCCACTTATGTTTTTTTTTAAGTTTTATGTAATAGGGCGTGCGTCTATTGCCATCAAAACATAACATCAGGCCTTGTTCATAAATACAGTCTCCGGGCTGCTACTGAGAAATTAAAATAAACTCGATAACATTGTGATCCGACTCCGAAATCAAATGCAGAACCCTCAGAACCTCATGTTTAGGAGTAGCGCTTGCGGTCACTAGACCATATCGCCTCGGTACGCCTGCCGCCCTCCAGACGACAGTCAATGTTGCTACCATTATTTGCTGATTCGCTTATCTACTTTATCAATATCATCATCATCTTCATCGACCTGCAAGTATTTCTTCCGGGTCTGGGTGTTTTTGTATCTATAATGTATTTACAACAAATTTTTTTTTTATAAAAGTAGTTTATCAGCCAACTCGTTACCATAACACAAGCATTAGGTTGCTTAGCTTGGGACTACTTGGGTTGTGTGAAATATCCAAGGATATTATTATTATTATTATCTACAGTCTGACTTCACCCTCTGCTGAACAGGCCTCTCCTTTCATGTCCCAATCGCGTGACAGCCTCATTCAGGTTCTCCAGCGATGATAACAATGTCGTCCGTCCAACTCGCCGCCGCTAATCTATTTAACACGACTAGACCTACTCTCCTATACCTCGTACCGACACGAAAATAGTGCCTTAAACACATTTCCAACACGACATCTCTGTGAAACAAAACAGACACTGTGTGCAAAATCTTGGCAGGATGCCAACACCTCGGATGAAGTCTGTTTCACCATTAAGTATTTTCTTAGACAACCTTTTCAGACAAATTGTTGGCTCTCATATCAGCTTTTCTAGCCTTTTAAGAGTTAAACTATTGCTACAATATTATGAAACGTAGTGCCAACAAGACGACTGCTTGCGAAAAGGACTGTCAAGCGTGAGTTGTCTATTCTAAACGTTTTAATTATAGGTACCCCTTGTCCAGTCGCTCCTTGTTAAATACTGGAATTCAGCTCCCCCTTCAGGTACCCCTTATCCTAACTGAAAGCAACCGTCGCGCGATAACGCGATCGTCGCGATCGTTTGTATAAACTCATGTAAATAAGCATTACACTCGCGTTAACACAGGAAAGCGGAGAAACACGGGTTTTATCAGTAAAAGTCTGACATGCCCGCTCTGTCCAGAATGGGAGAAGTTATTTGATGATTTCCCACCCAAAATAAAAGGCCATATAAAACGAAAGACAGAACATTACTGTGAGAACCTATTCAGTAATAGTAGGTACTTCATTCCAAGACTTCTCTGAGTTTAAGAGGTTACTATTTTGGGGTGACTTGTATCTAGGGTTGCCAGGAGGAGCTCGTGGCTAAGTAATAACAACCACACGGGTTAAGCTAAGCTTGCTGGGGTTGGTCCGTGGATGTGTGACCATCTTTACACATCGAGATTCCTTCGTGCCTTGGAAAGCACGTCAAGCGGCTGGTCGCGGCTGTCATTCGTGGATCTTTGACAGTCGTTACGGGTCGACAGAAGCCCGAAATTCTGACAGCCAGTTTTACCAAGGGGTATCGTATTACGCAGGTACTGGGTTGTGGAGGTCAGATTGGCAGTGGCTCCATGTAAAATACTGGTATTCAGCTGCATCCGGATAGACTGGAAGCTGTAACTTTTGTTATGATGAATCCTGAAGCTGTACTTTAGGATTCATCATAACAAAAGTGATGCACTTCCAATGTTGTTTCGCAACAAAAGAAACGTTATTGACTACCCTTTAAAATACCCTATATTTGAAAGGGTAGTCAATAAGGTTACTTTTTATGAATTCGCAAAACGCGGAATTTGTACGTGATTTGTATGAAATATAACAATGTGACGTCACAGATTTTTTGAATCAAAAGGAATGCTTATTATCATTAAATGCAATTTAACAATTATATCTTCGCATAATATTTAATTTCTGTACGGCGATGGAAGTTGTTGAGAAAAGCGGTCTTTTTTATATGCAATTTCATTTATTTTTATTTTTGACCGTTTCAAATAGTCAATTTCCGTTCTCACTCAGTTTTCACACATGTCGTCCAACCAAAAGTTTGAACAAAAGTTACCAACAGTTAGTTAGATACAGTTCATTTGTGCAAGTAGGTAAATTACCAGTTTGCAGTGGTTCCCTAACTGGTGAAGTTGGGCTCTGTTAGAATCGTTATGGGGACGCAATCAGTTGCACTGACGCACGCTTTGAGCTGTGACTCTGGGAGCTCGGAAAGATTGCCCGCGGGTAACTGAGGAAAGGATTAAGGTAGAAGTGGAAGCGGATTCTGATTTTTTTGGTGTAGAAGTTCTTCTTCTTCTTAGCGTGTCGATCTAAATGTATTCGGCCCAGAATTCAGCTACGTGTTTGGCGCAATAACTAGCGTTCATCAGGTCCTGTAACGTGGCAGGACACACAGGGCACGAGATTAAATGTCCCATCGTATGTGGAACAGCATATTACACATTTACACTCCAAGATGGAGTTCTCTATGAATCCCCATCTGAACAGGTTTACAGTTCTGCAATCTATATAGGATTTTGCCCGTGAATTCGTCCGCGTAAAGTTCGGTTATACCGCCATTTTTGAGACAAAATGTAGCCTATCCTTTCTCGGGATGCAATCTATCTCTCTGCCACATTTTATCGAAATCCGTTCAGTCGTTTAGGCGTGAAAAGGTAACTGACAGACAATCAGAGTTACTTTCGAATTTAAAATATCAAGTATGGATATAAAAGCGAAAGGTCACTCATTCATACATTCAATCACTGATTAATTACGATATCTCAAAAACTACAGGATCTACTAACATGAAATTTGCGTCAGAGGTAGATTATGAGTAGGAGCCGTCATTTAAAAAAGGATTTTAGGAAACTCTCTCCGTAAAGTGGTGAAATAGGAAGTAAAGTGGAAGGGGTTACTATAAACTCGCCATAATTAAAATTTGCCACAAGTAAAAATCATAGTAAACTCGCCACAGTCTTATCTGTCTCACGAAAACTTGCCACAGCTTTAAAAGTACCGATAGCAAACGAAGTAGTAGTGTTTAATGGCCATGGCCACATGGCCCATGGATCATGTTTTTTGATACAGTTTTCTTCTTTTTCTTTATTCGGAAACTACATTACTTTTACTAAACAATAATGTTGAACGAATATCGTTTTACTGTCGGTACATCCAAAACAAGTTTGACCTACCTGTGACGAGTTTACTATACCTGTGTGAATTATTTTTTCACTGTGGCAAGTTAACCAATATTTTTAAATGTGGCGTATTTTCGTTGTGGTGAGTTTACAATAACCCGATTTAATTATGTATGAAAAATTTTCAAACATTAATAAATAAATAATGAAAACACCCAGACCCGGAATCAATACTTGCAGGTTGTCAAATATTTGTTCCGTGCGGGAATCGGACCCACGACATGCTGCGCAGCAGTCAATCGCTCAACCACTGCGCCAACCGTGTCGTCGAGCGCGTCATTGACGCGGGCAGAGCCGCGGGCAGCAGATAGTCTGTGTGTAACTACCGATAATGGTTTGTTCTTTCGTTTAATCAAGGCTCGTACTGGAAAAATTTAATTAAAAAATATCAATATTAAATGACAGTAGATTTGCAGATCAAGCACGGAAATTGTACTACTTTCGAACACGTACTGAGTTTGACGTCCTCTCCTTGCTACAGGAAATTAAAACCTCAGATGACTCACGAGATTACATGAGACTTCGACATGGGACTTTTGAACTTCCCGAAAGGAAAAACAGTGAGATTTTTAGTTAATGGTTAATTAATTCTGTTAATTATATTGAATGTTATGACTATGCGGTTTTAGTAGGATTGTGCGAATGTGTTACCGCTACCCCGGAATTTAAAGGCCTAAGCAAGGAACATGGATGGGTTTTAGTCAGTAAGAGTCTGACACTCCCTTCCGCTCCACCCAATGCTGGAGAGATAATGTACTATTATGTAACCATCTCACCGTGATAACGTAGGTGAAGTCAGTTTAAATTCAGCTGTCAATAGTGTCAATCCAAATCACAGTGAGATTTTTACAGAACCGACCGACTATCACTATTTCAACTTTGAGCTACGACAGGTTCGGTAAACCTATGGATTCAAAAATGCAATGTGTTTCATGCACACAGCATATAATTTCAGTCAATTATTTAGGAAAAATCCGGCTTTGAAATTAGCTAATTGTAAACAAAGTTTTGCTCGTGTCTGTAGGTACTTCTATGAAAAGCGTTTTCATGTGTCCAAACATTTTATTTCCCTATGTTATATATATATATGTTTTTCACTATTTTATGTACTATATTATGCTGTTGCGGTATCTATCACACTAATATTATAAAGGCGAAAGTTTGTGAGTGAGTTTGTGTGTTTGTCCATCTTTAACGCTTAAACGGCTGAACGGATCTGGATGAAATGTGGCACAGAGGTAGTTTATGGCCTAGATTAACACATAGGATTTTATATCTCGGTAGTACGTTCCCTTGGGATAATTGTCGGCATCCATGTGGGCGAAGCCGCTGGTAGCAGCTATAGTTTTAAATCACTACATAGTATAAAATAAAGTCGCTTTCTCTGTCCCTATATCCCTATGTGTGCTTAAATCTTTAAAACTACGCAACGGATTTTGATGCGTTTTTTTTAATAGATAGAGTGATTCAAGAGAAAGGTTTATGTGTATAATTTGCCGACATATTTTGCGGGTGAAGCCGCGGGCGGAAGCTAGTTATATATATAACACAGGGAAGTAAAATTTGGACACATGAAAACGCTTTTCATAAAAGTACAGACACGAGCAAAACTTTGTTTACAATTAGCTAATTTCAAAGCCGGATTTTTCCTAAATAGTTGACTGAAATTTTATGATGTGTCCATGAAACACATTGCATTTTTGAATCCATAGGTTTACCGAACCTGTCATATCTCAAAGTTGAAACATTTATTTTACGAGAAAATTGCTTCACACTTCTATACGTGGACATGCACGATAGTTTACCCTAAATGATAAAAGCAAATATTAGCGAACCGCCAAAATCTTCTACCATAGACCACACATAATCCGCAGTAATTTCAGTAACAGTAGTGTGGTATACGTATATCCAGTCGTCGCACAAACCACTCGTTCCAGGGGTTATTATCCGGGGGTGTCAACCTGAGGGTGTCGCGACCTAGGGGTGTCAAACTCGCTGGCTACAGAGAATCAATTCACTCCTGGCGTTACAGTTCGCGCCATGAAAATGGAACCCTTTAGTGAGGTGTCTGTCTGAGTTCAAGAGGTTACTATTTTGGGGTGGCTTGATCTAGGGTTGTCAGCAAGAGCTCGTGGCTAAGTAATAATAGCCGCATGGGTTAAGCTACGCTTACCGGGGTTTGGTCCGTGGATGTGTGACCATCTTTCCATATCGAGGCTCCTCCGTGCCTCAGAAAGCACGTTAAGCCGTTGGTCCCGGTTGTCAGTTGGGAATCTCTGACAGACGTGACGGGTTGTCAGAAGCCCGTAAGTCTGACAGCCAGGCTTACCATTGGGTATCATATTACCCAGTACCCAGTTAATGATTGGGTTGTAGAGGTCAGATAGACAGTCGTTCCATGTAAAATATCGGTATTCAGATGCATCCGGGTAGACTGGAAGGCCAGCACATTAACCTACCCCGATCTGCCGAATTTCTTTGATAGGCTTTCAACTTTATTACAAAACAATAAGGCTCTTATTTGATTGAGTGTATTTGTGTTAGCTTATTAAGTAGTAAATATTGATTTGCCCAATTTTGTTTGTATAAATGACTCATAACATCCCCAACTCAGTGGCCATTAATATTTATAACATAACACGCTACATTGAAATATGTTTTCTAAAATAATAGTTTTTCGTTTCCATTGTTACAAGAAAACGGATGGGCTACAATGGGGTGCGAAAAAGTCAAAGTCGGAAACAAGCTTACTGGGGTTGCCACTATTGAAAAAAAAAATCATATTATGCGTTCTGAGAGCATTTTTACAATTTAATTACTTTTTAACTGCTTGGCTTTTGATTCATGACCAACAATTTGAAAGAAAGTTAATTCATTCTATTTCATTGTCTGTGTGAGAGACAATCAATCAATCAATCTTAGTAAGGTTGAATGGGAATTGTTGTTATCAAAACTGAAAAAGCAAATACGTGAAAGGTCGACTTTACAACGAATATAACGAAGCATACATCATAATAATGATGGATGGATGGTTTAATTAGATATTGATTATATAACACAAAGAGCTGGAGTAGGAAAGTTCCGGAGTACGCTGACTTTTTTATAGAATAGAATACTCTCTATTATTGCGATCACCAGCGCATCAAGTTATACTAAACTGTATAAATTATTCGAATGATTTTAAATCTTTAAACGGCGACAGTTAAGTTCAAAATCGATTGAGGAAGACAGTTTGCGGAAACTTATGTGCTGGCGACTGTACACCATAAATAAAAACAGATCTCCTTCTTCTTCGTGTGGTTAGTGACTAACCTGGTGTCAGAGTTTTTATGCTGCCCATGGGCCTCTGACTTAGCTTCACATGCTGTTGAGAAATATCTCTCAGATATGCTGCTTTCCTCACGATGTTTTCCTTCACCGATAAATACAGATATAAATGTAGAACATTTTATAAGGGGTGACACCATTGTGTCACCCCTTATAAAATACGGTAGCGGTAGCGGTCTAATCGCTTAAAGCGATCTTTTAAAGACCTCCTCTGAATGGATTAAGCGAGAAGCAAAGACAATACTACCTACAGTATTACAGGCTACCTAGTAGGTGTACCATTTAATGACGACACGGTTGGCGCAGTGGTTGAGCGATTGACTGCTGCGTAGCATGTCGTGGGTTCGATTTCCGCACGGAACAAATATTTGTATGACCTACAAGTATTTGTTCCGGGTCTGGGCGTTTGTCTATCTATAATATGTAAGTATTTACAAAAAAAAAATATATAAGTAGTTTATCAGCCATCTCGTTTTCATAACACAAGCATTAGGTTGCTTAGCTTAGGAATATATGGTGTTGTGTGAAATGTCCAAGGATATTATTATTATTATTATTTGGTTTACCTTTTTATTGTTAGGTAACCAAAAGCATTACGTTTAGTATGATACATAAGTATTTGGATTGCAGTATTGTATGGCTTGTTTTTTTTTTGAGGGTGGGATATCACCTAATGACTCCTCCCGCTCTGGTTGGAGCGGAAGGGAGTGTCAGAATCTTACTGACTAAAACCCATCCATGTTCCTTCCGGAACTACTGGACGGATTGGAATGATTTTTTTTTGTTGTATAGGTATTAAGTCTGGGCAACATATAGGCTATAATTTATCTTGGAAACTTGAACACCTGATGCAGAACCGCAACAGACCAGCTAAACTATAAGAGATACAAAAATGATACCTTAGCAAAAATTGTTCCACGTGATTAGCATTTTCTGCTGAGAGAATAAATTTGAAGATCTGGAACACCTGATGTGGAACTCCAAGAGCCCAGCTACACTGTAACATATATAGGAATGACGTCTTAGCGAAAGTTGTTCAGCCTGATGAGCGCTCTCTGTTGATGTATAAAAATTGAAGATCTGGAACACCTGTTGTGGAACTCCAAGAGCCTAGCTACACCATAACACATATAGGAATAACGTCTTAGCACAAGTTGTTCAATCTGATGAGCACTCTCTGTTGACTTATAAAAATCGAAGATCTGGAACACCTGTTGTGGAACTCCAAGAGCCTAGCTACAACATAACACATATAGGAATGACGTCTTTGACGTCTTTGTTGTTCAATATGATGGGCCTGTTGACTTATAAAAATCGAAGATCAGAAACTTCTGATGTGGAAATCAAAGCTATCACTAATTTTACTGTGTAATTATAAAATAACATAAACTGGGAGTACCTGCACGCGGTGAAGGCGGTAACAGTTTAGGACTGATTTTCGATATCATTGAAAATTTGACTCTACTGGCCAAAACTCCTATTTATTTTTTTATTTTATCGTATGAATATGCCTTCGGGCTTATGTTGTTTGAGTGTTTAATTTCCTTTTCCATTTATCTTCGTGACACTGTAGCCTACCCGGTAACGCAGGGGAGCAGTCATTTTAATTTAGATTTTTATTGATCAGGTATCTTCACAATAAAACTATGACCATGCCTAGAAAGAGGTCAAATCTTTCCCAATGTTCCAAGAGAGCTAAAAGATTGAGGATCATAAGATCCCAAGAATCTACCGAAGAGCGTCAGGAGAGACTTGATGTTGTTCGAGAACATTAGGCTGCAACTCGCTCCGTGGAAACCTCTTCGGGTCGCGAAGCACACCTGCGTTCTCAGCGTATTCATTAGGTCTCTAGAGACCAGTGAAGAATATGATGCGCGACTGACCGCTGATCGTGAACGTCATGTATTGTCTCGCGAGTCAGAGACGTTCACGGAAAGAGGATTACGCTTGAGTTCCAAGCGTATCTACGCATCGACTTCTAGGTCTCTAGAGGAGGAATATAATAATGCGGTTACCAAAATGAAAACGATGACAAATGGACTGTATGTTTTGGTGGTTGTTGGAATGAAATAAAACTAAAGCTCAGTGTGATAAAAGATTTTAATGGGAAAAATGATAAAAAATAACATAAATGGCGACCCCGTTGTCGCTGGCATAAGCAACAGGGTCCGCGTACGAAGTCGCGGGCAGAAGCTAGTTTGAAATATGTAAATGCTTTGAGTTTGAGATATCTAAATACAAAAGGTGTTTTAGGTATTACTTTTACTTACTATTACTTACCGCCTTTACCAATGAAACTAAACCCGATCAGTACATCTAAAACGCGTTCAAAATCTGTCAGTCTCAATATTCATGGCTTATGCGCTGATTGTGTAGTTTCTTTGGTAAAATTCGCCCTTAAAGTAAAAAAAAAGTATAAATAAAAAAAGTTTGTTTATTATGAAAGAGGTTTGAATATAAAGAGATTAGTTGCTTGTCGTGTTGTTACTAGGCCAGTGTTCAAATCAATTCTTTATACATTTCCTGTTCCACGTCTCGTTTGTCAATAACATGACGTCACAATATTTGCGTCACACTTGACGAGGGTGCCGCCAGTCTTCTGTTTATTTTGCCGACATTCCTCACGCGATCAGCTTATAATATTGATATTAAATCGGGCGTACGCAATCTTGTTAGGGGTCTACATTCTTTTGCATTGGAATTTAATACTTGGAATAATTGGCTTATTAGTATGGAGGCGGTTTCGTGATTTGTATGCTTAAAGAGGCTGCGTAGTGATTACTTTCCATGATATGTAAATAATCAAGGTCTTCTAACTTAACGGAGAGCTGTGTGAAATGTTGCGCTACTTCTACCCAGCTAACGCACTAGGAAGTGGTGAAGAGCGGTCGTTTTGGGGTGGTGCTTATCTTCAGCCTATTTAGTTCGAATAGATGACTTTTGATTTTTATTTTGGTCTACGATGCAGGATGACAAGGCACTATTCTTCTCTATGTACCCTATCTTTCAAATTTGAACGTGAAAAGGTAACACAGACAAAGTTAACTTAGCTTCATCACTACATAGTATAAAACACAGTCGCTATTTTTGTCTGTTTGTTTAAATCTTTAAAACTACGCAATGGATTTTGATGCGGTTTTTTTTAATAGATAGAGTGATTCAAGAGGAATGTTTATATGTATAATTGGTCGACATATTTTGCGGGCGAAGCCGCCGGCGGAAGCTAGTGGAATATAAATCGATGTGCATAATAAAGACTGTTCCTTTATTATGCACATCGTAAAAATATAATCATCAGCCTATAAAGTTACACAAAAGGGAACACAGGCCTTCTCGATTCGAGGTGTGGGCTCTAATCTACCACGCGGGCCCAGTACTGGTTGATAGATGTCACAGGTCTTCGGATTTTTGGTTCTAAGACACGCCGGTTTCCTCACGATGTTTTCCTTCACCGTTTTAAGAGCGGTGGTGATGAAATTATTTACACAGACAGGCAGAGTTGCTTTTGTCTTTATAGTATTCTTGCTTCGCCCGCATGTATGTTGGAAATTATCCCATGGGAACGGAATACCGGGGTAAAAAGTATTTAATGTGTTAATCCAGGTTATAAACTATCTGTGTGCCAAATTTCATCCAGATCCGTTTTGTAGTTTTTGCGTGATAGAGTAACAAACATCCATACATCTCACAAATTTTCACGTTTATAATATTAGTAGGATTATTGATTTAACAGGCTAGAAATTCATTAAATACTTCATTACAAAAGTCTTAAAGCAAACTGGGAGCGATAGTAAGTGGCGTGCGAGCAGGAGTGCCTGTTTGGCAGCGGTCCCAACTTGGCATCACTCCCAGATTGTGCCAGCCACTAGCGCCAGAAACTAACTATTAACAACAAACACTCATCGTGTTTTTATGAAACTTCTGTTAATGCACAATGCGATACAGTTTGAGGGCTGATTTGTTCAAGAACTGCTATGGTCATAGGTAATTCTTCTATACTAATATTATAAAGAGGAAAACTTTGTTTGTTTGTTTGGTTGTAATGAATAGGCTCAAAAACTACTGGACCGATTTTAAAAATTCTTTCACCGTTGGAAAGCTTAGTTTTCTAGGAGTAACATAGGCTACTTTTTATCCCGGGAAAAATAATGGGTCCCACGGGAAAGACCACGGGAGCGAAGCCGCGGGCAAAGTGCCAGTAGGAAATAAAAATATAAATAGAACACTGACAGCTGTTGAACGCGATTTATATGTGCTGATCACGTTCAGATTGTGGTGAAATCAGCCCTGAATTTATAATTTACATCCGGCTGATAATTTTTTTTAATGTTGACTGTGATTTATAAACAAACTTCAACCACAAAATTGATGGATTTTGCTGAGGGTTTTACTATATTCAATGAAACTGAGGCTATGGGAAGAAGACGTTAGTTTATGTTTGTGTGATTTATACTCAATATCAATTGCCTAGCCTTTTCCCAGCTATGTTGGGGTCGGCTTCCAGTCTAACTGGATGCAGCTGAATACCAGTATTTTACATGGAGCGACTGCCCACCTGACGGCTGACCTCCACAACCCAGAAACTGGGCAATACGATACCCCTTGTTAAGACTGGCTGTCAGATTTTCGGGCTTCTGACGACCCGTAACGACTGTCAAAGATGCACAAAGGACAGCCGGGACTTTCCGAGGTATGGAGGAGTCTCGTTACGTAAAGATGGTCATCCATCCACGGCCAACCCCGGCAAGCGTAGCTTAACCTGATGGATCGACCTGTGCGGCTGTTAGTATTTAGTCACGAGCTCCTCCGAGTGATTTATGCTCAATAATGTATTTTTATTCCACAATGGTTTACATTAGCTGGTAAGTTAAAATTATACTCGTATGTGGATTTTTAAGCTTCCCACAGCTAAAATCCACATATAATTTTAACTTCTAATAATAATAATAATAAAGACGATCTAATAGGTACCATGGGTACCTATTAGATCGTCTTTAATACAAAGAGATTTAGTCAAGTCAAATCTATCATTCGACATTTGACGATCGCCTTAACTAGATGCGAAGGGTGCCATAAGAAATAATAAATGATGTTAGGGTAACTAGAATATAAGGGGTGAAACCTTTCTTCACGTGTAGGTACTCACAAAGTAGCGTGTAACCTTCACATTCAAATAATGGCCTCAGATTACAATAATCTCTTGTTATTTTGCATAGCGTATGCTCGTAAAATTCCCTCCTTTGTGTACTTTCATTATTGGAATTTAAAATTCGAATCGAATTTTGTTTTTCTTTCAGCATGGCCAGTGCTTGAAACTGACAGCAAAGAGTTTTCATATTTTGATTGTTTAGCTTTTGTGTTTATAATTAGCTTTATTGATGTTAATCTATTTTGTTTTAGGCAACCTTTTGAAGATGATTTTGTTTTGTAGTTTAGTCTGATTGAAAATAAATATAAAGGCTTTCAAATGTCTGTAAAGAGTGGTTATAGGCTTCAAGCCGCGGTTTTTATTTCAACATAACATTATACAGCATTTAAAGCAAATGTGAATACTCTTTTGAATGCTCTCTGACTTGATGTGTTGTGGCTTTTACTAATGGTTGTTTTGTGTCGTTATATTCTCTATTGTTGAGTATTAGTTTATATCTTGATTGGTGAATAGCTTTTCATATTCAAAATATTGTAACACACAAAATGAGTTACAATGTTGACATGGATTAATTATAATATACTCTTTCTTGTATATCCTACTTCGTCAGGTTCATAATGGCGTTTCACAGCAGCCCACAGATAATCTACGGCCGGGCGGCCGTGTACGGCTTCGCTTTGTATGGCCATCTACAGCGACGCACGAGTGCGTGACTGACAAACAAATGAATTGCACAGCTAACGTCGGAAACCCCTCCGTGCATATCCTACGTAGCTGTGGAATTTATGCTTAACCCGTCATACGTAAAGCAACGGTGGCCCAGTTGTAACGGCCCTGGATTTCGAATTGTAGGTCGTGGGTTTGAACCCAGCCAGGCGCTTTACTTTGTGTAAATAATTTTTATCACCACTGTTCTCGAGGAGGAGCTCGTGGCTAAGTAATAATAGCCGCACGGATTGATCCTTCAGGTTAAGCTACGCTTCCCAGGGTTGGTCCGTGAAAGGGTAACCATCTTTACATATCGACACTCCTCCGTGTCTCGGAAAGCACGTTAAACCGGGTCCCGGCTGTTATTCGTGGATCTTTGACAGTCGGTACGGGTAGTCAGAAGTTCGGAAGTCTGACAGCCAGTCTTACCAAGGGGTATCGTGTTACCCAGTTACTGGGTTGTGGAGGTCAGATAGGCAGTCGCTCCATGTAAAATTCTTGTATTCAGCTGCATCGGGTTAGACTGGAAGCTGACCCCAACATAGTTGGGAAAAGGCTAGGCAGATTGATTATTCTCAAAACGGCAAAGACAAGCAAACAACATGAGGAAACCTAAGTCCTAGAGCCAAAAATTCAAAGACATGTGACATCTACCAAGTCGCACTGGGTCCGCGTGGTGGATTACGGCTAGAGAATACAATCCCGAGCATGTTTTTCGATCCCGGGATTACGAGTTTCTTGATGCGTAATCCCGGGATCCCGGGACTATCCGCTGGGATTTGACTATGTGGTTTCTAATTGGTCTCAAATGTAAAGTTAAAACTAAATATTTTTTGAATATGGGTATTTTAAATTTTATTGCACAACACAAATCACAATAATGTAAGTACGCATATCAATGAGTTGTTTTTTGGCGTTATGTAATATATGCTATTATTATGATCTAGGCCTGTTTGTGGCGAACCCGAAAATCCCGAGATTAGCCAAGTTCAATCTCGGAATTTTCGGGGTCAGAAAACGGCCGGGATCCCGGGACTCGGGATCTCGGGATTCTATTCTCTTATTACGGCCCATCTCCACATCCTCTCACAGAGAAAAGGCCGTGTCGCAGCAGTGGAAACAATATTCAATAAAAAAAATCCACCACATATTTTAAACTTTAAATCAAACGTCACCCCAAGGACCTAAATCAAATCTCAAAGTTGAAATTACGTTCAACGAACTGTTAGGGAGTTCAGTGTAACATAATTTTTGTCTGCCGTAGTAAAAGTAGTCGGGGAGTTTTCTCAACAATGGGGATTGGAAGGCGACCCCCGGGTTGCGAATGCCGTCTCTTTGTTTAAACAGGGTGCCACCGGGGCCCTCACGCTTTTGTGAAGACGCTAGCTCTTGTACTAGCAAGTCATGTAGCTCTAAGTTAGCAATGATAAAATCTTTTCTGTACTTACAGAATAGGTACCTTGCCTTTTTCTTCATCAAATAAAATTCAAGTCGAGCTCGACACGGTGAAAAATGTTTAATATTTGTAATAATTCTGCGAAGCTTTATCATTTTGACGTTTTTTTTTCAGGCTACGGGCTGAAATTAAATGAAATTGAATTTATTCTAGAAATTACTAAGGTGAAATATTTTTCATTTTAATGCCGAGGCACTTAAAGGGTTGACGATCTGCAATTAAGATGAAAAAATATGTAAAGTTTACGTCAAAATTATTACTTAAAACCTAGTCTTATTATCTAGGGAATAGATTACCAGATGACAAGCAATAAGATTTGTTAACTCAAACTCAAACTCAACTCAAACTCAAAGCATTTATTTCAAATAAACCAATTACAGGCACTTTTGAATTGTCAAGGGGTCGGTCAGTCAGAAAGATGAAGCTAGTTGCCCATTCCAAAGCAGTAGGTACCTATGGAGAAGAACGGGCAAGAAACTCCATGGACACTCTTTTAAATCAAAATATGTTTACAAAAACTGGGTTACATCACTCATGTTGAAATATACACGTGAGAACGTGCATAATTACAAGATTTTAAAAAACAATTCAAAATTAATTTAAATATTAAATATTAAAACAGCCGTGGCAGCTAAGAGGTGACCAGCCCCTACTGACGGTGCCCGCTCATGAACATGACGCATGGATTAGCACCATTCAGCTCAACCATTTTGATGGGAGCTAAATGGTCCAAAATACCGCCACCATCAGTGAGACATTACAGGGAGCATGACATGCTCTCAGCCGCCAGGGCACATTCAAGTCAATGTAAGACGTACTCAGTAAATGGTAGCTTTATAGTAGGTACATAGTACTCACAAACGTGCTATGCAATTATACAATGCTAAGAGATTGAAGTTATATAATGCAAAAAGTTTTTGTGAATCTTCAGCAGCTCCAGGAGTAATCTCAGATGCTAATCAATTAGTTTAGGCTATTAAAAAAAAAAAGAAAAAATATTCAATAATGTAAACAATTGGAGCAGCTCAATCCCAAGCCCTTTTGTCTTCAATAAAGTCTTTGACAGTATAATAAGCATTCTGGCACAACTTGCGTTTAACGAACGATTTGAATTTATTAAGGCTTAGATCTTGAACGTGGCTTGGAAGTTTATTATAAAAGCGTATACATTGACATCTGAACGAGCCTCCTATTTTTTTGAGCCTTGTAGTGGGTACAACAAATTTGTGTTTGTTCCTTGTATTCTTATCATGAATATCACTATATTTTTTAAACAATTTTATATTTTTATGGGCATACAAAAGATTTTCAAAAATAAACTGTGAAGGTACAGTCATTACATTTATTTCTTTAAATTTTTCTCTCAGAGAGTGTCTCAGACTTAATTTATAAATTGCTCGAACAGCTCTTTTCTGCAAAACAAAGATAGTCTGAATATCGGCGGCATTTCCCCACAACAGAATACCGTACGACATTACACTATAAAAATAGCTAAATAGCTATATTTCTTTGGTACACGTATAGAATATTCTTTATAATGTATATGTCGTAGGATAATTTGATACTTCGAATCTTCGCGGAAATACTAGGGGTTTTGCGAAAACGCGGTTAATTAGACATAGGCGAAAAATTATCAAATCTTACTGGACAAAGTCAGGATTTTTGCGAAAATACTCGTTACTATAGTAAGATTTGATGTGCTCAACACTGATTGGCTACAATTTTGCTGGCTGACTTCTAATTGGTTCCTAGTTTGCCGATGATTAACTTCAAGTATTGTATCATAGAGTTATGAAGGTTTAGAATAGGTGAGAAAGGAAAATCACTAAATTGAAGTCCAAGTAGGTACACTATTTACGATAAAAAACAAAACACTTCTGCAATTTAACTCAGACACAAACGTAAACAAATAACGTGCGGCAACAAATGATTGACATTTAAGACGTCAACCAATCAGAGACGATCTCTTATTGAACGCGATGACCGACCAATCAGCGTTCTTATTTTATGACAGCCAGCGTTTCGTTTCGCAATATTGTTATAATAACGAGTATTTTCGCAAAAATCCTGACTTTGTCCAGTAAGATTTGATAATTTTTCGCCTATGTCTAATTATCCGCGTTTTCGCAAAACCCCTAGGATTTCCGCGAAGATTCGAAGTATCAAATTATCCTACGACATATATATAGGCTAGCATATGTCAAATTTCTTTGATAGTTTTTCAACTTTATTACAAAAGTATAAAGTTCATTTTCAATTGAGAAAATTGCAACGTAAGAACATTTAAATTTCGCGCGCTACTCTGACGCTTTCACCTTAAACCAATAAACAATTCTACAATCGCAAACAAGAGCACATCACACAAGCCTACCACATTACACCCTAGTTAGCTACACGCGGTAAACAAACCATTACAAAGTAATGCAGTGTTTAACATCACTTAACGTGTACTGAAGTTGCGTAGAACAGTAACTGGCGAAGTAGCAACACGTTAAGGCTACGCGTACACGAGCAATTATACGCGGCAACAGTGGCGCAATCTAGTGTCAATCAATCATTTTATTTTTGAACTATTTTTTTGTTTCTTGTTGTTGTATTCTGCACACGTTTATAAATTGTTCTCACATTTAAGTGTAAATTCAAGAGTAATGATGTAACTAATAGTTACAGCAGTGATACCGTAGTGGTGTGACCGTCGGACTGTCAAGTCATAGGTAGCGAGTTCGAACCCAAGACACGCACCTCTGATTTTACGGATTCATGTGCGTATTGCATTATTATCATTTGCTCAAAAATCGGTGAAGGAAAACATCGTGAGGAAACCAGCTTGTCTGAGATATATTTCTCAACTCAACGGCATGTGAATCTAAGTAAGAGGCCCATACGCAGCATAAAAAATCTGACACTAGGTTAGTCACTAACCACACGAAAAGAAGAAGACTAATAGTTTGTAACAATATACTTTAAAAGCAGAGCGGAGAAGAACGGGCAAGAAACCATAAGTTAATCTTTCTATTACCATAAATGCGAAAGTTTGGATATTTGTTACTCAATTACGCCAGGACGGCTAAACGGATCTGGATAAAATTTGGCACAAAGATAGATTATAGTCTGGAATAGATATAGCCTTTTTATCCTGATAGAACGTCCCCGTGGGATAATTTCCGACATACACACGGGGGAAAGCCGTTGACAAAAGCTAGTTAGTTATTGGTTTTAAATACTTGTACATAGTGTCTATATTCTTTTTAGTTTTAGTGTCAGATTTTTACTTATATTGTATATACCATTTTAATGAATTAATTGCAATATTTGAAATAAATTATTTACTACATACTAACAAAAAAAAACATCTTTGATCGTACAATAAAAGTTAGTTATAAAGATTGAATCTAAAGAAATGATGCAATTATAAAAATAATAGGTATGTAATTGATATACGAGGCTGACAAATATTGCCCAGAGTAAAGTTGCTAGTCTAACCGCACCTTAACGTTACGTTACAAGTGTTTGTGACGTCATGTGTGTTCCACATTTAATTTTCGCTCGGCACAAGTAGCTTGATCGTGTGAAAATGGCGGGAGGTGCGTTTTGATATTGCTACTTCGTGGGATAGGTCGAATGTTTGTTGTTGTTCTTTGAGATAATATGTTTATTTGTTGTTTTTGTTTAGCAAATAATATGTAACTTTCACGAGTGCTTGCTATAGATTTGCAGAGCACCTATCTTTAATATTATTAGAAAGATACATGCGTCAAACTTCACGGCTACTGACCCAGACATCTTAATCTTTTATAAAAACCTATCAAACTATTCTATTATTTTGAAAGGTCGAATCCTTACAGTGCAATGCAGTCTTACCAAGGGGTATATAAAAGTCAGATAGGCAGTCGCTCCGTGTAAAATACTGGTATTCAGCTGCATCCGGTTAGACTGGATGCTGACCCCAAAATAGTTGGCAAAGGCTAGGCAGATGATAAAGCGTAATAATGGTAAATTAAAAAAGAAATGTATTTTTCTGAACTTGTGTGTTCTTTTCTGAAACGCCAAACATGCGTTTTATTATAATTATGCTACACCATTAGAGGAGATATTTAATGATTTCCCACCCTCAAAAAAAAATTGTTCGTCAGTCAGAAAGATGAAGCTAGTTGCCCATTCCAAGGCATGGAGAAGAACGGGCAAGAGATTCCACAGACACTCTTTTTAATTAGAAAAAATAAAAAATATGGGTTACATCATTCATGTTGAAATGTCTGTGAGCCGAAACCCTTTGAGCATCGCAAATAAATCAAGTTTCGCGAATTGAAACATTTATTTTGGAAGTTCTAGATGAGGGAAAAGTTTTGAGTGACGACCAACAGAATGATGAAACCTTTTTGGTATAGCAAAATCTAATGTTTTGAGGTTCTGTTTTAAAGTTTTGACTCGATTATAAATGGAAGGTTTATCGATCGATCGGGCCGAATTGGGAGTAGCGTTCATCGAAGCCAGTCCTTATATTTACGCAATATAAACTAACAAAGTGGACAGCGATGCGGAGGCATTTGTCGACGCCATATTTTAGTTCGATAGGTTAGGTTAGTTTTAGTAAAGGAACTGTCGGGAGGACATGGCACGGTATACGCTGGCAGAATGTGCCGCATGGCTGGAGCCGCGCCGTGCCCTCATCTCAGAAGTAGGCAGCGACCTGTCGCTGCCGGCCGTCGTTAACGCCATGATCGGCAGTGAACAGGCCTGGGACGCGGTGGTATCCTTCTGCGAGGAAGTCATTTCGCAGAAGGAGGCTGCGGAGCAGGAGCGGGAGATCACCTCCCTCAACCCGGCCCGCAGCAGGCGCACCGGGCGTCGGAGGAGGGCAGACAATGCCCTCTTCCAGTCCCCCTAAATGGGTCCAGGGGCGACGGACGCGGGGCTAGTCCGTCGCCCCCACAACAACATCTGGACCCGAGGCAGCGGCGCGTAGTGTTCCACGCGCGCCCCTCCAAGACGGTACGAGGGGAGTGTCGTACACCTCACCCCCGCTCGACCGAGACGAGGTCCGCAGTGACGGGCCGGCACCACGGGGGTTGCGGAAGTATTTTCAGTTCCCGCGACCCCCAGCGCAGGTGTGAGAGGGAACATCCGGGGTGGTTTTTAGTCAGTAAGAGTCTGACAGACCCCTCCGCCCTCCCCGGGGCGGGGGACATCCATGAGGATTTTCCCCCGGATCAAAAAAAAAAAAGTTTTATACGCATTCATACAATTTTGGGCCTAGATGTAAAAAGATGAAATTGGTGTCAATTGATAGCTACTATATTAGCAAACAATCACTGAAACTTTTGCAGATTTTGGCAATCTGAGAGCCGAGATATAAGAGATTTAAGAAAAGTGAGGTTACGTATCAATCTATACGTAATAGCCAATTTTTGAAGAGCGATTGTTATTTTTTACTCGATTGCCGAAGGAGGGTAATGGTTTTATGAGTATACGCGCGACTTGTGGCTATGACACAATTTATACAACGATCCATGATGTCGATCAATATCCTATCGGTAGGCCGTTCGTAGAATCCAAAATAACAATTTATTTATTTACAGCACAAACTATCGTTACAGGCTAACCTAAAGTGATAGAGTGGTACATTACAAACTTATTAGGACATTATCTTAATACTAGGCATTACTACACATGCAGATACTACACATCCAAATCTGGATAACTTAACACTCTAGAGGTCGCCAGAGTAAAATCGTTCAGTGTGCAAGAGAACAAGTCTAAGATTAGAGCTACCGCGTTGAAGTCCAAACAAGTCCAAGTTCAACGTTTAAGCGGGGTTCTCGGTGTCCAGTATGGTAGCAAGGCAAGGGTCGTAGAAGGAGGAAGATCTCAGGTCCGTAGGAAAGCCGGGTCGAGGAAAATTTCAATAAAAAAGTATGGGAGGAAAACAAATGACACTCAGAACGCACACGCACAGACGATGAGAAGATACGAAACGAGTGCCGATCGATTATGAGTATTATGAGCATGATTGCATGTCAAGTCAGAGTTAGCACAGATTAAAAATACAATAATCGATTAGTAAATGTGAATCGACTAATATTAATTATGTAGATAATTAATTAACAATGCCCTCTTCCAGTCCCCCTAAATGGGTCCTGGGTGGAATAATTATGTAGATAATTAATTAGTTTTAACTCTTAATACTCTAATTCTAATAGATTTTATTATTTTAATTAAATAAATCATCCGGTGAAAGCATTTTCGTAAATAGTATGAGCTCTGTAACGTTAATCGATTACAATTGAATCGATATTCCAATTACTTCGTAACCCTAACTTAATTATTGGAATTTTCATTTCCCAGATTGTAAATTGAATTGATTTTTTACAGTATGAAATAGAAAAAAATAACCTTTTTTTTAAGCCATAACTCAACTTATTACAATCAGGCCCAGAAGTCCCAGTCTCCTTTATAAATCGGTGCAATATTTTTGGTTTTATATCAATTTATTTTATTTTTAATACTGATTTAATTGCACTTCATGGATCATGTTATCTAAGTTAAATGAATTTTATCTATTATTTAATGTAAATGATGTGAACAAAATAGATAAGAATTAATGTCTGAAACAATGTAAATACAATACATACATGTTTGTGAGAAGTCTTACAACGTGGCGCTACAATGGTGACATTAATTTACCACACATATATGTTTTCACATTTTCGTTTCATGAAGACATTAAATCTCCATGAAACGTAATCATTTATGGATTTATTTAAAATGTTAGAAAATAGCATCTTAGAGCAACCTGTATCCTGGCGGGTAAGCGGGATTGTCCGAAAGGGTTACGGCTATCCCGGAACATATAGGGCTAAGGAAGGATGGATGAATGGGTTTTAGTCAGTAAGAGTCTGACACTCCTTTCCGCTCCACCCAGAGCGGGAGGAGTTATTGGATGATTACCCACCCTTAAAAAAAAAAGAGCAACCTGTACATAAAGAACTGACGCGCAGCGGTCATTTGCCAGGGTCACGGATCAGAACATTCGCATCAATGAAATTAAAACGAATAAGGATGAAACAACTGCAAAAAGTAGGCGAAGTGATTTTATTATTTAGTTTGTTTCTTTTTCAATTTGCTATTTATTTTATCCTATCAACATTTATATATAATTAATTGGCACTAGCCGTGTTAAATGAATCTCACTATTGTAGCGCCACGTTGTATACACCATTGAGTAGACCCATATGTGTGTAAACGTGGAGTGGAATCCTGCCTATTGAATTCCAACATCCCTAGCTATATATGGTACTAGTTTCAGTGCAAACCATAACATAACACCACACATCGCTTAGGAATGATATCCCGAAACAAGCAGCTCGGGCTTGACTGTCCATTCCCCAAGCCGAGTATTGCCGATTCACGTCGAGTACCTAGCGCCGATCGATCTTCGAGTGGACGCAGCCCTGAACGCACGGAGATCTATAGCCTAAGGACTGCAATGTTGAGATTGGTATGGGAACTTTTGACTTCAAATTCATATTCAAATATTAATTTGCATTCCATAATGTAGGCTTTAAGCTAAGGTACAATTACGGACTCTGTAGAGCACACTAAAAATGTATTAAGTTAAAATTATATATCAAAGTAACTGCCGCCTGCCGCTTCGCCGGCGTGGTTCCTAATTCTTTTAATAAAATAAAAGTGGCGTAAGTTACTCCTTATAACATCAGCTAGTCCTGTCAAAATCGGCCCAGCCGTTTGGTCGATTAGCCGTAACAAACAGACAGACAGAGAAAATAGCTTTTTTATAAGTTCCGTATATAAAAAAAGCTGTTATTTGGTCATTATAACAGACACTTCAATGTTATTTATTTGTATAGATGTTTACACTAGATGTATACTTTGGCTACTTAGCAAAGCAAGCAAGCTAGCAAGCATTAGGTTGCTTAGCTTGGGACTATATGGCGTTGTGTGAAATGCCAAAAGATATTATTATTACTTGTTTAAACATCGAGATTTCTTGTTCCTTTAAGTTCATGTAGTACCTTAACCACATTTCATTTCAATAGAAAGACTAAGCATCACATCTTAAAACATACAATAATCTGTGATGTGATGGAGAAAACTATTTGAAAATCCATTGTAGTGTGACTGTCTGTCACGTACTCCTATTTAATAACAAAATAATATATTTATTTTAAAATCAGCACATGGTTCGGGCCACTAAGAGGCGCATAAATTCTCTATTTAATGACAGGCAAACTTAGAACAATGCCGGCCGACGGTTCGAAAGCAATAATTCAGCAAATTCTTAAGAAACGAGTGAAATATCCGATTTCTAAACGCCACTTACAATACTAGTATCACATCTGGTTGCCATAACTTGAGCCCAGTCGTTCCCCTAATGCACCCTTGGAACAATAGAAGAATTGTACAAAACGGCCATAAAACCCGCGAAAGTGTGGGAACATGCGATAAGCGTGGTGTTTTGGAGAAATTTAGGAGACTGATGCAATCAGGCGGGGCAGTCGGTTTTGAGACGCTACAAGATTCGGACGTCCTGGTCCAGAGTAGTTAGGATAGGAAGCTTGGTGTATACCAAGAGGCTACGTCCTAGTGGGCTGTCGCAAGACAGCGAGTATTCATTATTAAGTTAGATATACTTGAGTAAAAGCCCAGATTAGACCAATCTAATGCTTAACGTAGTATATATATGTGTGTGTGTGTGCGTGTTGGTGCGACTGGGTGAGTCTTTTACTATAATAATTATCTTAGGCTGATAGGATAGGGTTATATTATCTGCCCATCTCCTAATCCGTACATTGACAGATAATTGTCAGTTACGTTTGGTTCTAGGGAGACGGGGAAGGCCTTCCCCTATACTTGACACTGAGCACTACTGCTCCTGACTATTGACTTTAACTAACCCTCCAGACCTGGAAGGCAGAACCGTATATATCATAATTACTAGGCTATAAAGCCAATCTGTAAATACATGAATCAACCAAACGTTACTAATAATATCTGCTTCCAAAAAGGTCTTGCCACAGAATGCTTTGCGTGAGGCTTGTTGACGCACATATCCAGGGAGTGGGGGTAGGCTTCACCAAGTACCCCAAACTGAATTGGTAGACGTTGTAAAGACGCTAGGGACCGTGTCTCGTTAAAACAAACCCGTCCGTTCAGTAGGACTATTTCTAAATCGCCACTATTTAGCGAGACACGTTACTTTGATGCAAAGCCGCTACTAGCCGCACCGCATCTTCTAAATGGGGAAGATTAAGGAAATGTGAGGTGACGAAATACCACTTCGGCGCTCACCAAGTACGATCGTAATGCATTTTGCTAGAGACTGAGTCTACGGTGCGCTTGTGCTAGATTTGTGTTGTCATAGTAAAGAAGGAGGCTAAACCGCCGTAAGGGTAATTTCACAGGGTAAATTCACAGTAGTCTGCATTTAGAACTACTCAATACTTGTCTTCCTCAATGCAGTTGGGCTTCGCAGCACTCTGCCTTAGGATTGAGTAAGACATTTAGTTTATGCCTAGGGAGCGTGTTCTCTTAGAATCGTATTAGGGTCGTTAGAGGCTCTATGCGTCAGGTCTAGCAGAACACGTAGAATGAGACAAACGTTGTAAAACGGTTCCCGATCTCACTGAAGTGGGTACATTGTAATTATATAAATTAACGTAACTATAAATAATGAATTAAAGCGCAAGCGTAACGATTCCTTTACCTTCTCCACAGCACATTTCATAAATAATGATTATTCTCGGGACTTGATTCTCTACTCTAATAACTAGTAATTCCTGAATATTACTAGGTCTTTTATCCCAAGACTCTACTATAACAATCATTACTGAGTTTCAATTATCAACTCTATTAACTTCACCTTCACCTCAGATCAATAATATTAGACCTTTAGGAGAGTTTTATCTAAAACTCTATTATAACTATAATTACCCTTGAGCCTAGATTCTCAACTCTTTTATCCAGTAATTCTTGAATGTTGTATCTTTTATGCCAAGCCAATAATTGAGTCAAAATTGTACGAGCACGCGCCTTGCAAATGCGAGGTATCGTGTGAGTAATGTCTGTCTAAATACCTGTTACACTAGTGTAAGGGTTACTCGCAAGTTTCTATAATAATATACTTTGCATTCCCCTATTATCTTGTTAACTTTCTAAAACCACTTCCAATTTCATTACTATGAATTCCTAAGCTTCATTTACCATTCCTTTCAATCCTTTCCTTGCTCTATTATTGAGACAAGGTATTGGACTTCTTCACTTTTGGAATTCATTTAATCTATGTCGGTGGGAGGGTGGCCAGTCCGGGACGAGCCCTACAGAGTCGCGCGGAAGGCGGAGCGCGGCTCTTCCCCCTTAGGGGGAACCGACCCAAACACTAATATTAACGAAGTTAGGAAAAACGAAAATTTTATCAGCCTGGGGTAATTTAGGAACAGTCACAGTAGGTATATTTTGGAACATTTAAGTGGTCACACAGATTGGAAAAGCGACTTTGTTTCATAAACTACGTTTATATAATTGTTTTCAAATTGCATTTTGGCACTTTGTTGGACCTTTTAGAACTTTGGAACACGAAAATGTAATTTTAAACGTGAGCCCTCGTTTATAATAATAAAGTTTTAGTAGTTTTGAAGCTAAGTTTGTAAAGCACGCAGTTTATATTAGCTTTGTATAATTATCACTTGCTAAAATTCAGTGAAGGAAAACATCGTGAGGAAACCAGTATGTCTGAGAGTTATTTGGGTATTTGAAAGAGTAGTCGATAACGTTACTTTTTATGAACTGTAAAACGCGGAATTTGTACGTGATTTGTATGAAATATAACAATGTGACGTCACAGATTTTTAGAATCAAATGGAATACTTATTAGCAGTTAATGCAATTTTACACATATTATTTAATTTCTGTACGGTGATGGAAGTTTTTAAGACGAGCGGTCTTTTTTCTATGTGATTTCATATTTTATTTTTTACCGATTCAAATAGTCATTTCTCAACAGCATGTGAAGCTAAGTCAGAGGCCCATGGGCATCATAAAAACTCTGACACTAGGTAAGACATTAACCACACGAAAAGAAGAAGACTAATAGTTTGTAACAAAAGATGAAGATATGTATTAGCTTTTAAATTAATATCTTAATATAGCACCGTAGTGTGTTATGTAAACTTCAGTTTCAGCCATTTACTTGAGCTTTAAATCCATTAACGCTTTTAGTTCTATTTACAAATACTTGACTTTGTCTATTAGAAAACGGAGCCTCTCATTCGATTGGTCGGCACTCGCAATCGGCAGCCAATCAGTGCACGCCACGTCACCACTCGAGCAGTTATCGACAGTTGGTCGGGTACACAAAAATGTTTGATTAATCGCGGATTATTCCTACAAGAGTGATTAATGGGTTTTTCGTTCTGTCACGTTTGATGTTTTATTTGGTTTTCCTGTTAGTTTTTAATTTTATCTTGGCTATCCAATTATTCAATCATGTACCCACTGCTTTATATAAGCTTCCTTGTTTTCTCGTTATATCAATTGCGAGTATGTCCCACCTTGTGTCCGAGTTGCCAGTAGTAAATAAAACCGGTGAAGTGCGAGTCGAACTGCACGAGTTAGACTCGTACTTGGTCGGTTTTTTCCCAAGTGTTCCGTATCAATATGTAAAAAACCGGAAAAAAAATCATATCTGCTGTATGGAAGACCCACTTAAATATTTATTTTGTTCTGTTTTTTTTTTCTATTCGTTGTAACAGCAGCAACAGAAATACATCTGTGGAAATTTCAACTATCTTACTTTAACGGTTCATGAAATACAGCCTGCTTACAGACGGATGAACGGACGGACAGACTCCCAGAAAAATAGGGTCCCGTTTTACCTTTTGGGTACGGCAACCTAAAAAAAGGTGACAGCAGTAAAGCATCATGCATGCATCACACAATGCTGTTGTGTATACCATCTAAGGTGGATATGTCCTTCAAAGACCATAGGAAGAGCAGTGGCGTTCCCGTTTCTCAAAGGAATCTATGCTTTGAAGAATGCGATCCACACCTGTCAGTTAAGTACAAAATAGTGTTTTACGTATTATAAACCTTATTAGTTTCTAACTGCGATGAATTGATAGATGTCAGGCACACGAAGCTAGGGTTTGATAGATGTCAGGCACACGAAGCTAGGGTTTGATAGATGTCAGGCACACGAAGCTAGGGTTTGATAGATGTCAGGCACACGAAGCTAGGGTTTGATAGATGTCAGGCACACGAAGCTAGGGTTTGATAGATGTCAGGCACACGAAGCTAGGGTTTGATAGATGTCAGGCACACGAAGCTAGGGTTTGATAGATGTCAGGCACACGAAGCTAGGGTTTGAAATTTTCACGGTGCGTTTTTACAGAATGGATCGAAAATTGAACTTGAAGTGAGCTGTCATCCCGCCCGGAACTAGGGATTGACACTATATTGACAGGTCACTCTGACGGTGCGTTTTTATTCAGAACTAGCTTACCCGACAGACGTTGTCTTGTCTTAACTATGATACCTACCTTCCTACCCTACCTACCTACCCTACCTACCTACCCTACCTACCTACCCTACCTACCTACCCTACCTACCTACCCTACCTACCTACCCTACCTACCTACCCTACCTACCTACCCTACCTACCTACCCTACCTACCTACCCTACCTACCTACCCTACCTACCTACCCTACCTACCTACCCTACCTACCTACCCTACCTACCTACCCTACCTACCTACCCTACCTACCTACCCTACCTACCTACCCTACCTACCTACCCTACCTACCTACCCTACCTACCTACCCTACCTACCTACCCTACCTACCTACCCTACCTACCTACCCTACCTACCTACCCACCCTACCTACCTACCCTACCTACCTACCCTACCTACCTACCCTACCTACCTACCCTACCTACCTACCCTACCTACCTACCCTACCTACCTACCCTACCTACCTACCCTACCTACCTACCCTACCTACCTACCCTACCTACCTACCTACCCTACCTACCTACCCTACCTACCTACCCTACCTACCTACCCTACCTACCTACCTACCCTACCTACCTACCCTACCTACCTACCCTACTTACCTACCCTACTTACCTACCCTACCTACCTACCCTACCTACCTACCCTACCTACCTACCCTACCTACCTACCCTACTTACCTACTCTACCTACCTACCCTACCTACCTACCCTACCTACCTACCCTACCTACCTAACTACCCTACCAACCTACCTACCCTACCTACCTACCTACCTACCTACCCTACCTACCTACCTACCCTACCTACCTACCCTACCTACCTACCTACCCTACCTACCTACCTACCTACCTACCTACCCTACCTACCTACCTACCCTACCTACCCAAGTAGCAAAATTTTCCTATAGTAACCGACTTATAAGAATAAACGTCATTTAGGAGTCTAATAGACGTTTTGACCAAGGCAGTGATCTTACAACAGCATTTAAAAGAGGATTTGTGCTACAAGTACATACGATCCCATAATTAATTTTATAAACGTTTACAGGATTACTTTATAAGATTCTTACTAGTAGTTGCAGTCTTATAAGCGCATGTTATAAAACTAATTAGGAAAGTGTCGCTTTTCGTCCTATAAACGCATTTAATATGATTGTTTGCTCTTGTTAACGTCTTGTTTCATTCTTCTATAAGACATGCACTTCTATAGACGTCTTAGATATAGCTGCTATAGGTCAAGGATATTATAGGATCAATTTGTCTTAGTCGTGACTTATAATGGATTGTTAGCACCAAACTAGCATGCCCTCCGATATTTATAGGTATGATTCTACTTAAATGTGTCCTACATTTGCTATTACTAGAGTAATCATCCATTTTGCTTTCATTTTGTGATTTGTTAGAGAAAATAGAAATGGATTTAAACAAATGGAAAAGATTTTAGCGTAGTGGCAGTTATCGAAGACGAGTTTCGAAAAAGTACCTTGAAATGAAATCGGGGTCAGTTACCAGTCGATACTTTTATTGAATAAACGTGAGTTTCGTGAAGTTTGTGATGGTTCCGTACAAAGTAAAATCGATATAGACCTAGAAGACTGGGAAGATAACTCTTCTGATATTTGTTATAATCAAGAAGATAATGAAAATAAAAGCGGAAGCAGTGATAGTGAATTTAATGATGACAACAATACAGTAAAACATTACATTACATTTATATTTAAATTGCCTTGTACTTGGACTCTGAAACTGAGCCCGACTTACGCTTATGTCGGGCTCAGTTTCAGTGTCCGAGTTTTGACACATTGCATCAATTAAAGATTCTGCCTTTTGAAGACTTATAATATTATTTCGTTTTAAAATACAGTTTTTCTTTGACCAGTTTTCTTCTGGTTCACAATGTTCATGCCTTTGTAATTTGTCGGGGTTTTTTCTGGGCCAATATAAGATCCCATTTTGTTCCCATTGCTGTGGGACAGCTCCCAGCAGAGATTTGCCTCCCTCTATAGTTTGTACTACTTTGTATGGCATAATTTCCTGGTTACAGCAAATCTAAAAAACAAGGTAAGCAATTAAGTAGGTTTGTCCTACAGGAAAATATAGTTCAGATTTCATTAAATGAATATTCTGATTTATAACGAATTGTTGAATATCTACTCTGTACCTACGAAGGAACAGTTGATTATTTCGGGATTTCGTAGTTGGTACTATAAATAAGAGTTCTCATTGAGAGAATATCACCTCTCAACGGCATCAATATTATTTTTAATATCCCTACAATACTATTATGCATTATTTTACGTTAATTAAGATAAAATGTGAAAGGTACCTAAAAATATATTAACAGCAGAATTTACACTCGTCGGTAGGGTAATGGTCATAAACCGCATATTGTTTGCAGTTTTTACACCAAAAAAATCATTGTTTAATAATTTTATTATATCTCCTTGAGCCACAGTGAAATATAATGGCTTACAACCATTTCCAGTCCAGGCTCAAATGTGACACGCTGAAATATTTTTTTAGGTAAGTGCCTATATAGAGTGCCTGGTAATTAGTGACCGATACCTAAACACATGATTGTGCTCATGATAACAAACAACTTTTACTATGGGACCAAACCTGAATTCTTACACTATTCTGAAAATATTCGTTTTGTTTAAAACATTACCATACATATACTGGCATGTGGGGCTTCTTTCTTTTGTATTTTCTAAAAGAACCCTAAAACTTAAATATGGTGGCCAAGTAGGTATATCCTGTAGTAGTCTTAACTCTGACTAAGTTGGTTTATAACAGTTTTGATAATGCAATATTATGACACGGGATCCAGATCCAATGGCGGCTTATAATTTAATGAGTATTTGTTAATTATTATCGAATAAAATTAATAACAAATATGTTTAGTTTTGAAGGGGCATGAAGATATGTTTATTACAATCGAACACTTTATCAATAAAATTAATTTCGCAAGTTGAGTAGGCATTCTAAACACAACAGTCAAAAGACAAAAGTTCTTACCTATTGTAAATAGATATTAGAATGTGGAATACTTACCCTTTGAAAATATTATATTTTTTCTTAAGACACCTGCAGTACGTTACCGTTACAAAAAGTGATCAAATGAATGCTCTAGTAATGGCATCGCGCTGCCAACTGTTGGATCAATTACACCAGTAGCAGCACTCGTCATATCGTTAGAGGAGTAATCGCGCTTATTCAATGCGTTTACCGGATCTTTATAGAACAATAATATCTTGTAAAATCACCTAATAAGATAATTATAAAATCGAATTGCACTTTACCGAACCGTAAAAAAATGATTATAGGGCATAATGGTCCTATAAACTGCGCCCAAATGCGGTTTTGTAAACGTTTGTAGGATTCCAATAGGACAAAAAAATACATACTCCTAAGATATTTACATGACCAAATTTTGCTACTTGGGTACCTACCTACCCTACCTACCCTACCTACCTACCTACCCTACCTACCTACCTACCCTACCTACCTACCTACCCTACCTACCTACCCTACCTACCTACCTACCCTACCTACCTACCCTACCTACCTACCTACCCTACCTACCTACCTACCCTACCTACCTACCTACCCTACCTACCTACCTACCTACCCTACCTACCCAACCCTCCCTGGACTACGACAAACATTTCAACAACAGAATCAGCTAAATCGGCCCAGCCGTTCTCGAGTTTTAGCGAGACTAACGAACAGCAATTGATTTATATAGAAGATAGAAGATTAATTGACAGGTTCGGTTACAATACATCCTGATGTCATGAGGATTAATCAACTCTAATATTAAGAAGGGTGATTCGAAGTGGGCCATACTCCCCCACGCGGGTCCAGTTCGAGTTGGTAGATGATTCAAATGTTTGGTTCTAGGACTTGCCGGTTTCCTCATAAATATTTTTTCATCACCGTTTTGAAGTGGTGGTGAAATTTATAAAGTAAGTAAAGTACCTGGCTTGGTTCGATCTCGGGATCTGCAACTTTTAAGTACGGGCCGATAGCACTGGGCTATCACCGTTCACTTACTCACTTTTGACCTTTTGAACGCCATTGTCACCTATACGTGGCAAGCAAGCGCCTGTACGCCCACGACACTAATATGTGACAATGCGGTGCACTAATAACATGACTTTTGTCTGTGGATATTGAGAAATTCATGACAACAAGAAGAAATAAATTTGGTGTTTGGCGTGGAGAGCACGCGCGTGCATTTATGCTCTGGCGTTCAAAAGGTAATTTCCACTTGCAGATCGGACAGATCGGATACCAACTTATGTCTCCGATGCTAAAACTGTACAACTACACATTTACAATTTTGCCTCAGGCGTTGAAAGACCAAAATAACACCTAACATCGGTGTTGCTCGAATATATTAGTGTTGCTCTCTTCGCAACTGAGTCCCGGAAGCCCGTGGTCCCGCAATAAATACAAATTAGCAGCTCATCCCTAGCCCCGCGTTTATAAGTCGGGATCCTTGCGATGGCCGCCCCTCTGGGATAAATAAACTTAGTCCGCCTTCACCTATTTTGTATGCGTAACTTTTTCCATTATTGCAGGAAGATACAATTTTTCATGTGATTTACATTGCGTTTGGTAGCAGTGGGATCTTTGAAGATTGGGTCTGTTATTTATGTTTATCCTCATGCCGTGCTTAAGGGGATGCCAGGGTAGCCCGCGAAATTCAAATTTGCAGGTCAGTGTCATGTTGATTCAAATATGAATCGCGGCCGTAGCGAGTACGTGTTCACAGAATAGCGAATTACACGAATTTTTGAAAAGTGTCTCAATTAGATTCTATAGTGCTAATGAACCACTGAAAAATTCACAAAATTTTTATTCAATCGTTGAGTGCCATAAAATGCATTTAAATTTTGCTTTTTCTTGCGCGCGTAATTTGATGAAAACGCTGGACACAGCGGCGCCATATTGCTGTGTGAGGGGAAGGGAGTGTCAGACTCTTACTGACTAAAACCCAGTCATGTTCTTTCCTTTGCCCTTTATGTTCTGGGTTAGCGGGATTCCCGCGCAAATCCCGGTACGGGGCGGGAATCCCGTTTAACCCATCGGCCACTTAAGTTTAGCAATTCTAAATTTATAGTGTAGTGTAATGTAATTCAATAGTTTTTATAAATATGTACGATAGTCTATAAGGTATATATGCAATAAATTATTTTAATTTTATTTTAATAAGAATAAATAACCACATCTCCAATCGCACACATATCGGTCTAGAATAAAGTATTCACAGTACGAGAGTGACTCATTGCAATACGTTCTCCACAGTATCTTGTGGCAATGAATGTGTCCAGTGTGGAATATATGGTTCCCGCCGCACCAGAGATATATAGGCGGTGTTATATACGGCTTCAGTAAGCTGCCGATAGCTAGCCTTTATAGACGAATACAGGAGTTATATATACATCTTTTATGGGGTTCTGTGTTAAATGTTACAACAAAATACCTTGTGACATACTGAAATTAAATGAAAGAAAATTTAAAACTCATATTAAAAGTACACTTTGTAAACAAGCTTATTACAAATTAGAAGATTATATCAAAGATAAGGATGCTTGGAAACATGCTGGTCCTGCTCCACAGGACAATCTAGTGTCTAGACAAAATCAAACTGGTTGCTAAGTAAATTAGGTAATTTGTACCATATTATTTTATTATATTGGAATAACTTCTCACACATTGATTAATTTATTATTATTAACTTTTAGAATGTTTGTAAATATGTGAGCACGATGCACCTATGACATAATTAAGTTTACTTGCCACTGCTACATGTGTTTTTCTTTTCACCTTTTGTGATGTATTGTTTTTATTCTGGGTACATCGTCTTCACATATAATGTTATAATACATGTATACAAAACATTGTGAAACATTTTAAAAGAGTAACGGTGGAGTTTCTTGCCCATTCTTCTCCACACGAAACTACTTTTTGGAAGGGGCGACTAGAATCAGTTCTATTTCTTGTTCATTTTGACGTTCAAAAGTGCCATTCTTGTGCCTATTTGAAATAAATGTTTTGACTTTTGACTTTGACTTTGAGTTACGTTTAGTTTACTGAGCTAAATATATAAACCGCTATAAGTCAATTAGAATGCACCCAGAATTCAAATTGACTCTACGAGTGGCGATATCTACTTAACCTTTCGAACGCCATTGTCACATATACATACGTGACAAATAAACTCATGCCCTGTACGCCAACAACACACATATGTATGTCACAATGCGGGCACACTTTAACACGAAATAAACAATTAGGTAATTAATTACTTTTGATTGTGTTTATATAGATGTCTTAAAAATGTAAGCTCTCGTACGTATTTAATGACACGAAACAAATTTAAAGACACCATGGATATTGGGAAATTTATTTCTTGTGGCAATGCATCAGGGCCATTTGCGGACTTCGTTCTGATGAATCTTGTAAGCCATTTTTTAAAAAGCTTGGTCTGTTACCACTTCCTGCACTTTACATATACGCAATCTGTAACATAGTCTACAGTAATAAGGGATTGTTCAGAAAAGTTTATGAAATAATCTCTCGTCCAACAAAAGATCCACACAGACTTGTAACGAAGCAGAATCCTAAATCAGCCAAGTATGCTAAAAGCTGCCTTGTGATGTGTGTACGCATTTTCGACAAAATTCCGAAAGAACTCAAATGTATAAATAATTATAATTCATTTAAAAATAAGCTGTATAAGTGGCTGATTGGACATAATTTCTATGACATTAAAGATTTCTTTGACATTTTATAACATTATATCCATCTAATAATTTGAATGATTTAATTGATATTTACTGTTCTTTTGACATGATTATTATTTTGCATGCAATTGATATTCTGTATAGCTAAACATGTGGACATTGTTTAAAACTGTAACACCATTATGCCATGTTTAAAGCAAATAAAGACTTATGTTATCTTATCTAATGCGTTTGAGATTATGATCTGACGTTTAAAAGGTCAACATAATTAGCTTATAGTGTTCCCACTGGTGGGCAGGTCTCCTCTTTGGCCGTAATCACGGGCCAGTGCGGGTTGGTAGATCTCACATGTCTTCGAATTTTTTGATTCACAACATGCCCGTTTCCTCGCGTTGTTTTCCGTCACTGTTTTGCAGTGCAGAGCTGTGGTGATGAAATAATTTACTCATATTGTTGTTAGTAATCTGATCTGCCTCGTTGGTCGAGTAGTCGCAAGCTCTACTGCTGTATATGAGGTCGGGGTTCGATTCTCAGGTCACACAAAGTGTTATTGGGTTTTTCCTTTAGAGATTTCTCAGTAGCATTCCGGAGTTCGGATTTGTGCCCTGTTAATGGTAATAGGCTCGCCCCCCATTACATGGGATTTAAACATAACTGGAGAAATGTTGGTGTTCTGTGTAGGTCCAGGACCTTCAGTTGGTAGAGTTTCTGTAGTGTATCGTAGGGATTTCTTATGCTATGAAATACAAACATACAACATACAAACATACATCCAACACGGCTACTGACAGACTCACTTTTCTTTTATGAAAACCTATCAAACTATTCTATTAATTTCAAATGTCGAATGCTGTCAGTTATTTACCAACCATGTTCAACATAAGGTTTCACATAGGCTCTACAGTACCTTCTTCTTTTCATGTGGTTAGTGACTAACCAGGTGTCAGAGTTTTTAAGCAGTCAGAGGCCCATCCTCTGACTTGCTTCACATGCTGTTGAGAAATATCTCTCAGACATGCTGGTTGCTGAAATATCTCTCAGGCATAATTTATACAATACGTACATGAATCCGTAAATTCAGAGGTGCCTTGGGTTCGAACTCGAGACTATGACTTGTCAGTCCGACGGTCACACCACTAGGCTATCACTGCTGTTGAACTTTGTCTACAGTACCTATTACTGTGGGTAAACCTCTGCCTAGCCCATCGCGATTACAAGCGCAATGTTACGTGATATTGACCTTACGTGTAAATTAGAAACCTGTCGTACCCACTTAGGTAAATACGTAACAATTTCTGAGAAAACTCCTGTCCTTATTTGATTATTCAAATAATGTGAATTTTCGCGGAAGGACTGGGGGAGAGCTCTCAAGTCCCTATTTCCTGCGTTGTTTTTATTTGGCTCAAATTATATCCTGGCGGATAAATTGTTGAGTTTTTGAGCAAGATATTCAGTTAATCTCTTAACTTCTTTGTAAATATTTTTTGTTTTAGGATATTTATTTTTGAATTTTTATGTGTAACGCATGATGCTCCGGTTTGGCGTCATCACGTCAACGCCGGCTGTCGCTGAAAAGCGCTGTGGCTCCGTCTCGCATGGGGACGAAGCATTATGCTGAGCGATGGCCGTTTTGCGCGGATGTGACGCATATTTCACCACAATTTGTTTTTTATTGCTTACTAGCTTTTGCTAGCGGCTTCGCCCGCATGTATGTAGGAAATTATCCCACGGGAACCGTACATTTTTCTGGGATAATATAGCTTATATGCTATTCCATTTATCTATCTTTGTGCCAAGTTTCATCCAGATCCGTTAAGTAGTTTTTTGAGTTTATTCGTTACAAACATACTTGCATACAAATCTTTCCTCTTTATAATATTAGTATTAGTATAGATTTTTTACTGCGTCATGTTTTTTCTGCAAATAACCGTATTTTCTTTAATTCTTTCTTTCTTCCTTCAACGGTAAGTTGAATGAAAGAAAATACGGTTATCTCAGGGATGCTAAGTAAACAATAGATTGCGATACGATCTGTTTTCTTGTGTCCTTTTCTAACAGTTGTCCCTTCTCATAGAAAGTGTTGCTATCTCCGAACGATATGTGCTCCTCTTTATTCGGTTGCTCTTGAACGGCGTAATCCTACTCAGGCATTTTATGTCCGATAAAAGCCTTTTCTTCGCATTCTCTATCGCCTGTATCTGTTACAACCAAATGGTTCTTGTTTCTTACTAGGAATTTTTAAATAATATAGGTGGGTATTTTTTCCTGTTTATAGCGTTGTCATGGTAACAGATAACATGTGAAGCGGAGAAATGAGGAAAATGACGTCAGGAAAGTTTTGAGTATCAATTTGGATGCCTATTATAGGAGTAGGAGAAGATCAAAGATACGATGGATGGACTGTGTAAAAGATGATATAAATAGTAAAGGGTGACTACCAAGATGACATATAAGGGAGATGTCACCATTCTCCTGCTCTTATCCCAATTTATTTGCGGTCGGCGCAACATGTTTTTTTCTTCCATACTTTTCTATTAGTCGTCATCTCGGTAGTCACTCCCTTTCTAGCCATATCAACTGTCACACAATCCATCCATCGTTTCTTTGGTCTAAAATTGTTTCTTTCATGTAAAAGAGAAGTATGATAGGAAATACAAACAGATAAATTGGAATAAAGGCAGGAGAATAAATTATATTTTTCCTGTGTAACAGTAAATCCTTGTTTTCCATCGACTAGGGATGATGACTAAAATATTTTTTGTATATCCGTCAGCTAGATTATTAAAAAATATTGAACCCCTATTTTATGTGTTACCTACGTCGATATGTTGTGTTAAAATGTGTTTTTTTTTTGTAATGGCATCTCGTAGTTCAACCATAGGGTTGTCTACTGTTTAACCGGACTTGCCTGTGGTTGCGACAAAAGAATTGCAGCCTTCAACCAGGGCTTAAAAATAAACTTACAAACTAAGCGACTACACGCTAAGGGCACCCCCTGTGGGGTACGGACCTCGGCTTAGGGCATCACTGGGGGAGGACAGCAAGAGACAGCTGGATCGGGAGTATGTTAAAATGTGGCATGACGTCACTCCTATATAGATTTTATATACTCAGTTGTGACGTAGCGCGCCCCCACTCCCCAACTTTAATGGGTTTTAAGTCATTTCTTATATAAATATGATACCTGAACCAAAAAATGCGTGTCTTACATCTATACTAATCTATACTATCTATATCTATACTAATATTATAAAGAGGAAAGATTTTATTTTTGTTTGTTTGTTTGAAATGAATAGGCTCCGAAACTACTGGACCGATTTAAAAAAATCTTTTACTTTCACCGTTAGAAAGCTTAGTTTTCTAGGAGTAACATAAGCTACTTTTTATCCCGGGAAAAATAACGGCTCCCACGGGAAAGACCACGGGAGCGAAGCCGCGGGCAAAGTGCTAGTTTTTTTAGATCTGACTGACGGACTAAATAAAATTCCCTTTTTTTATCCCTATTCTATTTCTAACAAAATTAGTTCAATTGTAGAATTCCACGCTTCATATTCCTAGTTCCGAAAAGCGGGAGTTGTCCCAATAGTTAACAGCACTAATTGCGAGCTATTCACAATTTAGTGCTACCGACCGCAGCCGCGCAGCTCAGCGCTGATTGGCTATATTTTTGAACGGGACACGCTGATTGGTGGACTTTCGTTCTTTTGTCGTTTCGTTGGTGCTGGATTAACGTGGTTTTGATTGTTGCGTTGAGTGGCTCTACCCATAGTGTCCTCTCTAATAGTATATAGTGTGTTAGGTAGGAACATACTTTCAGGTTGTATAGTATTGTAGAGCCTGAGTGAAATCTTATGTTGAACATGGCTGGTAATAATCTGACAGCATTCGAACCTTAAATTATGTTTAATGTAGTTGTTATTTTTTTGTAGAAGTGACAGACTGACCGCGAGGCTTGGCAGATGTATTCGTTATAATATACATATGTGGTGTTGCTCGTCCTGTGTGTTTGTTCTCATAGCGTAGCAATACCCACTACACACATATTACACGCTCTACCACTGAGCCCCCTCAGTAGAAGGTCTTCAACCTTCTACAGTGCTCAAGAAAATCTACAACTTTGTCCACGAGACCAACTCTGAAATATGAAAAATACAGCTGATCATTTTGACGACTTATGCGAACATAAATGTACTGAACAGTTGATTCATCGTGATTTTAAGTATAGTTCCATAGTCAAAGTTGTTCATTTTCATGAGTATAGTAACCCGTGAAAGTATGTCCCTCGTTTAACCTTACACACTGTATATTAAGTAATAGTGCCCGGTCACACATACAGTTGAACAAACGAAAGTATGTCCCACGTTTAACTTAACACACTGTATACTCAAAGGGCGTCCTAATGTCAGATCAATTTTGCCGCCGACGATGTATATATTTAGCTTCGATGTTTGGAAGTCACGTAGGCGGTGCTCTAATAACAATACTCCAAGAAAGTTGAATATCACATTGACATTATCAATAGTTGTGGCGCTGTCCCACAGAGTAACATTTCCAGTCCAATTCCCAACATTGATGCTCCATTCTGCATTACAAATTCAATTCTCGTCTGAAATAACAGGAATTCTCATTGTTCCTCCGATTGTTTTGTTAGCATTTATTTATGTTTTTCTTTCGGGGATTTATTTCCTCGTAGATCTTTACGAGCTGCAGCAAGATTTGCAGCTTGGATTTTATCTGTTTTATTGCTTTAATTCCTGATCCTTGGCTTAAGTCGGGGTGATTACGTATTAATATGTATTAACAAGAAATATAATCATATTTACATTTAAAAGCTAAATATTCATAATAATATCTACAGAAATAATTATGTATAATAATCAAAGAGCATCAAAAAATTCGTTCACAGCGCTGTCTACAGGAAGAGTTCACAAAAGGCTGGCAGCATTGCCGCGTTGTATGGCAATGCTGATTCTTTGACCAAAAAATAGGCCAGCCTTCTGGTCACGTGAAGAGTCGATCAACCGCTTGTCGATATCACGAAAAACTTAGTGAGCACTCGGACCCCATTGCCCTAGTGTTTCAACCCCAAACAGCTCGAACATGTAAGTCCCAATAAGGTTGGAGTATTTGCGCCGTTTGAGGTTTTCTGCTCCAGGAGCGGCTGCTCCAGCACAGCCCGCCGTACTAGGAAGATGGGATGGCGCAAGGGTGTCGACACACGTTGCATCCCACACCAAAGGCCTACCTACCTTCTCGTATTAATTCAATGTTGATGTACGATGGCTGTCGTTTGTCGGTCGTGGTCCATTGTGTAAAGTTCCATCGCCGTCTGTTACGACGCCGGCACGTGATTGAGTTGCACAATTACTTTCGTGTTTGTAATATTGGGATAAAAGTTTGTTTTGTTATGTTTTCGTCATGAATACTGAACGTTGTGTTCGTTATTTGTGTCTCGAATGAAGGAGGGAATTTTGGTAGTTTTCGTAGGTTTTTATCTGTTTTATGATCAGTAAATTCATCGTAACGAATACTACCTTAGGAATTACTGTAAGGACCATGGCGTCTTCACTTTAGAGCTTACAGAGGGGGAGAGTTTGTGTAAGGTTACTACGGTACTGTGTATTTGTGTAAGGTTTCCAAACTTACAAGGTAAAAAGACGCGGGCAGCAGCTAATGAATCCGTTCAGTAGCGCGCCTACTGACAGAGTCTACATTTGAAATGTTCTATAAAAACCTAACGATATATTCAAATTATATTTAAGGCCGGATGCTGCCAGTTGTTTTCTAACAAACAAGTTAGGTTCAACATAAGGTTTCACCTAGGCTGTACATTACCTTACCAACTACCTTGCCATGTGGTAGGGACAACGAGGTGCAACCTGGTATCATACGCGTCAAGCTTTATGGTGGCTCCTAAGTGTGCTACTCACTGCGCAGTACCTCTCACATGAACACGAAACGACTGACACGTGTGTTACAATGAATTCGCCTCATGTTCCGAACTGCCACACATTTGTCTCAGGCTAATAGGTTAATGACTTTTTCATTTGACACGGCAAAGTCACTGAAAAGAAAAAATGAAAAATATTTTGTTACGCACAGGAAATACACAGAAAAAAAATATATTAAAAAAAAAAAAAAACAGCGACTCTAAGGACCAAAATGGATGTCTATTGGACAACGTTACGTTTTCGCCACAAAAGGATTCGTGGCCACCTACCAGTGAATTTCCATCTAGTTTGTACCCTAGAGAGCAGTGGTGAGCGTGGTGGTCTAGTGGTAACTGCCCCGACTTACGAGTTCTAGGTCATGGGTTCGTACCCCGCCAGGCACTTTACTTTTTTGTAAATAATTTCATCACTACTGCTCTCAAAGCAGTGAGGACACCGGCGTGTCATAGAACCAAAAATTCAAGTCATGTGACATGCACAAACCACAACACTCCACTCCCTCTCGAAGGCACACTCCCTCTCGAAGGCCCACTCCCTCTCGTAGGCCCACTCCCTCTCGAAGGCCCACTCCCTCTCGAAGGCACACTCCCTCTCAAAGGCCCACTCCCTCTCGTAGGCCCACTCCCTCTCGAAGGCCCACTCCCTCTCGAAGGCCCACTCCCTCTCGAAGGCCCACTCCCTCTCGAAGGCCCACTCCCTCTCGAAGGCCCACTCCCTCTCGAAGGCCCACTCCCTCTCGAAGGCCCACTCCCTCTCGAAGGCCCACTCCCTCTCGAAGGCCCACTCCCTCTCGAAGGCACACTCCCTCTCGAAGGCCCACTCCCTCTCGTAGGCCCACTCCCTCTCGAAGGCCCACTCCCTCTCGAAGGCACACTCCCTCTCGAAGGCCCACTACCTCTCGTAGGCCCACTCCCTCTCGAAGGCCCACTCCCTCTCGAAGGCCCACTCCCTCTCGAAGGCCCACTCCCTCTCGAAGGCCCACTCCCTCACGAAGGCCCACTCCCTCTCGAAGGCCCACTCCCTCTCGAAGGCCCACTCCCTCTCGAAGGCCCAGTACTTCTCGAAGAGAAAAGGCTTGTGGCCCAGCAGTGGGAACATTATAGGCTAATTATGATTTGCACTGGCAATTTAGTTCTAAGCTCCATCCCTATTAAATCCACCTAAGTACACAATTTTCATCAGATATTCGCTCCATATTTCAACTCCAGCAAACAAACAATTTTGCAAATCACTAGCGAAAATTCCATATCGCTCCATAACGTGGACTCACAATTGACGATAAAATAATATCCCTGCAATGACTGGACGCTTCCAATCCAATATGGCTTTTACTTGGACCCTCTCTTATTTGGGTCACGTAGATCATCAGAACGTCATAACTTGCGGAGCATATTAGACGATTTCGTATCCTATATCAATGAAGTTAGGGGATTATTTTCTTTGACTGGTTTATTATTGTGTGTTTGAGTATACGAGGGCTTCGTCTCTCTACGTATTTAGCATTACACGGTTAGAGTGACGAGCCGCTCTGTTCTAAGGTTGTAAAAAAAAAAGAAAAGAGCGGTTCTGTAGACAGTAGAGCGACAAGATGATCTAAGTGAACCCAATCACTCCCAACCTGTTGGATTTACATCGCAAGGCTCTTGTAGATCTATTTCTACGAAAGCTTCATGAAAATTGTTCTACAAGAATCACGTCACGATGCGCTTGTCTGTGGGAACCTTTAGATGCCCTATAAACATATTATAGTGGAGATGACCACCATACTTTTGTTTACCTTCCCCCATCTCAGAGTAGAACACTAGTCTTGGTAGACGGTGGTCCCCCATGCGAAGGACGTGTCCTTCGTAAGCGGAATTGTCCTAGACGGTTACCGCTGCCTCGGAACATAAAGGGCTAAGGAAAGAACATGGATGGGTTTTAGTCAGTATAAGTCTGACACTCCCTTCCGCTCCACCCAGAGCGGGAGAAGTCATTAGATGATTTCCCACACTCAAAAAAAAAAGAGTTGGCCTTGTACAAGGAGTCGGATCTGACCCCACCACCTCACCACAGTTAGTCTGCCGGCTCTCTATTGCATTACTTGTGAACACAGAACTGACGGTTCTGTGGTTGTGCATTGTATAAATTCAATCTCTTAATATTGTATAGTTGCTTAGCACTTATGTGAGTACTATGTACCTACTATAAAGCGACCATTTACTGGGTACGTCTTTCATTGACTTGAATGTGCCCTGGCGGTTGAGAGTATGCCATGCATGTATGTCTCGCTGATAGTGGCGTGTGTGTTGGATCACTTAGCTCCCTTCAAAATGGTTGAGCTGAATGGTGCTAATATATGCGTCATGTTCGTGAACGGGCGCTGTCAGTAGGGACTGGTCATCTCTTAGCGGCTAAGGCTGGTTTTAATTTAATTATTAAATAGTTTTTGAATATTTTATATCTGATGCTTTTAATGTTCTGCATCGTTCTCACATGTATAATACTAATATGAACTATGTAACCAATATTTTGTAACCATATTTTATTTAAAAGAGTATCCATGGAGTATCTTGCCCGTTCTTCTCCATAGGTACTTACTGCTTTGAAATGGGCAACTAGCTTCATCTCTCTGACTGACCGACACCTTGACAATTCAAAAGTGCCTGTAATTGGTTTATTTGAAATAAATAGTTTGAGTTTGAGTTTTTTGAGTTTGTGACCGGGAGTTTGTGACAGTATTACTCGTATGGTATCATATAGGCCTTGCATAGGCAAGGCAGCGCTTGGTTTTCAGCGATAGCCGGCGCTGACGTAATGGCGTCGCCCGTTGCAGCACGCAATCAATATTTATAGGCTAGGCCTTCCTCAAGAGTCTATCAAATTTAACAATTCACTATTTGAATCGGTCAAAAGTAAAATATGAAATCACATATAAAAAAGACAGTTCGTTTTAAAAACAGTACAGAAATAAATGTTTTGCCAGGTTTTAAAAACTGCTATTACCGTACAGAAATAAATATTATGCCAAGATATCATTGTAAAATTGCATTTAATGCTAATAAGTATTCCATTTGATTATAAAAATCTGTGACGTCACATTGTTACATTTCATACAAATCACGTACAAATTTTGCGTTTTGACAGTTCATAAAAAGTAACGTTATTGACTACCCTTTCAAATACCCAATTAATGGTTTTAAGAAACAAAAAAAACAGTTGATTTTTTTGTTGATCTATGTGTATACATAGATACAGATGAAAACGGTCTTATACACATACCTATTTCAATCTTTCCTGAGCCAAAATGATGACGTGTCGACACACGTTATAATTTTGGCTGATGTATCAAATAAAAGCATAATAATATAACATCCGTTGCCTGTCAAATTACGTATCGTAGAATTCGTGAAAATAATTTATAAATCTGACAGCCAGTCTTCGTACCAGGTATCATAATACCCAGTTACTGACTGAATTGTAGAGGTCAGATAGGTAGTTGCTCCATGTAAAATACTGGTATTCAGCTGCATCCGGTTGGACTGGAAACCGACCCGAACATAATAATATGTAGTTGGGAAAAGGCGAGGCAGATTGAAGTTAATACATTTTCATAATCCTTCATCACCCTTCTCCGAAACGAAGTCGAAAACTCACACACGTACCATTTTCAATTAACATAATTACATTTCTAGTTAAAACAACGATCCATCATAGTTTTAAAACTAAATTACACAAAGGTTTACTATACCCTGAGGGGCTCCTGAGGGCCTCGACAAGTGGCAATCACTTTAAAGTGTTTCGTATTTCTGCAGCAAACAAATACAAAATCTTTATATTATACACTATATACGAGTATATACGTGTATTACACACGCATCGTCTACCTATTCATTACCAGATTCTCTTATGACGACGGTCTTGTATTTTATGATAATATTTCAATTGAAAAATGTATTTAAATTCACTTTAGTTACGTAGGCGTTAAACTAATTAGTCTTTTTAGGCAATATACCTATAGTTGTTTGTCAAATAACAATGAGGGCAGCATCAGGTGGGCCATTTGTCTTAATTAACTTAATGCCGTATAACCATTTGTATGTAGTTGAGATGTATTTATGTGATGGATGATAGATATAATCATGTCGTTTAGTCAATGTTCGTGAAGACAAATTTTCAATGCGCCTCTTTTAGTTTCGTTACTTTTTGTTACTGAGATACTTTTTAGTTACATGTTTTTTTTTTAAATCCGCCTTTATAAAGTATTATTAAATGTGCATAAAGTTTTAATAAATAATAATTACTTTTTAGAGCTACCTATTTAGTCATTTGAACAGTATTTTTTTTTTCTGGATTTATTACTGGCAGTCAATTTCACTGAGTCAACCAACTCGTAACGTCCTTGAAACACCTTTCTATGTATAACGTCACAATGAGTGTATTGAAAACTATTTCGATAAAGAAGTCAAATATGTTATGGTGCATTCTTAAAAAAATAAAAATATTGTATTGAATAATTGTTCAAAACATCGAAATATTTGACAGTTATTTGCGTCGTTGCCAACTTTCAGAATACACACTCATAATTTAAATTTAACCCAGCCCATTTAAACTACAATTCTAATTACACACAATATATTATCCGCATCACGCACGTCAGCATCAACAGCCGAATAAAGCCCTGTAATTACCTACTAACAATAAATACCGACATTTACGTATTTACTACGCCCACTGCCATTGCCACAAATACGCCAATCAAATACTGTTAACGGTATTAAACCAATTAAATTATCAAATGGATATTATTAGCCTGCTCACATGACACGACACACATTTCAAAACGACCGCCGTGTTGGATTTGATCTAACGTTCGTTATTTGAATTTGACGGATGTTGGTTGGAGTTGCATTTGACTGGAAAATACCGTGGTCAGTAGCATTGCCAATAATTTTGATGAAGGCATCTTTAAAATTCTTGGTTCTAGTGCATTTTAAACATTATTAAGTAGGTATATACTTAGCATGCGGAGGTCGTGGTTAAATAATAACAGCCGCACAGGTTGATTCATCAGGTTAAGCAACGCTCGCCGGGGTTGGCCGTGGAAGGCCATTTTTACATACCGAGGCTCCTCCGTGCCTAGGAAAGCACGTTAAGCTGTTGGTGTCGGCTGTCATTTGTGCATCTTTGACGGTCGTAACGCGTCGTCAGAAGGCCGAAAATCTGACAGCCAGTCTTATCAAGGAGTATCGTATTACCCAGTTACTGGGTTGTGGAGTTCAGATAGGCAATTGCTCCATGTAAAATATTGTTATTCAGCTGCATCCGGTAAGGATGGAAGCCGACGCCAACATAGTTGGTAAAGGCTAAGCAGATTTAAATTCTTGGATCAAAATTCTTGCATTTCAACATTATCAAGTAGGTATATAACTTAACATATTTTGCTACGTTCTGATCAATCTTAACGCGGTATGAGCTATCGTTATAAAGGTCGTTCTAATAACGAACTGACTACGTGTCAGGCTTTAGTTAAAAAGACCAACTTTTTGCCGCTTCATTCGACGATAGTGCACACAAGGCAATATTTTGTATCCTTTGTATTTCACAACTACTGGGTTACGCATGGCCTTTTCCACCCGATAACGTTGTAAACCAGATATCCAATATGATTGGGATCAGGGATTTGGTTCCAAACTAGAGTTTCCCGCGGTATCGTCCGCGCTGCAATCAAAATAAATCTGATGGCAGATAACCCTCGGGACGGGATTCAAAGCTCAGATAAAAAAACTTTATTTTTTGTCATAATAACTCGGTTTTGGTTGACGTTGAATATACGTGCTTTTGCAAGCACGTTAAGCCGATAACGGCAGTCATTTGTCGATCTTTAATAGTCGTTACAGGTCGTCAGGAGCCCTAATAATCTGACAAATAGTCTTACCAAACTACTAAACAGTAACTGCTCACTTGCTTAAAAAAATGGTGAAGGAAAACATCGTGAGGAAACCATGTCTGAGATATATTTCTGGGCAGCATAAAAACTCTGACAACAGGTTAGGTACTAACCACACGAAGAAAACAAGAATAAAAAAAATGTTGCAACTTCTTACTGGGCCATGTCTGTAAGTGAGGACCAACATTTTGTTAATTAGTGTATTGGAATTTGTTTATGGGATTTATTTCGAAAAAAGAGACTATAGTTTCTTCTCCATACGAAAGTACCTTTTGAATACATATATATATATATGTACAGTTACCCCACAAATCAAGCTACCCCAATCTGTCAAATTTCTTTGAAAGTTTTTCAACTTTATTAAAAAAGAATAAGGTCCATGTTCAATTGGGAAAATTTGACGGCTTGGGCTAGATTGATGGGCTAGCGTTTGTTCCTAATATTCGTTTGAATGTTAGGTGGTGTGCATGCGGCCTCATTGTACACACGACATTTTTCCAGTATAAGCAGACCTCTCATTACATGGAAAGTCAATACAATGCCAGGTCAACACACGATGGAACAGTATATCCTGATATATCGTCGTGAACATTATGTATGTGTGCGTGTGGCCGCTTGTTTGCCGGACAGGGTAAACTCATTTGTGGTGCCAGTTGTTGCCTTTTTCCCGTGTTTAACTTTATTACTTCATCTTCCATGATTTGTGTACTTTCAGGGATCTACTTTCGACTATGCGATGACTTGGATACGTATAAGGTTTATGTTCTCGGTGTTATTTGCGGACTAAGATTTATAGCAACGGATTTTTCGGCACTGAAACAGGTATTAACTCATGCCCTTATCCCTTGGATTGTCCGATAGGGTTACCGCTACCCCGGAACATAAAGGGCTAAAGAAGGAACATGGATAGGTTCTAGTCAGAAAGAGTCTGACACTCCCTTCTGCTCCACTCAGAGCGGGAGGAGGCATATGATGATTTCCCACCCTCAAAAAAAAACCCTTGGGGGTAGGCAGCTCCTTACATACTCCTTTTCCTCATCTACGTTCATACATCTCATCATTCACGCACGCCAGTTACGAGTACAGAGGCCAGCACATCAAGTTACCACAATCTGTCAAATTTCTTTGATAGTATTTAAACTTTATTGCAAAGATATAAGGTTCATTTTTAATTGAAAAAAATTGACAGTTAGGGATAGCTTGATGTGCTGGCGTCTGTACAACGCACTAAACCTTTCGCAAGAACATCAACATCTGCTCGACTGTTGAAATACTTATGAAGTATTCTTCTTCTTCTTCGTGTGGTTAGTGACTAGCCTGTTGTCAGAGTTTTAATGCTACCCATGGGCCTATGAAGTATTGATTGAAAACAATAGAAAAAGTAATTGTGTCTCTTTACTTACAGCTGAACTAATAACTGTAACTCCTAGGACGGTCCCTCGCGGCGTTTCCACAAAAAAAATTGTTTAACATGACCGAACCATTTTAACATATTATTCTTTTTTATTTTTGTCTCTGCATCTTCTTCCAAACTACGCTATGATGAAAATAGGTTTATTCTCGTTTTAGCGAAGTCTGTATGAGGAATCCGGCACATCCTAGAATCAAAAAATTAAATCGAATTAGAACCGAGTAGGTAGTGGCCCACTCCCACTCACAGGGAGGTCTGTATTCCAACAGTTGGAACTTTATAGGCTGAATAAGCGGTGAATATTGAAACTATCATCATGAAGCTTGGTAACCCTTGGCCGTTTCCGATAAGGTAATTGCGTATTGTAAAACGTGACATGATTATGTCAAGGGGATTAACAAAACCATTACTATTTCTAATTTGTCCCATCACGGAATTTCAAGAAGGATGTATTTTTAACAAAGGGCAACCTATGCAACAGGGCTGTGTTAGTACTGTAGGGCCTATAAAGGGCTAAGGAAAGAACATGGATGGGTTTTAGTCAGTAAGAGTCTGACACACAGTCATTTGATGATTTCCCACCCTCAAAAAACAAAAGTACTGTAGAGCCTAAGTAAAACCACGTGGAACTTAGAGCCTGGTCGGTTAGAATATAACTGATAGCACTCCACCTTTCAAAACGATATAATAGTTTGATAGGTTTTAATAAAAGAAATGAATGTGTGTGCTGCTTGATGCATGTATTCGTTAAAAGCAATATAATTCTATATCTGCTACCCCGTGTGTTTGTATTTTGTAGGATAGAAATACCTACAACACACTACAAGAGCTCTACCTCTGAGCTCTCTAAGTGAAGGTCTCTCTTTCTTTCACAGTACATACCTATGCAGAAGTATAGTTTTTTAAGTATAGTTTGGAGACGATCAAACTTAAAAAACAATCATATAAAAATTAAAATCCACCATTTCTATTCAACTCCATATTTCAACAGAAATAGCTGTTACGTTCTTGGAATCCAATTACGACGCTCGACGCGTGTAAAATGTACTCCAATGACAAAAGACAGTCGAACAGTTCAAAAGTGCACTCGGCACTAACGGATCGAATCTCCAACCCCCGAGAACACACGAACGTGTCGCCAGCTATAACTGAAATAACACTCTATTTCAGCTGTTATAAGGTTGATAGTAGAATGTAGGCAGGCGATGACATAGCAATGCATAACAGGATATTAACTGTCAGGCAGCTCGCGTCATATCCGGCGCTGTGACTACTTCCGGTTCCGTTACAGCGAGCATCGGGACGGAAGCGCGGATGTGCCGATGATTTATGGCGTTTTAAGCAGTCGTATTGTTGTCTATGGTTAGTCCTTTAAGCGATTGATGTCAATGGCTCGGGGATTCACCGGGTAGTGTTGTTAACCTTTGAATTATTGTAGACAGTTAATATTATACGAATAGGGTGTTTGGTCTGTCATGCAAGATGTTTCGTTTGACGGATATTATCATACAAGGTGCTTTTAGAATAGAATTGAATACTCTTTATTATGTACAGTTAGTTAATTTCAAAACCGGTTTTTACGTCAATAATTGAATGAAATTGTACGTGTTGAATCCATAGGTTTACCGAACCTGTCGTATCTCAAAGTTGAAATAGTTTACGAGAAAATCGCTTCTGAATATTGCTAGTACTCGTGACTGTATAGATGCCAGCACAAAAATTTGACAAATTTCTTTGATAGTTTATAACTTTATTACAAAAGCATAAAGTTCATTTTCAATTGAGAAAATTTGACAGTTTGGCATAGCTTGATGTGCTGGCGTTTGTACCTACACTATAAATGTAACAAGTACCTACCTACAACTAAAGGGTGTTACGTGATCCGTAACACCCTCTATCAAGTAGATAGTAAGTATTTCAATATAATACTTGACATGTAGCAACCCATTATTCTTAAGAGAATAGTGAACATCAAAGAATCTTCAAAATATGCTTCACGAAACTGGCTAATTGGTTTGAAATATATTACTAATTAATGGGTTAGTTCTTATACTGCGGGCTCATGGCTAAATAATAACAGCCGCACGGGACGATCAAACGTTAAGCTACACTGTCCGCAGTCGGTCTTTGGATGGGTGACCATCCATTAGGTACACATCGATACCCTTCTGTGCTGTTACCTTGTAACCTCACCAGTTTTTAGTAACTGGGTTCGCGGCGGTGTTTGACTTACTTCAGCAGTACTCCGTCGCGACATTATAACCGCCGTGGTATTATTTTTGAATTTTTAAACGTTCACTTTTTGCGTAGGGTGTTTTAAAAAAAAAAAATTGTTATATTGCACGTGTTTTTGAGGCCATAAACATACTATTTTTCATTCCTTCTTTCTAAATACCCCGAACTTTTCACCATCCATCCAACACTTTTAAACCCATTTCGAAAATCGTGTTTAGTTTAGAGCCAGGAAAATTATGCCCTAACACCCCAAGGAGACATGTTTGTCGCAGTTCCAAAGAATAAACTGAATGCAGCTGAAAATATGCTGCAAATGTTTCAAGTGTTTCAACCTGGTGAATATTTCCTTTGTCGCATCTCTTTGTGATTGAGAATACGACGTTGTTAAGCTCCTTTATTCACATTGTATAGAGGTATCTCGGTGGAAACGTGTGCTGTTCGTAAACTGTTTTGGTGACAAACTATTTTATCTCAGGTAGATATGTGTAGGTAAGCAGGATTGTCCGAAAGGGTTACCGCTACCCCGGAACATAAAGGACTAAGGAAGGAACATGGATAGATTTTAGTCAGTAAAAGTCTGACATTCCCTTCCGCTCCACCCAGAGCGGGAGAAGTCATTGGATGATCTCCCACCCTAAAAAAAAGGGGTAGATAAGTGGACCGTTTGTAAAGATAATTGCCAATCTGACTAGCCTTTCCCTACTTACTATGTTGGGTTGGTTTTCACTGTAACGGGATGCAGCTGAATATTTATATTTTACATGGAGCCGACTGCCTATCTGACCTCCACAATCCAGTATCTGGGTACGACGTATACGGTACATACTATACCCCTTGGTAAGACTTGAGACTGTTAGCTTTATAAAGAGCTCGTGGCTAAGAATTAACAGCCATATGGGCCGATTCTTCAGGTTAAGCGCTTACGCTTGCCGTGGTTGGTCCCTGGATGGGTGACCATCTTTACATACCGAGACTCCTCAGTGCCTCAGAAAGCACATTAAGCTGTTGGTTTCGGCTGTCATTTGTACATCTGTCACAATCGTATTACCCAGATACTGGGTTGTGGGGGTCAGATAGGCAGTCGCTCCTTGTAAAATACTGGTATTCATCTGCATCTGGATATACTGGAAGCCGACCACAACATAGTTGAGAAAAGGATAAGTAGATTGAATAGTTTAAGTTAAGTTAGTATGTTACATTTTAAGTTGTTATTTTTGTACACTTCAATCTAGTTCTGTATAATCCTATAGGTCATAGCTCAAGCGGATTATCCAGCAAGATAACCTTCAAATACGTAGAGAAGCCTTTACATAGTAAAATTAGTAAGAATTGAGGTCGGCATTAGGGTGTGTACTCGGAATTGTTTAGCAATCCGCCACATGTGTGTGGGATCGATTTACGTCGGGTGCGACGTGCGTGGGCTGGAGGAGCCCTGCCATCTAATAGCTCCCCGCAGAAGGGTTAGTGGTAGCAATTAGTTGGACGAAACATAATGTCAATGGAACGATTGCTATCTCGTGTAATGGAACATAAGACGACCTGTTTTTCTGTTACCTACTTCTACAGCGGACCTAAAGTTGTGACCAACATTGTATGTACAGACGCCAGCACATCAAGCTATCCCTAACTGTCAAATTTTCTCAATTAAAAATGAACCTTATATCTTTGCAATAAAGTTGAAATACTATCAAAGAAATTTGACAGATTGTGGTAACTTGATGTGCTGGCCTCTGTACCACTGCCTCTTATAGCATTATTAATTTAATATTGCTTCAGTGTGAAAAAAAGATGAAACTATAAAAAAAGTATTTTTATTACCTTAACTTGTACAAGAAAACACTTACTTAAACACGATGCAGCATTACAATTAGGAAGAAAGAAAGGGTGTTTTCGATGATTAACTAGATTTAACTTGTGTTTAGAGTGCCAGCGTATTCGCCTATGATTTGAACAAGTAGTTGTAGGACGAGCATAGTATATCATTATCACTACATAGTATAAAACAAAGTCGCTTTCTCTGTCCCTATATCCCTTTGTATGCTTAAATCTTTAAAACTCCGCAACGGATTTTGATGCGGTTTTTTAATAGATAGAGTGATTCAAGAGGAAGGTTTATGTGTATAATTTGTCGACATATTTTGCGGGCGAAGCCGCGGGCGGAAGCTAGTTAAATTATAAAATATTTACTAGCTAATACAGACGAACTGGAATAACTCTTTACCAATATGAAGCAGTATTAAAATAATATTGCTGTAAGAAGTGATGGTTGGCCCCCTGTAGGTGGCATCTATTTGTTTTGTATGATGGTCCATGTATACAGACGGACATAAAGCTATCCCAAACTGTCAAATTTTCTTAAATTGAAAATTAACCCCTTAATTATAGGGGTATCAACCCCTACACTAAATTATTCAATCTCATCTCTGATGACAGCGAATCGCTTCCGTAACTATTGTAGAAAGAAAATAAATGACATGGCCGACTCCTGCCGTCAGAATGAATTCAGAAGTCAAAAATGAAACATGTACAGTAATTATGAATATATGAAAATTGCTTCTAAAATTAAAAAAAATGTAAGTATATAAGTAGTTTATCAGCCATCTCGTTACCATAACACAAGCATTAGGTTGCTTAGCATATGGCGTTGTGTGAAATGTCCAAGGATATTATTATTATTAATAAAAATGAATCGCAAAAAGTACCTACCTCTAAAAGCTAGCTACAGAATATACTCAAACATTTATAACAATATATTTATTTTTTCACATATTAATCGATAAAAACACAGTTTTCTTAAAATTGTAAATATTCGATTATATGTTTTTAGGATCGAGTCTTTATGAGAATGTCGCCAACAAAACCATTATTTGAGCAAAAGGAACCATTGGATCTATCCCCGAGAAACTTCAAAAGAACGCGCACTAAAGTATTAAAGTAGCACCGTAAATAACATTCCTTCAAAAATTGGCAAAGTTACCCTATTGAATTCACTGAGTCGCGTAGGGTTCGTTCACCCCTCGCCCCTACATTTGTACGGGTTCCCGCGGACGACATATTGTTTCGCCTCGTTACATTAATAATACATCAAGCATTATATCTTTTTGCTTTCAATTATAACTGACATTTTGAAGGCTGGCTGCTGTTTCCCAGGAATTTTGGGGTCTCATTGTTTTAATATTAATGGATGTGTTTTGGTTGGGTTTCATGTAAACTTAACTTATAAAGAAAGAAAAATGTTGATTCTGCACAAACAACGCACAAAACGCACATTTCTAAAAAAAAATAACTTAGTCACTAAATACACCCGTGCAAAGCAGCTGAAAAACCTCGTATTTAGAGCCATTAAAACCATTGACAATCAGTGTCTCGGCCATGCACAATGAATGGACCACAGACAAAACACAACTGACAACTTATTGCCTAAGAACATGAACATGACAACAAACCTAATCTTAGTGACTCACAATTCTGAAGGGGTTATTGTAAACTCACCACAACGAAAATACGCCACATTTAAAAATATTGGTTAACTTGCCACAGTGACAAAATAATTCACAACAGGTATAGTAAACTCGTCACAGGCAGGTCAAACTTGTTTTGGATGTACCGACAGTAAAACGATATTCGTTCAACATTATTGTTTAGTAAAAGTAATGTAGTTTCCGAATAAAGAAAAAGAAGAAAACTGTACTTATCAAAAAACATGATCCATGGGCCATGTGGCCATGGCCATTAAACACTACTACCTACTTGGTTTGCTATCGGTACTTTTAAAGCTGTGGCAAGTTTTCGTGAGACAGATAAGACTGTGAAGAGTTTACTATACTTTTCACTTGTGGCAAATTTTCATTATGGCGAGTTTACAATAACCCATCTGAAGAGTTAAGCTTGAAGTGAACTGTCAATATTTTCAATCCCATCAGATGGAATGACAGCACACTTCACCAACGTTTTCACGAGGAGATCTATAAGGTGTTAAAAAATTAAGAATTTCGTGGGGGAGCATTGTACTCATCGTTACGAACAACCTTTACTATGGGATGAACCCTGAAATCTCGAAAAATATACAGAGTTGATACGACAGAGGGGCTTTCCTTTAAACAGCTTATACTAGGTACCATTTTTAAGCTCTGTACCAAAAATCAATTAAATAGGAGCAGTAGTTTAGTCGCAAATGTTTTTTTAAGTTTTTGCCCCGTTTGAACGCGATGTATCTTTCCTAACAGCGCTCCGGCGTGCACGCGTCGGTGCCGCTGCGTTACAAGGTCAGTTTTTATTTACAAAGGGTGGTTGCGTTTTACTCTGATTTGTAAGCTATTTAGTTTGTTTGAAAAAATAAAAACTGCATTTTTGGTGCTTTTTATTTTTATACCGTACCGAGTTAATACTAAACACGTATAGTATACGTAGTGTAATTTAGTGCCCCTCTGTCATATCAACTCTATATGAGCAATTCAATACATTTTATTGAGTTACGTGTGCAGAAATGTATGGAACAGCTCATAACACCACAGAATAGATAGGTAGATATTGCTAGCCTTTGCTTGCACGTTAATTAAGAAAGAGATGGAAGAAAATTTAACCTAGAACATTCAACAACATTAACACGTGTCCAATCAGCCTACACGTTTTAAGTTTCACTGAAGCTAGGCTCATATTTGAGCAAGTCTTATTTTAGAAACTTAGTTTCCTTTCTGCTTATTCTGCCTTTTCGTAAAAAGGTTTTTGTGTGAGTGTTCTGTATTAATCTCTTCTTCTCGTGTGGTTAGTGACTAACCTGATATCAGAATTTTTAAGCCACCCATGGGCCTCTGACTTAGCTTCACATGCTGTTGAGAAATATCTCTCAGGCAAGCCGGTTTCCTCACGATGTTTTCCTCCACCGATTTTGAAGCAAGTGATAATTATACATAACGTACAGAGGCCAGCACATCAAGTTACCACAATCTGTAAAATTTCTTTGATAGTATTTCAACTTTATTGCAAAGACATAGGGTTCATTTTTAATTGAGAAAATTTGACAGTTAGGGATAGCTTGATGTGCTGGCGTCTGTACATAAATCCGAAAAAAAACTGAAACTCTTAATAATTGATTACAATCTAGCCTAGTAGACTAATAAACAATTCAACTCATGTAACCAGTTACATAACATCATGCCTTATTTCTCCAAACTCACATTTCACCAGTTGTTTGAGTCTCATGTAATAGGAGGCGAGCCTATTGCGACCAACAGGACTCAAAGCAAGACTCCGGATTGCTACTGAGAAATTCCATTTAGGACCTTGCTAGCCTAGCTAGCGCTTGCGACTACTAAACCAACGGGGCCGTAAATTTAAATGTAACATATTATAAAGAGCTATTCTAAAGGTTGCTACCTTTCGCCCTTTTAGATTTCCTACGCATCAACTCTACACAGCATGTAAGGTGCTTACAGTACGGCAATTATTTATTTTAAATACAGTACTACTCCAGCACACTGCACTTCCTTTTGACCCTGTTCCTTCTGACAAGAGAAGGAAGGACTTAGTTTGCATTAAGCCTCATACTAGACATGCGTTTGCTAATCGTTTCTATCTGTTCTTGGGACCTTTTCTATATAATAAGCTCAACAAGGTACTAAGTTTCTATAGTGTAAGGTATAAAAAATGTAGTAAAATGTTATCCGAATATTTAGAGACACTAAATTACACAGACACAGAAAAACTTCTAGAAATTTTGGCATGATGATTTTGATCCCCGTGTAAGTGTTTATTTTTGTAAAATTACATAGGCTTAGTTTTAGATATTAAGGTACCATTAAGCTTTTTCTCCTAGTTCTTATAATATTCTTTATTTAAATACAGCTTAACTTTAAATTGTACTAGACCAAAGTAGTTGGATTGTAAAGTGATGGCCTGAAACACAGGTTTAAATTAACTTAGATCGGGCTGGTCGCTACATAAAATTGCAATTCCGAACAACCAGTACTTGCACTTATAATAAAATCTTAGTTTTAGTTTTAGGCACTTTAATTGTATGGAAAACTTATTACTGTTGGCTACATGTACACTTTTTGTAAACGTTTTATTTGAAATAAATTATTATTATTAAATTATTATTATTATTTTTACGTGATTTTGTTTTAACTGAAATTAGTGTCAATTTGAACTTTTTCACAATTTCGTAGCTCACATTCTTAGTCTGATAATTTCATATAGGGAAAATTTTCCCTATATGAAATTAGTTGTTCCCCTTTTCCACATAAAATTCTTTTGTATATCCCCAGGAAATCTACTTGATTTATCCGATCCGAAGAGTTACGTTTGATCCCGGTTTCATCTCTGACAATGTAGGTAGATATATCGAGCCATACATATGCGGCAAAAAAATCCAAACACATCCGATTTTTTTCTGGATATAGGCATCTCCCTTTACGTTAACTCATGCGTCATGTTCGTGAACGGGCGCTGTCAGTAGGGACTGGTCATCTCTTAGCGTCTATGGCTTGTTTTAATTTAATTATTGAGTTGTTTTTATACAGGGTAAAATTGAATTCATGGGCATTATTGTAGGGGTCATTGTACTCATCATTAGAAACAACTTTCACTATGGGAACCTATCTGGAATCGCGAAGTTATGCGAGCAAAATGTATGGAAATCCAGTCGTGCCGACACAAAGAAGAATGTTTGGAACGGCTGATTTTTATTTAACTTAACAATAGTACAGCCACGTTTCGTCATTTATGTTTGAGTACCATTTTAATGGAAGCGAGCTTATTGCCACCAACGCGGCACAACTGCACTCTCCGGGCTGCTACTGAGACATTCCAGGTAGAGAAACCTAACAACACTTTACCCGACCCGGGAATTAAACTCACGACCCCATGCTCAGCAGTAGCCTTTGCGACCACTAAGCCAACCAGGTAGTCGTTATATGCACCTTTGAAAGGACGCGTATTATGTCGCGTGTAGATGTAACTAGCTTATGCCAGCATATTTCTATCGAGCCCTTCTCTTCATCGATCTGAATTATTAATTACGAAGCTAATACCATCAGAGTGACAGCGTAGGCTAGACATAATAGTCAATACTTCATCGTTTATTCCACTTCATAACACTTATATATGCTCACAAAGTAGGAGTAATCCATCGATAAGTATTGATTAGTCAAAAGAATAGATTATCCAAAGGAGACTTTTTTTTAAAGACGCAGTTGAAATTACGAGTAGTTAAAATATTTATAAACATTACACCAGTATTCTCTGAAAGACTAGCAGAGGTATACCTATAGTATGTAATGTGGGTACATGACACATATTTCGCCATTATGTTTAAGTCACATTTTATAAGAGATGCGGCTATTGCCATAGACCGGGTATAATTACGTAAGAAATTCCTAATGGAAAACTCAATTACATCAATGAATAGTTTTGCCCGACCAGGGCATCGACCTCAGCAGTAGCGCTTGTGACCACTAGACAAACGAGGTGGTAAGATATTCAGCTGCAATTTTATCAAACATTGGAAATGTTTATGGAATAGTGCCAATAGAAGGCCCCAATCTTCCCAAGTTCCAAGTTCCCCAAAGATCCAAAACAGCTCTGCGTTTGTTATTTTATTCAACACAAAATATGATACGTATCAAGATTAAACTAGCGCTGACAATGTGAGAGCTGTCTTTGTGTTTCCTTGGAGGATATTCTTGATATTAAGAATAATACAAGCTCAATACGAAGCTAGAGAGCGTCGATTTCTTTGTCAATAGAGACGTCAGATCGCGTTACAAAACTTTGGTGTATATGTAAATATTTTATATATATATACTATATATTTAAAAAAAAATAAGTAGTTTAACAGCCGTCTCGTAACCATATCACAAGCATTAGCTTGCTTAGCTTGGGACTATATGGCGTTGTGTAAAATGTCCAAAGATATTATTATATTTTATTATATTCGTACCAAACTCAATAAAAAATGCCATGTCATGTTATCAAATATCAATAAAAAAATGAACAAGGGTTTCACGTAAGACATGATTTTGAACATTATCACCACCGTCGTTAGTATCAGTCTACTGCTGTAGGGGAGTCCTCCCCTGATAGTTTGATATCATTGTAAACGCTAAAGCCACGATTCTATGGCTCGCTGCTAACTGACAACCCGCGCTAGGCGTTGCTACGCCCGTCGAGGCCTGCCGACGAGGCAACCGCAGGCCTCATCAGACCGATCAGGACTAGACCCGTGCCGCACGGCGCGTACGTGTTCCACACGCGCCTCAAAGAGATGTCAGCAGCAAGGAAGGGGCCCGTTACGACCGAAGCCTGCCGGGTCAGTGGGATTGTCCGAAAGGGTTACCGCTACCCCGGAACATAAGGGCTTTTTTTTTGGCTGTAAAATCATCCAATGTCTTCTCCCGCTCTGGGTGGAGCGGAAGGGAGTGTCAGACTCTTACTGACTAAAACCCATCCATGTTCCTTCCTTAGCCCATAACATAAAGGGCTAAGGAATAAACATGAATGTCTTTGGGTGGGTCTTTTGCTTATTTCCTACCCTCAAAAAAAAACGTCTCATAAGACGTGAGGGTTCCCACGGCCTGCCGCGATCTGGCCTGTTATAAACCGGGTCTTGAGAGCGCAGCATAACAGATCATCAATTGAGTTTGTTGACGAACTTTTCTTAGTTGCATTATTTACTGGAATTGTTTGACTAAATTCTTGGGTTAAGTGCAGACATTATGCGGCATGCATTGTGTTAAAATGTCACCGTGATAACTTTTATGAAGTGAGCTGACTTTTCACCTAATACTAGGGATTGACTCTGTTCACAGATTTTGACAGAACAGCTCTACTAGCTGTTCTGTCAAAATCTAAACTAAACAAGTTTTTTTTTTCCTGAAATCACTTAAATATGAAGCAATAGTCATCCTACTACGCAAAGCTAGCGCTCACATTAATTAATTTAGTCAAATAATAATGCTTTGTGTACCAACAATAAAACATGAATAATGTCGGTTAATTCTAGTTGAGCTGAACTATTTACACAAACGTAAAGGGTAATTAATTGCCTTCAGATTGTTATGGTTTCATTTTGTTGAAATATTGGCCTTTACAGCTATTCATTGTTGTATGAAAGCTGTGTTTGTGTCTCGAAATTCAGTCACTGTGCCTTTTAGAAAGTAATTAATTAATATGTTTTCCTAACGATCCGAATGTTCATGGACTTGTTAAGGAAATCTCTATAGGATTGGTTGACACTTATTACTTCGATTTGTCGTAACACGTCTTTGCATAATGACAATTAAATTCGAACATCGGAACTCGTCAATCTATGCCCAGGACCAAAGTACATCGGCCTGCCCATCAAACTACCCCAATCTGTCAAATTTCTTTGATAGATTTTCAACTTTATCACAAAAGGATAAGGTTCATGTTTAATTGGGAAAATTTGTCAGTTTGGTATAGGTTGATGTGCTGTCTGTACATACCAATTCATTCTTCTTTTAAATGTGTTTAAAACTTAACCACCCACAGAACGCACCGAAGTTTGCAAAGAAAAAACTTCTAAATAGTGTTAAAGTTGTTCAAATCGTTTTAGCTAGACTAGACGTTCTACGATCTTCAACTTAATACAGGGCTCTTGTCTAAATAGGACAACACATTTCAAACATAAAGCTAAGCAAATATATTTATGAGGAGCTATCTTGACGTCAAAGGACGTTCAACAAACAAACATACTAAAGATACATAGACATTATACACAAACGTTGCCTTAATTCTCATACGAGACAGATCACACATGTCGCGGGGCTCAAGAAGCGGGCTTAGGGGCACGTGCCCCGCTTCCAGAATTACTAGGACACCAGAAAACTTAAGAGATGAACACACGAGTTGTAATGTTATGAGCCCTAACTGGGACAGTATTGCAGTCTTTTATTCTACAGTCTTTTGTTCTTAACAAATGTTTATATGGTTCTCTTAGTTCGTGTTGCATTTTAATATTATCTTACCTTATAAGATATTTTTCGCAGTGATAGCCTAGTGGTGTGACCGTCAGACTGCCAAGTCTTAGGTCTCGAGTTCGAACCCCAGGCACACACTTCTGACTGGATCACACACCACTCTTAAATAGCATGTGAAGCTAAGTTAGAAGCCCATGGGTAGCTTAGAAAGGCTCTGACACCAGGTTAGTCACTAACCACACGAAAAAGAAAGAAGATATTTTTTAGGAGTTCGAAATTTATTCAGCTATGTGGCAAATTATTAAAAAAAAAAACGTTTATTTTATTACTAGCTTCTGCCCGCGGCTTCGCTCGCGTGGAGGTCGGAAATTATCCCACAGGAATGTTCTACCGGGATAAAAAATATCCTATGTGTTAATCCAGGATATAAACCATCTCTGTGTCAAATTTCATCCAAATCTATACAGTAGTTTTTACGTGAAAGAGTAACAAACATCCATACATACAAACTTTCGCCTTTATAATAGTAGTAGGATTATGTGTTGTTTCTGTCATCGACACCTTATGAAGAAGTAGTTTCAGAAGAATGCAAATATCAAGTGACCAGAAAAGCATAATATCGGGCTACTGTATTAATTGTCTAAATCGCATGTATCTATGTGGTGTAGTGTTTTTATTCTGGGTGCATCGTCTTCACATATAATTTATAACATTCATGTATACGAAACACTGATAACATTTTAAAAGAGTAACGGTGGACTTTCTTGCCCATTCTTCTCCATACGAAACTACCTGTTGGAAGGGGCGACTAGAATCAGTTCTATTTCTTGTTCGTTTTGACATTCAAAAGTGCCTTCCTTGTGCCTATTTGAAATAAATGATTTGACTTTGACGTATCCATTGGGTCGTGAGCACAATAGTACTCGGTAAAATTGTTTAGTAGCATATACCTTAGTGATATCTTAATCCTATTCTGAATTATCTTCTGCCAGCGACTTCGCCATCGTGGATGGCAGAAATTTTCCCACGGGAATCTACTGCCGAGATAAAAATTATTTTGGATGTAAACTATCTGTGTGCCGAATTACATCCAAATCCATATAGTAGTTTTAGCATGATTGAGTAAGAAACAAACACCCAAACATTTTAACAAACTGTAGAATAAGATTGACGGTAAAGATCAACTACGATAACACGGCCTGCCGCTAAATAATGCAAAACATTTGAAAGAATTTGTGAATGTAATTACAAAGCTCCACCAAGTCTCACAACGCATGTTGCTGCCGGTTTGCTACTGAAAACGTATACTTAGAACTATATACTAACTCTATCGCAAGGATGTGACTACAAACATTGAAACAGTAATTTGGAGGAGCACGCCATGTCATGGTAGTTTATAATATCTACTGCTTTTAAAATTTTCCATCTGATTACCTCACCGCTCTCTACTACTTGCACAATAATAAAGCATTTTTCCGAGTTATGTCTGCCTCTTCGAAACAGAATCAAACCTTTATGTCACCACATAATCTAGCTAGAACAAACCAAGTTGAAAGCAACATTTGTCGCCTAGTGAACACACGGCTTTAGTGCGGCATCATAACGTGAGGATCGGCTTATATCGTTGTAGAAACTTTGTGGCGGCTTACGAGCTGGTTGGACGGGTGTTTTTATCCTGCCACGATGAATGGCCCTCGTGGGATGTACCCATGTAATGTACGTAGTAGCGATCATCGGTGCTTTAGTAAAAATCGTTAAGATTATTAACTAGGTACTACTTCTATTTTATTTACTTATTTGAATCTTTCTCGTTTGGTTAGTAACGAACCTGGCGGGCCAGACATGTGTCAATCGCCCGTGTCGATTCAATTTCGAAAATTGTTGATCGAACCATTCGGATTGTCATTCACATTCACATTTGTATGGGAATATTGCTCGAATTTATATTTATATAAATAAATTTATATAAAAAAAAGTCTTTAAACAATTAAAGACTTTGGAAGATTTACAGCTAAATACAGTCATAGATAACAGTACGATAATCTGACAGCCAATTACAGGTCTTTACGTCTTTAAACAATTTGACATTGTCTAGCACTTAGCGATCGAAAACGATTGATCACGTGACATTTCGAAAGCTTATGCCAATTCCATACGTTTTGGATTTAGGATCTTATTTCGTTATCGTTTCATAGTTTGTTCAGCAAACGATGGGACACTTATCTCGAGCCATGTGTGTCCTACCGTAATGCCCTATGCACGTTACAGGAACTGATGGACGCTAGTGATGGCGCTAAACACGTAGCCGAATTCTGGGCCGAGTCTAGAACTTAAGAACTTCTTCTTAGCGTGTCGATGGCAATCTAAATAGACAATCTAAATCGTTGATGAAAATGTGAGTTTGTCTAGGCCCCCAGGTGTCAGAGTTTTAATGCTGCCCATAGTTCTGCACAAATGTCAAAAGTAAAAGATATCAATATCAGACACAATATACTTCACTGTTTTCCGGGAAATTCTCGTCAGTACCACTGTTTAACTATTATCAAACGCGATAGACAATATACATCAATCACTACCAACGCCAATTAAGTTAATTGTTACACATTGCTCTGACTGATACTGCGCGATGGAATAGCAATTAAATATCGATTGATAATTAAAACAGTGATTTGCTGTACGGGTCATTTCACATTCGATATTTGATACACGCTGTATAATGGTTTAAAACATTCTGTACATGTATACACGGTGATTTTTAATTCACTACTAAACGTGAGTACTCTTTTTCTTTATTTTTTTACTTTATTTTAAGGACTTTTACGCATTGTTCATACCAGTCCCTTTATAGCCTAACCAAGTCTGACTGCCATTAGCTTTAAAAAAAATACTTCAATGCCATTAATTCAAACAGGCACTTTGCTACTTTAGAATCGGGTTTGAGAGTACTCTTGATATAAACAACTTTCAATAAAGGACCAAATACGAAATTACAAAAAAATATACATCTGTTTCATACATTTTCATCGATTAAATATTGCATTTTTGTATAAAAAAGCCATTTTTTTTCGATATTACAGAGTTGGTCTCATAGTGTAAGTTGCTAATAATCATGGGTACTTTCACGCCCTGAAAGGTTAATAGTGCATTAAAAATCACCGTGTGTGGTTGTGAGAGTCTTAATAAATGTAAATAATAGATTTCGATTTATTGATTTATTTCTGAGTATATGTTACAGTAGATCTAAATATTTAAAACACTCTGTACCTATAATTGTGAGAATTTTAATTAGTTATTTTTAATTTAATATACCAATAATTGGAAAACCATTATATAAATATATACGAGTTTATTTAAAACCTTAATAATAAATAGTTTTTTTTTAAGTTCCCGCATGACGGGAACCTCGTGAAAGCTGAAAAAGATAAGCAGACGAAGTATCTTGACCTGGCTCGCGAGGTTGTCGACATGTGGGATGTGGATACAGCAATCATTGTGCCGACAGTTGTGGTGGCCAATGGCATAATAGACAAGAGCCTCGACCAACAACTGACGATGCTCTCGTTCGGCATTTGGATCATGGGCTTTATCCAGAAAGCGGTACCCTTGGACACGGCACGTATAGTTAGGAGGTTCCTCTCTCAGGAGCCCTGACCACCAGTAGCTTGGACCATGGTCCCGATACATTTTTATATTATAAACTAGCTTCTGCCCGCGGCTTCGCTCGCGTGGAGGTCGGAAATTATCCCACAGGAATGTTCTACCGGGATAAAAAATATCCTATGTGTTAATCCAGGATATAAACCATCTCTGTGTCAAATTTCATCCAAATCTATACAGTAGTTTTTACGTGAAAGAGTAACAAACATCCATACATCCATACTTACAAACTTTCGCCTTTATAATAGTAGTAGGATGTATTTAATAGATACATTGAAATGAAATAAAAGAATAATAGCTATTTTAGGTACTTAATTTTCTAAGATTATTTATTTCTAGATTGTATTTACACTTCTAAGGCTTTTGGCAATTAAGTAGTTCCCTAATTACAAACTAAGTCTTACTAAGTCTTTACGCAAACATTAATCTTATACACGAGTACATTTAATTAATTAAATATCGGTTTTTTTTTCAGCACGAAATATTTAATAACAAGAAATTGTATGTAGTATATGACCGACAATATTATTTATGTACTTACCTACTTATGTAAGTATTATATAGATGAAATCAGGTTAACGTCGTGTATAAAGTTTTAAGTATGAATGTGGATGGCTATAAGAGTAGACGAAGACCAAAGAAACGATGGATGAACTGTGTGAAAATTTAAATGATATGGCTAGAAAGGGAGTGACTACTGAGATGACGACTGATAGAGAAGTTTGGAAGAAAAAGACATTTTGCGCCGACTTATTAGTCGATTCGCACGAATTTACGCGCTCGAAAAGTGCGAATCGGCACATTTAATATATGTTTTTCTATAGCCGCTCTAACTGTGATTAATAAAACACAATTATATTTTATACTAGCACTTTGCCCGCGGCTTCGCTCCCGTGGTCTTTCCCGTGGGACCCGTTATTTTTCCCGGGATAAAAAGTAGCCTATGTTACTCCTAGAAAACTAAGCTTTCCAACGGTGAAAGAATTTTTAAAATCAGTCCTGTAGTTTTTGAGCCTATTCATTACAACCAAACAAACAAACAAACAAAGTTTTCCTCTTTATAATATTAGTATAGATTGCTTTGAATTATGTTTGATATTTCAACAGTTGAGCGGATAAGCGACTCGCACGAAGATTATTAATTGTGAGCGAATCAACACCTCTAGAAATACCTATTATGCAATTGGCGAATTTTGAATTCTATGCAATAAAGTTAAGTAAAACGTAATCTGTAAAATAGCAGTAAAATTTACCCTACAAGTAATTAATTTCGTGCGAGTCTCGGGTAGAAAAAATAATATAAGGTATTTAAGTGTCAATTCGCACATTTGTTGCGAGTAAATTCGGGCGAATCAGCCGTCGCGCCGACCCCAAATAAATTGAGATAGGGGAATGGAGAATGATGTTATATATGTAGGTACCTATGTATCAAAATGTTTCCGTAACCTTTCTATAAGAATGGAAACATATTTCTTAGTATTGTCTTGGCTTACACAAAGAGAAACTATAAGGGCACTAGACTGACATTCTTGAGGGTCAAATGAATAGTTAGATACATATTCTTTCTTTCTTTTCGTGTGGTTAGTGACTGACCTGGTGTCAGAGTTTTTATGCTGCTGACGGGCCTCTGAGATATTTCTCAAGAGCATGTGAAGCTAAGTGCTTTACATGCTCTTTAGAAATATCTCTCAGACATGCTGGTTTCCTCACGATGTTTTCCTTCATCGTTTTTTTAGCAAGTGATAATTATACAGGTTGAAATTGAATTCATGGGCATTATTTAAAGGGGTCTTTGTACTCATCATTATGAACAACTTTCACTATGGGAACAAATCTGAAATCGCGAATAAAATATTAGGTATTTCATACATTATGCTCGCATAACTCGTCAAAATGTAGAGACCAGCCGATTTTTTTGCCCCATGCCCATGAATTCAATTTCACCCTGTATGCACATGAATTGGAAAAGTCGGAGGTACGTGGTTCGGGAGACTTAAAACTTGGCAGTCCGACGGTCATATCACTAGACTAAAAGCAATGATAGCCTGGTGGTGTGACAGTCGGCCTATCAAGTCATAAGTCTCGAGTTCGAACCCAATATACGCACCTCTGACTTTTCGGCTTCATGTGCGTAAACTTCACTTGCTTAAAAGTCGGTGAAGGAAATATGAGGAAGGTGAGAAAACGTAAGGAAACCGGCACGCCTTTTTTTTTTTTTTAAGGCTGGGCAATCATCCAATGACTGCTCCCGCTCTGGGTTGAGCGGAAGGGAGTTACTGACTAAAACCCATCCATGTTCCTTCCGTAGCCCTTTATGTTCCGGGGTAGCGGTAACCCTTTCGGACAATCCCGCTTACCCGGCAGGCTTGGCCCTGTAAACCGGCATGCCTGAGATATATTACAACTCCATGTTAAGTTAAGTCAACGGCCCATGGGCAGCATAAAAACTCTGACACCAGGTTAGTCAATAACCACACGAAAAAGAAAGAAGACCACTAGGCTATCACTGCTGCCAACTCATACATGCTTCAGGTTCATAGTTCCAGGCATAATAACTGAAAGTATGTCTAACATTACCAGTGCGTGACCAATTCTCGGGCCTCAGTCACGAACGATGACTAACAATAATATCGTAATAATAGCTTATGTTTTTAACGATGCGTAATAGTGTATTATTACTATTATTTTACCTACTTGTTTATTATGGTAATTGGTCTGGGGCCAACATGTGGGCCTTGAAAGTCTGGAGTGGGTGGGACACGACATGAAAGAGCTGTGTTTTTTATTTATTTAGAAATAGGTACGCCAAGAGCAAGTACAGGGATAATTGTACCTAATTTGATGTATTATATTATACTACAATAGTATATTTTATTATACTACAGTATAATTTACTAGCGGCCGCCCCGGCATCACACGGGTGCAGTATAGATCACTATCAAGCGGGCGAATGCTAGTTAAACCTTCCTCTTGAATGTCTCTATCCATTGATGAAAACCGGATTAAAATCCCTTGCGTAGTTTAAGAGAAGTTAGTAAGATCTAATAGAAGCGTACAGGACAGACAAGGAGCGACTTTATTTAACAGCCACACAGGTCGATCCATCAAGTTAAGCAACGCTTGCCGGGGTTGGCTGTGGATGGGTGACCATCTTTACATACCGAGAAACCTCCGTGCCTTGGAAATACACGTTAAGCCGTTGGTCCCGGCTGTCATTTGTGCATCTTTGACAGACGTTACGGGTCGTCGGACGCCCGAAAATCTGACATCCAGTCTATCTACGGGGTTTCGTATTACCCAGTTACTGACTGGGTTGTGGAGGTCAGATAGGCAGTTGCTCCATGTAAAATACTGGTATTCAGCTGCATCCGTTTAGACTGGAAGTCGACCCCAACATAGTTGGGAAAAGGCTAGGCAGATTGATTGATTGTATAGATGTACTAATTAACTTAAATTAAGGTTTTTTGTTACTGAAACATTGAAGACCACGATAGAAATTGATTCCAGACGTTAGCGAACTTTATTTCAGTTTACGAATAAATAACGCTAGAAATTGTAGGCGGGTCAGTGACCGCTTTTGCCACGCTAAGATGAGTTGGGTATAGAGGGTTACTTTTGAATGGAGCTCCGAGATTGCGTCTAATAACTCGATGGCTTTTAACTTGAAGCTTCGTGAGTACGCGAGGACTAATTAATTAGGAATACAAATATTATTTTACGCCTTCAACGCGTTTCTGGGATTCAAAGGGTGTTTTATGGTTTTAATACAGTTTATTTATATAATGGCGAACCTGAATATAGGATGTTTAATTAAATATGGAAGTTGATTCCTGTGACGGTTTCTGGGAAAATGATTTCTGATAAAGCCAAGCGCATATTTTAGTCGGAACAGGCACCAGTGCAACGCATTTTTATTTTAAAAAAATGCGTCGTGGGCCCCTGTAATGTGCCTTGGTTAATAAAAATGTAGGAAAGGTGACGCGGCCGGCCCCAGTCTCCGTAAACCTTGGATTCACCATTAGTGATCCATAAACCATAAATCACATAGTTTGACATCTCTATATAAGACAGGTCTATGTACCGGTTTGATTTGGGTAATACCTATAAACAGGGGGCCTACACAAGTGTTAATCGCTCCGTGTCGATTCGATTTCGAAAATTATTGATCGAACAATTCGTTATCTCAGCGATTCGGATTGTCAAGAACGCCACTTGTTTTTTGTATGGGAATATTGAACGAGTTTCGTTACACAAATTTACATTGTCTAGCACTTAGCGATCGAAAACGATTGATCACGTGACATTTCTAAAGCCTATGCCAATTCCATACATTTCGAATTTAGCTGATTTTGTTATCGTTAATGAAAAGTTATTTAGGAGCTAGAGTTATAGGTCTTGGGTTCGACTCCTGATTGGCGCTTTACTTTGTGCAAATAATCTCATCACCGCTGCTCTTAAAACTGTGAAGGAAAATGTTCTAGAACCAAAAATTTAAAGACATGACATCGACCAGCCCGAACAGTGCTCGCATGGTGGATTATGGCCCACTGCCTCTCAAAGACGAGGCCAGTGCCCCAGCAGTGGGAACAGTATAGACTGATTATGCTAAAGAGGTATAATATACAATTTTTATTGTAATCACAACTATTTTTACGAATAAATATTGAAAAGCTCAGTTGTCTGTACTAATATTATAAAGAGAAAAGATTTGTATGTATGTTTGTAACGAATATACTCAAAAATTACTTAACGGATCTGGATGAAACTTGGCACAAAGATAGATTATAGTCTGCAATAGCATATAAGCTACTTTTTATACCGGAAAAATGTACGGTTCCCGTGGGATAATTTCCTACATACATTTGGGCGAAGCCGCTGACAAAAGCTAGTTTGCTATAAATATAAAAAGGTACGGTCTACGTATTGAAACGAAGTAAGGACGTACGTATTAAAACAAGCAGCGTTGAAGCAAAACTTCTATATAAATTAACCTGTAATTAATGAAAAACTCGTAGAAAATGTACACATTTCAGTTTTACCGAGATATTTGAATAGTTATAAAATGGGTACATTACAAAGAATTTTACTGAAGAACTTTTATGAGGCGAGTTTTTCATTTTCAGAGAAATATTATTAATATTACTCAGTTTTCAGTTTTTCAGGTGATTTTTTCTCGAAGTAGGATCGTTATATTCTCTCTAGAATTGCCAAAAACATAACAGCTGGTATATTCTGTTAAAAATCTCAGGGTGAAAACTTACGTGAAGTCAAACTCAAACTTAAAACCATTTATTTAAAAGTAGCTGCCGCCCGCGGCTTCGCCCGCATAATATGTCGACAAATTATACACATAAACCTTCCTCTTGAATCACTCTATTTATTAAAAAAAACCGCTTCGAAATCCGTTGCGTAGTTTAAAAGATTTAAGCATACATAGGGATATAGGGACAGACAAAGCGACTTTGTTTTATACTATACTAGCTGTCCCTGCGAACTTCGTTCCGCCTTGTAATTTTTTTTTTTTTAATCTAAACCATCCTCAATGCCACTGTAACACACACAACTAGTTTCATTAAAATCGGTACAGCCGTTTAGGAGGAGTTCAGTGACATACACACGCACAGAAGAATTATATATATAAGATAGTGATAAACCGATTATAGGCACTTTTGAACTGTCAAGGGGTCGGTCAGTCAGAAAGAGGAAGCTAGTTGCCCATTCCAAAGCAGTAGGTACCTATGGAGAAGAACGCGCAAGAAACACCATGGAATGCCTGTCCGAAAGTGAGCTGTCATTCCAACAAACGGTCGATTCTGTAAATATCTTACTGTGATAACTTGGTTGAAATGGTTCCACCTAATGCTAGCATAAATGCCTAATGCTAACCTACATTTTCACGCTGAGATTTTTACAAAACAGCACTACTGATGATAGTGATTGTCAATATTATTATGTATGTTATCTATTATAGTATAAACGGTTATTATAAGGTTTTAACCTATTTATGTACCCCATTTTTTTCAAAAGTCTCAATGTTTTGTATGTTCCTACTATTTAAAGCACCTGCCATCTAATCTCTTCACCACCCTTGGTTGACTGGTAGAGAATGCCTAAGGCATTAAGTCCGCCTTTGTACCTTTATTGTGTGCGAAAAGTTTAAATAAATAAATATTGACTGCTCAGTTCATCCAAGTTTTCACGGTGAGATGTTTACTGAAAACGTATGTATTCTTATTTGAATCCAGGATAACGTTACTTTTATGTACAGATGCCAGCACATCAAGCTATCCCTAACTGTCAAATTTTCTCAATTAAAAATGAACCTTATGTCTTTGCAATAAAGTTGAAATACTATCAAAGAAATTTGACAGATTGTGGTAACTTGATGTGCTGGCCTCTGTACAAAGGCCAGCACATCAAGTTACCCCAATTTGTCAAATTACTTAGATAATTTCTCAACGTATTACAAAAGCGTAAGGTTGGAAAATTTGACAGTTAGGGATAGCTGATGTGCTGGCGTCTGTACTATACAATTCAGTTTATGAAGTTAAAGTACCTACATACAGCGTATTAGATTAAACGAGGGACTTACTTTTAGGGGTTACCTACTATACTCATGAAAATGAACAACTTTGACTATGGAACTATAGCTGAAACCACAAAAAAAAAAATCTGCTGTTCAGTACATTTATGTTCGCATAATTCGTCAAATTGTATGGAACAGGTGATAATATTTTTTTCATATTTCAGAGTTGGTCCCATGGACAAAATTGTTGATTTCCATGAGTACTATACTACCTGAAAGTATGTCCCTCGTTTAGCCTAACACGCTGTATATGTTAATTGTTACGAGACGGGGAGTTTCTCGAACGCATCCACGCTATGTACTCAATGTGTTAGGGAAGACAGAGCATTCAATCCGTAGTGTTGTACTAAGCTTTGATTAGCCGCTTCTGTGAGTCTCTTCTATGGACGTGATTGTTCGACGTTCATTGAATCGTAGTATATCAATTCTATAGATAGATAAGCAGTGATAGCCATGTGGTGTGACTGTCGGACTGCCAAGTCATAGGTCTCGAGTTCGAACCCAAGGCACCTCTGATTTACGGATTCATGTGCGTATTGTATAATTATCACTCGCTTAAAAATCGGTGAAGGAAAACATCGTGAGGAAAACCAGCATGTCTGAGAGATATTTCTCAACAGCATGGGAAGCTAAGTCAGAGGCCCATGGGCAGCTTAAAAACTCTGACACCAGGTTAGTCACTAACCACACGAAAAAGAAAGAATTCTATAGATGTTCTACGATATCAATGGTTTACGATGTTTCAGGCATGTTTCAGGCAAACGGTATTAGATTCGTTATTGACAATAATTACGACCTTCCATACAAACTTTCATCCCCTATTTAACCCACATACCCATCCATTTAACCCATCCTTGTCCAAGTTTGGAATCGTAGAACAATATCCTTATTACGACAGGGTAAAAAAAAGAGATGATATGTAGTCCGTCAGTCAGATAATAAAAGCATATTAGACACGTATTTTTTGGTTTATCATATTAATAAAAAATACTTAGATATAACGCAATAAAGTTGGGGAGTGGGGGCGCGCTACGTCACAATTAGGTTTAAAATCTACCTGACCGTGACGTCATGTCACATTTGAACACAATGTGTCGACGTATCTTTGGATTACGTAAAAAAGAAAAAAATCGTGTCCAATATTTTTAAATAATCTAGATGACGGACTAAAACAAAATGTTAGTCTACATTCGTATAATATTCATTATTAGCCGGTTAGAGAAGGTTTTTTATTCTCCTCCCGTTCTGGGTGGAGCGGTGTCAGACTCTTACTGACTAAAACCCATCCATCTTCCTTAGCCCTTTATGTTCCGGGGCAGCGGTAACCCTTTCGGACAATCCCGCTTAACTTAGGCTCATTGTATACACCCCGTGCTTGGCGTAGTCACCGACTAGGCTCAACTTATCTAGTAATACCTACAATATTTTCACCTTTGCGATCGACTCGAAGAGTAAGATTGTTACTAATATTTTTTATAAAGAAAGTATTCTAGTAAACCCAAGCTCCCAAACGTGAATTTTCAAATAGAAAAAGCTCCGTAATATTTTCCTGTCTCGTTAAAGCTTTGAAGATTACAATCCGTGATAGTGCTCACTATCATTAGCTATTCTCTAAAAGAAACCATTTCTTTTTCGTTGCATTTTCATCTTAGTAGGTACTGAGAAGCGTTGAGTAACCTGTATACAAAGTTGATACGACAGAGGGGCTTTCCTAAACTGCCTATACTAGGTACCATTTCCAAGCTCTGTACCAAAAATCAATTAAATAGGAGCAGTAGTTTAGTCGCAAATGATTTTTTATGTTTTTGCCCCGTTTGAACACGATGTATCTTTCTTAATATTTCATGGCAAATATTTTAAGGGATCATTGTACTTATCATTATGAACAACTGTTACTATGAGAACATGCCTGAAATTGCGAAAAAAAAATCAGCTGTTCCATAAATTTTGACGAGTAACGCGTGCATAATGCATGGGACAGCTGATTTTTTTTTTCGCGATTTCAGGTGTGTTCCCATAGTAAAAGTTGTTCATAATGATTAGTAAAAACTCCTTAAAATATTGCTAATGAATTCAATTTCACCCTGTAGAATAAAACCTCCGCTTTTTTAAGATAAGTAGGTACATGTCAGATTGGGACGAATACTTATTAAGATGTTAGTACCTATTACATGAGACTGGCGAAATGTGGTTGTTACTATATACACTTCTGCTGAGCCCTTCGGGGTATACAGGCGTGAGGTTGTGTTTTTTTTTGGATATCAATTCTTTAGTGACTGAAAACCGGGGACTGAAAAGTTGTGTGGAAATCGGTTGTCATGGTATGGGCATGTTATGCGGAGGAATGAGGAAAATGTTGTCAGGAAAGTTGTGAGTATGAATGTGGATAGCTATACAAGTAGAGGTAGACCAAAGAAATGATGGATGGATTGTGTGAAAGATGATATGGCTAGAAAGGGAGTGACTACCAAGATGACGATTAATAGAGAAGTATGGAAGAAAAAGACATGTTGCGCCGACCCCAAATAAATGGGATAAGGGCAGGAGAATGACTTATGATCAATTATTCTTTAATGGTATTCAACTGCACCCGGTTAGACTGGAAGTCGAACCTAGAGCAGTTTTAACGGCTAGACAGACGATGATATGATGTTTTTAGTGCATTTTTTGTGTTATCATAAAATGTTAATGACAATTTTTAATAGTACGGCGGCTAATTGGCCTTCTAATAGGTATCGTAAATATACTTGACCTACCATAACCTTATCTTTTAATATAACAATTATTGGTTTGTAAAAACAAATCAATTTATTAAAACTAGTTAAAACATTGCATTTTTTTTTGTAGCATCTGTAAAAACCGAATCAAAATGTGAAATCATTTGCTTCTATTATTGAATTAATTAATACATATCATTTTCAGTGCTAATAGAAATAACAGATTTATGTCTGAGCTAACTGGGACTTCATCTTCGTTTATTTTGTTTGTTATATTTTTAATACAAATAAATAGAATGATAAAATAAGTTACTGGGTTGTGGAGGTCAAATAGGCAGTCGCTCCATGTAAAATACTGGTATTCAGCTGCATCCGGTTAGACTGGAAGCCGACCCCAACATAGTTGGGAAAAGGATAGTCGATTTAAGTGAACACAAATGTTTAAGGAAGAGCTGCGTATAAAGTTTCATACAAACTTATACGCAAAAAAAAACAGCTGTTCACTTGGCTTGCACTAGTCTCTTAGGTTTAAGTCTTATAAGGTTAGTTAATAATCTCAGGTATACCAGAACTTTTTGCCGGATAACTGTCAATTAGCAGGTTTTAATATAGCTTAAGTGCATCAATAAATTAAATTAGATTTGAAAAATATTGTAATTAATATTGTAAATACGATATTTGAATGTCAGGGATTTTAAAGTTCTCTTTTTGGAGAAGAATAATTTAATTATATATCTATACATATAATAAAATTGTAGAAAAGTGGTGTCTGTACAATGGAAATAAATTTAAAAAAAGTAGCAAGGGTTGTTATTATATCGATGCCGAACCCGAAATTGTAATTAATTTTTTTTTGTCTGTTTGTCGGTTTGTCTGTGTGTTTGTGCACGCTTATTTCAGAAACGGCTTATTCGATTTGCGGTTTTCACTAATATATTGTAGTAAGCTTCACTTAACATTTAGTGTTTATTTCATGTCAATCGGTTCATAAATAAAAAAGTTATGTCAATTTAAAGAATCACGGCGGACATTTATTTTGTTTAGGTTGTATCAGAGTACGTACACGCCTCGCGCCTGCGCGTCCGTGGCTATATGTATAAAGCGCGCTGAGAGCCGCGCCGCTGCCATCAGAACCGTTTCCTCCGCAAGGTTTCAGGTGCTCCCTTCTATGTCCGTAACATGGAGCGTTTCTTTGACACTGCTATAAAGCACCTGATTGCGGCCGCCTCCCGATACACCCCGTCCCGCGTCAGTAAAGTTCGCCGTCCACGGCATACCCTCATTGCCCCGACGATGCCACCACTCTCCTCCAGGAAAGTAACCTGGCTACCAGCACTGTTAGGAAACCCTATAGACACAGATTTCCGTCGTTCCGTCCTCGCCGTCGAGGCCCGTCGTGACGACCCTGTTCGTCCCCATCCCCCCGACCCGTGCTCGAGCCAGCCCGCGTTGCCGCTGAGCCAGTAGTTTTAAATACCCCGAATCCAGCTGTCCCTTGCTATCCTCCCCCCAGTGACGCCCTAAGCCTAGGTCCGTACCACACAGGGGGTGCCCTTAGCGTGTAGTCACTTAGTTTGTAAGTTTATTTAAAGCCCTGGCTGGAGGGTATAATTCTTTTGTGGCATCCACAGGCAAGTCCGGTTAAGCAGTAGACAACCCTATAGTTGAACTGCGAGATGCACTCATCAAAAAAAAAAAAAAGCGCCGCTACCGAAAGGATTCAGTTATTTGTAGCAAACGCACGTATCCTGGAGAGTATAGGCGAATAGTTGCATTCGATTATTGCGATTCACTTGAATACTGACTGTTTGCATATTTAATTTATTTATGTTGTAGGGTTTATAGGTTAGGTTCTTTTTCTTATTTTTTTTTAAATTTGTAAATCAGTAAAACAGTAAAAAACTGTGTATGTACATTGAATATATTAAAAAAAAATTGAGGAGGGTTTAGACACAGTAATAGAGCACGAAAGCAAAAAAAAATTGTGACTGTCTGTATGTCTGTTTGTTTGTGTACAAACAAACAGACATACAGACAGTCAGAATTTGAATAGAATCTGTCCAGTAGTTTCGAAGATTAGCGTGTACGCGAAACTACTGGACAGATTTGAATGTTTTTTTTTTGGTTGTGTAGGTTTTAAATCTGGGCAACATATAGGCTATAATTTATCTAGGAAACTTGAGCGCCTGATGCAAAACCGCAAAAGACCAGTTAAACTATAAGAGATACAAAAATGGTACTGTATCAAAAATTGTTCCACGTGATGACCATTTTCTGCTGAGAGAATAAATTTGAAGATCTGGAACACCTGATGTGGAACTCCAAGAGCCCAGCTACACTATAACACATTACATAGGAATGACGTCTTAGCAAAAGTTGTTCAGCCTGATGAGCACTCTCTGTTGACGTATAAAAATTGAAGATCTGGAACACCTGTTCCAAGAGCCCAGCTACACTATAACATATATAGGAATGACGTTTTAGCAAAAGTTGTTCAATCTGATGAGCACTTTCTGTTGACTTACAAAAATCGAGGATCAGAAACATCTGATGTGGAAATCAAAGCTATCAATAATTTACTGTATAGTTATAAAATAACACAAGCTCGGCATACTTCCACGCGGTGAAGGCGGAAACAGTTTAGGACTGATTTTCGATGACGATGGTATATCATTGAAAATTTGACTCTGCTGGCCAAAACTCTTTTTATTTTATCGAATAAATATGCCTTCGGGCTTATGTTATTTGTGTGTTTAATTTCCTTTTCCATTTATCTTCGTGACACGGTAGCCTAACCGATAACGCAGGGGAGCAGTCACTTTGATTTTAAATTATCAGGTGTCTTTATAATAAAACTATTACAATGCCTAGACAGAAGTCAAATCTTTCCCAATGTTCCAAAGGAGCTAAAAGATCATAAGATCCCAAGAATCTACCACCGCCTGGGTTCTCATGCGTATTTACGCATATACATCCAGGTCTCTAGAGACCAGTGAAGAATATGATGCGCGACTGACCGCTGATCATGAAAGCCATGCATTGTCTCGCGAGTCGGAGACGTTCACGGAAAGAGAATTACGCTTCAGTTCTCAGCGTATATACACATCGATTTCGAGGTCTCTAGAGACAAGTGCGGAACGTGATGCGCGACTGACCGCTGATCGTGATTCAAATCTTCGATTTTGAATACCCCGTTGCCGCTGGCATAAGCAACAGGATCCGCGTATGAAGTCGCGGGCAGAAGCTAGTTCATACTAATATTCTGAACCGGAGTTGCTGATGTCGCTTGAAGAGTAAACAAATTGAGGAGGCAGTATGCTGGCCATGTTTGTTGCAGGACCGATAGCCGGTGGAGGAGACGAGCCCTTTTTTTTTAGGGAGGGGAATCATCAAATGACCCCTCCCGCTCTAGGTGGAACGGAAGGGAGTGTCAGACTCTTACTGACTAAAAGTCATCCATGTTCCTTCCTTAGCCCTTTATGTTCCGGGGTAGCGGTAAACCTATCGGACAATCCCGTTTACTCGGCAAGCTTCGGCCCTGGAGTGAAGACTGCGTATCGGAAAGCGTACTGTGAGCCGCTCCCCAGCAGACTATCAGGTCATAAGTCCTGCTAGGACTCGTGACCTTAAGAAGGTGGCTGAGATAGACTAGATTCAGAAGCGGAGCAAGCTGTGGAGTGACTCTCCCCTGAAAATGTAACTGATGACATGAACAGCCTATCAAACCAACAATTTTCATCCAATATATTAAATTTACCATTTTTAGGAAAATAGTACTTACGCAATAATAGGGATCCGCCCTGGTGAATGGAATGGTGTGCTCAATGAGGTACAAGCAAATATGGGTTTGGTAAGGGAAATTAGCATGGACGAAGTAAGAAAGGCAGTTCAAAGTATGAAGAATGGAAAGGCCTTGGGCCCAGATGATATACCAGTAGAAGTATGGAAATGTTTAAAAGAAGATGGATGTATGTGGCTGACTTTATTCTTCAATAAGTTGTTGCAAGAAGGAGTGATCCCACAAGAATGGTGCAATAGTTCGCTAGTGCCCATCTTCAAGAATAAAGGTGATGTACAGGACTGCAACAATTATCGAGGGATAAAGCTCATGTCCCATAGTATGAAGGTATGGGAGAAAATAATCGAGAAAAGATTGCGAGAGGAGAGTGAGATTACCCCAAACCAGTTTGGGTTTATGCCAGGTCGAGGAACAGTGGACGCCACTTTTGCACTCCGCCAATTGTGCGAGAAGTACAGACGTGCACACAAAAACTTGCACATGGTGTTCATTGATCTAGAGAAAGCGTATGATAGGGTACCTCGGGAAGTCGTGTGGTGGGCCTTGAAAGAGAAAGGTTTGCCCGGGAAGTATGTAGAGTTAATTCGTGCTATGTACAGCCAATCCCGTACCTACGTTCGGTCGGCTGCTGGCAACACCGACAAGTTCAATGTGGCGGTAGGCTTGCATCAGGGGTCGGCTTTAAGCCCTTACCTCTTCCTTTTGATTATGAATGCTCTAACGGCGGACATACAGGAAGAGGCACCATGGTGCATGCTATTTGCCGATGACATCGTTCTTGTCGGTGAAGATGGACCTGAGGTCCAGAGCAGACTGGAGAAATGGCAACGGAAACTGGAGATTGTTGGCTTGAAAATCAGCAGAACCAAAACTGAGTACATGTTCTGCGATTTCGGCGGTCTCTCCAGTTCTGGAGTCATAGCGCTTGATGGCGCGCTTCTCCCAGTTTGCTCCGACTTTCGGTATCTCGGTTCACTTGTGCAAAGCGATGGCGAAATAGATCGGACTGTTAAGCATAGAATTAACACTGGGTGGATGAAATGGCGGCAGGTTACGGGAACAATTTGTGACTCCCGCATTCCCCTTAAACTTAAGGGGAAGATTTATAAAAGCATGATTAGACCTGCCGTCTTGTATGGATCAGAGTGTTGGGCCACAAAAGGAATGAATGAAAGACAATTGCATGCAGCTGAGATGAGAATGCTAAGAGGGATGTGTGGTGTTACGCGAATGGATAGAATACGTAATGAGTATATAAGAGGAAGTCTGAAAGTGACACCGGTGACCGAAAAGTTGTGTGGAAATCGGTTGACATGGTATGGGCATGTTATGCGGAGGAATGAGGAAAATGTTGTCAGGAAAGTTGTGAGTATGAATGTGGATGGCTATACAAGTAGAGGGCGACCAAAGAAACGATGGATGGATTGTGTGAAAGATGATATGGTTAGAAAGGGAGTGACTATAGAGATGACGACTAATAGAGAAGTATGGAAGAAGAAGACATGTTGCGCCGACCCCAAATAAATTGGGATAAGGGCAGGAGAATGATGAGGGATCCGCCCTGGTTTCGCTACCTTTTTACGGCTGGACAAAACAACTAGTTTTCATTATTATATGTAAGAATATTATAATGAATATTTATTTTACATAATATAAAAACCTTCCGGAATCATTAATAAATTCTTTATGCATTAAAACTTGTTTCGTAGTTTAGAATAACAACGCGACGCAGACAGACACAAAAAAGCTAATTTAATTTATATTACACTAGCTTCCGCCCGCGGCTTCGCCCGCATAATATGTCGACAAATTATACACATAAACCTTCCTCTTCAATCACTCTATCTATTAAAAAACACCGCATCAAAATCTGTTGTGTAGTTTTAAAGATTTAAGCGTACATACATACGCCCTATGTACGCTTAAATCTTTATAAATCTCATAGAAAGCGACTTTGTTTTATACTAAGTAGTGATATAGAATATTACTCAATCAATCAACTCAGCCTATTACAGTCCAATGCTGGACATAGCATTGTCCCAGGCCGCGGCACAATGCCTTGTCTTCCACCTTCCGCATCCAGTCTACCCCAGCCACCTTCCTAAGCGGGATTGTACGAAAGCGTTACCGCTACCCCGGAACATAAAAGGCTAAGGAAGGAACATGGATGGGTTTTAGTCAGTCGGAGACCGAAATTCCCTTCCGCTCCACCCAGAGCGGGAGGAGTCATTTGATGATTTCCCACCAACAAGAAAAAAAGCCACCTTTCTAAGACCATCGGTCTTTTCAGCTGGGGAGCGCATGTGACGCTCCCCGATACGCTAAGAGCGTTCCACACCGCACACGTCCTACGCTTGCCGCTTGGAGTCCAGGACTCGTCTGATCCACCAGCCTGTTCGCCCACTTCTACATGGAACTTAAAAATAACTGGTGAAATGTGTGTATCATGTAGTCGCCAGCACATCAAGTTACCACTAATTGTCAAATTTTCTCAATACATTTTGAATTTAACTACCAACGTTTCAAAGGCGACCGTACACCTCTGTTCCATCTTTTTTTAGGAAAAAAGACGTTATTTTATGTTACCATGTTACGTTGTTAGGAGTAGGTAAGTACTACACCAAGAGTATACAAACAATTTTTCAAGTCCGTTTATTATTCAGAGGCAAATAATATTTTTATACGGCCTTTTTTACGTTTCATTAAAATTACTGTCATTTTACGCCGATCTTGGTCTCGAGTAGAGTTTATTTGACGTCAATATTTACTTTTCAGGGGCTCATTAAAATCAGTAAGCTTATTAGGGAGTTTCATATAAAAAAAAAACATTTGTTTATTTCAAACGTAAATCTTACGGCAGTTAAGATTCATTAACTTGTTATAAAGAGGGGGTATGAAATCAAAGATGGCCCAACAATTTAATTGGGACTAACGTATCGATCTATAAATATTATTGGATGGGTGACCATCTTTACATATCGAAACTCCTCCGGGCCTCGGAAAGCACGTTAAGTCATTGGTCCCGGCTGCCATTCGTGGATCTTTGACAGTCGTTACAGGTAGTCGAAAGCCCGAAGTCTGACAGCCAGTCTCACCAAGGGGTATCGTATTACCCAGTTACTGACTGGGTTCTGGAGGTCAGATAGGCGGTCGCGCCATGTAAAGTGCTGGAATTCAGCTACATTTGGTTAGACTGGAAGCCGACCCCAACATAGTTGGGAAAAGGCTAGGCAGATTGTATCAATTCATTTTCAACAATAATATTTGTAATTTTTATGGTGTACAAAATGAAGAGTTCTTTATGACTCCTTAATAACAGCCGCATGGGTCGATAGCTTAGGTTAAGCTATGCTTGCCGCAGTTGTTCTCTTTACATACCAAGACCTCTGCGTGCCTCAGAAAGCACGTTAAGCCGTTGGTCCCGACTGTCATTTGACTGTTGGTAAGGTCGGTGGGAAGGCCGGAAGTCTGACAAACAGTCAGACTGGGTAGTCAGACTTCCAGGCTTCACACCACACCGCACCACACAAATGTCTTACCAATGGTATCGAGTTACTTAGTAACTGGGTTGTAGACAGTTGGTTGGACTGGAATCCGAACACAATATATTTGGAAAAAGGCAGATGAGATGATGAAAAATTAATGGTTAAGTCTGAGATTACTCAGAGATATTATAAGAACCATACATTAGAAAAACCGTACCTATACACTTCGCCCGACCTAGCAACAAGATCCAGACCTTAATAAGAACTCAATAGTGGCGCTTGCGACTTCTAAATCAAAATGGCGGTCGCGTAAAGTGCTAGAAACTACCTACATAGTTGTAAAACTGAGCAAGCACTACTCAACGTAACTTTGCTCGCGTTCCCGCTAACTTGTGTCCACTTGTGTGTGTTCACTCAATCACTTAGTGTGAATTTCATCAATGAAACTGACTAACCTGGTGTCATAGTTTTTATGCTGCCTATGGGCCTCTAACTTAGCTTCACATGCTGTAGAGAAATATCTCTAAGACATGCTGGTTTCCTCACGATGTTTTGCTTCACCGATTTTTAAGCAAGTGATAATTATACAATACGCACATGAATCCGTAAAGTCTTGGGTTCGAACTCGAGACCTATGACTTGGCAGTCCGACGATAAACTTTATTAAGCCCTTTAAACTCTCAATACGTGCAATCCGTAACCTATCCAACTCCACGTCACTAGAAAATCAATTCTGACGCCAAACTTCGTCTAGCTGCGAACAAACAGCTAGCGCATTCAACAGGCACACTGGGTACAATGAAAGCAAAACAGAAGCTTCCTGACGAATAAGTGCCAAAGCCTTCACGAATAACTTTAACTCACACATTTATTGATATTATTAACTTTTAAAATGTTTGTAAATGTGGGAGCACCATGTATTTATGACATAATGAATTTTACCCGCCATTGTTACATTTGTTTCTTTTCACCTCATGTGGTGTAGTATTTTTATTCTGGGTGCATCGTCTTCACATGTAATTTTAAAATTCATGTATACAAAACATTGTAAAACGTTTTAAAAGAGTAACGGTGGAGTTTCTTGCCCATTCTTACTCTAAGAAACTACCTCTTGGAAGGGGCGATTAGAATCAATTCTATTTCTTGTTCGCTTTGACGTTCATAAGTGCCTTTCTTGTTCCTACTTGAAATAAATGATTTCACTTCGACTTTGAGCCATTTAGATGAAGCCTACAGGGTAACCCGTGAAATTAAAAATGTCATAAGTTTTTTTGCAATTTGCACGTTTTATAATAATAAATCTTTCGAATATGAACTGAACTCATATGAACTGTAATCATTAAATCATCAAAACAACCCGCATTAATGATTTTAATGATTACACTACTGTAAATACGGCCGCGCATCATATTTTGATCAACATCAACATAGAAAAAACCTGACCTGTAAATTGCCAAAAACGTAAGAAAATTTTAATTTCGTGATCTATTGCTTCCTCTTTAATCGAATTTACTAGTCGCCAGCACAATATACCCAGTATGCTGATGCCTTTACTTTATAACGTGCTCATTAAAGGCATCGCTACATATATAAGAAAATCTAATGTGGACTAGTTTATAAGAACAACAATCTATTTAGTATTTGGACGTGTCTCATCATGAATTCGATCATTCCCGTGGTTTTGCTTTTATTCGTGTGTACAGTCTTTGGTTATCAAGATATATTTTCACGCAGTGTTGAATCGTGTCACCTGTACCGAGATGTCACCCTAGATTACCGAATATCTGTTTACGAATTTACTGAACAAGCGTACAAAGATGTCGGCCCACGTAGTTGGTACCATTTTATCTTTTCTCCGCTGTCAATCTGGATAATCCTCGCCGCTATAGCCGAAGGCGCCGACCCATATACTCAACAACAGATGTTCCAGTTCCTAAGACTGCCGAACGATCCCTGCGTCCGTCTGAGGTTCTACCAATTAGCTACAAGCCGATACCAACCCGGTAATGATGTGAGCATAGTGTCAACGCGTACGTTGGTCGTCAATAATGGAGTAGCAGTAAACCCGTACTGGCACAACTTCGTCTCGAAGAACCGTCTCATCGATTTAGCGTCAACGCCGCTCCGATACGACCCCCAGGGATCGCTTAACGCTATTAGGCTCCTTTCTTCAGCAACTTTGGCGAATCTCGACTTGAGTGGCAACTCGGTCCTAGTTGACGCGATAGAATTTAATGGATTATGGACCACGGCTTTCTCAGACGCGGTCATCCAACGCTCGCCGTTCTACGATCCCTTCGGACAGAAAATAGGTGCGGTTGATTTGATGAGAGTGAGCAGGCGTGCGAGAGTGGGCCATGTTTCAAGTATTAATGCTAAGGTTCTGGAGCTTCCCATTGGCGCTGATGATCGTTACCGTATGTTATTTGCTTTGGTACTCGATACACGCGATATTGATGCTATTGTGAAGGGTGTCAAGAGCACGATATTATTGGAATATTTGAGCCAATCGCGCGACAGTTATGTTCCCGTTGAGATAGCTATTCCACGGTTCACAATGACCTCTGAGATTGATGTCAGGAGTATACTGGAGAATTTGGGAGTCAGAAGTCTTTGGACAGATCCTGCTGTTACCAGGTATTCATTCCTTATATTTACATTGATTTTCATTTGTGCTTAACGTGCTTTCCGTGCCTCGGAAAGCACGTCAAGCCGTTGGTCCCGGCTGTCAGTCGTGTATCTTTGACAGTCGTTACGGGTCGTAGGCTGTTTATACAGGGTTATTTGTAAAACACCAGAAACCTCTTAAGAGGTCATTGTACTCATCATTATGAACAACTTTTACTATGGGACCAAACCTGAAATCGCGAAAAAAAATTCAGCTGTTCCCTACATTTATGTTCGTATAACTCGTCAAAATGTAAGGAACAGCTGATTATTTTTTCGCGATTTTAGGTTTGGTCCCATAGTAAAAGTTGTTCGTAATGGTGAGTACAATGACCTCTTAAGAGGTTTCTGGTGTTTTACAAATAACCCTGTATAGGTACACCTCTGCTTATCTCTTGGGACATTACAGGCATGAAGTAACGTGTACACTGAAGGAATCTCCTCAATTAACCAAGGCTTACAATTCTCAACAACAGGTACATATCGGACCCTGCAGCTTTACCCAGCGGCTTTGTACAACGTTGTACTGTTACCCTGGACAATCGTGGCATCAACCCTGCCCCGTACCACGAGACGCCGTATAACGTGTCCACGGGGCTGGAACCTATCGTTGGAAGGGACTTCATCGCTAACAGACCTTTCTTATTCGGACTGGTGGACTCCGAGACCTACACAGTTCTAATGGCGTCAATATATTCGCAACCTACATATAAGTATTAGCTTCAATTAAGGAGGAAAAACGACGTGAGGTTAATTATAATTTCTTTTTTTTTTCGGGATGCAATTTGTGTCAAAATGTTTAATATAAAATATTTGGTGGGTTGTTTATGGGGGATCATATAGGTAACTAATTAGTTTTGGATAACAACCGAAGGAAAAAAAAATTAAAGAAATACAATTCAATAAATAATGCGCAGGTTATTTTTAATTACTAGCTTCTACCAGCGGCTTTGCCTGCGTGAATGTCGGACTTTACCCCACGTAAACCGTACATTTTGCCGGGATAAAAAGCCTGACTATAATCTACCTCTGTGCCAAACATCGGTATCCCTTCTGGCGCGATTGAAGCTATTATTTTGTAATAGTAGAATATACTTAGTCGAAAATCACACATAAACTGTTAAGTAACACGTAAAATTGTAGGATCAGTAAGATCTCAAATGTACTGTGGTCTTCGCGTATTTTCACCACTCCATTCAAAGTTCCATCCGTAAACTAAGATCAGAAAAACCATTAGACAACATTTCTGTCAAAACATTACGTGTCAATTATTTTTAACCAATGACATTGATATTGACAGCTCTTGATTTCCTTTTATACGTGCTGATCGCGTTCAATTTCACTAATTAAACTGAACGCGATATAAATGGCGTTCAAGATCCGTCAGAGTCAATTTTCTATAGACATTAATGATAATTATTCGCAATAAGTCATCGTATTCATTTATCAAAGACCTTTCAATTGATATTTTCGACGTTTCCTAGTTTTTATTAACATTTGGCGATGCTATTTTTATTCTTCGTACAGAAAAACCAACAATTTTTCTTTTGTAAAGTTATTACTACGGAAAGTGCAATGACCTTTTGTTAGTTTACAATAAAATAAAGATATGTAGGTACCTTATTATACCTACATAAATTAAATAAATTATTGAGTTTTCTTTTTCTACAATGTAACCTTTGCAAAAACTTCTTTGGCAATTAATTATTTTTTTAAGGAAAACTAAAAATGATTTTTTTTGTTTTTGATGTTTTACGCCACAAGTAGTACAACTTTTGAGGGTGACCGCTTTTCACCTTTATGGCTACAATAATAAGGTTGAAAATGGGCCATCGCCAGTGCCCACGATGGTACCTAGGTGTCCAAAAATAAATCGCTAACTACTCTTCCTTAATGAGATAATCTCCAGTGACCTTTTAAAATTTACTAATTAAGTTTTTTTCCGTAATCTCGATCGACTTATATTAAAGTAGGTATCACTCGTTTTATTCTATCTAGATAATGGAATGATGTAATCAAATGCAATTACATCATTTTATTATGATTAGCTTTTTTAGGGGCTTTTAAATGTCTACAAATGATTTTTAACCTTAAAACGTTGATCGTTAAGTTCAAAATCGATTGGGAAATTTTGACAGTTTGTGGTAACTTGATGTGCTGGTGACTGTACCATATTATTTGGCATAGACACAAAAAAGTGATTATCCTGGTTGTTAGGAATCGCATTGTATGAATGGGTATTAGCAAAGAAAGAAAATACTTACGTTTATTTGAGGCAAGCACAAATAAATAACAAGGGTAATTAATACGCGTCACATGTACGCAATACGGCTATCGTCAGCATAATGCTGAGACTCTATGCGAGTCAGAGCCCCCAGAAACCGCAGCTGATTTTCACCGACAGCTGGCGTAGACGTCATGACTCATGACGTCATCCGGTGCAGCATACAATAAGGTTTGAATAAAAAAACAAAAAAGCATTACTTAATTCTTACCACTTGTTGCTTTATTGACGATCATTATTTGTGATGGCGGTTGTGTATCTACTTACTAAATTTTTTTTAAGCGATTTTAATAGTTGGAAGGTGTTTTTTTATTTAGTTAATATTTTAAACACAGGCGGACTTAATGCCATAGGCATTTTCTACCTGTCAACCTTTAGGTGATGCAGAGATAAACAGTGGTAGTGCAATAGGAAAAAGTGTTATTTTTATTAGTATAGTATAATATAAATTATTAATTTTTTTTCTAACATACATCATGCCGATGGTTTTCCCATCACTTTAACCGTTAAAGGGATTTTTTGTTTCATGTGGGAAATCATCAAATCACTCCTCCCGCTCTGGGTGAGGCGCTGCGCTTACTGACTAAAACCCATCCATGTTCCTTCCTTAGCTCTTTATGTATATTATAAAAAATAAAATAAATAGCCTTGGACATTTTACACAACGCCATATAGTCCCGCTAAGCAACTTAATGCTTGTGTTATGGTAACGAGATTGGTAACGAGGTCGTACAAATATTTGATCCGTGCGGGAATCGAACCCGCGACATGCTGCGCAGCAGTCAATCACTCGACCACTGCGCCAACCGTGTCGTCAGGTCATGTTCAGGTACTCACTGTTTAAAACACACTTAGACACGGCTGTTGTTTAGTAAATAGCTTATTGTATCCTTTCGTGAATAATCCTAAGACGAACCCAAAATGCGTCTAGTCCCTTTTATTCATAAACTGCTTGGTCATTCTATCCTAACCACATTGAGACAATTCAAGGCAGCAAACATTTGCGCTAAGTTATTTCCTTTGTAAAACAAATTAACAACGTGGGCCGGTCAGACCCTAATGAGGGATCCATCTTAGTTAGGCTGGTCCAGGCGCTCTATATTAACCTAGTCGATCCGCTCTTATTTCGGGTTCGTTCAAATAGGGACCAAAAATAGTGAATCGTCCTCTCTACAGAGGTTTTTTTTATACAGGGTTATTTGTAAAACACCAGAATATCATTATGAACAACTTTTACTATGGGACCAAACCTGAAATCGCGAAAAAAAATTCAGCTGTTCCCTACATTTATGTTCGTATAACTCGTCAAAATGTAAGGAACAGCAGATTTTGACTACAATGACCTCTTAAGAGGTTTCTGGTGTTTTACAAATAACCCTGTATATCCTTGGACATTACACGCAACGACATAATATAGTCCCAAGCCAAGCAACCTAATGCTTGTGTTATGGTAACGAGATGGCTGATAAACTACATACATATATATATACATGTTTCTTGAATTTTTTATTTTATTTTGGTTAAAACAGGTCATAAACTACCTTTGTGCCAAATTTCATCTAGATCCGTTCAGCTGTTTCAGCGTGAAGGACGGACAAACATACAAACTCACACACACACATACACAAACTTTCGCCTTTATAATATTAGTGTGATAACCGTTGTTTATCCTCAAGTTACCACAATCTGTCAAATTTCTTTGATAGTATTTCAACTTTATTGCAAAGACTTATGGTTCATTTTTAATTGAGAAAATTTGACAGTTAGGGATAGCTTGATGTGCTGGCGTCTGTACTATATTAAATGGATTTTAACCTAGCAGAAATTGCGCAACTCAAAACATATATATATATTAGTATAAACATTACTACCGTTTCGTTGTGTTTAAACATGTTCGTGATGTAGGACTTTTAAAATGAAATCCAGTTTCTGCTAATTTTAAGATTTATTTGATACATTTAATGAAATTCAAATTTTAATTCCGGTATTACAAGTATGTTGACCTTCATAGACTGGTCGCTTGAGCATCGGCAGGAGACCACTGCATTTGTTTTATTACTCTGTTATCTATGGATATATCAGTTTTTTCTTTACCATTAAAAGGTGTAAACAAACAATTTAAAGTGAATAACGCTTTTACATTTTTTGTGCAAAAAGGGCGACTATAGCACGCTAACTGTCCTTGAGTGTAGGTCATGTAGCCCTCAATTAAATATGCAATTCCAGCGCCTATATAAGAACCCAAATTATTTGTTAGTGTCAGTTGGTTTTTATCCTTAATTCAGTCGTCGCCGCTAAAATGAGAGTGATTATTCTGTTACTGTCTGCCGCTCTTTGCTCGGCTTCTAAACGAGGGGTTGTGACGTTATATGGTTCTTTAGATACCTTGTACATAACCGCTGGAACATGTCCCGAGTACGCGAACGTTATCGATGGGTACCGTAACGCGATGCATAACTTTACCATCGAAACGTACAAGCGAGTCGCTCCCCGAGGGTTATACCAGTTCGTTATGTCACCACACTCCATGTGGATGACGTTAGCAGCTATCGCAGAAGGAGCGGACTATTACAATCAACACCATCTGTTCGACCTCCTCCTCCTGCCAAGCGATCCGTGCGTTCGTCACAAGTACTACCAACTGGCCGCGAGTCGATTCTCGTTGACCTCAGACGTTTGTGTCGTCAGCAAACGAGTGTTGGTGATCGATGAAGCTGTGACCCCCAATCCAGTTTGGCACAATTTCGTTGCGGGGAATTCTCTTCTTGATGTGATGTCGGCACCTATAAGGAACAACCCTGAAGAGGCAGCGAGTAGGATCAGACATGCTGTGGAAGCCAACTTCCCACGACTCAATCTCCACGGAAATTCCGTTCTACTAGACACGATGGATTACAACGGATTGTGGAATACAGCATTTGCTGATGCAGTGGTCAAGCGTGCACCGTTCTACAGCGTGTCAGGAGAAAAAATTGGTGCAGTCGATCTGATGAGGGTGAAGCGACGTGGTAAAATAGGATACTTGCCTTCTTTAGAAGCGAAGATCTTAGAGCTGCCTATTGGTGTGAATAAGCAGTACAGCATGATCATAGCTCTGGTGGTTGGCAATATTGATATACGTCCTATTGTTATGGAGTTGAAGAGCTCGATCCTCTCAAATGCGTTGGAATCGTTGAGAGAAACTCAAGAGCCGATAGACATAGCCTTGCCACAGTTCACGATAAACTCTGAGCTGGACGCAAAGACAATTTTAGAAGATCTTGGGGTAACACACCTTTGGACAGATCCAGAAGCTACCAGGTATGGTTTCACAACATAATTATTTAATGTAAATGAAGGGACTGTTCGAACCATAGGCCGCAAAAACAATTTGTGGTCTGAATCCGTTAGGGAGCAGGGACTTAAGTGAAATGTAACCAATTTATGCATAAATTAATTAATTTTGTATTGAAACATTTTCGAAAGTACCCTTCTTGATTGGTCCTTTAACAAACAAATGAATCACTGCGGCTTCAATCAAGGAAGTTCCGTGAATGAGACGAAGTGGTTTATAAATGTTTTGGATGACGTTAAACGGAAGTAGCGAGTTGGTTTTTAATCAATGCCGCAGGAATCTATTAATAGGATTTTGTGCAAGTAGAACCAGAAGTACCTATCCTCCATTTGCACAAATCACAACATTATTATCCCAAGCTCGGCGATAATGGTGCAAGCCATGGTCCGGAGCGAGAGGGAGTGGGAGGCAGTCACCTCCTTCTGCGAATCAGTCATGCTCGCGAAGGAGGTGGCGTGATGGGAGAGGGAAAGACCCTCCCGTCCCAGCCGCCGCGGGAGACGCCCCGAGCGTCGGGAGCCATGTGACGACTCCTGGCCACCTTAGTGGCGGGTTTGCGGGCGGTGAGTAATGGGTAGCTCACCGTCCGATCAGGACCAGGCCCGTGCCGGATGACGCGTACATGTTCCACGCACGCCTCAAAGAGATGTCAGCATTTGGCCCGTTAGGGCGGAACCTGCCGGGTAAGCGTGATTGTCCGAAAGGGTTACCGCTACCCCGGAACATAAAGGGCTAAGTAAGAAACATGGATGGGTTTTAGTCAGTAAAAGTCTGACGCTCCCTTCCGCTCCACCCAGAGCGGGAGAAGTCATTGGACGATCCGACCCTCCAAATAAAAAAAAAACTATTTGAACACACGAAGAGGCCATGAAGTATTTAGTTTGACATGTAATTCAACGACTATTTTATAACAGGTACATATCAACCCCCCCTGCTTTGCCGAGCAGTTACGTGCAGCGAGCGACACTGACGCTCAACAAAGACGGGGTGAATCCACCCCCAATACCGGAGCTCCATTCGTTCGCACCTGCCAAATCCCGGACCCCTGAGGAATCCTTTTGGAGCGAGTTCATAGCTGATAGACCCTTCATGTTAGGGCTCTTCGACACTGAAACGGATACTTGCCTGATGGCAACTATGTATACGCAACCCACTTACCCTAACTGATGTCAATATAATTTTATTTAATTTTTCCTGTACAATTCATAGTAATTACTATATAGGTATTAAAAAAGATAGATAATAGAACCCATGTTATGTTTTGTTACTTTTATGTTCAAGACTGAAAAATTCTCCCTTGGAAATAAAACTGGTCCTTTGATTCGAAAGTTCTACAAACATTGTTTGGTAATAATGGCAATTGGGTCGTTGTTACTTTGGTTTTTTCATTTAATCACTATTCATAGGGACCGGATACTCAATATTTCCTAACCTACCTTAATAAATATTATGGAAACATAAGTTATTCAGACTAATGGGCCGAGTTGGAAACACAGTGCTGCGCTCCAAAACACAAATCTTAGACGTCACCCAAAAATCACCAAGCTTAAGTGGTACTTCGCCGGTCTCGTTTGACGTATGTCGAATAAGTCATGGGCCAATCTTACCACCATGTGTGTCCCAGAAAACATTCGTCGACATCGAGGTAGGCCCAGAGAAGGTGGCGTAAGCGGGATTGTCTGCAAGGGTTACCGCTACCCCCGAACATAAAGGGCTACGGAAGGAACACGGTTTTAGTCAGTAAGAGTATGACACTCCATTCCGCTCCACCCAGAGCGGGAGAAGTCACTGGATGCTTTAGCATCCTCAAAAAAATAGGAAAAGGTGGATATACGAATTTGTCGGAATTTGTCGCCTACAGACAGAATAGGTCCACACTAGCTCAACATAAATACGAGTGGAAAAGAGAAAGGGAGGCCTTTGCCCTTTGCAGTGGGACCACAGGCTAACAATAAATAAGTTATTCTTTAAGATTTAATTGATTTACTAAAATATTACTTTTAAACTCTTATTCTTTTACGTTTGAACGACCTTGGGGTTACCTGCATCTAACATTTAGTCCCGGACACCTGTTGACGGACATTTCTATGCTAATTGTGTTTTTGTCTACTGCATTATGCATACACGCTAGTCCATCTGATAATTCTGCTATTTTGCAAACCAAATAATCAAATATTATGCGGCTTTTGTTCAGCTTGGATTTGAGGAAATACAAAATTTGGTGTTGAATTATAATGGTCTGGAGTTTTTCGAAGTACAGAGGCCAGCACATCAAGCTCTCGCTAACTGTCAAATTTTACTCAATTAAAAATGAACATTATGTCTTTGCAATAAAGTTGAAATGCTATCAAAGAAATTTGCCAGATTGTGGTAACTTCTGTACCGCCTTCTGTGGCGTCTGTACCCCAACAATGGCGTAGAATTAGTATGATTTTTGCTATGCACAAACAGACAAACAATCAATCGTTTCATAAACAAAATAAAACTTTAACCTTTCGCTCTATATAAGAAACTGGAATCCATATCTTGAACTTAGTATCGCCGCGGAACCTGATTAGAACGTGCCAAAATCATGAAGAAATCAATGCTGGTATTGCTCGTCGTGTGTAGTGGTATTCAGATATCAACGCAACAGAACCAGCTTTACCCTTCTCCATCGCTCTACGGCATACAAACGTGCAATATCAACCAAGACATTATTTATGAATACCGATCATCTATATACAATTTCCTCATCCAATTGTACAAATCGGTAGCTGTCCGAAGTAATCTAAACTTCGTGTGCTCACCAATGTCGATATGGATAATGCTCGCGGCGATAGCAGAAGGGGCCGACCCTCAAACTCAGCAGCAACTATTCCAACTTCTAAATCTACCTAACGACCCGTGCATTCGACAGGCGTTCTACCAACTGGCAACTACTCGCGCGATCTCTTCGTACGACGTGAACATAAAGAGCACGCGCGTTTTATTAATCGACGATGGCGTGACACTCAGCCCAACTTGGTACGACTTTGTTGTGAAGAATTCTCTCTTAGAAGTGGTTAGAGCTCCGATAAGATACGACCCCGAAGCAACAGCGAATGAGATCAAGAGAATTATGTCAGCGCATCTCCCAAGACTCAATCTGAACGGAAACTCGGTTCTTCTAGACACGATGGACTACAACGGATTGTGGACTACAGCATTTGCAGATGCTGTAATTGAACGAGCGCCGTTCTATAACCTGCAAGGAGAAGTAATCGGAGCTGTAGATATCATGAGAGTGCAGAGACGAGCAAGAATGGGATATCTTAAACAGTTGAACGCGAAGATTCTAGAATTACCCGTCGGTTCGGATGAACGCTATCGAATGTTATTCTGTGTGGTCATCGGAAATAATGATCTCAATTCACTTGTGACTGCAGTTGATAGTAATAGTTTATTGTTTGAGATGTTTGCGGGTCTACGAGCTAGCTACGTACCGATAGATTTAGCGATACCACGCATGGTCATCACGAGCGAGGTTGATGTGAGAGTTATACTGGAAGATTTGGGAGTTAACGACCTCTGGACTGATCCGAAGGTTACTAGGTAAGATTTTAGTATTCAATTATGTTATGAATGAAGACTAGAAAGGCCATCTCCTAATGGAGTAAGGTATCTTGAAGCAATCAAAAGAGGATTAGGCAATAGATGAAACTGCGTGATTTAACACGTAACCTTTCTTAGGGATGAGCTCGTGGCTAAGTTATAACAGCCGCACAGGTCGATCCATCAGGTTAAGCTTGCCAGGGTTGGCCGGCTGGATGGTTGACTATCTTTACGTACCGAGACTTCTACGTGCCTCGGAAAGCACGTTAAGCCGTTGGTCCCGGCTGTCATTTGTGCATCAGTGACAGTCGTTACGGGTCGTCAAAAGCCCGAAAATCTGACAGCCAGTCTTACCAAGGCATATCGTATTACCCAGTTACTGCGTTGTAGAGGTCAGATAGGCAGTCACTCCATGTAAAATCCTGGTATTCAGTTTCTTCCAACATTCCGACATAGTTGGGAAAACGCTTGGCATATTGATTGAGCCTTTTTTAGGGAGCAAAAGCCATTTAAAGTACAGTTGACAAAGACATTTTTCAAGCAACTTTTCAAAAAAAAACATGGCCACACAATAACGTCACTTTGCACGTCATTCTTCTGCACTTATAATATTAATTTCCTTTCACCACTATTCGAAAGACTTTAAGAACGTCAGCAGCAAACATTATTAAGTTACAACACACACGCTGAAACAAAAACCTTCACCACAGGTACATTTCAAACCCCCCGGCTCTTCCTACCAGCTTCGTGCAGCGTTCAACCTTGATCCTCAACAACACTGGTCTGGAGTACGCACCCCTAGAGCCGGCCCCTGCATACAACACCCGTACTGGACTAGAACCTATCCTAGGAAAGGACTTCATTGCTGACCGACCATTCTTGTTTGGTCTCTTCGATGCTGAGACGTTCACTTGCTTGATGGCAGCTGCGTTTACTAGACCTACTTATACTTGATTCTGGAAATAAATGTCTGAGGAAGTCTTGTGTGTTATTTTACACTAGCTAGAGCTACTCGCTACAGCTTTGCAGGGGTGCAACATTGTACTAAATTGGCGACATGGCGCAACATCGGGATTTCTGTGCTATTTATAAGTTAAAATATTAATGTACGTACTAAGTACACAGGTCAGATAGGCAGTAGCTCCATATAAAATTTCTGGTATTCAGCTGCATCTGGTTAGACTGGAAGCCGACCCTAACATAGTTGGGAAAAGGCTAGGCAGATGATGATTAAGTATACACAGAAAGATGATAATGGCTAGAAAGGGAGCGATTACGACTAATAGAGAAGTATAGAAGCAAAAGACATGTTGTGCCGATCGCAAATAAATTGTGGAGCAGGAGAATAACGATTTCAGTACGCACAGAATACTTCCGGAAAAAAATATCAAAATAATGAAATCCGCATCAAAAAACCATAGCGTGGTTTGGAAGATTTTTTTTTATAAGGATGAGAAATCATCAAGTTGTATGACCCCTTTCACTGTCTGTGGAGCGTAAGGGAGTGACAGACTTTTACTGACTAAAAGCCATCCATGTTTCTTCCTTAGCCCTATGTGTTCCAGGGTAGCGGTTAGGTTACCCCTTCGGACAGTCCCGCTGGCCGCTGCTTAGAAGATCTTAACAGTCACATAGACAGTCTCCAACGCCTTTGTTTTTTACGAATTTATGTAATAATAGTAATAATAATATCCTTGGACATTTCACACAACGTCATATGGTCCCAAGCTATGCAACCTAATGCTTGTGTTATAGTAACGAGGTGGCTGATAAACTACGTATATACTTTTTTTTTGTAAATACATACATAATATTATAGATAGAAAAACACTCAGACCCGTAACAAATACTTGCAGGTCGTACAAATATTTGTTCCGTGCCGGAATCGAACCCGCAACATACTGCGCAGCAGCCAATCGCTCACTGCGCCAACCGTGTCGTCAAATAAAGATGAAGAACAATAAACAATTAGTGCAGCATCAATAAGTACCTACATTGTCTGTCAAATTTTTCCAAATTATTTTAAACTTTAATACGTTGTCGATTAAGTTCAAAATCGATTCAGAAAATTTGTCAGTTTGTGGTAACATGATGTGCTGGCGAGGAAAGGCATGGACAGTCAACGTGTGAAGCGATAGCGACTTTAAAAAATCTTATGTTTTTTGCAATTTGCAGGTCAGTATCAGTTTGTATGTTAATCGAATATGATTCGCGGCCTAACAAGTAGACACGTATATTTACAGAATTTTTATCATTAAAATCAGGAGTCTCAGTGGAAACATTAGACGCCGATTATGCTCACGACCCCATGAAATTTCAAATAGGATCTTTTTATCAATCTTATCTTCAACTTATTATTTACTAGTTTATAAAATTTCCGTCATGAGGCTACAGCCAGGGTCCTTCTCAGCATAGAGGTTTGTGGTATCGTCTTAAGCTTTGGTATTAAAAGTTGAGATTGAATGACACAGCGTAAAAAAGATAAAACACATGTCCAGGTTTTGGGTTTTTAAAATGGAAGGGTTTATTTAGGTTTCGCATGACTTGCATTAAAACATCGTCAAAAATAATGTCTGAATAGGTATTGATCACCTAAAACTTGAACCTTATTATATACCTATACATCGATTTGTATTTAATTTACAACTGACAAAAAACGTTATCATTGGAAACTGTCTTAATTCAATCAATTACTTTGATAGCTTTATTTAAAAACGTTAACCAATTCCCATCAATAATAATTATGTTTAAGTTCAATAATAATTACGCTTTTCGACGAATATAAAAGCATGAAAGCTCAAGGAACTCTCATTACACTTTAGTTCAAAATCTGCAAAAGACGTGTCGAACGATGAAAGTATTCGTTTTCGCCTTACTTGCCGCAAGTGTTGGGGTCTCCATTTCAACTCCACATCACTTCGATTTGCGTGGAACACATATCCAGGAACCATGCAATGTTTTCGAAGACCTATTACGTAATTATCGGGCTGATATGTACGATTTTGCTATCGCGTTCTACAAGGCAGTCGCTGCAAGGAGTGAACTCAACTTCGTATACTCCCCACTTTCTGTGTGGCTCATTCTCGCAGGAATGGCTGAAGGAGCAGACTCTTACACCAGGCAACAGATATTCAATCGTCTAAACATTCCCTACGATGAATGTACCCGACAGAAGTATTACCAAGTGGCAACCTCTCGCATCGTCCAAACTGAGGACGTTAAAATTATCAGCAATCGAGTTTTGTTACTCGATGCAGGCGTCACGCCCGAACAGACCTGGTACGATATTGTGATTAAGAACAACCTTCTAGATGTGCTTACCGCTCCTATTCGATACAATCCAGAAATAACAGCTATCGAGATCAAGCAACTGATTAGAGCGGAGCTACCAAGAATTAACTTCAATGGGAACTCAGTGATTCTGGATACAGTCGATTACAACGCGCTATGGACAACAGAATTCGCGGAAGCGAAAATCGAGCGTTCGCCCTTCTACGACCAAGTAGGAAATGCAGTCGGTTTTGTAGATCTTATGAAAGTTACCAAACGTGCGAGACTGGGTTACGTCAAAAGCCTGAAGGCCAAAGTGTTGGAGTTGCCGATCGGCGCGAATGAGCGCTACAAAATCATTTTCGCGTTGTTCCCTGAAGCGAGCGATGTTAGAAAAGCTTTCGGGATAGTGACCAGCGATATTATATTTGAGATGTTCGAGTCCATTAAGGAGAGCTACGTGCCTGTTGAGGTGGCGATTCCACGCCTTGTTATATCCAGTGAGCTTGACGTGAGGTCCCTGATAGAAGATATGGGAATTACGACCTTGTGGAACGATCCGGAAGCGACCAGGTATATTAATACTTTCTTCTTTATAAGTTGCCCCAATTTTTGTTTTGGTCTTTTATTTACTTTGTTATATTCATTTACATATTATTTTATGAGCGCTGCAAAAACTGTGTCCTCATATTTCAAACGTAAGAGGGTACTGCTGTAGGGACAGATTTTACAGCAGTGTACATTTTTGCTGTCGAAAGGGTCAATATAAGAATAAAACTAGTTCATGATAGTGACGTTACGTCACTTGTATACTATGCTTTGTCATAGCATATTCAGTTACTAACTTCTGCCGGCGGATTGGCCCGCGTGCCAGAAATTATCCCACGGGAACGTATTTCCGGGATAAAAAGTATCCTATACGTTAATCCAACTTGTGTGCCAAATTTCATCCAGGTCGGAACAGGAGTTTGAGCGTGAAGAAGTAATAACTACACACACTCACAAACTTTCGCCTTAAATATTAGTGTGATAAATAGGTTTTTTTTTTTTGAGGTTGGGCAATCATCAAATTACTCTCCCGCTCTGGGTGGAGCAGAAGGGAGTGTCAGACTCTTACTGACTGAAACCCATCATGTTCCTTCTTAACCCTTTATGTTCCGGGACAGCGGTAACCCTTTTCGACAATCCCGCTGATGTGATGAATAGGACGACTTTTTCATCGAAGCCTATTGTCCCTCTCTGGGTCCATCCTATCCATCCTACAAACAACACCTAATTAATTCTGTCAACGCTTTAAAAGTTCAAGATACCTAATGCAATAAAATAATGTACCAATCCCTTTGCAACAGGAACGTATCCTACCCACCAGCTCTTCCAAGCAGCTACATCCAACGAGCGACCCTAACCTTGGACAACCACGGCCTGTACTCTTCACCTCTTGAGCAAGCTACACCATACGGTACAGCGACCGGCTTGGACCCCAAAGTTGGAAATGACTTCATTGCTAACCGACCGTTTTTGTATGCACTGTTTGATTCCGACACGCATACTTGTATGGTGGCATCGGCGTTTAGTGAACCTACTTATAAGAATTGATGACTGAATTAATCTCCGTTTACTAAAAGCCTAGTTAGGGTAAATTTCACCAATTAAACTTAACGCATAAGCCCCGTTTAACTTCGTTTGATGACTGCTAGTGACATTTTTTTTATTTTTAGGAATATTGACACTGACTGGTCCGGTCAGGAACTCAGTTTAGATGTTCAGATCGCGTTCAGTTTAATTGGTGAAGACTTCATTAAGTTTTACTATCTATTTTCAATTATTGTGGCAACTTTTTTTGATTGACAGTCTGATGTTATTTTGGTGAACCAAATAAAATTAAGTTCCAGACCAGAGTAAAGTTATTCATGTGTACTAACAACGAAGTAGGCATGTCACCTAATTCCTGCGTCAATCTTTTTATCATGTAATGGTTTAAGATCATCTTCAGTTCCGTGGTACGGTGGCCAGCGCATCAAGTTATACCAAACTGTCAAATTTCTTCAAATTATTTTACACCTTAAAATGTTGAAGTTCAAAATCGATTGAGAAAATTTGATAGTTTGTGGTAACTCGATGTGCTTGCGACTGTACACTAAATACCTACCTAGGTACTGTCGTACATACAGTTAGGTGAAGGGTTTAACAAAATGTCTCAACTTTCTACCATTTCAACTTAAATTACATCAAAATGTTGAAAACTTGAATCAATAGGTAATTAACAGGTTAATGAGTAATTTTTTGTAAACATTGTTTTTGGTAGAAGTGAGAAAAATAAATAAAGAATTCCGAAAAATTATTTTGTTAGCAATCATTTACCTATTTTAATAATTTTGTTGCAAAGGCATACACATATACTTACGTGTTTCGAATGGCGGCTCCGAACATGCAGCGAGTCGCTGCGCAGTAGCAAATTCATGGGTCAGCAGGGGTGAGGGGGCGGTACTGCGCACCTAGTAGCGCACTTTAGGAGCCGTCATGAAGTTTGACGCGTACATTATAGTAGTTATCTATAAGCTACGGGCCCGAAGTCTTTTTTTTTTCTTCAGGATGGGAAATCATCAAATGACTCTGCCCGCTCTGGGTGGAGCGGAAGGGAGTGTCAGATTCTTATTGACTAAAACCCATCCATGTTCCTTCCTTAGCCTTTTATAATCCGGGGTAGCGGTAACCATTTCGGACAATCCCGCTTACCCGGCAGGCTTCGGCCATAACGGGACCCTTCACATGCTTACATATCTTTGAGGCGCGCGTGGAACACGTACGCGCCGTCCGGCACGGGCCATTACTCACCGTCCCCAGGCCCGCGCCTACGGTAGCCGGGAGTCGTCACGCGGCTCCCGACCCCCGGGGCGTCTCCCGCGGGGCCCGAGGTTTTCTATATCTGCTATATACGATATTTCTACTTTACCAAACATTAAGGAAAAGTTCCATTAACATTGAAAAGGTCAGTGTAATTAAAATTTGAGTGCTTAGAGCCGACGGGAAAAGTTATTTTAATTGTAGCCCAATCTACTATATAGGGCACTAGATTAGCTATTTAGGTAGGTAGTTAACCCTTTTCAATTTTGGTAATTCCACATTTAGATTCTAATTAAAGGTTATCCAATTACAAAACGAAAATCACGATGTATAAAGTATCTAATTCAAACTTCGTCTAAAAAGACTTAACAGATATAACTTATACCTACATGCTTAAATTACATGACTATCTAGCTATATTACTTAAAAGATAGCTTGATCTCTGCGACGTATGTCAAACCGACATTTCTAGGGTTTTTTTTTAAGGCTGGGAAATCATCCAATGACTGCTCCCGCTCTGGGTGGAGCGGAAGGGAGTGTCAGACTCTTACTTACTAAAACCCATCCATCTTCCTTCCGTAGCCCTTTATGTTCCGGGGTAGCGGTAACCCTTGCGGACAATCCCGCTAACATTTCTAGGGTTGTCAGGATATAAAAATTGTCGATAGAAATTATCGACGTTTCTTACTATTATCGATGCTGATATTGTAACATATAATTGGGTTTAATTTAATTACAAACGTTTCGAAATTTAACGAATATTTTAATATAAAATACATTTATTCTCTTAAAGGAGTACGCGTTCGAGAACAGAAAAATACTAGTACCTACCTACTGACTGCTTTGGAATAGGCTACTAGCTTCATCTCTTAACAATTCAAAAGTGCCTGAAATTGGTTTATTTGAAATAAATACTTTGACTTTGAGTTTTTAAGTTCACGTAAGCGAATCACAAACTCACGACTTTGACTGTTCAAAACAGTTTTATTTGTTCTCTTTTGCATTAAGCCAACAAAAACTGATGATTTGCGCCCACCGCTATTCTAAGAAACCGTAGCTTTAGACCTTATTCTAAGCAATCTTTTTAAAACGTAATAAAACAAAACACTTCGTCCTTCTAAAACCGTAGCTTTAGACCTTATTCTAAGCTACCTTCTTGATGACGTAAGAAAACAAAACACTATCCATCATATCTCTTTATTGTCATTGTCTACTTCAAAGTATTAGGCCTGGAGAAGGCACCAGCGAATAGACAAGTTCTTGTCTCGGTGTCAAACAGCGCGAACATAAACGGTCTGTCGGCTACGAATTCATGGCCCACAGCTCTAGCCACATTGGTGGCTGTATTCGAAGCTAGGTTGACCAGACCCGATATTAGGTCTGTGCCGACGGTCGGAGGTGGCTCCACGCCTTGACTGTCGACTTTGATGGAAACTCGTTGGACGAAACCACCGGGTGTTGCTGGAGGATTGGATACGTATCTGGGAAGAAAATGAGTCTTTGGATTACTTTCGTTGGGTCCCTCGGAAGTGTTATGGGTTTTCTTAGTAGTAGCCTGAAAATTGGAATTATATCCGGATAATGGGAAACTCACATGAATGGGCAAAGCTATTTCTATGTTATGCGCTGCCCCCTTATGACATGGGCTTTTATCATAACTATCATATGGTGGGCATATAAAACATAGCCTAACGTTTCGGGAAATGCAGGCATTATGTTATGGATTGAGGATACTTAGTTCTAATGTGAAGGCTATGAAAGTCCCGTTAAAAATAACCACAATAGCTGAGACGCTTACTGAGGGAGAATCGCCAGCACATCAAATTACCACAAACTGTAAAATTTTCTCAATCAATTTTGAACTCAAAATCATTTGGAGAAAGAGGGTTTGGTATAACTTGATAAGCTAGCGATCGTACATCAAAATAAAAGTACTTTTCTTGGTATATTTAATCGTCAATAGTAAACTTGAATAAAAATTGCACCAGGCAAAAATCTATTTAAAATAATATAAGAAGGTATCATGGTTCTGTTACGTTAAGGTCTAAGCCTAAAACTTTTTTGCACCTAGTTTTTAAAGATTTTCGATAGCTTACCTCGTAGCAGCCGGGTCTCTCCAAAACGATCTTATACCAAAATCTTCAAGCGCTGGCCGTGCATCAAATTCTGACGACACCGCAAACCTCGGTATTGCGATGTCCAAAGGAAACAAACTCATCTGTAGCAACGAAAATATCTCCAAGATCGATCCCATGAAGATATCGATAGCATTCTTGAGGATGTTGTTTCCGGTACCGACAGCAATCAGCATAGTGTACCGGCCCTTGACACCAACCGGCAATTCCAATACTTTCGCACTCAAAAACGGAACGTGAGCTAACCGGACTTTTTTCTGCATATGCATCATGTCGACCGTCCCAATCTTTTGCCCCAATTCGTTAAAGAACGGTTGAGACTGTATTTTCGCTTCAGGGAAAGCGGTCGTCCAAAGACCTTCATAGTCCAACGCGTCGAGAATAACAGAGTTCCCTCTCAAGACAATCTTGGAGCGTGTAGATATAAAGTTGCGAACCCGTTGAGAAGTCGCTTTTGGGTCTTTCTTGATCGGTGCGTAAGCGAAGTTCAGGAGTCCTGTGGACCGCACCATCCTGCTCCAAGAAGGGTTAACTTTGAGGCTTTCATCAAGGATTAAACTCCTTCGTCTTTTAAAGGAGACGTCTTGTCCTGGTTTTTCCACATTCACGGCTATGTTATAAAACTTCTGGCGAATGCATCTCTCTTGGGGCAAATCTAGGGAGGTGAAGATTTGGCTCTGAACTGATGGGTCTGCACCTTCGGCTAAGGCAGACAGAGACAGCCAGATAGTGTAAGGAGAGAAGACGAAATGGTTGTCACTCCGGGCAGCGATGTGAGTGTACAATTTATTGTGGAAGTCGGTCATCGACTTCCTGTAGTCTTGGGACACGTCTCGGGAACACGTATCCGTGGTTTTCCCTCCAAATATGCCATCTAAGAGGTTGCTCGCTCCTTTCGCAATGTCGCCAGGCGTTTTGAGTATGCTGTCGAAAATGCCTTGACTGTGAACACTATGTGCTATGCACAAGGCAAGTAATGGAATTGACAACTTCATTTCGCTCAGCGTATTTCACTTTCGAACTAAGGCATGTATACGAGTGTTGTTTTATAGTTTTGATATAATTACAAATGTAATTTAGATGGAATTGTCGTTAAGATTGTGTAAGATGTGTGGTTTGTAACCGTTGATTTAATGAATAAAATATGAAAATAATTAATATTCACATTAAAATGTGACTAACATCTATTGGAACGAAGTTCCTTATCGCGCGTTGTGAAATTACGACCAAAAGTTGTAACGACCCTTTTTTTGGAGTAAAAAAGATGTCTTTTTAATCAATATTTTCTGATTGGTCAATTTTAGATCAGATTTTTTTCATTAGATCAGAACTTAAAAGTTTTATAAATAAACAGGAATAAATGATAAAAGAATAAACATAACGTATTTAATTATTATTTGCCGTCAAATGGTAACATTTTAATAAATTCATACATAAAGTAAAATTTTATTCAACGTTTATATTTTTAACCTGTGCAATATGTTGAGAATTACATTTCACCGTAGGTACATATTTCGTTTGAAATACATGGCTCGTTCGTTGTACAAACGTTATTTAATCAAATTCAATTACATTCACGTAAAATGGAATATGCGGGATATTTTGATGTTCATTTCTGTTTTATGGCATGTGTAAGTAATTATTTAAGCCATATTTTGTCAATTAAATGGCTATAATTGTTACACCACAAAAGACCACAGGCAACTGTTCGAACATGATATTATATTGGTTTTGGGAGCGCCTTGATTTCATGGAACCACATATTATTGATATGTGGTTCCACGTGTTACTATGAGTTAACCTTTTGAACGCCATTGTCACATTTACGTGACAAGCAAGCGCGTGACCTGTACACCAACGAGAAAAATATGTGACAATGGCAACAACACAATAACACGAAATAAACAATTAAATCTTTACTTTTGTAAGTGTTAATATAGATATCTTAAAAATTTAAGTTCTCGTACGTATTTAATGATATGAAACAAATTAAAAGACACCATGGATATTGGGGAATTCATGATAACAAGAAATAAATTTGTAGCTTCGCGTGGAGGGCACGCGCGTGCGTTTATACTCTGGCGTTCAAAAGGTAAAATTATAAGGTGCGGATTTCACCGATCACCGATGAAACCAAACGTGATCAGACATCTAAACTGCGTTTAAGAGTTGTCAGTGTTAAAATTCTGTCACTATTTTGACACTAACAGCTCTTGAACTTTAGATGAGCTGAACGCATTTAGTTTCATTGATGAAATTCACCGTAGCTCTTGTTAATCATACAGTAAAGCGTTGCTTATTATAACGAGTAACTTTTACTACGGGAACAAACATGAAATCGCGAAAAGAAAAACAGCTGTTCAGTACATTTATGTTCGCCCAACTCGTCAAAATGTACTGGACAGCTGTTTTTTTTTTTCGCGATTTTAGTATTGGTGCCATAGTAAAAGTTGCTGCGTTATAATGAATACAATGACCCTTTCAGAGGTTTAAAACGACTTAAATTTAGCCTTGTATATGTCACCGTTAGATTGTAAAGATCGTTAGATTATAATCTATCTAGCGAGATTGTAAACTATCGATAGATTGTGAACCGTATCATTATGATTGCAATTTGACTCATTATTCTTCGCTATATTGTAATCTACCGAAGTGAAACCGTTAAATTACAATCTGAATAAAAATAATCTCTTTTTTCCATATTTTTTTCTATATAATCTAGTCGTTTCTGGCACTCGCCGGCCGCTGCCGCTTCCTATCGATAGATTACAATCAAGCGAAGAATGATGCGTTAAATTGCAATCATAATGATACGGTTCACAATCTATCGATAGTTTACAATCTTACTAGATAGATTTAGATAGATTGTAATATAACGATGTTTACAATCTTACGGTGACATATACATAATGTCTAAAATTAAGTATGCAATTCAATTTCCAATCTTACCATCATATTCTAACATTAAACTTAAATAAAATTCTGTCTGTCAGTGATGCTTTAAGTACATTTTAGACTATAACGATAAAAATAACAGCAACATTAAGGCAGTGCGCCAAATATGAATAGAATTAACTAATTACTACTTAAAAATTAATATCACAAGGTTCTGTGAACATTTAGGTACAGTCAACAAACAAATTTGTTACCTAGGCAACGAAATACATTTAAACCATATACACTCAATTAATACAGTCGAACGGGGTGAATAGGGACGCAGGGGAGAATCGGGACGAACCTTTAAAACAGCACAGACAAAAAAAACCGGCTAAGTGCGAGTCGGACACGCGCACCGAGGGTTCCGTGCAAACCGTAGGTATATAATTAAAAGTTCACCCATCACGACAATCGAGTCATAGTTATGGTATTTTTATATTTTGAAAAAGAAAGTTTTTTTTGTTTATTGTATGATGTAACTAAAAATTTACGGTTTTCGCAATTTTTCCTTTATCTGTACTATAAGATGTCACTCCGTACCAAATTTATAGATTCTAAGTTCACGGGAAGTACCCTGTAGGTTTTGATTCCCGTGAGAGTTTCAAAAATTTGCGGAAATTTGCGGCATAAACGGCTGTATCTTTTGATTGCTTTGGCTTAGAAGTTTGATTTTATCAGAGCTCCAAGGAACAGTAGACCTGAGTATTAGATATAATTATCAGTTTGATACCTCCACGCGTTCCTGAGAAAAACGGTCTTGACAGACGGACGGACGGACGGACGGACACGGTTTTTGAGGTACGGAACCCTAACTAGTTAGATAGATTGAGTGTAACCCAACCACATTTCTAACTAACCTACTTTTTACTCTAGTTTCTCAAATAGAACGAGACATAAAAAGCTTTTAAGACATCCCGTGACCTGAGGAAAACCTCAAACTCTTTGGAACTAGTCAACTTCGTATTGACATAACCTCATTGCTTTGTAGAAGTCTCGTTGGATGACGGAACTTCGTTTGAACTTTTAAATATAGAATTCTTACTTTAAAAGTACTGAGTGACGTAATAATATTATGCCAAGTTGAATAAATACTCTTTTTAATAAAATACTTATTTTATGGACACTGGACGTGATGATTATGGGTATTGGTGTTTCTCTATCTATAATATGTATGTATTTACAAAAGAAAAATGTATTTAAGTAGTTTATCAGCCATCTCGTTAACATAACACAAGCATTAAGTTGCTTAGCTTGGAACTATATGGCGTTGTGTGAAATGTCCAAGGATATATTATTAACACTGACAAAACAGAGATAAACTACGATAACATGGCGCGCCCCTCCAAATTACTGTTTCAATGTTTGTAGTCACAACCTTAGGAACGAGTTTGCATGTAGTTGTAAGTATTCGTCTTCAGTAGCAGGCCGGCAGCAACATGCGTTGTGAGTTTTGGTGGCGCTTTGTAATTACTTTCAAACATTTTTAATTTTGTAGGGGCGGGCCTTGTTTTCGTAGTTTATCTCTATTTTGTTAGTGTTAATACCGATACTCATCCTTTACAATAAAACTTATTTTCTTAAGAAATACATTTCAAGTCACTAGGATACATGGCCGGGTAGTATGACATGGTCGTTGGTTTAAAAAAAATCAATATTATTTATATTTTATCGATGTGTTAAAATATGTATACTTACTTTAGAAATTTAATTTAAATTAATATTATCCAACAAAACATTTAACTATCATTAGGTACTTTGGCTTTTCGAACTCACTCCCTTTCCAACAGCATTCTTTATACTTAATTTAAGTACATACACCACCTACGTTTAATAAACAATATTAGTTACAGAATAACTAACCTTAAATCTATTTACACATAGCTCAGTTTTAATTGAATCCAATTTTTGAATGACATTTCTAGTCATTCAAAATTCAACTTAATTCACTTGACAATAAAGTTAATATTTGCGTGGGTTCTCACAACTTGGACGGTGGTAATAAAACGATTCATAATGCTGAACGTTAAACGTAATTAAAGCGGGTAGAGTGTGTACACCATGACATCTGAAACAAAAGAAAAACTAATTATAAATATTATTTTCGGTAATTGACCATTTAAAACGGAAAAAAACAAAATATGAAATCTCATAGAAAAAAGACTGCTCGTCTTAACTTCCATCATCGTACAGAAATTAAATATTATGCGAAGACATAATTGTAAAACTGCATTTAATGCTAATAAGTATTCCGTTTGATTCTAAAAATCTGTGACGTCACATTCAACATGCATTGCAATGTCATGTATGGGCAATAAACACACGGCATGTATGGCATTGTATGAGATAAGCACAAATAAGGCAGTCGCCCCATCCAAAAGGTAGTTTCGTATGGAGAAGAATGGGCAAGAAACGTTTGGACCGCCACTGCCCTCGCACTTTACTATTAACTAGCACTTTGTCGCGGCTTCGCTCCCGTGGTCTTTCCCGTGGGACCCGTTATTTTTCCCGGGATAAAAAGTAGCCTATGTTACTCCTAGAAAACTAAGCTTCCCAACGGTGAAAGAATTTTTTAAATCAGTCCAGTAGTTTCGGAGCCTATTCATTTCAAACAAACAAAAAATCAAATCTTTCCTCTTAATAATATTAGTATAGATGAAACCTTCATGGCTAGGACTGTATGTTACTCACCCATTCCGGGCACCTTCAAGTTGATTGTGTCGTCTGACGTCACATTCATAATAAACTCGCCAGTAAACACATTCTGTAACACAAAACAATATGAATTAATCATTATCATCAGTATCGACGAGCTCGTGGCTAAGTAATAACAGCCGCACAGGTCGATTCATCAGGTAAAGCTACGCTTACCGGGGTTGGCTGTGGATGGCACCATTTTTACATATCGAGACTCCGCCGTGCCTCGAAAAGCACGTTAAGCCATTGGTCCCGGCACCCCCGGCTGTCATTTGTACATCTTAGACAGTCGTTACGGGTCGTCTGAAGCCGGAAAATCTGACAGCCAGTCTTACCAAGGGGTATCGTATCACCCAGTACCTGTGTTGTGGAGGTCAGATAGGCAGTCGCTGCATATATAAAATACTGATATTCAGCTGCATCCGGTTAGACTGGAAGCCGACTCCAATATAGTTAGGAAAAGGTAAGGCAGATTGAATAATCACCCGCTTGGTCGAGAGCGCTACTGCTGAGCACGAAGTCCTGGGTTTTGTTCCCGGGTCGGGCCAAGTTTTTCCATCTGTAATTGCTTCGCTTAATAAAAATCAAAAGAGGTTATCCGATTATGAGCTCGACTGTGAATAATAATGACATACAATTACTATTTCTATTGTTTTTAATATATATTTGACTAGCTTCCGCCCGCGGCTTCGCCCGCATAATATGTCGACAAATTATACATAAAAACCTTCCTCTTGAATCACTCTACCTATTACAAAAAACCGCATCAAAATCCGTTGCGTAATTTTAAAGATTTAAGCATACAGACAAACAGACAAAAATAGCGACTTTGTTTTATACTATGTAGTGATATTTTAACAGTTCAGACTTCACTCTTAGGTACGAAAATCGATATTTAACAATGTAAGCTCCTTAATGATAACCTATAAACCATCGACAAGAATTGGGCTATTAAATGCATTTTTTTCAAATTCGACTGGATTTCCAGAGATAAGCGCGTTCAAACAAACAACATAGCGGTTATGTTATATAAGTACCTACGGATTAAACACATGTTAGTCGCTGCAAGACTTTAACAAATTGAAACTAGTCTACGGCACAATAATACATCTAACTTTTCCAAGTTTCCGTGCGAACAAACCCAATAGAACTGTGTAATAGTCTTCTACTCATTAGTGTTATGAACACCCGTTCGTTACCACGGCGCGGGCGTCGTTCACCGGTCGATGGCAAGATAAAATCATAGCCGGCGTTGATATTCAAGTCAAGATTTTTGTTAAAACAAAAGACTACGTTTCATCATGCTTCTGCCCTTATCCCAATTTATTTGGGGTCGGCGCAACATGTCTTATTCTTCCATACTTCTCTATTAGTCGTCATCTGAACAAATATTTGTACGAGCTGCAAGTATTTGATCCGGGTCTGGGTGTTTTTCTATCTATAATATGTATGTATTTACAATAAAACAATAATTATATAAGTAGTTTATCAGCCATCTCGTTATCATAACACAAGCATTAGGTTGCTTAGCTTGGGACTATATGGCGTTGCGTGAAATGCCCAAGGATATTATTATTATTATTATCTCGGTAGTCACTTCCATTCTAGCCATATCATCTTTCCCACAATCCATTAATCGTGTCTTCCTCCACTTGTATAGCCATCCACATTTATACTCAAAACTTTCCTGATAACATTTTCCTAATTCCTCCGCATAACATACCATGACAACAGATTTCCAAACAACTTTTTAGTCACCGGTGTCACTTTCAGACTTTGGTTGTACAAATAACTCACTCACAAAAGACTGCGTTTGTTTTTGTTTTTACAAAAACCTCACAAAACACAATGCAACAACAGGATTTTGTGTCGCTAGAAACATGTTGTTGGATTTATTTCTTGCAGTTTGTTTGTCAAACACCTACTCATTAGCGTAATGAAGGTCTGTTCTTTACCGACGCATCGTTTACTGGTCGATAGCGTAATAAAACTTTAAAAATAGCCCAAGTTGATATATTTAAGTCAAGGTTTTTGTAAAAACAAAAGACTGCGTTTGTCTTTTGTTTATCTGCGTTTGTCCAAAAAACTCGGTCACAAAACACAAAATTTTTGCGTGGCTAAAAACGTGTTGTCAACAAAAGTTCCTTTTATCAATCAATCTGCCTAGCCTTTTCCCGTGTTGGTGTCAGCTTCCAGTCTAACAGGATGCAGCTGAATGCCTGTTTTTTATATGGACTGGCACTGGCACTGCCTATCTGACCTCCACAACTCAGTAACTGGGTAATATACGATACGTTAAGACTGGATGTCAGATTTTCGAGCTTCTGACGTCCCGTAACGACTGCCAAAGATGCACAAATGACAGCCGATATAGTTCGACCCGTGCGGCTGCTATTACTTAGCTACGACCTCCTTTTATCAATACTACAATAATCCAATCTGTAATCCGCTAACCAATCAAATCTACTCTTATTTCTCAGGGGCTTTAGAAGATATCAGTAATAATATTGTTCGCGGAGAAAGATGCTAGTTTTATTACTACGATGGCTAGATAAAAGTTTGTAGATCATGGAACCAGGAAACATACAAATATTTGTTTTTATAAGCGACAAAAAATGTCAACGCAGAGAGGTTCAGAATGGTCAGCGGGATTTTCTGAAAGGGTTACCGCTACCCCGGAACATAAAGGGCTAAGGAAGGGACATGAATCGGTTTCAGTCGGTAAGAGTTGTCTGTTTTAAGTTTCATCTTTGGTATTCGAGCAAACGGAACTGCTCGAACTGCTTTAACAACCTACTAATATAATAAACTAACTGCTCCCGCACGGTTTCACCCGCTGCTCGGCTCCTATTGGTCGTAGCGTGATATTACACGGCCTATAGCCTTCCTCGATAAATGGACTATCCAACAAAAAAATATTTGTTTAATTAGGACCAGTAGTTCCAGAGTTTAGCGCGTTCAAACAAACAAACTCTTCAGCTTTATAATATTAGTATAGATGTGAAAATTTGTGACGATGACTGGATGTCTGTTACTCAATCACGCAAAAACCACTATAAAGATTCGGATGAAATTTGGCACACAGATAGTTTATATCTCGGATTAACACATACGATACTTTTTATCCCGGTAATACGGTCCCGTGGGATAATTTCCGAAATATACGCAGAAACCGCTGGCAGAAGCTAGATTACAAAGATTTGACCGTCTTCGCTACATTGAAGTTTCATAAGCTTTCCTAAGAATTAAAAAAAAATGACGTTCGAAGTGCGTTATACCAATTCATGATCCATTATTGCCAGCATTCATACCACTAGAGATTTCGATATAACTTTTAATAACCGAAGTTGCTAACAGGCCCCTCGCTATATGAGTGTGAGTAGTTAGGTACATTCCCGCCTCGCCTACTCATTAGTTTAATGAAGCGTGGCGCGCCGCTGCACCTTCACAGCGTCGGCCATGATCGATACGCCGTAGTAGACCCATCTAACTTTTTAATATCATCATCTGCCTAGCCTTTTCCCAACTGTATTGGGGTCGGCTTCCAGTCTAACCGGATGCAGCTGAATACCAGTATTTTACATGGAGCGACTGCCTTTCTGACCTCCACAACCCAATAACTGGGTAATACGATACCCCTTGGTAAGACTGGCTGTCAGACTTTCGGGCTTCTGACTACCCGTAACGACTGTCAAAGTTCCACGAATGACAGCCGGGACCAACAGCTTAACGTGCTTTCCGAGGCACAGAGGAGTCTCGATATTTAAAGATGGTCTCCCATCTACGGACCAACCCCGGCAAGCGTAGCTTAACCTGATGAATTGACCCGTGCGACTGTTATTACTTAGCCACAAGCTCCTCTATAAGCAGCTAGTGGATAATAGTACATTCTTATCATACTCACCAACACAGTATATCCATCCGTAGCGTTAAGTTGAAACCTGCTGACTTCCAACGATTCTTCCTTATCTTGGTTGTCCATGTTAACGGCTGCGAATGTATAGGACGGGAACATGTCGCCCTTCCGCGGCAGATGCGGCTTCACCCATATAGTTGTGTGCCTACCCTGGAAGAATAGGGTGATGCTTGGGTTAAAAAAAAATCTAGTCCGTCATGCGTCAGCAAGATATCATAACATAATAAAATAAAAAAGCCTTTTATTCCATGCAGTACAATATGCATAACATCAACTTTTAAGTTTATAATTAAATTTGTGAACGATCCCAGTTTTACGATCCGTTAGCGAAAAGGCTGCCAAGCTAAAATAGGATTGGGCGGGTCACGTTAGCCGCATTCACAGTGACCGCTGGGCAATAGTCGCTACAAGGTGGGTGCCTGAGGATGGACGGCGCCGTCGAGGCCAGCCCAGGAAGAGGTGGCGAGACAACCTAGACGCATACCGCAAGGGATGGATCGAGGTGGCTCAAGAAAAAGATGTCTGGAAGGATTTAGGGGAGGCCTTTGCTTAGCAGTGGGACAGGGTAGGCTAAATAAAAAAAATTAAAAAATGAGAACATTTTTATAGCTTAATTTCATGAACATGCAAAGCAAAATTTAGTCAATCATAACATAATCAGCCCATAATTTTCCCACTGCTGGGACACGGGCCTCCTCTGTAATAGAGGGTATCAGCTAAACAGGGTGAATTTGAATTCATGGACAATATTTTAAGAGGTCATTGTACTCATCATTATGAACAACTTTTACTACGGGAACACAAAAAATCGCGAAAAAAAATCCGCTGTTCCCTACATTTTAACGAGTTATGCGAGCATAATGTATGGCAAACCGATTTTGTAACCCTGTATAGTAAAAAAAAATAGACACGTAGTTAATAAATAAAATACATTAGAGATAAAACACATTAAAGTTGGGGAGTGGGGGCTGTTACGTCAGAATTAAGCATAACTAGGCGTGACGTCATGCCGCATTTTAACTCAATGTATCGACGTAATATTTTGAGTAGGTAGAAAAACAAAAACACGTGTCCAATGTTTTTCAATAATCTAGCTGACGAACAAAAAATCTTTAAAGTCACATCCCTATTGTATAACCTCATGAATTGCAAAATAAACCTTAATATGTACTGTATAAAGATCAGTTTTCGCTGGAATTTAGATAGTCGACATGGTTAAATTTAAGTCGTTTTAAACCGTTATAAAGACATTTTAGAATCTCTATTGTAGTATGAGATTGTAATATGAAAATGATAATTTACTTATTTAGTTTATAAGAATGACATAATCCTACTACTATTATAAAGGCGAAAGTTTGTAAGTATGGATGTATGGATGTTTGTTACTCTTTCACGTAAAAACTACTGTATAGATTTGGATGAAATTTGACACAGAGATGGTTTATATCCTGGATTAACACATAGGATATTTTTTATCCCGGTAGAACATTCCTGTGGGATAATTTCCGACCTCCACGCGAGCGAAGCCGCGGGCAGAAGCTAGTGTATAATAATAATTAAAATTTTTAAATTATTTATATCAACAAATTATGTGAATAATGAATAATGATAGCATGTTAAATTAATTAAAACCTGTCGCCTATACATTGCTGTGCCCTAGCAGGGTTCATTGTTTGGAACTATGTATTATAATGTAACAACCTGTAAACAACATGAAATGCAATAAATGAATATGAATGAACCTCTTACGGGGTCATTGTACTCAATATAACGAGTAGCTTTTACTATGGGACCAAACCTGATCTCGCAAAAAAATAAAAACAGCTGTTCAGTACATGTGACGAGTAAGGCGAACATAAATGTACTGAACAGCTGATTGTTTTGGCCTTTTAGAGGTGTAAAACGACTTAAATTTCACCTTGTTTATAATCAGTACTAGTCATTCTGCATTCAACTTTATTTACATAAGTATTAAGTCGAAATTTGTGCGGGATCAATGCCAGAAAAATAGAACGAATGGAAAAAAGTGTAGGACTGAAGGAGTGAATGATACAGGATATAAGTACGGTAACAAAAATCAATTGTGATTCAAAATACTTAAAATAATCGTGTGTCCTAAAATAAAAAGTGATTTTATTGGTACTTGAATCCCAAACACTACATTTGCTGTGGAAATTGGAAAAAAGGATTTGAACAGACTAGACCTAGAACCAGACAGATAAGAGAAGTACTTCCTTTTCGAGTGGTTAGTGACTAACCTGGTGTCAGAGTTTTTATGTTGCCCATGGGCCTCTGACTTAGCTTCACATGCTGTTGAGAAATATCTCTCAGACATCCTGGTTTCCTCACGATATTTTCCAGGGAAGAAAGGAGTTAATTCCGTAAAATAAGATAAAAAATTGCTTTAAAAAAATAACTATTCTAACTGCTAGCACACTGACAGTTTGCTTGCAGTTAGAATATTCTGGAATTGTAGTTTTAAAGAGGGTCAGTTTGCTTGCAGTTAGAATAGTTATTTTTTGAAAGCAATTGTTCTACCTACCTACCCAATTTTTTATCAATTTTAAATACCTGGGTATTTGTATGCAGTAAACCGTATATTTATGTTAAGGGGGATGAAATCGCCCGCGAAATAAATAAAAAATCCTTTCGTTTTCGCCAATTAGTACCTATCATGTTGATTAAAATACGATACGACGGACCGACGAATAAATGTTATTGTGGCCAAACAATGTAGCTTATGAACAAAAGTACTGAAATATAGGAAAAAAAAAATTGAATTATTTCTACATTTACACCACATGAAATTGTTGTTCTAAGATGTTAGTAACTGGCAACCCACGAATTAATTTATCTGTCTTGACTTTAAGAGTTCGTTTCGGGCGTCTTATCAGAGTAGTCAGATAGGAAACGCCGACCTCATCCAGTTTAAAAAATATTATTAACGTGTAAAAGTTAAAAAAAAAACATTTATTAAAAAAGTTATTTAGTTTTTTTTTTTGCTTATATATGCAGGATTTCGCGGGACACACTGTAGCGTACACCTTAATGGCTATTCGCATGTATCAGGTGCAGTTGTGCTAAATACAATTTATTTGTTGTCGGCGCCCACAACAAGATTTATTATCAACTGTGTTTTATCCGCAACTAGAATGCTAGGATTATTTTCTATCCCAAATGTGTTTCAGGTTATAAATAGTTGTGCGATGGAAGCGGCTCTCTTTTGTTGACTGCAGTCAAATTATAGTATCCGTTTAATTTGCCTGAAATATAGTATTTTACAGATCTAATATTACACACGATATAGTTCTACATATTCCGCATAGTAAATTAGACATGCAGATCATCATCATCATTCTCCTGCCCTTATCCCAATTTATTTGGGGTCGGCGCAACATGTCTTCTTCTTCCATAGTCACCTATACCATAGTCTTCTATTAGTCGTCATCTCGATAGTCACTCCCTTTCTAGCCATATCATCTTTCACACAATCCATCCATCGTTTCTTTGGTCTCCCTCTACTTGTACCTATAGCCATCCACATTCATACTCACAACTTTCCTGACAATATTTTCCTCATTCCTCCGCATAACATGCCCATACCATGACAACCGATTTCCACACAACTTTTCAGTCACCGGTGTCACTTTCAGACTTCCTCTTATATACTCATTACGTATTCTATCCATCCGCGTAACACCCCACGTCCCAAATTAGACATGCAGATATGACAATAATTATTATTCAAATTTAATCAATACAAACAAAATAGGTACTTACTTAAATTCCAATGTTAAAAAATAATAATATGTAATCCAAAAATCTACATATCAAATTACAAATGTCAAAGAAAAATTGACAATTGACAATTTTTTGACGCCCTATGAGCTCTTCCCCTTTTTTAGCACTTGTACATAGTAGATATATTTTTAGTTTTAGGTTGTACATATTGCACAGATTTGTGTAAAGACCATTTGTGTAATAGATAGATATGAATTGTATAATAAATGTAGTAGTGGAATACAAAGAAAAATAAATAAAATTACATATTTTAGAAATGGCAACTTCAACATGAGAACCAACGAATTGGGTATTTGAAGGGGTAGTCAATAACGTTACTTTTTATGAACTGTCAAAACGCGGCATTTGTACGTGATTTGTATGAAATATAACAATGTGACGTCACAGATTTTTAGAATCAAATGGAATACTTAGAATAGTTAAGTGCATTAAACGTAATTGTAACATTGCATTAAATGCAATGTTTCAATTACATCTTCGCATAATATTTAATTTCTGTACGGTGATGGAAGTTTTTAAGACGAGCGGTCTTTTATCTATGTGATTTCATTTTTATTTTGACCGATTCTAATAGTCAATTGGTGAATTGAACATAGAAGATAGAGAACAATTAACATACCTGATGAGGTTTTGCCATGATACCCAAAGGGTCCTGTGCCACAGCAATAAGGTCCAAATTCTGCAGCAGCTGCTTCTCATACGGCGTGATCTTCTTCATGTTACAGCTTAGGAGTATCGGGGCTGATAACATCACCAATATTGTTAGTTGTATGCGGCTTTGGCTGCGTGTTAGTACTCCAGTGCCAAAGATTACCTGTAATGTGAAGATGATAACTGATAGAGGAGCTCGTGGCTAAGTAATAACAGCCGCACGGATCAATTCATCAGGTTAAGCTACGCTTGCCGGGGTTGGTCCGTGGATGGGTGACCATCTTTACATATCGAGACTCCTCCGTGGCTCGGAAAGTACGTTAAGCCGTTGGTCCCGGCTGTCATTCGTGGATCTTTGACAGTCGTCACGGGTAGTCAGAAGCCTGAAAGTCTGACAGCCAGTCTTACCAAGAAGTATCGTATTGCCCAGTTATTGGGTTGTGGAGGTCAGATAGGCAGTCGCTCCATGTAAAATACTGGTATTCAGCTGCATCCGGTTAGACTGGAAGCCGACCCCAACATAGTTGGGAAAATGCTAGGCAGATTGATTGGTCACTGTTAGTAGGTATTGACATTCGCAATAGGGTATTTATCAGTGGTTGAAATAAAATAGAAAACTTCATTATTTTTTTTTAGAACTCCCAATTTTTTGTCAATAAATTCAAAAAAAAAAATATCGCAATATTAAAATACTATTTTTAATCTGTGTGTCACGTGACTTCAAACAAAAATATACAGCGTGTGACGAGGTTATCTGTGGTACGACGTCATACGTATGTGTCAGTGTCAAATGTCAATATTAATTATTGACATTTTTAAAATTTTGGCAATAAACCTATTGGATTTGTACTTCCAGTGGAAAAGAGATGGAATACGTCCCGTATAGCTTCGTCCCATTCTCCCACTGAAGTGAGACTGGTATTATTTATCTTCCTTTGTATCATACGCACCATGTCAGGATCGTTCCAGTGTCCCGGGCCATGGTGTTGGGCGAGGGTCTCGTACTGTTGCCTGTAGTAGTGGAAAATGTTTGAGATGGCAATCCACGAAGTCTGCACGTCGTGGTAGTTGCGCCACATGTTGCAGTACCGCGATATAAGGCCGAGGTCTGGCTGTAATACAAGATGTATCATGTATAGGGATGCGAGGGTGAATCCGGATGAAACTTTATTTTATAACTAGCTTTCGCCCGAGGCTTCGCCCGCGCGGTGTTTTGGTACCTACCTACCCACCTAAGTTTTCACCTTTTGAACCTTCCCTGGACCACAACAAACATTTCAACACCAAAATCAGCTAAATCAGCCCAGCCGTTCTCGAGTTTTAGCGAGACTAACGAACAGCAATTGATTTTTATTATATAGGATTTTGTTTGTTGGCTGATTATGTTATAGTAATGGGAGGCGAGCCTTTTGGCAGCAACCGGGCACAAATACAGAGTCAAGGCTGCTATTGCGAAGTTCTTTATGGAAAAACCCAGGACCTTATGCTCAGCAGCGCTTGTGACCACTAGACTTACGAGGCAGTCAAAATAAGGGAATAAGTGGAGCCTCAGCACACTCAGCGGGATTGTCCGAAAGGATTACCGCTGCCCCGGAACACAAAGAGCTAAGAAAGGAACATGGATGGGTTTTAGTCAGTAAGAGTCTGACACTCCTTCCCGCTCCATCCAAAGCGGGAGAAGCCATTTGATTGACCATCATTTAAAAAAAAAGTATACTCAATCGTTAATTATGAAACACCAAACATATAAGATCTTTTTTGCTGATAAATTTTTTGATAAATAGGATGATTCGATTAGTTAACGAACAGAGGCCAGAATATCAAGCTACCGCAAATTGTCCAATTTATTTGATAGACTTCCAGCTTTATTACAAAAGAAGAAGGTTCATGTTCAATTGGGAATATTTGACAGTTTGGGATAGCTAGCGTCTGTACATCCACCATTTTGAATGTCATGTGAAAGGCATATCTGCTATTTGTGAACACAAAATCTGATATCCAACTTTTCAGGCACCGGTGTCACTTTCAGACTTCCTCTTATACCTATACTCATTCCGTATTCTATCCATTCGCGTAACACCACACATCCCTCTTAGCATACTCATCTCAGCTGCATGCTGCATTTATATTACGTTTCTGTGACAAAATAGACATTCTTAAAAAAGTATGGCAAAAATAAAAAAATATCGTAATCGTTTGAAGTTTTGAACAAAGCAATAAAATTATGTTGTTCAAGGCTAGTGTTATCTCATAAATCGATAACGATTCGGGCGAGCGTTACTCATATTTTGATAAAGCCGATAAGCACAATGTAATAATCAGTGAATAATTTATTTGCTTAGCTTTCGAAATAATCAACCATTAAATAACCAGTACCTAGAGTTGTATTATCACATGCTTATCAATAGTTTTAAATTCTTTATTCGGCAATGTATACTATCCCACTATTTCTTTTTTGGGGGAAGGGACTCATCAAATGACTCCTCCCGCTGTGGATTCAGCGGAAGGGAGTGTCAGACTCTTACTGACTAAAACCCATCCATGTTCCTTCCTTAGCACTTTGTGTTCCGGGGCAGCGGTAACCCTTTTGGACAATCCCGCTGAGTGTGCTGAGGTCCACTTATTCCCTTATTTTGACTGCCTCATAAGTCTAGTGGTTGCAAGCGCTGCTGAGAATGAGGTGCTGGATTGGTCTGGGTCTATTTTGGGCAAAGTGTTATTGAGTTTTTCCAAAAGGAACTTCCCAATAGCAACCCAGAGTCTGTTTGTGTCTGGTTGCTGGCAAAAGGCTCGCCTCCTATTACATAACATAATCAGCCTATAATGTTCCCACTGCCGGGACGCAAGCCTCCTCTCTAAGAGGAGTGGGCCATAATCTATCACGCGGGCCCAATGCGGGTTGACGTCTGTCACATGTCTTCGAATTCTAGGACATGCCGGTTTCCTGACGATGTTTTCTTCACCGTTTTGAGAGCATTGGTGATGAAATTAAATACACAAAGTAAAGCGCTTGAATAGGTTCCAACTCACGACCTACAATGGGGTATTTGAAAGGGTAGTCAATAACGTTACTTTTTATGAACTGTCAAAACGCGGCATTTTTACGTGATTTGTATGAAATAAGTATAACATTTTGACGTCACTGATTTTTAGACTCAAATGGAATACTTATAGCATTAAATGCAATTTAACAATTTAGAAATTAAATATAATCCGACGATCATTATATTTAATTTCTGCACGGTGATGGAAGTTTTTATGACGAGCGGGCTTTTTTCCATGTGATTTCATATTTTATTTTTGACCGATTCAAATACTCAATTCGTAAGTTGAGGCCACTGCGCCACCCCAGCTCTCATTAGCGCCTCCTATTAGTTTGGAACTTAAAAATAAATGGCGTAATGTGTGTGTGGGAACTACCTGGTATACACCACTGCCTATTACTTCGGGGATAAAAACGTTAAGTTATATCCCATGTTATGTGGTATTTCAAACCACAAGAAACGATATAGACGAATTTAAGTAGCCACGTAAAAATCACGTGACCAGTCAAAGGTGAATGAACTTGTGTGGGTAACACAGGTTCATTCGCCTTTGACTGGTCACGTGATTTTTATATCATACCATACCTCCTTTCCATGAATGAACTTGATGTAATACGGCCAGCTGCAGGAGTATACCATAGGCCTGCCAGTGTTGTTCAAATACTGGCCCAACTTTATGTAACCTGGGAACAGAGTGAGCGCATCAAGAACGCACAATATGGCCTGTTTGTTTTTTTGAGTTTGGGAAGTCCTCAAATCACTCCTCCCGCTCTGGGTGGAGCGGAAGGGAGTGTCCGACTTCATACGCTGACATCTCTTTGAGGCGCGCATGCAACCCGTACGCCCGTCCGGTACGGGCCTGGTCCTGATCGGACGGTGAGCTACCCATTACTCACCGCCCGCAGGCCCGCGTCTACGGTGGCCGGGAATCGTCACGCGGCTCCCGATGCCCGGGGAATATGGCCTGCTGACATTAATTTGTACGGTGGGCAAATAAGATACCAAAAGCATTAGGTGACCTCAGTTTTGGACCATAGTCGTGTCTTAGACGGCGTCTTCAATACGTATTAGAAAATGAACAACGAATTACTAATAATGAGTACTTACCTGTGTCAGTCATACTCATCTATACAAAGGTGACATTAATTTAACACACATGTTCGTTTCATGAAGACATAATATTTCCATTAAACGTTATTTTTTTAAATCTTAGAAAATAGCATCTTAGAGCAACTTGTACTTAAAGAACTGTCGCGCAGTGGTCATTTGCCGGGGTCACAGATCATAACATTTGCATCAATGAAATTAAAACGAATAAGTAATACTATTTGGATGAAAGAACTGCAAAAAGTAGGCTAATTTTATTATCAACATTTATATGATTAACTAGCTGACCCGACAGACGTTGTCCTGTCTTAACTATGATACCTACCTTACCTACCCTACCTACCCACCCTACCTACCCACCCTACCAAGGTAGGTAGGGTAGGTAGAGTAGGTACTCTACCTACCAACTTACCTACATACCTTACCTACCCTACGTACCCTACCTAACCTACCTACCCTACCTACCCTACCCTACCTACCCTACCTACCTACCTATTATTTTTGTATGTAGGAACCTTCTCCTGACAATAACAAACACATCAAAAAAAGAATTGGCCAAATTGGTCCAGGCGTTGGTGAGTTATGCGCTTACCAACACATTTTGCTATTCATTTTTATATTATAGATTGGCACTAGCCCTACCCGTGTGTTAAATTAATGTCACCATTGAAGCGCCACGTTGTATAAAAGCGAAAGATCACTCATTCATACGTCCACTCACTGATTAATCACGAAATCTCAAATCTGCTGGACCTACGAAGAGGAATTTAAAAACAGGGGTTGATTATGAGTAAGAGACGTCAGCTAAGAGAGGATCATTAGGTAACATCCACCGTAAAGTAGTGAAATAGGAGGTGGAAGTTTGTACGAAAAATTTTAGGATAATTTTCATTCCGGGCAAGTGTTCCCTTTGGATAATTTTCAACAATAACGCGGGCGGAGCTGCGGGTAATAGCTGATAGTCCATAAACTAGTTACGGTCTCATCATTCTCCTGCCCTTATCCGAATTTATTTGGGGTCGGCGCAACATGTCTTTTTCTTCCATACTTCTCTATTAGTCGTCATTTCGGTAGTCACTCCCTTTCTAGCCATATCATCTTTCACACAATCCATCCATCGTTTCTTTGGTGTCGCTCTACTTATGTAGCCATCCACATTCATGCTCACAACTTTACTGACAACATTTTCCTCAGTCCTCCGCATAACATGCCACTTTCAGACTTCCTCTTATATACTCATTCCGTATTCTATACATTCGCGTAACTCGTTTCGATCTAGTATTAAGAAATATAGGTTCGATTGTACAAACATTGATACATTCTTATCTGAAGTAAGTATGTATTTATAAACCTATTACTGCTTGCTTAGTAACATTAGGGATAGGCACTTCCTTGAATCACTATCAGCTGTCAAGGGCATATCAAATAGCATACCAACGTACAGATGCCAGCACATCAAGTTACCACAATCTGTCAAATTTTTTTGATACTATTTCAACTTTATTGCAAAGACATAAGGTTCATTTTTGATTGAGAAAATTGACAGTTAGGGATAGCTTGATGTGCTGGCGTCAGTACATCATGCCGATGCGAAATAAAATCTATCTATCATCATCGATCCCATGTTTCACCCAAAAAGATCATCTTTGTTCGATAAAAACGCGTAGATACTTGCCCGTATGCTGTCACCCACTTTAGAATAACCTAGAATCCAGATCGGAGCACGAAAAGCGTGCAACACAGTCACGTTCCCTCACAATAACGTGCATTGTTCTACCCACTATTTCTAGACGTATTGTTCTATAGAAAACCGTGGCTAAGTACTAACAGCCGCACAGGTTGATCCATCAGGTTAAGCTACGCTTGCCGGGGTTGGTCGTGGATGGGTGACCATCTTTACATACCGAGACTCCTCCGTGCCTCGGAAAGCACGTTAAGCCATTGGTCCTGGCTGTCATTTGTGCATCTTTGACAGTCGTTACGGGTCGTCAGAAGCACGAAAATCTGACACCCAGTCTTACCAAGGGGTATCGTATTGCCCAGTTACTGGGTTGTGGAGGTTAGATAGGCAGTCACTCCATGTAATATACTGGTATTCAGCTGCATCCTGACTGACTGGCAGCCGACGCCAACATAGTTGGGAAAAGGCTAGGCAGATGATGATGTTCTATAGAAAACTCACCAATGTTGAGGAGTTCCTCGGAGACATAGCATCCGTCCACTTTGAGGTAGTCGACGCCCCACTCTGCGAAGGTCTGCGCATCGATTTCCATGTGGTTGAGGGAGCCAGGGTAACCCATACACGTTATATTCGCTATGTTCGTGTACATGCCGAATTTCAAGCCACGGGAGTGGATCTGAAAAATGTCATATACAACATCAAACTCAACTCAAAGCATTTATCTATACTAATATTATAAACAGGAAAGATTGATATGTATGTTTGTAACAAATAAACTCAAAAACTACTTAACAAATCAGGATGAAAATCTTTGTGCTAAGTTCTATCCTATAGTCTGGAATAGCAGGAAAAATGTACGGTTCCCGTGGGATAGTTTCTAACATACACACTGGCGAAGTCGCTGCCAAAAGCTAGTATGTAATATAACAATATGACATCATAGATTTTTAGAATCAAATGGAGTACTTATTAGTATTAAATGCAATTTTACAATTATATCTTTGCATAATACTTAATTTCTGTATGGTGATGGGAGTTTTTAAGACGAGCTATCTTTTCTCTATGTGATTTCATATTTTATTTTTGACCGTTTCAATTAGCCAATTACATATGCTCATTATTTGGGAAGACTACATTGTCAAATACTTGTAGGTGACTTATAAAATGTCAAAACATCCAATTATTCTTATTTATTTTAACTTTACTACTTAAATAATATTCTGTAGCAAGCATGAATAATTCGACTATTGTTTTAATATTTTCATGGTTGGTGTTCAAAAATTTTGCTGTGAATGACAAATGATCATCAAAATAATGACCCCTCCCGCTCTGTGTGGAGTGGAAGGGAGTGTCAGACTCTTACTGACTAAAACCCATCCATGTTCCTTCCTCAGCTTTAAGTTCCAGGGTAGCGGTAACCCTTTTGGACCACCCCGCTTATCAAAAGCTGTATGTGTCAATATTCAGTAATACACTACGGGTGAATTTCTCCAATAAAACTAAACACAATTAGAATTTCTAAACTAAGTTCAAGTCATTTGTGTCAATATTCAATAACAATTTTGTCACTAACAGATCCTGAACGCAGTTTACATTCTTCCATTCGTGAAACTGGCACAAAATTAAGTTAGGCACTAGAAAAAGTTTTATACATTAATGATTTAATGATAACCTCATTATTAACCAGTATGAATACTCACATAATCAGCAATGAACTTCATTCCTCTTGGGAACCTCTTTCTGTCCGCTACCAGCCTTCCACTCTCATCTCGTCGTTTCTCGGACCAACAATCATCTATAATAATGTACTCATAGCCAGCCTCTTGGTAGCCTTCAGTATAAAAACTATCAGCGACCGATAGAATTAGAGCTTCACTGTAAGTAATCAAATTACAACACATAATTTATTAGAAAAAATAATGATTTGTGATTTTCATTTAAAAAAAGACAGTGCGTAATTAAAATGGCTATGTAGGTAATTAAAGTGTAAGCATAATCAGCCTTTATGTTTCCACTGCTAGGGCACAGGCCCCACAGTTAGAGGGAGTAGACCGTAGTCCATCACATGGGTCAAGTGCGGGTTGGTGAATGTCTTCCAATGTAGGACAAACCGGCTTCCTTCACTGTTTTGAGAAATTTCCAAAAAGTATAGCGCTTGTCTGGGTTAGAACCTACCTATCTACAACCACCTTGGTAATTTGTTAACGTTACTGAAGTACCATACTGCTGCAGCTTTAATAAAGTAGGTATCTTTTATTGAAATTAAATTTGAAATTATTTAGCCTTTTTGTACTAATTTTGGACAATAATCATCAAGTGAAAGCCAAGTGAAAAATGGGAAACTAGATTTTAGTTGCAAAATTATGTTGCCATAATTTTTTATGGACCAAATTATACACGGCAGCACACTAGAGTCATAACAGTTGTAAACACGTCTAAATGTACCATAGACTGTGTGCTATTTTTTCATTTGATAAAGGAAAATTCGAAAATTAATAAGAGTACCTACTCTAAACATTTTTCCTCGTCCGACTCGCATTTATCGCCACACATGTAATATCCCCATGACATCCACCCCATGGGAGGGGTGAGAGCCATGCCATTCTCCAGCAAATCCACTTTATCCAATGAAAACGTGATAAACAATACGCACAGCGCACGCCGAAAATTGGACATATTGCACAAACTCCCTTTTGTTATTCACTGAGTTGAAAAACTAATTTTATATAACGTGTAAATGCACTTTTCAGTCACCAATTTTACGCAAATCTTTCTTGACATTTATAACATATAACTGCCACACCGGCAAACAAAATACAAATGCTATGAATGTTATTTTTTGTTTTGTTTACCTTCCTGACAAATTACACTCACAGATTACGCAGGCTCCGTTGAATAAGGACGTAAGATCACCAATCACAACAAGCGTAAAAGAGATACATAGCATCTTACGTTATACTTTGTTATCAACTACTTTTCAGTATACGGAACGGGCTTTGATTGAGTCTCGGGTCAATGTCACTGTCAAATTAATGATATCCAGATTCCAGACTTCTGAAACAAGATTTAGACACGAATGAGGGCCGATTTTTAAATAATCAGATAATCTGTGGAATAAATATTGCGTTTGACAACTTTTGCAAAGGAAATATTTCAAATTGCATGACATATATATCTTCAGATAAAAGTTATCCGACTTTCGAAAAAACAGCCCTTCGAGTAATAAAATTATCCTATTGATACTATGGCTGAAAATAAAAGCATCCCTTTCCGGTCTTTCACGAAATAGGTACTTTGATTAATACATTTAAAAATGTCCTAAAACTAAAAACATCTCAAATCTATGGAAGGTTATATAATCGCCTGCAAGTCCTTTCCTTATATTATATTTGTTACGTACCTACCAACCATTTTACATAAACGGTCGATCTGTACAGGCTACGTTTGGGCGAAGATAAGTAATCCAATCGAAAACTTTAAATGGGAATTGCAAAATTCTGAAGTCTGGAGTTAGCAAGGAAACTACAGTCAACGATGTTTGCAGCTATGTTGGAGTTGCGTGATTGATTAATGATCTGGTACGAACCTACCAGATGTAAGTACTTATTCCAAGTGACGAAGCTTTATTTGAGCGGATCAATATCCTTGCCAAACTTTTATGTTAGGTTAATTAAAAAAACGTGAAGCCAGAGATTTAAATTGGACGATGACTCGCTTGAAGTCGTTTCTGATCTTATTTCTACTTATAAGCAAGGTTCCACTTATAATTATAGGAGTGTTTTTGAAAGGAGAGGAATACTTAAGAGAAACAATGTTGTCCGGATATTTATTATTTTACAAGCTTCTGCCCGCGTCTTTGTCTGCGTGTTTCATTTTTCTTTTTGTTTGGATCCGATATATTACTTTCCTCTATGTTCGGATCATAGAGAGTATCAGTGATAATTATAGAAGCATAGATAAAACGCTTGCTAACAGTTAAATTTATTTAGATATATTATAATATAATAATAAAGCTGCATCGAGACGAGGCGTGCATAGATTGCCTTATAAATTCTGTGTATTAACAGAAAACAACTATAAGTGGCAAATAGAGGTTGGGTTCTTTATAATGAATTTCTTCCATTAAACACGTTATGTTTGTCGACAGCACCGTCTCATGTGGCCGCAGTAAAGAGAAAACTGAAGTTTTGCCTATTTATCATGTTTATTGTGGCAGGCAGGTATTTTCTAAATTTATGTAAGAACTGTAGGTAGGTACACATATGAACACAGTACACATAATATCTGCGTACCAAAACTCACTAGGTATTAAACAGCGTGATGCGATTGGTGCATTATCGCAAACAAATTGGCAATGTGTACAAAAAACGAGACAAATACTCAACATCGTACCTACTAATTCCGCGTTTAGCATATGTTGGATTACGCGTTCCAGTGCCGAGTTAGAATAGTATGTCTGACGACCTGACGACCAGTACATTCATAGTAGTAGGAATTCTCGTACCTTTGTGTACGTACTATTTGCTTGTATCCGATAATTATTGTACTTGACTCAATCATATTTTCTTTTGTCTGCAGGGTAGGCGCATCGTTGGTGTAGGTATGGGCGGAGATGGCATGGCGTAGTGGCGAGATGGCTGCGCCGCGGGTGGCGCCACTGGCCGCGCTGTTTCTTGCGCTGTTGGTGTCGGCCACCTCGCGCGCCTCCACGCAAGACCCTGCGCAAGATCCCGCGCAGTTTGAGGCCGCGTTTCAAGGTGAGTTTTTGACTAGCTTGCCAGTTTCTTTTAACTGTGTAAGTATTCTACATGTACCAATAAGTAAATAGGTACCTACAGGATTTTAATCGATAAATTTTTACACCTAAAACTGTTAAGTACAGAGGCCAGCACCTCAATCTACCCCAATCTGTCAAATTTCTGTGAAGGATTTTCAACTGTATCACAAAAGGATAAGGTTAATGTTCAATAGAGAATATTGGACAGTATGGGGTAGCCTGATGTGCTGGCGTCTGTACAACACCAAATCCAATGTTATTGCAATTTTTTTTATATACCTAGTTAATATTTTAATAAAACAGTGATTTTTTCATAATTTCCTTTCATAATATTATTTTTTTGTAAGTATCTTTTTTTTATAATTTTTTATGTAACTAAAATAAGTAAAAAGAATATATACAAACGCTTTTAGTTTCTAATCGTGATTTCGCTACATTATGTACAAATAAACAAAGTAATCCATCAGAAAATACAAAAAATACTTACGCGGATAGGCGCGCAGTGAGCAAAATGCCGCAAAATGACACACGACGTCAACAACTACTACATTCCGCGGTCACGACGGCAATAAGAGCGACGCGGGTGTTGCAGTGGGGTAGAGGAGAGGAATAGTCAGGAAAGTACTGAGACGCTCGGACCACAAATGTAGGTATATCACCATAAACTACCTACCACAATTAATTTTGGCGTGAGAAAAATGCTCATAGCGCGCCTTCTGACGGGTTAATTGTGTATTTCATATCATAACCACTGCTCTCAAAACGGTGAAGGAAAACATCGTGAGGAAACCAGCATGACCTAGACCCTAAAGATCGAAGACATGACACCCACATGCCCCCGTGGTGGATTATGGCTCACTCCCTTTCACCGAGAGAAGGCCTGTGCCCAGCAGTGTGAACATTTAAGGTTGATTATAATGGCTTGAGAAAATAAATTGTAGCTTGGCCTCAGACAAATTTTGGAAAGCTTTCGGCAATGTTGAGGTTTAAACACATGCCGTGACTTAATTAGCTTTTACCCAGAAAAGGGTGCGTTCATCAGAATTTCGGCTTAAACATTAGCTTAGCGTGCATATCATTATAATAATTAGTTACCATGTAGGTAGTTGTCTGGGTTTACTCAAGCTAGAATACCTACGCTTTACACAGCGCGGTACGTTAATATTAAGAAGTTAGAAAAGCACCGGCCACTGCACCGAGAGAATGCGTTCTTGACATCTGTCAGTTTGACACGATTCATTCATTCATTCTCCTTCCCTAATCCCTATTTAAATGGCGTAATGTTTTGGGTGTTTGTGACCACGGGGTAGTAGTGGGTCTCAACTCTATGGATTGAGAAATGAAACTGTTACACACTGTGTAGATAGTTTAATCACTTAGGTAACAATCCAGTACTAATTATGATTAGGTAGCCTGTGTAGGCAATAATAGTGCAGAATTGCATATATAACGAACGATCCATCGGTAGCTGAATCCCAGTTATTCCTGTCTAGTCAGTGGCGGGAAAACCTAGGGTTGCCACTACGTAAGGCGAGATTAAAAGTGCGTTCCAATATTGAACGCCACAATGTCTTTTTCTTTCATACTTCTCTAATAGTCGTCATTTCGGTAGTCACTCTCTATAGTTCCTTTTGAGTTGGAAGCGATTAAGAAATATAATAATAAACTTTTTTTTTTTTTAAACGGTTTTAATTCGTAAAAAACGTATTCTTTATCTCTGTTGACTAACATTTGTTAGGAACGCATTCCTTCATCGACCGAAGTTGTAGTCTGTTTTAGGTAGGCGGTAGTTTCAATAGCAGGTAGAGTAGTAGCTCACAATACCCCGATCGCTTATCTGAGACAGTTCCTAACGTGCGGGACTGACTGTTGTCACAAGTTGACCAATCAGTGAGCTTTCGCATCGTGTCACCACACCCCTCCCGCGCCTCACATACCTCAGGGACGGTCTCAGTTAATCGGTAGATATGTAGAGATAGGTAGGTAGGTACTTCTATTTACTGAAAAAAGCCGTCAACTTAACTAGTGTTTGATGTCTGCTCAAGTTTACTGTAGTAAAAAATTAATGCTTATTCATGAAGACATTATATTTCCATTAAACTTTAGGTATTATTTACGGCTTTATTGAAAACTAGCTTCCGCCCGCGGCTTCGCCCGCACAATATGTCAACAAATTATACCTACACATAAACCTTCCTCTTCAATCACTCTATCTACTAAAAAAACCCGCATCAAAATCCGTTGCGTAGTTTTAAAGATTTAAGCATACATAGGGTTATAGGGACAGAGAAAGCGGCTTTGTTTTATTATATGTAGTGATGTTAGAAAATAGCATCTTAGAGCAAACTGTATAACATTCGCAGCCATTAAATTAAAACGAATAAGTAATAGGTACTATTGGGATGAAACAAAGCAAAAAATAGGCGAATTGATTTTATTATTTAGTTTGTTTTTTTTCAGATTGCTATTTATGTTAGCCTGTCAACATTTATATTATGATTAATGGGTACTAGCACTACTCGTGTGTTATTAATGTCACCATTGTAGCGCCACGTTTATAGATGAAACAGATACCCACAGACTAGTTTCAGTTTCCGAATCGCCATCAGGCACAGAAACACAGACCTTTGCCCTTTTAACGGAGGAATTTTAATTAAATACCATCAGTAGTAAAGGAACGCACCTTTAACAAATCACTAAGGGGTCGTAGCACTTTGGAATAAAACAAACGCTCCCGTTACTTCAAAGTACCTATTCATTATTTTTCTCAGGGAGAGAAATCTCAGAGCCGGAAAGATGCAATTTTGCAGACAACTCTTTGAATCCGAAGCAAACGGCGGCGGTTTTAAAGAGCTCTTGAAGACCAACCCCTCTTACCTTTCCTTACTTTATTCATCTCGGGATTAATTATTGTTCTTTGGAAAAAAAGGAAACACTCAAACCGAAGGATATCCTCACAGAATCACAAAGGAGATCGCTCGTATAATTTTGAAGCTCTTATTATTTGCTTAATTTCTCAATCAAGATTCCATTGTTATTGAAACGCAAATGTCTCGGCCATTAACGCCGAAACTTATGCCTGAAATGAGGTACTAGGGATGTAAATGTGTGTTTTTATGATTTTAACTGTCGACTCGGCTATTACTAATCTTTGTTCGCGATTCGTCGGAGCTGCCGAGCGGTGGATAATCCACATTTAATTATGTTGGTCCCTCTCGCGCGGTTTCACAAAGTAGGAGGACAAACAGCGAACATTTTTAATCAGCCGCAAGTAACAGACTTGCTCCAATTAGTTCGTTTTATTGTTGTTTTTGAAACGGAACTAGTCAATTGAATTTCCTTTATCGCTTCGTAAGGAATTTGTGTCAAGACTCAATACGGTTTTAATCTAAGTTTGATTCTTTTAGTTACGATTTCTTTTGTTGGGTTAGGAAGTTGTTGTTCTGGAAACTTATAACCATGTGTTTCAGAAGGAGGTCGTGGCTAAGTTATAACAGTCGCACGAATCGATTCATCAGGTTAAGGTACGCTTGCCAGCCGACCCCAACATAGTTGAGCAAAGTATAGGTAGGTAGATTGATTTTATTTCAGAAGGTAAATTATAGTTTACGTAAAGATGTATGAACGTAAACGAATCAAAAGGTATTTAGTATACGTAGTATAATATAAGGAGTGTAGTTGATGGCCTACTATAGTTTCTGCCTACCTCCATGGTATGAAGGCGTGAGTTTTTTATGTACAGACGCCAGCCCTAACTGTCAAATTTTCCTAATTGAAAATCTATCAAGCAAATTTGACAGATTGGGGTAACTTGATGTGCTGGCCTCTGTACTTACCTGCTGCAAACAAATTGTAGATTGTAGGGAATATAATATCATATTATTCAAGAGCTTGAGTGATTCATTTGGAACTGCATTCCTCCTTCATAAATACCATTGCATAATCTGCCTATAATATTCCCACTTCTAGGACATAGACCTTCTTTCTTCAAGAAGGAGTGGGATGTAATGTACCACGCAGACCCAGTGCGGATTGGTAGATGTCACGTGTCTTCGAAATTTTTTGCTCTAGGTCATCCTCGCGTGGTTGTCCCTCCCGTGTCGTTCCAAAGAGATGTCAGCATGTGAAGGGGCTCGTTAGAGCCGAAGCCTGCCGGGTAAGCGGGATTGTCCGAAAGCGTTACCGCTGCCCCGGAACATAAAAAGCTAAGGAGTAGTAAGAGTCAGTTGATGATGATGTGATGGCACTCCCTTCCGCTCCACCCAGAGCGGGAGGAGTCATTTGATTATTACCCATCCTAAAATTAAAAGTATAAGTACTACATTTGCTTAACAATTTAAAAGCAAAATATAAAACCCGATCAATCATAATGAAACAGTTTACCGCGGTACTTGAGGATAACGACTCGCTTTACCGCCAGAGAAGAAATAAAGCGGACAGCAAGAGCTCGTACGACCAATAAAACTAAGATACGGTGGGCGGTCGGTAAACATTTATGAGGTATAGAGAGCCGAAAGAGCCGAGCCGTTCCATATCTGTTCCTATATTTTCTGGTCAGTTGCGAGTGGTTACGAGCCGGTCCAGGATCCGATCGCTTTATCGGCGGCTTGATTGAAGATAATCCCTGTGGAGTGAATTTGTGACAGCTTATACACTATCATTTAACAGTTACTCGAGGTTCTTGGATATTGAGTTGTCGCCTTTTTCGATTGACTTTTCGAAGTGTTTCGATTTATATCGTAGAAAAGACTCTGATGGTGTTTGTTTGGGATTTAATTTTTTGTTAGAAAATATCGTCCCGGTAGTTGGAAAACTAAATAACTCCGAATTTGTAGTTCTGAGATAAACGCGATTAAGTGTTTTTTTTCAGTTAATGTACATTTGTTCAAAAATGTGAGACAATTTTACTCGTCGGTAATTTTATATTTTGTGGACCTGATTATCTTTTACATTAAGCTTTAGCAAACTGAACTCTGTCTTTAACTATAACTAAATAAGACATAAAAGATCAAGTTGTTTAATTTTGCAACAACTGTTATTTATAACGTAACTACAATTAGCTACTTATTTCGGGTATTTATTTAGTTTTCCTACAAGCTAAATACATTTGGTGGAGTAAAATTTAATGAAATAGATGCAGTTATTGAATTTATCAAACTCTAAATATTATTAAATGGAAAATTTAGTGGTTTAGTTCGTTATTATTACTTTGATATTTTTTCAACTATCATTGGTCTCATTTATAATAAAAGCTGTATTATGTTACTAATAAAGTTACATTACGGAAGAAATAGAAAAGTACAATAAAATTTGGAAAAACTGTATTGTAATCAGATACTTAACTTACCACAAACTTAAAAAAATAAACAAAATTACACCAATTATAACAAGTGGAAACAAATTAAATTAAAGTATTCTTTCAAATTAAAACAGAAAATAATTTGAACCCAAAAAATAGCATCATGGCTCTAAAATCAGAGACCTAATTACAAAAGACATACTTACGTAGTAAGTAAAGGGGAGCCCGGCAGAAAAACCTCCACGTGCGCCCGGGGACTGTAGTTCTTTTCTGGACATGTCAGGGGGAAGATCAGTCTTCGAGCCGGTGCATCCTGGGGTGCGGGCAGCGACTTCTCATCGGGGCTATTTCCCAGTAGGTTCTCGCTGTCCGCATGCTAATGTTCTGCCAGGAGGATCACTCCACACATGCCGCTCTAAGTAGCAGAGTGGCAATTGTGGTGGTGGCCCGGTGTGCACTTACCCTGCTGTCGGGCAGGCAGGAGGGGTGACCCTCCTGTCACCGCTAATTTCGTAGCCCCGGAAACAGTTACGGTCATGTCTCTGACTGTTGAAGGGGGTCGAGGGTCGAGTGTGGACCTTTTGTTTTGAGCCAGTACACAAAGATTATTACTCGTGGGATTTAGTATGGAACACAAAACCCAGACGAGAGGAGGAGTGATGCGGGGTCAGACTCTGACGCCACATCTGATGGCGCGAGCACGGGAGGCTCAGAGAGCACCCACCGCGCCGGGGAGTTGCCCACTGCGGCGAGCAACAGCAAGTTCTTTAGCAAGCGGCGAAGATCAGGGGACTGCCAGGGGTCGTCCTCCAAAGGAGAGAAAGCCTCGGCTCGAAAAATCTCCACAAGTAAGCGGGGGGGGGGGGGTCGAGAGCGGGGCAAAGGGCATAGCCCTGGCGCCGGCAAAACCGGCACCGTCCCGCAAAGCCCCGGACCCAGCGCCGGCCCGAAAGACTACTAAAAAGGGCAAGAAGTCTCCACCGGCGCAGGTGGATAGGATCTCAGAGCCGTCCCTCTCGTGACTAACGCTGAGTGGCAGGTAGTCGCGGAGAAGGCGGCCATAGGGTGACCGCAACCGGCGCCCGCATGCTGGAGATCCCCGGTGCGTCGAGTGGCCCCACCGCTGCAGCGCTGACGCCCTAGCCGAAAAGCTACGGACGTCCTTAAACGCGGAAGAGGCTCGGGTCTCCAGGCCCATGAAATGCAAAGACATGCGCATCATGCGCAGGTGGATGGCTCCGTAGCGGAGCGAGAGGTGGTGGCCGCCGTCGTCAGGACGGGCGGGTGTCTGGCCGAACAAGTTGAGGCAGGCACCATACGCCCTGACTTCACGGGCATGCGAACCGTCACGGTAAGCTGTAACCGCCAGCAAAACCGTGGAGGGCTGAAGGCTCTGGTGGGCTGGGTTTCAGCGCAGGTTATGCTGCTGGAACCCCGACCTCTGAGGTGCTTCCGTTGCCACGTAGGGCACCACGATGGCGTCCAGTGCACCTCGGAGGTGGACAGCACTCTGTGCTTCCGCTGCGGTTAGCCCAGACACACGGCCGGCCTGTGCAACGCCGCGCCACACTGCATCGCATGTGTAGCTACTGGAAAGCAGGCCGATCACCGGGCAGGGAGCAAGTCCTGTGCCCCGCCTGCCGGGATCAGGAGAAGAGGCAAGTCCTCCGCCGCCGTCGCCACCCCCACTGTCGCCGCCGCCGCTGCCGTTGCCGCCACTGCCGAGGTCCCCTTGTAGGGGACCCAGAGGCGGGGGGGGTTAATATGGAGGAGTAACGGTTCCATTACGCCTCCTCCAGGCAAACATCAGCCACTGTGCCTGCGCTCAGGACCTGTTGCTCCAGAGCATGGCGCAGTGGTCGATTAATATCGCCGTTATCACTGAGCCGTACTTTGTCCCGCCCAGGGATAACTGGGTGGAGGACCTGAGCGGCTCAGTGGCCATAATTTCAAAAATCAAACCAAAAAATCATTTTGTAATTGTTTTGCTATAGGTACCTACTAATGTTTTTCTGCTGCAAATTATTCGCTAATTGATTTAAACGTGGGTACCCTATGTAGTTTCACTATTAAAAAATGTTTAATGAAAATACCTAACCAAAAAATAATTTGTGTGACAAGCTAAAAGTAACCTTAATTCTTCAACTTAAGAGTCACAATTCAAATGAAAGAAATTTAATGATAATTTACCTCAGGTGCATTTCGTTTTATGGCAATTATAAACAACTTAATTTATGCAATTTTATTTGCCTAGCATCTTATAATTAATCATTATCTAGTTGTAGAAGAAATAGATAACATCAAGTATTTATAAATTAGGTACGTTATGTCAGAATTCCGAATAGCAGAATTAAATAAATAGAGTTATTTAGTTTTCCTAGAACTTAGTTAGTTTTGTGAAAGAATTTTTAAGTTGAGGAAAAATTCAATAACTCATGTTGTTTAGTTTATTTGATATTCAACTTATCATTGACCACAGTTATTGATTTATTTACTGAGTTATTTATTTTTCCTTTAAAAAAATAGTGTTTGTCTGAAGATATTTATCATTCCATCAATCCGACAAAAATGGCTATCATTTTGGAACGGAATAAGAAACGAAAATGCCTGTAAGGCTCAAACATGTGGCATGTTTCAGGTTTTTGAAAATAGGGAAAAGTCAATATCGCCAAAATCGGACTTATTTAATTTTCCAACTACGGGGACGATATGAAGTAGGTAGCTACAGGAAAATGCCAACAGGAATATATTTTTCACCTCACAGGCTCGGAAAGAGTCTGTTTGTCATTCGAAATCTGAGCCGAAAATCGATTTTTGCTCTCTAGCGTGGAAAGAGTTTTTAAAATTCGAACCTTTCTATTAAATTATTTTCTATACTGCCAGTCCACTGAAAATGCATGACACGGTCTAAAATAAAATATTAAATAATACCGCTCACCTTAAAAACTTCCATCACAGTACAGAAATTAAATATTTTGCGAGGATAATATAATTGTAAAATTGGAATTAATGTTAATAAGTATTCCATTTGATTAAAAAAATCTGTGACGTCACATTTGAATATGCCATAAAAATACTACCCTGTCAAATACCCAATTGTGTAGTAATTTAAGTTTAATTTTTTAAATTAAATAAATACTAATATAATATGTTATTTAGTCCTTCGCTTGGCAAAAATAAATATGTATTACATTAAATTACTTAGTTATTTGTATTAAATTAGTTTTTTTCTTTCATTCTCCTTAGAGGACAAGTAGGATATAGAACAAAATGGGTCGATCTCCAGAGGCCTATTTTTTCGTGTCGGGCTGGATAAACCCATGCTAAAATCGAAAAACTTTTTCAAAATATTTTTTTACATACAGTTCGGTGTCTAATCTACGTGATACAAGGCTAATATTATGAATAAGTTTATTTTAAATATTAAAAAAAAAATCTTAAACCCTAAAATCCTGATCGCTCTGGGTTGACCCAACTCCCGATTCAATGAAAAAAATATTCTTTAACTTTTTAATGAGAAGGTTCATATGAAACAACTTATTTAGATTACATAACAAATAGTTAATCTTCATGGAAATAAAATATTTTTAGTTATATTAACAATACTTTTGCCACAATTTGAATTTAAAATAGTGACCGGGCATTTTATCTCATCGCTCTGCGCTGAGGTAAAACATCGCGCTCATCCCTAGTTACGCGTTATAGACACTCTATTCCCATCCCGCGGGGCAACGTCAGTAGTAGTCTAACCGCCGAGGAGGATACCTATGTGCCACGTTCCCACGCTCCAACATTATGAAGGTAAGTTTATGATTGCTCTGGATTTGGTTCTCGAATTTTATGATTGCTATGGCACGTTATTTAAATTAAATAGTAAGCTTGTGAATGTGTTGGTTACGTGAATTAAGTGATCCTTATGATGTTTTTTATGAGACGTAATCACAACTTTCTAGTGCTTTTAAATTCGGCAATATTTATGATTTTGTGACTTTTTCTGATCGCTATGGCTGTGATTGCTCTGTCCAAAAAGACCAGAGCGATGATATTTTGCAATTATTGTACGTTATAAACCTATTTTAAGTAGTAGTACCGGACTGTAACAATGACAAACGATAAACTATGCATATAACCATTAATTTATAACCTTTTCTGGGTTTCTTTGGGTAACCTAAATCCATATACAGATTTTGACGTATTTTACCTTGATGGTAACTATTGTTGCAGATTGAAATCATACCTCGAAATAAATTATCTATTGAAGAAAAACGCCTTAGGAAGAAATTGGCTGAGCGTCGTAGAATGGCCAAGATAAAAAATGATCCAGATCTATAAGCACAATGGCTTGTAAAATCATGAGAGAGTTACTAAAGAAAAAAGCTCGGGGCACAGTACTACCAATGAGTGATTTGACTCCGAGCCAGCAAAAGGTTCGTAGGAAGAAAAGTAGGCAGAGTTCTCGACGATATTATTTAAAGAAAAAAGTGGATAAGTTACCAGCAACTAATGAGCTCCCAATAGTCCCAATAAATGAAGAACCTATCTATATCTCTGAGAACCGTGATCCTCTTTCAAATGTTCCTCAATCATCTCCAACCTTAAGCACCAACAATGTAAAAAAACATAGAGAGATACTGCAAACTGTAACACAAGATGTTGAAAATGAGTTTAACATTATTAATCGTGTAAAAGCTCATTCTCAGACAAGTTCCTGTCTTCCAGAGACCTTCAAAGAATACGAAAATTTGTCTTATTTTGATTCACCCGCGTCACCGGTTAGTAGACTAAGAAGAATAACAAGATCTCAGCGGCTATCGCAAGATACGAACGAACGAACAAACATGCATTGGCAGTGCTTCCTCCAGCATCTGTCTCGGTAGTCCACAAAGCTCAATTAGCAACTCACATACGTCTCAAAAAAGTCTAGATATATTCCCTAAGCATAAAATATCGACAGTTACAAAAAAAAACCTCTCCATGGAAAGCCTTATTAAGAAAGAGGAAATATAGAGCTAATAGGGAATTAAAACTAAAAGATCAAAAAATTCAAGAGTTGAAAATAAGTAATGAACGTATTAGAAGACAGTTGATTTTTTAACCTATTCAAAGTTAAAAAATCAAAGTAAAGAAGGTAAACGTTTAGAAAGAAAAATGTTGGTTTCAACTCCAAACAAAGATAATGTACAAGAAATAAAATATACAGTAAAAATTTATAGTTTTTGTGTACGTGTACATACGTACACTGAATATGACTGAAAACGTCTAAATAAATAATATTTTATCAATATTAATTTTTTTGTTTCACTGATTTCACCATTTATGATTGCTGTGGCACCAATTATGATTGCTCTGGTCGCGAAATTTTTTGAACTTAAATATTTCCATAACTGTTTGTGTAAATTGAAGGCCAATAGTAAAAATGTACTATTTGAATATCATTCTTTTTAATGAGATACATAATTACCATTAAATATCAATATCTGAAAAGCACCAGAGCGATCACACGAATACGCCCGTTTTGGAGATTGACCCAAATACAGGGTATTTAATTTTGGAGATATTCTATGTAACTCATAAGATACATTGCCAAGTATCTGTTATTTTCTTCACATGAGTCAATGTATCTGAGACGCTCGAACAAAATAAAACTTAACAACACCTGTTTTCTTGCACCTAGCAGTTTCCTCGCTGTAGTGAGGTGAAAAATTGTGTGTTGCGCTCGGCAGCAAAGTTTTTCTGCGTCTCGTACCTTTGAAACCTTCGTTACGCTCAGGATTCTATAAATGCTCATGGTTCAACCCTAGAATCCTTCGCTTACTCAGGTTTCAATAGAAGTACTCGCGCCAAAAATCAACTTTCCAGCCTTGCATAACAAATAACTATTATTATTATTATTAGAAAGGAATGAGTGAAAGGCAATTGTATGCAGCTGAGATGAGAATGTTCAGAGGGATGTGTGGTGTTCCGCGAATGGATAGAATAAGAATTAAGTAGGTATATTAGAGGTAGTCGGTAAGCGGTGACTGAAAAGTTGTGTGGAAATCGGTTGTCATGCTATACGCATGTTTTGTGGTGGAATGAGGAAAATTTCTTCAGAAAAGTTTACGTTTAGTTTATAAGGCGTTGGTGGATGTCACATGTTTTGAAATTTTTGGTTCTTGGTCATGCCGGATTCTTCACGATGTTTTTTTTCCACCGTTTTGAGAGCAGTGATGATTAAATTAAATACACAAAGTCAAGTGCCTGCTTGGGCTCCAACTTACGACCTACATACCACCGGCACACCACTGCTCTCTTACAATTACAACAAAAGACTAATTAAACACAGAATGAAATGAAAGAAAATGACCAACAAACCGCAAAAAACTTTTCGTTAAACTTTACTTCAATATTCAAACACAATGGTACTCGTTATACATTTCTTTTGGCTAAATAAATTTGAGATCCCGCATTGTGTATAGAGATCGCCCAAATGTTTCATTCGTTGGCGAAAATACGAAATTCGCGATAAAACATTACAGTAGCCCAACAGAGTGAACAATGGGCGAAATGTATGGATGGAAACTGTGCGACCTCATTTGGCTACATTCCATTGTTGCTAACAATAAAGCTATTATCTTGCCAAATTGAATGAATAATTAAATCTGCGCCGTAATTCGTGTATAGACGTGCTACGCAAACTGGGTGGATTAACTGTTTAAACATATTTCTGCATTTTAGGTTGGATTATATAAGTCTGTATCTTAAGTGCCTGTGTAATACGAACACTCTATGGACTATCTTGGTCTGAAATAAACTATTATTATTATTATATAACGTGTTTTTTTCATATGACTTTAGGTTCTAATCTATGGTAAGCGGGATTGTCCGAAAGGGTGACCGCTACCGCGGAACATAATGAGGTAAGGAAGGAACATGGATGGGTTTTAGTCAGTAAAAGTCTGACACTCCGAAGGGAGTGAAAGCACTCCACCCAGATTTGTGTCATAAACGATTGTTGACTTCCAAGCTGAGTCCCAAGTAATTTGATGATATCCCACCCTCAAAAAAAAAAGGTTCTATATTATAAGTAAATATAATACAAAAAGTCCTAGAATATGAGGTCCAATAATAGCTTCGAAGACATCGTCAATCATAATTAACTAGCTTCTGCCCGCGGCTTCGCTCGCGTGGAGGTCGGAAATTATCCCACAGGAATGTTCTACCGGGATAAAAAATATCCTATGTGTTAATCCAGGATATAAACCATCTCTGTGTCAAATTTCATCCAAATCTATACAGTAGTTTTTACGTGAAAGAGTAACAAACATCCATACATCCATACTTACAAACTTTCGCCTTTATAATAGTAGTAGGATTTATCTCGATGTGTGTAGATCTACGTTTCATTGATTATTACGAGTAATTCGTTTTCGTTTATTTAATACCAATCATTCATATTATAAGCTAAGAAAAAGCGACGTTGTCATATTTCACGAAAGGGTGTTTTACATTAATAATCGAGACTGTTTTTGCGAATTATTTTTTATGTAAAAGATAAAAGAAAAACCGGGCGTACCATTATCTATAAGAACGGAAAAAACTGACGTTTGTTGTATGGAAGCCCCTTAAATATTTATTTTATTCGGTTTTCTGTATTTGTTGTTATCGCGGCAACAATAATACATCAATCTTGTCGTGAACATTTCAAGTGTCTAACTATCACGGTTCATGAGATACGGACAGAAGGATGGACGGACGGACAGCGGAGACTTCGAATGAAAGAAGAATGAGCAAAATGGTACCCGGCTCCAATAGATATGATTGTAGTGTCGTTTAAAAGGTCTTACCAAGAGGAACAATTTTTACTATAGCCGCCACTCTCAAATCTGATTGCGTTTGAAGATAAACGACAGTCTTACTAACTAATAAAAACCCTGTTCCTTCAGTTTCCCTTTGCTTTCCAGGGCCACAGTAACCTGTTTAGACAGTCTCGTGGCCCCGGCGATAAACATACATATACGAGTATATTAGTTACCACTTATTTATGTAAGAAAATGAGTACCAAGGTAATATTTTCGGCATTTCCGTTCATGTTTTCTATTAATAACGTTTTTACGTAAGACTTTGCCATGCACTCCTCATTTTAACTCGAGTCCCGTTGCTCCTGAGCGCGGGGTGTGCGCAAGAGCAGCGGGGGAGGGAGAGGAGGGGATCGACTGACACCAGACGTGTTCGCGTCCTGCGTCAGTCGCTCGTTCGTTTTGCGCTCGTGACGACGTTTAGCTGCTGTTTGAGTTTCTTTTGTGCTTTCATAACTCGGTTTTATTAACTACTGACCCCTGCGCTCCTACTGGACTTGTTACCCGCTCTAATTAACGCTGACCTGTGCTAGTGTTGTGGACTATACTGATTTGCTTTTCGAACTGGAATATCGCAATGGAACGTCTCAACTGTGTAATGTGTCGGCGAGCTTTATATACCAGAAGATACCAACAACATGTTTTGACAACTAATCTGTCAAGAACGCGCCCTGAGTTCGCTGCGTTTATTCATGAACATGCTGTTCTGGAGGTAAGCACTTCCATTATTATAATCAAGGTGTGGTTTTATTTCATCATCCCTTCGTCCGTGCCGTTTATACTCTTAATCTAAGTATAGCACAGGTGCTGCCACTTAAGACGGTCATTACCAATAACAATAGATAATGGTTAGCAGTACAAAGAAAAGGGCTTATCCTTTCTAACTCGATATTAGCTACCTGGACACTGTGCGCACGTGTGGAGTCATCGGACATTCGAAAGTCACTTTTATTATTCCAATGCCCTATTATTTTGCATTAGCGTTCCATAAGCTTTATAAGTGCAAGCAAGATGGACATAGAGAAATGATTTATGGCCCGACGACTTTATTGAATCTGCGCTTACTATAACAAAAGTGTTGTTAGGTTACGATCGCCACTTTAATATTTTGTATTTACGTGACGTTGTTTTCTCAGTTTTTTAGCTTAGTTCCAAAAAAATATATATTAAATCATATTTTTACTACTTTCAGGTGGTATTCGATGGCACACGACGTGTGTGTCACCGATGTTGGCAGTCCGCTGATAATGCAGTGAGAAGACATGCGAACCCTGCCGTGCCCGTAGCAATGCCTGAAGCAATGCCAGATGCAGTGCCAGAAGCAATGCCGGATGCAATGCCGGAAGCAGTGCCGGATGCAATGCCGGAAGCAGTGCCGGAAGCTGTGCCGGAAGCTGTGCAAAATGTTCAGGAATTTCAAGTTTCAGAGTATACACGTGCTCCAAACACACCACGGCATTGTATATTTAACAACTGTCCAAACGCAACTCGCCATCGAATCCCAATAACAATTAAAACTCACATCTTTTGTGAATATAAGCTTTATATTCCAAATGGTGCAAGAGTGTGTACACAGCACTTAGAGAACAACGTTTGGGATGAGCTACCTCAAACATGTAATGTCACTCATGATTTTAATACAGAACAGTTTACTGACATTTGTGACATGTTAAGAATGGCCTTACAACGTGGACCTCGGCTAGACTTCAACACGAGAGGCGCTTTAACCAACGAAGAAATGCACTTTTGGACAGGACGCAAGTGCGAAGAGTTTGATAATATATTGGTACAAACACCTGCACTAAATGAAAGATGTAGAGAGCCGAGAACTGCATTAGGTATTTATCTAACAAAACTGCGTTCTGGGGAGCCAAATGAAAGACTTGCGACATTATTTAACATGTCACGACGAAAGCTCGAACGTTTATTGGTTATTGTGAGGGAGTGTCTCAGTAACAATTATGTCGGGCTGCATTTGGGAGTGGATCACATTGACAGACAACAATTATTGGAAAAAAATCTAACTATACCAAAAGCATTATTTGGAAATGAAAATAATGATAAGTTATTATTGATTGGTGATGGTACTTACATTTACATAAATAAAAGCTCGAACTTTTTATTCCAAAGATTATCCTACAGTTTACACAAGTTTCAGAATCTACTGAAACCTTTCCTACTTGTATGTACTGATGGATATATATTGGATGTAATGGGTCCATACGCTGCAACAAAAACAGATGCGCAAATAATGGGCGATATTATGAATGATGGACAACATCCATTACATTGGTTACTCCGAACAAACGATGCTTTTATATTAGATCGAGGTTTTAGGGACAGCTTGGACCTCATTGATGAATGTGGGTATGAATCCTATGTCCCACCAACAAAGAACCGCCAAGAGACACAGCTGACCACTGAACAATCCAACGAAGCTCGATCGGTAAAGCTTTGCCGGTGGGTTGTGGAAGTGGCAAATGGCCGGTTTAAACGTGATTTTAAGCTCTTGCGGCAAAAATATTTTAATAAGTCACTGCCCAATATGTTCACTGATTTTAAGATTGCCGCAGCTATCACGAATCACTTCCACCAACCCATCGTGGATAGCGTACACGCAGACGAATTCGTCCATATAATAAGGCAGAAAATAGATACCCCGAATCTTCTGCATATGTATGTAGAGAGAAAACGGCTTAACCACAGAAGAGTAGATTTTCAGAGGATGGAAGCGAGCCAGATTGAAAACTTCCCTTCAATGACGGAGGAGGATATAATTCTATTAGCGCTAGGTACATACCAACTCAAGCTGGCAAGATCTTACTGTGCCGAGCATTTATCAAATGGTCTATATATAATTGAAACGTACAGAGAGGGAGCACTTGATGATCTGCCAGACTATGGCATACACGAAGATGCCTGGCTTTTGCGTGGACGAATCCAGTCGCGACATGTCCGTGTAAAAACATATTTTTGTTATATATTAATCAGCAGTGCAAATAATATTGTCCAACAGTATTGCACATGTTTAACCGGGCGACGTACGATCGGCACTTGTGCACATATAGTGTCCATCGTATGGTACTTAGGCTATGCGAGGCATACGGGATTTACTGCTCCGGCATCTTTCCTCAATGCTGTTATAGTTGATACCGATATGTAATGTTTTAAATCTACTCACTTATTGATAAAATATATGTTTTGTATTTAAAGAATGCTTGTTTTCTTACTTCTTTTAATAATAGAATCCTAAATGTGTTATATCATGTTATTCTAGCTTTATTTTACTTATATAAGTAGTTTGTAATAAATTCTTCATCATTTATAAAACACAAGCTGTTCCCCGTGGTTTCACCCCTGCTGCTCGGCTCCTTTTAGTCGTAGCGTAGCGATGATATATAGCTTATAGCCTTCCTCAATAAATGGGCTATCTAACACTGAAAGAATTTTTTAAATCGGACTAGCAGTTCCTGAGATTAAAGCTTTATAATAATAAGTATAGATAGTGAGATTACTGCTTTCCAAACGTGAATAGGGACAGGCGCCATGGTAGACGTTTTTCTGCATCAAAATGTCTATTCAATGATATATTAATGAGGACTATTGGAGCGGGTACCACGTTCCATACATTTTTGCCCATTGTCCTTTGAATGAATTGATTACATTGAATCTGGACTTAAAGCTCGAAACAACTTGATTTCAGGTATAGTTCCATGGTAAAAGTTGTTCATTTTCATGAGTATAGTAACCCCTGAAAGTACGTCCCTACCTCACTGTATAATATATAAATATATTTTAACTATATAGCACGGTTGAGGTAGTTGTTATTCGTCAATATACAATCTAAAACGTCATCAAAACGAAAAGAAACCGCTGAAGGACTCCTCATCTGTGTATCCTTCTCGCAACTATGTTGGCGTCACCTTCCAGTCTAACCGGATGCCGCTGAATACCAGCATTTAACATGGAGCGACTGCCCATCACACAACCCAGTTACTGGTTAATACCATACCTATTTGGAAAGACTTTTTGTCAAACTTTCGACATGTAACGACTGTCAAAGATGACAGGCAGGACCGGTAGCTTAACGTGCTATCCGTACCTATCCACGGACAAACCGCGGGAAACGTAGCTTAACCTGACCGACCCGTGCGGCGGTTTCCACAAGCCCCCAAAGAACTGTGTTAATTTAATTCCGAAGTTAAAACCAACCACCCAAAATAAATAAATGTTCATTAAGGTCTAAATCCAGTGCGATACGGTTGTGGTACAGCCAAACGTCGGCGTTGATTACAGCCGTCTGATATATGAGTGTGTGGAGGGCTGAATTATTCACACACTGAGGGTAGCTCCTGTTATCAATGTGTATCTATTTTTCCTCGTCTCACTAATTCGGGTGGACGTGTAGACTGCTCGTAGACGTGGGGAACCTATGATTAACGTGGGACGTTAATATTTGATTTGTGTGTAGATGTTTCTGTGTCCCCTTTGATAGAATACTAAAAATAAGCTAAATAATTATGAGTTCAAATAAAAAACAAGTAAATCGGATAGTGTGTGTCCTATCAAATTTTCCATTGATTCCTAGGAGTTAAGATTTTTATAAAGGATGTAGCGGCATTTACTTCGCCACATGAAGACTCCGCGTCACTCTGACGTCACGCAAAATCCTGCATCGCGCAAGCAGAGTTTACCGCGCGAATAACACGTTTACAACATCCTGACAACAATCGTCGGGCAGAAGCCCACTAGATAACAACCGTTTGGTCAGAGGATCCTGCCTTTTCAATGAAGGACGAGTGTATTCAACACCTTTGTCCTCATACCATTCCTAGACATGTGACTTCCACCAACCCACACTGGCCCTGCGTGGATTATGGCTCCATTCCCTCTCATATGTCTGTTATGTTAGATGGAAGAATGGCTATAAGGAGGAGTAGATTTTGTTTGCACTCTGCACAGTAATTTAATGATAAATCCAGATATACCTACTGGGTGTTGCATTTTATATGCCACCGAGAGCAACACGTAATAAAAATCCCTCAAGAAATTCACCTTTTAAGATAGGTAGGTAGTCGTGTTTATATTTCAGCAAGTTCATAAAATTCTTCAACGAAAGTTTGCGAGGCAGACATTTCTATTATACTCTATCGACTGAATCTGCCTAGCCTTTTCCAAAGTATGTTAGGGTCGGCTTCCAGTCTTACCAGATGAAGCTGAATACCAGTATTTTACATCGAGAAACTGCCACATGATCTCCACAACCCAGTTATGGCTAACATGATACCCCATCATCAGATTGGTTTTCAGGCTTTTGGGCGTATGACTATCTGTAGGTACTTACCTACTACCAAAAATCTACAAATGACAGCCGGGGAGCACCAATAACTGGTCCCAGACTCGACCTCTCTCAACTCAGCCAGGACCAACAGCTTAACGTGCTTTCCGAGGCACGGAAGGATCCTCGTAGTGGTTGTTTACCCATCCACGAACCAACCGCGGCCAGGGCTGCATAAAGCATTCGGTCGATCCGTAGAACGGCTGTTTTGTGCGGCATTTAGCCACAATCCCTAAAATGATATCGACTGTTATAAATTAAAGGGGCGCCAGGGACACGACAAGAGTAAGAAAAAGTTAGTTTTCCCTTCTAAAAGCGGTGGAACTTTGAATGGAAACCAAACAACGATACTGACAATAATTCCGGAAGCTAACAACATTAAACCCGGGGTCAACTGTTCCCTTTGGAAAAAAATCTAAGAACTGTTAAAGTTTTTCCTTAGGGAAGTCAATGTGAATGAACTTAGAATTTTTATTGAACTCAGAGTTGCGAATAAACAGTAGATACAAACCTACACGGTTACGGACTGGTTCGAAATTGGGTATTTGACAGGTTAGTCAATAATGTTACTTTTTATGAATTGTTAAAATATGACGTCATAGATTTTTTGAATCGAATGGAATACTTTTTAAATTTAAATACAATTTTACTATTATATCCTCGTTTAACATATAATTTATATACGGTGATGGAAGATTTTAAGACGTGCTGTCGTTTTTTAATAATGTAACTGCGTGTTTTATTTTTGACCGTGTCCAATAACCATAGGGACTGGGTTTAAAAGGTTATCATTTCGAAACTAGAAATATCCAGACAAAAGTCCTGACATTTTACTTTAATATATTTCGTTTTTGGTCCTCATTTAGCTTTATCTATTTACGAAAAAAATCCACGTTTGTTGAAAAGTCCGGACAAGTGACAAGGCCGGAAAAAGTTCAGACGGGGATCCAAAAAGCCGGACAAATCCTGACGGATGGTAGCCCTATACGTGATCCATTTCAATTTCAACTCATCTCTTGTAGATGTTAATTAGACTTACAATCCTACGCGACTACGATCAACGACTATAAATGGTTAAAACATAGCCCTCCTTTTTTGTGCCGTCGCGTAAAAACAACACACTTTTCGGTGTGGGGGTCATTTATAAAGACCCCTCCAGTAATGAAACCTCAAAATCAGGTCTCAATGTTATTCAAATTAAATAAAAAACAAAACAAACGGTTCGTTTTTACGACGGAGCGAACTGTAAACATCACTCGGCGACAGGGACTAATTGCTAGCGATATAATACTCCAGAAAGAGCCTAAATAAGCAACCGAGCTGGGGCCCCAGTATATGCGAATTCAACAGAAAAAAAGATTGGAAAAAAGGCTAGAATATACGTATTAATTTAATTTTAAAAAAAAGATTTTTCGTGTGGGTGTCTATTAGTTAGTTTCGTATTTAAGGATTGTTTTTCATTAAGCGTGACACCTTACAATTTTGATATAATAGGTTGCCTGAAAACTAAGATCTATCTTTGACTGCTTGTATGTGTTGCCTTCCATTATTAAAACATATGAATTTACCTCTACCAGGGGCTTTGGCCGGGTAGATTTCGAATATAATCCCACGGAAACGTATCACCGGGATAAAAAGTATGCTATGTGCTATTCCAGACTATTATTTACCGTTGTGCCGTTGTATTTCATCCAAATCCGTATTTGCGTGATTCAATAACAAACTCATCCATCCAAACTTTCATTTATACTATTAGTAAACTTGTGATACCAATGTTTTGAACAACATAATATATAATTGAACACTACAGCTTCCTCAGAGACATTTTATTCAAATAAACATAAAGCCAACTATTCTGAATATAATAAACCAAAGCGTACTTCAAGAGACAAGGGACCGCACGTACCAAAGACATAAATACAAAGCGCAAATGAAACTCACAAACTATGCTACGACGCTACGCCGTAGCAATAGTTTGCGAGTTTTACGTAGCAGCTCTACGAACACTCGAGCTACGAAAGCTTGGTACACTTCCACACAAGATTAGAATTTTGTAACAAGGTTTTATGCCAAGCAATTTTTTTCTCGTTGCTACTGGATACCAACAGATACAAAGTGAAAATTCGTTTGGAAGAAAAATTGTTACAGCCCTAATGGTTTGAAGCACGAAGGTTTTATATTTTTCTGTTTATTAATACAATATTTTGACGGCGGTTTTTATAAAACTCGACTATGTTTTTGTGGCTTAAAATGATCAAAGATGTTAAACTGTGTTGATATAATTAAATACTTTGTAAGAGAAAATTTTGTAAATTAATTAACTTTAGTGACAAGGAAAATAATTTAATACCGGAGGAACTTCCTACATTATTTTTCTTCAATTTTGTTTTATGTATTTATTATTTACCAGCAGAGTACAGCTCAATTTGACAATCGATTCGGGTTGTACTCTGCTTATGCTTTACCGCTATAATATTATTATAGTAAGGAGGATGAAAACCGGTCTGTCGATACTCTAGACTCACAAAACTAAATAAAATTTCTTATTATTTTCTTTTATTTTCTTAATATTCTTATAATTCTAAGGACACGTGGCGCCATTTATTATCATAAGAAAGTTATTGTTGTTTTCCTCGGGAACAGTACTTTTTATCTTGATGAAAGGTGCGAATGTCCGTTTCTGTACACCTTACGACGTATATGCAAAATTTCAGGATGATCGATTTATTTTTAGGAGTGAAAGGTAACAAACAAACTTACTTTCGCATGTTTAATATTAGTTAGGATTTGCTCTCACGCACATTACACATTTTACAATGAATTATTGACGGATTTAGTACGGTCGCCAGCACATCAAGTTATAGCAAACTGTCTCCAAATGATTTTAAACCTTATAACGCTTGAGTATAAAACTTTACTGTATGTGATAACAAGATGTGCTGGTACGTGAACTCTGTCAGGGCACTGCAAAATACAATGTCGGTTTACTGTTAGTTTCATGAGCATTAAACCAAAATGTCCTTGAACCAAAAATTCGAAAACATGTGATATCGATCAACCCGCACTGGGCCCGCATGGTGGAATACGGCCCACTCCCTCCCGAAGAGAAGAAGAGAAGGCCTATGTCCCAGCCGTGGGAACATTATAATAATAATAATATACTTGGACATTTTACACAACGCCGTATCGTCCCAAGCTAAGCAACCTAATGCTTGTGTTATGGTAACGAGATGGCTGATAAACTACTTATATACATTTTTTTTTTTTTTTGTAAATACATACATATTATAGATAGAAAAACACCCAGACCCGTAACAAATACTTGCAGGTCGTACAAATATTTGTTCCGTGCGGGAATCGAACCCGCGACATAGTGCGCAGCAGTCAATCGCTCAACCACTGCGCCAACCGTGTCGTCGGGAACATTATAATAATAATAATTTATTTCAAGTACCAAGACTCATAGTGTTAGTAACAATAAAATACTTAAAACTATGTTAGTAACACAAAAGTGTTGCACGTTTTCAACTAGGTACTTTAATCTTAATATTTACATACCTTTTAAGGCTGGGAAATCATCCAATGACTGCTCCCGCTCTGGGTGGAGCGGAAGGGAGTGTCAGACTCTTACTGACTAAAACCCAAAACGCCAAGCGATTGGTCGACTCTTCACGTGACCAGAGGGCTGGCCTATTTTTCGGTCAAAGAATCAGCATTGCCATACAACGTGGCAATGCTGCCAGCGATGACAGCTATGTGGACGAATTTTTTGATGCCCTTTGATTTATTTTATTTTTTTCCCTCCTGTTATATACTTGTACATAGTAACACAAATAAAATACATAATCAACTTATCATCTAACATACCTGAATTGCGGTCTGTGAGCCGCCATCCAGTGATGTATTATAGGGCCATCCACCCTGCCGGCTATAGTAGCCACGAGGCTGTTGGGGCTGTCGCGCGACCGACGCATCAGTGATGCGATTCGCAGACGCAGCAGCGAACCGAAATCCGAAACGCGTGCGTCCGCAAACAGCCCCATCATTATAGGCTGATTTATAGAATCAACGTTTTAAGGTTCAAAATCATTTGGAAAAATTTAACAGTTTGGTATAACTTGATGGAGCCGTACTCAGTAGAGTTCCGTGTCGTCGGTATCAATATTATTTAACGCAGCCAAGCGGCAGACGATCAGAGAGGCTTATATTACAGCGATCAGTCACGTCCGTGCCACACGCTGGCACAAATTAACGATCTTATTTCCTCTATAAATAAATATAAGTGACGGCAGAACGTGTGAGATTATCGTCTGACAGAGTGTTTTAATTAATTTCGTGTCTTAACTAACTTACCATTTAGTGGGAGGTTCTGTAAAATTATGCTTAACCCTTCAAATGTTTGCCTACTGAAACCCGTTTGCATGTTAGAGCGCAATGATTTATACGGTTACTTATATTTTTCTCCTTTCAAGAGTTTTTTTTTTAATCTATGGGGTTCATACGGCATTTGAGGGGTTAATGTATAGTAGGTACTTATACAAGGTGTAACCGTAAGGGTATATACTTTTACTATAGGACCAAGTTCGAAATTGTGAAAAAAAATCTGCTGTTCTATTTCGACGAGTTACGTGACCAAAAATGTATAGAACAGCAGTTTTTTTTTTGGGATTTCGGAGTTGGTCCCATAGTAAAAGTTGTTCAGTTTGGTGGTCTGTACCATATGCTTTTGTATGTCATATACCCTGTCGGTTACACCCTGTATACAATGCTCTGTGACGGTTTTAACTTTTATATTTATTGTTGTTTCAAGTGTATTTTCGTGTGTAAGTTGTGTTTTTCTAATGATCCTATGGGGTTCATATGACATTTAAGAGGTTAACGGAATTGTCACATAACATCACGCCTGTAATCTCCAAAGTGCTAAGCAGAGGTTTACCTACACCTACATTTCAACAGTCCTATGTTATAGGAAGCGAGCCTATGTGACTAACCCGCCACAAATCCAATCTTCCGGCCACGAATTGTCTTTCTGTCTGCCTAAAAGCCATCTTGTCTCACTTGGCGTAGAGACTGTCTTTGCCTCTTTGATCTTCCAAAACCCTTGAATAATCTAGTTACTGTTTGCAGCCCTACGAATCTAGCCACAGCATTCGGCAAGAGTTTGGCTCTGTAGAACATACAACGTGGTGCTATGGTGACATTAATTTAACACACGGGTAGGGCTAGTGCTCATTAATCATATAAATGTTAGGAGATTCAAAAAAATCCTTAATTAAAAAAAATGTTTCAAATAAACTTAATAATAAAATCAATTTCGCCTACGTTTTGCAGTTGTTTCATCCTAATAGTATTGCTTGTTCGTTTTACTTTCATTGATGCGAATGTTACGATCCGTGACCCCGGCAAATGACCTCTGCGCGACAGTTCTTTAAGTACAGGTTGCTCTATGATGCTATTTTCTAACATTTTAAATAAATCCGTAAATAATAACATTTAATGGAATTATGTCTTTATGAAAAGAAAATGTGAAAACGTATATGGTATTAAATTAATGTCATCATTGTAGCGCCACGTTGTATAATATGAATATATACATTTAGTCATATGTTCAAATGACCTCGTCTAATGTCATATGAACGCCACACAAAGTCTATTTGTCTTTGGGACAGTTACATAGTTTCAACCGTATTGATCCAATCACAGCGGGATAGTCCGAAAAGGTTACCGCTACCCCGGAAGTTAAAAGGCTTTTTTTAAGGCTGGGAAATCATTCAATAACTTCTCCCGCTCTGGGTGGAGCGGAATGGAGTGTCAGACTCTTACTGACTAAAACCCATCCATGTTCCTTCCTTAGCCCTTTATGTTCCGGGGTAGCGATAAGTGGTTAGTCAATTTTAGACTGGAGTAATGTTTTAAAAAGACAAAGCGATTTTAAAAACTGTTTACTGAAGATTGGGTTTTAGTCACTATGAATCTGACGCTCCCACTCTACCCAGAGCGGGAGGAGTTATTTAATGATATCCAGCCCTCAAAAAAAAGTACCTATTTCAAATTGACACAATTAACTACCTCGCTGACCGTACCCACGCTGCGAGTCCCTGACACATACGGTAATGAAATCAACGCGTTCGATGAATCGATTAACACGAACAATCGTGTTAAGCACCTTTCTGTTCAGCGCTTAATGTCAAACACCTCTCATGTTCAGCGCTTTACATCAAGCGCTTTATTTATGTACGTTGATCGCAACGTAATCATTGTTGTGTTATATTTTTTGTTCAACTGAGAATTAAGGGCGGTTTTTCCGTGAATGGGTAAATAAAACTGTGGGTTTGTAGAACATTCTATCATTTATGTTTGAGCTGCGAAAGGGAGTTCTATGAGAAGTCTAGAGATCTGATCTCTGACTACACCTTCAAGAACATAGATAAATAAATGCAAATTTAATACAATTATATTATTAGATACCTAATTTTCGCGTAATCGCGTAGAAATTCCGCGTTCTGACAATTCATAAAAAGTATCATTATTGACTACCCTTTCAAATAGCCAATTATTATCATAAGAATCATCAATACAACTTTCGAATTGGTTTGAAGGAAATTCTAACTTAGAGAGAGAGAAAATATAACATTCGAAATTCAAGAATTTCTGGAATACATAATTATGGCGTGTTGAAAAGTATATTAAAAGGAGGGATGGTGCTCTATGGCGCGTGTCAAAAGCTTTTAGCCGCGCCTTTCCATATAATGAACAAAATGTGTAAGTCTTAACTAATTACATACCATTCCGCTACCCCTTTTTACTCGATTACAGCGAAGACAAAGGAACGCCGTTAATTTATGGCAACAGCATTTGATTTCTGTTCACTGAAGTGCCGTTAAGTGTTAAGGGGTAACAACATCAGTGTCTTTTTATGTTTTGGTTTTGGAAGATCAAAGAGGCAAAGACTATCTCTACGCCAAGTGAGACAAGATGGCTTTTAGGCAGACAGAAAGACAATTCGTGGCCGGAAGATTGTGTTCAGTCCCTGGTTAGTCGCAATAGGCTCGCTTCCTATAACATAGGACTGGCGAAATGTGGTTGTAACTACACCTCTGCCTCACTCTTCGGAGATTACAGGCGTGATGTTACGTGACAATTCCTTTAACCTCTCAAATGTCATATGAACCCCGTAGGTTCATAAGAAAAATACACTTGAAACAACAATAAATATAATAGTTAAAACCATCACAGAGCATCATGTATACAGGGTGTAACCGACAGGGTATAAGACATACAAAAGCATATGCTACAGACCACCAAACTGAACAACTTTTACTATGGGACCAACTCCCAAATTGTAAAAAAAATCAGCTGTTCCATACATTTTTGGTCCCGTGACTCGTCGAAATGTAGGGAACAGCTGATTTTTTTTCACGATTCTGTAGCGTATAATTTTGTATGTATATACCCTTTCGGTTACACCCTGTATAAGTACCTACTATATATTAACCCCTCAAATGTCGTATGAACCCCATAGGTTCATAACAAAAATTCTCTTGAAACGACAATAATTATATAACAGTATAAATCGTTGAGCTCTAACATGCAAACGGGTTTAAGTAGGCGAACATTTGACGGGTTAAGCACAATTTTGTCACTTTTCAATAGAGTGACTTTTCACCCTGTTCCTCCATTCCGTCCAAACTGGTGACCGCGACGTGTAAAATGTTAAAAACTTTTTCCCCATTTTCCTCGGTGTGTATAATATCTATGGAGTTCTATAAGGAAGCTCGAAGGAAATTAGTCCGGTGGGACGGTGTAAACAGTCAGCGGTAGGTACAGAGGTCAGCATCAAAATCCAATCTGCCAAATTTCTTCGATAGTTTTTCAACTTTATTACAAAAGTTTAAGGGTCATTTTCATTTGGGAAAATTTGATAGTGTGGGGTAACTTGATGTGCTGGCGTCTATATAAATAAGGTGTATATAATGTCGAAGCCTTCTCTGTTAGTTCATGACGGTTTTGATTTTAGGTTTACCTTCGCAAAGACCCAAAAAATTCTACTAGAAAAATAGCTGTATAAAAATTTTAGAGATAAACTAGGGCCATTGGGTTGCCCACTTTGTTTTCCGAGACATAACCAAGCGGTTGGTTGAATCTTCGCGTGATCAGAGGGCTTCGGGCTATTTTTCGTTCTAAGAATCGGCATTCCCAAACAACGTGGCATCTTCTTTCTTTTTCGTGTGGTTAGTGACTAACCTGGTGTCAGAGTTTTAATGCTGCCCATGGGCCTCTGACTTAGCATCACATACTGTTGAGAAACATCTCTCAGGCATGCCGGTTTCCTCACAATGTTTTCCTTCACCGATTTTTAAGCAAGTGATAATTACACAATACGCACATGCCTTGGGCGTGGCATTACTGCCAGCCTTTTGGAAACTTGACAGCGATGCCGACGAATTTTTCGATGCCCCATGATATTTCTCCGACTTTTTTATTACTTACTAGTTTTGCCAGCGGCTTCGCCCGCGTGTATGTAGGAAATTATCCCACGGTAACCTTACATTAGCTTATATGGTATTCCAGGCCATAATCTATCTTTGTGCCAAGTTTCATCCAGATCCGTTAAGTAGTTTTAAATTTATTCGTTACAAACATACAAACAAATCTTTCCCCTTTATAATATTAGTATAGATTATTTTTTTAAGACTGTTAGCTTTAAAACTATGTAAATGTTATCCTAAGTAACAGAAAACTAGTCAGTAAAAAAAAAATAAGGTAGAGTTATTTGAACTTAAATAAAAGATAGGCTAAACCACTCTAGTTTGATCAACAAGAAATGACGGATTACAAAAGAGGTCCACGTCAAATTACTGATCAAAAGCTATTTCTTTTCTCGCAACACGAGGGAGGTCTACCTACGAGCGTCGAGCCGGGGATATAATCCCGTTCATTTGACATTTATTTTGTAATGGTATGGCTCATTTTTCTCGCTGCCAGTGGATCATTTATAATGGCTATTTGGGACGCCTCCCGCTCCATCCTTGCTACAGTTTACTTACTTGTAGAGCCTCTGTTAATTCAAGGTAGGTAAACTTGAAAAAAATATGAGCTGTTCCATACAGTTTATTAAGTTACGAGTGCATAAATGTATGGAACAGCTCATATTTTTTTCGCGATTTCAGGGTTTATCCCATAGTAAAAGTTGTTCAAAACGATTAGTACAATGATCCCACGAAATTCTTGAAGTTAATTTTTGAACACCTTATCAGTACCACCTTATAAAAATAGTATAAAACAAAGTCGCTTTCTCTGTCCCTATATCCCTATGTATGCTTAAATTTTTAAAACTATGCAACGTATTTTGATGCAGTTTTGTTAATAGATAGAGTGATTCAAGAGGAAAGTTTATGTGTTTCTGTTTTAATATTATGCGGGCGAAGCCGCGGGCGGAAGCTAGTATGTATATAAAAAGGTAAATTTACTGACTGATTGACTGACTGACTGGGTGATATATCAACGCACATCCCAAACCGCTGCACCTAGAGACTTGAACGCAGTAAAATCCCCTTTAAAATTGACCTTTAACCCCCTTAGGGGTAGATTTTCAAGGTTCATTGAAAATCTACTCCACGTGGACGAAGTCGCGGGCTAAAGCTAGTAATAGTATAATATACCACTAAATGTTTGAAAGAGTAATTTCTCTCCGCAAAATTATTTCAACAAAAGGATTGAGTTTGAAATCTAAATTGAGTTGTTTGAACAAAAGTTGTATAATTTGCCCTGAGTCAATCCTATCGCGTATTTACTTTATCTCGGTCGTCGAATGCAGGAAAACCTCGTTTGATAGAAAGAAGACAATGTTATTAAAATGGGAGATATTTCCTTACTTTAATGATCGCCCTTTGAGTAATTTTGCTTTAATCTGAGATGTTAAGAAACGTGATAAGATATGTAATTAACTTTATAATTCTTAGCTAATGGAATGAATAACGCTAACCTTCGCTCTGGAGTTATTCTTAAGAATTCGAGGACTTTTCTTTGTGGGATTTGAATAAAGGTGATAGTAACTTCAATTTTCTTTTACTTTAAAGATAGTCAAGATGAATGGATGGAACGGAACTAACAATATTTTATTGGTGGTGAAATTAAAAGTTTTATAGTAGGTTAGTTCTGTTCAGGTCATTTATCAGTGTTCTCCTCGCAAAAATAAATCATACGCTGCTGCATAAAAACTAATTTCTTTAATTCTCTCTTTCTTTTTCGAGTGGTTAATGACTAATCTGGTATCACAGTTTTTATGCTGCCCATGGGCCTCTGACCTACCTTCACATACTGTTGAGAAATATCTTTCAGACATGCTGGTTTCCTCACGATGTAATTCCTTATTAATTACAAATTTACTTTTGTCTGTTGCCTGTTTCAATATAGATCATCATTGACTGGTTATGGCTGGCTGAGTAAAAAAAAATTACATACCTACATGTCAGTTAACCTCAATATCCTCTCTTACTAGAGAAGATTCTTTTTTTAATTATTAATATAGCAGCGATTGGCTCGTTAAGATAGAATAGTTACAAGTGTAGTCGTGGTTGCAGGGCGGTGCGGCGAGGGCAGTCCGTGCGAGCAACTCTGTCGTGAGCTGCACGACGGCACCTTTGAGTGTGGTTGCGGGCCCGGCTATGTGTTGCACGTCGACGGCTACGGCTGCTCAGGTGAGTCATACATTCTCCCGCTTTCTGGTACCCTGGTACCTATTACGGGAAACTGCGGGCGAATTTTATTAATAAACTCGTGACTTAGTAATAACAGCCGCACGGATCGATCGATCAGGTTAAGCTACAATTGCCGGCGTTGGTCTGCGGATGGGTGACCATCTTCAGGTATCAAGACTCCTCCGTGTCTCGGAAAGCGTGTAAGCCGTTGGTCCCGGCAGCCATTCGTGGATCTTTAACAGTCGTTACGGGTAGTCAGAAGCCCGAAAGTTTGACAGCCTGTCTTACCAAGAGGTATCGTATTACCCAGTTAGTGACTGGGTTGTGGAGGTCAGATAGGCAGTCGTTCCCTGTAAAATACTGGTATTCAGCTGCATCCGGTTAGACTGGAAGCCGACCGCAATATAGTTCGGAAAAGGCTCGGCAAATTGAACTCGATCGGCACATAAACACAATTTAAGGGCTGTCATTGTCATTATTTTCTGTGGAATGTTGCCACTGACAGGTATTGAACGTGGTTTAGATATGTTGATCGCATTCAGTTTCATTGGTGAAATTGAATGCGATATGAGTTGATGATGAGTCCGGTTATGTCTTGCATGTTCTCTGTTGTTGTGTGTCATACTTTCTTCGCTATCTACTACCCTGGTACTTAATTGATGTTAAAATTATACAGTAATGTTTGCTATGAGGCGGCACGTATGCATAGGCTATGTGTTCCATGTTGAATAATAAAGTATACTACGACAGTTTTCATAACACTTTCATCATTTTCTGACACCCTAGTATCAGATTCGTCGGGATACTAACCTTCGCTAGATCTTCCAAAATCTCTATTGAATTAGATATAGAATTATCGAAACAAATGATAATGAAACGGCATGGCATTATAATCCAATTTTGTTTGCACACTTTCTCCTTTCATTTTGTTAAGATCAATATTATAACTAACGTGCCATACAATCAATCTGCCTAGCCTTTTCTCAACTATGTTGGGGTCGGCTTCCAGTCTACCCGATTGCAGCTGAATACCAGTATTTTACTAACTGGGGTAATACGATATCCCTCGGTAAGACTGGCTATCAGATTTTCGGGCTTCTGACAACCCGTAACGACTGTCAAAGATGCACAAATGACAGCCTAGACCAACGGCTTAACGTGCTTGCCGAGGCATGGCGGAGTCTCGATATGTAAAGATTGTCACCCATCCACAGCCAACCCTGGCAAGCGTAGCTTAACCTGATGGATCGACCTGTGCGGCTGTTATTACTTAGCCACGAGCTCCTCTACCTTGCCATACAAAGTCTTTCCAACAATTTGACCTTATTGATTCTAAAATCACTTACGTCATTATTTTATGCGCGCGCCGTTACTATATGCAAGACTACTATAATTTAATGACACAATTTTATACATTTTAAACGCACAATATTATGAAGGCTCTAACAAGCAGTTACGTCAGCTAAGTATCGTAGAAGAAAGATCGCGTATAAAATCATTATTTTATGCGCGCGCCGTTACTATATGCAAGACTACTATAATATTTTAATGACACAATTTTATACATTTTAAACGCACAATATTATGAAGGCTCTAACAAGCAGTTACGTCAGCTAAGTATCGTAGAAGAAAGATCGCGCATAAAATCATTATTTTATGCGCGCGCCGTTACTATAATTATGCAAGACTACTATAATATTTTAATGACACAATTTTATACATTTTAAACGCACAATATTATGAAGGCTCTAACAAGCAGTTACGTCAGCTAAGTATCGTAGAAAGAAGTGCAAACTCGATGATGGTAACAGAGCCCCACAAAGCCTTCCAATCGATAGCTAGACTTAAAGCGGGAGATGAATTTATGATGAGCAAATTTCCGTTCACTAGAATATTAGAGATGCGGACAAATATCTACGTAAGCATTCTATAAGTAAGCTGTACGGTGAAGCTACGTGTTTCTTAGAAGAGCAATGGCCGTCTCATAGCGTTGGCAATTTACCGTCGAATGACGTCACTAAAACCTTGTTACCTAATGTAAGTCACTTGGGGAACATGGAAAGTCCTAGATAAAGTCACATTTTCATTAACGATGCCGAAATTGGATAAATCCAAAATGTATGAAATTGGCATAAGCTTTCGAAATGTCACACGATCAATCGTTTTCGATCGAGTGCCAGACAATGTCAAATTGTGTAACGAAACTTGATCAATATTCCCATACAAATGCGTTGACTAGTGGCGTTCTTGACAATCCGAATCGCTGAGATAACGAATTGTTCTATAATAATTTACAAAACGAATCGACACGAAGCAATTGACACTTGTCTAGGACCCAGGCGTGTTATCCTAAAATGGGTTTTTTTTAAACCGTATACTTAAAACCATAATTGTCATGTCAGCCGTCACTGCACTGGGTAGCTCACTGTCCGTTTAGGACCAGGCCCGTGCCGCACAGCGCGTACATGTTCCACGCGCGCCTCAAAGAGATGTCAGCATTTGAAGGGGCCCGCAATTGCCGAGTCTGCCGGGTAAGCGGGATTGTCCAAAAGGGTTACCGCTACCCCGGAATTCAAAGGGCTAATAATAATAATATCCTTGGACATTTCACACAACGTCATATCGTCCCAAGCTAAGCAACCTAATGCTTGTGTTATGGTAACGAGATGGCTGATATACTACTTATATACATTTTTTTTTATAAATACATACATATTATAGATAGAAAAACACCCAGACTCGTAACAAATACTTGCAGGTCGTACAAATATTTGTTCCGTGCGGGAATCGAACCCGCGACATAGTGCGCAGTAGTCAATCGCTCAACCACTGCGCCAACCGTGTCGTGTCGCTAAAGAAGGAACCTGGATGGATTTTAGTCGGTAAAAGTCTGACACTCCTTTCCGCTCCACCCAGAGCGGGAGAAGTCATTCGATGATTTCCTACCCTCAAAAAAAAAACGATCACTGCAGCCGTTACGTGGGGGCGGCCCACCACTCTATCAGGGAACTTGGATTGATCTGGTTTAGGTACGCGAGCGCAGTCACGGACAAAAGCCAGTACTAATATAATTGTACCGTTACTCGATACTGCAATTCTTTCCGATCCTCATTTGTTTCGAAACAAAACAAAAGAACATTGTATAGCTGACCCAGTAACAAACTGTGAGATTTAGGTACATAAAATAAATTCGAAATACACAATGTCGATCGCTACGATATCATAAAAGCGTTGTGCTCGATTTGAAACATAAATCGATTTCACTCGCGCACTTCTCGATTGTCTGGGAGCGAATGATAGAATTTCTGTGTTTTGAGCATCGACTTGTGCTGTGAAGTGAATAAAGTCTCTTTCTGTCTGTACGTGAGTTCTTTGAGTCCAGTTGAACACACTTATCTGTCTGCCATTATGCACTCTCTCCTCTTTGAATGGACACTCTTAAGCGTTTACAAAATGTTAGATATAAATTCATGTAGCAGTATTCTTCTGAAAGTTTTTGACGGTTTTAAGTTGGGGCAAATTGTTCAAAATCTCCCATTACTAAAAGCTTAGCGAGTATAGCTACTTAGAGGAGCTCGTGGCTTAGTAATAACAGCCGCACAGGTCGATCTATCATGTTAAGCTATACTTGCTGGGGTTGGCAGTGGATGCGTGACCATCTTAACATACCGAGACTGCTCCGTGCCTCGAAAAGCACGTTAAGCCGTTGGTCCCGGCTGTCATTTGTGCATCTTTGACAGTCGTTACGGGTTGTCAGAAGCCCGAAAATCTGACAGCCAGTCTTACAAAGGGTATTACACAGATACTGGGTTGTGGAGGTCACATAGAAGTCTCTTCATGCAAAATACTGGTATTTAGCTGCATCCGGTAAGACTGGAAGCCGACCCTAACGTAGTTGGGAAAAGGCTAGGTGGACGTAGAGCTACTTAAAATATTTGTCCTGATTTAAATGCAATAAAGCTTGATTTCCTAATTTGACAGAGACTCAACTGTGCATCCATAATATCCATCGTCAATTGGCATCAGTTTCCTATCTACCAACATTGTTTGCAATTACTATATCAAACGTTGGCCCCAGTTTAATATCTGTCAATGGATTGTTAATCACTTTGATGAGCTTGTATTGTTGACCATTGGAGCGTTTGAACCACTAAGCGTTGCCATTGCTGACCGAAGCGATGCACACGGTTTGCCGTATACGAAGGATTAATTACGATGATTAAGGCGACGCCTTGAAATGATTAGAAAGTGACCTAACCGGGCGGCAGTGTGTGCACTTAGATCAGATGTTCCTACTATGCAAGGATAAAAAATGTAAATATGATGATGAAATGTATACATATGATATAATATAAAATGTAAATACCACAAAAGCCATTTTACAATTTTAATTTAATATTTCTTTACTTTTTAAAAACAAAAAAGCATCTTCATCCTCTCTCCTATTACCAATTAATTTAACTTAGCTGTGCCCGACAGGGTCCATATTTGATGCAATGTTTAACATACCACCAGTTTTATTGAACATTATGGAATGCAATAAAGTTTTGAGTATTGAGGAATTTTGGAGCTAGATTGACTTATACAAGGAGACGTTGATGATACATAACAATTGTTTTGTAGAATGTCACTTGAAATGTATTCAAGAATCAAGATGACGGCGGTAATTTCGATTTTGGCCGGGCAAAAATTATTTATCCTTGTAAAAGCTATAATTATGTTATAGATTTCACAATTTTTCATTGAAGTTAGAACATCCTAAAGTGTTCAACTACGACGAAGGTCGATGATATCTTGGCATAATTTATTTATGTATTAATAATAAACCAACTTATATTTGTGGTCAGCATCGACACAGAAAAAAAGCGTATCCCAGCGCGTCAAGAACACGTACTGTCGGATTTTCAACCGTTGGCCTTAATCAGAGCGTTGAAAATCCAGTGGCTGATATTAAATTACTGCGATAAAAATGCACTCGTGGAAACCTGGGATAAATCGCTGGATCTAGAAGCCTTTTACATATAAAAAGCATTAATGAGGGATATTTGTAAATTCATCTATAATCAGGTTACATAGGGGATGAAAGTTTATGATGTGGTATTTCGACATTATGGTTTATCGAGCACACGGCATGTCATCTAATATTTACCTTGTTTCCACAGAAATAAACGCAACAAGAGCGACTGACATCAACGACGCAGAAGAAGACGTACTATATCAAAAAGACGTGTCCTTCTCAGCAGAACTAGAAATAGCACCGTCCAATAGAATTAGTAAACCTACTGTAAGCTTAAAACATATCGACGACGCCAGAAAGCAAAGACTTACTACCACACTGCCAATAGTTTTTAACACGAGAAGCACACCAAATTATACTTATACAGGAGAAAAGTCTAAACAAGTGGACGGATTGAAGAGTTTAATAGAAGATGGAGTTAGTGAAACTGATCTTAACATCATTGCCGATGAGACGAAAGAGAATTTGTTGGAAGCGAACGATGCTAAGGTGACGACGCAAGGACCTAGTTTAGAACAGAAAGTAAGTTACACTAAAGTCTATAACTGTTTGAAAGGTCAAGTCTGAATGTCGTAGAAGTTATTGATTTTAAAGTAGGCTCAGACGATTCGATGTTTGAAGGCAATCTCGACCTTGTTAGTTCTAGTATTTTATTGTGAGAGCACTGTTTTATTTAAGTTTGTTGTTCTCAATTGGGAGTTCAGCATTAGTATCAGTTTTAGTTTAAAATACTATTACTTTTATATATCTGTAGACTCTAATTTTATTTAAATCAGGCACTTTCATCCAATTCTGGCTTTAGAGGAATGTTTAAATGGAATTCCGATATGGTATGGATCAGAGTGTTGCGCCACAAAAGGAATGAATGAAAGGCAATTGCATACAGCTGAGATGAGAATGCTAAGAGGGATGTGTGGTGTTACGCGAATGGATAGAATAAGAAATTAATATATATTAAGAGAAAGTCTGAAAGTGACATCGGTGACTGAAAAGTTGTGTGAGAATCGGTTATCACGGTATAGGCACAGATTAGATAACAGTTGTATGGGCGTGTTATGTAGAGAAAGATGTAGTCAGCGAAGTTTAGAGTATTATGGATGGCTATACGCGTAGGGGAAGACCAAAGAAGCGATGGATGGACTGTATGAAAGATGATATGAGCGCCGAGGTGACAACCACCAAATAATTGCAGTAACAGTATCGGACAAAAAGAGATATTGCAACCCCAAATAAATTGGGATAAGGGCAGGAGAATGATGAATGAGCTATACATTTTCAACAACATCGAAGGATCTACATATCAGTCTTTACACCATCGTTATCCAAGACCGTTAACTGATGTTTATTCATCTAAATCTTCTAATAGGTGCCAGGGGCGACGGCTTCGCCTCCTTGGACGGCAGCAGTGGAAGCCTGCGACTGTGACAGTTGCAGCAGCGAGCGGTGTCCGTGTGCTGGAAATCCTAATACTTGTAAACCAGGTTAGTAACTTGCTAGTCTTATTTTCTCTGGATAAGCCGTTTGCCGGTGGATGCCGGAAAAATGAAAGGTTATCTATACATATAAATCAGTCTGTTTTTAATGACAGCTTTTTACTAAATACATCGTAAAGTATACAGTACTTATAACAAATACTCATTTTTGTTTCGGCTAATCTCCCAAACGTCTGGACCGATTTTGACTGGACTTTCATTGATCGATAGCTGATGTTATAAGGAGTAATTGACGGTACCTTTATTTTAGAAAAATAATTAGGGACCACGCGCCAGAATCCGTGGGCAGCAGATATCAATACTAATATTATTAAGCTGAATAGTTTGTTTGTTTGAACGCGCTAATCTCTGGAACTACTGGTCCGAATTTTTTTTTTGTTTGTGTTGGATAGTCCATTTATCGAGGAAGGCTATGTAACATCACGCTACGAACATGACTGAACTACAATCATGAGTACTTTCATCTCATGAAAGGTAAACAGTGAATTAAAATTCATAATCGATTTTTCTAAGCTTTGGTTGGAATTTTAACGACCAAGGTTGTTGAGTTGAGGAAGCGACCAACTGGTATGCCAAGGGTGACGGTCTGATATCCCAGATGAGATCAAATATTTAAATGGAGCTCAGGTATTTGTATAGGTGAACGACCGATGAATTTTGGTCCGAGGGGACGCAGGGCGTGAAATCTTAAATTACAATTTTTAAAAACTTTCTTTTATAATTATTTGCTTAACTAAACGAAGTTTAACACCCCCGATAGCCTTCATAGTCAAAGTAAAACTCGATGGGAGTAATTAAAGACCTTGCAAAAGATAATACTAACCAAAGAGTTCGGAAATCGGCCAATGAGTGGGGCCGCCATTTTGAATTATTGCTTTTTGAAGCAGTTAGGTACAAACTGTTTATAAGATGGGGAAGTTTAATCGACTTGTTTTGATACTGTTTGTAAGTTTTTATACAATGTATCTGAGAATGTGTCGTAATTGAAAAAATAAAATAAGTCGTCACATACAAAACTTAAATACCTACTTGAGAAAATGTATGGGAAGATTTTTTTTTTTGCAATTACGATGTTGTTCCCCAGGAAAAAGTTGTTCCGTTTGATGGTCTGTACCACACGCTTAATTTTCGCTACACCTTTCTCAGATACCCTGTATACTGTACACATACAAACTGTCTAGTATAGAACACACTGGTAAAAAATATATTGTAAGCTATACACGGTTAAATTTTAGTCGTTTGAATTCCCTTAAGGGGTCCCTGTACTCATTATAACGAGCAATTTTTACTATTGGACGGACCCTGGATTCGCGAAAAAAAAATCAAATCAGCTGTGTAGTACATTTTGACGAGTTAGGCAAACATAAATGTACTGAACAGCTGATTTTTTTTCGCGATTTCTAATGTCATAAAGTCTCTTTATGACATTAGACCACGTTGTTTCGTATCGTAGAATGTCTTGAATCCGAAAAGGGTGTTATATGATACCCTTTTACTTCCGTAATGAGATTTATCAGCTGAGCCTAATGGTGTAGAAAGAGTGGTCGATAACATATTGTAAATAGGTTTAATATCTTCTGCCGCTCAGTCTCGAAGAATATTCTTTGACTTTCAAGTAGTCTACATGTCGTTGGTGTTTTTTTATGTGAAGTATTTAATGCGGCAGGTCAAGTGTTTTGGAGTGGCGATGCGTCACCACGTTTTATAATAGAACTAGCTTCCGCCCGCGGCTTCGCCCGCATAATATGTCAACAAATTATGCACATAAACCTTCCTCTTGAATCACTCTATCTATTAAAAAAAACTGCATCAAAATCCGTTGTGTAGTTTTAAAGATCTAAGCATACATACAGACATTAGGACGCAGGAAGCGACTTTGCTTTATACGAGTACTATGTAGTGATGAAACATCAGTCTTCTTTCTTTCTTTTTCGTGTGGTTAATGAATCACCTGGTGTCAGAGTTTTTATGCTGCCCATGGGCCTCTGACTTAGCTTCACATACGGTAGAGAAATATCAGCTAGTGATAAATATACAATACGCATATGAATCCGAAAAGTCACAGGCGTGCCTTAGATTCGAACTCGAGCCCTAAGACTAGGCAGTCCGACGGTCACACCACTAGGCTAACACTGCTGAAACAGTGCACATCTAGTACGGTGTGGTGACGTGTTATTCATGATGCCATTTTTATTTACTTCCATAAACATAAGGCGGCCAACCACCGCCTATTAAAGCAGTATTATTTTAATATTTCTTCAGATTGGGAAAGAGATGCAGCTAAACCTCCTGTATAGCTTCATTTCTGTCTTACAAGGAAGTAATATTAAAATAATACTCCACTTTGAGGAGGTGTTTTTTATTCATTTAAGTAACATGGGAGACTTACAGCGAAAAGAAACAGATCAAGGACAGTACAATAGTCAGAAAGCCAATTACAGGTCTCCACTTATAAAATACAGAGAAAAAAAAAATTAAATTAGTAAATTCTACGGACATTTACACCAAGTTACTATATACTACAGCATGATTACTATGTTGCTCACACGGCATAACAACCATCATGTAACAAAAAGAACTACATACAAGAAAAAGCCATACATCGGGTACAAAACACAAGAACCCTAACATATTTTACCTCAAAATATTGATAGACCTACCTATTCCATACGCGTCATTTGGCTGTAATCGATGGCTCAAAATCCCAAAAATATTGCTCGAAAAGATTTCAGGTAACAACCTCGAATTTCTAGCGCGAATAAGAATCCGAAGTCTGGTTACTGTCAATTACAAGGTAAAGAGAAATTGATTTAGCAGTCGCATGCGTCACTACAGTAAAGAAACAGAAGTTTAGGCCAATATTACACTGGCGATTTGCTAGCGAGTTCAAAGCGAAGCGAGTCATCGTGGCGAGTTCACCGCGCGCTCGCTTCGCTTTGGATTCGCTTGCAAATCGCGTGATAAGAACCTAAGAACCCAGAACCTAAAGGAGGTTAAGTTCAAGATGAGTATGACTGTCGATTGGTAATTCCACGGCGGCTGCTTTTGGTTTCCTACGCAAATAGTTATAAGTGTCTCATAATGGGAAAGGGGTAGGGTAATATTGATATCCTAGCAAACAATGACCTGCCATTTCGCGCAGTTACCCAATTCCGCAGGGTGTGAGAGTGATTGTGTCACGTTGCTATTCATTAATCTGTTATTCACATTCCTATTGAGTCTTCACTGAACGTTGCCGTTTGCCTTTTTCTATTGACAGTGATTTCGGAATAAACAAATAAAAGCTCTTTAAATTTAAAGCGCGACGCGATTTTGGTAAAACAATGGCCTAGAAGACTTCATAGAAATTGTTCAACTCGAGTCGCGTCGCACTGGTGTGCGGAAGCCGTTAGAGCATGCCGTGAGTCACGTGACTTCCGACTCGATGCCGCGGACCGAAACAGATGACGTGCGAGCTTGCTTGTTGAAAGTCACATCGCCCGGGGCCACAAACGGGGCCAGCAGCCAAGCCACCCAGCCTTGCAATGGTATCCGTAGAGGTGATCTCCTGCCAGGGTTGCGGGTTTGTTTAAAAAAGCTGCCGTAGCTTTGGCACAGGCAACTGAAGAAACACGGCAGTAGAAGTCTGACACGCCCTCTCACTCCACCCAGAGAGCATTAGAAGTTATTTGCTTATTTCCCTACCGAAAAAAAGAGGTGAACTAAAAATGTTCGTAGTTGGCCTTTTAACAAACCTGCAACGTGACCCGACCGAGCCGGTTATGTAACGCGCACCGGAAGGCACACGCCGCCATTACCAGAGACCACTTCCGCAACACGCCCCAACTTCACAACTCCACCCTGACAGTTGTTATTGAGTTGCTCCTCGCACTTCGTGATCCGATTATGTTGAATTCACTCTAAAATTAAACGTATTTACCTGCATCCGTATGGAACTTGATGCTTTTAAGGATTAAATGGAAAGTGATGGAGTACTTTGTATTCCTGGTGTTAGAAGGGACTGGACATGGATTATGGTTGAGACTCGTGGAGTATACAAAACAAGGCTAAATAAATTATTGGTTTAACTCATAGGTGTTTCTGCACAGGTACAGTCGCCAGCAGATCAAGTTAATACAAACTGTCAAATTTTCTAAGTCGATTTTGAACTTAACTTTCACCACATTATCATTTGGAGAAATTTCACAGTTTGGTATCACATAGCTAGAGTGCTCGCTATGTTTTACTCGTTATGTATGTGTCACTCGTACCTTCCCTGCAATCTCTTGCAAACGGTTGTCGTGCCTATTGTTAAGAATAAAACGGGTGACGTTGGTGATAAGTGTAACTATCGACCCATCTCCCTAGCTACTATTATCGCGAAGGTACTCGACAGTCAGCTGGACGCGCGGTTGGATAGCTTGTTGAAATTACACGACGCACAGTTTGGGTGTCGTAATAATCTTGGCACTGAAAGCGCGATACTTGGGCTTAAACATACGGTGCAATACTACACAAAACGACAAACGCCAGTGTATGCTTGTTTTTTAGATCTTTCCCGTGCTTTTGACCTTGTATCTTACGAGGTTTTGTGGGAAAAGCTGCGGGAGAGAAAAGTGCCAGCGGAGCTGTTGCGTATCTTCCAGTACTGGTACTATAACCAGACGAACAGTGTGAGATGGGCCGATGGACTGTCTGTGTCATATGGGCTAGAGTGTGGGGTGAGACAGGGAGGGATTACATCACCAAAACTGTTTAACCTCTATATAAACGATCTAATCGTTGAGCTGAGCAGCATGAAAATCGGATGTCGCATTGATGACGTTAGTGTCAACAACATCAGCTACGCTGACGATATGGTGCTGCTGAGCCCAACGGTTAGGGCGCTTAGAGAACTGCTTATTTGTTGTGAGGGCTATGCTCGAGAGCATGGCCTAGTTTATAATGTCAAAAAAAGCGAATACTTGGTCTTTAAGGCAGGTGGTAAATGTCCTGAGTACGTGCCCCCGATTAAACTAAATGGGAATGACATATTACGAGTTCATCAGTTCAAGTACTTGGGACATTATGTAACTGACGACCTTAGTGACCAAGTGGATATTGAAAGGGAACGTAGGGCGCTGGCAGTTCGATGTAAAATGTTGGCTCGCAGGTTTGCACGCTGTAGTCGTGAAGTTAAAATAACGCTTTTTAAAGCTTATTGTCAAGTATTTTACACGTGCAGCCTGTGGACTAACTATACTCAGCGGGCTATCAGCGCCTTACGGGTCCAATATAATAATGGGTTTAGGATGTTGATGGGGTTGCCCCGTTTCTGCAGTGCATCAGGTATGTTTGCACAAGCACACGTCGATGGCTTCCACGCCATCGTCAAACAGAAATCTGCCTCTTTGCTCTGCAGAGTGCGGGGGAGCTCCAACTCCATCCTGAAGACCATAGCGGGGAGGTACGATTCTCCTTTGCTAGGTGATGTTGTGCAAAGATGCATTTTGAACAACAGCCTAGTTTTAAAATAATAGATTATAAGTTTACTAACATAGATATAAGTTATCTTTTTGTTTTTGTTTACTAACTCATATGGATGCTGCTTATCTGAATTAAAGATTATTTTATTTTATTTATAACTTAATATGGTGGAGACTGTACATGAATGTTGACTTTTATATCTGTAATTTGTATGATGTACATAATAAAGACTGCTCTATAATATTCTATTCGAAATCATTAGTCGAAAATCGTTTAAATAAACATAATTAATTTAATCCCGGGTTTTACTGGGTATCAGGACCCAACAGAATTCACTGTAATACTCTAATTTACACAGATATTTATGTACACAATCACCCAAAATAAAGTAATAATTTACCAAACAAACAATCCGAACCGACTCCCCGTATCGCTCCACAATCGATTCCAAGTAAGTTACGAGTAAAATTCATGCTGTATCTGTAAAACTTTACTGAAATCACAACTTTTGATACCGCCCGCCCGCGACGTCATTGCGTGAACGGAGTCGCCCCGATTTTTCGATTAGCGACCCCTGCGGGTGTCCCCCTCCCTTAATCGACATCACTTGAAGAATGCAGGGCGCTTGAATTATATTAAGTAATATCGGGGGATCTTGATCTATAGCCCCTGGACGTACTACACATTGGGGGGCGAGAATGTAGGAGAAATAACTAAATTATTTGCTGCCACTATCTTCTTTTAAAATCTTGAATTCATTCATTCGCTAACAGATAAAGTACAACCAAAATCTTTGGGTGTAGAAGCAAGACAATATCAATCTGCCTTTTCCCAACTGTATTGGGGGTCGGCTTCCAGTCTAACCAGTATTTTATATGGAGTGACTGCCTATCTGACCTCACACACAACCCAGTCAGTAACAGGGTGATACGATACCCCTTGGTAAGACTGGCTGTCAGACTTTCGGGCTTCTGATTACCCGTAACGACCGTCAAAGATCCACGAATGACAGCCGAGACCAACGGCTTAACGTGCTTTCTGAGGCACGGAGGAGTCTCGAAATGTAATTCAATTCAATTTATTTATTTTTGAACATAGGTATATAATAGATGTTACAGTCAGTATCACATCACCACGATCACTATGCCTACCATTTAATGGGGTAAAAATATTAATGCAATTAATTTAATTCAAATAACAAAGAATATATTATTAAAATCAATCATAGGAATCGAATAAAGAATCAATAAGAATGTCAAGAGATACAAATAAAATTCCATAGATAATATGTCAATTTTAAAACTTGAAAACACATTAACATTCATAATCTTCTTACAAGTTACTATGTCATACAATAAAAATAATGAAAAAACTTTGTGGCAATGTCAATAATTATAAAATTCGTCAACTTAAAAAATAAGAATTTATATTTTATCATTCAAAAATTCCTCAATAGAATAATATGCCTTATCTATTAATAATGTAAATAACATTTTTTTAAATAAATTTATAGTCGCTGCTGCCTTTATACATTTCGGAAGTTTGTTATATAATTTAGGACCCATAGTGAATATGCTTTTCTGGAACAGTGCAGTTTTACTTGGAATCAAGTTTAACTTATCAGCTCTACGCAGGCTGCTAACCCGGGAATAATGTCACCCACATGTAAAGGTCACCCATCACCCCGGCAAGCGTAGCTTAACCTGATGGACCAACCTGTGCGGCTGTTATTACTTAGCCACGAGCTCTTCCGGTAGACAGGCAAGACATTTACTAATAATAATTCGACGAAGGTGAGCAAGTCGTTACTACGAGAGAACACGAAGGATTTTTTAAAAATAACCCCCAAAAGGGGTCAAATAGGGGATGGACCCTATCGGCACACGGTTTGTGTAAACAGTTAAATTATCTATTTAACGTGCAATTTTTTTCTTAATTCAACTTTTTTTATTTGCTTTTTTTCTGTTTTGTATTTGGCACGTACATTCTAACATGGAATCGTTAATATACTTAATTAAAAATTAAGTATATTATCGTTAACGAATACAGGTTATGCCTTTTTTTTTTTTTTTTTTAAAGGCTGGGAAATCATCCAATGACTGCTCCCGCTCTGGGTGGAGCGGAAGTGAGTGTCAGACTCTTACTGACTAAAACCCATCCATGTTCCTTCCGTAGCCCTTTATGTTCCGGGGTAGCGGTAACCCTTTCGGACAATCCCGCTTACCCGGCAGGCTTGGCCCTGAGGGGCCCCTTCATATGCTGACATCTCTTTGAGGCGCGCGTGGAACATATATGCGCCGTACGGCACGGGTCTGGTGCTGATCGGACGGTGAGTCACCCATTACTCACCGTCCGCAGGCCCGCGCCTACGGTGGCCGGGAGTCGTCACGTGGCTACAGGTTATGCCTAGTTCGGCCCCAAATGTTAAGACTGTTGTGTACACTAACTGTAGATTAAGCACTCTATTAGTGAAATAACTTTATCTGCGAACAAAGGTAAATAATAATATTTTTAAGGTAATAATATTTTTTATCATGCCGCCACTGTCTGAATAATACTTCATTTTGTATACAATGCGGATGAAATTTTCTTGCGGAAATATCATTATTCTGTTTTCGGCTCAACGATAGGTTTTTTCAACTCACGTGTTGGGACAAAATTTGTGGTGCATGTCGATATTTATTCAAAGAGAACTTACTGGACACAAAATATTGGCTGCAATTTCTGATAAAAGTTTTTCCCAACCAACCAACAGATTTTCCCAGCGTTTTCCCAACTATGTTTGGGTCGGCTTCCAGTCTAACGAAAAACAGCTGAATACGAGTATTTTACAGTAAACCAGCATTAAAAAGGGTCTTTTAATATCGGAAATGGCCACAAATTACTCCATAGTTGTAACGTTTTCATGAAATCGTTCTCCATTCGTGTCGGGGTATAAGCATGATAAATGGGAGACGGAAGCGATCGTCGAACCCACTTCACTCGTATATTGTCACGAGTTCTAAGTTCACTATGTTCACCTCGACAACGTAGGGTCCTAAATATTTCCACATTTTCTATTGTATAGGGATGATAAGAGGGTATAAAAAAACTAAACAAATTTAGTCCGTCAGCCAGATAATAAAAAAATATAAAAAAATTAGTCACGTATTTTTTTGCTTTATCATATTAATAAAAAATGACTGAGATAAAACGCATTAAAGTTGGGAAGTGGGGGCGCGCTACGTCACAAGTGGGTAGAAAATCTACATAGGAGTGACGTCATGCCACATTTTAACACAATGTATAAACGTAATCTTTTGATTAGGTGAAAAAAGAAAAAATAAATGTCCAATGTTTTCGAATAATCTACATAGCTGATGGACAAAAAAAATAATTTTAGTCATCATCCCTATTCTTTGCTTCTGCTTCGAGCCCATTATTTAGATTTTTCTGTAAACCGTGCCCAAAATTTAGCGTCAGCTTTTCAACGTTCAAGTGGGAGGCAGTCACCTCCTTCTGCGAAAAAGTCATGCTGGCGAAGGAGGTGGCGGGATGGGAGAGAGAAAGGTCCTCCCGTCCCAGCCGCCGCGGGAGACGCCCCGGGCGTCGGGAGCCACGTGACGACTCCCGGCCACCGTAGGCGCGGGCCTGCGGACGGTGAGTAATGGGTGACTCACCGTCCGATCAGCACCGGACCCGTGCCGGACGCGCGTATATGTTTCACGCGCGCCTCAAAGAGATGTCAGCATATGAAGGGGCCCCTCAGGGCCAAGCCTGCCGGGTAAGCGGGATTGTCCGAAAGGGTTACCGCTACCCCGGAACATAAAGGGCTACGGAAGGAACATGGATGGGTTTTAGTCAGTAAGAGTCTTTTTTTTTTTTTTTAAGGCTGGGAAATCATCCAATGACTGCTCCCGCTCTGGGTGGAGCGGAAGGGAGTGTCAGACTCTTACTGACTAAAACCCATCCATGTTCCTTCCGTAGCCCTTTATGTTCCGGGGTAGCGGTAACCCTTTCGGACAATCCCGCTTACCCGGCAGGCTTGGCCCTGAGGGGCCCCTTCATATGCTGACATCTCTTTGAGGCGCGCGTGGAACATATACGCGCCGTACGGCACGGGTCTGGTGCTGATCGGACGATGAGTCACCCATTACTCACCGTCCGCAGGCCCGCGCCTACGGTGGCCGGGAGTCGTCACGTGGCTCCCGACGCCCGGAGCGTCTCCCGCGGCGGCTGGGACGGGAGGACCTTTCTCTCTCCCATCCCGCCACCTCCTTCGCGAGCATAACTTTTTCGCAGAAGGAGGTGACTGCCTCCCACTCCCTCTCGCCCCGGACCATGGCTTGCACCAGGGCCGGGCGCGAGAGGTCGCCGCCGCCGATCGCCTCTACGAGGACACGGCGGTGCTCCGCCCAAGCGGGGCAGGTTTGCACCGTGTGCTCTACCGTGTCCTCTGGGCGATCCTCGCAGTGGTGACACCCGGGCGTTTCCTCCCGCCCGATGATGTGCAGGAACCTCCCGAAACATCCATGTCCGGTGAGGACCTGCGTCAGGCGGAAGGTGAGGGCGCCGTGACGCCTCTCTAGCCACTCCTCAAAGAGGGGCCTTACCGCCACTATCGTGGCGTGCCCTGCGCTGGGTTGCGACAGTCGCTGATTCCAGGCCGCCATGAGATCGCGCCGGAGGTCCGTCCGCTCCGCCGCAATTTGCTGCGGAAACGGAGTTTCCCCCCGGCTTAGTACCTCCGCGCGCCACTCGTACAGGCGCGAGAGGACCATCGCCTCCAGATCCCACGGCGGCAGTCCGGCAAGGAGGCTCGCCGCCTCGCCCGAGATCGTGCGGTACCCCCGGATAAGCCGTATGGCTACCACCTTTTGGGGCGCGTTCAGATAATGGGCGGCTCGCCGCCGCAGTGAACGCGCCCACACCGAGGCCCCGTAAAGGGCCATGGACCGCACGACTCCCGCGTAAAGCCTCCGGCAGGAGGCGTTTGGCCCCCTCAAATTGGGCAAGAGCCGCTTGAGGGCGGCCCCAGTCCGTTCCAGCTTGGGGGCCAAACGTCGGAAATGCTCCACGAAATTCCATCGGCTGTCGAGGACCAGACCCAGGTATTTCATCGTGGTCTCGACGCCGATGTGAACCCCTCCTACCGTAAGTTGGGATCCCGATGGTGGCCTATTCCGAGGCCCATGAAAGGACATGGCCTCGGATTTGTGCAATGCCACCTCGAGACCCAACTGCCGGATCCTCTCAACGACTATCGCAACCCCGCGTGTCATCGCGTCGGCCGCCGCCTGATGCGACCTTCCCTGCGCCAGAACCAGCGTGTCGTCAGCGTAACAAATTACGCTGACGCCGTCAGGGAGGTCGGCCCGCAGCACCCAGTCGTAGCCGATGTCCCACAGGTGCGGCCCCAGAACCGATCCCTGTGGGACACCGCACGACATCTCTCGCCGGTTCCATTCCCCATCGCGACCGGGGTAGATGACGGCTCTGTCCGTCAGGTACGCCCCGACTATTCGACGGAGGTAGGTCGGCACCCGGTGATACCGGAGTGCTTCCCCAATGCAACTCCAGGGCAGGGTGTTGAAAGCGTTGGCGATGTCGAGTGACACCGCCACGACGACCCTACCCTGGGACACCGCGTCCCCCGTCGTGAGGGCTCTAACGCGCATGATGGCGTCCACCGTCGAGCGCCCCTTGCGGAAGCCAAACTGGCAGTCCGCAAGGTTCGGCCCCGTCCTTCCAAGGTGCCCGACGAGGCGGCCCGCAATAATTCTCTCGAAGAGTTTGCCGACCTCGTCGAGCAGCACTATGGGCCGGAATGCGGACGGAGAGTCCGCAGGGCGCCCTGGCTTCTGTATAAGGACCAGCTTCCCCGTCTTCCAACGGAGCGGAAACTGGCCTCTTTCCATGCATGCGCTAAAGAGCGCCTCCAGTCGGGGCCCGAGAGCCCCTGAGGCCAGGACCCAGGCTTTACCAGGCAAGCCGTCGGGTCCTGGGGCGGTATTCTTGGCCTTGAGCCTTCCAACCGCCGCTCTCAGATCTACCTCGGTCACTTCGGGGATGTCGTCGTCGTCCTCGTGGTCCACTTCGGGCGGAGCCATAGGCGGGGGAGTATGCTCCCCCCGTGAGGGGAACAGAGCGCTCACCACCTCCTCCACCAGCTGGGGGCGGAGACTCTGCGTCAGAGGGGGGGCCCAGGTGCGGAGCTTGTTCCGCACCATTTTATATGGGCGCCCCCATGGATCTCTATCCAGAGTCCCCACCATCTCCTCGCGGGCCGAGTCCTTGGCCCGCTGGACAGCTTCTTGGAGGGCGGTCTTCGCCACTCTGTACCCCTCGTACAGCTCCGCCTCCGTGGCTGCCGCATCCGGAGGGCGGATGCGGAGCCTGCGGTGCCTGGTGTACAGGTGGCGCACCTCGACGCACGCCTTGCGCAGTGTTTCCACCTCTTGCGACCACCAGTACACCTGACGTCGGGCGCATCCTGGCCGGACTCGGGGCATTGCCACGTCGCAAATCTCGGACATGGCCTCCCGGAACCACTCTGCCTCGTCGTTAATGCCGGCAGGCCTGACCGGTGATGAAACCCAGGCCTGCACGATCGAGGCTTCCAGGAGGAGCTCCCGGTCCAGCTGCTTCAGCGCCCACCGCGGACCACTCGGGGCCTGTCGGACCGGCGCGCTTGAGGTCTGGGTGGAGACGTCGAACCGGATATACCGGTGATCGGAGTAGGTCTCCACCTCCTCTACTACGCGCCAGTCAAAGACGCACTGTGACAGAGCGGGGCTGGCGAGGGAGATGTCCACAACGGACTCACCCCGCATCCGCACGCACGTGGGAACAGAACCCCGATTGAGGACGGCTAGGCCTGCTTCCAGAGCCCAGTCCTCCACCATCCTACCCCGCACATCCGTGTAGCGGGAACCCCAGGCCAGGCTTTTGGCGTTGAAGTCCCCGAGCACTAGCACGGGGAAGGGATGGCTTCTGGAGACGACGACACTCAACTCTGTGAGAGAGTTGTGGAACTCGGCGAGAGTTCGGTTCGGAGAGTAGTACACTCCCACTACCACAATCTCTCCGAACCGTGCTGCGACGCACCCCTGTCCCTTCGAGACACCCTTGAGGGACAGGGTGCCGGCGGCGGCCGACGAAGTTATGGCCACCGAGCCGCTCAGGTCCTCCACCCAGTTATCCCTGGGCGGGACAAAGTACGGCTCAGCGACCACGGCGATATTAATCGACCACTGCGCCATGCTCTGGAGCAAGAGGTCCTGAGCACAGGCGCAGTGGTTGATGTTCGCCTGGAGGAGGCGGAGTGGGGCCATCACTCCTCCATATTAACCCCCCCCTGGGTCCCCTGCGAGGGGCCCTCGGCAGTGGCGGCAACGGCGGCGGCGGCGGCAACAGTAGTGGCAGCGGCGGCGACGGCGGCGACGGTGGGGGTGGCGGCGGAGGGCCTGCCTCTTCTTCTGGTCCCGGCAGGCGGGGCGCAGGACTTGCTCCCCGCCCGGTGATCGGCCGGCTTGCCAGCAGCCGCACATGCGGCGCAGTGCGGCGCGGCGTTGCAGGAGCCGGCCTTGCGCCGCCTTTTCGCTCTTTTTCTGGCCGCCTTGGCCGCCTTCCTTTTCTCCCCGACCACCTGCCACTCGGCATCGGTTGCGGGAGGCTCCGGGCGCCGTGGCGAGGGCTCTGGGACCCTGTCCACCTGCGCCGGTGGGGACTTCTTGCCCTTAGTGGCTTTGCGGGCCGGCGCCGAAGCTTTGCCGGACGGTGCCGGTTTTGCTGGCGCCAGGGCTGTACCCGACGGCCCGGGTTTCGGGGCGGGAGTTGCCGCAGCGGCCGCGTACGAGGCCACCCTCGGGCCCGGGGCCGCCTTTCCCGACGCCAGGGAGGGACGCAGGACGATTCCCTCCACTATGGAGAACCGCTCCTGGAACCGCGCCTGGAAGGCGGCGAGTTCCTGGCGTACCAGGTCCAGGACCCGGTTCTCCCCCGGCTCGGGCCGGCCTGGCCCCTGCTGCCGCTGTTGTTGTTGCTGCGGCGGCGGCGGTGACGGGCGGCTCACCTCCCGGGGGGCCTTGTGGCTGGTGTTGGTCTTCAGGCCAGCCAGGTCCGCGCGGAGCCTTCCATTCTCCTCCTGGAGATCTTTCAAGGCGGCCGACAGGCGTGCCACCTCCGCCCGCAAATCGGCCACCTCACTGGCCGGAGGCCCGGCGCACCCGGCCTCCTTGGCCGCCGCCATGATGGAGGCCGTAGCCGAGACTATGGCCTTGCTCCTAGAAGCCCGCACCCGCTTCAAGGACACATCTCTTATAGCGGCCTCCACAACCGCCGCGAACTCGTTTCTGCGGTCCGCCTTGGGACCGCCAGCCGCACCCGCCTCGTCACTAGAGGGCCCCAAGGCGACCTCTGGACCGGTCTCCACGTCCCTTGGGGGCCCTTCTTCCAATTCAGTGGCCTCCCGGGCGGTGAGCCCCCTCCCCACGCCTCGCTCTCTGACCCCCCCCCGCTTGCTGGTGGGGATCTTTCGAGCTGAGGCCAGCTCTCCCTCCGAGGACGACCCCTGGCCATCCTCTGACCTTGGCCGCTTGGCGAAGAACCTGCGGTTCCTCGCGGCAGCGGCCAACTCCCTGGCGCGACGAGAGCCCCCTGAGCCTCCCGTGCTCGCGCCACCAGATGCAGGATCGGACTCCGATCCAGCACCACTCCTCTCCTCTTCGTTTGTCGGGTTTTGTGTTTTAGAGAATTTATCCATTTTGTTCCCACGAGTATTTTACAATCTGTACTGGCTCAAATAAAGTGGTCCGCACTAGCGACTGAACCAAGCTACCCATCAGTCAAGCTTACAACCCCTCTCACGGTGCGCCGCCGCTTAAGGGTTTGGGGAATTTTTTATAGAGGTTATCTTCCTCGCGGTCCGGGCGGTTAAGCCAAGACCCTCGACCCCCTTCAACAGTCAGAGACATGACCGTAACTGTCGCCGGGGCTACGAGATTATAGCGGTGACAGGAGGGTTACCCCTCCTGCCTGCCCGGCGGCAGGGTAAGTGCACACCGGGCCCGCTCTGACTCCACCACAGTTGCCGCTCTGCTACTCAGAGCGGCAGGTGTGGAGCGATCCTCCTGGCAGAACATTAGCATGCGGACAGCGAGAACCCACTGGGAAATAGCCCAAATGGGAAGTCGCTGCCCGCACCCCAGGATGCACCGGCCCAAAGACTGGCCTTCCCCCCGGACGTGTCCAGAAAGGAACTCCAGTCCCCGGGCACACGTGGAGGTTTTCTGCCGGGCATCCCTCAGTAAGAGTCTGACACTCCCTTCCGCTTCACCCAGAGCGGGAGCAGTCATTGGATGATTTCCCAGCCTTAAAAAAAAGCTTTTCAACGTTTCTTTAAAGAATCAATCTCTTCCTGTGATCCGATTTAAATCAATACATATTCCTGTTGTAACAGAAGACACTGGCTTCTATAACACATTATACAATGTGGAGAAAACAATACGACCATAAATGAAAAAAATTACAATACTAATGTTTAGGACTATTTTGGAACTATCAAATAAATTCTAACACCAAATTTAAAAAGTGATTTTTTCAAAGAAACGAAATAATAGCGACGGGCCGACTGTGGGTTTTGCCAATCTTTGATTAGTAGTGATTAAACTATTGGATGTATTTGATTGAATTTCCGTATGCAAGCTGGCGGACTGCAAGACGGCATTAGATATACGCAGTTTAATTTCTGATCGTATTGTCGTCTCCATTTTGTATAATATTTATGCCAATAAAGAAATAATTATTATAATTATTATATATCTACATACTTATACTAGATTCTGCCAGCGGCTCCGCCCGCTTGGACATCGGAAATTATCCTTCGGTAACGTACTACAGGGATAAAAAGTATCATATGTGTTAATCCAGGATATAAACTATCTGTGTGCCAATTTTCATCCAAATCTGTTCGACGCGTGATTTAGTAACAAATATCCAAACATCTTTAGTACTTACAAGCTTTCACATTTAGAATATTAATAATAATAATTATATTAATTATTTTATACATATATTATTATTATATTAATACTAGCTGCTCTCGCGCGGTTTCACCCCCTGCTCGGCTCCTATTGGTTGTAGCGTGATGTTACATAGCCTAAAGCCTTCCTGGATAAATTGACTATCCAACACAAAAATATTTTTTCAATTCGGACCAGTAGTTCCAGAGATTAGCGCGTCCAATCAAACAAACTCTTCAGGTTTGTAATATTAGTATAGATTTATTTGCATGTTGCAAATCTCTGACTCCAGGCTAGTCACTAACCACACGGAAGAAGAAGAAGAAGAATGTTAATAGCGTAGATGTAGAAACTACACAGCGCTTGCTTTCACACAGAGCAAAGTTAAGATAAATGGTGCTCAAAATACAGAATCTAATTAACATTTGACCTGTGCCTCTCGAGATCAGCCTCATTTTATTATAAGCTCCGTAGGTACAGGCTATAAGCCTTGACAAACGGCGGCAGACTGCTTTTATTGTAACCGTGGCGTGTCTTTGTCATAATTAAGAGGTTTCATCTCGACGTAGCCGGTTTTCAGTGAAATTACTCAATTTCCTGCCCTCACAGATGGGGGCACATTTGTTTATGGTACTCCCTAACCGTTCGTGTAATATTGCTTTGTTACCAAATGTGTTTTACTCCCCGATGTTTGAACTTTATTCTTTATTCCAAGGGTGACTTACATGATGTCAATGTATAAATTTTTGTATTGAAAGTATTCCCATTACGTTTGATAAGCTCTGGGGATGATTCGAATGTTTTTGAATTTACTCTCAAAGGAATTGTACAAAGAATTAAATTATGTTGAAAGAATAAAAGATGCTGTCACATTATACAACGTCAAGGGATAATGACAGCCCTTTTTCCAGAGACAAAAATGCTTGGATCAACTTACCGTTGACGTAACTGTCCATTCGTTACAAACGGAATCCCATTACACGGGATTCATGTTTTCAAAGCACACAAAATGGCGAATGAATGCTTTGTTTGAATATGAACGGATATAATATTAATATATTCGGAGCTAATCCAGGCAACGCGACTGTACACAGATCATTTAAATCCCCCTGTCGCTGTGTACTCGACGACACAAGTGATACATTCATGTACGACACTTAATCTCCTACTGACTGACACGCTTCTGACGAGCCCTTCATGTGCTGTCACAGCAAATTATTTATGAAAGATGTTGGCATTGTTGAGCTTGATTGTACTAATTACTGACGACAGAGCCAAGATGGAGTCGGATTTGGAAACAGCTGATCCGACCCGTTCGAATTTCAATTACGACAACAGACCGTCAAGAATTCAAGACCCGAGAGTACCTGCGAATAGAATATTTTAATGACGCGGAGTAGAAAAATTATTATGGAGGGCGGTTGGTTTGAAAACCTTTCTATTGATCTTCTACTTAACCCATTGGATGTTCGCCTATTAGAAGTCGTTTGCTTATAAAAGCTCAACGATTTATACGGTTATATTATGGTCGTTTTGAGAGATTTTTTTGTTATAAACCTATGGGGTCCATGACTTTTGAGGGGTTAAGACTATTTTTAATGATCACACCTTGTTTCCTCAAAGGGTTAGGTAGCGGTTTAACTATAGTAGATAAACCCACATTTCGCCAGTAATAGGGAGCGAGCATATTGACATCAACCGGACACTAATCCAGACTCCGAGCTGCTACTGGGAAGTTCCTAATAGAAAAACCCAATAACACTTTGCCAGATCTGGGAATTGAACACACGACCTTACGCTTAGCAGGGGCGCTTCCGACCACTAGACCGACATGGCAGACAATACAACAATTTTTAATAAGACAACTTTTAGCATGAAAATTTATTGCATTTTTTCTCTTATAACGAATGTTAGCTTTAGTTAACTAAGAGATGATTTTAGAAAATTCATCAATTATTGTAGAGGTCAAATAACGTAAAAAATAGGGGTGGGGGGTAGTAAGGTGGGTGTGTCTTTGGAAGACTCATTTTTGCCGATGGGCGACCGACGCACGGTGATAATACAAAATATCAATACATTATGTATGTTATCGGCTTCAGTGACGCTTCTTTACCAAACAGTATAAGTACGATACGTATGTAATAGTACACTCTGCCTAACCCGTCAGGAAATACAGGCATGATGTTATATAATATAGGTAACGTATAATGTATGTAACAGTTTGGACACGGAGTTAGTACGGTCACCAGTGCATCAAGTTATAGCAAACTCTCAAATTTCTACAAATGATTTTAAACCTTAACACGTTGAAAGTAAAGTTCAAAATCGATTAAAAAAATTTGATTATAGTAACTCGATGTGCTGGCGACTGGGTTAGGATATTGCGGGTTTTGGACGGAAATTAAACCTCGGTTATGTTCCATAAAACGATAGGAAGGAGCCAAATGTTGTATGTTTATTTCTATGGCAACAATGCGGTATCCATAGCAAGGTTTCCGTTGGATTTTGCTGTTGGCAATGTTGGTTACTGAGATTATTACTAAAGCACGTATTAATTTATTTATTTACTAGTGACCCACCCCGGCTTCGAACAGGTGCAATCTTCTTCTTAGCGTGTCGATGGCAATCTAAACTCGGCCCAGATGCCCAAATGTATTCGGCTACGTGTTTGGCGCTATCACTAGCGTCTATCCGCGACTTGCCTTGGCCAACCTGGAAGTCTTTAAACAGACTCCGGATCCAGGTTGGCCGAAGCAAGCAAAACCACATAAAACAATTCGATTCATAAAAAAACTCCGCCTTCAAAAAATGTGGTTCCACAAACGATGGGAGACTTGATATCGTGTCCTGCGTGTCCTGCCGTATGCACGTGACAGGAACGGGTGCTATGTAGATACTAATAATAGTAAAACTATACGTTGAAACCTTCCTCTTGAATCACTCTCTCTATTGAAGAAAACCGCATTCAAATCCGTTCGCCGTGGAGTCTTGCCAATTCTTCTCCATAGTTAGTATAGGTACCTACTACGTTTTGGAATGGGCAACTAGCTTCATTTTTCTGACTAACCAACCCCTTTTTTTGAGGATGGGAAATCATCAAATGAGTCCCGCTCTGGATGGAGCGGAAGGGAGTGTCAGACTCTTACTGACTAAAACCCACCCATGTTCCTATCTTAGCCGTCTGCCACGGGCCTGGACCTTATCAGACGGTGAGCTACCCAGTCACCGTACACAGACCCACGTCTACGGTAGCCGAGAGTCGCCGCGCGGTTTCCGACACCCGGAGCGTCACCCGCGGCGGCTGGGACGTGAGGCTCTGTCCCTCAACCATCCCGCCACCTCCTTCACTGCCATGACTGCTTCTGACCGACGTCTTGACAGTTCAAAAGTGCCTGTAATTGGTTTATTTGAAATAAATACTTCAAGTTTGAGTTCTACGGCTAATACGGCCGTCTCCTTTTGTCTCTTCAGCTAGCTTATTCTGTGAGCTATGTCGGGTTCTCTCCAATATTCTTGTGTCCTTCCTTATCCACCTTTTCAGTAACTAAAACACCTCTGTTCCATTTTTATCGTCCACCCAAGTTGCTTACAATTCCACTGTAACTTCAGGGTCGATGAGAGTGAAACAGTTGAACTTTTCTAAGCACTGTTGTTGTTCCCGGCAGCCATGTTCAGGAGACCAGCAATCTTGATGGTAGTTAGACTCGTAAGTACTGAAACTCGTGTAAAAATGCGTAAATATTTCTTAAATAGTCTCTAGTTACGAGTTAGCGTTGCAAAGGACGTAAGATTTAGTATATTTTCTTATGGAGAAGGCTACAAACAATGTTATTAACAAAGTAAAAAATAAAACAGTAAAGTTAGTGTCGGGTTTTGTTTTTTAAGAGTTACGAATTTATGGTGTTGTATATTTATTTTTATTGGCCTCATCATTGCGAAGCCAAATGTTGCCAAGCTTGGATCTAGTTTTTGGCAGAATTAAAACTAAATTATAGAAATTGCGTACCATATTTTAATACCATACCGTACCACAGTACTACCTGAGGATAGGCCTCTTCAAGTCTCTGCTCTTCAAGCGAATTTATGTATTAACCAGCTACTGCCAGCGGCTTCGCCCCGTTGATGTCAGAAATTATATCACGGGAACGTACTCATCATCATTCTCCTGCCCTTATCCCAATTTATTTGGGGTCGGCGCAACATCATCGTCATCTCACGGGTACGTTCCCGGTATATAAAGTATCCTCTGTGTTAATCCAGGTCATTATCAAAAATGATCCCATGTATTAATCCGTTCTGCCGTTTGAGCGTGAAGGACGGACAAACATACCAACTCACACACACACTCACAAACTTTCAACTATAGTTAATATTAATTAGTGTGATGTGATTGCGACGTATTCAATTTTAATTAGTTCTAGCATGTACCCATCAAGCTTCAAAATACCTATACCAATACCAAGCTATAAAATACATAGGGCTAAGAAAGAACATGGATGGGTAGTCAGTAAAAGTCTGAAACTCCCTTCCGCTCTTACCACAGCGGGAGAGGTTATTTGATGTTTTCTCATCCTTGAGAGAAGCTACTGGTTTCGTTTCGCCAATTTCCATTGATAAAAAAACATCCTCAAGAATTCAGAATTGACTTGCTGCTTCTCTTCTTCTACCATAATTGAAGGAAGAACGACCAACTTCAGTTCTAACCAACCTTTTCATCAACAGATGGTCGAGTATCAACGCCTCGTTTCTCGGGCGCATCCTGGCTGGCACTACGCGCACTGCGCGGCGCGTACAAACGCGTGCGTGTGCGCGTGCGCGTGCGACCCGAGCGCGCGCGTGGCGTGTTGCTGCTCACGGGAGAACATGACGACCTTTCCGGAGACTATTTGGCGCTGATGCTGAGGAATGGACATGTGGAACTTAGGTAAGTGAATTCAGATTAATAATAATTATGTGCACGGTCGAAGTTAGTTCAAAGAGCTCATGGCTAAGTACTAACAGCCGCACAGGTCGATCCATCAGGTTTAACTACGCTTGCTGGGGTTGGCCGTGGATGGGTGACCATCTTTTCATACCGAGACTCCTCCGTGCCTCAGAAAGCACGTTAAGCCGTTGGTCCCGGCTGTCATTTGTGCATTTTTGACAGTCGTTACGGGTAGTCAGAAGCCCGAAAATCTGACAGCCAGTCTTACCAAGGGGTATCGTATTACCCAGTTACTGGGTTATGGAGGCCAGATAAGTAGCCGCTCCATGTAAAATACTGGTATTCAGCTGCATCCGGGTACACTGGAAGCCGACCCCAACATATTTGGGAAAACGCTGGCAGATTGATGGTCGAAGTTAGTTGTTTATGTCAAGGTAGCGTTACATGATGCAGCACATCAGCCTTTAATGTTCCCACTGCTCGGACACACACCTCCTCTCTGTGAGAGGAACTTGGCTGTTTTCACCACACGGGCCCAGTGCGAGTTGGTAAATGTCACATGCCTATGATTTTGTACATCAATGTCAAAGTCATATAATTTATTTCAAATAGGCACAAGTAAGGCACTTTTGAACGTCAAAATGAACAAGAATTCTTCTTCATGCTTTTATTAAAACTATTAATATTCATATCTTTGTATGCCTTTGGTACCCTGTTGTATAATTTTGGGGTTGGGAGTTGGCTCCTTGGACAAAGTGGTTGATTTCCATGAGAACTATACAACCTGAAAGTATGTCCCTCGTTTAACCTAACATACTGTACAACGAGCAATGGCCTCGTGACATGCCACTAAAGTGCATCGGCAACTTCGAATAGGGTGATATCGGTTACCACTTATCGGTAAGTGCGCCATGTTTATATTAGTAGAGTGGTCACCCCATGTGGGTCGGGGTGGCGAGTTGTCGACTCACACGCAAACAGACAAGAAAGAACGAGCTCACGTGGATTTGAATTTAGGTCGGTAAATATTTATGGAAAGTCCTTGTGTGGTGTGGGAAGGTACAAGTGTTTGTTTCTTTTCCACCGCATTTTACTGTCAAAGTCATAGTCAAAACATTTATCACTACATAGTATAAAACAAAGTCCCTATGTATGCACAAATCCTTAAAACTACGCTACGGATTTTGATGTTGCTTTTTTAATAGATAGAGTGATTCAAGAGAAAGGTTTATGTGTATAATTTGTCGACATATGATGCGGGCGAAGCCGCAGGCGGAAGCTAGTTTCAAATAAGCACAAGAAAAGTTCTTTTGAACGTCAAAATGAACAAGAAATAGAATTGATTCTAGTCACCCCTTCCAAAAGGTAGTTTCGTATGGAGAAGAATGGGCAAGAAACTCCACCGATACTTTTTTTAAATGGTTTGTATACATGAATTATAAAATTATATGTGAAGTATGAGTGTCAAAGTTTGTAGTAATTTTTAAAGTATCGCGTTTCTCGCTACGCAGTATTCTTCTGACCAATTAATTTGTGTCATCAATCTAACCAACAAAGCTACGCTCGTATTCCTATTGCTTATACATTTTTCGGCAATTTCGCCGAGCTTTTGGTACATATTCTAGAAATGACCCCTCGGGAACGTACAGACGCCAGCACATCAAGCTATCCCTAACTGTCAAATTTTCTCAATTAAAAATGAACTTTATGTCTTTGCAATAAAGTTGAAATACTATCAAAGATATTTGACAGATTGTGGTAACTTGACGTGCGTCTGTACAAACATACACATATTCACTCACTCTCACACTCATAAACTTTCGCCTTTGTAATATTAGTTTGATGTAATTAAAATTATAACGGTGATCTACTTTTATACATATAATATAGGTTTGTTTCCAACTTAAATTCCGTTAAATATTAAACCACATAATTTACCAAGCGCACAAACGTAATTCTCTATGAATATTATTCCCTATAATCGACATTATTCAAATGCATTATTATAGTAGAGTTGCAGTCGAATCCTGGTTTAAGCCACAGATTAAGAAAGTCAGAAGGCCAACTCGATTCAAAACGATTGAACCTTAATGAAACAAAATTAGAATCTTGTATAAAACGGACACTATGCAGCCAAGGATAGTTATAAATTTGGAAAATACATCATTGAAAAAGTGCCATAATTTAGTTTGTTATGTTAGTTAGATCTGTTAATAAAAAAAATACTTTTACAGTGAACATGAAAGCATTATTTTACAAACTGTATTAGCTTTAACAATACGACGAGCTCGTGGCTAATTAATAACAGCCGTACGGGTCGATCCATCAGGTTAAGCTACGCTTGCCGGGTTGGTCCGTGGATGGGTGACCATCTTAACATACCGACTTAACATACCGAGACTCCTCCGTGTCTCGGAAAGCACGTTAAGCCGTTGGTCCCGCCTGTTATTCGTGGATCTTTGACAGTCGTTACGGGTCGTCAGAAGCCCGAAAGTCTGACAGCCAGTCTTACCAAGGGGTTTCGTATTACCCAGTTACTGGGTTGTGGACGCCAGGTAGTCGCTCCATGTAGGTCAAATAGGCAGTTGCTCCAGGTAAAATACTGGTATTCAGCTGCATCTGGTTAGACTGGAAGCCGACCCAAACATAGTTGGGAATATGGATATGGAATTTATTTATTTAGTTGGAGACCCAACACCTTATTTACTACTTACATGAGTTGTTAATGTTCACCCCACTATCAATTAGCAGCTGTCTGGAGAGTCAGTGTTTCAGCATGTCACAGTATGTATACACTGCTCAGTGATAGTAAGATGATGACAGTTACCACTTAAGCCAATTACAGAGCTTCACGGCATTGATAAAGCTAGGCTAAAAGCAGTGAAACAAAACAAAAGCAAAAACTTAAATAATAATCTATACTAATATTATAAAGAGGTAAAATTTGTAAGTTTGTATGTAGGGGGTAATCTCCGGAACTAACGATCCAATTTAAAAAAATTTTTCACTGATAGAAAGCTGCTTTATTCCTGAGTGCTATAGGCTATAAATTATATTTATATCATACATATTAGCCGAGCTATCGCAATTTTCGTCTAGCAAATCGGAAAGAAATACCTCCGAAAACAGAATTATTTGCATGCGCTGCCTAAACAGTTAGGTACAGTACATCGCAATTTTCCGTGGACAAAGTCGCGGGCAGAAGCTCGTTACTAATAAGGACATTGTGAATATAAGGTCCCATTAAAATAGATGGACAAACTTTTATAAATCATTCAGACCATTATAATAACGACAATGGTAAAAAAATATACCACAAACGCTTTCAAACAGTGTGCAAGTAACTATGTACAGAGGCCAGTACATTAAGTTACCACAATCTGTCAAATGTCTTTGATAGTATTTCAACTTTATTGCAAGGACATAAGGTTCATTTTTAATTGAGAAAATTTGACAGTTAGGGATAGCTTGATGTGCTGGCGTCTGTACAATTACTAATACAGGCTTTATTATTTTAGGTCAAATCACTTTAATAAGTGTTTTTTTTTTGCTTGGATATCTTTGGTTAGACGTACTAAACGCTGTGTTAAAATTTGACCATCTGTTTTAATGGGACCTTATATATCCACTCAGTAATTAGAACGACGAATACAAGAATGAGTTATGGCACAGATTGATAAACAATACAGAATGGAACAGTCCTACTGGAACTTACTACTCTGTGTATTAATTAGCGCAGCTCTAATTATCCGTCGAGCGACTGCAGTCCAATATTAATATCGACCGGGGATTACGTTCCCTGCTTCATTATTAACTAGTATTGTCTTAAACCCGCAATGGCTGAACGTAGCTCTGATTAATTCTGAGACATGAAACGGAGGTACTTATTTTATTTTACTTTACCCAGTGCGAGTGGGGTACTTGATTAGACCATGCTTCACATGCTGGAGTGTCCTTAGTGTTCGTTCACCTTTTTTTTTGAGGGTGGGAAATCTACAAATTTTTCCTCCCGCTCTGGGTGGAGCAGAAGGGAGTGTTAGACTGTAACTGACTTCTTCTTCTTCGTGTGGTTAGTGACTAACCTGGTGTCAGAGTTTTAATGCTGCCCATGGGCCTCTGACTTAGCATCACATGCTGTTGAGACATATCTCTCAGGCATGCCGGTTTCCTCACGATGTTTTCCTTCACTGATTTTAAGCAGGTGATAATTATACAATACGCACATGAATCCGAAAAATCAGAGGTGTGTGCCTTGGGTAACTGACTAAAACTCGTCCATGTTCCTTCCTTAGCCCTTTATGTTCCGGGGTAGCGGTAGCCTTTCGGACAATCCCGCTTACCCGGCAGGCTTCGGCCCTAATTGTCCCCTTTACATGCTGACATCTGTTTGAGGCTCGCGTTGAAAATATACGCGCCGTCCGCCATGGGCCTGGTCCTGATTGGACGGTGAGCTACCCATTACTCACCGTTCGCAGCACCAAGGGGTATAAAATTACCCAGTTACTGGGTTCTGGAAGTCAGATAGGCAGTCGCTCCATGTAAAATACGGGTATTCAGCTGCATCCGGTTAGACTCGAAGCCGACCCCAACATAGTTGAGAACAGGCTAGGCAGATTGAAACAGTACTATCGACACGAAAAAAGGAAAAGAGTTTTCTGATGGAACATTGTAAAATAATACTCTTCGTTATGGGTAGCTACTTGATTCTGCGTAAAGAATTCCCTGATGACGCTAGCACTGTAGTATTAGAAAGAAAGAAGTTTCCTTCTATGTTTCTAATTTCAAGAAAAGATTCATCGATTTGTGTTGGTTCGGGTTCGAGATCTTACTATAATGTCTTGATATGTGTTCTTTCAATTTGAGAAGTAGTTCTAAATTCTGCAGATTTAAACAGCACAGTTACTTTGAACTTAATTTTGCTAGATTCCGTCTCGTATATTTAAACTAATTCGTTGTCCCTAAACTGCGCAAAAGCTTTTAACGGGTACAGTCACGAGCACCAATATGTATACACTTAGAAACATTCAAAAGCGATTTTCTCGTGGAATAACGATCAATTTGTGATAGTAGAACCTATTTCATATTAGTATGGATTCCCAAATACTATGTCCGTAACAACATAAAATTACAACAAATGAAGAAGGAGAAAATCGATTTTTAAAGTTGCTTTGTGTATACTTATTGGTTCTCGTGACGTCACAAGCATAACTACATAATATGTTGCTAAGAACAGCTCGGCAATAATAAATATCTGATTTCATGATCTGGAATATTGGATTTTATAATTATTATAACGTCACCGCAAAGCCGGGAAGCACTCGTGGTTTAGTAATAAAAGCCGCACGGGTCGATTTATCAGGTTAAGCTACGCTTGCCGGGGTTGGTCCATGGATGGGTGACCATCTTTACATATCATGACTCCTAGCAAGCAGGTTAGGAGCTCCCTCCAAACACGATAAGCCGTTGGTCCAGGCTGTCATTCGTAGATCTTTGACAGTCGTTACGGGTCGTCAGAAGCTCGAAAGACTGAAACCAATCTTACCAAGGGGTATCGTATTACGAAATTACAGGGTTGTGGAGGTCAGATAGGCAGTCGTTCCATGTTAAACACTAACATTCAGCTGCATCCTTTAGACTGAAAGCCGACCCCAACATAGTTGGGAAAAGCCTATGCAGATTGATTGAACATGAATGATGTAACCTAGTTTTTGTAAACATATTTTGATTTAAAAGAGTGTCCATGGAGTTTCTTGCCCGTTCTTCTCCATAAGTACCTACTGCTTTGGAATAGGCAACTAGCTTCATCTTTCTGAATGACCGACTCCCTTGACAATTCAAAAGTGCCTGTAATTGGTTTATTTGAAATAAATACTTTGAGTTTGATTGATTTTTATAACGTCACCGTTTAGTTTAAAACTGATAAACTAGTAGTACTTAATCTTTATCAATTTTCCACCAGGTTCGACTGTGGCAGCGGCGCCGGCATCCTAAGATCACCAGAGCCTGTCAGACTGGGACATTGGAACACGATCTCCGTGTACAGACACCGATGGGACGCCTGGCTAAGGCTGAACAATGGAAAGAGGGTGCGAGGAAGATCCAAGGTATGTGACGTCACAATATTCTTCTGCACCTAAATTAATAATAATAATAATCGTTAGGCGGTTGGATCAAGAGCCACATTCAGAAGGCAGTACTCCTCGATACGGCTCGCATTGTGAGGAGGTTTTTGTCTCTTCAGCCCTAACGACCGGTGACTTGGACCCGGCTCCCGACATCGGCGGACCACTATTTTTAGAGTTATTTTTCAACAGTATGTGAAGCTAGGTCAGAGGCCCATGGGCAGCATAAAAACTCTAACACCAAGTTAGTCACTAGTAAGCGGGATTGTCCGAAAGGGTTACCGCTACCCCGGAACACAAAGGGCTTTATGTTCTGGGGTAGCGGTAACTCTTTCGGACAATCCCGCTGACCTGGCAGGCTTCGGCATTAACGGGCCCCTATGCTAGCTATACTGCTGACATCTCTTTGAGGCGCGCGTACCGCGCCGTCTGACATGGGTCTGGTCCTGATCGGACGGTGAGCTACCCATTACTCGCGTTGCGTCTACGGTGGCCGGGAGTTGTCATGCGGCTCCGGACGCCCGGGGCGTCTCCCGCGGCGGCTGGGATGTGAGGTCCTGATAGACGTGCAGCCTCCCATAGAAAAAAAAAACAAGCATGACATGAAAGCATTAGGGTGCCTTTCCACAGATGTGTGAGGATGCATAGCATTGAATGTGTGTAAAGTTAACCAACAACAACACTAGCTTAGCTCAATCTATGAATTTGAAGTGTTTTCCTCGCTCACCGCCTAGCTACCTCGCACATCTCTGGGAGCCTAGACAAAGTCACATTCTTATTACCTAACGATAACGAAATTAGATAAATCCGAAATGTATGGAATTGGCATAAGCTTTCGAAATGTCATGTGATCAATCGTTTTCGATCGATTCGAAGTGTCAGACAATGTCAAATTGTGGAACGAAACTCGATCAATATTCCCATACAAATGCGTTGACAAGTGGCGTTCTTGACAATCCGAATCGCTGAGATAACGAATTGTTCGATCAACAATTATCGAAATCGAATTGACACGGAGTGATTGACACTTGTCTAGGCCCTCTAGTGGCTACGCAGTATATTGTAGCCGATAGCTTTTGTTTCTTTCTGGGTGTGCCTATACCAAAGACCATTTAGGCTATTTCGTCAAGAAAATGATTCCAAATAGCGTCAGCGGTCCCACGCCTAACTTGTAACGATTGTTCAATGAGCCGCCACAAATTTATTGTGATTGAAAAATGTGACAAAAAAGTTCTTTCTAAAGCTACAATGTTGAAAGGAAAAGTCAAATTGTTTTCCATTTTCTTTGTCCGTTTGGTTCACATCGCAAGAGTTACGGCTGGAGCAATTGACCGTGTACGGGTTGTGCTTAGGAACTCGGAATCTGGGAGCCATTGCAGGCCTTCGGAATGTCAAGGAAAAGGCTATATTTATTTTAAACCTTCGCTGACTTTGTTGAAACGCTGCTTTGTAAGAAGGGTTTTTAAAGGCAGGCGATAAAATTCGTTGCCTTTGTAAAGGTGTTGCTCCACAGCAGCCAATAGCCGAGCTACGCATGTGTTCTTTGAAACCTTTGAACCAAAGTTCGTGTGAAAATGTAGACGGAATGAAATCACATAGAAAAAAGACCGCTTGTCATAAAAACTTCCATCACCGTACAGAAATTAAATATTATGCGAAGATATAATTGTAAAATTGGATTTAATGCTAATATGTATTCCATTTGATTCTAAAAATCTGTGACGTCACATTGTTATATTTCATACAAAGCACGTACAAAGTCCGCGTTTTGGCAGTTCATAAAAAGTAACGTTATTGACTACCCTTTCAAATATCCAATTGTTCACTGTGACCAACGACCGAGCTATGGTGGCGAACAAATGAGCCTTTGAAAACTTTTCCGTCCATATCCTCGGTCGACTTAAGGTGCTCTACTGAAGGCGACCGAAATCGTAAGTCAAAGTCAAAGTCAAATAATTTATTTCAAATAGGCACAAGTAAGGCATTTTTGAACGTCAAAATGAATAAAAAATAGAATTGATTCTAGTCGCCCCTTCCAAAAGGTAGTTTCGTGTGGAGAAGAATGGGCAAGAAAATCCACCGCAACGACCAACGCAATGACAGACTGACATGACTGGTTTCTGTAAATACAAGAGGATTTTTTATATCCCATAACTCTAGGGTATGAATGAAACAAAAAATCAACTGGCCGAAGAATTTTTAAATTATATTTTTATTTCTCGTACTTGGAAAGTACGCTTGAAGTTACCTGATCAGAGGGACGGAAGTATTACTTTTCGTACCGGGGAAACAATTTTCCCTGCTGTCAAAAAATAAATAAACTATGCAAGCTATGTCCCTCTATATAGTCATTTTGTTATATCGCGGCGTAAAATTGCAATTAAATACTACAACTATTTGGTAACATGTGTTTATACTTACCCAGGTATATTTAATTTAGTATTCAATAAATTATTAGTTAATTTAGATAGAAAAGCAAAATATTTACCTAAATCAATCTGCCTAGCCGTTTCCCAACTATGTTGGGTTCGACTTCCAGTCTAACCGGTTGCTGCTGAATACCAGTATTTTACATGGAGTGACTGCCTATCAGACCTCCACAACCCAGTAACTGGGTACCACGGTACCCCTTGGTAAGACGGCTGTCAGACTTTCAGGTTTCTGACTACCCTTAACGACTGCCATAGATCCACGAATGACTGCCGGGACCAACGGCTTAAAGTGCTTTCCGAGGGACGGAGGAATCTCGATATAATTATAAAGATGGTCACCCATCCACAGACCAACTCCGGCAACGTAGCTTAACCTGACGGAATGGTCCGTGCGGCCCTTTTCCGCCAAAACCAAAAGCAAGACATTAAAATCATACGATTTTTTTTTACGAAATGGCGCGCTTTGTTTATACAATTAGGTTTTTATTACCTTTCCTCATATTTGAAGTAAAAAGCAGAATGTTTACCTCGGGAGAAAGACTCGAACGGCGCTCGAACTATTCGAACGAACTGACTACAAACATTGAAACAGTAATTTGGAGAGACGCGCCATGTTATCGTAGTTTATCTCTACAATTTCCTATGACACAGCAATTTTTTTTAAACACACAAAAAATTATAGAAACAATAGTTTTAAACAATTGCTCTAGGCTTTTATAGAACTAGTCCAACCCATTTAATGGTAGCCAGCACACAATAGCACATTCTTTATTCATGACCAAATCAATTTGTGGTGTGGTGGCGCGTTTACCTAGTGGAAAAACTGTTCCGCTCATACCTTCATAATTTAGTGGCTGACGAGTTTTCCGTACACAAAAGAGATCCGACTAGATGAGCCAAATCAAAAAATAGAAAAAAATACTGGGTGAAAGGGACATACATGCAATGCCGGTTACCATGGATTTAGTAGGTACAGACGCCAGCACATCAAGCTATCCCTAACTGTCAAATTTCCTCAATTATAAATGAACCTTATGTCTTTGCAATAAAGTTGAAATACTATCAAAGATATTTGACAGATTGTGGTAACTTGATGTGCTGGCCTCTGTACATGATTCAGAATCATCCTTTTTTAATCATTAAGGATTTGAAATCATCAAATGACTCCTCCTGCAGTAGGTGGACCGAGTTCGAGTGTCAGACTCTTACTGAATAAAACCCATCCATTTTTCTTCCTTAGCCCTTTGTATTCCGCGACAGCGGTAACTCGGACAGTCCCGCTGACTCAACAGGCGTCAGCCTAACGGGCCTCTTCTAAATTTGACAAAAATCTCTTGTTTTCAAAAAATGCAATACCTATGTACGCAGTGAAAATGTATTTTAAATAAACCAATTACATGCACTTTTTAATTGTCAAGGGGTCGGTCAGTCAGAAAGATGAAGCTAGTTGCCTATTCCAAAGCAGTAGGTATCTATGGAGAAGAATGGGCAAGAAACTCCATGGACACTCTTTTAAACAAAATATGGTTACAAAATATTGGTTACATAATTCATATTATTATTATACATGTGAGAACGATGCAGAACGTTAAAACCAGATATAAAATAGTAGCTTCTGCCCGCGACTTCGTCTGCGGCTAATACTGTAGAGGGCAAATCTTATCTCTGTGATGTCCTTGTGATCATAAAATAATTTAATTTGATAAGAATTGATATTTTGTTGTTTAAATAATCATCCAAACAGAAGTAAGCCGAAAAAATACTTTTTAAAAACATAAAACGAAATATAAAAGTTAAAATACAAAAGATAGGAATATGGTGTCGCGGACTTTTTTGTAGAAATAATTAAGGCGAACCGGGTTGCCATACATTGCTTTCAATTTTAAACAACTGTTTAGGCAGCGCATGCAAATAATTCTGTTTTCAGAGGTATTTCTTTCCGACTTGCTAGATGAAAATTGCGATAGCTCGGCTAATATGTATGATATAAATATAATTTATATAATGTAGCTATCTATCAGTGAAACAATTTTTGAAATTGGATCATTAGTTCCGGTGATTACCCCCTACATACAAACTTACAAATTTTACCTCTTTATAATATTAGTATAGATATAAAATTAGTCCAAAAATTAAATTAAAACAAACCAGAGATGACCAGTTCCTACTGACAGCGACCGTTCACGAACATGACGCATGGATTAGCACCATTCAGCTCAACCATTTTGAAGGGAGCTAAATGATCCAACACATAAATCAATCTATTGATGAAAACCGCATTAAAATCCGTTGCGTAGTTTAAAAGATCTAAGCGTACGGAGGGACACACGACTAGCAGGGACTTTGTTTTATACTACGTAGGTTCGAAATAAAACTGTATCTATCTAGCTATAACTACATTAACAAATGCCTGTCCGCATTATATCTACAGCGACCCAACCCCAGCGCTTCCTAAAATTTTCTCGCGCATTTTCCGCCAACGTTTACCAACTCGTGTTGAATTAAATATTTTCTTTGATATTAATTTTAATTCAATAGGGAGTGCTGGCTCCCAACTTTCTGGTTGGTGGTAATGTAGCGAGCCGGAAAACCACAGCCTTTGTTTGTAACAAGCCAGAATTAGAAGGATATAGCTTGCTCTGAGTAGCCTAATTTAGTTTTAATTACTGTGTTTGGTACTTTTTGTTGTTTTCTTTCCATGTGTGATGTCAACCTTTTGAACGCCAGAGCATAAATGCACGTGCGTGCCCACTTTAGCAAGAATTAAGATTTCAAAAAAACTGAAGTGTTAATCGACATTTGCTGCTGACCGTACCTAAGTTAAAACATCATAAGTGACGTTGATGTATACAAATAAATGTAACTGGGTTAACAGCCACTGCAGACATGGAACGCGCCGCAAATAGTCAATTCATACTGTAGTAGCGACACCGAGACGAAAGCTCCATTCCGTGATTGCACTGAGGCATCTGTCGCAGATGTAATGTACTTGTATGCCAGACGTGCTGCGATAAATCTCATATATCTCTACAGGGTGAAATTGAATTCATGGGCATTATTTCAAGGGGTCATTGTATGCTTCAGATTTAGTTTAGAGTATGTTGTTTAGAGGAGCTCGTGACTAAGTGCTGACAGCCGCACAGGTCGATCCACCAGGTTAAGCTACGCTTGCCGGAGTTGGTCGTGGATGGGTGACCATCTTTACATACCGAGACTCCTCCGTGCCTCGGAAAGCACGTTAAGCCGGTGGTCCCGGCTGTCATTTGTGCATCTTTGACAGTCGTTACGGGTCGTCAGAAGCCTGAAAATTTGACAGCCAGTCTTACCAAGGGGTATCGAATTGCCCAGTTAATGGGTTGTGGAGGTCAGATAGGCAGTCGCTCCATGTAAAATACTGGTATTCAGCTGCATCCGGTTATACAGGAAGCCGACCCCGAAATTTAAAAAGGTTTAAAAAGGTTAGGCAGATGGATGATGTATGTTTTAGATTAGTTCCCATATTGAAAGTTGTTCAGCTCCAGCCAGTCGTGCTGGCTTGTTGACGTATAATTCTTGCAAACCACGTAAGAAAATTTGAATTTCGAGGGTTAAGCTTTTCTCTTACAAAAAAAAGGAATTTTATTGCTAAAAATCGAAAACAGCTGTCAATCAGGACGCAGTGTCTTTTTTACGTAACCTTTTCCTCCTCAAACTAAAATCCTACAAATTGAATGAGCTTCTTGTTAGCACTCTGCTGACTGGCAAATATGTTTGCCACGGCTCGAGCTATTGTTGTAGTTCGCGACGAAACGTAAAATGGTTTGCTAAACATTTTGTTGAATTTTACCTTGCCTTAGATATCATTATATTTCTAAAAGGCGTTTTTTTCATATGTCATGGAGCTCGTGGCTAAGTAATAACAGCCGCACAGGTCGATCCACCAGGTTAAGCCACGCTTGCGGGGGTTGGCCGTGGATGGGTGACCATCTTTACATACCAAGACTTCTCCGTGCCTCGGAAAGCACGTTAAGTAGTTGGTCCCGGCTGTCATTTGTGCATCTTTGACAGTCGTTACGGGTCGTCAGAAGCCCGAAAATCTGACAGCCAGTCTTACAAAGGGGTATCGTATTCAGATTCAGATTCATTTATTTGCCTGAAATATGGTGTTTCACAGATTAAATAACAAATACACAATAGTTCTTCATATTTCGCCAACTAAATTCGGCATGCAAATTTTGTAACAATAACAACTATTGTAGTTAAACAAAATAATTAGATTCCAATGTCAAAAAAATTATGTCAATATTGCCTAGTTACTGGGTTGTGGAGGTCAGATAAGCAGTCGCTCCATGTAAAATACTGGTATTCAGCTGCACCCGGTTAGACTGGAAGCCAACCCCAACATAGTTGGGAAAAGGCTAGGCAGATGATGAAGTGTCATAACTCTAGGGTATGAATGAGACCACCAAAAAATCAACTTTGTTGATACCAAATTTTCTTATACCAGCTTATTATTCTCCCAATGCGGGGCAAAGGGTAGACCCCTTTGTACAAATCTGAAATCGCGGCAAATAGTCAGCTCATCCATACGTTATGCTCGCATAACTCATCAAAATGTAGGGAACAGCTGATTTTTTTTATCACGATTTCAGATTTCTTCCCATAATGAAGATAAGTACAATGACCCCTTAAAACATTACCCATGAATTCAACTTCACCCTGTATAGTATTACAAAGTTGCGACTACAACCCTTCAACGTCTATCTACGTATATACATATACATAGCGTCACTAAACTCCGTCGCCCTCACAGACTGATGTTATCACAGCTATCGGGGGCAGCGCAGCCTGGCTATGACGGTATTAGGTCACACTCCCAATACCGGGCGCGCCTATTGCCAATTATCGGGCGCAACTCCAATCCCGGTCATAAACTGAACGAGTTTGTGTATGTAACGGAGTATACAGGTAAACCTGTTGAAGTCAATTCGGAATGTAAAAAGTTTTGTGAATGAAAATGTTTATTTTTTTATTTAAACTTACACCCACTTTCCTTGCAGGTCGCCCTAATACAATAGTGGGTTGCCACATATCACAGATGTAAAAAATAAAACTATCAATTAATATTAATATTGTACTTAGCCGTGAGGCAGACTCAGTTATTATTTTCTATTTTTTTTTGTTTTATGTTTTTTGTGTGTCACCTACTGTGCCCAAATAAATGCGTTTTAATTCTTTCTCTGCTTTTTTAACTGAAAAATAAACTTAAACTAAATTAAGTATAATAAGATCTTAACCTAAAGTATAAAACAAACTTAACAAAGAATTACTTAAATATAACTTCCAAAATTGATTCAGATTGCACGAAAACATTTCAATAGTCTCATGCACTTTATTTAGCACACTTATTGTGCGGGTGAGGAGGAGCTCGTGTCTAAGTACTAACAGTCTCACAGGTCGATCCATCAGGTTAAGCTACGCTTGCCAGGGTTGGCCGTGAATGGGTGACCATCTTTACATATCGAGACTCCTCCGTGCCTCGGAAAGCACGTTAAGCCGTTGGTCCCGGCTGTCATTTGTATCTTTGACAGTCGCTACGAGTCGTCAGAAGCCCGAAAATCTGACAGCCAGTCTTACCAAGGGGTATCGTATTGCCAAGTTACTGGGTTGTGGAGGTCAAATAGGCAGTCGCTCCATGTCAAATACTGGTATTCAGCTGCATCCGGTTAGACTGGAAGCCGACCCCAACATAGTTGGAAAAAGGCTAGGCAGATGATTGTGCGGGGGAGGGGTGTTTTTGACAGTAGGTTGGTTTTGGCAACAGTGGTGGCCGATAGGCGTTCGGATCTATTTTCAGGATTTTAAAGCAGTTAGTTCACGCTAATTAATCTATCGACACTTTTGTTCGAATTAAAATTCACTAAGTACCGTGAAATTGTACTAATCTTGAACCGGAAAAACTTTATGGATGAGCGAGAATTTGGCGACTTATGAGTCTATTTCATTCAACAGTAAATAGGTATGATGCATGGGTACAAAAAAAGAAATTAGCACTAAAATGCGTCAGTCACATAATTAAAAAAATATTATACATATATTTTTTATTTTTCGTATTAATATAAAATAACTTTGATAAACGCATTGAAGTTGAGAAGTGTGGACTCTAAACGTCATAAGTAAGTTTAAAATCTACATACGCGTGACGTCACGCCACATTTTAACTCAATGTATCGACGTTATCTTTTGATTACCTACGTAAAAAATGAACAAAGTACGTGTCCAATATTTTTTTTGAGGGTGTGAAATCATTAAATGACCCCACCCGCTCTGGGTGGAGGGGAAGGGGTAATTTAAGTCCAGTAAGAGTGTTAGACTCTTACTCACCAAAACCAATCCATGTTCCTTCTTTAGCCTTTTATGTACCGGGGTAACGGTAACCCTTTCGGACATACCCGCTGACTAATGATCTTCTTGACGGACAAAAAAATGTTTTTATCATGATCCCAAGTATTGAAACGTTCTAAATTTAAACGCTACATCTATACGCTATGTAAGTCAAACAAATTCCTAGTCACAGTGTATTGTTATTAAAGCCAGTGCGCCTATATGACATCAATATCGTGGCCGGTTTTAGTACAGGAGCTTGCCAGGGTGCGGGTAATGTATGTTTGCAGACAACTCCCCGACAGCTGCGCTATGTCACATGCCTTCTTTCGCGCAACTCCCCGACTATTTCGTCGGTATCGTCAATATTGTGACTCTTGTACAATCTTTTTATTACAAACGTTATTGCGTCTAGAAGTAATGTAGTTTTTACTAAGTACTGATGTCGACAAAACGCTCAAACATTTTTGTTAAGACGAGAAATTATTTCGCGGAAAGTCTGACAAATAACGCTGTTATGAAAAGAATGGAATAGACATTTACTTTGCAAATATCCGTAATACATAATAGGTGTTAAGTTTTTTTTATTTGAGAATGGGCCTGCTCTTGACCTTGATCACGCCTGATGAAAGCGATGGATCAAAATCAAAAGTCATTTATTCAAATTAGGCTGAAAATCAGAACTTTTTGAAGGTCAAAGTTACATGCGTCCCCCAAAAACGCCCACCTCCTAGCCTCCTTCCTTGGGCTTTAGCTGGGAAGAAGAAGTGGCGCAACCAACTCCCCAGGCGCAACAAACTCCCCAGATGGATGAGGTCTATGATCGCTCTGAGCATGCCCAGAAGATGTCTTTCATTCTGCTTTGAAACAAGACGGCATCTAGGTAGAAGGGAACACCGATCCTGGCAGAGTTCCACACTTTGATGCGTTAAAGCTTAGCCAGTTTGACCATTCGGCATGCAAAAATTTATATTAAGTATCTAAGTCGAATCAAAAGTCAGAACAGGTAATTTTCTTTATTAAAAACTCGTAACACTCTACTTGGTACGTTTAATCTATTGTACTATAGCCAGCAAAGTTATACCTAACTGTCAAATTTCTCCAAATAATTTTAAACATTAAATCATTAAGTTTTAAGTTCAAAATCGATTTTTCAAATTTTACGTAATCTTCAGCACTGTTGTCAAATATTTTCAACCACTTGGTAATTTATGGTTAATAAACATTTCGGTAGAGCATCATTTTGAGAAGTTAATACTTGTAGACAGATCATTATGTAGGTACTTTTGTCACGCCTATTTCCTTGGGAACACATCAACTAAACGTTAAAAACGACTTGGATCTTGCTTAACAAACATATCGTCCTCGAAAATATAAATAAGTTACATGAAACTGTCTGTGTCTCTCTGTATAAAAAAAAACTTCATAACACAGCCCATTTCAAGTCATTCTGGCTTTCTTCTGAAGCATAAAATTGATGGGCAAGAAGACATAATATGTACCTTTCTCTGGTTGATAACGAGACCGCATTTCTCCGCGTATGCCATTAATCTCAAACATAAATTGCCTCACGAGGTGTAAAATAAGGTACAAAAACATCTACATCGCCAAAATCGTTCCTTTAAAGCGGATCTGACTCATTAAGGCCATTCGTGTCTAAAGGGTTGGGAGTGTTGAAACAAACGAGCGCACATTTGCACGTCACGGTAATACCCGCCCCGGGTAATATCGGCAGTAAAAAATTTCGGCTATGAATTCTAAAAGCCTAGTAAAATCTAAGATTTTATAAAGGGCTTGAAAGGTACTGTTATTATGTTGGGTCCATAATCTGTGAAGGCTGTGAAGTAGAAATAATTGAATGATGATGAAACATTCGCTTTTTGAATTTAGCTACTGAGATTTTTTACCCACTTATAATATTACTGATTTAATAAACAAAATCTTACTACATAAAATCTTACTACTAATATTATAAATGTGAAAGTTTGGAAGGATGTTTGTTGCTCAATCACACCAGAACGGCTGGACGGAACTTGATGAAATTTGGCACACAGATAGTTTATAACCTGGATAGGATTATAACGCATACGCTTTTTTGTTATCTGGGTAATATGTTTCTGTGGAATAATTTTCGACATTCACGCGGGTGAAGGCGCTAGTAGTGATTCAAGAACTGTGCTAGGCAGCTGCTGCAGGTGCAGAAAACCTCAAACGATGCAAATACTACGATCGTATTAGGACTTATATGTACTAGAACCATGTCTTCCGAGTGCCCACTTTGTTTATAGAGACATCGCCAAGCGGTTAGTCGACTCTTTACGTGACCAACGGGCTGGCCCATTTTTTGGTCAATAAATCAGCATTGCCATACTACGTTGCGGTGCTGCCAGCCTTTTAGGAGCTTTTCTTGTTGACAGCGATGCGATGTGCATGGATTTTTGACGCCTTATGATTATTTGCCCTCCGTTTTTATATACTTGTACATATTCTTATTCTTCATTAAATTATTAATATTTTAAATCTAATGATGATAACTAAAACTAAACTGATGATAACTTAAATGAAGTTAATGTTTGATGTAATAAATAAATTCCTTAATAAAAAGGTATAAAAGATAGTACATGCAATCAAAAAAAAGTTGCAAATACAATTTTACACAGGTAAAGGAATTCAAGACAATTTACGACTATAAAAACTTTTGAGGCATAAATCTTTGTAGAAAATCCTAAAGAAAACTTTTGATATCTTGTAATATTTCGCCTTTCTCTGTCATATCTCTGAGCGTACCTTGGAGGCGTCCATTCCAGTTTAACATAATTGCCTCAACACTGTCGAGACTAATGTCTCAGAAGAATTGACGGAATTCCCCCTGTTATTACTGCCGCCCTAACGGCTCCTGCTGAAGTTACCCCGATAATGGTCGGTCAAACGTGGAGATTTTGCCGTTGTAAATCTTAAAATTTAGAATTAATTAAAAACTTTTGCAGGGATTAATTAAAACAATAGGGCTGTGATCGAAGTTGTCTTTTTGCTTCTCGGACTTTCGTATCAGATTTTACAGTTCAGAGATTGTGGTTTGATAGAAATACTTAAAATTAGATTCTGCGGTTTCGTCCGCGTGGGTAAAATATCCCTTGGGAACGTACTATCGGGACTCGGGTTATAAACTATCTGTGTGTCAAATTCCATCCAAATCTGTTGAGCAGTTTTGCCGTCTTTCCGGAACATACATCCAGACAATCGGACGAACATTCTAAAAACGATATTTTTGGCTATAAAGTTGCCACACATTCTATCAAAAATATTCAATGTACTTACTGTTTTACTACGTTACTATTTCATTATACGTATATTCTTTGTTATTTATTTGCTTCAAACGTCAATGCTGCGTTGAGTTTTCCCGTTTTACATTTCGGTTTCCATAATACTTCCTTATGACGTCACATAAAAACGAAATCCGTAACCAGGAGTTCCGGATCTGTAATTTACATACGTCGGAGCCATACAGGGGTAAGTTACGGCCGCCATACTAACCCTTCGTACAACCACGCCCTCTAATGGCGTTCATCAAGGCGTAAATTAACTTAAAGCACTTGAAGGCACGACTTCAGAGCGCATATTAATTTAGGATTTAAGAATTTCGTTGAGTTGTAGGTAGACTGTTCATGGGATACGTTTAAAATGTCTTTTTGAGTTGAAATGTTGAGGTGAAAAAGTAATAAATAACTTTTTTTTTTAAGATTTAGCTGGTCATCTTTCTTTCTTTTTCATGTGGTTAGTGACTAACCTGGTGTCAGAGTTTTTATGCTGTCCATGGGCTTTGATTTAGCTTCACATGCTGTTGAGAAATATTTGTATCTGTCAGGTATGGCCGGTTTTCTCACGATGTTTTCCTTCACCGTTTTTTAAGCAAGTGATAATTATACACGGTGATTTTTAATTTACTGTTTACCTTTCAGGGCATGAAAGTACCCATGATTATGAGCAACTTTCACTAAGAAACCAACTTTGAAATATCGTAAAAAAACGGTTGTTTTATACAAAAATGAAATATTTACCCGATGAAAATGTATGAAACAGATGTATATTTTATATTTATTTCGTAGTTGGTCCCATAGTGAAAGTTGTTAATAATCATGACTAGTCTCCACTCCTGACAAGTTTATCATAATTTGCAAACAATCTTAACGAACTAACAAACTTATACATAGCTGGCGACATTTCGGTGTACAGACGCCAGCACATCAAACTATCCCTAACTGTCAAATTTTCTCAATTAAAAATGAACCTTATGTCTTTGCAATAAAGTTGAAATACTATCAAAGAAATTTGACAGATTGTGGTAACTTGATGTGCTGGCCTCTGTACTATAGGTACTCCCCTGCCCAAGCCTTTTGGGAAATAAGCCGTGATGTTACGTATGTTATAAAAAGTATCAATATTGTCCCCAGGGCCTATTCTCCCGCATGACATTCCGTGAACCTGTATGGGTGGGCGGCGCAGGCAATACGACAGGTCTTCAAAGCAAGCTGGGCCTCTCCGACGGACTACTGGGCTGCGTGGACTTCCTCAGGATCAACGGGGACACCTACCAGCTCATGAAGGACGCTGTCGCCACCCTGGATATTTGTGAGTACACTGTAAATGTAAATGAATTGAATATGAGTACTTTAAAGGTGTAATATATTGTATTTTAATAGGTCATATAGTTTTATAGAAAGAAAGAAAGACAATATGTTTTATTTGCGGCAAACAAGGTGCCGTAAAAAAAAGCAAACAACAAAAATAGACAAGTTGTGGGAAAATATGCGTAACTGCCGCGCAAAACGGCCTTCGCTCAGCATTATGCTTTGACCCCACCATCGTCGTCATAGTCAGTAGTCGGTATATTCCGTGAGAATTTCACCGTGATAACGTAGGTGAAGTGAGTTTAAAGTGAGCTGTGAATTGTGTCAATCTCCAGCATAACCTGGAACGAAACCATATTTTGTTTAAAAGAGTGTCCATAGAGTTTCTTGCCCGTTCTTCTCCATAGGTACCTACTGCTTTGGAATGGGCAACTAGCTTCATCTCTCTGACTGACCGACACCTTGACAATTCAAAAGTGCCTGTAATTGGTTTATTTGAAATAAATACTTTGAGTTTGAGTTTGAGTTTTCACGCTCACTTCACTTAAGTTTTAAGGGTGGGTTCTATACAGAATCGACCGACTGGATATATTTCCTATATACAATTTTAACCACGGAAAAACAGTGGTCTCTCACAGTGTACAGAGGCCAGCACATCAAGTTACCACAATCTGTCAAATTTCTTTGATAGTATTTCAACTTTAATGCAAAGATATAAGGTTCATTTTTAAATGAGAACATTTGACAGTTAGGGATACCTTGATGTGCTGGCGTCTGTACAAAACCTATTCTGCTATATCATCATTATTTTTTTTTGGAAAGTAGCTACCTATATGACGGGTTTTTTTTTTGAGGGACCCGCTTTTGGTGGAGCGGAAGGGAGTGTCAGATTCTTACTGACTAAAACCCATCCACGTTCTTTCCTTAGCCTTTTATGTTCCGGAGTAGCCCTTTCGGGTAACCATTTCGGATAATCCCGCTACCCCGGTCAACAAGCATTCAAGCTGACATCACTTTGGAACACGTACGCGCCGTCCGGCACGGGCCTGGTCCTGATCGGACTGTCAGCTACCGCCGTACTCGCCGTCAGCAAGCCCACGCCTCCGGTGGCCGGGAGTCGGCTGGAGACCCAGTGGTCAAGGTCCGGACTTACGAGTTGTAGGTCGCGGGTTCGAAGCCAATCAAGCGTTTCACTTTATGTAATTTATTACATCATTAGTGCTCTCAAAACTATTAAAACATAGGAAAGTCCGTAGAATGGTAGCAAGCTCCAGCGAAAGAGCTAAACTGGCCTCCGACAGACGACACACCATGCACAACCACATCCTTGTGCCACAAAGGCTGAAAAGCCGAAACAGCTTTTTAAAGTGTGTCGTTCCACTCACTGTCGAACCAAATAAAGAAAGACTGAAGCTGTGGCGAGACAGTGCTTCCTGATCCACTCCATTCGTTCCACTTGCTGAACGTCTCCCTCCTGGGAGCGACTCGCCTTGGTCAACTTGGAAGGCTTTAAACAGACTCCAGACCCAGGTTGGCCGAAGCTAGGAAAACCTGCGCAGATGGGGATTCGTAGACAGCTCCGCCTTGGAGTGTAAATGTGGTGCTGTTCCACAAACGATGGGAAACTTAATTTCGTGTCCTGTGTTTCCTGCCGTATGCACGTTACAGGAACTGATGGACGCTAGTGATGGCGCTAAACACGTAGCTGAATTCTGGGCCTAGTAGATATAGATTGCCATTGACACGCTATGAAGAAGATTGGAAACCGGCAAGTCCTAGAACTAAAAATTCGAAGACATGTGACATCAACTAACCCGCACTGGGCCCGTGTGGTGGATAACGGCCCACTCCTTCTCACAGAGAGGAAGCCTGTGTCCCAGCAGTGGGAACATTATAGGCTGATTATATGCTAAGTAGGTACAAAGGCCAGCACATCAAGTTACCACAATCTGTCAAATTTCTTTGATACTATTTCAACTTTATTGCAAAGACATAAGGTTCATTTTTAATTGAGAAAATTTTACAGTTAGGAATAGCTTGATGTGCTAGCGTCTGTACAAGCACATATCAGGGGGCCGGCCACTACCTCTTATAGTAGTATTAAGGTCCCCTGTGCCCTAAATCTTTGATCTAATGTAATACATCAGTCTCCTCTTAAAATATGTACTTAGTCTTAAAGTAACATCGTTTATTACTTTTTTTACACTGTATCACTGCTGAGCAAAGGCCTCCCCCAAATCCTGCCAGACATCCTTTTATAGAGCCGTCTTGATCCTGTCCTACTTAAATAGACTTGTGAAATTCTGGCTCTCTGCCTTGAGGCTTATGTACTAAATATAAGATTGTAGTGAAATCTTTATTAGTCTTTTACATTATAAGATATCATCACGCCTTGTTTCCCTGAAGGGGTAGGTAGCACATTTTGCCAGTTATTTTTAAGGCCTATCCTTCTCCATACGCAAGTGCGCAACCATCTTTAGGAAGGGGCTACTAGAATCAATTCTATTTCTGGTTCATTTTGACGTTCAAAAGTGCGTTGTGCGTATTTGAAATAAATGATTTGACTTTGACTTTGACTTTTGACCCGTGTAATAGGGGCAAGCCACTTATTATTAATCGGGCGCATACCAAATTATAATAGTAAATCCAAACCGGATTTCGGCGGTGGTGATCAGCCTTCAGAGATATTATAGTGCAGTGTGTGCGCATGTACCTATAGGTGCACTCTCTCTTCCCACGCTCTCATAGCCAGAAAGGCCGGCAATCCGACATGACCGAAGACAGATCGAGTGCAGGAACAACGGCTTTTTTTTTGAGGGGTGGGAAATCTTCAAATGGCTCCTCTCGCTCTGGGTGGAGCGGAAGGGAGTGTCAGGCTCTTACTGACTAAAAACCCATCCATGTTCCTTCCTTAGCCCTTTATGTTCCGGGGTAGCGGTAACCCTTTCGGATAATCCCGCTTACCCGGCAGGCTTCGACCTTAACGGGCCCCTTCATATGCTTCATATCTCTTTGAGGCGCGCGTGGAACACCTACGCGCCGTCCGGCATGGGCCTGGTCCTCATCGGTCGGTGAGCTAGGAACTACGGCTTAACGTGCTTTCTGAGACACGGGGCATCACACCGCTAACTTCCAGACTCCAAGCTGCTACTGGGAAATTCCGAATGGAAAAAATCAATCTATCAGGCAGTCATGTTATAGCTTAGCCTTAACCTTTTGAATGCCATTGTCACATAAATATGACAAGCAAGCCCTGTACGCCAACGACACAAATATGTAACAGAGGCAACTACACTATAACAAGAAATAAACAATAAAATCATTACTTTTGTGTGTATTTATATAGATACCTTAAAAATTTAAGGTCTCGTACGTATTTAATGACATGAAACAAATTAAAAGACACCATGGGTATTGGGTAATTCATGATAACAAGAAGAAATAAACATGTAGCTTGGCGTGGAGGGCACGGGCGTGCGTTTATGCTCTGGCGTTCAAAAGTTTAAAACTAAATAGGTTTCAGAATTGGTCTTCTATTGTAAACATAGCCCTTAATAAGAGGATTGAAAACGACTATCGTAGACAAACTTCCAGCCGCAACACCGCAGGATAAGCGTTTACATTGAAACTCGGACTTCTGAACAAACCCAACTTGAAACTAATAAAACAAATGAATAGATTCAAAGGGCTAAATAATATGATGTCGTAAGCAAAATATTGTAGAATGTTAAAGACAATATTTAGCTTAAAAACCTATCTAACTATATGTATAATGCGAACGGATGTTTGTTACTCAATCACGTCAGAATGGATGTTTGTTACTCAATCACGTCAGAATGGATGTTTGTTACTCAATCACGTCAGAACTGCTGAACGGATCTGGATGAAATTTGGCACAGAGATAGATTATAGTCTGGAATAGCACATATAATACTTTTAATACCGGCGGTATGTTCTAACATGCACGTGGGCGAATCTGCTGATAGAAGCTAGTCTATACACAATAATTGTAAATTAGAGTTTGACTAAACCTAATTAACAAATCTTGGACGTTTTCTCTACTCTTAAAAATCGTGTGAAGCAGTCTTTAATTTTGTACATAGACTCTTATACAAAACCTCTAGCTAGTATATTAAAGTAATTATTATATTATAGTAACTATCATCTAGCTAGCCTTTTCCCAACTATGTTGGGGTCGGCTTACAGTCTAACCGGATGCAGCTGAATACCAGTATTTTACATGGACCGACTGCCTATCTGACCTCCACAACCCAGTAACTGGGTAATACGATACCCCTTGTTAAGACTGGCTGTCAGATTTTCGGGGTTCTGACGACCCATAACTTACTGTCAAAGATGCACAAATGACAGCCGGGACCCACGGATTAACGTGTACTTAGCACTTACTTACTTTCGTTCCCACAGACAAACCTTGAAAACGGGTTTGTGGGGCATAGTTGATAAATTAAGACTTTTTGTAAACTTTACTTTAATAATATAAATAAATAATAATAGCACGAGGTCCTTTATAGCTAATTATAGTAACTATGATAATACGAAAGGTTATGTATAAATTGGTCTTTTCGTAACTTAGCTAGAATATTGTTCATATTTAAGGCAGGCGGGCCCCGAACCTCAACTAACGTATGTCGCCGGAATAATAATGTGATTAGATATCTTGGAGGCGTGAAGTAATGGACGATCGCTTCGTCCCGTGCCGTTGTCGCATTTTCCTCCTGATGCTATCTTTATTCGTGTCTGATTTAGTAGGTGTTTATATTATGAGTGGTGGGTAACGTGATAACGCAGTTTGGAAGCACATACAATCTTGTGGTTTAGAGTTTGTATATAAGGTGTTAAAAAATAACTTTGAGATTCCTTAGGAGCATTGTACTCATCGTTATGGACAACTTTTACGATGGGATGAACCCTGGAATATGAGCTGTTCCATTCATTTTATTGAGTTATGTGTGCATAATTGATGTCGCGTTGTTGTTTACATGTTAGTCGCGTAGTAAACTTTACTTGCGCGATGCAGAAATTTACGTGACGTCAGTGTCAGACGTGTCGCTAGATCTCGCGTCTTTGATACGGGTGCAGCCGCTGTTAGTTATCACATATTTCAAACAAGTATGCCATTACATTAATCACAATAATCTTTAGACAGCTTGATCTCCGGCTGCCATCAGCCTCAAATAATTCTGTGCTACTAAAGTTTTGTCGACAAAGAGACCGACTTAATCGCAAGTTTGATGTTTGACTTTCCTTCTGTTTTGGGACGGATTGATAAGTTTTGCGTTCCGAGAATTATTTTTGTTAATTAGCTAAGTTTAGATTAGAAGAGTTTCTTAATTTTTTACTTTGCTTTACTTAAAAATATAACGTTCGTTGGTAGAAATACAATTTTGTTCTTCAAAATGTTTATTAGATCTCGGTAAACGGGATTATCCGAAAGGGTTAGCACTACCACACAAAGGGCTAAGGAAGGAACATGGATGGGTTTTAGTCAGTAAGAGTCTGACACACCCTTCCGCTCCACCTAGAGCAGGAGGGGACATAATATGATTTCCCAACCACAAAAAAAGGCGTTCGATTCTGTAAAAATCCGTGAGAGAGAGCTGTCGTTCCACCTAATCCTAGGGATCTTGACCAATATCTTCACGGTGAGCATCTTACAGAATAGTACTACAGCTATTTTAGGCAACGGACATAATGGTCAGGTCCTAGTGACGTCATAATTCCCGGTCGCAGACCGTTTAAGGTCCTCAGTTCGTCGACCTATGCCGCTACCCGCCAGCCTATCTGAGTAATCCTAAAATACACATATATATGTACATATGTTTATTTCATTGGAATTTTCCCATTTCGTAGGCGTGAATGTCAACACCCCTCGTTGAGACAAATCGAATCAAACATATAAACTTAACATTGCCATCACGACGAATTCGATAAAATTCCTCTTCGTTTCAAAGAGTATTATATAATACGTTTACATTAGGCGGTTTATTCATATAATATGCACTGAAAGGCTTAATATTTTTGAGGTGTTCCATCTTCATTTATTATCTTCACATATTATATTATCGTGACATTGACATCTTGCTTAGGCGATTTACACACGGCATCGCGCTCCTCCGCGTTAGGCGGTGAAGCGGATCTCATGTCGCTTGGTCTCTAAGAAATCCGTTCATTTATGACACACGTACACCGCCCGACCGCGCGGTCGAGCGGTGCTCGTTTCTACCGCAAACTGCTCCTACCGCGCGGTCGAGCGGTGCCGGGTGTTAACCGCCTTGGCAGATGGATTGCTGTCCGCTGTGGGATTTTTTTACAAGAATATTCTGTCCATTCTCTTCGCCACCTTATATGCCCATACCATTCACGGGATTTGTGGTTATATATGCTTTTAAAGGTATTTATGTCTCGCCTCGTTGGGAGGATCTCGTGGCTAAGTAATAACAGCCGCACGGATCGATCTATTTAATATTTTTCGGTTTAGCTACGCTTGCCGGGTTAGTCTGCGGATGGGTAACGAGACGTCACCGTGCCTCGGAAAGCACGTTAAGCCGTTGTTCCTGGCTGACATTCGTGAATCTTTGACAGTCGTAACGGGTAGTCAGGAGCCCGAAAGTCTGACAGTGAGTCTTAGGGGTTTAGTGTTACCCAGTTACTGAGTGGGTTGTGGAGGTCATATAGGCAGTCGCTCCATGTAAAGTACTGGTATTCAGCTGCATCCGTATAGACTGGATGCCGACCCCAACGTAATTGGGAAAAGGCTAGGCAGATTGATCTCGCTTCGTTGGTCTAGTGTTTGCAAGGACTACTGATGAAATTAGTTATTGGGTTTGATTCTCGGGTCGGGATGGGGATCGTGTTATGGGGTTTTTCTATCTGAAATTACTCAGTATCCCGGAATCTGGCTGTGCCCGGTTGATGACAATAGAGCCCTCTATTATATAGGACTGAAACATAACGGGCAAAATGTGTACTATAGATACCGCTTTGCCTAACCAACCAATAATGTTCCGTGGACAAATTCAAATCCCAACGCTATTTGAATTTCTGAATCACAACTATGAATAAACATAAATCCGTGTCCTTACTCCAATGCATCTTGTATTTCCGATCTCATCGTTCCTAAGCGTCGACTGGTTCGTTTAAACAATTTTGGAGTAAATCGGCAAAGCGTTTGTGCCGCGATTGGATTTAAAACGTTCCATTTGACACGACAAACAGAATCCGTTGGCTGCCATGTTTGCGCGCCAAAATGTACTGTGATGCGAACCAACAATTTCAAGATCGAATTCAGCAAATAGAGAGGATTTGTCGCGAGAACGACTGAATCATAAGACTATTCCTTTTATACTCTCGATGTCTTTTCTCCGTACATTTATGTTACCTTTATCGGATCGAATGTTTCAACGAAATGTATTTAGGGACCTATCAATAATTCTATTGAGATCAGATGTTATGAGACCCTCATAAATCGTAACATACATTCTGTTTTCGGTTCTATTTATTTATCTCGTATAGTTCTTAGTCAATTTGGAATAAATTGTGTGTAGTCTCGCGTTCAGAAACTCGAATATCGGGGTATAAAACTTGCTATATAACTGATCCCTTGTTATAATTTTCGTATTAAGGTAAGGTATACGAGATCCGAACTTGGATGAAGCTTATAAAATTTTTCCTTTCATCGTAACTCACAGGTACTTGATTTTTCACCGAGTCAACGAGGCCTAGTAAAATGTTTTATAGATTCGTTCGGAGCGTGCGATTCTTTGTTATATGAACGCCACGAAATAACTTATTACGAAGCTATTTCGATGCCTTTCTATGTGAATTGTTTGGATATATATTCATAACTATTTACCGTTTCTTTTAGAATATTTATTTCTTGGGCTTTTTATTCCCTAAATTGGGCTAGGATTTAGTCTTAATACCAATATAAACTGAGGCTCTCATTACTATGTATTCTTTTGTTTTAAGACTTTTAATGTGGCCCTTATGGACAACAATTTTTCGATCATTTTTTAATCTCCAGTCATCTCTAATCTTTACTCTAGCTTTATAAATGACTACACACAGGTCCAATATGTCGTCAATGATTTAAACAGGATATTATTTGTGTGTTATATCTCGCCAATGGCTCTCGCTGAAAATCATCGAAGCATTATGCTGAGCGATGGCCGTTTTGCGCGGATGTGACGCATATTTCCCCACAACTTACTCTTTGTGTTATTGTTTTTTTTTTACTGCGCCATGATTGCCTCATATAAACGTATTTTATTTCTTTCTTTCTTTATAAATCTTTTTACTATGTCTCTAATTTACCATTTATTTATTGGTCTAACAACAATCGTTACACAAGCAACGTACAAGACAAGAGCTGAATAATAAACCATAAACTTGTATCCAATACAATAGTAATACGATTCATAGCCGTAGTAAGTACCTACGTATTTACAAAACTGTAATCATTTAAAATTACTCTTATTTAATTTAACCCGGAACGACAATTTCATGAAATAATGACATTTGAGGACAATTCTAACTTACAGAGTTGTATTGAGGGTTCAAATAATTACATTTCTCTGAACACGTACTCGCCACGACCGCGATTCATATTATAATAATATCATTGGACATTTCACATAACGCCATATAGTCCCAAGCTAAGCAACCTAATGCTTGTGTTATGGCAACGAGATGGCTGATAGACTACTTTTATACATTGTTTTTTTGTAAATACATACATATTATAGATAGGAAAACACCCAGACCCGGAACAAATACTTGCAGGTATGTGTCCCGTGCGGGAATCGAACCCGCGACATGCTGCGCAGCAGTCAATCGCTCAACCACTGCGCCAACCGTGTCGTCAAATCAACATACTTTCATATTTAATCAACATACAATCTGTCACTGACCTCCAAATTCCAAAAAAACGATGAAAATTTAAATTTCGAGGGCTATTCTGGTTCTAAAATGAATGAAAACGCATCCAATCCCGAAGAAACGACTTCGAAGAAGCTTCGTTCGTTCCCGAAGTTCGCACATCATAAGCTCCCCGTAAGAGTAAAGCGTTGACTTGTTCCCCGCGCTGAGCAAACGTAGGGTTCCCCTCGTCGTTAGTTAGGAAACGTGTGCGGAATTCCGGTGATGAATGGTGCCGACATTAGGGTACGGCCCTTGAATTTGAATTTATCAACCTTTCTACCCGTACTTTAGTCTCCATTTTGGCTTTTTTGCTACTATTGCAGGACGTCACTTGAAAACATTCATCATCATTCTCCTGCCCTTGTTCCAATTTATTTGTGGTCGGCGCTACATGACTTTTTCTTCCATATCTCTTTTAGTCATCTTGGTAGTCACACTCTTTCTAGCCATATCATCTTTCACACAAACCATCCAACGATTCTTTGGTCTTCCTCTACTTTCACACTCAAAACTTCTGCAGGCGATATTATACCTATTGATGATATTATATGATATTATACCTGACAACTCATTTCCTCATTCCTCCGCATGACATGCCCATACCATGACAACCGATTTCCACACAACTTTTCAGTCACACTTTCAGACTCCTCTTATATAACGTAACTTGAAATCATCATTAGTTTTTGTCATGTCTTAATTTTTTTCACATTGACCGCCGCCGTCTAGGTTAGTTTTTGAAAGTATTAAGAGAAGGTCGACTCTTATCGTGACCAAAGGTCTAGCTTATTTTTTGGTCAAAAAATCAGTATAGCCATACAAACGTGGCAATACTGTCAGCCTTTTGGAAACTAGGATGATATTTTTTTATGCCCTTTGAGTTTTAGCCGCCCGTTTTATATACTAGTAGTTTTTATTAATCTTTTAAGCTACGTAAATAATATGTGTAGAAATAAACTAAGCCGTAGGTCAAATAGTTCTAATACTTGAGTGTCGTTCTAAATCAGACATTCCGCAAACAACCCGAGTCTGTCTCGAAATGAAACCACAAGATGCAAGGCTTGGGTGACCGTAGACGCAATATACAGCTCTATTATGAATACCATACACACCATTTAGAAGCCAACCTCTACCAAGGCAAGTATCTCAGAAAAGCACAAGAACAAGTTGAAGTTCTATCACACTAATGTTATAAAGGCGAAGGTACCTACAGCTTTGTAATGGGCAACTAGCCTCATCTTTCTGACGGACCCCTTTGACAATTAAAAAGTGCCTGTAATTGGTTTATTTGAAATAAATGCTTTAAAAACTCTGACACCAGATTAGTCACTAACCACACGAAAAAAAAAATGCTTTGAGTTTGAGTAGTGAGTGCGTGTGAGTGTGTTACTTCTTCACGCTCAAACTGCTGAATGGATCTGGATAAAATTCGGCACACAGATAGTTTATAATCTGGATAAACACATAGGCTTCTTATCCAGGAAAAACGTGCGGTTCCCTTGGGATAATTTCCGACATCTACGCGGGCGAAGCCGCTGGCAGGAGCTAGTAAATAAATAAATCTGGAAACCAGTTTACTTCCTCGTAACAAAAACGTCAACATACATCTTACTCAAGGACGATCCATTCTCTCTGGCTCCAAAAACCCCATATTTTGTTATTTACGAAACACCCCACAAATAGGTCGACGCATGTATAATATTTTGCATTGAAAAAGGTTGCGATCACCGTTGGTCATTGAAGTCGTGAAGATTGGCGGAAAGATTTAGGGTAGATTGCCGTGCTAAGGCAGTGATGTACAATAGGGAAAAGGCATATACCTTACACTGGCTGGACGAAGGGTAAGAACTCATTTTATTTGTAATTTCCCGGCAGATTACCTCCATTCAAGTCTGTATTGGCTTTTTATTATAGCCGTCTTTGTAATAAACTTTTGATTTTCCAATTATTCTCCGACCCAGCAATTTCCTTGAGATGTTTTCTCCAAGTTTCTGTAGCTAATTAATAATACGTCAAATCAAGCGGTGTGTTTGTCGCTTTTAAAATCCAGAATGAAATATGACGTCTCCGTTTTATACTCGCCGTAATGTAGTACGTAGATTAATTCTGGGAAAATGATGTTGAAGTATCTGGTTTGAAACTCGGAGCTCGTTAAGTAGTCAGAAGTTTGTTTGAAAGATCGAGTAACCCCACATGCGGGTGATTCCCTGAACTTTATTTGCCTACGACGCGTAAAAGCAAGTATTAAGTATGTGTGTGGTTATTTCAAAGTGCCTGTTTTGCGCTTCTGTTAAGGGTGAGTTTCACCAATAAAACTGAACGCGGTCAGCACACCTAAACCGTATTCTCTTTAATAAATCATCAAATGCCTCCCACCGCTCTAGGTGGAGAGGAACGGAGTGTCAGACTGTTACTGACTAAACTCATCCATATTCCTTCCTTAGCCTTTCCGTTAACCATAGTCAGCATTCAAAACCTGTCGGTGTCAATTTTACACAATAAATAATCAACAAAAAAATCAGCAGTTCTATACATTTTCGGTTACGTGACTCGTCGAAATATAGGGAACAGTAGATTTTTTTTCACGATTTCGGTGTTGGTCCCATCGTAAAAGTTGTTCAGTTTGGTCGGTCGGTTGGTTGGGTTATAGGGTATACACATACAAAAGGATATGCGACCTTTTGTATGTGTATACCCTTCCGGTTACAACCTGTATACGTAGTATTCACTCACTAGTTATCGAAAAAGCACAACAAATTGATTGCGTTGTTCAAATTGATTAAATTGTTACGTTTGAAGGCTGGCTAAAATTAAAAATACCACCCGAAATTAAAGCACTCTTTTTAGCGAACAATTCCGGTCCAAAATATTTAAACTTTTTACAAAAAAAAAGTATGGTACTGTTTCGAATATATGTATTTTCAACTACAAAATTTGTTGGTATAATAGATAGCCCATCACAAATATATACCCCCGAAAACAGCGACGCATCTGACTAGGAACTAGTGATGTTCCGGGTATCCGTATCCGTTACATTTTTGACGGATCTTTTACCTTATCAATAAATAGTTTCAATTCTATTTGTAGGTAATAAGGTAGCAATAAAATATTATTAAAGGATCATGGGCTTATTGGACGTTCAACCCACAGAATCGAAATACATTTCATAAGATAGCTAATATTGAGAACTTCGTTTCGTAGTATGGGTGCAAGTACACAAGTTGTGGGAGAACAAAGATAATTATTATTATTGAGGTAAACATTAAAACAGGCAAACAGCGTTAGTTCTTTGGAACAGGAAAAAATTCTTTACTTACTAAAAACTTTAAATCAAATTATTTGTATTTCTAAAAATCAAATATTAAACGTCAAGTGGCGTCCACTATCGATTCAAGGTCACGCGCACTGACACCGATTGAGTAAGAAAGTTTAGATCCGTATCTGTATCCGGATCCGTATCTGGATCCGTATTTGCGGATCTACATTTTTACTGACGGCACATCACTACAAGGAACAAATTTGTCTCACCTCCCGATCGAAAGCATCAGACAACTCCCAAGATTAAGTATGGGCGTGATAAATGAGATTTCTTTTCAAGTTATAGGAGACGCCGCTTATGTGGCAGTACCTATGTACCACAAACTGACAAATTCTCAATCGACTTTGAACTTAACACTCGACGGTTTAAGGTTTTAAATCATTTGAAGAAATGACATGGACACAGTTTGATATAACTTGATGCGCTCGCGCCCGTACCTATGTGCTGGAGGGAGTTTGAAAGTTTAAAGTGAAGGATGTGGAGATAAACTTAAGCGATAACTTTAATGCATTTGATAGTACTGCAGTATATAGCAGTAGCAGATAGCCTAGTGGTGTGACCGTCGTACTTCCAAGTCATAGGTCTCGAGTTCGAACCCAAGCTACGCACCTCTGATTTTACGGATTCATGTGCGTATTGTATAATTATCACTTGCTTAAAAATCGGTGAAGGAAAACATCATGTGGAAACCCGCATGTCTGAGAGATGAAGCTAAGTCAGAGGCCCATGGGCAGCATAAAAACTCTCAACCCAGGTTAGACACTAACCACACGAAAAGTAGAAGAAGGAGATCCTGCCGTTTTGCCGAAAAGATTTTGCCAAATTTTCATTACCCAAACAAATTTTAGCAACCTTTTTTTATACCAATGTAATATTTGGAATAATTTTAGTACGCACATTTTCATTTGGTCAAATGTTTACTTGGCAGATTATTACTAAGGATAATGTCATTAAGGCTTTTGGTCTTTAATCAAATGATTTATTACAGCAAACAATATTTAGACAATAAACGTTTAGTCAAATGATTTGTTATGACAAAAATATAAAGGCAAAAATAAGATTTTTTTGGGAACATTTTACTTGTTTGTTAAATTTTATGTCATTTGCGTATTTCTTTGTAAGCTTATGTGCTTGAATTTGTCTGAAACAAGTCAAATTTATGGTTACTAGACATTAGGTTATTTATGGAACTAGTTACAGTAGGTTATTAATTAAAAAAAATGGTTAGGTTAGGTTAGTTTAAAACTGTGACCACCTACGCACGAGCCGAGCGAGCGAAGCGAGCGGTGCCGCGGCAGCGGCCGGCGAGTGCCAGAAACGACTAGATTATCATCATTCTCCTGCCCTTATCCCAATTTATTTGGGGTCGGCACAACATGACTTCTTCTTCCATACTTCTCTATTAGTCGTCATCTCGATAGTCACTCCCTTTCTAGCCATATCATCATTCACACAATCCAAAAATATGGAAAAAAGAGATTACTACGATTGTGAAAATATATAAATTATCGTAACAATCTCAATAAACTTCCGCTACAAAACACAGTGATAGTGTTTTGCATGACTTACCCACATCGCGCGACATTTATGATTTATCATCTACCCACTTATTTACACATTGTAATTTAATTTGTATAATCTGTGCAACTAACATATAGATGCAAAATTTTTGTCATTGGCTACGATATCGACTAAACAGAAATGGTAAGTTTAAAATTGACGACACCAAATATTTGGCTTATTTAATTTTGCGTAAAATATGTTATACCAACTGAAATATTTGACTAGATAAAAAATGGTAAAAGTACTAGTTGGTGAACAAGTTATTGTTCAAACGTTCACTTGCCAAACATAGGTTTTCGTAACAATTATTTGTAAAGAGATTTTTTGGTAAATAATAATTTGGCAAATGAAATTATGCGGAAATTTGTTTGGGAAGTGATAATTTGGCAATTTCTTTTCGGTAAAACAAAGGAGACCCGTAGAAGAAGAAGTTCAACATCGATTGAGAAAATTTGACAGATTATAGTAACTAACTTTATGTGCTGGTGACTGTATATCCATCCCTATTTTATTCCTATCGCTAATATCACGCCCACTGGAATAATGAAATTCTTTGTTGCCGCGTATTGAATACGCAATCATTTGTCACGTTCTCCTATAATAGCATTTTGTCTATTTTGTTCGTGTATTTGTATATGTATGATTGAGGATTGTAGTTTGCGTGTTTAATTTCACTATTGTAACACAAACTCAAACTCAAAGATTTATTTCAAATAAACCAATTACAGGCACTTTTGAATAATTGTCAAGGGGTAGGTCAGTCAGAAAGATGAAGCTAGTTGCCCATTCCAAAGCAGTAGAGAACGGGCAAGAAACTCACTTTTAAATCAAAATTCATGTTGAAATATGTGACGACGATGCAGAACGTAAAAAAGCGTCCAAAATTACAATATTTAAAAAAACAATTCAAAATTAAATTAAATTTAAAAGAGCCGTGGTAGCTAAGTGATGACCAGTCCCTACTGACGGCGCCCGTTCATGAACATGACGCATGGATTAAACTCCCCACACCCTGCTGCCCCTCGGCCAAAAAATAGTGGAGCGCGTCTTCTTAGATGGCACTATCCATAAAAACTAATACGTTGGTGATATCTTCTAAAGTAAATGTATAAATCTTGATCTTTCTTTGCAGCGGAGTGCGCCCCAACCCTCGCACCATGGAAGCCGCCGATCGAGTTGACCAGCGAATCAACTCAACACCAACGAGACACAGAAACACATGCGATATACGACATCAATGACATAGTGCACTTCGAAGACAACGACCTCGTCATGAGGGATGCCAAACGAGCCAAAATACATGACAACAACAAACTGGACAACTCCGTCGTTCCATTCAAAACTTACTCTAGTTACAACGATGTTAAGACACATTTTGGAAAGGATAATGAAAGTTCTGGGGTTGATAATGATCTGAAGAGTGATGATAAGAAAGAGGACAAGTCTTGTGAGTGTCAGCATGGAGGTGGATGTGTCGCGAATGTGTGTCTATGTCCCCTCGGGTACGCTGGCGTTAAGTGCGAGATCACTTTGGATTTGAAGGTAAAGAGGGTTTTATTACTTATTTATGATTCGATACTACATTATACTGAAAAGAACCTAATTGCTCTCTGCGAATATGAAATGTAGACGACGTTAGGAGTTATATTTCTACCTAACTATGCATCCAATGAAATTTCAGCTATTATTGATTAATTCCCAATTCTTACCAAGGGGTATCGTATTACTCAGGTGGAGGAGGTAAGATAGGCAGTCGCTCCATGTAAAATACTGGTATTCAGCTGCATCCAGTTAGACTAGAGCAACATAGATGTGAAAAGGCTAGGCGGGCATTGTGTTAATTACCAAGAAACCCAAGCACCGCTAAATGACTCAAACCAAGCACCTCCGACTTTTCGGATTCAAGTGCGTATTATGTAGTCACTTGCTTAAAGACGGTAAAGGAACCGACATACCTAAGAGATATTTCTCAACAGCAAGTGAAGCTAAGTTAGAGTCCCGTGGGTAGCATAAAAACTCAGACACGAGGTTAGTCACACGAAAAAAAAGAAAGAATTCCGAATAATGATTTTATATCTATAGAATATATAAATAATGTATATAATGAACAGTCTAGACTGTTATATACAAGTCTAGACATTATGTACACAGACATTTTTCCCTATGTTTTGTTCAATTACATTGCCTAAACAGAAGTTTGGAGCGGAATCATTACTTTTCTCAATACTCCGTCTTAAAAGAACGTGTTCGCAGAAACGAGTACTTTCTTCCCTTTTATTATACTCCTTTCATAAATCAAATGAGCCGGGAGAAGCGGTTCTTGTCTTTTACAACTTTGTTTGAAAAATGTTTCTCCACTCCGTCTGGACTTGTAGCTCTTTGAATACTTTGTGGGACTGTGGAGCATTTTACAGTTTCTTCTCTCCGTTATGTGTACTTAGTTTTTTAATAAGTCCGTTTTGTGTAACAATTAGTTTATTGTTCAGTAGAATATTTATTTTAAAGATATTAAAAGTCTTTGTGAACTTCCGCACTGGCGCAGTGTCCCTCAACTTCGTAGTAATAGAGTATTTCCTTTAATATAACAACTTGGTAACAAGCTACTAGTTAGCGCCATCTATTGGCGCCACAACGACTTATTATCCTTTGAGATGTGTATGCAAATGTGTACAATTGTATCAATTGATATTTGCACTTCAGTTCTTGTCTTCCCCTAAGGTACTCTAAAGACACAGATATATTATTCATAGGATATAGAACAAGGTTGGTAATGAAAAGAATAATAAGTATATATTCGCCGCTATAAGCGGCATATGAATAATTATAAGTTACATAAATGTGAACATGTACAGAGGCCAGCACATCAAGTTACCACAATCTGTCAAATTTCTTTGATTGTATTTCAACTTTATTGCGGTTCATTTTTAATTGAGAAAATTTAACAGTTAGGGATAGCTTGATGTGCTGGTGTCTGTACAATCTAACTTATACTCCAATCCTTACTAATATTATAAACGCGAAAGTTTGGGTGGATGTTTGTGACTCAATCACGCTAAAACTACCGAACGGGTCTGGATGAAATTTGGCACAGAGATAGATTATAATCTGGAATGGCACATAGGATACTTTTTATGACGGTGGTACGTTCGCGTGGAATAATTTCCATCCCCGCGGGCGAAGTCGCTGGCAGAAGCTAGTTAACAATAAAAACCACAAAAACATTAAACTCCTAATCATCGTTTCTTAATTTTTCTTATGAATATTACGTAGGGCATGTAAAACTGCGATGCAGCGTCGTATCTTAAGCGGGATTGTCCGAAAGGGTTACCGCTACCCCGGAACATAAAGGGCTACGGAAGGAGCATGGATGGGTTTTAGTCAGTAAGAGTCTGACACTCCCTTCCGCTCCACCCAGAGCAGGAGCAGTCATTGGATGATTTCCCAGCCTTAAAAAAAAAAGGGTCGTATCTTAAAATTCTGTGAGCTGGACGTTTGATAATGTTGGTGAGTTTTGAAGTTGCAAATTCGCATCGCATCGCATCGCAGTTTTGTGTACAAACCCTAAAGCCAACTGCATTCCAGAACATGTCTTCTCTAATAAAAAAATGCTGAAGACTCAGCCGGGGTTACGAAACTCAAAGTCAAAACTTTAAACGAAACTCGATACATGTGCGCACAGCACTGTTTCCAATGAATAAATTAAATTATGTTGCGTTCGACAATTTTATTTAGAAGTTATCCCTTTGAGCGTTGTACAATATTTGTGTTCCATTGCTGAATTCGTGCTTGTTTGTGGGAACTGTGTGAAGTCGACTTTTGATCTTATTTCAGGTGCCTCGGTTCAACGGGTCATCGTACTTGCGACTGCCCGGGCTGGGGAGCGCTGCAGAGTCTTGGCTTGATATACAGGTATGGTAACATAGCAGTTGTTTTTAGAGTGAAATATTTTTGACACGTATCAACGAGATACGTCTTAACAAGCTTTGAATAGCACAAACAATAGTGGCAGTGGTTGTGATAAAAGAAATCAGCAAAAAAAATGGGAAAGAGGCAGGATTTAAAGCATGGAGATGACTTCGACTGATATTCTATAAGGTTTCAATGTCGTAATCGACTGGAACATATGGAAAGTAGGACGGCAGGCCTATGAAACCCCATTTCATTCTTACTTTTGTAACTTAATATAGAAAGGAGATTGTTCTAGACCGCCCTAAAACCAACAAATATTTGACGTGTACGTTAATTTTAATTGTATTTTAATATGCTTTTAAAAAATAATAAATTCAAGCGGACACTGATTAATTCTTAATAGGTTTTTAAAAGTGACCTCATTGATTTTATTACCAACTAAACTCGCCATCTTTCATGGAATTCAGTCAGTCTGGCTGTGGTTGTGTTGAATTTGGCGATTTCTTTTAGCCTTTTGTGATTTTGTTTCTGTTTGTAATACAACTGTATTTACAGTAATATTTTATTGTATTTGAAGTTTAATGCTTTGTAGAAATAGAAACAGAAATATAAGGTTTTAGAAGGAATTACTTAAGTTTTCTCTTATTACAAATAACCTCAAAACCTGTTCCTTTTTTTTAAATAAATCTGTTCTCTAAAGTGTCCGTCAAGAAACTTTGTTCTTATGGGCTACTAAGGGCAATTTACAAATAGAAAAAGATAGAAATTTTTTTTTCTATGCTGTTGGCTCCAGGGCGAACAATGTATGGGCGTAGAACAATCTCCTTTTGACATCCACGCGGGTGAAGCCGCTCGTAGAAGCCAGTCAATCAAAAATCTGCCTAGCCTTTTCCCAATTATATCGGGGTCGGCTTCCAGTCTAACCGGATGCAGCTGAATATCAATATTTTACATGGAGCGACTGCCTATCTGACCTCCACAACCCAGTCACTCTCTGGGTACTATTAACTAACTGGTAGCCAGTCTTACAAAAGGGTATCCTCCTTGGTAAGACTGGCTGTCAGACTTCTGGCTTCTGACTACCCGTAACTACTGTCAAAGATCCACGAATGGCAGCCGGGACCAACGGCTTAGCATGCTTTCTGATGCACGGAGGAGGCTCAATATCTAAAGATGGTCACCGATCCACAGACTAACCCCGGCAGGCGTAGCTTAACCTGATGGATCAATCCGTGCGGCTCTCAGAAGCTCGTAGAAGCCAGTAAGCTATAAATAACCAACTTTAGATATTTAGCGCCTTGTCCAACTCAGTGTTGATCTCCAAACCAAGAGCAAACGGGAAATTTGCTAATTTTTCCAAACAAACTTTTTCTTTTTAAAAGCTTTCAGCGAAACTCCGAACCAAATATAATTTAGACTAACGTTTGCAGACACTTAGGAAGTTAGGCCATAAATTAATAGCCTCAGGTGCACAGGATTGCCTATACGAGCTTGTTCATGCTCTAATGGGTTTTAAGGCATATGGGACATGTTAGTTTCGTGTCTTGGATTTCAGTCGACGATCAAGTCCAGACAGCTGTGCTGCTGGGGAGTATGTTGCATCACTTCTTCCCAGCTAAAGCAGTAGGAAGTGGTGAAGGACGACCGTTTTAGGGGACTGTCTTATGTAATTTTGTCTATCAAAAAGTGCTGATTTTCAGTCTAGTTTGAATAAATGACTTTAGATTTTTTTGACGGCCATTCGCGGTTACCACTGGCTCAACAGCACTTACAGCCTAATGGTGTGACCGTCGGACTGTTAAGTCATAGGTCTCGAGTTCGAACCCCAGCCTCTGAATTTACGGTTTCATGTGCGTATTGTATAATTATCACTTGCTTAAAATCGGTGAAGGAAAATCGGGCAGAAACAAGCATGTCTGAGAGATATTTCTCAACAGCATGTTAAGCTATCTCAGAGGGCCATGGGCAGCATAAAAACTCTGACACCAGGACTAACCTGGTGTCAGAGTTTTCACTAACCACACGAAAAGAAGAAGACTGGCCTACCAATGCGCTCACCCACTTAAATATAAAGTGCTACACACGCAGACTAAATGTAGCGATTTGTTATTAATGACGACCCGTACTTGGTTATTGGAACTGTCGAACAGTAAAGTGACAAACACTCATATCGATACTCACCAACGATATCTTCAAACGGCTGGTTGAGACTGCCCAAGGGCTGTCTGTTACCTTGACCAGAGGCTATGGCAATGCCGGTAGTCTCTTGGGTACATAACCAGTCGACAGCGATGCGGAGGAATTTTGCGACGCCATATATTTAGCTTGCCCAGTTACTGGGTTGTGGAGGTCAGATAGGCAGTCGCTCCTTGTAAAATACTGGTATTCAGCTGCATCAGCTTAGACTGGAAGCCGACCCCAACTTAGTTGGGAAAAGGCTAGACAGATGATGATTATTTTTAGTTTGTTAGGATATTATATTTATGGGTTTTAGTCAGTAAGAGTCTGGCACTCCCTTCCGCTCCACCCAGAGCGGGAGCAGTCATTGGATGATTTCCCAGCCTTATATTTTGCATTTATACACTATCCTCAAAATCAGCACAGAATATGAAATGACTGATCTTCAAAATACCTCCACGTTCTTCTACAATCAATATACAAGAATCAGTCGGTAGTATAACGCGATCGGCGCCATTGCTCCGGGCCGTCGCGTCGTAGATAAATTATATAACGACAGTCACAGACAAATAGGTTTCCGATCTGAACGCGGTGAGCTATTGATGTTATCCTAGTACTAAGTTCAGAAGGTATTATTAATCAGTTTGGAGTTCTTAGTTCAAATATCTTACTACTATTAGAAAAATTTTTGTTGTGTTGATAGATAGATAGGCACTCACTTCGCGTTAGACTGGAATCTGACCCAACATAGTTAGGAAAAGGCTAGGCAGATTGATTGATTCTTATTAAAATCATATTTCAGTAACAGAAAAATATACCTGCAGTTAAATTAAAGGACTATCTAAGTAACCCCCTATTACATAGAACTTAACATAGTTGGTGAAATATGGGTGTACCTATACTTGCTATGGCTACATCTCTGCCTAACCGTTCAGTGAAACAAAGCAAAATGATAAGTTACGTGAGTAAAACTTTACCGAACACTATTACTAATTAGCATGAAAGAAGTACGACCACAAACCAATTTATAGTTTCCGTGTGAAAAATACGAAATCGAATATTGAAACGAGACCAAGTAACATTCGGTTCTGAGAAAGTTTACAGAAACTTTCAGCGCATTGTTTCACAAAGCATTTCCAATCGGGTGGATTTCGATGCGAAAATATTCAATACAATGCAATAAGCTTTAGTTCGCTGCGACAGTTTATTATAACTAGCGATTGTATGTTTGTGAAGTTCCAAACTCGTTATGAAATTCAGTGGTAGCGATAAACTACGATAACACGGCCCGCCGGCCCCTCCAAAATTCAAAAGAACGTTTTGAATTTACAAATACTATCGAACGGATAGTATTTGTGAAAGTAATTACAAAGCGCCACCAAGTCTCACAACGCATGTTGCTGCCGGCCTGCTACTGAAGACGAATGAATACTTACAACTACATACAAACTCTTTCGTAAGGATGTGACCACAATCATTGAAATAGTACCTAGTTTGGACAGCGTCATGTTATCTGTTACCGTTTGTTTCTTGGTGGACATTGTGGATCTTTGATAGTCGTTACGGGTAGTCAATAGCCTGAAAGTCTGACAGCCAGTCCTACCAAGGGGTATCGTTCAAATTAAAAAAAACAAAAGTCAATTATTCAAACTAGGCTGAAAATCAGCACTTTTTGAAGGTCAAAATTTCATAAGACAGTAGTAACCCAAAAACGCACACCCTTCACCCAGTTAGTAGCTTGTGGAGGTCAGATAGGCAGTCGATCCATGTAAAATACTGGTATTCAGCTGCGTCCGGTTAGATTGGAAGCCGACCTCAATCTTCAAAGTTGGGATAAGACTAGGCAGATTGATTGACTTGGTGATGGAAATTAACAACGTTCTTATTCTGCTGCGTGTACCATCTTTAAACACCATGGCGAAATAGTCAAAGGAGTACCCATAGTAGATATTACTGCAGTCAATTATAGTCGACAATACTATACACACTACACTACTACTACTATACAAGGTTAGTTTACAATAACATGCCAAATTTTCAGAGACGGTCCAGAAATGATACATTTTTGATATCCTACTTCCTGCTATAAAGGCTAAAGTTCGTGAAGATGTTTAGATGTTTGTTAATAAATCACGCAAAAGCTGCTGAATGGATTTTGATGAAATTTGGCACACAGATAGTTTATATCCTAAATGAACACATCATACTTTTATCCCACTCGTATGTTCCCTTGGTATAAATTTCAACATCCACGCGGGCAACCGCGCTGGCAAAAGCTAGTATGAAATAAAAACAACAACTTTTGTTACATAATTTTTTCCTGTCCACCACTAAAAAGCTGAACGTGGATATTACAACGTTATAAGGACGAAGTTATGTCCGCTGGCAATAAACCGGTCAAATTCTAAAACTAAAACAATTTGCCCGAGCTAGGTAATAAAGCCAGGATGCCTCCAGTCTTTGAAATGGTAAACCAACGAACTAGTTCAAAAATTGAACCAAACTTGTCTAACCTAAACATGTTGTGTTCCAGATAACTTTAAAACCCAGCAGTGGCGAAGGTCTGGTGCTGTACAACTCCGAGAGGGCGGACGGCGATGGGGATTTCTTCTCGCTGCACCTTCGGGACTATTTCGTCGAGTTTGCTTTCGATCTAGGAGCTGGCATTGCTCTCGTTAGGTAAACTACTTTTTGATGCCACTATTAGCAAAATGGTAAGATGTTTACCTCGTGGATCCTGGGAAGTTAGTCAGTAGCATCTTCATCATGTTAATACTGGTGAAACTAGTAATCAAGTTACTATTTAATCTTCTTCTTCTTTTCGTGTCGATGGTATTTTTTTAATTTTTTATTTTATTGAATTGAATGCGCCCAGTAGGATGCCACATTTATCGCTTTATCAGTGGCATTCTTTAAGTCATCCGAGGTGCAGGTGAACGGGTACTTAGGACACTCCAGCAGGTGCGGCATGGTCTGGTTAGAAGCTCCGCAATCGCACTTGGTGTTGAGTGGATCAGCAAAACCTCACTTCGACAGGTTGTGCCTGCAGCGGCCTACTTTGGTACGCAGTCGATTGAGAGCTTTCCATATAGGCCACTGCAGATTACGTCCAAGAGGCAAGTGTTCCTGGGGTTTTACGAAGTCTGGAGGTGGTGGATGCTTCTCTTCCCATAATTTCAGTCTTTCGTTGGCTATTTAATGTCTGAAAGCAATTAAAAGAGTGGTGCTTTTTTTCGAACCAATGCAATGCTGCAGTGCTAGTATAAAATGACAACGGTCATCGCAGTTAACCCTGGATGATCAATTGTTTTAACATTATCAGGCCATAAGCTTCTTTTTTCGTAGTTAACTTAACAGAATAATTCCTGCATCCACAGATCAGCATACCCCGTGGAACCTAACAAATGGCACTCTGTGTCTGTCTCCCGCGCCGGGCGTCGCGCCACACTACGGGTGCGCGGCGCAGGCAGCGCTCGGTCAGTGACCTCTAGCAGTGCGGGAAGCGCGCGGTCAGTGACTTCGCGAGGTGCCCGGCGGCGCCTAGCGCTGCGACAGCCGTTGTTGCTGGGCGGCGCGCCACATCCGCTGCCCGCGCGCCTCGCGCTGGCCACGTCGTTCAATGGATGTGTGTCACAGGTGAGGCTGACCATGCATTAGCATTCCTCAGTCATCATGGGTATCCAGCTATGTTACAACGCGAAAGCAAGCGAAGCGTCTCCCGGTTTCTAAGACTGATTTGATTGCAATTAGTTTTTTTTTGAGAAAGGGTGACTTATAAAAATGAAGATAATTATTGTGAACCCAGAACTAATAAATCGATTTTAGATCTTGAACATATCTCTCTAAATCCGCTGCAAGTACTAAATCCACTGTGTACCATTAAACCTGCTAGAACCACCAAATTACCTGAAAGCACAAAACTTAATAAATATCTTGAACTCTATACCCACTAATCAAATATAATCAACTAATATTTTACTTTGTGACATTATCCAACCCATAACCGGTAGGGGGGGTCATACACATGACCCAGTCCCTTTCACATAGAGACGAGATTGATAATTCGGTAGCATATTTGCTGATCAAACACAAGCTGCTTGAAACTGGGGTCTCAGAATAAGCAAGAAACCAAATCTTTTTAATATTGTTGTACTAATAGCAAAGACAACGAAACAATCGATGTCTCATGCATGACTGTTGTTTCCAGCTGATAATAAACGACGAGGAGCTCTCAGTAGTGTCGGCGGCGCTGGGTGGACTGAACGTTGATAACTGTGACGACCCGGATAACAACTGCACGTAAGTAATCTCAATCTCAATTTAGATTGACAAGAACAAATGGTAAACTGACATAGATTACAATAGCATTTTAGTCAGCTTTTACATTTGCACTTGTTAATTCAGTCTCTGGGATCATAACACAGACTTTAAAATTAAAAGATTGCCGCAAGGCGTTGGAAGCCTCATTAAGTCGCATTTAGCTGATGTGACTCCCACAATACGATATGGTTTTTGACGTTACATTAATCAAGTGCTTACTGGTGCAGTAGGTGTTTACAAAAACTTCTACGTTGTTTACAGCAAAAGAATTTCCATTTTTTTTTGTTTATTATTTTGGAAAAACTTTACAATATTATAATTTTCATCACTCCACAACAACCTTTTATTTTTACTGTTTGTTTTTAAAGCGTGTCCCAAACAAAATATTTCTCTTCTCTGTCTTTCTTTCACAACCTCAAAATAAAATTCTCCTATTTCAGTAACAAGAACCTCTGCAAAGAAAACCTAGACCCGATTCCAGTTTACCCTAACAACATATCGGAGACCGACATCCACCATTCGATAGTCGCGAAGAAAGGCTTCAAACAAAAGAACCATAAGGTCACACACAAGAAGCACACACACACAGACAAATACAAGAAGAAGAAATACTTCATCAGCAAAAAGCACCAGTTCTTACTCGAAGGGCTCGAGAGGAACAATGACGTAGCGACAGACTTGCCGTACGACGGACAGACGTACATGCAAGTGAAGTATTTGAGTGATAATGAAGTTAACTGGGGGGATATGAACACGTATCCTAGCTTCACTGGTGCCGACAGCTTCATACATATTGATGATGAGGACACTATGAAACGGTAAGTCATCATTCTCCTGCCCTTATCCTAATTTATTTGGGGTTGGCGCAACATGTCTTTTTTTTTCCATACGTCTCTTTTAGTCGTCTTCTCAGTAGTCAGAGTCACTCCTTATCTAAGCATAACATCTTTCACACAATCGATCCATCGTATCTTAGGTCTTCCTTTACTTGTATAGCCATCCACATTCATACTCAAAACTTTCATGACAACATTTTCCTCATTCCTCCGCATAACATACCACATACCCTGACAACCGATTTCCACACAATTTTTCAGTCACCGGTGCCACTTTCAGACTTCATCTTATTTACCTATTCTAGTCCTATGAAACGGTAAGTCTTTCTTTGTAACTTCTAAGTATTTTTAGTGAAAAGCGAGTGTCATCTGTACTGGTTTTCAAAATTCGTCCAAATATCAAGCGTAGACATAATCTGTCTTTTGTAAGTACGGGGACAACGGGAATACAGGGACGCAGCAGCCTCTTGCTACCTTATAAGAATCTAGACAGGGTAAAATTTTTGCTAGTGAAACTCCGATAACGTGACGGGTATCATATTTAAACATAATGAAACACTTATACACAGAACTCTAAACACCAAATGTCACGTTTCTCACTTAAAAATGATGAACTTCTATTCAATCGTATGAACGCTTGTACAGAAGTTCATGTACCCCTAGGTCATCATATTAATGCCTTTAGGGGATACATTTTAAAATACCTTTATAAAAGGAACTCTTGTTAAGATGTCATGCTTCTAGACGCCGCAGCTTTGGTTATGCGTTTCCTGTTAGCGAATTTAAGATTTTTAGTAAGTAGCTTGTGTACCATTGCAGGCTGGTGAGCTACTCCCTGGACATCAACATCCGCTTCCGCTCGTCCCGCGCGCGCGGCCTGCTCGCCTGGAGCGGCGGCGCGCGCGCTGCGCCCGACTTCCTGTCGCTGGCCATCGAGGACGGCGTGCTGGTGTTCAGGTAGCGTGGCGGCAGGGTCGCTGGGATGGACCACGGCAATCCAACTGGGGCTGTTGTGCATGTTGTTGTTGAAAATACAATGTGGGCAATCTCGCTGGAACAAATTTAACAAAAAATCTGCTCATAGTCCAGGGACTGATCACGGTAGAATAGGCAAAAAAGACTACTTATGTCATATTCCTTACGCCATCTCCAAACGTTGGCCCCGAGTCCAAATATCTTCCCCAACGCCACTGGTACTACAATCATGTGGATCGAAAAAATAACGTCGACAAACGTTGGGGCCAATGGTATTTCTATTTATTTCTACGTCAGAAATTCTCACATTGGCTCTGCCTAAACTAAACTCATCTCCAACCTTTAACACAATATGTATAAAGCACAAAATACCTACCATCATTGGTACCAACATGTGTAACAAGTGAGCCGGGATAATCTATCAGTACGCTGATCTTTAACGCCACTACAGAATTCTTGGACAAAATCTAGTTTGTACAACACATAAATATATATAGAAAGAGGTGTTTTCCTGTTGCCTTGGTAAATTCACAAATAAAAACAGAAAGCAAAGGCATTTATATTGACGGAGCGCCTCGGGGTCCCCCAAGGTTCAATTCTTGGCCCTTTCCTGTTTCAATTTTATATTTAAAACTTTAGTGTAACAAAATTCAGTCCTAGCTACTGCAAATAAATATTGATGAATGTTTCAGGTACGACTTGGGCAGTGGAGAGGTAGTGATCATTGCCAACCACACCAAGGTAGACGACGGTCTATGGCACAGAGCGCGGGCCACCAGGTAACTATATATCTTTTCATCATCATTCTCCTGCCCTTATCCCAATTTATTTCGAGTGCAACATGGCTTTTTTTCCATACTTCTCTATTGTTTGTCATCTCGGTAGTCACTCCCTTTGTAACCATATCATCTTTCATAAAATCCATCCATCGTTACTAGATATACACATATTTTTAAAACACATTATTCCTAGAACTTAGCATGTGTGTTCTCTTTGTCTACTTTAACACGTTAGACGCCAACGCGGTCACCATGTGACCGCTAACAAAAGTTTTTTTATTGTATCTGGTGCATGGCAGTCAATGATTTAAGGACTTACTTATTGTCCGGCCACGATTCATTCCTTGATTGTAAGGCTCTATAAAATAATGTTGAATATGAATAACTGATTAGTTATATAGTTACATTATTTATATCAGCTTCCATTCATAAAACTATTTAGATTGTACTCTAGTAAAAACAAAACAAAAAAAAATAGTGAAACATTTTAAAAGAGTAACAGTGGAGTTTCTTGCCCATTCTTCTCGATACGAAACAACCTTTTGGAAGACGTGACTAGAATCAATTTCTATTTCTTGTTCATTTTGACGTTCAAAAGTGTTCTTGTGTCTATTTGAAATAAATGATTTGACTTTGTAACCTCTTTGAACGACACTCGCACCTAGACATTTAATTTTGCGTATAGAGAATAGCATACTTAAAATGCGAACACAGAAGAAGAAAGTTAAAAGAAATACAATAAATACGAAAATAAGAGTCTTTGAACAAACTCCGGACCCAGGTTGACCGAAGCAAGGAAAACCTGTTCAGGCGGAAATTTATAGACGACTCCGCCTTGGACTGTAAATGTGGTGCTGTTCCACAAACGATGGATCACAAAATATCGTGTCCTGCGTGTCCGGTTGTCTGCACGTTACAGGAGCTGATGGACGCTAGTGATGGCGCCAAACATGTAGCCGCATTCTGGGCAGAGTCCATTTAGATAGCCATTAACTCACTAATGAGAAAAATAAAAAAAAGTACCATCAGAAACGTAGCAAATATTCTTTTGTAGCCTGATAGGTACTGGTGGTTGCAATATTAAAAGATTGCATAAATTCTTCTTTTGTTTATAGGAACAGACAAGCAGGCGTGTTGGAGGTGGACGGACTGGGCTCCGTCGGGAAGGTGTCGCCCGGGAAGCTTAAGCAGCTGAACACTGAGAACGGACTGTATATAGGTAAATAAACCGATTTGCTATAGCAGCCTTTTCCAAAGAGGGCGTTAACGCTCCCTTGTGGGCGCTGCAGGCCTAAAGAGGGGCAGTAAGGGACCCAGAAAAAATGGAAGCTTAAGGGGTGATTTGTAAGCGGGATTGTCCGAAAGGGTTACCGCTACCCCGGAACATAAAGGGCTAAGGAAGGAACATGGATGGGTTTTAGTCAGTAAGAGTCTGACACTCCCTGCCGCTCCACCCAGAGCGGGAGCAGTCATTGGATGATTTCACAGCCTTAAAAAAAAAGCGGTTATTTGTAATTTCATCTGGATAGCTGAAAATACTTAAAATATTAATAATAACAATGTACAAGTATAAAAAACGGGAGGGAAAAAAACAAAGGGCATCAAAAAATTCGTCCACATCGCTGTCAACAGGAAAAGTTCCCAAAAGGCTGGTAGCTTTGCCACGTTGTATGACAATGCTGATTCTTTAACCGAAAAATAGGCCAGCCCTAGATAGTGGTTTTTAAGTAGGTGAAAACTGGAGACAAAATAAGTTTGGAGACCTCTATAGCAAAAAACTAAAAAGAACCAAAGCGTAAAAGAAACTGATACGCGATTGTACTACCTCTTGATGACTTGACTGTATTTGTTACTATCGCGTGCATTATTGTTCCAGTTTAAAAAGTTAGGGAGACAGCACTAAGGCCAGTCTTTACAGGGGACAGTCTTATGTAAATTTAATGTTGAAACAGTATTATTTCTCAGCCTAGTTTGAATAGTGTAATTAGCAAGCAAACACTGAAGCGCAAATTAAAAGCTGAACTGCTTGCGCGGCCGGTGGCTGCTTTGATGGAGCACTGAGCCTCTGTTGATGCAGGCTTGTGGAAGGGTCTCCCTTCCACAAGCCTGCAATAACAGGTATTGGCAACAAAGTTGATGGTCTCTTTCTGGACTGTGGTCAATTATTTATTTTTATTTACTTAGATGTATAATTTTAGATTTAAAGTAGAAAGCAAATGTTTTGAAACGAGCGCTATTCCTGCCGACAAACTGTTACGTGGTTTGGCAGGTTTAAAAAAGGGTGTAAAGTGTTTGGTCCAAATAAATTATTTATTTATTTTTTATTTATTATTTAATAAGTGAATTTTGATTTGATTGACATGTTAACGCTTAGTGAAAAATAATACACATGCACACTAATACGACAAAGATTGCTGATACCAATTCTTGCCTATACAATACCAATAATGTACCGACTGATCTCCTATTCCAGGTGGTCTACCATCAATAGAACTGAACACGCAGGGCAGGTACAAGAGCGGCCTGGTGGGCTGCGTGTCACAGATCTCTCTCAGCGGAGATTTTGACATCCCACTGTCGCTGTCCAAGCTGCCTCACACCATCACCAACAACGTCGGTAGATGCGCACCGTAAAACATGCACTATTCATTTAAATGAACCGACCAAGTTCATTTAAGTGAATAAACAACATTTGTTACTACCTTCCAGGTTCATTTAACATTTAAAAAGTTCATTTAAAGTCGTTAAATGTTAAATGAAACGGTGTTAAAGTTAGTGTTAGGTGTGTCTAATAGATTTTGTCTTCGTTTTCGTCAGGTGTTGCTTTCGATTATGTAACGACCAATCACTCCGTGACTACATATCAATGTAAATTAAATGTCGGAGGCAATAAACTAATACCAGTACGAACTTTTTCAACATTTTTGATATAAATCTCTGATCGTTTCCTGGTGAATTGATGGTTTGATTTTTAGTTTAAAAATAGATACTCTAGTCAATTTAGAATATATGTAAAATGCGGGTTTCTAGATCTGTCGCCTATAATTAATTTTTTACTCTTATTTATTTTAATCATTAAGAATACTATAATTTATATTTATTTTCCATGTACGATGGAATAACTTTTCAAAGTGCTTTACTATCTAGTAGATATATAAAAAAAACTATTTGTAATGTTAAATTAAATAAAATTCTAGTCGTACGAGTGGTTTGCACGCAATATAATTTGTTAAGGAACCTTTTGTTTCATAGCTAATCACAATTTGTTACGATGTGGGTGTATTTTATATTACTTCACGGACATAGCTAGGTAGGTTTTGGGAGTTCTATCTTCATATGAACTAAAACCCATTGAAAATCCATTACCATAATGCTAGCCACTATATTCTTAGGTCGGCTTTCTAACAGTAAATGCTGTTAGATATTAGTATTTATTCAAATTACGACCGCCAACAACTCTCAAAATATTATCCTAGCTATGTCCATGTAAAATAGTTAAATAAGTATACATACATAGCGTTTGTATATCGAAAACATTTTCATATGAACGTGGTTTTAGAACATTTGTAAGTAGGACAATAGAGTTTGATGATATTATAATATTAATTGATTAATTGTGCCCTTATATTTAAGCCTGGGAACGGTTTTATTTGCCAGTGTTTATATTAAAACTAAGATTCGATATATATACAACAATAAAATTAATGCTTTTAAATGAAAGTGTAAATTAATCTGAGAATTATTGAACCATTAAAAGACCCACTTTTTATTTAATAATATAAAAGTAACGTCAACGCTCGATATTTATCTTCACACCAAGAGTCTTATATGAAGCATTTTTGCTATAATCACTTTCATGCATCAATCAAATCTGCGTGCGTAGATTTAACGGACTTAAAGTTAAGGTATTGTTACACTATTGTCATGATTTCTGACTTGCCCTTATTGGGAAATCTTTTCATCCGTCAACAAACTATATGAATCGACTGAGATGAGTAGGTACGTAAATGTTACATCCCGTTGTGTAATATGTATATGTCCAAGTATGAGCTGTATGTTCCCGGGCATGTGTCGTCTTGCTTAGTTTCGCGAGTTGGTTTGCTTCGGACCTAGCACCATTAGACATAATATAGTCGATACATATATTTATCAGTAGTGTTACGCGCTTTGTATGTATAAATGATAGGTATCGGAGCTTATCAATTGTTTTATGGTGGCTATAATTTGCATTTTGTGTTACTCTTCAATTTTAAACAACGTCACCTAGACTTAATATGAAAATATTAATTTGAAATGAAAATAGATACTATAGTTAAATTGATAAATGTGTAAAGTTAAGCCTATGATTAAAAATGTAAAGTAGCGTAATGTTGTTAAATTGTGTGAATTTAATTGAAACGATCAAAAGACTTAACTAATTATGCCATTTAGCGTCTAGAGTGACGATGATGATGCTAAATTTCAATTTACTGGAAATTGTTTTTTAATGGAAATCCCAATTACATCGATTTGGGATGTACTTGCAACGATTAGTCAATGATGTCATACAGTCAAATAGTCATTATTATTGTCTCTGCCATTCAACAATTGATGAGCAAATAATTCGATACAAACCCTTAAATGCCCTTCACTGGGATTTCATTTACACCAATAATTTTTGTCAATTATAGTATTTCACAGGGTGTGGAAATTATTTACATAAATATCTACATATCTTTATTGTGGTCTCCCCATTATTTGACTGAACATTTTAATTTGCGAAGATATTGCTAGTTCATTTAATTTAACCGCTGTTAATGGGGTTAAATGAAACTCATTTTAAATGAACTTTTGGAATTATATACTCGTATCAGAACCAACAAATTGTTAAATTATTTAATAAAATAAATAACGAAATAAAAAACAAATTTTATAACGAAACAATATAATGATATGCAATAATAATTAATTATTATACGTCATTCTGTTGACCTGATCCCTGCGCTTGTCGCCATTTGTCTAAATTAGCTAACCACCGGCTTTTGATAAAGAGATTTTTATAAATGGAACATATTTCAGTGCATTTGACTCAGTTGACTTACCTGCGCACTTCGTAATACGTCCCAATCTTGCTCCGTCCCTTCACTAGTTACGTTATAAAGGGAGGTAAAGACTTGTATCTCATGCAAAATTAACACTTCATCTAATACATTCCACCTTGTTTCTGGCGACAAAAACAAAACATTTTCAGAGTAAGAGGTGCAAGTATGTTTCCATCTTTCCTGGGACGACATAACTTTGTGCTCAGTTAAGTCAAGCGTGAGTCGCGAGTGTGTTGAAAGTATCGATACATACGTAGATACTACTTGTGACATAGCTTGACTAGCATTAGTTTTGTATGTGAGACCTGTCCGATGTATTATACGCCGTTATTTGTACAAAATTATATCAATAAAAATATAATGACATTCACTTGTTTTTATTCGCTTGTTTCAATATTTGGCAAACGATTTCGCTTGTTGATATAGCAAGCACTGGAGAGGCCAATTAGATGTACAGAGTCAAACTGTCAAATATTCCCAATTGAATATGAACCTTATTCTTTTGTTGTAAAGTTGAAAGTCTATCAAAGATATATGACAGATTGGGTAGTGTGATGTGCTGGCCTCTGTTTAATCAATCCACTTAGCCTATCGCAATTCACTGGTGGTGGCCTTAGGCTGCGTATCCTCCAAAGCTGTGCGAGGTAGCTAGGCGGTGTGCGGGAAAAAAAACCACCAATAGGATTACTCCATTTTCATAGCTTGAGCTATTCCATTGTTTTTATTGGTTAGTTTAACATACAATCGCCGCTACTATTGCTCGCACGTCCCTGATAGAAACGCACCAGGTCTGCGCCCCAAAGACCGCCGCCTTCAGCATGCAGTCTAACCCAGCCACCTTCTAGTTCTTCGATCCTGGTCAGCCCACTACCACTTCAGCTTGCTTACTCAGCAAGTTATGACGATAACTCCGATTGTATTTTGGATAATTTAATTCCTGATTTTATCCCTCAAAGAAATTAGGGATTGCTCTGTTCAAATCCAGCTGGATTGAATTATTATATCTTACTTACATTGGTCTAAATCGATACTGTATTACAAGATTCTAGCACTGGATGACAGCATAATTATGATGCTGTCATCCAGCGCTAGAATGATATAGCCTAGTGGTGTACCGTCGGACTGCTAAGTCTTAGGTCTCGAGTTCGAACCCAAGGCACGCACCTCTGATTTTTCGGATAAATACCTTTACAAATTATTTTCTAATATTTTAATGTTAATATTTTACCAATTTAATTCTCAATAAATATATTATTATTATTATTATTTTGTTGGTATTACATTTTTGTATCTCGGCACTGATGTGCCGGTTTTATAGGATAACACGGGCCAAAGCCAAGTGCTACCCTAAAAAAAAAAAATACTAAACTAAGTGATAGGTGATAACGTATTATGTTGTGATGATATGTTTAGAGTTTGTGAGTGTGATATACGTGCATCGTTGTCGTTCTGAAGGAATTTTCGGACAATTCTGCAAGTGTTCAGAATAGCAGCTTTCTGTAGAGTTTGGTAGGTGGAAGGAGACAAGCCTAGCGAGTTTAAAGATTGGTGCAGTTGTTTGGGAATGATACCCGTGGTTGAGAGTACTAATGGGATTATGGCAACGCTGCTTAATCGCCACATTCGGCTTATTTCTATTTTTAAGTCTGTATATTTTGACAGCTTTTCTGCTATGGTGTTTTGTAGGTTGTGTGTATTTGGTACTGCTATGTCAATAATTTGTGCGGTTTTATTAACTTTATCTAATAAAGTAATGTCTGGTCTGTTGTAATGTGTTGTTCTATTATTATTATTATTCATGTGCGTATTGTATCACTAGCTAAATAATCGGGGAAGGAAAGCATCGTGAGGAACCCGGCATGTCTGAGAGGTATTTCTCAACGGCATGTGAAGCTAAGTTAGAGGCCCATAGCCCGCATAAATACTCTGACACCAGGTTAGTCACTAACCACACGCAAAAGAAAGAAAGCTAACTGGATTAACCTATTGACCGCTTGGTTTTATACCAACTTTATTGCAGACGAATATAGTCTTGCAATTACATAAAAAACTAAAACCGCACATAGATACTCAGTAGTCAGTCGTATAAACACGACTCAGGCGGCACAGGCCCGAAAACATTTGTCGTATTAATCTGACTGGGGCGTTTAAAAGGTAAAAATACTGAATCAATGCAAGTCAGCCTTTAAACGGGGCTTCCCGTACCCTAAAAGTAATCTTGGTTCGACATTGATGGTGAATAGTAGGTAATTGGCCCCAAGAGGTTACTGACCCATCGTAATTGTTGACAAGAGCTCGGTAACCGACCGTTAACGGTAGTTCAGACAAAACAAGTTTCGATCACAATCTCTTGTTAACACTCATTGTAAAATTCACTATCCGTGGTTTTAGATCCGATGTGAATTTCGGCCGTGAATTTCACTTTTCGTTCAAGTTTAAAATAGCTCGTGGCTAAGTAATAACAGCCGCACGGGTCGATCTTTCAGATAAAGCTACGCTTGCGGGGCTGGTCTGTGGATGGGTGACCATCTTTACATACCGAGCCTCCTTCGTGCCTCAGAAAACACGTTAAACCGTTGTGGTCCCAGTGCCTGCAGTCTCGACATAGATAGCGATCGCTTTGCGACAAAAATCGGTCGCTACGTCCTAACGATCTGATAATAATGATTTTCGGTAGTCTCAACTGCCAAAGCTACCGACTGTCATCGCAAACTTATCGATAATTTTCGCTGAGATACCGATTTTTCGCAATGTTATCTAATTTACTTACGACCATTTTTGACAGCCCGATAAGTGTTCGCTACGTTCAATAACTCTGGATTTAAGGTTATAAAAACAATAAACTTAATAAAAATTAGAGAATTATGGCTGAAGAATATTAAGTGTGGGATTTGGTCGTGCTTGAGCACAGCGAAAGTCTGACAGCCAGTCTTACCAAGGAGTATCGTATTACCCAATTTACTGGGATTGTGGCGATCAGATAGGCAGTCGCTCCATGTAGACCGCTGGTATTCAGCTGCAACAGGTTAGAATGCAAGCCAATCCCAATATAGCGTCCAATAACACTAATATCAATATTTCAAAAATTTTTGAAAAGGTTATGCACCGTCGTCTCATGAATTATTTAGGAAAATTCCAAACCATTAAAGAGCAACAAAACGGCTTTCAAAGGGGGAAATCCACAACCTTAGCAGCCTTTACATTAATAAAAAGTGTAATTGACAAATTAGATAAACGTATACCAGTGTCAGTAATTTTTTTTGATATGGGTAAAGCATTCGACTTTGTCAATCATAAATTACTTTTACAAAAATGCAATAGCTATGGCACCAGGGGAACAGCTTTTGACTGGATCAAAAGCTATTTATCAAATCGAGAACAAAGAGTAGAAATAAGCTCAATAAATAGGAATAGTGAGTCCACTTGCACTAGTTCTAAGTTAAGTGAGACCAAATCTGGAGTACCGCAAGGAAGTATTCTTGGTCCTTTACTTTTTCTCATATATATCAACGATTTACCTACGGTTCTACATCATCAATGTGTACTTTTTGCGGACGACATATCAGTAATAGTATCAGATGATAATAAATCAGAAATCGATCACGAAAAACATACCAATGCAACAGAAGAACAAGTTTTAAAATGGCTTGAATGTAATTACCTCTGTGCAAATTTAAATAAAACTAAATACATCAATTTTCAAAACTATAACTCAAAACCGAAATCTTATACAGTCGTCAGTCAAGAACAAGAAATTGAAAAAATGAAGTTAAAGAATACCAATTTCTTGGACTAATTCTTGATCAACATTGTAATTGGAAATTGCATATACATCACCTGTGTAATAAATTAAACCAATTTGTATTTGCTCTAAGAAGTTTAAGAAGTACTGCGAGTGAAGCGGTTGCACTTACCGCTTACCACGGATATGTGTCTTCATTACTTAGGTATGTTCTTCTACTCTGGGGTAACTCCAAAAATATATAGTAAATGAAGCTTTTTTGGTTCAGAAAAAATGCTTGAGAGCAATCTTTGGTATAAGTCCCGAAACATCGTGCAGACCTATCTTTAAAAAATTTAAATTGCTAACATTAACAGGAATTTATATAATGCAAGCTAGTGTTTTTGTTAGAGAACATTCAAAATTGTTTATAACATGTGACATAAATTCTAAATATACTCGTAGAGACCCAACACGATTAAGAATGCCCACACACCAAAGTACATTGTGCCATAAAAATTGTTTCATCACAGCAGTAAAAATTTTTAACAATATACCCAAACAAATCAGAGAACTGCCTCTAAAATATTTTAAATCGAAACTTCACGAATGGCTTATAGATAATACTTTTTATAAGGATTTTTTTGATAAAAAAGTAAGTGACAAATATTGTTACTAATAAACTAGTTATAGAAATAAATTGTAAAACATTTAAATTACCATTGTGTAAGAGTTGTGTAAAATTGGTCTGACAACACTGTTATAATTAATGCTACGTAATTATTAAGTTGTTTTCTGTAAAATATTTGTATGCCAGTCACTGGCGAGACATGTAGAACATAACCTTATTATTAACACCATTATTGTACCATGTTTCAACGCAAATAAAAATATTCTATTCTATTCTATTCTATAGTTAGGAAAGTGCTAGGAAGAGTTATTTAAGTTTCATACCTTTTAATCTGGTTAAGCCTAGCCTTTGATGATATTTCTCGCATCCATTTTCAACGCTGTGCTTACAGCGGAGAGTTGAAAATCCAACAGTGTGTTTTGTTGACGTACTGGCATACGCTCTGTTGGAATTTCAATGCTCGGCTTATTGCCGAAAGTTGAAAATCCAGTGCGCGAATAAAATCGCCCGCGAATGTAAGCTAAACAGGCAAGTGAGTACCTACTTATTTCAATTTTGGAAATTTAGCATTTTTTTTTTGAGGGTGGGAAAACACCCAATGACTTCTCCCGCCCTGAGTGGAGTGGAAGAGAGTGCCAGACTCTTACTGACTAAAACCCATCCATGTTCCGGGGTAGGCGTAACCCTTTCGGACAATCCAGCTTACCCGGCAGAAATTTTAGCCTGAATGTAAGAAGGTAATAATTAATTAGCATTGATAATGAACTAAAGTAAGCCTGCAAATCGGACTGAATCAACAAAAGCGCAGGTTTTTTTTGGAAGAACTAATTATATTTGCTCTTGAATTATATGGGCCCTGAAATAAATTATCTTAGCCGGATATTTTAGCATTTAATTTAAGCCCACTGCTGGGACACAGGCCTCCTCTCTTCGATAAGAAGTGGGCCGTAAATCACCACGCAGACCTACAGCGGAGTGGTGCATGTCACATGTCTTCAATTATTGGCTCTAGGACTTGCCAGTTTCCTCACATTGATTTCGTTCTTTGTTTTGAGAGCAGTGTTGATGAAACAATTTACTGTATATCTTTGACAGTCGTCAGAAGCCCGAAAATCTGACAGCCAGTCTTACCAAGGGGTATCGTATCACCCAGTTACTGGGTTGTGGAGGTCAGATAGGTTCGTTAAAATACTGGTATTCAGCTGTATTCCGTTAGACTGGAAGCCAACCCCAACATAGTTGGAAACAGGTTCGGCAGATTGATTTGATTTTGAAGCGCTTGGCTGGGTTTGAACCCAAACATACAACCCGTAAGGTGGGACAGTTACCACCATTGCTCTCCTTAAATTTAAATATACACTAAACAATTAACAAACAATTTTAAATTTCAGAACAAGTAATCCTTACTCAACATCAAGCCTGTAAAACGCGAAAGATTAGGCAGAGGTCTTTATTTACGCATTTCACCGCTTTTTAAGTTAGGATTCTACCTCAATGAAGGGACGAGCCTATCAGCTTTAGGGTGCTCCACCAGAGATATGCTAAGGCCGGGACTCCACCAAAATGAAGGCGAGACGAGCGGAGAGATGTTTTTAAACAATCAATAGGTAGAATTTCGTTATTAACACATCTGGTCTCCGGTCAGCTTCACTTATTGGTTGCTTAAAAATATCTTCTCTCCCACGCACACATCCAGGCTTCGGGCAGCCCGACTGATAACTTTCGTAATGGGAAGCCCCATACCAAAGTCAAAGTCAAAATGTTTATTGCGAACCAAGTGTACAGAGGCCAGCTCATCAAGTTACCACTATCTGTCAAATTTCTTTGATAGTATTTCAACTTAATTGCAAAGACATAAGGTTCATTTTTAATTGAGAAAATTTGACAGTTAGGGATAGCTTGATGTGCTGGCGTCTGTACAATTACCTACGTAACATTTAATTCAAATTTGGAATGTCGTAAAGAATAATTAAAATGATAGGTCTAAAAACCAGTCACAGTCACCAGACAGTTTTTAAGCGTGCGTCACTGGAGATCACCGGGTTTATCATAAAAACCCACGACCAGTTAGGAAGTGAGCTTCGGTTGTATTGGTATCGAGTAACGTTCACTCGTATTCTTGCGAGTTAGTAAACTCGCAGGTGTGTAAGCGTCGCGCGTCGACGAACAACACCATTCATTCAACCAGTTACGAAAGGCTGTTTGCGCCGACTGAACGCGCCTGCTCCGCGATATACCGTTAAAAAAAAACTTTTAAATTTGAATTTAAAAAAGGAACCTTGAAAAATCGAATTAAATATCTCAGTGATAAGTTTTATGGTACTTAGTTAACTTAGTTCTTAAAAATAAGTCACTAAATCACTAAAATAAAGTTTTAGTACCGTTACCGGACAAAAAAAACAGTCGTAGTGTCTCGTGTGAAATTATTGTGAGTTTTTGTGAGAAATTAATTATTTAGTTCACGTTCTGTGTTAGAAACTTTGTTCTTATTGTTTGGAGTCAGCGGCAGCACATACCCAGCACATACCTCGGAGCAACCTCGCTTGACCAGTTATTTGTGAGTATCGAAAGTAAAAGTACTGCTTCGCACGCACCCAGAATGTAAATACACACGGTGCACACGGTTTTGAAACAAAACCTGTGTAATTTTAAGTCGTGTTTTTCAATCGAAACTGATATTTATTTGGTAAACTTTGTGGTCACAGCTGTCTTTACTGTCGTAATTGGAAACATAATTAACTGCGGAAGTTAATGTGTCAGTTGGCTAATAACTAAGTGCGAATTTCACCATTGAAACTTAACGCGAACGGCATATCTAAACTGCGTTCTAGACCTGTCAACGTCAGTAATACTCATAAATTAATGACACTGAGACAGCTCTAAACCTTTTGAACGCCATCGTCACAAATACGTGACAAGCAAGCGCCCTGTAATATGTGTGTAATATGCAGGTACAATAACACGAAATAAAAAATTAAATCATTAGTTTTGTGTATGTTTATATAGATATCTTGAAAATTGTACGTATTTAATGACATAAGAAAATAAATTAAAAGACACCATGGATATAGGGAAATTTATGATAACAAGAATAAATATATTTGTAGCTTGGCGGGTTAAACGGAGTCTATAATGCTGATCGTTAGTCGTTCAGTGTCATTGGTGAAATTCGCTCTTAGTTGCAAGACTTACCTACTTACTGCATACATGTTTTGTTTTTTTGGAAAGCTCATTACAGCATACTAACTTGGGTAGGTACTGTAGTAGTTGGATGTATAACTATTGTGCCAACTCGTTTGTAAGTAATATCGACAAACTGCACCAATAAAACAGAACGCGATCAGCACACCTAAACTGCCATCAAGAGCTGATTTTGTTTTTGTTTTATTTTTTTTTTGCCTGTGGACTTCACTCTTCGGAAAAAATGTAGCTTTCAATTAGTGAAATCGAAATCGGATCAGTAGTTTCGAAGATTACTTCCTATAAACAAACTTACAAACAAATACCTCTTAAATAGATTAATTAGTTTGGGACCGTGACCGAAATATTCGTTGCATAATATTCTAAGCGAGTCTTGATCATAATTCCAAAACCTCAAATATTACGCCGTAAGCAAGTATAAATATTAAAATGAAAACCCATTAAACTTCATAATGTAGTTATGAATAAATTATAAAAAATAATTAGCAATTTTTTGTTATTTATTTCTACCGTCGCGCGTCGATAGAAGTTTAAGATTGCACTAATAAATACGCAGAACCTATGTATGTACCTAAATATGAAGTAACAATTTTTGTCGTAACTACCAAAACGCCAAATATTCCAGCCAAGAGTTATCCTAGTGAAGGAAGTGGCGGGATAGTTGAGGGACAGAGTCTCACGTCTTAGCCGCCACGGGAAACGCTACAGGCGCCGGGAGCCGCGTGACGACGCCCGGCCACCGTGCGCGGGCCTGCGAACTGTGAGTAATGGGTAGTCCACCGTCCGATCAGGACCAGGCCCGTGCCGGACGGCGCGTACGGGTTCCTCAAAGAGATGTCCGCATTAGTGAAGGAGCCCGTTAAGGCTGAAGCCTGCCGGATCAGCAAGATTGTCCGAAAGGGTTACCGCTACCCCGGAACATAAAGGGTTTAGGAAGGAACATGGATGGGTTTTAGTCAATAAGTAGTCTGGCACTCCTTTTCGCTTCACCCAGAGCGGGAGGGGTCATTTAATGATTTCCCACCCTTGAAAAAAAAAAGCAGCGTGATCCTATTGGTTTTCCTCACACATCGCCTAACTACCTCGCACATCTTGGGTATAGGAGGCAACTCGTCCTAAAAAAACATAAAAAAATTGCTTAGCAGAACCGGTTTCCACCAGTGCTATGCTATATGGACCATTTATAGCAACGTAGCATAGCTTATCTCTGGTAGAACTAGGCTCCACTTCGAAACTGGGACCACTGGACCAGAGACTAACTCCACCGTTTCTAATTTGATAATAGGCAACAGAGCCCACGTTTGTTGCCTAAAGGTTGATTCACACATTACCACACGCTGACCGTGACACGGACGTGTTGTGGCCATTACAACGAAATTATTATCAGTTTACCTTCAAGTATTTAAGGCATATAAGGGCGTAAACACACGTGAACTGTGGCGTTTACAAAACAAAAATTACGCGAAAATTTGAAAATACATGATTGGATTTAGAAAGTCCATTTAGTATGAAGATTTTGAGTAAGAAGGTAGTATAGCAATTTCCTATATAGAGTACTTATAGCAAATTCATCGGGCGAGATAAATGACTTGTCGAAGAATTAACCAAGAAGGCCCCAACCACCACGTCCTATAGCAGTATTATTTTAACTTCTCAAACGTCGTATGAACCCCATAGGATCATAAGAAAAAATCTCTAGAAACGACAATAAATATAACCATATAAATCTTTGAGCTCTTATATGCAAACGGCTTCTATTAGACGAACATCTAATGGGTTAATATCGCTTCACATTGGGAAAGAGATGAAGGTATACCTTCATCTCTTTCTCACACTCAAGAAATATTAAAATAAACTGCTTTTTAAATCACAGAATGACCAAAATAAAGTATTGATCAAAATCGTAGACTTGGTTTTCGACACAGATTAAAACGACCTTCATCAAACCAGAAATAGTAACATTACATTTTTGAGTATTTAACGACTGCCCTCTAATCATTTCAGTGTTATCGCACATTTAAACGAATATCACCTTCTAGGTTCTCGAGTCGCAAACAACTAAGTGGCTGGGTGCACGAAATATAGGTAGCCACTGAAAATACATAAAAACATTGCGTATGTTTATCGGACGGACAACAAACAACCATTTAGCACCACTCAAACTTAACTCAAACTCGAAGCATTTAGTATATAAAAAAGGCACTTATTATATTACTGCCCAATATTGGCCAACAAGGCCAATATTGGGCAGCTTAAAATATCAGACACCAGGTTAGTCACTAACCACACGAAAAAAAGGCATTTATCTATACTTCACTATCACTACATACTCATAGTATAAAACAAAGTCGCTTTCTCTGTCCCTATATCCCTATGTATGCTTAAATCTTTAAAACTACGCAACGGATTTTGATGCGGTTTTTTTAATAGATAGAGTGATTCAAGAGGAAGGTTTATGTGTATAATTTGTCGACATATTATGCGGGCGAAGCCGCGGGCGGAAGCCAGTATATTATAAAGCTGAAAAGTTTGTTTGTGGGACCCGCTAATCTCTGAAACTACTGGTCCGAATTGAAAAATTATTTTTGTGTTGGATAGTCCATTTATCGAGGAAGGCTATAGGCTATGTAACATCACGCTACGACCAATAGGAGCCGAGCAGCGGTAAAACCGCGCGGGAGCAGCTAGTTTCAAATAAACCAATTAAGGCACTTTAGAATTTTCAAGCGGTCAGTCAGTCAGAAAGATGAAGCTAGTTGCCCATTCCAAAGCAGTAAGTACCGTCAAACGGGGTGATGGTTTAGCCACAAACTATATTATTTCAATGCTAAAATCTATTATAAAGTTTCGTCCCGATTCACCCCTGCATCCCTATTCACAGCGTTTCTGTCCCTATGGAGAAGAACGGGCAAGAAACGCAAAATACCTTTGTATTGGCGTGTCTAGTAATAGTTAAAACGTAATAATGTTATAATAGTCGTCAATTTGTCACCCATCACCCTGAACAAAAAATGCATTTGTGTAGTGTCAATTTGTCAGTCGGTAGCCTTTTAACAAAAAGTGCATTATTGTGAGGGTTTGACCAAGCGTCACATAGTACGAAGGCCGTCTTTGTCACGCTATTTGCCGCCAGATCTGAGTGTCAATGACACAGATCTGTGAGAACAATATAACAACGCGTTTATCATCTAAGTTTCTACACTATGCTGAAGGTACGCCACCGAAGTTCAGCTTGATTACGCCTTTTTTTTGAGGGTGGGAAATCATTAAATGTCTCCTCCCGCTCTGGATGGAGCGAAAGGGGGTGTCAGACTCTTACTGACTAAAACCCATCCATGTTCCTTCCTTAACCCTGTATGTTCCAGGGTAGCGGTAACCCTTTCGGACCATCCCGCTGAGGCATGATTACGCCTGCAATGATATTTGAATTACTGACGACACGTGCCGTTGCGTTATAGCATACAATCGAACTTGTTGATACTTTGTTTAGATATTAGTACCGTAATTTTGAGTGGTCCAAGTCGGCCCGAAACGTTTGACCGGTGTTTCTGAACAATGGGAAATAAAATAAATAAAGTGTTGCGACGGATTTGTACAAGAAAACGACGTAATAAAAGTAAAAAATCTATAGTTTCCGAGTAAGTATTCATTTTTTTTTAACTAATGTAAGTAGGCACAGATGCTAGCACATCAAGCTATCCCTAACTGTCAAATTTTCTCAATTAAAAATGAACCTTATGTCTTTGCAATAAAGTTGAAATACTATCAAAGAAATTTGACAGATTGTGGTAACTTGATGTGCTGGCCTCTGTACCTATTGTATTACCGATCAAATTTTCTCAATTAAAAATGAACCTTATGTCTTTGCAATAAAGTTGAAATACTATCAAAGAAATTTGACAGATTGTGGTAAATTGATGTGCTGGCCTCTGTACCTATTGTATTACCGGTCAAATTTTCTCAATTAAAAATGAACCTTATGTCTTTGCAATAAAGTTGAAATACTATCAAAGAAATTTGACAGATTGTGGTAGCTTGATGTGCTGGCGTCTGTACCTATTGTATTACCGACTAATATTACTATCAATCTTCCCGTCGAGGCCAGCCCAGGAAGAGGTGGCGAGACAACCTAGACGCATACCACAAGGGATGGATCGAGGTGGCTCAAGAGAAAGATGTCTGGAAGGATTTGGGGGAGGCCTTTGCTCAGCAGTGGGACAGTGTAGGCTTTTAAAAAAAAAATGTTATGAAGTGACAGTTTCTTAGTAACCGGAATTCGTAAAAAATAGGCAAATAAAATAAAAACCTATGTTTACGTCTCGCTGCGGCCTTGGCTAACGGGCGCTAATATGCTGCAGCGCGCCGCTCCGGGGCGTACTATAAACGGCGGGGCCTAAAATGGCGCACGAAATAAGTATAACATTTTACGGAATTTAATTTTTTGTAAACACACTCACGATACGAATTAGAACAAAATAGAATTATTCAGCCGCAGACAGGGGCGACGTATTTTTCTAAAAAAAAAACACGCAGTTTGATGCTGGAAATATACAACTTCATATTAGTCCATGTCTACGTGTGCACACCACTAACTAAGTTACATATTTTTCCAGGAACACGGACCATGATGCAACAGATAAATTAATAATATTCAATTGGAATATCAAGATTTAGATTTACCAGAGCATCAGTAAGTACTAAATGCGATCAATATTGAGATGAGCTTAGAAAGTTACTCTGTTTCTTTCACCCGCATAGCCGTAGCCTCTATCTTTACTGTACTCTTCTAAACATACCTATAATAAAACAGTAAAAAAAACTGTGTCTGTACATTGAATAGAAAAAATAATTGTTGAAGAGGGTTTACAACATCGATCACTATCGATGGTTTACAAACAGTAATAGATCACGATAAAAAAAAAAATCTGTTTGTTCCTACACGCTAATCGTTGGAACTACTGGACGGATTTGAATGAAAGTTTTTTTGTGATATAGGTAGTCTGGGCAACATATAGGCTAATTTATTTCGGAAAATGAAACACCTTATGCAGAACCGCAACAGACCAACTAAACTATAAGAGATATAAAAATAGGAAAAAATTATTCCACGTGATGAGCATTTTTTGCTGAGTGAATAAGTTTTCGGAAACGGATTTTGATAACACTCTTATTCCATTTATATTTTTTTTTTGTTTTAGGGAAACCACTGAAGACCTGTCATTCCTTGTCGAAACCGGTTCTCAAGAAGAGTCATTCGTGCCCATACAGGGCCGAAGAATTGTACATATTATGTATTTCATTCAACAACTTCAAATTAATTTTAATTTCTACTATATTAGAAGTATCAGAATTGGCAACACCAGCCGCACTGACCGAGCTATTTGTTTGTTTACATGAGTAAATACGTGCCCATAAGAATTGAGTACTTATTAATAAAATCCTCATTTTCTATCTATAATTCCGAAAACACCTAAAATGGTTCTTTTTTACAATGGCTATTACAAAATATCTTGAACAAACCAATTTTAAATTATGATTAGCTGTATTATTTTAACGGAGCCCGATCTTTTTTTACCATTCTATATTGTTGCACTAAGCGGTACCTACTGTTAACTTTTAAAGTTTCATTAGATTCGGCAACTAGAATACAGACGTCGTCAGAATACGGCCGCGCGCTGCGACATACGCGAGCGCGGCCAAGTGGGCGGAGCTCCGCGCTAGATTTCCCCGCCGCTGCTTCACCTCCTCTAAAACCTAAAGATTAGCTTCTTACCGCGCCTTAAACGATTGGACGTAAATTCAGCGGCAATTCGGCCTGTAGAGCACACATTATACGCCGAAGTTCGGTTCGATTGACGATGAAGATCCGGGGCGGGAAGCAACTGGAGGTGGGCATCCCGCGCACACAATACACATAAGGTTACGCAACTGAATTTCTGCCGCGTAAGTTCGTCACTTATGGTGTGTTAACAGCCGAATGCGTCGGAAAGTAAAACCAGACGTGATACTTCGGTCGCCTACCTTCAGCATAGTGCGTTTAGACACTAAATAATACAAACTGACTATCGAAGTATTCACTACTCACAAATGACTAAGTAACAGAATTGACTATTTGAATCAGTCAAAAATAAAATATGAAATCACATGGAAAAAAGACCGCTCGTCATAAAAACTTCCATCACCGTGCAGAAATTAAATATAATGCGAAGATACAATTGCTAAATTGCATTTAATGCCAATAAATATTCCATTTGATTCTAAATATCTGTGACGTCAAAATGTTATATTTCATCCAATTCACGTACAAATGCCGCGTTTTGACAGTTCATAAAAAGTAACGTTATTGACTACCCTTTCAAATACCCCATTGCCCTGAAATGTCATGATTTCATGAAATACTCATTCCGTAGGGTTATATTATGAACTTAAATGGTTGCATTGGAAATTTCAATAATTACAATTCTATAAATACATACATTATACGGCCGCGAATCATATTTTGATCAACAGGCAACCTGACACTGACCTGCAACTTGCAAAAAATCTATGAAAATTTATTTTTGGGATGTTACCCTAACGCATTCACCCTAAGGAGCTAAAACATTTTTGCACTTGTAGCTTTTATATTTAACTAGGTGCTGCCAGCGGCATCGCCCGCATGGACGACGGAAATTATCCCAAGGGAACTATTACCGGGATAATAATAAATATCCTATGTGTTATATCTTAGTAGTTTTGGCTAAATACTAACAGCCGCACACTTTAAGCTGTCATTTGTGCATCTTCGACAGTCGTTACAGGTCGTCAGAAGCCCGAAAATCTGTCAGCCAGTCTTACCAAGGGGTGTCGTATTGCCCAGTTACTGGGTTGTGGAGGTCAGATAGGCAGTCGCTCCATGAAAAATACTGGTATTCAGCTGTATCATATTAGACTGGAAGCCGACCCCAACGTAGGTGCAACATAGTTGGGAAAAGGCTAGACAGATGAGGTGTTAATCCCGGTCATAAACTACCTCTGTGCGAAGTTTCATCCAGATCCGTTCAGCTGTTTGAGGGTGAAGGACGGATAAACATACAAACCCACTCACAAACTTTCGCCTTTATAATATTAGTGTAATGTTAGTTCACTACTTCCCCAAGTGCATTGTTAAAAGTACCGGTCTACTCACATGTTTTTGTTGCTCAATAGCTTGTTCTGAGTCAGCAGTTGATGACTGAACTTAACATTCATGTCTACACCGCAGGGAGATAAGGACTGAATTCAATGTTAAAAGAGTCATTTTCCGGGATTCTGTTTTTCCGTGTGATGAATCAATTATCAAATTAACTCTAAATAAATAAATAATAATAAGTTTATTTCATATCATTTTGGCTTACATTGCATGACGAGGAGTCTCCATTTAGGCATAGAAAATGCCTGTAGTTGAAGGCTCCGCTCTTCCCTTACATCATAAACTTACAAGTAGGTAAATAACGAAAAAAGGTACAATAAAAACAAAAAGAATAGAAAATACGATCAATTGTATAAGTGTACGTGTGCGTGCGTGTGTAGGGGTGTGTGGGTGTGTGTGTGAGAGGGTTAGGGTTGTGTGTGAAGTCTGCAGTAATTCCGTGTTGTTTGCTTTGTCACTTTTATACGTAATCATTGTGAATTCAGAAGCAGCTTGTGGGAAGCATGGCATGGCAAGGTATTTTGAGCGACGAATAAAATATTACCTAATTGTATGGAAATAAAGTTGAAATTTCAATGTTAAGGCCCGGTGTCCATTGGCGGCACGGCATGGCGAAGTATTATTAGGCGACGAATAAAAATATAAAATCAAAATCAAAAGTCAAAATCAAAAGTCATTTATTCAAATTAGGCTGAAGATCAGCACTTTTTAAAGGTCAAAGTTACATAAGACTAGATAGATAACTTAATAGTATGGATATAAAGTTGAAATTTCAATGTTTTGCTAAAAAATACCTTGTAGTACCGTGCCGCCAATGTGCGCGCGGGTCTAATATACATGAGTGTTCCTTTTTCATTGACTTCACGTTTGGTACTTTTTTCTTTAAGGTGGACGCGCAAAAATCCCGCGAAATTCAAATCTTGATTTCAGAAATCATGATAAATGACCAACTCTAACTTAGAAAGATGTATGAATGATTCTTGCAGTAAAAATTCAGGTATTCAGCTTCATCTGGTTAGACTGGAAGCTGACCCCAACATGAAATGAAGTTTTAATTATGGAAATACGTACTTATTATGATCGCGAATCATATGTTGCATTTTTGTGCAACATTTATGATTCGCGATCGCGATTTCGTAAGAAAACTGGAATTTCGCAGACTACCCTCATCCCTTTCCCCTTTAACTAGGTAGTCTCTATTTACCAAGCGAATATAACGCAAATAACCTTTCGTATTCGCCGTAATTACAGCCAAAATTAAAAATACATTGTGTCTCGCGTAGATCTGCGTTCCGGTAGTCAATGGCTTGATTCATCATCGAACAGTTACCGTGGTGATTGATGCAAATCGTGTCAGTGCATTCGGTTGCATGATAGCTTATACAATCAACTTCTTGTTACAGATCTTGTTGCTAACAAACTGTGAGAATCATCAACTGCTTGGATTGCAACTCAATAGAATGAATGATTTTACTTTTCTGATTGATTCAATCTGCCTAGCCTTTTTCCGACTATATTGGGGTCGGCTTCCAGTCTAACCGGATGCAGCTGAATACCAGTATTTTACATGGAATGACTGCCTATCTCACCTCCACAACCCAGCCACTAACTGAACTGGGTAATACGATACCCCTTGGTAAGACTGGCAGTCATACTTTCGGGCTTCTGACTACCCGTAACGACGGTTAAAGATCTACGAATGACAGCAGGGACCAACGGTTTAACGTGCTTTCCGAGGCACGCAGGAGTCTCGATATCTGAAGATGGTCACCCATCCACGGACCAACCCCGGTAAGCGTAGCTTAACCTGATGGATCGATCCGTGCGGCTGTTATTACATGAACTCCTCCCCGATCTATTCTATCAAAATCTCAAGGTGAAAACTTAGGTGAAGTCAATAGTGTCAGTTCTTAGAATTAGGTGAAATGACAACTCACTTCACATTATAGTCATTTCACAGACATCTCCGTCACTCATGAGTGTCTTGGCTGTATTCTGTCTCATACATTTGTTGATATGTCTTCTCTACAAATTGATTATATCATCAAGTAAATCATCCAATACCTGTTTGTAAACACACTTGCATCATAACTCGTTATACTTCGGCATCTTATAACTCGTATTTTTACTCACTCTGTATACCTATAGGGTGTAACAAAACTTGTACCCGACTAAAAATGGTATTGTTGAGTTGTTATAGGAACTAAAAAAATTCAGATGTAATATTTAAGGTTCCATACCCAAAGGGTAAAACGGGACCTTATTACTATTAAGACTCCGATGTCCGTCTGTTACCAGGCTGTATCTGATGAACCGTGATAGTTAGACAGTTGAAATCTTCACAGATGATGTATTTCTGTTGCCGTTATTACAACAAATACTAAAAAAACAGTATAAAATAAAAATTTAAGTGGGCTCCCATACAACAGACATAATTTTTTGCCGTTTTTACAGATAACTAGCTTCCGCCCGCGGCTTCGCCCGCATAATATGTCGACAAATTATACACATAAACCTTCCTCTTCAATCACTCTATCTATTAAAAAAAACCGCATTAAAAACTGTTGCGTAGTTCTAAACATTTAAGCATACATAGGGATATAGGGACAGAAAAAGCGACTTTGTTTTATACTATGTAGTGATGATTCCCCTCAATCAAAAGGCCTATTCAATCTGTGTAGTTCTTTCCTCAAAAAACCATTTCAGACACCAACCTACATGGTCTTCACATGATCTGACCAAGATTATGTCTGTAATCACATTAAAATTTGCAAGTCTATAAACAAGTAACCAAAATAAGTTTTAAAGTCTTTCTAGTTTCGCCAAGGCGCCGGACAGTTAAACGAATGATCTCTTCTTTTCGTGTGGTTAGTGACTAACCTGGTGTCAGAGTTTTTATGCTGTCCATGGGCCTCTGACTTAGCTTCACATGCTGTTGAGAATTAATATCTCTCAGACATGCTGGTTTCCTCACGATGTTTTCCTTCACCGATTTTTAAGCAAGTGATAATTTATGCAAAACGCACATGAATCCGTACATTCAGAGGTGCGTGGTTTGGATTCCAACTCGAGACCTATGACTTGGCAGTCATACGGTCACACCACTAGGCTATCATTGCTGTTAAAAACGGCAAACGAATGATAATAAGTAATTTCTGTGCGTTATATTGTATTCCATGGGAAGCTCTGCCATACGGAAGTCGAAGACACGCATTGTTTGATCACACTGTGTTACCACATAATGTTATAATACTTCAAAGACAGTACACACGAGAGACTCGGTTGCTAGCACATGAAGTTATACCAAACGGTCATATTCCTACAAATGATTTTAAGCCTTAAAGCGTTGGCAAGTAAGATCAAATTTGATTGAGAAAATTCGACAGCTTGTTGTAATTGATGTGCTAGCGACTGTACACACAATCTTACAGTATTGAAGCGTTGATTCCTGTACCTATCCCTTTGACGAATACAGCGTGATGTTATGTTTGTAAAGTGTTGACTTGTCACTGAGTGATTAAACTTAAGAAAAATGTTACGTGTAACAGAATGCCGTCATGCCCGTTGAAAACTGCGCACGATTTGATGCAGTTACGTGAGATGCCTTCCTTGTTTGTAATGTTAAAAACTAGGTTGAATTAGAAATACTGAAAAATCCTTGAAATACTACGAATACCTCGTCTAAAACAAAAAGTATAAAAGAATTTAAGCGTGTTTAATGTCCATCAGCTATAGACCCTTTACCGCATTCTCATTTCTGACAATACGTATGTATGTAAGGAATTAAGTCTTCTTCTTCCTATCGTGTGGTTAGTGACTAACCTGGTGTCAGAGTTTTTATGCTGCCCATTTACCTCTGACTTAGCTTCCCATACTGCTAAGAAATATCTGTCAGACATGCTGTGGTTTCCTCACGATGTTTTCCTTCACCGATTTTTAAGCAAGCGATAATTATACAATACGCACATGAATCCGTAAAATCAGAGGTGCGCGCCTTGGGTTTGAACTCGAGACCTATGACTTGGCAGTCCGACGGTCACACCACTAGGCTTTTTTTTTTTTTTAAAGGCTGGAAAATCATCAAATGACTCTTCCTGTGGAGCGTAAGGGAGTGTCAGACCCTTACTGACTAAAACTCATCCATGTTCCTTCCTTAGCCCTTTGTGTTCCGGGGCAGCGGTACCCTTTCGGACAATGCCGCTTCCTATGTAGATTTTATACTGAGTTATGAGTTATGACGTAGCGCGCCCCCACTGCCCAATTTTAAAGCGTTTTATCGAAGTATTTTTTTATTAATATGATTAAGCAAAAATTACGTGTCTAATATTTCTTTATTATTTGACGGGCGGACTAAAAACCATTTCTTTTTCCCTGTCATCATACATCTGGACAAACACGCACGTCGGTTGCAAGCAAACGCACCTGACCTTTAGAACATCACCAATAAGAACATAGGTACCTACTTGCTTAATTTTCCCACGACTATTAACCATGAAATCCATTAAGAGGCCCATGTCCACCGCACTTAGCACTCCAACTTATACTCAGATGAATTTTTACATATCTTACATCGGAATCCCTCAAGTACAGAGGCATCAGTCAAATTTCTTTGATAGTTTTTTAACATTATTGCAAAGACATAAGGTTCATTTTCAATTGGGAAAATTGTACATTTTGGGATAGCTTGATGTGCTAGCATCTGTACAATGAAGGACATTAAAGTTTTTATGTAGCTTCGGGTGACCTCGGCGGTTCTCGGTAAAAACAACGATCGGACGTGATGCGGGCGCAACCTGCTCGCTCAAGGATTTCGACTCCAAGACCTGTTTACGTAGCGCTTTAGGAATTACAATCAGACCGAACATTGCCGGAAGTGTCGATATTTTTTAATTGAGACGGAACTACTGTTTCTTTTCCGATTTCCGGTACGGTTTAATTACTGATAGAGGATTTTGAGGAGTTCGTGGCTAATTAATAAGAGCTGGTCGATCCATCGGGTTAAGCCAGGCTTGCCGGGGTTGGTCCGTGGATGGGTGACCATCTTTGCATACCAATTCTCCTTGTCTCGAAAACAGGTTAAGCTGTTGATCCCGGCTGTCGTTCATGGATCTTTGGCAGTCGTTACGGTTCTTCAGAAGTCTTACATTCAGTCTTACCAAGGCGTATCGTATTACCCAGTTACTGGTTTATAAGCAGTCGCTCTATGTAAAACTCCAGGTGCATCTGGTTGGACTGGAAGTCGATCCTAACATAGTTGGTATGTAGATTGAAGCTACTAAGGAGAAAGAATTGAGTGGGACCAACGTGAGAAAAAAAAGACTTTATCGAATACCAAAACAGATACTAAAAGTCAGACTTAATATTAGCATCTGATGCGACTTCTGCGATAAATATGAACTGGTCATTCTAAACAAAACAAAAATAACACAAACAACGTTATTATTTACGGATTTATTTAAAATGTTGAAAATAGCATCTTAGAGCTAACTGTCGCGCATCAGTCATTTGCCGGGGTCAAAGATCATAACATTCGCATCAATGAAATTGTAACGAATCAGCAAGACTTGGATGAAACAACTGCAAAAAGGCGAATTGATGGAAATGGGAAAAATTAAATTCAAACAAACAAAACAATAATAGTTTGTTTGAGTTAATTTTTTTCCATTTCCGATTTATTTTATCCTATCAACGTTTATAATGATTAATGGACACTAGTCCTATCCGTGTGTTAAATTGCACCACCATTATAGCGTCACGTTGTAACAAAGTTGATAATACGCGATATGACAAAACTGGTCATTCGTAGGGCATCGCGTGAAGATGCTTACATATCGACAAGTTACCGCGTTCACGGCTCGCGGGCAATAATGCTAAGTGATTCCACCACACGCTGCCACTTTCTCCTGCACACCGCATGCTAACATTCCAAATGTATTTGCCCACATGTTGATTTTGCACGTATGGAGAAAACGGTGTTATGTCGTAAACGGTCATCAGGCTTGGTAAACAATGCCGTAGTGATAATCTTCCACCTTACTTTTAGTAGTCCTTTCGTTCTCATCTGCTGTGTGGTTCGGTTCAACGCCAACGCAGTCCAGGCAGTGAATTTTTTGAAGTAAAATTTCAAGTTGAATTTACCAACTAAAATATCAATCAATCATCTTAGCCTATCGCAGTCCACTGCTGGACGTAGACCTCTCCCAGGCTGCGCCACAACACCCTGTCCTCCGCCTTCCGCATCCAGCCTGTCCCAGCCACTTTCTTAAGGTCATCGGTCTATCTAGCTAGAGGCGTCCCACACTACGCTTGCTGATACTCGGTCTCCACTCCAGGACTCGTCTGCTCCACCGGCGATCGGTCCTTCGACAAACATGGTCAGCCCACTGCCACTTCAGTTTGCTTAGTCTGCAACCTATGTCGGTAACACTGGTTCTTTACCGGACAATTTCTTTTCTGATTTTATATTTGGAGTCTCCAAGCATAGCCCGCCCCATAACGAGCAGAGCAACATTGAATTTCTGGACCAAAAAAAATCTGGCGTCGAATAATCCCTCCGCATTGCTAACGACTAGCGATGTAATATAATATAACATCCTTGGACATTTCACACAACGCCATATAGTCCCAAGCTAAGCAACCTAATGCTTGTGTTATGGTAACGAGATGGCTAATAAACTACTTAAATACATTTTTTTTTGTAAAACCATACATATTAGAGACAGAAAAACAAACAAAATACTTGCAGGTCGTACATATATTTGTTCCGTGCGGGAATCGAACCCGCGACATGCTACGCAGCAGTCAATAGCTCGACCACTGCGCCAACCGTGTCCTCGATGTATGCAATGCTTAGCCAAATTCCTAAACAAATTGCGTTAGACAGATTCATAAACAGGTTCTCGTATACCCTTCCGGATATTTTAAGATACATTCGTTATGAGATTTGAGACCGAGGGAATTCTGTAGCTAGTGACTTTAATACTGGTACTTTTCCTTAAGCAAATAGATACCTACCTCTCCCTTATTGCATGTCGAGGCATCGATTATCGCCGGTATCAAGAATCTTCTAATTACTCGCATTAATGAACTGTCAATGACTATAACAATAGAATAGCAAGGAAACAAAGACGGATGTTGATTAATGATATTTTTTGATTGAGTAATGGACTAATACCCTAGCCTTAACTAGGCTGACTATCAGCTATAGGGTATATCAGGTGTTAAAGAATTAACTCTAAGAATTTCGTGGGAGCATTGTACTCATCGTTACGAACAACTTTTCCTATGGGATAAACCCTGAAATCGCGAAAAAAATATGAGCTGTTCCATACATTTATGCACACGTAACTCAATAAAATGTATGGAACAGCTCATTTTTTGAACACCTTATATAAGCATTATAAGCAACCTCTATCGCGCATTACCAGCCTTTTTACCCGATTACAGCGATATCAAAAACGAGGGTTATGTGTTTGACCTGTATGTATGTAAGTCCGCCCTTATGTACCGTACCAGCTAAAGCACTAGGAAGTGGTGAAGGGTGGGCGTTTTTGGGGGAGTGTCTCATGTAACTTTGACCTACAAAAAGTGCTGATTTTCAACCTAGTTTGAATATTTTGATTAATTTTATACAAAGACCAGGACCTCAGCAACTGAAGCAGTTATTTCCCTGCATTTTGTCACGTTCTTGACATAGATTGTCGATTAGATGAGATTACGACTAGATTTTGAATACCACATTCCAAAAACAAAGGACAGTCATAAAAATCCGCACAAAAATAGAATGCGGAAGAGAGTGAGCTAGCAAGTCGAACGCAACCATTACCAAGAATAGAGCGGGCCTTGCGCCAGTGAAGGTTACCCGTATCCTTTCCAACCAGACCACATGATAGAAAATTTACGCGGCTATGAATAGGCAAACACGTTAGATACGCCTTTCCTTCAGTTTTCATTGCCATAACGACTTGAAACTTTGAAAGTATGCTTACATTGTAGTTTTACTTGCAGCGCTGGTTTTTCCGTCAACTATGACGCTAAAAGGAAGTAGTGTGTATGTTCAACCGTTGCGCCTTTTTGTTGAGGATGGGAAATCATCAAATGACCCTCCCGCTCTGGGTGGAGCGGAAGGGAGTGTCAGACTCTTACTGACTAAAACCTATCCTTTCTTAGCCCTTTATGTTCCGGACAATCCCGCTGATCACACCTCTGGCGCTGGCGAAATATGGCCACCGACTGGACTCAAATAGTTTACATAAGTAACATACATGTACCACCAAAACGAAAAATAAAGAAGCAGTTATTTGTAACAAACATTGCGTGGAGATTTATTCGAACAATAATTTAACTCCGCCTATTAAATACCCTTTTTGTTGGAAAACGGCTATAATCAGCACGAACATAGCTTAGACTGTACAGCACGCAAAGGTATGCTCCTACATAACCTCTTGACCTTATAACAACGCCTTCAACCACGCAATCCTAAAAAAAAATTCTTGGGGTTTATGTGTGTACACCTAGTAAATTATAGACCTCAATTACGGAGGAGCTCGTGGCTAAGTAATACAATATGCCGTGGGTAGGTGATCATCTTTACATACCGTACCGAGATTCCTTCGTGAGTCCGTTGGTCCCGGCTGTCATTCGTGCATCTTTGACGTGTCAAAATATTAAAAAAAAAAAAAAAAAACTATTTTAGTCACATAGGTTCCCTCTATCTTGTTTGATACGTCATACGGGTGTTTTATGACGGGTGCAATAACAACTCTAACATTATGGTTGCCAAATAATGTTCTGCAATAATAGTACGACATGCAACCTGTTTGATATGCATTATAGCTAGAGGGCCAACCAGCTAGTTAACAAAGCACATTAACACCTTTTTGGAGAACTGAGGTTTGGCAATGATTTGCAATCAACTGTATGACATCACTGCTTGCAATTATAAATATGTAAATGTACTGCAATATGATTGGGACTTATATAAGGTGTTAAAAAAATTACTTAATTTTTTACCAGCCCAAGCTCAACCCAGCTCGCTACTCACACGCGGAGAGCACTTGTTTTTTCATGGATATCATCAAATAACCCTTTCCCGCCGTGGGTGGAGCAGGGAGAGCGAGAGTGTCAGACTTTTACTGACTAAAACCCATCTATGTTCCTTCCTTAGCTCCTTAGCAACCTTACAGAACCTCAGTCAAGACAAAAGCATTACTAAAACTAGTTTTAACCAATCAAATGGGTTTAATCGAGACTCAAATAATGCTTGAGTATTGAGTGCGGTTTTGTAATAGGGGCATTAGTGTTTAGGGGCAGAGGTTACCACTTCGAACAGTCCTATCGACTGGAAGCCCGCTAGCAAGTCGTCAGTGTGAGATTGTACGTTTTAGAGACACGCTCAAGTCACAAAGCACTTTTGCCTTTTTTTTAAAGGTGGGAAATCATCAATATAACTCTCCCGCTCTGGGTGGAGCGAAAGGGAGTGTCAGACTCTTATTGACTAAAACCCATCCATGTTCCTACCTTAGCCCTTTTTGTTACGGGGTAGCGGTAAACCTTTCAGACAATACCGCTTACCCGGCAGGCTTCGGCCATAACGGGCCCTTTCGCTAATGCTGACATCTCTTTGAAGCGCGCGTGGAACACGTATGCACCGTTTTGGCCACGCTTACAGGCTTTCTTATGTAGTGTATCTGTTTGTAGTGTTTCCGTGAGACCCCGAATTACAAGGTGTGACCTCTAACTGTGACTCACGGTTACGTTAGAGCTCAACGCGTGGGATTCTAACACTCGAGGTTATTATTGTTGTTTTGTGTATATTATTGTGAATAAGTGGTTGTGTTTTGAAGATTATCCTACTACTATTATAAAGGCGAAAGTTTGTATGTATGGATGTTTGTTACTCTTTCACGTAAAAACTACTGTATAGATTTGGATGAAATTTGACACAGAGATGGTTTATATCCTGGATTAACACATAGGATATTTTTTATCCCGGTAGAACATTCCTGTGGGATAATTTCCGACCTCCACGCGAGCGAAGCCGCGGGCAGAAGCTAGTTTTAAATATTGTGATCATTGTAAAGACGTATGTGTGGTTTGATAAATGGCAATTTCCTTTTTGAAGTTTTATTTTGAGGCCATTTAACTTTTAACATCAATGTTGATTAAGATGAAGTTGATTGATATTATGGAAAGCTTTCAAGTTTTCTAAGCTCCTCCAGGAAGAGATCTGGAGGTGTTTGTGGCTAAGTAATAACCGCCGCACCGGTTGATCGATCAGGTTAAGCTATGCTTGGAAAAATTGATCCGTAGATGCGTAACTATCTTAACATACCGAGACCCCTCCATGCCTCAGAAAGCACGTTAAGCTGGTGGTCCCGGCTGTCTTTTGTAGATTTTTGACAGTTGTTACAGGTCGTCAGAAACCCGAAAGTCTGACAACCAGTCTTTCCAAGGGGTATCGTGTTACATAGTTGTGCAGTTCAGATAGACAGTCGCTCCTGGCTCCATATAAAATGCTGGTAGCGAAAATCGTTAATTTGGTATTGCTTGATTTTAATACAAACAACAGGCCAATGACATAATCGCTTATTGGCAAAGGTACAAATCTTAAATACAATATATACAACCTAAAACTAAAAACGGCGCAAGTATAACAACCTTATTGGAAGTTATATTATTATGTTCGAGCCGTTTGTGGCTGAAACACTAGGGCCGTGGCACATTTCCCACTGACAGCGATGTGGGTGAATTTTTTGACGCCCTAAGAGCTCTTCCCCTTTTTTACCACTTGTACATCTATACTAATATTATAAAGCTGAAGAGTTAGTTTGTTTGAACGCGCTAATCTATGGAACTACTGGTCCGAATTGAAAAAATCTTTTTGTGTTGGATAGTCCATTTATCGAGAAAGGCTATAGGCTATGTAACATAACGCTACGACCAATGGGAGCAGCTAGTCATAAATATATTTCTTATTGGCATATTCCTGAAGTATTTCAGTTATGACCGATTTCATGGGCTTAAACTTCTCTGAAACGAATGATCTATGGGTACCACATATGGTCAAGAGAGATCGCCAATTCTTTCGCTCAGACACAACGTCACAGCACGTTAGTTCTCTAGCTTTATAACAGAAACATTATTCTTATAAGGAAAACGGTCTCGAGACCGCTACTCGATAACCTACCTGTATTCAAGTGTGGGGAAAACCCAGTCTCAGTGAGCCCAGGTTCGCACGGGCGATTTTTTCCGCGATGATTTTCATTCGAGCACTGGGTTTTCAACGCTCTGTCTAGCGGTAAAAGTTGAAAATCCAACAGTATGTTTCCTTTGGAAGCGTTTGTTCTTTGGATACGCTCAGTTGGATTTTCAATGCTATGCTTAACATCTTAGGTTGAAAATCCAGTGAGCGATATTTTACGCCCATGGTAACTAACGGGGGCTTACTATACAAAACATTCTTATCGTAAAAGGACCACGTCATGTTTTAATTTAGACAACCGGTCTGAAAGTTGCGTAGAAACCGGTTCAGCTGGATTTGTGGGTACTACAAATAATGGTGCTACTTAATAATTTTCTTTAGCACATTGTCTGAGTATTTCAGGGTTGATAAAAAAATAAATAAAAAAATAAAAATAGTTTATTGGTATAACAGCTAGAGTCTTAACAAATGTGATTGGACCCTCCTTTTAGGCAGATAGTGCCTGTATTAGGAGAGTCCGCTCTTCCAAACAAGTAGTTTTAAATAAAAAGTGCGAGAAAAACGTATTCGTTTTTTGATAAGGGATGACTACCACCTCCTAACCTTTTGAACGCCATTGTCACATATTCGTGACAAACAAGCGCATGCTCTGTACGCCAACGACGCATAGACGCATATGACAATGCGGGTACACTAAGCACGAAATAATATACTAGAGTTAAATTTTAACGTGTTGGCTATATTTTTTAATTTACACACTGTTGAGAAAATGTGAATTTATTGTTATTAAATTAAGATTTAATTTATGAAATTTAAATGTAATTTATTTTACTATTATTGTGTAATTTTATATGTAAATTCAGATGCAAATTGCTGGTTTATGACTATGACCATGACTAATATATTATTTTATTTTAAAAACGAGCTTCGTAGCTTGCCGTTGACATTCATTATACAGTGTGTTAGGTTAAACGAGGGACATACTTTCAGAGGGTACTATACTCATGAAAATAAACAACTTTGACTATGGAACTATACCAACAACTGTTCAGTACATTTATGTTCGCATAATTCGTCAAAATGTATGGAACAGCTGATATTTTTCTTTCATATTTCAGAGTTGGACCCATACAAAGTTGTTGATTTCCACGAGTACTATACAACCTGAAAGTACATATATCACTCGTTTAACCTAAAACACTGTATAATATGATCACAAAAAATGCGCCTCAATACCTACCTATCTCATATTTAATCTGCGTTGACCAATAATTTAAACGGATTTCCCGATGTTGATAGAATGACAGAAGCGAAGAATGTAAATGATATATTGCATATACGCAAAACCAGTTGGTAATTAACATACTGTTTTGCATTTATGTAATTTAAAAACCTGTTTCTAGCAGCTATGTGCGCGCAGGTTTTTGTGTGCTTTTTGGGATTATGCTATGGAAAAACCTTAAAAATTAGGAAAACAATTTAATATTTTCCTCGCATTATTATTAAAAATACAATCATTTCCTCTTAACTACGTATCTATACTAATATTATAAAGCTGAAGAGTTTATTTGTTTTAACACGCTAGTCTCTGGAACTACTGGTCCGAATGGAAACATTATTTTAGTGTTGGATAGTCCATTTATCGAGGAATGCTATAGGCTATGTAACATCACGCTACGACCAATAGGAGCCGAGCACAGGAAACGGAGCGGGAGCAGCTAGTTATTATTAAAAACGCAAAACTTTGGATGGATGGATGTTTGTTACCCAATCACGCCAGAACGGCTGAACGGATCTGGATGAAATTTGGCACTGAGATAGATTATAGTCTGGAATAGCACATAGGATACTTTTTATCCCGGAAAAATCTTCAGTTTCCGTGGGATAATTTCCTACATACACGCAGGCAAAACCACTGGTCAAAACTAGTTTGGAATAGCTTAAAGAGTCGGATTTCCAAACCGCAACAGTCTTGCGTACCCACAATTTATTATATCATTGTGTATATCGTATATTTACCTAACTAGTTCTTACTTTAAAGAAATATTTGATTGCGCAATTATACACACTGCCAGCACTATCAAGCTATCCCAAACTGTAAAATTTTCTCAATTGAAAAGGAACTTTATTCTTTTGAAATAAAGTTGAAAATCTATCAAAGAAATTTGACAGATTGGTGTAACTTGATGCGTTGGCCGTACCTAGATAAACTTGGTTTATGAAAATAGGTTCATTAGTGAGTAGTGAAAGTATACTTTACAACTACTATAAGTACAGAGGCAAGCACATCAAGTTACAACAATCTGTCAATTTTCTTTGATAGTATTTCAACTTTATTGCAAAGACGTAAGGTTCATTTTTAATTGAGAAGATTTGACAGTTAGGGGTAGCTTGATGTGCTGGCGTCTGTACCTACGTTTTATGCAAAACCGAACAGTTTTTGCTTTTGTTCATAAAAATGGAACCCATAACTAAATTCTTTTATACAGGGTCAAATTAAAGTAGCTAACTAAACTACGCAGACGTAATGAATTGAATACTTATCGATATTTAAACAAATGGTAAAAAAAATATGAATAAAAAAGTTGTCGGGTTATCGACTGCAGTTATACCTACTAACTGCGGTCGATGTCCCCACATTTTTTTAACACTTTCAGGGCCAGTGTATCATCATTTAAAAGGGGAACCTACTGGGTAACCCGCAAAAATCCTAAGAAAATTTGAATTTTGCGGACCACAGTGGCGCTTCCATTAAAAAAAAAAATAGTACACATTAATTGATTGGTACACATGCATGTGCAAAAATGATACACTGGCGCTGAAAGTGTTAATATCAGTTTTTTTTAACAGTCTCAGATGTGGTAGTGTCTATACCTAAACACGATAAAACAGTCATCTGCAAAACCCAATAAAACCGTACCCGATCTGGGTATTTAACCCTGGACCCGCCTGCTCTGGCGACCACGAGACTAATGGGGCAGTCTAAATTAAATCATACTTAGTTACACGCAAGCATTTAATTAAAGTATTTAAATCTAATAATTGTAACTACCAGTCAGAAATCTAAATGGATAATAAGTAGGACTTAAATGGATACCCCAATTAATTTCCTCTTTGGAAATCCAATCAATTATGTAGGTAGGTATCAAGAACTCAGGCCAATAGTTAAAAGGCCATTAAGTTAATCGTCTGTTACTTTTGTGTTTGTGTAATTTTACTGTGTAAACAAGCATTTGATAATTATAACACTAATTAAGTATGTATACTTAGGAACTATTGGATACGTGGATGAAACGCATATATTATGCAGAGATAGGGGCCTTTTTCGGCCTCGCACACGTCTTTGTTTTTATTTTTTAGGGTTCCGTACCTCAAAAGGAAAAAACGGAACCCTTATAGGATCACTTTGTTGTCCGTCCGTCCGTCTGTCAAGACCGTTTTTCTCAGGCACGCGTGGAGGTATCAAACTGAAATTTATATCTAATACTCAGGTCTACTGTCCCTTGGAGCTGTGAAAAAATCAAACTTCTAAGCCAAAGCAATCAAAAGATACAGCTGTTTATGCCGCAAATTTTCGAAACTCGCACGGGAATCAAAACCTACAGGGTACTTCCCGTGAACTTGGAATCTTAAAATTTGGTACAAAGTAACGTCTTACAGTGCAGATAAAGGAAAAATTGCGAAAACCATAAATTTTTAGTTACATCATATAATAAAAAAAAATGTTTTTTTTTTCAAAATATAAAAATACCATAACTATGACTGGATTCTCGTGATGGGTGAACTTTTACTTATATACCTACAGGTTTGTACGGAACCCTCGGTGTGCGAGTCCGACTCGCACTTGGCCGGTTTTTTTATCATTGCTTAAATTTTTATTTGTTATTTTACTTTTATATTCTGTTTTGTTTTTATTTCTGTGTATTTCCGGTGCGAGTGCAGAATAAAATATTTTTCTTTCTTTCTTTATAATTATTTATATTTAACCTTTTTTTTTGAGGGTGGAAAATCATCCAATGACTTCTCCCGCTTTGGGTGGAGCGGACGGGAGTGTCAGACTCTTACGCACTAAAACCCATTCAATTACCTTTCGTAGCCCTTTATGTTCCGGGGTAGCGGTAACTCAGAGCGGGAAGGATCATTAGATGATATTCCACCCTCAAAAAAAAAAGGATCAAAAAGTAAAAAGTTTGTTCTCGAGTTTTACGCATAATATGCCGCAATGTCAACCTATTATACCTACTATTGTTGTACGTTCATTGACCTCCTATTGATTGCTTTACCAACAATTAGCAAAGAATCTAATACCTACAAGAGCAAAAACATGCCAACGTGCAATAACTTTCGTGCAATTAGAACAATAAATACTTAGGAGTTTGGGAGTACATCGACCTCTTTACGGATTTCTTTAAAAACCAGGTTACAACACCACCAAAATTCTTCAAGATACCAATCATGAATAACTTAAACTTGTTAGCCCCGAAGTCAGCAACCTACTTGCTTGACACAGTTCCAATTTTGAAAGACATTGCTAATCCATTGCAAAGGAGCTCTTGGCTTAGTAATAACAGCCGCACAGGTCGATCCAACAGGTTAAGCTACGCTTGCCGGGATTGGTCTGTGTATGGGTGACCATCTTTAGATATCGGGACTCCTCCGTGCCTCGGAAAGAAAGTTAAGCCGTTGGTCGTGGCTGTCATTCGTGGATCTTTGGCAGTCGTTACGGGTAGTCAGAAGCCCGAAAATCTGACAGCCAGTCTTACCAAGGGGTATCGTATTACTGGGTTGTGGAGGTCAGATAGGCAGTTGCTCCATGCAAAGTACTGGTATTCAGCTGCATCTGGTTAGACTGAAAGCAGGCCGACGGTCACACTACTAAGCTAATTCATCATTCTCCTGCCCTTATCCCTATTTATTTGTGTTCGGCGCAACTTGTCTTTTTCTTCCATTCTTCTATATTAGTCGTCATATCGGTAGTCACTCCCTCTAGCCATATCATCTTTCACACAATCCATCCATCGTGTCCTTGGTCTTCCTCCACTTTCTTCCTTTATAGCCAGTCACATTCATACTCAAAACTTTCCTGACAACATTTTCCTCATTCCTCCGCACAACATGACAACCGATTTCCACACAACGTTTCAGTCACCGGTGTCACTTCCAAACTAATATGTCCGTATTACTCCTTATTCTATCCATTTTCATATTATAATTATGTGAAAGTTCGTAATCCATAGCTTCATTTGTTTGAAAAATTTATGTGATGTACAACGTATATAACGCAATGAATGTTGTTGAACTGTCAAAATGAAACCCATTTCTACTGTTAGTGTGTTACGCAGTTGCCACGCTTGTTACTATACACCACCGAAATTCTTCAAGAATCCAATTTACCAATCATGAATAATTTAAACAGTATTAACCCCAAAACAGGGTGACCCGTATAAGCCAGTTAATTATTCATCAGTAGCAAGAATGATTGGTCCTTACGATTTCTTACCCTACATAGTTCCAAGTGAGCCTCTTGACGGGTCACGCGAATGACACAGTTTTATAATAATTAATGGCGGCTACCAACAGTTAACAATGTGATGGAATAACAAGTTGATGAAAATGTAATTTTCTAAGTTACAGAAATAATTTACCATAAATAAGGAATATTAAATTAGCTATGCAGGACGTAGGTATAACCCCATCTTATTCCCACTGAGAAGTAATATTAAAATAAAGTCAAAGACAAATGATTTATTTCAAATAGGCACAAAAAAGGCACTTCTGAACGTCAAAATCTACAAGCAATAGAATTGATTCTAGTCGCCCCTTCCAAAGGTAGTTTCGTGTGGAGAAGAATGGGCAAGAAACTCCACCGTTACTATTTTAAAATGTTTTGTATACTTACATGAATTATAAAATTATATAATAATGCTGCTAAAAAAGTTGGAGGTTCAGGTCCTGCTCTATGTTTCCTAAAATTACGTGGAAAATTACTTCAAGGACTATTAATGACGAAGCCGAAAAAAATATCACACGCAGGAAGTAAAATACATTACAATAAAGTTTTGTCTATAACAAATAAAAGCTAAGTAAATAAAGGAAGTTACATTAATTTGCAAGTCTGTATCTACGTCTGACTCGACAATTAACACTTGGGTCACAAAAATACTCTTATGTAAATGGGTATCGATATTTTTTCATAGTCATCATAATAAGCAGCGATAGCCTAGTGGCATGACTGTCGGACTGCCAAGTCATAGGTCTCGAGTTCGAACATAAGGCACGCACCTCTAATTTTTCGGATTTATGTGCGTATTGTATAATTATCACTTGCTTAAAAATCGGTGAAGGAAATCAGCATGTCTGAGAGATATTTCTCAACAGCATGTGAAGCTAAGTCAGAGGCCCATGGGCAGCTTAAAAACTCTGACATCAGGTTAGTCACTAACCATTCGAAGACCATGAAGTGCTTTATACCCCTTATAATAATTGATTTGGCAATTGATCATTGATTTTCCACAATTCGTTCATTTGCAAGAAGCTTGACATAATTCCAGAAGAGCAATTTTGGGTATGATGATTTAAAAGTTTTGCCTCGGAACGCACGTTAAGCAGTTGGTACCGACTGTCATTCGTGGATCTTGGCAGTCGTTACGTGTCGTCAGACGCCTGAAAGTCTGACAACCAGTCTTACCAAGTGGCATAGTATTACCCAGTTACTGACTGGGTTGTGGAGGTCAGATTGGCAGTGGCTCCATGTAAACCAATCGAACCCAGGACTGAAGAGCCCTTATGCTTAGCCGTAGCGCTTGTAACAACTATAGCAACGAGCTGGTCTCAACTTTAATATAATCTTTGGAAATATCAATTCACGGCGAAGCGTTAGGTCACCACTAACCTTGTATCCGAAGCTACCAATGTCACCGTCAAGAAACTGGATTGCGTGCTACACTACATTATTAAGAGCAATTTATGTTATCGCGCAATTTTATTGCTTCCTAATTTACAGAGGCTAGCACATCAAGCTACCCCAATCTGTCAAATTTCTTTGATAGATTTTCAACTTTATTACAAAAGCATAAGGTTCACGTTCAATTGGGAATATTTGACAGTTTGGGATAGCTTGATGTGTTGGGGTCTGTACGTATTATTTGTCGGTGAAATACTTTGGTATGGTGTTAATGTTCGCATTTTTCGCCTGTTTCTTATCTGACCTAATCTAATGTACAGAGGCCAGCGCATCAAGTTACCACAATCTGTCAAATTTCTTTGATAGTATTTCAACTTTATTGCAAAGACATAAGGTTCATTTTTAATTGAGAAAATTTGACAGTTAGGGATAGCTTGATGTGCTGGCGTCTGTACGTTACAATACTGACTACTACTGACTATTTTTTAGTCTTAGCACCTTTGAACCAGTCATTGTATTTGAAGTTTTATTGTAAACACGATAAAGTTCTTAATACAAAATTGACAATTTAAACACTGATTTTTCGACAGTTTTTTGTTATTCGAACTTGAACGAAGTCGAAATACAATTCGAAATTCAAAAACGGTTCGATGTTTCAAACCTGGGTCTAATAAGCTAAAGTAAGTTTTGTAATAAGGCCGATAAGGTTTCAATTCCAAAACTTAACCCTCACATTAGTATGCCAAATAAACGTCACAATCTCAATGACATACATAATGACAGATGGCCAAAACAACATTTTATACATCCTTGAGAAGTCCGCAGTAGGAAATTGCCAAAGTGCGGAGCTGTGGGACGAATGCTTGAGGAAATGACATTGCCGCAGATCATGGTGCTCCGATTCGCAGCGGAATGTACACAAAAACGCCTGAGGTCAACTGGTTATGACGACGGTACTAAGACCATAGACTAACATAATTTAATACAAGAGGCTAAGACTACTTTAATGCTATTCTGTAAAAATCTCACCGTCAAAACTTAAATTCCACCTAATGTTAAGGATTGACACTATTGTAATCTGTAAAAATCTCACAGAGAAAATGTAGGTAAAGTGAGTTTAAAGTGAGCTGAGAGGCCTTAGGTAGAACGACAGCTCACTTCATCTAGCATAATCAAGGGGAGATTTTGACAGATTCGACCGGCTGCAATTCGCAGAGATTTCTACTGAAGAACTTTATAATATCTGTAGTTTTTATTAAAATGTACCTACATAATGAAGAATATTCCATTCTATTCTAAGGAACAATTGATCTTGTAAATCGTAAGCTCATATTATCGTTGAATTCAAAAGAAAGCTGATATGCTGTTGTTCTACGTTCTTTTAGGGTGTGATTCGGTACCGTTATCACATTAAGTTACCACAAACTGTCAAAGTTTCTCAATCGATTTTGAACTTAACAATCAACGTTTTAAGGTTTAAAATCATTTGAAGAAATTTGACAATTTGGTATAACTTGACGCGCTGGCGACTGTAATAGTTGACCAATCAGAAAATTGTTCTGTCTCAGAATCCTGAGGAAGTAAACAGTCTTCTTCTTTTCGTGTGGTTAGTGACTAACCTGGTGTCAGAGTTTTTATGCTGCTCAAGCTTCACATGCTGTTGAGAAATATCTTCCTCAGAAACCGCCTGCTCGGCTAGATGAGTAGGTATGTGGATTTATAAACAAGCTATGACAACATGTGTATAATCGTGACTAAAAACTTTAATGATATGTCATCGTGTTAATCAATATATTGCTTTTATTCAGAAGTCTTAAAATAACAATGGTTTTAGTGACAACATAGTCGAATAGGCTGAGTCATGGTTCATACAAATTTACGTCGGAATCAGACCAAAGAGTCGGGTTGTAAGCCGGTCAGTCGAAGCTTGATTCTTGGTTGACACACCACTGCTTTTGTGTTTTTTTTGTTTTGGTTGAAAAATTTACCATACCTATACGTAAGTGACAGTTGCTGGCCAGTTATTTCGAAAAAATCTCACCTTGAAAACTTGTGTGAAGTGAGCTTGAAGTGAGCTGTCAATAGTGTCAATTGTTAGCATTATAGTGTATTTTTTCTTAAGTTGTCTCATTTGCTAAACAAAGTTCGCGACTAATATAAAGATTTCTAGGTAATGTATGTGTCTCTGAAGCATTTTTTTAAATAATTCATGCCTTATGTGAATTATTCAAAGTTGAAGACGTTTATGCTTAACTCAAAGTGTTTGATTGATACGAAAAATCAGAATTTTCGTCCCGGGTTTGTTTACCAAATTGGACGCTGTAAAAGACATACACTATAGGTGGAATGACAGCTCACTTAATTTTAGTTTTCACGGTGAAATTTTTACAGAATACTCCGGCTGGTCTTTTTACAGAATACTCCGGCTGGTCTTTTTACAGAATACTCCGGCTGGTCTTTTTACAGAATACTCCGGCTGGTCTTTTTACAGAATACTCCGGCTGGTCTTTTTACAGAATACTCCGGCTGGTCTTTTTACAGAATACTCCGGCTGGTCTTTTTTAATAACTATAGAATACAATTACAAATAAAACTAGCTACTTCCAGGACAACACTACAATTAAAAAAAAAATACTTTTACTTCGGATATTGGTCTTTGCTTTTGTATTTACAGTTTTGCCTCTGAATTCCGAACTTAAAGTTATTTTTCACTTTGTAGTGTTTTCTGGGAGTGGATTATTGTCTACTTTTTCTCGAAGCGGGTTTTCGAAGTTCAAGTTTTACTTGGTCATTACTGCGTGCTGTTGACAGTATCTACACGAATCTTCACTTACCTCGTACCCTTAGGCGATTTTACATCGCGCACTGGATTTTCAACTCTAGGTGATGGATCGAGCATTGAGAATCCATCACAGTGCATCCCAGCACATACACTGCGCGAGGGCTACTTGTGTTTTGTTTGGTATTTACTTCAAGCTGATGTCTATCAGTTCGTAAGGACCATGAACCGATGACGTCACTCCACAACACCGTGATACAGTTCCCTTCACTTCGCTCACCGACCTTACTTCCTCGTGCTTGACATAAATGTGGTCTTCCGCCCTGTTCCTACCTATTCCTATTGTGTATGGCTGTCTCTTTCTTTTGTCTGTGTAGATCACGGATAGAGCTCGATGTTAACATGTACTAAGTAAGCAGTGATTTAAAGTGGGTCATACCGTCATGTCGCCTTAGTAGGTTAAATCCGTTTCTGATGATGTTAATCCTTCCTCTTAAAACGGTTTTTCGCCGTACCAAAAAAAAATACCACTTTCGCACATTTTTAATGTCAAAAATATCGCACTGGTACCCTACATTTACTCAGTTAAAAGTATTTTCTCGTGAAATAAAAATGTTCGTAACACCATAAAATAAGTAGGCAATATTTTAGGAGAACTTCTCTATTTAAATCTTGCGTGAGTGTATGATATTTGCTCGTGACTGTACAAAAGATGGAAGGAGTGGAGAGAGGACTTTACCCAGGAGAGGGACAATACAGGCTTTAAAAAAAAGATAGTATGTAGTGCCGGTTTACACCATACCAAGAACCATACCATATAGCAAGAGTAGCAATTGGGTATTTGAAAGGGTAGTCAATAACGTTACTTTTTATGAACTGTCAAAACGCGGCATTTGTTCGTGATTTCTATGAAATATAACAATGTGACGTCACAGATTTTTTGAGTCAAATGGTATACTTATTAGTATTAAATGCAATTTTACAATTATATTCGCATAATATTTAATTTCTGTATGGTGATGGAAGTTTTTAAGACGAGCAGTCTTTTATCTATGTGATTTCATATTTTATTTTTGACCGATTCAAATAGTCAATTGCTACGGGCCCCGCGTAACCAAACCACCGCGTAACAAAAATTACACTCAGATGGAGATTCCATCTAAGTGTAATTTTATTGAGTGACACATGGTAAGAGGTGAATTTACTTGATGCCACATTCATTAAATTTTGCTGCTAAGTGCGCTGCAGACTGCTGTAGAAATGCATCATTCTGTTTCCGGTGCTACACATCGTCGGGGTTTTCTTACTTAAGCTTTTACTTAAAAACATCCGATGTTAAAAAGGTTGTCGGAGACTAGGTGGTCCGAAACAGCTGATGCTACGAAGGCACTTCTATGTGGAGAACCGATACATAGAACAGAACGTGTAGATAACAATTAAACGTATTGAAAGTTAAATTTTTTTTTACCACTTTGTACATAAGAACCCATAGCAGATGAAGGACCCCTGGATATAATTTGTTACCCCGCACTTGCTTAATCCGGCACTGATAATATGCCAAAATGGTTGCATATCCATTTCTATTATGTCCTTAACGTTTTGAACACCAATGACCATCCGTATTATTATATTACTCTTTGCCAATGACACAAATATGTGACAATGCGGGTACACTATAACACGAAGTAAATAATTAAATCATTACTTTTGTGTGTGTTTATAAGTATAGATATCTTAAAAATTGAAGCTCTCGTACGTATTTAATGACATGAAACAAATTAAAAGACACCATGGATATTGGGAAATTCATGATGACAAGATGAAATCAATTTGTAGCTTGCGTGGAGGGCAAGCGCGTGCGTTTATGTTCTTGCGTTCAAAAGGTCAAGTCATTGACTGCCACGCAGCAGACACAATAGAAAAACTATTATTCGCGGTCACCACCACAGTTAGACGCCAACGAGTTCACGTTGGCATCTAACGTGTTAACAGATCCGAAATGCTCACGACAATATTCTTTTTATTTCCAGAAGCAGTCATTATGTTGCCGAGGAAAAGAAGTGCGATGCTGTTCAGCATACTAGTCTTAATGGTGATACAGCAGACTGAGCAATATGGCTCCGGGGCACCTTCAGGGGTAAGTTTGCAACTAAACACCCTACTTGACCGAAGAAGTCGAATCACTTGTTTCAAAAATGACATGAAATGCACTTTTAAACGTGAAATTAAAAATATAAAATAGCACCGATTCTCGTTGCTTTTTCCAAAAGGTAGTTTCATATGGAGAAGAACAGGCAAGAAGCTCCCGGCGGAGTTTCTTGCTCATCACTCTTTTAAAAAGCTTTACAATATTTTAACATTAACCTCCAAATTATAATTATGTGAAGAAGATGCACCTAGAATGAAATTAGAATACCATAAAAGGTGAAAAAAAATAACAAATAAAGCAAAGACAATTTTTAATTGAGTAGGTATCAAAGCGTGACAAGAGAGAGTATATTATCCACAATTCGCTCTTATCCCTCCTAGTGAGTTACAACCCCCTCCTCACGGAGAAGATGGCTTTTTTTGAGGCTGGGTAATCATCCAATGACTTCTCCCGCTCTGGGCGGAGCGGAAGGGAGTGTCAGACTCTTACTGGCTAAAACCCATCCATGTTCCTTCCTTAGCCCTTTATGATCCGGGGTAGCGGTAACCCTTCTGAGTCCTAGCAGTGATAACGTTATTGACTGATTATGTGCAGATTTTATACTGATAGGAATATTTGTATAAGTAATTAGTGTCTTAAATCTTACAGCACAACACATGCAAAATGCTCTTTGTGATTTTAATTTTAAGTTTAAAGACTTAATGTAGGTACTTAAATTCTAGATAGTTATAGATACAGTGTGTATGGTTAAACGAGGGACACACTTTCAGGGGATACTATACTTATGATAAAGAAAAACTTAGACTTCACTACATAGTATAAAACAAAGTCGCTATTTTTGTCTGTTCGTTTGTCTGTATGCTTAAATCTTTAAAACTACGCAACGGATTTTGATGCGGTTTTTTTAATAGATAGAGTGATTCAAGAGGAAGGTTTATATGTATAATTTGTCGACATATTTTGCGGGCGAAGCCGCGGGCGGAAGCTAGTTGGAACTATACTTGAAATCACGAAAAACTAATCAGCTTTTCAGTACATTTAGGTTCGCATACGTCGTCAAAATGTATAGAACAGCTGATATTTTTTTACTATACAACCTGGACGTATGTCCCTTGTTTAACCTAACACGCTGTATTAAAGAAAACTATTACTAATTACGTCTGACAAACGTCGATATTGAGTCTGCGTGGACGTCAACCTGTTCATTGCGTGTGCATTATGCTCCATACCCAGATACTCATCACAACTTCTTATTCATGAATGAATTAATGAATCAATGATTTCTTTGCTACACAAAGAATGCCAACAACGTCTTAAATCCAAACACAGTATTCTCAGTCATATAAAAGCCGTTAATCACTGTATGTGGGACGATTCATACAAATTACTAAAGGTACTAATCGGTCAGGGTCCTCACACCTTACTCTTTTAATAATACAAGCCTGCCCACGAGCTTAAACGATGCCGACGTCTTGGGCTTGGCTAGGCACGTTGCCAAATGTTAATGTGATGACTAAAGCCCATTCGTACTTCTTAATAGACTGCAGGACTCAAATGCAAGGACCCCTTGTTCTTCTTCTTTTCGTGTGGTTAGTGACTTATCTGGTGTAAGAGTTTTTATGCTGCCCATGGGCCTCTGAAATAGCTTCACATGCTGTTGAGAAATATCTCTCAGTCATGCTGGTTTCCTCACGATGTTTTTCCTTCACCGATTTTAAGCAAGGCATAATTATAAAATACGCACGTGAATCCGAAAAATCAGAGGTGCCTGCCTTAAGCTCGAACTCGAAACCCATGACTCTTGAAGTTCGACGGTCACACCACTGGGCTATCACCATTTTTTTTTTTAAGGCTGGGAAATCATCCAATGACTGCGCCCGCTCTGGGTGGAGCGGAAGGGAGTGCCAGACTCTTACTGACTAAAACCCATCCATGTTCCTTCCGTAGCCCTTTATGTTCCGGGGTAGCGGTAACCCTTTCGGACAATCCCGCTTACCCGGCAGGCTTGGCCCTGAGGGGCCCCTTCGTATGCTGACATCTCTTTGAGGCGCGCGTGGAACATATACGCGCCGTACGGCACGGGTCTGGTGCTGATCGGACGGTGAGTCACCCATTACTCACCGTCCGCAGGCCCGCGCCTACGGTGGCCGGGAGTCGTCACGTGGCTTGGGCTATCACCCTTGTGATTGACTTACTTATATTAAAGGAGATTGCTTATGTTTAAAATAAATACACTATGTTTGGAGTAGGACGTCTACATAATTTTTAGCACAGACCAATCACAGCAGAGCAGGTTGATTTTGCTCGATTTTTAAATAGACTGTGCGACATTACTCAATCTGAATACCAAATTCTTCTTTTCCAGGCCTGCATAGACCAGACGCCGCGCCACGAGTCCATCCCGGCGCAGTCATCCACACCGCCGTACCTCATCCTCACGTCATCTGCACAAGTGAGGCAGGGGGACACTCTCCAGGTGACTGTGGGCAGCCCTGCTGGAGCTCCCCTGCCGATTGGAGGGTTCATCTTACAGGCTAGGCAGATACAGGTAATGAACTTGCGTACATTATTCGACAGAAATTGCATAGCATATTACACCCATATTCTAAAGGATAATTTCCACCAAACTGCTTGCATCGCATCGGATCGGAACCGATTTTTCAAAACGATGTTAAATTACGAAAGTAGCAAGTACGTTTATTTATAGAACTGTAAAAATTAAAATCATCAATACAATCCTCAAAGCCTATATTACGGCATGGAATGAATATTTCATGAAATTTGGACTTTGGAGGGATAATATAACTAAGAAAGTTGTGTTTTTAAATTTGGATTTCGCGGGCTACCCTGGCGCTTTCCCTTTAATTATGAGCTTGCGAAAGATCCTAAACGCTTCTTTTATCTATGGTCAAGACCAAGTGGCGGGCCAATAGATAAAGAAGATAGAAAAAGATTTCTTTACTTTTCTATCTCCTGCATGGTTCTACTGAAAAGCATGCTCCATTATTAGGCTAGTACACATTGCATTATTGCCCGCGACCCATTCACGGCACCCAGATACAATGGCCGCATACCTTTTTAAATCGCAATCATGCACAGGCAGGTACAAAGCTCGCCATATCTGTAGAAGGCCCTTGGCAACTATACTGCTGAACCACCATTATTATGAGTGGATTAACGAAGATCGTGATTATGAGTCGAAACTTTCCAAACCTTGTTACTGAATAACACAAGAATGTTGACACAGTTTGCTCCTGAGTTGAGTCCTGGTTTTTTGCGCCTGTTATAGAATATTGTTGGGTCACATTCTGTCCTTTGTGATGTTGAACACCGCAAGTTGGCGGTGAGATACGCACCTCGGAAAGGACGCTAAGCCGTTTGCCCTTTTTCTTTTGAGGGTGGGAAATCATAAATTGACCCCTCCCGCTCTGGGTTGAGCGAAAGGGAGAGTACGACTCTTACTGACTAAATCCCATCCATGTTCCTTCCTTAGCCCTTTATGTTTTGGGCTAGCGGTAACCCTTTCGGACAATTCCGCTTACCCGGCAGGCTACGGCCCTAATGGGCCCCTTCTCATACTGACATCTCTTTGAGGCGCACGTGGAACACGTACGCGCCGTCCGGCACGGGTCTGGTCCTGATCGGACGGTGAGCTACCCATTACGCGCCTGATTTCTCATACGGTCGTGTCGGATTGCCGCCCCACCGAAGTATGGGAGTGAGGGATGAGAGAGTGTACCTGTGTCTGCGCATAAAACTTGTGCACTATATCTCCCGCGCCGAAGGTTGATCTCCGCTGAGATTGGTCGCCATAGCCGAAATTCAGTCTGGAGTATTTATAAATGTGAAAGTTTGTAAAGATCATGTATAGTGTATTTCTTTTACAGTGTCCAATTTGGTAAACAAACACAGGACGAAAATTCTATAATCATACACTTTAAGTTGAGCATAAACGTCTTGATCTTTGTATAATACACATAAGGCACAAATTATAAAAAAATATTGCTTCAGAGACACATACAATACCTATAAATCTTAATATTAGTCGCGACATTTGTTTACCAAATGAGACAACTGAAGAAAAATACACTATTAAGATGAAGGTATGAATGTTTTTTGCTCAATCACGCAAAAACTACTGTTTGGATTTGGATGAAATTTGACACACAGATAGTTTATATTCTGGATTAACACATAAGAAACTTTTTATCCTGGCAGTACGTTCCGGTGGGATAATTTCGACACCCACGCGGGCAAATCCGCTTGGACAAGCTAGTTCTTTAATAAACGAAAAGTATTTCATGAATTTATTGATCAAAATGATTATAACGCACTGATGTAAGACCTCGCTTTATTGAAGAACACGTCGAACCAGTTTGACCGTTTCGCGTTGTTGAATCACTTGACCTGCATCTGACAGTCTAGAGGCCTGGAAACTGAATATAAAACAGTTTGTTCTACATAATCAGTTCACCAGTTAAATTACTTAACACTTATGTTGGTACACCCACGAGGGTATGTGGATATTACGTTAGGCTTGTATTAGTTACCACTTGTAATAGAATCTTGACGTATGTGGGACGCAATTCTGGTTATACGCTTTCTTTCCGTTTAACAGGGAATTCATTATTTATTCATTAGAAACAAGAAAATTTATAGATGTGATTAGGACTAGAAATTAGGAGCAATAGTTAATATGGCACAAAAAAAGTTGTAGGATTGCTCTCAGCCAAGTTATATAGCTCCGACGGTTTGTCAGTTTCATACATTTATTAATTTCTGAACTTGTAAAACTTGACAAGCAATCTTAAAACTTAGGCGATTTACACACGGCACCGCGCTCTGCTGCGGTAGGCGGTGAAGCGGATCTAATGTTGGTCTCTAAGCAATCTGTTGATGCCTAACACACGTACACCGCCCGACCGCGCGGTCGAGCGGTGCTCGTTTCTACCGTAAACTGCTCCTACCGCGCGGTCGAGCGGTGCCGTGTGTTAATCGCCCCAAAAATGTATGGAGCCTGAACGATCTACTTTTCCTGCATGCCTACTAACCAGTGTTTTAACATTTGTTAGCAAATAAATAAGAACTACTTAAACTACGGTTTCGAAGAGAGGTTGCCGCTACATGACGACCGCAATGACGCCTGTCAAGAACAGGAAGGCAGCAGGATTGGCAGGCCACCCCAAGCCATGAGGCTTGCGGTGGATGCGGTGGTTCCCACGGCCTGTCGGCCCACTTTCTTACAGGTCATCGCGCCATGCCAGGCCGTGGGACCGCGGCTTTAGAAACTATAAAAATGGATTAAATATTTCTTATTGATGGACGGGCTATGGATTCAATATTTTTGCTCGACTAGCGGGGATATAACCGTACCATCTTTTTCTCGACGCCGTTCAGGACATTTTCGACAAAATCTTATTTACTTCGTACCCACTTATCACTTAGCAGTATTCGTAAATTTAAAATACTAATGCGACATAGAAATGTATCTCCACAATGATGCAGTACAATGATACTCAATACTCAGTACTTTATTATGTTCGCATATTGTGATCGCGATATTGTGTTCGCTCCTTTATTAAGAAAGTAGAAGCAAAAGACAGAATTTCGGAAGCTAATATTATATACGGTCTGTTGGACACTAATATTATACGGCAAACAATAGTATTTATGTAACAACCTCGCTTGATGAGTCATCAAATAACATGTTTCTGTTAATTGCGTCTATTAAGAGATCTGAGAGGTGATAAACAATGAATATTGCTGTAACAATTATGTTTCTCTTCATCTTGAAATGCATATTAGCCACCGATTTGTTGTTATGATATTCGGTTGGTCTTATAAAAAAACTAAAGAAACAGAATAAGTACCTTACGTTTCAACAAAAACAAAACAAAAAACAAGTTGGGGTATGCGTTACATCCACACAAAACGGTCATCGCTCAGCATTATGCTGCAACGACGCGAGAAAGAGCCCCAGCGGTGGTTTTCAGCGACACCCAGTGTTGACGTGATGACATCAACCGACTGCCGTTCCACCGTCCTATGACTTTTAGCAGCATCTCATAACCTAACAATCCCCGGAGTTATGTTTAAGTCCCACTTATAAAAGGGATATCCTATTGCCATCTCATGATATTGTCCATTGTGATACCAACTAGAATAATATTAAAGTATTTTCAAGCGATAAGATGGCTACCAATCGCATCAGGTATCTTGCTAACCAAGCAAAGCTCTAAGGACATTCATCCTAAGAAAGATAAGTAAAATATTTGCGAGAGTAACCCAGTATAGGTACCTACAGCTTCCAATAACGAGAGTCGAGACACCCAATTAAAAACTACATCACACGTCACTGGAACAAAACAAAATCATAAAGTAGTTAAAACTAAACCTTCTCATATTCCAGAACCCAGACATAATCGTGGGCAAGTTCGTGGGCGTTCCAGATGCGTCACTGACGCACATCACGACCTGCACCAATCCCAACGACACGGTGACGCACTCCTCGCCCGAAAACAAGCCCGCCATGACCTTCCAGTGGCAGGCGCCTACTGACTTCCTCGGAGGTGTTGAGTTCAGGTAAGACTTGAAACTGAGATAATGGTCCAAATGGAGTTCTTACAGTTTACCCGTTAAATAGCACGTATTTTCTATATCCCTCAGAGCAACAGTTGCCCAAAGCTACGCAACGTTCTGGAAGAATGTGGAGTCTCCGCTCGTAGAGGTGGTGACACCTGACACCGTCGTGAGCGCGCCCGCAGCGGCACCAAAGACAACCAACGCACCGCCGCCTCCACCAGTTATTATGGAGTCCAAGGTATGTTCCAGTAGATATGTATTGAGTACAAAAAGGCTTGGGATTGAGCTGCTCCGATTGTTTAAACTTAAATACTTACTTCTATCTATCTTGAGCTTTTCGTTTCTGTTTTCACTCAATCCTTAGGCGGACCATTGTGCGTGAGCCATGGCGGCCTTTGGTGGTTATGCCAGCCAGCCAACCTCCCCAGAATCACGTCTTTGATCATGTCTCCTGGCCTGTGCGGCTTACTTAAATGTCATTTCTTTGATATTATTCATCGAATCGGTGCCTAAATGCTTTTGGTACAGACCACAAACATTTCCTCAAATCCGAATCTAACACACTAATCCGTCTTAATTTCAGCCAAAACAGGAAGCTGCTCCTCTGGATGTAATCTACGACGGTTGTGACGACACAAAACTGTGCTTCGGCGTCCCCGAAAACTGCATACCCAAAGGCGACTGCAAAGCACTTGTAGCCATTTTTGTCTCTGGCGACAAGTACACTTTCGAGCTACAAGGCGTTGGCAATCCTAAATACGTCGCAGCTGGTCTAAGTATGGACTCAAAGATGGGAGATGACAGTGCCATGGAGTGTGTAAGGAACGACAACGGAAGAGTGAGTCTGTTTACGTCGTGGACATATCCTAAGGCTGAGCCGTACGTTAGCCGGACAGACTCGCCCCAGGATATCGTGCAGCTACAAGAGTCTTCGGTCATTGATGGCAAGCTGTACTGCAAGTTCAGAAGGGATGTCGTGTCCGTTGTAAAAGGACAGACCTTCGATTTGGCGAGCACTATGTATAACCTGATGGTGGTTTCTGGAAGTTCAATGAAAGGTAAGCATTGAGATGTTTATTCTTCTTTTAGTCTAAGAGTTCTAAATCTGGACGTGTAGAAGTGGATGATCAAAAAGGCCGAAGTTCCGTAGCACTAAATGTTGGTATCGGAATAGTATTATGTTTGTTTTGTACTATCACTTGCCTAACCTTTTGAACGCCATTTTCACATATACGTGACAAGCAAGCGCATGCCCTGTACGCCAACGACACAAATATGTGACAGTGGCAACATCACTATAACACGAAATAAACAATTAAATCATTACTTTTGTGAGTATAGATATCTTAAAAATTTAAGGTCTCGTACTTATTTAATGACATGAAACAATTTAAAAGACACCAGGCGTTGGGAAATCATGCAAGAAGAAATAAAGTAGCTGCCGTTCAAAAGGTTAACAAAGCGCGGAGCGGAAGGGAGTGTCAGACTCTTACTGACTGTTTACTGTTTTACATAAGTGAAATCACATCAAATATAAACTGATTTTACACTTTCTTTTTCCAGATGCGAATCGCGTCGGTTTCCATGACCTAGCGTATGAAGCCACAGGTGTGCCAATGTCTCTGGCTTCGGTTGGCACTGCTGCTGGCAGCTCCAAACTGCTGCTCAAGCTGCACGGCTGCTTCATGCTGATAGCTTGGCTCGGAACCTCTTCACTCGGCATCTTGCTTGCTAGGTACGTTTGTGATACCTAATAAAGGAGAAAGTAATAACAATGCCGCCATCGTGTCTGCCCTTGTTTAATTTTATTTAAAGTCAGAGTCAAACGTCGCCATATTGTTCGGTGACTTTTTTTATCATGCCTCACAGAAGATTCTGTGAGTGAATCCAAAGGGTAAACGGGACCCTATTACTAAGAATTCACTGTCCGTCCGTCTGTCCGTCTGTCACCAGGCTGTATCTCATGAATCGTAATAGTTACTTATACAGTTTTTTTCTTTCTTTTTTTATTTTCACAGATGATGCATTTCTGTTGCCGCTCTAACAACAAATACTAAAAAACAGAATAAAATGAATATTTAAGGGGGCAACACAACAAACGTGAATTTTTTTTGCCGTTTTTATAGAAAATGGTACGAAACACATCGTGCGCGAGATCGACTCGCACTTCGCCGGTCTTTGACGTTCCACTCCCTCTCGATTAAGGAATTATCATTCTTCTTGTATCAATCTTTCCATTCAGCTTTTACCAAACAACCCAACTAAGTCGTTTACGATGACCTGACCATAGAACTCATTTATTATTTGTTTATTTGCAGGTACTTCAGGCAGACTTGGGTCGGTAAAACGTTGGGAGGCAAGGATATCTGGTTTGCGGTAAGTGTAGCCCAAGATTTATACCCTCTCAGCCAAGAAAATAAATAATTTTGTTGTTACAGTTTCATAATCTTCCCCATTGTTCTCACACCAAGTCTTTACTTTAACACAATACGTAGGTACTCTAGTTTCTGTTCGAGCCTATCCCGTCAAGCCCAGTTATTGTATTTAAATTTGTTAGTCTAAGCACGGTAAAGTTCTTAATACAAAATAGACATTTATTTTTAACTAGCTGTGCCCGCGACTTCGTCCGCGTAGAATAGTGACTTTTCGGGCAGCATATTTTGAATAACAAATACCGTAGTTTGGTTAGCTAAAAATTGACTTTACAGTAATGCTTCTCTGTATACGATATTTGACGTATGGCCATCGGGGATGAAAGCATACAGGCTCCTAGGATTGCTAACCCGTGACAGGGCCACATACAACTGACCGTGCGAGAAACAGCTGATACTTAGATCTACACCCACTACTTTCAGCGTCTGACCTTGGGCTTTATTAATTGTCATCGCAAAACATAGGCTGACTGGAAACTGGACTCGTTTAAAACTAAATGGAAAATTGTTTGGAATGAGAGGAATACGAGGAATGAAAACACTTTCACCTTTTCCACACCCTGTTAAAATCTCTGCTTCTATCAGATTTCGTGGTAAATTGGTCACTTTTAACCTGGTGCCATTGCAAAGTTTTGGAGGGCTTAAATTTCTAAGTAGCATTATGGGTACGCCTACTTTTAATTTTATTTTATGTGCTGGCAGTCCAGGAGCATTGAGCCATTCTAAAAATTCTACTGGGTAGCTTGTAGATTTTCCTTCTTCCATGAGTCTGTTAATGGAGATATACTCAACATAATCCCCCGGAACATAGCTCAAAATTTCAGCGTTTATTGTTGCTGCTTGGTCGTTTCGTGGCGTCAAAATAGCTCTTTCGCAAAGCCAGGAATTTTCGCAAGTTGGTATTTGCGTTGCGGTTCCATACACAGATGATATGCGGTCTCGCATTGATGAAACTATGTTGCATAGGTTTTCATTAAGAACAACTTTTTCTTGTTCCTGCGGATACAAACCGTTACCAATCTCAAGTAGCAAATCTGAAAATTCTTGAGCATTTTCGTCGCCTCCAATTTGCGCACGCATATTTAATGTCAAATAAAGGGATAATGTAATGCCACAGTCGAGAACTCTTTTGGCAGGCTCTAACTTCATCAGCCCTTGTTCCACGTGGTATTACAGGGAGAGTCTGACGAAAATCGCCACAAAAAGCATAGTAATGCCACCCATGGGTTGATCATTTTGCTTGACATCACGCAACGTTCTGTCTACTGCTTCTACTGCTTTTCGATTGGCCATTGTGGACTCATCCCATATAATAAGGCTACAATCACGAAAAACCTTAGCTTTATCGCTGTTTCTTGAAATATTACAAACAGGGCTTTCTGTGCGGTCTAAATCGATCGGAATTTTGAACATCGTATGAGCAGTTTTCCCACCTGGCAACAATGTGGCTGCTATGCCTGATGAAGCGACAGCAAGCGCGATTTTACCTTGGCTTCGTACCTTCGCCAAAATTACTTTCGTAAGAAATGTTTTACCCGTTCCACCGGGTGCATCTACAAATAGCATTTCTCCCATAGTACTATCAACGCTGCAGCACACCCAATCAAATATCAAACGCTGTTCATCAGTTAGCCTCGAGACATCAGTTTGTAAAATTTCGGCCAGGTCAATTGGATCATAGTTGGTTTCCATCGCGTAATCTCTATTAATACGTTCACCGTCAAATGATGCCTCCGGCATGCCATATTGAGAAATAGGATTACCCCCAATAGATGTAACTATATCTTGAATAGCCAACAAACAACGATTCAATTGACTTTCACGTAATCTCTCCTCAATTGGGTTGTTATCATTAAGTTGTACGTGCCTAAAAAAATCCTCAGCCAATTTGTTCTGATATTTATACCACAACTGTGCAGCGTCAGAAAGTGCACAAAACACCAGCATGACTGCAAACAAATTTCGCAACCGATGAGGACTTTCGCTAATACTTGCTTCTGACAAAGCATCATCCCAATGTTGATCCCCATCCAGCAAGTGACGTGCCCGGCAAGCGGCTTGGTATGTAGGGTGTACGATATTGTCAACCTTTCGGAGATCGGCATAAGAAGTAGGCCCTCGGACAACGTGCAGCAGTAGGCGCAGGTAAAAGCATTCAGTGTTATTTGGATGAACCGTATAAACCCTACCAATGACATGATCTTTAAAAATACCTGGTTCACCTACTACCGCTGTTCCACGTCTTCTGCGGTTAAAAATACCCTGTTGTTTATTATACATAGGTATAATACGATGGAACTTCGTTGTATAAGAGTGTCATAGCAAATGCGTCTGTTTCGCAAAGATTAAAGAAAGCGAGCAGAGTGGTTCGTCTTGGGTTGTCCAAACGCTCCGTTACATTATCAGGGTTGAAGTATATTCTTTGTCCACCTTCAAGATGAACGTCAAGGTGGATGACGGGAGGATATCTCTCGTGGATCGAAAAACTTAAAATACGCCAAACTGCCTCAGAGGAGCTTATATACCGGCCCGACTGAAACCTTGTTACTTCATCGTTATCATTATTAGCGAACCCCACAGTTGCTTGTTCAGAGCCCTTATTCACATATTTACAAATATATTTGATGGATTCAACACTGTTACATGCCTCGACATTGATGTGCGCTTGAAAGGTTCGTGATAGTACCGGTGAATAAGGTACCACCCATCTATTATCGACATCTATTTTCTGGCCATGTAATTTAATTTTAGCTGTGGAACCACCTTGTTGTAGTGACTTTCGACGGTATAATGGATATCCATTTTCTCCTGATATCGTTTGTTCTGAAAGGGCCCGAGGGTATCTTTTAGAGCAACGACCTTCTTGCATACAGGGCGAATTTCTGTTTAACGTGCCGCATGGACCGTGAATCATATGAGTCTTAATATCGAATAACACGGGATCTTGGGTCTTATCGGGAAATTCAGCACTTATAACAGTATCGATAGAATCAGTTTTCTTCTAACCACAGCAGAATGTGGGCATGTGGCAAGCCCCGTTTCTGCCACTCAACACTGTACATAAAACACACGGATGGTCCTTTTCTTTTGTAACTAGGCCAATCATCAGCTTGAGTTTAAGGTGAAACACTCGGGCTATTATGTCGTGCCGATCATGTGGCGCCTGGCCGGTAAAAAGCCCTTCTGAAATTTCATTCCACTTTGGGTTAGTGGTAAACGTGATAAAAAGGTCAGGTCGACCGTATTTACGAACATAGCAAAAGGCGTCTTGAGTACGCTCGTGCATGTAACGTGGACCTCCTATAAAGCTAATCGACCCATGTTTTCCACGTTATTATCTTGCTGCATTGCGTCTCGCAGATGCACATAATCCTCAGAACGTAATCGTGCCTGGTTAGTGCGTATATAAATTAACCTCTCTGTCTCTATTTTTGCGTACATATCGACGATGAATTGGCTGAATAATCCTCGAAATCGTTGCAAATAATTAAAACAATTCCGTCTAATTTGTATCTGGTAAGAATAAAACTGTAGGGCTGATATTTTTTTATTGTAATTTGTTATTCTAGTCCTTGGATTAACTTGATAGAGTCCGAAATTGTACCCATCCTCACCATGGAAGTATATTAATGGATATTGCAGAGCGTCATAAGCTCGATGTGTTTCGTAAATTCGTTGTAAGCGATCATCATGAGTACGTAATACTATATCACGTCTGTCACATTCCTGATCGACTAAGATTACTGCAACTTCGTCTGCAACGGGAGCATTGTACCTTCCACGATGTTCGTCCACAGGACGTCTATCAGCCTTAATTATAACTGTATAATTGTTATTTTGGCCTTGTGGGATGGAATCTATTGCACCTTTGAAACTTCTGACATACGGATTTACTTGATGTAACATATTTTGAAGTTGAGATATAAGGTCGATGTTCAATCGAGGAAAGTTATCATGTCGGACATGAGCTTGTTCATTGTAATTTGATACAAAATAAATTTGAAGAAATTTAGGCTCATTTTGTGGAAGCAAAGATCCAATAAGGTGATAAACCTGGCCCTGCACCTTAAAAGTTGGCATGAAAGGGCCCTCTGTGATTTGTTTGGCCCCAAAAGATGTCATTTGGAATGCACTATTATACAAACGGCTATTGTCTAAAAAATGTTTTGATTGAGGATGTTCCCCATTTACTAAAGCTTTTATAATGTCTGGCTCACGGAAATTATCAATGAGCACTTTGCCACCTGAACAGCATATGCCATTTGGTTCTTTTTGCCATTTTAAGGCATCACAAAATTGACAACATACCACCATACCTCCTATAATGGCGAATTCAGTAATCAATTCTGGGCGAATATGAATAACCTGATTTCTCTTTGTTCGCCCATGGAAGGATTTCAATCTCCGCTCCACTTTCTGGATCTTCTATCGATCTTGACACCATTCTATTGATTGTATGCGCAACTCGATCGGCATTCAGCCGTGACTGGCGTTCGTCTGCAGTTTCTTCTTGCCGAATTTCTCTTACTCGTTCTCTCTCAACTAATAAATAATTTTCCTCGCTCTGACGGGTTTGCTCATAGTTTTCTCTAGCTGTTTGTAATCTTTGTCGATATTCATCATCATTTTCAAGAATTCTATTATCGTTGTGTCGCTCTCGATCAGCTGTTAATCGAAATTCACGATCGAAACTACTTTCCAGCTCTCTAGACCGCAAAGTTCGTGCTCTTTGAGAGCTCAAACGAATTTCCCTATGAGTGAAAGTCTCAGACTCACGTGTGTCATCATAGTGCTTGAGCTTCACGATCGGCAGTGAGACGTATTTCTCGTTCTCCCTGTGTTTCCTGAGACCGGGCTTATAAATACTTAGAGTTCATAAAATATAGCATGATCTTTGCAGACAGCTGTCAGAAAAATCACGCCTATGAAGTCCTGACGCGCAGGCGCGAGGCGTGTACGTACTCTGATAGAATACCTTAACAAATTTTAATGTTCGCCGTGCTTCTTTAAATTGACGTAACTTTTTTATTTATGAACCGATTGACATGAAATAAACACTAAATGTTAAGTGAAGCTTACTAAAATATTTTAGTGAAAACCGCATCTAAATTGAAGCCGTTTCTGATATTAGCGTGCACAAACACACAGACAAACAGACAAAAAAAAAAAAATTACAATTTCGGGTTCGGCATCGATATATTAACAACCCCTGCTACTTTTTTTTTATATATTTCCACGGTACAGACACCACTTTTCTACAATTTTATTATATGTACCTATAGATTTTTTTTGACGTCAGTTTTGAAATAATAACTATGCCTAACTGGGGCTAAAGACAAACCTCGTTTTGTAATAAGGCCGTTAGGATTCAAGTCACTCAATCTGTACTAACAATGATTCATATCGGCTACTTACGATTGAGTTTGAGAATTCAATCTTACGGACTCCATAAAGCTAGATTGTCTTCATAACATCACGCCTTATTTCCACAAAGGATTGGGCAGAGTTGTACCTGTAGTGGACTCGCATTTCATCAGTTATGTTTAACCTTTTGAGCGCCACGGTTGGATAAATAGGCGACAAATGTAATCGTGCCCAAGCGCTACTGTTGGCTTAAGCCGACAAGAAAGCGACTTTTTTTTGTGCCTTGGCGTGGGAGGGACGCCTATGGTGTACGATCTGACGTTCATAAGGTTAAGTCTCATGTAATATGGAGCTAGCCTATTGCTATCATCTGGGTACAAATCCAGTTGTCGGGCTGTTACGAACAGGGCTCGGAAACCGGTTGAAATTCTTAACCGGTTACGGTCATTGACCCCAAACCGAAATGGATTTAGGTTAAGGTTTGCACTTTACCGGTTTTTACCGGTATATGTGGGAAACCGGTTTTTAATGAATTTTGGTTTTGAAAGTGAAAATTAACCGGTTAAAACCAAATTTGAGCACCCCCGCCCCCGCCACTCACAAGCACGGTCAAGACGTTGCGATGTCATTTAGTTACAAAATAGTCGCATCAAGTCGCATGCAAGTTCTCAACGTCGCCGCCACCGTCTTCCTTCACCAAATTTCGTAACTTGTTGGAAGTGTTAAAAAAGTAGACGAAAAATATTTACGACTTACGGAATTAACCGGTTAATTCGGGTGTCAAAACCGTTTGTGCTTATGTAACCGGTAACCTTTATCATTTGGGTTACATATGAACAGTTCACTTGTTTAACCGGTTAATGAAGGAACGATATATTTACCGGTATTTCATCGAAATTAACCGCTCTTTTTAAACCGGTTCAGAGCCCTGGTTACGAATACTAAAATATGATCTCTTATTAATTTCTACTACCTTAATTTAAAGTCTTTCACGAATTTTGTTACAGTACCATCGCATCTTAATGGTGCTGACGTGGCTGCTGACAGTGGTCGGGTTCATCCTAATTCTGATCGAGGTTGGAGGCTATTCTACCACCGGAGACAACCCTCACGCTATCACTGGGCTCGTGACTGTCATCTTATGCTTCATTCAGCCTATTGGTGAGTACCCTTCCAAAGTTGATAATGAAGCGGGATTGCCCGAAAGGGTTACCGCTACCCCGGAACATAAAGGGCTACGGAAGGAACATGGATGGGTTTTAGTCAGTAAGAGTCTGACACTCCCTTCCGCTCCACCCAGAGCGGGAGCAGTCATTCGATGATTTCCCAGCCTTAAAAAAAAAAAAAAAGGCACTTATGGAAAGCTCCCAATCGACTGCGTACCCAAGTAAGCCGCTGCAGGCGCAGTCAGTCAAAGTGGGGAGTTACTGATCCACCCGACACCCAGTGCGATTGCGAAGTTTCTGACCAGACCATGGCCCACCTGCTGGAGTGTCCTAAGTGCCTGTTCACCTGCACCTCGGATGACCTAAAGAATGAAACTGATGCCGTGATCAATATGACAACCTATTGGGCTCATTCAATTTAATAACATCCAGATAAATGACCATCGACACGAAGAGGAAGAAGGATTAGGGTTCCGTGGATGCCAAACCGAAGCCTACTACTAAGCCTCGGGTATCCGTCCATGTGTCTTTCAGCGGGCTGTATCTCATAAACTGTAATAGGTAGACAGTTGAAATTTTCACTGATTGTGTATTTCTATTGCCGCTATTATATAAAGTATGTTCAATTTTCACTTTTCATGAACCCTTATCCTTTATGTTTACAGGTGCATATTTCAGGCCACACCCAGGCACTAGCAAGAGGTCCATCTTCAACTGGGCTCACTGGGGTCTTGGAAATGCTGCTCATATCCTTGGAAGTGAGTATTATCTATGTAAACACTGACAAATGCCTGTTCACTGCTAACTATCAAGCATAGATCTGTATCTTCCAGACACAATAATAGATGATAGTTTTTTCTAACGATGATGAACCTCGTTAGTTAACCAATCGATCTTGGTCTTGCGTGCAATTGAGTTGCTAATTAAAAATCGGTGAAAGAAAACACCGTGAGAAAACCACCATGTCTGAGAGATATTTATCAACAGCATTGAATCTAAGTCAGAGGCCACTAGTCACCAACCACACGGAAATAAGAAGTTGCTAATGGATATTCTTTATTTTGACGGTTCTCAGAGCCTGTTCCAACATGAAGAAAACTTGGTACCGATTACGAGGACCGTGTTTCCCTCATTAAAACACATCCCAATTTATTTGGGGCAGTGCAACATGTTTTTTTCTTCCGTACTTCTCTTTTAGTCGCCACACCACCCGTGTCTAGCCATATCATCTTTCACACAGTCCATCCATCGTTTTTTGGTCGTACGTTCTTCAAAACTTTCACCACTTTCGGTTCATTCATCCGCATCACATACCATGGCAGTTGATTTCCACACAACTTTTCAAACAACGGTGCCACTTTTAAAAGGCTAAAGTAGATTCATCTTTCATGGGGTACTGTTTAAAATGTTACAATAAAATACCTCCCAACATTCTTGAACTTAATGAAACAAAATTTAAATCCTGTATAAAACGCACACTATACAGCCAAGCATATTATAAATTGGGAGATTACATCGCTGATAAAAACGCTTGGGTCAATGCTATTCCCGCTCCACAAGGGCGTATCACCTAATTCATTAGACTTCTTAAAAAACTGTTGGAGCTGCGGAAGATCAACAACAATAAAAACTATATTTGCATTGTATAAATTCAATTTCTTAATATTGTATAATTGCTTAGCACATATGTGAGTACTATGTACCTAATATAAAGCGACCATTTACTGGGTACGTCTTTCATTGACTTGAATGTGCTTTGGCGGCTGAGAGTATGTCATGCTCACTTTAATGTCTCGCTGATGGTGGCGTGTGTGTTGGATCATTTAGCTCCCTTCAAAATGGTTGAGCTGAATGGTGCTAATCCATGCGTCATGTTCGTGAACGGGCGCTGTCGGTAGAGACTGGTCATCTCTTAGCGGCCATGGCTTGTTTTAATTTAATTTTTGAACTTTTTTTTTTACATATTTTATATCGGATGCTTTCACCGTTCTGCATCGTTCTCACATGTATAATAATAATAATTTGATCTATGTAACCAACATTTTGTAACCATATTTTGTTTAAAAGAGTGTCCATGGAGTTTCTTGCCCGTTCTTCTCCATAGGTACCTACTGCTTTGGAATGGGCAACTAGCTTCATCTCTCTGACTGACCGACACCTTGACAATTCAAAAGTGCCTGTAATTGGTTTATTTGAAATAAATATTTGAGTTTGAGTTTGAGAAAAAATACAAAGCATAAAGACAAAGGAGGTAGCTACTTCTACTACCTACTTCGCGTTAGTGTTTAATATTTGTTCATAATTTATTGCTTTTTTCTTCAGTCGTGACGATCTTCCTGGCGGTATACCTGCAGAAGGCGGAGCTCCCCTCGTGGAGCGTGTTCATCCTCGCTGCGTTCGTGGCCTTCCACGTCGTGATGCATCTCGTGCTGTCTGTGAGTACCACGTTGATCTGACATCTACATATGAATCTGCCTAGCCTTTTCCCAACTATCTTTATGTTGGGATCGGCTTCCAGTCTAACCAGATGCAGCTGAATACCAGTATTTTTACATGCAGCGACTGCCTATCTGACTTCCACAACCCAGTCACTAACTGGGTAATAAGATACCCCTTGGTAAGACTCGCTGTCAGTCTTTCGGGCTTCTGACTACCCGTACTTATCTACATACATATTATCAATTTAAGTCACTTTAGTGTCTGACTGAGTGACCACATTGTTCTTTGAAACTACGCAACGGATTTTGATGTGAATTGCACAAGCATTTTAGAGAATTAAAAGTCAAGGGCGAGGTACCTAGATAAATCCCCTTAAAACTTCTTAACAAAATGTCTCCTTCTTGACCCACAGTTGACGGTGTGCGTGTCGGACGGCCGCATCAGCAACGGCCGCATCAACGCGTTCCCCATGAAGGACATGCTCGGGCAGACACGACAACCCACGCAGGTCGACCGCAGCACCGACGCTCCGGTGAGTTACCTACTGGAGCCTCCAACTTACAAATATGGCCGACGTATCTTGGCGGCCCTGAAGTTTGGCGTTCGATTGCGCAATGGATCTTTTAGGAACGAAATTGTCTACTGCGCAGCTAACCGGCTTCAGGATCGCCAAGATTCGTCAGCCGTACTGTACTTGATAGTTCAGCTTCGCCATTCACGGGCGATCGTGTTTAAAGATCTATTTTGTAAAATCTCACCGTGAAAACTGAGCTAAACGTGAGATTGACGTGAGCTGTCAATAGTGTGGAAGAATCAGGTTGCTCGCACCTGACCTAAGTCCACACTGTGAGTTTTATATCGTCTGATCACGTGTCCACGCCTTGGTTGGATTTTAAAATGACGCATTCCGGTAAAATCATTGTCACACACCTCAGGTATGAGCAATAAAGACGAAAAAAGACTAAAAGACAGTAATAGGGTGCCAGTATTTCCATCAGAGATGTACGAGGATGCATAGCGGCGAATATGCGAAAACTAACCAATAATAACAATAGCTTGAGATATGAAAATGAAGTGATCTTACTGGTGGATTTTCTTCGCACACCTACCTCGAACAGTCACGAGCACCAATATGTATATATAGACCTAGCAATATTCAGAAGCGATTTTCTCGTAAAATAATTATTTCAACTTTGAGATTCGACAGGTTCAGTAAGTAAGCCTATGATTTGAAAATGCAATGTGTCCATGAATATACAATTTCATTCAATAATGAAGGGGAAAACCGCTTTTGAAATAAACTAACTGTATACATATTTTTGCTCGTGATTGTACATATCTGGTGGATACGCAGCTTCAAGGCCAGATTTGCACGGGCGTGGGCGTTATTTTTAATGCGGACTGGACTTTCAACTCGTGGCTTCCATCCAACCTTACAAGTTGTAGGTCGTGGATTGGTACCCAGGCAGGCGCTTTACTTTGTGCATATAATTTTATAACCACTGCTCTCAAAACGGTGAAGGAAAACATCGTGAGGAAACCGGAATGTCCTAGGACCAAAAATTGGAAGACATGTGACATCCACCAACCCGCACTGGGCCCGCGTGGTAGATTACAGCCCACTCCCTCCCGAAGAGAGGAGGCCAGTGTCTCAGCAGTGGGAACATTATAGGTTAACTATGTATTCAATTCAATAATTCGATCTTTTATTTCCAGTTCTCAAGCTTCAGACGGCTGTTACTAGGCGTGTATATACCCATCGTGCTTCTGTTCACCATAGCCATGGTCTGCCTCGTCGCTCTGGCTCCCATTACGCAAGCGTACGACACTATCATGGGCGCCTGAGTGGATCTACCAAATTATATTGTTCTAACATTTACTGTAACTACCTTCGTATCTGGAAAGAAATAACCAAAGCGCTGAGCTATAAAAAGATGGTCTATTTGCCCGCCCCGAACAAATATTACCGCACACTTATATTACGAATACGTATGCGTATGCGCTTAGATTTCCAACCGTTCTGACATATTGTGCATCGTCTGCTCAGCGCTTAAATGGACGTGGCTTTAAATAATAATTAAATGTGTTTGCACAAATACTTGAGTAATGAAGATACTAGAGAGCGACTATCGTTTTCCCATATATTGTCGACATGAATGCTAAATGGAGTTAAAAAAAATGTAGATAGTTGAAAGTGTGGTTTAAGAAATGTTTCATTATTAATGTGTACTGCGTTTGCGATTTAGTTTCTATACATGTAAACAATAGGTGTATGTTTTTGGAAAACGCAGAGTTCATTTTCCGCTACAACTTTTGACTAAGTCATTCTGAAATCAACTTTATCACATGCAGGAAATTTATATTCGTTTAAATGAAAATAACAGCAATTGGAAAAAAGTATTTTACTGTAGTTATTATTCCGTCCAAAAAGTTTCTTGTAAGAACAAACTGTTAGAAGAGTGTTTGTTGTATAATTTAATTAATTTAATCAATGTTGTTTTAAGAAAATAATAATGTAAATATAGCTCGAGAATTAAAACTTTAATGTAAGAATTATTTGTTTTATTTACTTTCTTTTTTACTTATTTATTTAATAGCAATCTGCCTAGCCTTTTCCCAACTGTGTTGGGGTCGGCTTCCAGTCTAACCGGATGCAGCTGAATACCATTATTTTACATGGAGCGACTGCCTATCTGAACTCCACAACCCTTGGTAAGACTGTCTGTCAGACTTTCTGACTACCCGTAACGACTGTTAAAGATCCAGAAATGACAGCCGGGGCCAACGGCTTAACGTGCTTTCCGAGGCACGGAGGAGTCACCCATCCACGGACCAACCGCGGCAAGCGTAGCTTAACCTGATAGATCGATCCGTGCGGCAGTTATTACTTAGCCACGAGCTCCTCATAAAGAGGCCTATTTGGAGATGTTCTTTATTATAATCAAGACCTTTTCTAAAGAATTGCATAGGGTGTGTATGACCAGATGGTTAAACGTAAACAAAGCAAAAGCAACATGTAAGTATCGTAGCTATAGCTATACTATAGTTTCTGACTACCTCCATGAGAAGGCACGAGTTTGTGTGTGCAGGTTATATACTTATTCTTAAAAAAAAGCTACACCTGCTTGGTTTTGCAAAGTTATAGGCAGCTTAAATGGACCTCATTTGATGTCAATGGTAAATGAAGATGGAAAAGATTAAATTCATAATAGGTGTATGCAAACGAAACTATGGTAAGTTGGTATAGCTAAACAAAAAACAGTTCGTTCATTTGAACGCAAGAGCATAAACCCATGCGCGTGCCTCCACGCCAAGCACCAAATTTATTATGTTATCATGAACTTCCCAATATCCATGGTGTATTTTAATTTGTTTCATACAATTAAATAGATTGAATTGTTTATTTTGTGTTAGTAATGCACAACATTGTCTGCATTGCGCTTGCTTGTCACATTATGTGACAATGGTGTTCAAAAGGTTGAGGATAAAGAAGTATAAACACTTGTTTAACTCATTCTTATATGGTTTATTAAGAAGATATCATTATAATAATTATGTAAAATAACTCTCCTATTTCAATTTCATACATGTTTTAAAGCAGTGGCAGTGTAAATTTATGAAAATATTAAATTGTACAAAAACAAAAATAATATCATTTGAACTCATAATTATAACAGCTATCTGATTTTAATAAAAATTTTCATTATGTTTCATCATCATTTGGTATCTGTGATTCTTCTACTGTCCTCGTGGCTGGTACGTATACATTAAACGTGAACTCAGTACGAGGGAATGAACCAGGATTAATAACCTGACATTCTTTATAATTCCTAACAAATGGCTGGAAATGATCTGCTACTATTACTAAATCCGGTAACGGATACAGATTTAATCCACTAGCATGCCTCCAAAATACAGGTTGTACTCCTATGGACAGAGGTGTTAAACAGCATTGCCCAAGTAAAGTTTTCGTTAAATGATCTGGTATATCACCACTGTCAGGAAAATGCAATGTATTCCTACATAATTTCATGACCAAGTCTTGTCTAAAAACAACAATTTCTTGTGTACAGTACTGTATTCGGCATGGATTTGTTGTGAATATTGCATTGTCACCGAGTTTGTTCTGTATAGTGTCCGTTAGATATTTAGGCAATGGTGGCCTTGGCAACACGTTTGCTGCAGCAGGATCTGTTTTTCCTGGCACAAAAATAAACTTGCACTTTTCACGTAACTTCTTGAACTGACAAATCATGTCTGCTAAACTATTTAGGCCATTCTTGAGATGCATATGAAACTTGTAAGTGTACGGACATGACAGAAACTCACCAATAAGTACAATGGCTATCGGAGGGAATTCTTCAAAGCCTGCAAATAATTTCTTCATATTATCCATAACTTTTGGGCTATCAAGCCAAACGTCAGACACAAACACGAAAACACCATCTCTGTTATCAGTTTCTATTTGCAAAAGAGCTTTTGAATTCTTTAGAGAAGTTTTTGACTTCCCACCAAAAGTATTGAGGTTACCGAAATACGGTGCAGATGCTTCTCTAGTCTCTACAGGTGGTTGCACTAGACCAGTGACATATAATGTTTTATCGTCATAGTAACCTTCCGCAAGAACATAACTGCCTTCCGTGAACAAGCCTGAATGAAACCTTACATTTGACACATCAAGTTCTATGGAGCCTGTAGGGTCTTCTAAATGGTACTTTCTCTCTACAACCTGTGTGAGCAGGCCTAACACCACAACATCATCAACTCTACTTGAACAACTTAATAAAAACTCCACCTTGCGCAACTGGAAACGTTTCTCAGCTTCTGAAGAATGTACCGAGTCTAATGTGAACAGTTTATTTCTTAGAGTCCTCTGCCAGATAACCGTGTACCTGTCTATGATGAAGCGAGACTTCCATTTAGGGTCGGGAAGTAAACATTTCACGTTACTCACGTCCTTGACGAATTTCTTGAGCTCGTGGTCGTAACATAGCTTTGGTACACTGAACGCGTCTATCACGTTCAAAACCGTCTCGTTCTCTTCAAGGCCTGCTGTGGAGCACTCTTTGTACGCTATTTCTATGTGGCTTTTCTCTAAAACAGGCTGAGATATACACTGATGGAGTAAATGTCTGGAGAGCTTCTCAAGCATTACGGAGCGATCATGAGCGGGCAACAGTAAGAGCTCTTCAGCCAGAAATGTGCCTGCATCCTTTCTTAATGTAAATCCGCTGAGTTTGAATGTTGCACTTATTTCTCCACGCATTCTTTGCACATCTCCCATGATTCTCTGTCAATTTTTGTTTTAACCGTTCGCAAAATAATTAATACTCGGCAGTGTTGTTAAGTTTGGTCGCGCCAAATTTTAAGTCAAAACAAAACTGAGTTTCTGAAACTGTCAAACAGCTGACAGATTGACTGACAGTAAGGATGCATTTATGAAAATCATTTTTTAAAGTCTACTGTTGCATAAGTAAATAAACCAACTATTTAATTTATGTTACAAATAATAATCAAATTTAATAACTTTTCATTAATTTGCATATTCATATATATTTTTTGAGTTAAATAGTTTCATCAATATAATATTTGCAAATTAGTTGGATTACTGAACCCAAACAAGCTTCAAAAACGTTCAAAGTTTGTACATACGTTCTATTTCAGCGTCTTGAAAATTTGACTTACACACAAGAAATTATATTTGAAAAATTTTAATCTAATAATAAAATTATGTATTAATTATGCAACTAGAGATTAAAAGAGGCGGCATTTAAAGTAAAGAAACTCGTTGTAAGAAACTGACCTTGTATCTGCCCTCAGTCCTCACGTAAAATGCTCTAAGGTACTCACATGTGGTTTTTAGGCCTGATAGGAAAAAAGAAACTAAAATCTTTTTAAGAGAAAATGTCATACTTACTCTAAGTAAAAGTTGGTCATCAAAATCAATCACATTTTTCTATTATATTTATTCCGCGTAGCTATAAAAATGATTTCTACTACTCCGTGATACCACATGCAGTTTTTTTTTAATTTACGCACCTTTTCAGGGTCTACTTCGATGAGCCAAAGTTACGATGAAATAGCTCTTGAAACGATGCGCAATTGATAAGCAACAATCATTGACAATAACATTCTATAGTTGCTAACGAAACGTTTTTAGCAGTAGTCTGGGACAGTACCCTTAGCTGTCAAAATCAATATGTCAAAACAATACTGTCAAAACAAATGTCCGTGGAAGTGGAAAGTCTGAGTCGGTCGGTTTTGGTGATTCACCGTAATTTCGTAAAAGCGAAACACATAGTACATAAACGTAGTATTTGCACCGTAGCTGCAAGTACGAACTTGTTCGATCCTGTTGTCGTTTATCGGTGCTATCAAACAAATGTGAGTACTGTACTACTGTTTTACATCAGTCTGAATCGGAAAGTTATAGAAGAGCGAAGTGTTTGCTTAAAAAAACTGAGCAAAGAATCTGTTATAAAAAATACCGTTAATAATTTTGTTTCATAACTAAATGATATCTTTCTCGTCTATAATCTTCTGAAGATCGCAAATAAATTGTAATCTTGAAAGTAGAGTGTACGGTTTCTGATTAGATTCTTTTTGATAGATTAAACAAGATGCCTCCTGTAAGTTGTTATGCTATAAATCAACTTAGTATGATACATGGAAAACTGCGACACAATTTTTCCAATTCAATTCAATGTTCTTATTTTCACTAGGTACGACTTTTCGCAAAAATATGAGTTTTAGATAAACCAATATTATTTTTCAGAAAAAAAGACAGAAGACCAAACATCAACCAATAATGGACTTAGCAAAAAACTTCCAAAGTTTTGCTTGGTAAGTAAAAACAGCTTTATTTATTTATTTAACCATTTATGTACACATATAAAAACAGACAAGAAGAAAGGAACAGAAAATATGTGCAAAGGTAATGATTTTATTTATATTTAAACTTTTTGCACACAATAAACCTTACAAAGGAGGATTTAATGCCTTATGCATACTATACCTGTCAACCAAGGGTGGTGAAAGGATTAGAGGGCAGGTGCTTTGCTTGTGGGGTAATAATAGTCAATTTTTTTGTAAAAAATATATATAGGTACCTTAATTGTGAATTATGAGTAAAGAGGTAAACATAAATAGGTTGTATACTTAAATACACATACATGACCATATTAAAATATATTCAAATTCAATGGAGAGCATATTCAGACCTTTTAAGCTCTTAATTTGCATTTATCTCATATTGTAAATAGGCAGCTTAGATATATTCAAACAGCATACTTACTTAAAAATGTAAAACATCAAAATTATATATTAGATGTTCTAATTCCCATTCTTAGTTAGTTAGTTGTTTATTGGCTGAGGCATTAACAACAATGTACACTTTATTAATTCACTTGTAACAATTCCCATGACTTATTCTCTTGATATTTACCTAATGAAGTAAATTGTACAGTTATTTTATTCACACAGTTACATCTTGACTCAGTGAAAACCCACTAATTGTCTTAAGTAGGGATACTTACCTATAGCATCATGATTATGTTATCCACATAACTGTGTTAAGATTTCACAACAGCTTAAAAGATTTCAATTTTCTCTATATGAATCAAGAGTTCATCATCATCTGCCTAGCCTTTTCCCCACTATGTTGGGGTCGGCTTCCAGTCTAACCGGATGCAGCTGAATACCAGTATTTAACATGGAGCGACTGCCTATCTGACCTCCACAACCCAGTAACGGGGCAATACAATACCCCTTGGTAAGACTGACTGTCAGATTTTCGGGCTTCTGACGACCCGTAACGACTGTCAACGATGCATAAATGGCAGCCGGGACCAACGGCTATCCGAGGCACGGAGGAGTCCCGGTATGTAAAGATGGTCACCCATCCACGGCCGACCCCGGCAAGCGTAGCTTAACCTGGTGGATCGACCTGTGCGGCTGTTACTACTTAGCCACGAGCTCCTCATAAGTCTAGTCATTTAAAATAACAAATGAAAAAAAACAACACGAACATAACATTTGTGTCCCTCCAAGTTACTGTTTCAATGTTTGTAGTCGCATCCTTATGAAAGAGTTTGTATGTAGTTGTAAATATTCGTCTTCAGTAGCAGGCCGGCGGCACCAACATGCGTTGTGAGTCTTGGTGGCGCTTTGTAATTACTTTCGCAAATACTTTTAAATGTTTTGAATTTTAGATGGGTGGGCCATGTTATCGTAGTATATTTCTACTCAGCTGTTACCCAACTGTTGACAAAAAGAGGTGTTCTGTTTCTAATAACAATGTTATGTCAGCATTTTACTTACTCAATGGATGTAGTAATAAGTAAGCGTTCCTGCACACGATGCCGTCACCGCGCCGTCGCCGCACAATTACACTGTAGATACGAGTCGCGCAAAGCCCGCCACCGCGCACAGTGTAATTGTGCGGCGACGGCGCGGTGACGGCATCGTGTGCAGGAACGCTAAAGACATACACTATTGCTATCTATTTACTTGCAATGAATTAAACATGCATTTTTCCTTACTGAAGTAAACATGTTTCGCTGCTAATATCAATGATTACTAAGCAATGACAATACAACCATCTTAAGGAGGTAATTAAGTTTATTTATTTATTTGACACACCAATGACTTATTCACTAAACCATTACAATACTGATGTGTTATTTCAACAATTTTGCGGTGAACTCGTCACTTATAGGTGTGCTCGAATTTGAATTAAGTAATACTAACCAACAAAAATAATCAGCCGTTCTATACATTTTTGGTCACGTAACTCGTCGAAATGTTCCCACTTGTATAATCAAAAATAAAAATAAAAATGGAAATTATACGATAATAACAACATTTAAAATTAAAAAAAAAATACATTGAATTTAAAATGTCAAGAAATTGAATTAAAATTCAGTAAAAATTAAAATTAAAAAAAAACATCATTTAGATTGGAAAAGCAAAATATACTTCAATTAAAACTGTAAAAATTAAAAATAAATTAGGACACATTACATTAATTAAAAGAATAATAATAATAATGGTATTGCTCCAAAAAACAGTTAGAATTTATAAAACTGACTATGAATCACCCATGGGTACCACGGTTGCTCACCCACGCAGTTGTATTGTGTAATAGATGAACAATAAATATGGTCAGATACAACTCGGCAACATCCGCTTTTAACATACGTTTAGTATGATATGTGGAATAGGTACTCTGCAGTCGCACAAAGTAATATTTGAAATAAACATTACATGATGGATTTTTGCATTAAGGCTCCCGCAAACAGGCGCAATGCGTTTGCGTGATGCGACTCTAAACCAACTATGTATTTCTAAGAAAACTTCGCGCCTGTCTCCGGGAGCCTTTATAATGCAATATTTACGGGTTGTAGATTAGGATTGCCTCATCGCTTCAGTCATGATAAATAAATGAGGATATCTATACTTAATAGGTATTATAAAGAGGAAAGATTTGATTTCTTGTTTGTTTGTTTGAAATGAATAGGCTCCGAAACTACTAGATTACCGATTTAAAAAATTCTTGCACCGTTGGAAAGCTTAGTTTTCTAGGAGTACCATAGGCTACTTTTTATCCCGGGAAAAATAACGGGTCCCACGGGAAAGACCACGGGAGCGAAGCCGCGGGCAAAGTGCTAGTTATAAGTAATTTACTCCAAGCAAGCAAGGTATAAGACAGCCAGGCTTACCAAAAGGTAACGTATTACCCAGGTACTTGCTTCTGGAGGTCAGATAGGCAGTCGCTCCATGTAAAATACTGCTATTCAGCTGCATCCGGTTAGACTGGAAGCCGACCCCAACAAAGTTGGAAAAAGGCTAGGCATATGATGAAGCAAGGTATAAGACAATATCAGTGTTTAATCCAGGTATTTTTTTTTGTAGGTGCAAGCCAGACTGGTGCTTCCCAAGCATGAGTAAAGAGACCAACGAACTGCTGCGACAATGTGTGGACATGCCCGAAGTAGAGGTGTCAGACGACTTGGACGAGCTCATCGCACGGAGCAAGGCCTTCCCCATACCCTTCCCTATTGAGACCAACAGGTATATACTGCATGTTTACATTATAACTAGCAGTTCGCCCGCGATTCGTCTTCGTTTACGGGGTCTCTGCCCTTCGTCTACGGGGATATTGAACTTCCCTACACAACAGTAAAATCTTGACTACCCTTTTTCACGTTTTAGGAGTAGATTTTCGAAATACCCTGATACACGTTATTCTTTATGTATAAACTAGCTTCTGTCCGCGACTTCGTCCGCGGAAATTTTTTGTTTTAACATTAAATATATAGTGAGAGAATTTTTGGAATCGGATCAGTAGTTCCAAAGATTATCGAGGTGATCTTGTCTGCTCAACTTAGTCGCTTTTTACGACACCCTGCCTCGCGTTGTAATGGTGCAATGGCATTATGTATTTTTAACCCGTCTCAACACGGATAATAATAAAATTATCTTACTACTATTATAAATGTGAAAGTTTGGATGGATGGATGGATGTTTGTTACTCAATCACGCCAGATCGGCTGAACGGATGTGGATGTTTGGCACAGAGATAGATTATAGTGTGGAATAACACTTAGGCAATTTTTTATCCCGAAAAAACTTACGGTTCCCGTGGGATAATTTTCAACAACCACGCGGGCGAAGCCGATGGCAAAAGACCTATATACAAAATACAAACCATCATTTAAAAATGTTAACGTTAATAATGTAAAATTTAAGTGAGGAACCTATTTAATTTAAAGCTTCTCTAAAACGATAAAAAGTCCGCACAAAGCACGTAGGAAGTAGGAATGATAGGTAGTTGAGCTCAGCGAATGTTTTAGCATTTTGCGTTTAGTAATTTTATATTATCTCGGCAAATAGGTATAATATGACCAATTGACATACTGTAGAGGACAAATCTTATCTCTGTGATGTCCTTGTGATCATAAAATAATTTAATTTGATAAGAATTGATATTTTGTTGTTTAAATAATCATCCAAACAGAAGTAAGTCGAAAATATACTTTTTTAAAACAAAACGAAATATAAAAGTTAAAATACAAAAGATAGGAATATGGTGTCGCGGACTTTTTTGTAGAAATAATTAAGGCGAACCGGGTTGCCATACATTGCTTTCAATTTTAAACAACTGTTTAGGCAGCGTATGCAAATAATTCTGTTTTCGGAGGTTTTTTTTTCCGACTTGCTAGACGAAAATTGCGATAGCTCGGCTAATATGTATGATATAAATATAATTTGTAGCCTATACCACAGGAATCAGGCATAATGTAGCTTTCTATCAGTGAAAAAAAATTCGAAATTGGATCGTTACTTCCGGAGATTACCCCCTACGGCCCCTACATACAAACTTACAAATTTTACGTCTATAGAATATTAGTATAGATACGTATAAATGAGTTACGAGTTGGTCGGACCGCGCGTTAATATTCTTCTACACAAACTGACACCCTCACTCCTCCTTTAGAGGATAGTTTAGAAAAACAAAAAATGACAAACTTTATAATTTATGTACATACTTAAGTATTTGTGGCCAGAGTCGCAATAACGCAAGGAATAAGATATCATACAACCAAAGAACAATGGCAGCCTTTCATACATTAGAATAGTTGAGAAGAAATGGTAGCGTCTACATGTCAAAAATATCTTAAAATGTTAAGCTTTAGCCCCCGAGTAACTTTGTTCAAGAACTATGTCCTGACAGGGCCCCAAAAAAAAGATATATAGACTGGAACTTTTTTAGGTTATGTCTTATGTCACTTAAGAAATTCATACGTTCAGTGGTTGTCTGTTGCTATCCTAATGAATTCTCAGCATAACATGAGTATCTACAGAGTTGAGCATTTTTAGAATTTGATTCTTATAATATATTTACATATTAAGAATGTATTTTTTTAACCTTCAATTGTAAAAGTCAATCAACCTGTAGGTAGGTAGGTACTCTGTACTAACAAAATAATCAAAATCAGTCCGTAAACATTCCAAGTCAACGAGAACTATGAAAATAGCAAAAACAAAACGAACACAACCAACACGAAAAGCGCAGGAGCATCATTGACAGGCCGCGCTTCATGTGACATTGACATTTCATTTAAACTGGTGTTGCCATACATAACATTAAATGGAACTGTTACATTGATTATGATTGCGACTATGTTTATGCGTTTCAAGAAATTCTTTTTAAGAAAGTTTTTTCGAAAAATTCACTTTTATTCTTACTGATAGTATAGTTATTTCAAAAATATGTGCATTATTCTGTGTTTTATTTTGGTAGTTTTAAAAGTTTACACCAAAATTGAATAAATATAGCAAATGGCAACACTTGGGTAGTGTAAAGTCATTTGATAGTCCCAAAAATGTATGTTTTTTACTGTGGCCTTAAATAAAATACATTTTTATTTGTAAAATCATAGAAAAATAATTAAACTCATTTAATATTTCTGATATTTCTAGACGCAATCATTTTTGTCAACTATTTTTCTGTCATTGTTCTTTCCCCCTTTTCGTCAAATATCATCCAAATCTGAAGAGCCGTTAGGACGTGATGATTAACAAACATTCAAACATACAGATTTTCTAATCTGATCTACCCAGCCAAGCGACCCCCTTATCCGAGGTACATTTAGCGGATAGTCACTTAGCTTTAATAGTTTATTTCCTGCCTGAAGGCCTTAATTTATTGAGGCATCCACAGGCAAGTTCGGTTAAACAGTCGACAACCTCCTAGGTTGACTTCAAGACGCGCATCCCAAAACAAAAACGCAACGCTACTGACGGCAAATAACAGCGTCAGACGGGGATGGTTTCTACCGCAAACGACACAGTGAAACAAATGTGTTTTGTTACAGAATAGAGAAGCTGAAAGTGCGGCGTCCTATAGAGAAATTGAAGAAGAACATCTTGTCAACGTACCCGCTCATACACGAGCGAGTGTTGCTGCTAATGACGCACTTCCTTATATACAAGAGGTACGCATTTATTGTTTATTCTTTTACCCTTTAGATCGCCATTGTCACATATACGTGACAAGCAAACCCATGCCCTTTACGCAAACGACACAAATGTGACAATGTCAACAACACTACAACACGAAATAAACAATTAAATCATTACTTTTGTGCGTGATAAAAAAATATGAGCTGTTCCATACATTTATGCACACGTAACTCAATAAAATGTTGAAAAAACAAATTATTGTTGAATGATTGATTGGCTAATTATTAATTGGATTATAATTCTGGAAATACGTAGTTGCTACGGCCGCGAATCATATATCGATTCACACACTGACCTGCAAATTGCAAAAAATCTATGAAAATTTGAATTTCGCGGGCTACCATGGCTCCTTCCCCCCTTTAAGGTGATCGCACGAGTTTTTAAATGTCATGGAGCATAAGCGGGTTGTTAGTATAGAGGTATGAGGTACAGGCAGAAAAGTTCACTCATCCTCTATAGAAAAGATAGGATCCTCCGGCCAGATGAGTGTTGTATCTGGTGAGTTACCGGCCGACGATTTTGGTCCGGACTCGCGGTAAACTTTGCTTGCGCGATGCAGAATTTTGCGTGACATCAGTTCGCATGTGGCGATGTCGATGTCGCTACACTGGTAGTTCAGTTGAATTTACTAGTGTTTATCGATCATTTCAGAGAGTTCGGCAGTAGTATAGAGAAGGAGATGTACAAAGACATGAGCGTGCCGCAGCTCATCGACCGAATACTCAAGAAGAGAGCCGTCATGTTCATGGGACCGGCGGACAAGTACATGCTGCTCTCCGGAGAGGAAGGGTGAGTTTACTGCAGTTTCGACGACATGGTTGGCGCAGTGGTTGAGCGATTGACTGCTGCGCAGCATGTCGCGGGTTCCATTCCCATTCCCGCACGGAACAAATATTTGTACGACCTGCAAGTATTTTGTTACGGGCCTGGATGTATTTTTATCTATAATTTGTATGTACCTATTTACGAAAAAAAAATGTATATAAGTAGTTTATCAGCCATCTCGTTACCATAACACAAGCATTAGGGGTTGCTTAGCTTTGGACTATATGCCGTTGTGTGAAATGTCCATGGATATTATTATTATTATAGTTCTCATAATAGTAAAGCTAAGATTACATCTGCAACGGGAAACGCAACGCATTTTTATAGAAAAAACGGGCGGTGCTTTCGCGGGCTACATTGACAGCTTCTCCTTAAATCGACTGTTTTGCTAAAATGCACCTTAATGTGACGAAAATAGCATGGGATTTTGGATGGCTTTCCACTGAATTGCTTTTGAGGATTCAGCTCTGTAAATGTTATTGTTTGGACTTTGGCTTTTGGGGTGTTATAAGTTTGACCGCTATGTGTGTGTGTGTCTGTTTGTGGCACCGTAGCTCTTAAACTGTTGAACAGATTTGAATGGCGCTAAAATGTCTCCGCGGGGTACTGCTTAAGTAAATCAAACCCTTCATTTGATTGACTATCTACTTCTACTTACACGGTAGGTACCCCGCCGCGACATTTTAGCGCCATTTTGTATAAGTACGTATGATTTTTGACTTTTTAAATATTTGCTATTCTTTCCGGCTTTCGGATTTTTTTTTTCTTTTTGTAGTATTTAGCATGTAGTGTGTGTTGAGAGTTTGTGTCTAGTAGTAGTGAGTTAGTAGAGTCAGAAAAAATGATTGGTTACCAAATTGACTGTCAACTTAAATGATTAAACTTAAATTAAAATCAAAACCTACTGTCATTAATCAACCACAAATGAACATAGTGTTTCAATCTGATAAACAATTAATTTCCCTGACTGTATACAGAGTAGTTTGTAAAGTACAGTGGCGGAACGAAATGGTTAAGAAATTTGAAATAATTTTATTTTTCGGATAACTATAAACTACCTGTAAGTTTGAAGATTATGAAGTCTTCCTTAGATTTTTTATTCAATGTTATTTTCAGCAACAATGCTAGCGAAGTCTCAAAAATTTTAAGTGTCATGCACTTTGTACGTAAGAAATCCTTTAAGTGCTCAAATTGAATTTCAATATTGAAATTGTAATTTTGCATTAAATTTACGTTTTGACATTGTAATTTTAAATTAAATTTACATTTTGAAATAACAACTTATACATACTTAAATTAAATGTATATCTAACTAACTATACACAAATAAATACAAAAACAAAAAGGACACTTAGGCGTCGAAGTACTTACCCGCATCGCTGTCGTCCGGAAACGTTCATACGTGCGTAGAAATGTAATTAAAATATATTCTTCATATAGAAATTGTTATTTAAAGTTTGACTTTGTAATTTTTGCTTTGTTTGTCTAGTGCGATTAATTAGGAACGCCTTAAATGTCTATACTGTCTATAATGTATTTTATGTCTTACATGTAGGTACATAGCTACCTCATATTAATATTAGACTGTACCTACTCATGTTTAACAAATTAAATATTATATCAGTTACCATAACTTAACCTTTTCATGCCGCGATTGTACACTATTTGTTAGTACAGAAACCCAAATTGTCAAATGCTCCCAATTGAACATGAACCTTATGCTTTTGGCATAAAGTTGAAAATCGATCAAAGAAATTTGACATATTGGGATAGCTTGATGTGTTCTCTGTACCTTAGTAGCATGTAGTATCTTTTGTACAGACCTAACGCGAAGAGATGGTCGCCCGGTGAGAAACAGCAGATGGCACGCAGCAAAGACATCCGGAGGTAAGCAGAGATTGACTTATGCGATGTCCCGCTAAACAAAAGAAAGCCGATAGGTTACGTGGAACAGCCGGTTGGAACGAAGTATCTTTTCCTGTATACTATACAGGGTGACTTTCTTCTTCTTTTCGTGTGGTAAGTGACTAACCTGGTGTCAGAGATTTTATGCTGCCCATGGGCCTCTGACTTAGTTTCACATGCTGCTGAGAAATATCTCTCAGACATTCTCAGTTTCCTCACGATGTATTCCTTCACCGATTTTAAGCAAGTGATAATTATACAAAACGCACATGAATCCGTAAATTTAGGGGTGCGTGCCTTGGGTACGAACTCGAGACCTCTGACTTGGCAGTCCTACGTTCACACCACTTGGCTTTAAACATATACATGTTAGGTTATCATGTATAATGTGGGCGCACTTTAGAGCCAAAGTCAACTATAAATCCTTGACGTAACTTTATCTTTCTTCCCCCCTATATTACAGCATGGAGGGCTGGGAGAGCGTCGGCACAGTGAACCAGCGCCCCCCCTTACTGCTGGAGAACTGCCTGAGCTACGACGAGATGAAGCTGTCCGCGCTGGTATACGTGAGCGGGCACACCGAGTGCATCAACGACGGAGAGCGGAAGAACTGCGGCGTCGTTAACGAGGAGAACATTGAGAAGGATGCGGTTATCATCGGTGAGTACGTCATAGAGCCTGAGCTGAAGCCGAAGCGAGCTGAGCTGAGCTGTCTGAGATGAAGCTATGTTGTGAAAAACAAACGTATTACTGACTAGCTTCTGCCCGCAGCTTCGCCCGCGCAGATGTCGGAAATTGTTACATTTTTGCAGTTTTAGTAAGGATCACTATTTTTTTGAAAATATCGTAATATAATAGCCTATGTCAAAATCAAAAGTCATTTATTCAAATTAGGCTGAAAATCAGCAGTTTTTGAAGGTCAAAGTTACATAAGACAGTCCCCCAAAAACGCCCACCCTTCACCACTTCCTAGTGCTTTAGCTGGGAAGAAGAAGTGGCGCAACAAACTCCCCAGCAGTGTGTGTTGCCCGGGGATAGTGACGCTTCCCAATAGTGGAATAATTTTTCAAATCGGTTCACTAGTTTTGGAGCCTATTCAATGCACCTACCTACCTGCCTACCTACCCTACCTACCCACCCTACCTACCCTACCTACCCACCCTACCTACCCACCCTACCTACCCTACCTACCCTACCTACCCTACCTACCCACCCTACCTACCCTACCTACCTACCTACCCTACCTACCTACCCTACCTACCCACCCTACCTACCCTACCTACCCACCCTACCTACCCTACCTACCCACCCTACCTACCCTACCTACCTTACCTACCTACCCTACCTACCTACCTACCCACCTACCCTACCTACCAAAAAAAATAAAATAAAAAAATGTATTCTGCTATTCAGGGCGGAGACAAATCCAACGAAACAAAAACAATGAAAATTGGTCCAGCAGATCTCGAGTTATAATGGAGGGAACAAACCCGACTTTCTTTTATATATATAGATAACTGTTGGAAATTAATGAAAATGCTACCATTACTCTACGCTCAGTGCAACAGACGTTTAGCAGATCTGCAGATATACACACGAACTGTGGTAACCCGACCAACGTTGTATGAACTAGCGATTGTTCATAAGAAAAATACACTCGACGAGATATCAAACACATCACACTCTTTTTTTTGTCTTCTCCGCAGTCGGGTAATATAACCATACATTGCACTCAGTGGTTTCTACTAAAATTATGTAAACGTTAGTCGGGAACCCTATTATGATTAACTAGCTTCTGCCCGCGGCTTCGCTCGCGTGGAGGTCGGAAATTATCCCACAGGAATGTTCTACCGGGATAAAAAATATCCTATGTGTTAATCCAGGATATAAACCATCTCTGTGTCAAATTTCATCCAAATCTATACAGTAGTTTTTACGTGAAAGAGTAACAAACATCCATACATCCATACTTACAAACTTTCGCCTTTATAATAGTAGTAGGATGAGGCTCTCAAAGAATGAGATATGAATTTACTAAGGGCGAATTTTACCAATGAAATTGAACGCGAACAATACATAAACCCCGTTTAAAGGCGTGTCATTATTTTCCGTGGAATATTCACACTGACAGGTATTGAACGCGGTTCAATTCATTGGCACAAAATTTATAGGAAAGGAGATAATTTTTTTGGGCGTTTTCTGAAAGCGAACGAAAAAAATGGTACGTGTGGATTGTACTAGTCATCTGGAGAAATCCTATAACTTTTGTGCGCTTTAAACTATGTTTTATTGCGCACAAAAGTTGTAGGATTTCTCTCAGCCAAGCGAAACTATTTCGATGGTTTGTCATTTTCATACATTTTATTGTTTATTTATTGTTTTCTGCACTTGTATAACTTGACTTAGAGTGATCCTACAACTTTTGTGCCCTATTGCTCCAAATGGCACAAAAGTTGTAAACCACACGTTTTTCACATTTTTTTTCGTTGGCAGACACTTTCAGAAAAGGCCCAAAAATGTATGGAGCCTGAATGTTCTCCTTTGCTAACCAATAATCGGCTACCCTTTTTTTTATGCGTGTGGGAAATCATCAAATGACTCCTTCCGCTCTGGGCGGAGCGGAAGAGACTGTCAGACTCTTACTGACTCTGGCTCCCGACACCCGGGGCGTCTTCCGCGGCGGCTGGGACGGTAGGAACTTTCTCTCTCCCATCCCGCCACCTCCTTCGCGAGCATGACTGCTTCGCAGACTGCTTCGTACTCCCTCTCGCTCCGGACCATGGCTTGCACCAGGGCCGGGAATCGGCTCCCCTAAGTTATTTCCTCTTTTGGTTTTAGGTGTCATAGGTCCTCGTTTCCAACGTCGGTTCCGCATGGACTACGAGGACATTCTGATCACTGAGGAGCAGAACGTGCCGGAGAACGGCTACGGCGAGGAGGTGACGCCCACGACCTGCCTCAACGTGCTCAAGAACACGTACGTGAGGAACAACACGTCCGCCAAGCACATGTGGCGGCAGATGTGGTCGGAGTTCTACCAGGTACTGACGGTCTTTGAAAACCTTGACCAAATTTTCCAGACTTGGCATTTGTTTTAAACGATCTGATAACAAGGTGAATTTTTCTATTTTAATGTCACTTTAATTAACTGAATTGGCGAAAAAAAATCTGCTGTTCCATACACTATGCTTGCATAACTCACATAAAATTTCCCAACAGTATAAATAAATTCTTTGCGCAGGTTCATAGCTATACTTTTGAAGAGCTGACTTCCTATGTCACAATGAGCAGCAACAAAGACGCAGCCAGCAAATACATTGAACGCTACGTGAAGATGTCGAAACCGGGTCAAGTGTTCGACAACGAGGTGTACTACAAGCGCATCAGCGTGCTCGCCGAGACCGTGCTGATCGAGGCAGATGCGCGCGCGCGTGACGCGGAAAAGATGGCCTTTGTTAATGTTATCGGAGCTGGTGAGTTTACTGTTAAATCATCTTTTTTTTCGGATTGCTACACTACGTTTTGCCGCGTTATAGCCCTTTCAAACGATGAATAAAGAATTACACTTGTATAGAGGCCAGCACAAGTCAAATTTATTTTTCCGGACGGCGCGGCGCGTACGTGTTCCACGCGCACTTCAAAGAGATGTCAGCTTTAGGGAAGGGCCCGTGAGGGCCGAAGCCTGCCGGGTAAGCGGGATTGTCCGAAAGGGTTACCGCTACCCCGGAACATAAAGGGCTAAGGAAGGAACATGGATGGGTTTTAGTCAGTAAGAGTCTGACACTCCATTCCGCTCCACCCAGAGCGGGTGAAGTCATTGGATGATTTCCCAGCCTAAGACCGATGAGTCAGTCATCTTAGTTCCTCGACCTTTCCAGGTTTGGGTGTGTGGCAGATCTCAAAGCATCAGATGGACGTGTTCGTGCTGACGGTCACGGAGCGCGTGCGCCACTTACTGCGCAAGGACTTGTTGCAACATGTCAGCGATGTCAACTTCGCTTACATCACACCCAGCGACTCCATACTAGGTGAGAAATGTTATATTGACCCCGTACGGGTTGTAGATTACTAACCGTACACACCGATTTGTCGTGAACTAAAAAAAACTCAAACTCAAAGTATTTATTTCAAATAAACCAATTACAGGCACTTTTGAATTGTCAAGGTGTCGGTCAGTCAGAAAGATGAAGCTAGTTGCCCATTCCAACGCAGTAGGTACTTATGGAGAAGAACAGGCAAGAAACTCCATGGACACTCTTAAGCAGAATATGGTTACAAAATATTGGTTACATAGTTCATATTAATATTATACATGTGAGAACGATGCAGAACGTTAAAAGCATCCGATATAAAATATGTAAAAACTATTCAAAAATTAAATTAAAACAAGCCATAGCCGCTAAGAGATGACCAGTCCCTACTGAAAGCGCCCGTTCACGGACATGACGCATAGATTAGCACCATTCAGCTCAACCATTTTGAAGGGAGCTAAATTATCCAACACACACGCCACCATCAGCGAGACATTCAAGTGAGCATGGCATACTCTCAGCCGCCAGGGCACATTCAAGTCAATGAAAGACGTACCCAGTAAATGTTCACTGCATAGTACCCACATATGTGCTAAGCAAATATACAATAATAATTTTTATCAGTAATGTAATCTCCCAATTGATAAAATGCTATGGCTATATAGTGTGCGTTTTATACAACATTTAATTTTGTTTCATTCGTTCAAGAATGTGGGGAGGTATTTCATTGTAACATTTTAAACAGTACCCCATGAAAGATGAATCTACTTTAGCCAGCTTGAAACCTGGTTGAACTAATCGGTCCCTATTTCTAGTGAAATAATTGTGTCTTTCACTTCTTTTACTAAAAAGATGTAGATTTTTCCTTGCGTACATGATGTTTTCATAGATATATTGACAAAGTACAGTCATTATGTTATAACCTTAAACCGGTTCCTTAGAGACTTGCGCCTACGGAGATTATATATTATGGCTTTGATGGCTCTTTTATGCAGAATAAAAATAGATTCGATGTCTGCAGCTCGACCCCAAAGTAAAATACCGTAATACATGATACTATGAAAATAACTAAAATAGACGAGACTCGCGATATCTACATCAGTACATTGACGGCTCTTTCTGACAGCATATGCTGCAGAATTTAGCCGTCCTGCAAGAGATTTTAAATGAGGACCCCATTGTAACCGTGGGTCGAGCGTGATCCCCAGGGAAACAGTTTTATCGACAAATTCTAGTTTCTCCTGATTCAATACTATCTTACAATCACTACTTTTTACATTTGGTAAAGAAAATCTTATGCACTTCTTTTTTTTCCATTCAATACAAAATTATTAGCAGTGAATTTTGGACCTGCAGTAGAGCGTTATTTACGTCGTCAACATTTTTAGCACGTCTATCTATGTTAAAAATTAAAAATGTATCGCCAGCAAATAACACCATTAATGGTTGTTTTTTTAATAAATGGAGATCATTAATATATACTTAAAAGAGGAAAGGACCTAATATTGAACCTTGTGGCACACCCATTTTTACTTTTAAACCGAGTGAATTGACACCTTTTATTTGAACTTGCTGCGTTGTCTATCATTTAAATAAGATTTTACCAAACTAAGCGCAAGTTTTCCAAGTCCGTAATGCTCTATCTCTAATGCGTTGGAGAGGTCCCAAAAGATTCCTATTTCGTCTTGAGCCTCTTCCCACGTTTTGAAAATGTGGTTTAATAAGGTATTTTTATTTCTGTATCTGAATTAATTGTTATAATTGTGTACACTTACAGCGATGTTCACAAATTCTGAAGGTTCGGGCGCGCGTCCGGTACACAAACTGTTCTTAGAGAACAGACGACATCCGAAAGGTGAGTCTGGTTTCCATTATCCGAGATAAAATACTTATGTTCTTTTCCAAAGTCAATAATCCTAGCCGTTTCCCAACCTACATGGTTGGGAAACGGCTAGGCTAGCTGTTGGGGCTTCAAGTCTAACTATATGCAGCTTAATACCATTATTTTATATAGAGCGACTGCCTATCTGACGTCCACAACCCTATTAGGTACTACAATACCCGTCGTAAGACTGGTTGTCAGATTTTCGAGCTTCCGACTAGCTTCGACTTTCAATGATCCATGAACGATACCTGAGACCAACGGCTTCATGTGTTCTGAGCACGGACGGGGCTCGGTATGTGAAGATGGTCTCCAGCATCCACTGACCAACCGCAAAAAGTGCAGCTTAACCTGCACGATCGATCTGCGCGGCTGTTATTACGTAGCCGCAAACCCCTCCCCTCTTATCCCATTTTTTTTAAGGTTGGGAAATGAAACGACTCCTGCTCTGTGTGGAGCGGAAGGGAGTGTCAGATTCATACTGACTAAAACCCATCCATGTTCCTTCGTTAGCCGTTTGTATTCCGGGGCAGGGGTAAGCCTTTCGGACAATCGCGCTGACCCTTTTACCCCAAAAGGCCCCTTTATCACTGTTAATAATGTTTACGTGTTCATGGAATGCGCAGGCGGCATCAACGTGCAGATAAAGATACGTGAGCCGTCGTCGAAGCTAACAGGAAAGGACGAGGGCAAGCTGCTCGTCATGACGTATGCCTGGGACTCGAACGCGCATCCCGGGAACGAATTTTGGTCAGTAGAATCTTTGATATTATATGATAGAAATGAAAATGTCAAAAGTATTATACTATTCACTCCAGAGAAAGTTGTAACTAAGTTGCACTCACTTATTTTCTCCTTAAAGGGTGATTAAAAGAACAGTGTCCACTTCGCTATATTAAGCTCTAGTGACCTACTTAGAATCCAGAGCGGAGCGAAGGGCTCTAGAAACCTTCGCTCCGCTCTGGATTCGAAGAAACACTCATCTTAAAAATAGTCGTTTGCTCGCTTATTTACTTTTTTATTAGCTATCGATCATCTTTTATCTCAAGTTAGGGAATATTTCTTCTCCTTTCATACCTCGAATCCGTTACCTATCTCTGTAGTCAACTCATTTCATCTTTCACACAGCTCATGTTAAACTAAAGTTGTGCAATATTGTTGCCATCAATAATCGGTGTCCGAGAAACAAGTTTCCAACGCAAATAGGGCATTTTATATTTCTAAGCTTGTGTCCAGCTCTGGTAAATGTGTCGGGAATGCGCCACTAGGGAGCTGCGCGTGTGCAGTTCAAGTTCGCGCGATTTACATGAACATCCAGATCCTTAGGGTGTGTCCAGACCTGACGAATGCGCCGAGAATACCGCTCGCGACCCTCAGCGACTAGTGGAGTGTTGGCCAGTTCTGTACACACCCTAATGAAATGGTTTCAGGAAGGGTAGTCTGAAGTCGTCGGGCGACCCTGCTGCGGCGTGCTCGACGCAGGTCCCGGAGCTGCACAACGCGCACATCAGCCGCGCCGTGTGCGCACAGCGCGCGCGCGTGGCCGGCGCGACCGGTCTGCACACGCTGCGCGAGCACTGTGCGCGCGGTGCCACGTAGGGCCGCTGGACTAACGTACGGCAGCCGCGCCGTGTGCGCACAGCGCGCGCGCGTGGCCGGCGCGACCGGTCTGCACACGCTGCGCGAGCACTGTGCGCGCGGTGCCACGTAGGGCCGCTGGACTAACGTACGGCAGCCGCGCCGTGTGCGCACAGCGCGCGCGCGTGGCCGGCGCGACCGGTCTGCACACGCTGCGCGAGCACTGTGCGCGCGGTGCCACGTAGGGCCGCTGGACTAACGTACGGCAGCCGCGCCGTGTGCGCACAGCGCGCGCGCGTGGCCGGCGCGACCGGTCTGCACACGCTGCGCGAGCACTGTGCGCGCGGTGCCACGTAGGGCCGCTGGACTAACGTACGGCAGCCGCGCCGTGTGCGCACAGCGCAACTGTACCGCATTTTGTTCCACGATATTTTTTATATTTAGTGCCTGAACCCCTGAATTTTTTTCGCCATTTCTTCTCAGAATTCTTCAGGTGGAAAATGTTGACTACATCTAATTTATTTAATTTTTTTGACATGTGATTTGGGTATTCTAGTTACAGAATAAATAATTTAATTTCCTTCAAAATTTTGGGATGACACGGCAAATTTTGTACTGCTTTAGTTATTACCATATGAGTCATCATGTAGATCACACGTCAACATCCCGTTGACGTGTGATCCTACCTTATTAATAGACAATCGTAGAATACAGCGGCGTATGAATGTCTGCAAAATTTCAGGGTTCAATATTTACCCGTGCGTTTGCGCACAAATATCGCTTCGGGAGAACCCTAATATCTCCGGGGACCACAGATATAGATAGATATAGATAACGCAAGAGCAACTACTTCGCGTGTCTAGCTTACGTACAAAAATCGAAAGTGGTCACTTTCGCGCTCAGTCTACAGTATACAAAGACTTTCAGCGTACTGCTGGCTGGGTGCAAGGCGGGGGTGGAGCGAGGGGGACGCCGTACGCGGCGGCGTCTTTGAATCGATTTGATTTTCCCATCACTAAATAGTGCTTGTGACGTCATAATAGGTAGTCAAAAAATGGCACGCTTGGTTTTCATACAGATACAGAGATCGTGATACTTGCGTTATCTATGTCTATCTATATCTGTGCCGGGGACGCATTTATAACGCGGTTTTTTCTAAGACGGTTTGTATGTAATTCCTGTTGTAATAAATAAATATAAATCATGTCGGCTTCCGCTTGTAGCATCTCTGAATGCGAAAATATTGTACTGTAAGTTTAGTTCCTAAAAACTTAGTTTTTTGCCAAAATCTCGCCACATTATTACGATTTGTGCCGTCTTCCAAATGACAGATAAGTTTTTTAATTTTTTAATCTGTTTGATGGAGACTATTGGGGCACCATAGTAATATTTAGTTAAAATGAATTTAACAATTTATACATACGGCCGTTAAGCCTTAGCCAAAAGGATAAAAGTAATATTTATAAATTTTAATGTTGAAACACATTGGTTTTTATATACAAATTTTCATAGGATTTTTGCAATTTGCAAGTCAGTTTCAAGTTCTATGCTGATGAAAATATGGTTCGCGACCGTAGCAAGTCCGTCTAGAATAGAATATAATATTCTAGATTATGTACAGCATTATAATCATCAATACAAATCTCTGAGTTAGGATGGCCCTTATAAGGTCATGATTTTATGAAGTAGTCGTTCCGTAGAGTTATATGAATTTAGAAAGCTGTATCTGCGGTTTTTATGACTACAGATCTGTTAATACGTACTTGCTACGGAAGCGAATCATATTTTGATCAACATAAAAGCTAATACTGCCCTGAAAATTGCAAAAAACGGAAGAAAAATTTAATTTCACGGGCTGCTTTGGTGCATCCCCCTTTATATGTCCAGTTGAAGAAAACTTCGTCTTCCTTTGCAAATAATACTTTAGTCACTGATCTCAGGTCCTATATTTGACTATTGTAAGAATCTAATAAGCTCATAAATTCCATCAGTATTTAAATTAAAATGCATATTAAGGCAATTCTCAAGGTATTCACCTTTCAACCCGGCCATTACTTCGCATACATCGTCATCCATCGTGTATACGCTGCCTTGTCAATTATAACACGTTTTGGGTCTTTCCCGCTCGTTGATACCCATCGACATTGACTAGTGGGAATGTTTTGTTCCATATGTTAATATTAATAGTGTTGAAGAAAGGTCATTATTTTCCCCAAAGTTTTACCCCTCGTTTTGCGTCTAATTAAGTGGGAGTAAAAGTCAAATAGGTGAAATAAGTCTTTTTTTGTCCCAAAGCTAGATTAATAAAAATAGTAGACACGTGTTTTTCTTTTTTTTACGTAGGTAATCCAAAGATGACGCCGATACATTGAGTTGAAATGAGGCATGACGTCACGAGTGAGTATCTTTTATACTTACTTGTGACGTAGCTTGTGGCTAAGTAATAACAGCCGCACGGGTCGACCTATGCTTGCCGAGGTTGGTCCGTGGATGGATGACCATCTTTACATACCGAGTCTCCTCCGTACCTCGGAAAGTACGTTAAGTTATATGTTACAATGGCATTCAAAAGGCTAATAATGTTAACGACTGGGTATTAACGAACGGAAAAGACCGCAATCTTTTGATAATATTCGTAATATTCTCTAGTATTAATGAAAGATATGAGGCGTCAATTGTTTGCCAGAAGATTTATAATAGCCAGTTAAGCGTAAGTGTTTCTGTTAAGGCGTATAATAATGTAAATGGAGTAGCTTTTCGATATAAATATATTTTATATAGTTTTTCTTAGTTTTAGTAGAAGAATGTTAATGAATTATTGGTAGAATTACTTTGGTTCGCTACTGTTGAACATGAAGTCCTGGGTTCGATTGCCGGCTCGGTCACTATAGGGTACTATAGGTACACTTCTGCCTAACCCTTTGGGACATGTAGGTGTGATGTTATGTATATTGGTAGTAACGATTTTGTATCCCAATCCAAACATAATTGGATATATAAAAGGGTAGTCCATAACATTACTTTTTATGAACTGTAAAAACGCGGATTTTCAACGCGATTCGTATGAAATATAACAATGTGACGTCACAGATTTTTAAAATCAAATGGAATACGTATTATCATTAAATGAAATTTTACAAATATATCTCCGCATAATATCTAGGTCTTTTTTCTTTGTGATCACATATTTTATTTTTGACCCTTTCAAATTGTCAATTGGGATACAAAATGGTTACATAATAAATAGTGTTCAACATGTCGGGGTTGCATGCATGCATTTGATATTATTGTTGACCAATCAGAAGCGAGCCTTGAAAAGAACAAAATACACTAGGCGCACTATACCACGTGTTTTATTAAAGTTACTTCATTTCAAGACAATGTTTTCGTTTCGTTCTATTGTTTAAACCTATAAATATTATATGAAGTATGTTATCCTATATGACTGTAGATATTTATGAGTAAGTAAGACAATATTAGACTGGAAATGTTGTGCCTAGTTTTATTTGTACTTAGATGAAGTTTATTGTAGGGATGGGCAATTGAAAAATAATTTATCGATAAATATCGAATCGGTATTTTAAGCTCTATCGATAATTATCGAGTCGATGTAACGAAATTTTTGGTAAAAGCGTGTTTGGTGACCTAAACGTGATCCCAAAACGTTAAAGTATAAACAAACAAACAGCAGCATAGACAAAGTATTTTGAAGATCGAATACACGCAACGCGTGATATTGACGATTGGTGAATTGGCACTACGCGAAATATCGATTATCGATTAATGGAGATATCGACGATTTTTATCGATTATTTTATGAAAAAATATCGATATATTGATGTATCGATTATTTTTACCGAAGCCTAATTTATTGAAATGAAGTTCCTTATCGCATGGTATGTTCTTCGACACTTGGTGTATGTGAGCTAGACCGAAAAAACTAGGCCTTGTTACGTAACAAATGTGTCGTGACGGTCGAAATGTTACAGGTCTCATTTGCCAAGTACCTGTGCGAAAGCAACTTCGTTGCAATCGGATGTCCCATGACACCACTAGATTTTTAGTGAATTGTAATTTATTTCATTTAGTTTCCGATCTAAGATTTCGAGCAATTTTACGAACAAAAATAGAGAATAAAAATAGATCTATAAAAAGAGGTTTTATACCTCTTGTTGACTCTAACACAGACCAACAAAATTAATGACAGACAAATAATAAACTATTTCATACGAAACTTCAATACCCACTGGACTGAAATGTATGGAACAGCTGATTAATATTCCCTATTACATTATTGATCTCTTGTAGAAAGTTGTTCATTTTGATGGTCTATCCCATAAATATGAATAAACAGTTCTGACACACGCTGTACATTTAGCTGTACTGTTTCAATTTGCACGAAAGGTCGGAAAAAGCCGAAATTTGCCGACTGCCTTAGTTCGGAAACTATTTGAATATAATGTACAGACGGCAGCAAATCAAGCTATACCAAACCATCAAATATTCTCAATTGAACACGAACTTTAAGCTTTTGCTATAAAGTTGAAAATCTATCAAAGAAATCTGTCAGTTTGAGGTAGCTTGATGTGCTGGCCTCTGTTCTATTTATACCTATCCAAAGTCTGTACTGTAATGTATATGTAGTTGTTACGTTTTAAATGTATCTATGACGCATTTTACACACTGTATTGAACCCTCCCCCCCCCCTTTCTAATAAACGTATTATATCAGGTGAAGTTACACACCGATTTGTCTCTTTCAATCGTCAGGAATTTGACATTTGAAAGAAGAAGACAAAGCGCTGTGTAACTATACAGACGCTATACAACGTTTATTAGTAAGGAGGTTAGTAAGTTCGTATACTCATGTATTCTAAGCCAGTCCGGTATTTATACACGGCGATTCTTTATCATGCACTGGGTTTTAAACTCTCGGTGTACAGACGAGAATTGAGAATACAAGAGCGGATCCCAGTGTCTCAAACACATATAATGTGGGATTTTGAACTCTCGGTGGTGAATAGAACGTTGAAAATCCAGTGCGAAGTAAAAAATCGCCCGTGGATCACGAAACGACTTCAGTAATAAATTAAGTATCATTACAATATGTTAATCTGCGTCGTTTTGTGTATATAATATGTTTATTCAGTAAAGTATATAACCTACCTTTATATAAATATACTCATTACAATAAATACAGGAATAGAACACATAAAAAGAATGTGAAAAATAAATTTTCATATGTTGTTATTTCTTGAACTGAATACTCTTATATCCTTTCTGAATGTATTTGGACATAATTACTGAAATTGGACTGCGTCTTGGTTCTTTATACGCTATTATTACTAGTTTACTACCAAGTTTACACAGGGTGAAATTGAATTCATAGGCATAATTTTAAGTGGTCAGCTGTTCCATACTATGCTCGCTTAGCTCGTCAAAATGTCAGCTGATTTCAGATTTGTTCCCAGCAAAAGTTGTTCATAATGATGAGTACAATGACCCCTTGAAATAATGCACTTTAATTCAATTTCACTCTGTATAGGTAGGTATAATTGTATATAACCAATGGTTTTATTACAGCCAGTAAGATGTATATAATGTAGAAACATTTGTTAAAATATGTACTTTTGTTGTTATTTATGTAAAATTGTAGCGAATTCTATTATATACAGTTGTCTATATATTTTTTAAGCTTATGTACGGATGTACTCACTGTAATATTAATTATGATCGTTCATATAATGAAATAAATGATACAGGTTTTTTAATCGTATTGTTTTATTTGAATAGTGTAGGAAAGTTATTTTCTCAGGGTTGTGTGTTGGGTCTATTAAATAAGTTCGAATGCACGTTCGCGCGATCTTTCGTCCACTCTCAATTGGCGGGAGTCTGAGTGCGCAGGCCCCCTATTGTCTCCCGTTGCTGCGCATAAGGGCAAGTCCATATACAAACGTTAAGGTGTTGCTACATCCTCCCTCTCTGACCCAGACATGCGCCCACGCGTCTGAGTCAGTCAAGATAACGCTTAGGTCTACCGCGCTTACGCTTTTCATTGACCTGGGCTGGCGGTACGTCGCCTACAAATGGGGTCAGCTGCGAGACGTGGTACCTTCCTAATGTTTTACTGCTACTAATCTTTTCCAGCACATAGGTGATGGAGCTCGCGGGTTCCTTAATACGATAAGGTCCGTCCCGTCGCGGTATAAACTTTGCGTTTGTCCGCGAGTCGTGGGCTAACGAACGTGTGCGTTCGCGCAGCGGAATGTTGTTGAATTTAAAGATTTTAATTATGCAGATATTTAGTGTATGACGTCGTATAATTGTGTATGGTAAAAAAAATTTGTGCATGCAGCCATTGTGGAGAAATTCACCAAAAACTGATTCCGCTGGGCGAACGTTGTCCTGGCGGAACTTTTTTTAATCCATAGACTTTAGAAGAAAAGAGATGTGTCCAAAAATTAGTGTGTAATTGTGTATGTACACAATTACACACAAATACACACTAACTTTTGGACACATCTCTTTTCTTCTAAAGTCTATGGATTAAAAAAAGTTTATTTTTCGGTCTTAGTTCTTAATTTATTTTTGTACACCTACTTTTTAAAATGTAAGTACAGTGAAACTTGGTTAAGTGGGACCTGGATAAGTGAGAAACCTCCATAACTGGAACTCATGCTGAGGTCCCAACACTTTGGCACTGAATTACCTCTGTTAGTAGGACGAGGTAAGCCTCTATATCTGGGATTTGTTCTTTCGATTTATCATCATAGTTACCTCTATAACTGAGACAGCGAGTAAATTTTATATGCATAAACCTCTGTAACTGAGATAACATTGTTTGTTTACTCATTCTTATTCTACCCACAAACTCCACATGTAATTCCAAGTACGTAAGTAATTTTGAGCTTCAATTACCTTCAGTTTTAGTTTCGCTTTACTATCATACAGATGTTTATTTGAAAAATGCCAAAACGAAAGCTACAATCGTTATCATTACGTAAAAAACTGAAGTTAATATCCGTTTATGAAAGTGGGAAGACACGCGAAGAAGTTTGTGCCGAATTTAATGTGCCAAAATCTACTCTTTGTAGAATAATTCAGAGTAATAAGTTAATGATCGCACCTCTATAACTGAAATAACCTGTATTCTCACCTCTATTAATGGAACCCTCTGTAAATGAGACAGATATTTATTTATACCTGTATATCTGAGACACTGGGTAAGTGGAATACCTCTCTATGTGAAACGACATTGCAGGTCCCTTGATGTCTCACTTAACCAGGTTTCACTGTATTTGACTATGACAGAAAGTAGGTACTATTTACGTAGGTACTTTATTTAAGTATGCGCTTGAGACTTGAGATATAATCTAGATATATTACTTATGAATCCTCCAACCAGCCCGCGAAATTCAAATTTTCTTAAGTTTTTTGCAATTTGCAGGCCAGTGATAGGTTGTATGTTGATGATCATTTGATTCGCGGCTGTAAGACGTATGTAGTTACAGAATTATAATCATCAAAATCATTAATACAACCCTCCGAGCTCATAAAGGTTCCGGAATGACTTTGACCTTGTAAAAAGTCATTTTTACACCTTGCCCTTAATTGTCACAAAATTGGCAAAAACAAAAACTCCGAAAATTTTTGATGTCCCCAGAACGCCAAGGACTTGATATATAGTCGGCCAGTGATGTGACGCGAAAGTTAACACTGTTTGATTTCACCCGATGAAATATTTAGAAACATTATTATCGAAAACAATTTGAGGTCAGTAAAATATGAACTTAGATAACTACATTATAACAAATGGAAAATAGACGAATTTCGTCCGTCGGATAGGTGCCAAACCGTAATTAAATAGTTATTGGCAATCCTTATCGATAATTATATTCGCATCCCTACAAAATAGTTTGTTTTCGATAAAAGTTTATGGTTGTCAGTGCCCCGGGCGCCACGGACTAGTATAGAAGACGTTCTGTGACGTCATAAACGTAAGACTGTCAAGGTCACTTTGTAATAGTGCAGCCAGCAGCAATATTTATTTATTTTATTAAATATGAACGATGAACTGACTGCTTTTAAGTATTCTACAAGGTGTGGAATCGGACTCGGAGAATGTTGTGGAGAATGTTGGACCAGAAGATGATGATTCTGAGGTATGTCTTGATAATAATAATAACGTTTATTTAAAGAATAAGAAACTTATTTATAAGCAGGTAGTTACTTTGTGTGTGTTACTTAGAAGTGATCAGATTCTACATAATATACCGTAGAAGACAATTATATAGTTGCGTTTTTGCAACAACATTCTGCATAGATTTTGACTGCATTGTTAACTTTGTATTTATTTATTTATTTACGTACAAAATTATGTGATGAATAAAATGTCGTTGACGTCGTTTTATATTTATTCCTTCTTGTGCTCATTGCCAAGTCATTATAATTATAATATAAAGAAAACTATTATTTGATACAGTCACTAAAATATTGATTTATAACTTATAGCTTAAGATAAAATGTGACGTTCGAAAAGTGCTGACTTTCAGCCTATTTTGAATGGGAACAATTTTTTTTTGTCACCAAAATTTATATTTGTCATCAAGTTGTATCACCAAATAAATAGATCTATCACCAGGAAATATTTTCGTTCTCAGATAAATATAAAGTGTTCGCAGATATAAATTATCAAAAAAATAAGAGATGCATCACCAACAAAGTTGTAGTACATGAATATAAACTTCGTTCTCATAATATTAGTTTTGTTACTTAAATAATAGCTTTGCGCTCAAAATGGAACAAAATATAGAAAAAAGACCATAGACCACATCCCTAATCAGAATTGAATTTAACGTGTTCTGAGCGCCAAGGACTTGAAATGAAGTCAAAGGATGACGACATGAAACAATTAGTGATGTGCCTCATTTCTTATGGCTCTAATTGAGTTATGTATTTGTTTCATTGATATTTGTTATTTATATTGTTTTTCTTATCAAGGATACTGGGGAATAAAACAAATATAGCAATATTTAATCGGTTTTTATTTATATCCGTAAAATTATAAATAAAACATAACTTAACGTGTATAATTCTCATTCATCGATATGACACTACCCTTATCACTACTGTTTACTATACATTTCGTTATACATTTATAGCTTGGCGTGTGGCGAGGCATCGCGTTCTGTGTACGCTGGCGGTGAAAAGGTTAAGAACTAAGACCTAATAAGCGTATTTTACGTTTATATTTTTATCTTTTAAGCCACTACGATTTTTTCTAAGTAAATCAGTTTTTTAAACAAATATAAACAAATTCAAATCAACGTATGTAAAAATCTATAGCTCTCTATGTAAGCGCTTTATATGAAAACTAGCTAATGGCCAAACGTTCGCGTAGCGGAAACTTGAATTTCTCCGAAGTTTATGCATGCACTAATTTTATTCATACATACACAATTACACACAAATACACACTAATTTTTGGACACATCTCTTTTCTTCTAAAGTCTATGGATTAAAAAAAGTTCCGCCAGGACAACGTTCGCCCAGCGGAATCAGTTTTTGGTGAATTTCTCCACAATGGCTGCATGCACAATTTTTTTTTTACCATACACAATTATACGACGTCATACACTAAATATCTGCATAATTAAAATCTTTAAATTCAACAACATTCCGCTGCGCGAACGCACACCTAACAAACGCACTCTTGTCACGGTCAGCAGGTTCCACCGCAATTTGAAAGTACCCTGATCGAAGGTCACAGGTTGTCATAAAACTGGTGTTCTTAGCTGCCTGGAGGACGTCTTCGATGCGCGGAAATGGGTAGCGATCAGGCTCAGTTACAGCATTCAACTTCCTGTAATCTATACATAGCCGAACCCCTTCATCGTTCTTCGTCACAAGAACCACGTTGGCAGCCCAAGGAGATTCACATTCTTCGATCACGTCAGTGTCCAGTAACTTCTGTAACTCTCGTTCCAGCATCGCTCTCTTACCAGGAGACATCCGGTAAGGCGGTGAGGCGATGGGTTCCTGATGCGGGTCGATCTTCAACCGGTGTGTGGCGTATTCCGTTGGTGGCCCGCCCTTTTCGAAGCGATCGGTACTCTTCAACAGAAACGTGTTCAGTTCAATTGTCTGATCTGCTGTTAACTTGATGCCTTCATCATCCCTCAGCACAAGGTTCGGTGCTTCCACCTTCATCAACTCCATCTGGACGCTAGTAGGTAGATCAAAGCTGGTAATAAACGGGTGCCAGTGTTCAAGCTCGTCGTTAAAACACCACCTGCTCTGTGGTAAGTCCAACAGGATACTTGCTTTTATGATAAAGTCTCTACCTAGCAATGTTCGAGTTTGCGCGCCTGGTAATACTATAAACATGGTAAGTAAGTATAGTACCTACTTGTTTTGATCCGTCAGCAAGCCCTATAGTACGTAATGTTTTCTTAAAAACAACGCCGGCTCTAAGAAGTAAGTCGTATAACATCGGGCCTGCGATTGAATGTGTGGCTTCCGCGGCTTAAATAGCTACAACTTTGCGATTCACGACCTGAATTTCCACCAGCGGTCTCGGATCGTCACTATCAGCTACCTGAGCGCTCACGTCATCTAAGGGCTCACGCAAGGAAGTGATTTTTGAAGGGTCGCCGTTATCGAAATCGATAAGGAGGACTATATAATTATATATCAGCTACCTGAGCGCTACAAAAATCCGACTTGCTTGAAGTCGACGCGTTTTTGCAGTTGCTACATTTTGAACGCACCACTCCCAGCTGACCACATCGGTAACAACGTAACTCGGTACCTTTACTCGACTTATTAGAATGGTCGGTGACCTTTCCGTCCTTATCCTTATTACGGCATTCGTCTACTGTATGACCGAAAAATTTGCAATAATTACACTTCGGCCTAACGCGCTTTTGCCTATCACTATTGTAATTATGTTTCACGTTTAGTGCGTGCGAGTCAGACGGCCGAACAATATTTTTTTTCACTACAGCGGCTTGTTCAAATCTTACAGGCGTTCACATCGACTTATTATGATGAAGGCTTGCTTATTAATACGCTTATAATAATAAGCAATTATTGAAGAAATTAATGCAAATATACTAATATTACCTATAAATGTGATTCATTAAGTTTCGTAAACAAACAACTGAAACATTGTAAGCGTCAGAATGCCGGTTGCCTATGGCAAGTGGCTCTGAAAGTATGGTCAAGAATTGCTACCAAATTGCTTATATTTGCTACATTTCTTCAATAATTGCTACATATGATATATTCAGAGAAATACGGAATTCTGACAAATGTAATTTTTTGTAATAAGCTTGTTTACAGAATTCCGTCTAATTAAAAATCAGACTATGTATGCTTGCTTTAAATTAAGTCGAAGTGACCGCCTGCACGATTTGAACAACACGCTATAGTAAAAAATACAGTTGCCTTTCCAAATTCTGAGGCACTTCTTCATATGAAATTTAATAATTGCTTTATTTTTACCTAAGGTCTGTAGGTACGGAGCTCAAGTTAAATTCGTGAAAGTAGCAATTAGTAAGCAATTATTGATACAACAAACTTTTAGGAATTTTGCGTCCTTTATGCTGAACACGAAGGAATGGCTGGTCGAAAGAAAATACATATTTCTCTGAATATATCATATGTAGCAATTATTGAAGAAATGTAGCAAATATAAGCAATTTGGTAGCAATTCTTGACCATACTTTCAAAGCCACTTGCCATAGGCAACCGGCTATTCTGACGCTTACAATGTTTCAGTTGTTTGTTTACGAAATGAATCACATTTATAGGTAATATTGGTATATTTGCATTAATTTCTTCAATAATTGCTTATTATTATAAGCGTATTAATAAGCAAGCCTTCATTATAATAAGTCGATGTGAACGCCTGTAAGATTTGAACAAGACGCCGTAGTGAAAAAAAGTGTTGCCTTTCGAAATTATTAGGCACTAGTTCGTACAAATTTTAATAAATAAAAATAAAATAAAATAAAATAATCTTTAATTCAGATAAGCAGCATCCATATGAGTTAGTAAACAAAAACAAAAGGATAACTTATATCTATGTTAGTAAACTTATAATCTATTATTTTAAAACTAGGCTGTTGTTCAAAATGCATCTTTGCACAACATCACCTAGCAAAGGAGAATCGTAACTCCCCGCTATGGTCTTCAGGATGGAGTTGGAGCTCCCCCGCACTCTGCAGAGCAAAGAGGCAGATTTCTGTCTGACGATGGCGTGGAAGCCATCGACGTGTGCTTGTGCAAACATACTTGATGCACTGCAGAAACGGGGCAACCCCATCAACATCCTAAACCCATTATTATATTGGACCCGTAAGGCGCTGATAGCCCGCTGAGTATAGTTAGTCCACAGGCTGCACGTGTAAAATACTTGACAATAAGCTTTAAAAAGCGTTATTTTAACTTCACGACTACAGCGTGCAAACCTGCGAGCCAACATGTTACATCGAACTGCCAGCGCCCTACGTTCCCTTTCAATATCAACTTGGTCACTAAGGTCGTCAGTTACATAATGTCCCAAGTACTTGGACTGATGAACTCGTAATATGTCATTCCCATTTAGTTTAATCGGGGGCACGTACTCAGGACATTTACCACCTGCCTTAAAGACCAAGTATTCGCTTTTTTGACATTATAAACTAGGCCATGCTCTCGAGCATAGCCCTCACAACAAATAAGCAGTTCTCTAAGCGCCCTAACCGTAGGGCTCAGCAGCACCATATCGTCAGCGTAGCTGATTAATAAAAGCTATGTTTTTTTAACTACTGTATGTACGAAGCTCAAACTTTAATGCGTGAAAGTAGCAATTAGTAAGCAATTACTGGAACGACAAACTTTTAGAAATTTTGCGTCCTTCATGTTGAACACGGAGGCGACCAGCCATCCTGACGGCAGAATGGCTGGTCAAAAAAATTGTCGTATATCTCTGAATATATCATATGTAGCAATTATTGAAGAAATGTAGCAAATATGAGCAATTTGGTAGCAATTCTTGAACATACTTTCAGAGCCGTTTACCATAGGCAACCAGCCATTCTGACGCTAACCTTGGAAGCCATCTGTGTGGGTCTCAGCAAACATTTCCGAAGCGCCTTCACTTTGAGGTAGTTACTTACTTTTTTTTCAGCCGGTTGTTTTTTGAGTTTTTATTTTTCACTTTTTGTTGTGGCAACTGCCCCACAAATTCGAATACCTAAACCTGTTAGATAAATAATAATAACAAACAATGTTATCTCAGTTACAGAGGTTTATGCATATAAAATTTACTCGCTGTCTCAGTTATAGAGGTAACTATGATGATAAATCGAAAGAACAAATCCCAGATATAGAGGCTTACCTCGTCCTACTAACAGAGGTAATTCAGTGCCAAAGTGTTGGGACCTCAGCATGAGTTCCAGTTATGGAGGTTTCTCACTTATCCAGGTCCCACTTAACCAAGTTTCACTGTACTTACATTTTAAAAAGTAGGTGTACAAAAATAAATTAAGAACTAAGACCGAAAAATAAACTTTTTTTAATCCATAGACTTTAGAAGAAAAGAGATGTGTCCAAAAGTTAGTGTGTATTTGTGTGTAATTGTGTATGTATGAATAAAATTAGTGCATGCATAAACTTCGGAGAAATTCAAGTTTCCGCTACGCGAACGTTTGGCCATTAGCTAGTTTAAACGTAAAATACGCTTATTAGGTAATAAGCGTATTTTACGTTTATATTTTTATCTTTTAAGCCCTACGATTTTTTCTATATCAGTTTTTTAAACAAATATAAACAAATTCAAATCAACGTATGTAAAAATCTACAGCTCTCTATGTAAGCGCTTTATATGAAAACTAGCTAATGGCCAAACGTTCGCGTAGCGGAAACTTGAATTTCTCCGAAGTTTATGCATGCACTAATTTTATTCATACATACACAATTACACACTAATTTTTGGACACATCTCTTTTCTTCTAAAGTCTATGGATTAAAAAAAGTTCCGCCAGGACAACGTTCGCCCAGCGGAATCAGTTTTTGGTGAATTTCTCCACAATGGCTGCATGCACAATTTTTTTTTTACCATACACAATTATACGACGTCATACACTAAATATCTGCATAATTAAAATCTTTAAATTCAACAACATTCCGCTGCGCGAACGCACACCTAACAAACGCACTCTTGTCACGGTCAGCAGGTTCCACCGCAATTTGAAAGTACCCTGATCGAAGGTCACAGGTTGTCATAAAACTGGTGTTCTTAGCTGCCTGGAGGACGTCTTCGATGCGCGGAAATGGGTAGCGATCAGGCTCAGTTACAGCATTCAACTTCCTGTAATCTATACATAGCCGAACCCCTTCATCGTTCTTCGTCACAAGAACCACGTTGGCAGCCCAAGGAGATTCACATTCTTCGATCACGTCAGTGTCCAGTAACTTCTGTAACTCTCGTTCCAGCATCGCTCTCTTACCAGGAGACATCCGGTAAGGCGGTGAGGCGATGGGTTCCTGATGCGGGTCGATCTTCAACCGGTGTGTGGCGTATTCCGTTGGTGGCCCGCCCTTTTCGAAGCGATCGGTACTCTTCAACAGAAACGTGTTCAGTTCAATTGTCTGATCTGCTGTTAACTTGATGCCTTCATCATCCCTCAGCACAAGGTTCGGTGCTTCCACCTTCATCAACTCCATCTGGACGCTAGTAGGTAGATCAAAGCTGGTAATAAACGGGTGCCAGTGTTCAAGCTCGTCGTTAAAACACCACCTGCTCTGTGGTAAGTCCAACAGGATACTTGCTTTTATGATAAAGTCTCTACCTAGCAATGTTCGAGTTTGCGCGCCTGGTAATACTATAAACATGGTAAGTAAGTATAGTACCTACTTGTTTTGATCCGTCAGCAAGCCCTATAGTACGTAATGTTTTCTTAAAAACAACGCCGGCTCTAAGAAGTAAGTCGTATAACATCGGGCCTGCGATTGAATGTGTGGCTTCCGCGGCTTAAATAGCTACAACTTTGCGATTCACGACCTGAATTTCCACCAGCGGTCTCGGATCGTCACTATCAGCTACCTGAGCGCTCACGTCATCTAAGGGCTCACGCAAGGAAGTGATTTTTGAAGGGTCGCCGTTATCGAAATCGATAAGGAGGACTATATAATTATATATCAGCTACCTGAGCGCTACAAAAATCCGACTTGCTTGAAGTCGACGCGTTTTTGCAGTTGCTACATTTTGAACGCACCACTCCCAGCTGACCACATCGGTAACAACGTAACTCGGTACCTTTACTCGACTTATTAGAATGGTCGGTGACCTTTCCGTCCTTATCCTTATTACGGCATTCGTCTACTGTATGACCGAAAAATTTGCAATAATTACACTTCGGCCTAACGCGCTTTTGCCTATCACTATTGTAATTATGTTTCACGTTTAGTGCGTGCGAGTCAGACGGCCGAACAATATTTTTTTTCACTACAGCGGCTTGTTCAAATCTTACAGGCGTTCACATCGACTTATTATGATGAAGGCTTGCTTATTAATACGCTTATAATAATAAGCAATTATTGAAGAAATTAATGCAAATATACTAATATTACCTATAAATGTGATTCATTAAGTTTCGTAAACAAACAACTGAAACATTGTAAGCGTCAGAATGCCGGTTGCCTATGGCAAGTGGCTCTGAAAGTATGGTCAAGAATTGCTACCAAATTGCTTATATTTGCTACATTTCTTCAATAATTGCTACATATGATATATTCAGAGAAATACGGAATTCTGACAAATGTAATTTTTTGTAATAAGCTTGTTTACAGAATTCCGTCTAATTAAAAATCAGACTATGTATGCTTGCTTTAAATTAAGTCGAAGTGACCGCCTGCACGATTTGAACAACACGCTATAGTAAAAAATACAGTTGCCTTTCCAAATTATGAGGCACTTCTTCATATGAAATTTAATAATTGCTTTATTTTTACCTAAGGTCTGTAGGTACGGAGCTCAAGTTAAATTCGTGAAAGTAGCAATTAGTAAGCAATTATTGATACAACAAACTTTTAGAAATTTTGCGTCCTTTATGCTGAACACGAAGGAATGGCTGGTCGAAAGAAAATACATATTTCTCTGAATATATCATATGTAGCAATTATTGAAGAAATGTAGCAAATATAAGCAATTTGGTAGCAATTCTTGACCATACTTTCAAAGCCACTTGCCATAGGCAACCGGCTATTCTGACGCTTACAATGTTTCAGTTGTTTGTTTACGAAATGAATCACATTTATAGGTAATATTGGTATATTTGCATTAATTTCTTCAATAATTGCTTATTATTATAAGCGTATTAATAAGCAAGCCTTCATTATAATAAGTCGATGTGAACGCCTGTAAGATTTGAACAAGACGCCGTAGTGAAAAAAAGTGTTGCCTTTCGAAATTATTAGGCACTAGTTCGTACAAATTTTAATAAATAAAAATAAAATAAAATAAAATAATCTTTAATTCAGATAAGCAGCATCCATATGAGTTAGTAAACAAAAACAAAAGGATAACTTATATCTATGTTAGTAAACTTATAATCTATTATTTTAAAACTAGGCTGTTGTTCAAAATGCATCTTTGCACAACATCACCTAGCAAAGGAGAATCGTAACTCCCCGCTATGGTCTTCAGGATGGAGTTGGAGCTCCCCCGCACTCTGCAGAGCAAAGAGGCAGATTTCTGTCTGACGATGGCGTGGAAGCCATCGACGTGTGCTTGTGCAAACATACTTGATGCACTGCAGAAACGGGGCAACCCCATCAACATCCTAAACCCATTATTATATTGGACCCGTAAGGCGCTGATAGCCCGCTGAGTATAGTTAGTCCACAGGCTGCACGTGTAAAATACTTGACAATAAGCTTTAAAAAGCGTTATTTTAACTTCACGACTACAGCGTGCAAACCTGCGAGCCAACATGTTACATCGAACTGCCAGCGCCCTACGTTCCCTTTCAATATCAACTTGGTCACTAAGGTCGTCAGTTACATAATGTCCCAAGTACTTGGACTGATGAACTCGTAATATGTCATTCCCATTTAGTTTAATCGGGGGCACGTACTCAGGACATTTACCACCTGCCTTAAAGACCAAGTATTCGCTTTTTTGACATTATAAACTAGGCCATGCTCTCGAGCATAGCCCTCACAACAAATAAGCAGTTCTCTAAGCGCCCTAACCGTAGGGCTCAGCAGCACCATATCGTCAGCGTAGCTGATTAATAAAAGCTATGTTTTTTTAACTACTGTATGTACGAAGCTCAAACTTTAATGCGTGAAAGTAGCAATTAGTAAGCAATTACTGGAACGACAAACTTTTAGAAATTTTGCGTCCTTCATGTTGAACACGGAGGCGACCAGCCATCCTGACGGCAGAATGGCTGGTCAAAAAAATTGTCGTATATCTCTGAATATATCATATGTAGCAATTATTGAAGAAATGTAGCAAATATGAGCAATTTGGTAGCAATTCTTGAACATACTTTCAGAGCCGTTTACCATAGGCAACCAGCCATTCTGACGCTAACCTTGGAAGCCATCTGTGTGGGTCTCAGCAAACATTTCCGAAGCGCCTTCACTTTGAGGTAGTTACTTACTTTTTTTTCAGCCGGTTGTTTTTTGAGTTTTTATTTTTCACTTTTTGTTGTGGCAACTGCCCCACAAATTCGAATACCTAAACCTGTTAGATAAATAATAGTGACAAGAACTTATAACTTCATCTACATTGATTAAGTAGAAATAATAAGTATTATTAAAGCTAACTAAATAACCACTCATTAGAACTAAACAAAAATATGGGACCAATCTGGAAGTTTTTTTTTATTTTAACAAAAAACAATATGTGTGCGTTCGCGCAGCGGAATGTTGTTGAATTTAAAGATTTTAATTATGCAGATATTTAGTGTATGACGTCGTATAATTATGTATGGTAAAAAAAAATTTGTGCATGCAGCCATTGTGGAGAAATTCACCAAAAACTGATTCCGCTGGGCGAACGTTGTCCTGGCGGAACTTTTTTTAATCTATAGACTATAGAAGAAAAGAGATGTGTCCAAAAATTAGTGTGTATTTGTGTATGTATGAATAAAATTAGTGCATGCATAAACTTCGGAGAAATTCAAGTTTCCGCTACGCGAACGTTTGGCCATTAGCTAGTTTTCATATAAAGCGCTTACATAGAGAGCTGTAGATTTTTACATACGTTGATTTGAATTTGTTTATATTTGTTTAAAAAACTGATTTAGAAAAAATCGTAGGGCTTAAAAGATAAAAATATAAACGTAAAATACGCTTATTAGGTCTTAGTTCTTAAAGTATGCACTTTGGGGTCTAGATTTTCACGTTTATACAAACCTTGTAAGTGTCTGCAACATGTTGCCAAGTATCAATGATGTTCCGTTACTAATTAAAGAGTTATAGGACAATTTACCATGAATAGATCACTGTTTACAAAGCAGTCAAATATCACGACGTTCTAAAGGAATTGCATGGTAAAATGTATGCCAATAATTAGTGTATTCATTCAACTATTCACATGCAAAATTTCATGTCATTAAATTCAGTAATTAAAGAAAAACAATTATAATACTGACGAAGCATCGAAAACCTACATAACCCGACCAAGTTCGGATAGCTACAAAAAAGCGGCCGTGCAATATATTTAGGTAACATCCCAAAATTTTCAGTATAATACCGGTATTGAATTGGTATAAGCGATAACACAATTATTGTTGTATCGATATAATTTACAGGTAATGTATTTTTGTACACCTACTTTTTTAAATGTATTTGACTATGACAGAAATTAGGTACTATTTACGTAGGTACTTTAATTAAGTATGCGCTTGAGACTTGAGATAATAATCTAGATATATTACTTAAGACAAATAAAATTCATACAGCTAATTTCTATTGTAAGATTTCACGGATCAGGATTCTAACTATAGACCCCTTAGGGAAATTAAATAATTACCACATGTAAGTACCTACTACTGTTTAGGTAAATATTTATCATATTGTAGCTTATTACACTATTTAACCAATGGACTAGGCATGCACGAGCGTTCCCCTTTGCAACTTTAGTGGATCAAACAAACTAATAACTTAAAAAAAACTACTTCTTGAATCGATTTTTTAATTGATAATAAAAATATTGATTGATTAATGATAATAAAATATTTTTCATTCAAGAAATGCAATTGTTTTACTTTTTCCTAACGCTTGTGTACGCAACTGTACCATATTAATAAATACTATATTGGAAGGTTAAGAACGTTCCTTAGATATATGGCACGGCCGCTTTTTTGTAGCCATCCGAACTTGGTCGAGTTATGTAGGTTTTCGATGCTTCGTCAGTATTATAATTGTTTTTCTTTAATTACTGAATTTAATGACATGACATTTTGCATGTGAATAGTTGAATGAATACACTTATTATTGGCATACATTTTACCATGCAATTCCTTTAGAACGTCGTGATATTTGACTGCTTTGTAAACAGTGATCTATTCATGGTAAATTGTCCTATAACTCTTTAATTAGTAACGGAACATCATTGATACTTGGCAACATGTTGCAGACACTTACAAGGTTTGTATAAACGTGAAAATCTAGACCCCAAAGTGCATACTTTAAGAACTAATACCTAATAAGCGTATTTTACGTTTATATTTTTATCTTTTAAGCCCTACGATTTTTTCTAAATCAGTTTTTTAAACAAATATAAACAAATTCAAATCAACGTATGTAAAAATCTACAGCTCTCTATGTAAGCGCTTTATATGAAAACTAGCTAATGGCCAAACGTTCGCGTAGCGGAAACTTGAATTTCTCCGAAGTTTATGCATGCACTAATTTTATTCATACATACACAATTACACACTAATTTTTGGCCACATCTCTTTTCTTCTAAAGTCTATGGATTAAAAAAAGTTCCGCCAGGACAACGTTCGCCCAGCGGAATCAGTTTTTGGTGAATTTCTCCACAATGGCTGCATGCACAATTTTTTTTTTACCATACACAATTATACGACGTCATACACTAAATATCTGCATAATTAAAATCTTTAAATTCAACAACATTCCGATGCGCGAACGCACACAAACAATATTTATATTTTTGAAATCGTTAAAAACTGTTACAGCACGTCTCAGTGACGCCATCTAGCATAATATACCAAAACTAAATAGCCAAGTTTCACACGATACACTTTTACCCACAACAAACCTTTGAATATCACCTGTCAAATAGTTTGACATAAGTATCTAAAGTATCTACCACTATTCATTTTAAAATAAATACTCGGTAAATTATAAAATAAAACCGATTTTACGTCCAGTTGTTGAATCACTTCGCAGTTTGCAATACCACAATGTACAATTCGGCATGATCTTCCTAATATTTTGGGAGTCCGTAATTTAACTTCGAGAGTCATAATTATGTTCGATTAATGGAAAGTCGACTGAACGATTGTTCGAATGGAATTTATTGCGAAACAACCTTTTATCGCCAAACGCTACTTCGACTGAACGATTCATCGAATATTATTAATCGATGGACTGCTCTTTCGAATGAGTTTTAGTTATTATAAATTGAAATAAAATTATAAATAAAAGAATTTTCGTCACATATTATTTCATACATAATCGAGGAAATCAAACACTTTTGTTCTCGCGGGAACAAATGAAGCCAAGTCGCTTCTCCTAATAATGTTCAAATCTACGGGAAGAACGTACGATATCTTAAGAGTGTTAAAAATAAATATTCGATGAATCGTTCAGTCGAAGTAGCGTTTGGCGATAAAAGGTTGTTTCGCAATAAATTCCATTCTAACAATCGTTCAGTCGACTTTCCATTAATCGAACATATGACTCTCGAAGTTAAATTACGGACCCATACTTTGTACATAAGAAACCTGTCGGGCGTATGTCATGAAGCGAGATGTGATCTGTAGGTGATACCAATTGCAGTAGATTTTATAGTCGAAATTTTGGATTTGTAAGGTACAGAGGCCAGCACATCTAGTTACCACAATCTGTCAAATTTCTTTGATATTAGTATTTCAACTTTATTGCAAAGACATAAGGTTCATTTTTAATTGAGAAAATTTGGCAGTTAGGGATAGCTTGATGTGCTGGCGTCTGTACATAACTCCGAGCATAGTGCTCGGAGTTAAGCGTTTAAGCGATCTGAAAGTATAATAATTTCTTTATTACAGACTATGGTGTCCATTTTGTTAGTAACAATGTTCTTATAAACTAGTGTTGTATAATAGGTAACAAAAAAATAATCATAAGCGGCCCGCTAGCTAGACACTAAGGCCCGTATTACAGAAGCTCAATCAAGACCCAAGCAATACTTAAAACTAGTTTCAACCAATCAAATGGCTTTAATCGAGACTCAAGCAATGCTTGAGTATTAAGTGAGGTTCTGTAATACGAGCATAAGTCTAGCTAATGAAGTCTTCATAGAAACGTCATTAAATCAAAAACTGTCGAGGTATAAAATATATCTTATTTAATAATAATAATATCCTTGGACATTTCAAACAACGCCATATAGTCCCAAGCTAAGCAACCTAATGCTTTTGTTATGGTAACGAGATGGCTGATAAACTACTTATATAGTATACATTTTTTTTTGGTAAATACATACATATTATAGATAGAAAAACACCCAGACCCGTAACAAATACTTGCAGGTCGTACAAATATTTGTTCCGTGCGGGAATCGAACCCGCGACATGCTGCGCAGTAGTCAATCGCTCAACCGCTGCGCCAACCGTGTCGTCAAATAATATTTATTTTCTTTATGTACAAAATACTGTCTTTATGAAAAGCTATCATCTGTTAATAAATCTCGTTGGGGCCTGCTAGATAGACTCAGTTCTTTGTAGACTCACTTCGACCGGTTCTGCGCTCGCAGTCAGCGGATCCCTTTGGCCTTCACAAGGTCATCGGCCCAGCTTGTGGGAGGCCTTACACTACGTCTTTCGGTATTAATACGGATTGTTTTCCTTTTAAGTTTCGCTGCATTCAGTCGCGAATTGTCTGCCGTGTAACACGCACAGTGATTTTTTAATCGTCGCGGAAAAAACGCGTTTTCTCTTAGTGTGGGTGTGTGCTCCGATAAGATAGTTAATTGTGCTCCAAGATTGTCGGTAGGTCTATTTTGCAAAGTACAAACACTTGATGGATTATCTTAGTTGCACATTAGTACGTAGTATTGCATTATCTGTGGCTAAGTATAGGTACTACGTAAGTAGTGTTTGCATTCATTAAGAATCTCATCGCATTCCGGTTAGGTTTGTGTCATGGAATCAAGAACATCGATAGTGTTTTGTTTGGTATAGGTACTTAAAATGTAAATAGTTATCACTGTTTTATGCTACCTTCTAAAGCGGGATTGTCCGAAAGGGTTACCGCTACCCCTGAACATATAAGGGCTAAGGAAGGAACATGGATGGCTTTTAGTCAGTATAAGAGTCTGACAATCCCTTCCGCTCCACCCAGACCGGAAGGGGTAATTTGATGATTTCCCATCCTCAAAATAAAAAACTTCTGAAAAATAATATGTACCTAGGTATCTATGTACAATCCTTAAACAGAATTGAGTATGTACCATAGGAGACAGTGACTTAGGCCGTTTGAAACAGCCGCGACTAACTCGTTGGGGGTCAGGTTGCCTCCTTCCCTCAAATATGGCGAGAGGGGTAATAGCTGATCTTTGCGTTATGCTCTTGAACGGGTGCTGATTGTGACTCCTCGTCTTACTGACCTTTGTTTCCTCATAAGTAGCGCAGTGGAGGCCCAGTGGTAACTGCCATACCTAATTTACTCAAACTCAAACTCAAAGTATTTATTTCAAATAAACCAATTACAGGCACTTTTGAATTGTCAAGGTGTCGGTCAGTCCGAGAAATGAAGCTAGTTGCCCATTCCAAAGGAGTAGGTACCTATGGAGAAGAACGGGCAAGAAACTCCATGGACACTCTTTTAAACAAAATATGGTTACAAAATATTGGTTACATAGTTCATATTAATATTATACATGTGAGAACGATGCAGAACGTTAAAAGCATCAGATATAAAATATGTAAAAACTATTCAATAATTAAATTAAAACAAGCCTTAGCCGCTAAGAGATGACCAGTCTCTACTGACAGCGCCCGTTCACGAACATGACGCATATATTAGCACCATTCAGCTCAACCATTTTGAAGGGAGCTAAATGATCCAACACACACGCCACCATCAGCGAGACATTAAAGTGAGCATGGCATACTCTCAGCCGCCAGGGCATATTCAAGTCAATGAAAGACGCACCCAGAGACTGGTCGCTTTATAGTAGGTACATAGTACTCACATATGTGCTAAGCAGTTATACAATATTAAGAGATTGAATTTATACAATGCAAAGATGTTTTTTTGTTGTTGTTGATCTTCCGCAGCTCCAACAGTTTTCAGTAGTCTAATAAATTAGTTGATGCGCCCTTGTGGAGCTGGACTAGCATTGACCCAAGCATTTTTATCAGCAATGTAATCTCCCAATTTATAATACGCTTGGCTGCATAGTGTGCGTTTTATACAAGTTTTAAATTTTGTTTCATTAAGTTCCAGAATGTGGGGAGGTATTTTATTGTAACATTTTAAACAGTACCCCATGAAAGATGAATCTACTTTAGCCAGCCTGAAACCTGGTTGAACTAATTGGTCCCTATTTCTAGTGAAATAGTAATTGTGTCTTTCACCTCTTTTACTAAAAAGATGCAGATTTTTCCGTGCGTACATGATGTTTTCATAGATATATTGACAAGGTACAGTCATGATGTTAATAACCTTAAACCGTTCCTTTAGAGAATCGCGCCTACGAAGATTATAAATGGCTCTGATAGCTCTTTTCTGCAGAATAAAAATAGACTCGATGTCTGCAGCTCGTCCCCAAAGTAAAATACCGTAAGACATAATACTATGAAAATAACTAAAATAGACTAGCCTCGCGGTATCTACATCAGTATACTGACGGATCTTTCTGACAGCATATGCTGCAGAACTTAGCCGTCCTGCAAGAGATGTTAAATGAGGACCCCATTGTAGCCTTGAGTCGAGCGTGATCCCCAGGAAAACAGTTTTATCGACAAATTCTAGTTTCTCTTGATTCAATACTATCTCACAATCACTACTTTTTACATTTGGTAAAGAAAATCTAATGCACTTCGTTTTTTTTCCATTTAATACTAAATTATTTGCAGTGAACCAATTTTGGACCTGCAGTAGGGCGTTATTTACGTCGTCAAAATTTTTTGCACGTCTATCTATCTTAAAAATTAAAGAAGTGTCATCAGCAAATAACACCATTTGTGGTTGATTTTTTAGTAAATGGAGAAGATCATTTATGTATACTAAAAAGAGGAAAGGACCCAATATAGAACCTTGTGGCACACCCATTTTTACTTTTAAACCGAGTGAATTGACACCTTTTATTTGAACTTGCTGTTGTCTATCGTTTAAATAAGATTTCACCAAACTAAGCGCAAGTTTTCCAAGTCCGTAATGCTCTAGCTTCAACAGCAAGGTTTCGTGCTCAACGCAATCAAATGCCTTGGAGAGGTCACAAAAGATTCCGATGGCGTCTTGAGCCTCTTCCCACGCATTGAAAATGTGTTTTAATAAGGTCACACCAGCGTCAGTTGTACAACGTCCTTTGGTGAAACCATACTGTTGATCGTTAAGTATTTTATTCGTGTTAAAATGATTAAGCATTTGATTAAGCATTATCTTTTCAAAGATCTTGCTGAAAACCGGCAACACGGATACGGGTCTATAATTATTGGTGTCTTTACTGTCCCCGGATTTGAAAAGTGGTATTACCTTGCTGTATTTCATTAAATCCGGGAAGATGCCTTGATCCACACATAAATTAAATATGAAGGCTAAATAAGGTGCTATCGTCTCAATGATCGAGGTACAGACTTTACTGGACATTCCCCAAAGATCTTCGGTTAATTTGATTTTAATTTGTTTAAAAGTTTTAAGTACTATTATGGGGTTAACATGCTTAAAGTTGAATTCAATTAGGCAGGCTGAAACGTTTGCCTTTAATAAATCAAAAGAGAGGGAAGGCGAGGAATTTAGAGTTTCAGTAGTTTTTAGGGGAATACTGGTAAAGAAATTTACAAATTCTTGAGCTACTTGTTTGCTATCACAAATGGAACCACATGACGTCTCCAGTACGTAATCAGAACTATGTCTTTTGCTCCTGTTCGTTTCGTTATTGATAATTTTCCAAACCGTCTTTATTTTATTTTCAGCTGATTTAACCTTGTTACTAATGTATTTGGCCTTAGCTGCTTTACAAGTGTTTTTAAAAATTCTTGAGTATGTAGAAACATACTTATTAAAAGATTCTGTGTTAATAAAAGGCTTAAGGCCATAAAGCTCGAAAAGTCTTTCCCTACTTTTCCTGAGTCCTTTAGTGGCCCAGTCACTAAATATAAATTTAGGGTTGATACTTTTAGTGGTCTTCTTGAAACAATTATTAAATTCGGTTTGCACTACCGTAAAGAATTCTTTATATAAAATATTAATATTTTTCAAAGAAAGTTCCTGATCGCTTAACTTACAATTTAATGTGATATTAAATTTATTTAAATTAACAGATGTTATTGGTCTGGATTGTATTTCGATTTTTTGTATAGGTGTGTTGGACTGAAAAGTTACAGTTTGACCACTGTGATCAGAAGGGAGATAATTAATGATGGATTTATTTAAATAGTCGCAACAACAAAAAACTACCGAGTTGTACAGTCCGCGAGGTATAAGCTGAGCTTTGCATTTGTGTGAGTGTACATGGATAGTGTAGGTGTGATAACCGGCCTTAGGCGCGGCGCCATTTTCGCCCGGTGGTTTAAACTGATTTTGGGTAACCGGCCTGAGGCGCGGCGCCATTCTGTCTCGCCGCGCTCCTCTCACTCACACTATTGCAAAGCTCAGCTTATACCTCGCGGACTGTACCTAACTTACCGAGTATATAGATCGTAAGTGGGTTCGATTAAGCCAAGATACGACACTATACTTTGTGTATTTAATTACCACTTTTTTTTTGAGAATGGCAAATTATCGAATGACCTCCCGCTCAGGGTCGAGCGGAAGGGAGTGTCAGACTCTTACTGACTAAAACCCATCCATGGTCCGTCCTTAGCCCTTTAGCATCTTCCAGGAGGTGACTGCGACCCAATTTAATTACCACTGCTTTTAAAACGGTAAAGGAAAGCGTCGTGAAGAAAGCGGCATGTCCTAGTCACTAAAAATCCAAGATATTACGGCCCACTCCCTCTCATAGAGTAGTCTGTGTTCCAGCAGTGGGAACTGAGGCTGATTATGTTTATGCTTATAAATTACCTTAAGTCATTGACTGCCACGCAGCAGACACAATAGAAAAACTATTGTTTGTCGGACACACGGTGACCGCGTTGGCGTTCAACGTGTTAATTTGTAACATAAATATTGCTTTACAGACTACTGCTCACCAACCAACGATGGACTTTCAAAGTTTTGCTTGGTAAGTACTAAGATGTGAACACATCGTAATTGCTAGCTGTTAGTTGGGCGAATTTCACCGATTAAACTGAACGCGATAAGCACATCTTAAACGCGTTCAAGCTGTCTGTCAGTGTCAATATTCCATACAAAATAATAACACTATGTTTATTTATTTATTTATTCTTAAGGCACTCCAACGACTTATACACAATCATATTTCATTAAACATTGTCACAGTTCTTTAAGCTAGAGTGAACTTGTCACTTACAGGTGTGCACAGCACTTAAATATTTTGAGTTTATAACTTAACACATAGTACAAAAAAGACATAAAACAAAAAAAAAAAATCTAATCCATATGAAGACAAAATTGAAACTTAAAAAAAATCAACTAACTAAATCTACTTTGATAAAATGATAAAATGCAATACAAAAATGTTGAGATAATTTAACATTAGCTGCGGCCACTATGGGCCAGTAACAACAGTTTTGCTTTGTTTATGCACTGATCACGTTCATTTTAAGTGATGTTTTCAACCTTAATGTGTTACCCTTGGTGAATGCGTAGAGGTAATCCGCGAAATCTTAATTTTCTGACGTTTATTGCAATTTGCATATTTTGTTTGTTCTTCTTCTTCGTGTGGTTAGTGACTAACCTGGTGTCAGAGTTTTAATGCTGCCCATGGGCCTCTGACTTAGCATCACATGCTGTTGAGAAATATCTATTGTTTGTTTATTTTGGTGAAATAAAATTTTGATCACAATAATTAATCATATTTTGATCAACATACGGAGCGGGCGTGTCAGACTCTTACTGACTAAAACCCATCCATGTTCCTTCCCTAACCCTTTATGTTCCGGGGTACCCTTTCGGTCAATCCCGCTGACCACCTGACAATGACCTGCAAATTGCAAAACACGTAAGAAAATTTGAATTTCCCGGGCAATCTCAGCTCTCTCTCCCTTAAGTGCTATATTGGCTTGCAGCTCTGTTTGTCCTTAGTACAAACTACGCTTTGTCAACATTACTAAAGAATACAAAAAAAATAGTATCTTTATTTTCATCTTGAAATTATCACCAAACAAGTAAAGTTATTGAATAAATTACACATTTTTAGGGTTCCGTACCTCACAAGGAAAAAACGGAACCCTTATAGGATTTCTCAGGCACGCGTGGAGGTATCAAACTGAAATTTATATCTAATATTCAGGTCTACTGTCCCTTGGAGCTGTGAAAAAATCAAACTTCTAAGCCAAAGCAATCAAAAGATACAGCTGTTTATGCCGCAAATTTTCGAAACTCGCACGGGAATCAAAACCTACAGGGTACTTCCCGTGAACTTAGAATCTTGAAATTTGGTACAAAGTAACGTCTTACAGTGCAGATAAAGGAAAAATTGCGAAAACCGTAAATTTTTAGTTACATCATATAATAAAAAAAAAAGATTTTCTTTTTAAATATAAAAATACTATAATCGATTCTCGTGATGGGTGAACTTTTACTTATATACCTACAGGTTTGTACGGAACCCTCGGTGTGCGAGTCCGACTCGCACTTGACCGGTTTTTTTTGTATAGGTAGTATTTTATTAATTGCAACTAAATTAATATAATGTTAATCTAATTATATTTACAGTCAAAAGTTAAATATTCATAATAATATGTACAAAAACTTAGTTAATGTTAACACTGTTGCTGCGATGAGGAAACCAAACGTGTTTGAAAATTGCTTGATCTTTTAATACCTATTCACAGGTTAGTATAAAATCTTAGCTCACAAATAACATACGATTTTCCTTATCAAATGAAACAAAATGAATTACCGAGAACTACCTATCTAATTTGATTTGCATACTGTTGTGCAATAATATTAACTATGCAGCAATAAAATACTATGAGTCAAGTCGGAGCAGTGGTGGCTCAATGGTACGACATCCCGACTTACGAGTTATAGGTCGCAAGGTCGAACCCAGGCAGGCACTTTACTTTGCGTATTTATAATTTCATCACCAAGTCACTGCTCTCAAAACGGTGAAGGAAAACATCGTGAGGAACCCGCAAACCAACATGTCGTAGGTAAACTGTCACACGTTTAATGCTGTCCGAAATTCGGACAACATCCTTAACTTAAACTGAGAAGTGTCGCAAGCTGCAAAATGTGGATGTACTCCTCATATTGTGCCGATGTGTTTTATAAAAATCTCACCCTGAAAACTAAAGTGAAGTGATCTGTCAACATTGTGTATCATTAATTGTCATCGGGTGGAATGACAGCTCACTTCACTAAACTTAACCATTTGAACGCCAGAGCATAAAAACTAGAGTCCGACCGAAACTGGTTTTCCAGCCGAAACCGAATATTCGGCCGTGGTCAAGTATAAAATTTCTTAAAATCCTAAAATTTGGTGCATTTACCCATTATTTTGCATGATTTAGGACATGTAATCGAAATTCAGTATATTAATTTTAAAAAAATATTAATAATACTTACATGTAAGGTAAAGGGTAGGGGGGTTTAGTAAGATATCACGTGTATTTATTTTTCGTCAAACGAGCGACTTCTATACCAAAAAGCGGCGTGTAGTGTGACCTTGACTCGCCGTTGTCAGGCAATGAACGAAGTCCCGAAGATTTTTTGTAAAAAATACACTTGATTTTTGGGGGGTTAGTCTTAAGCCTCACCACGTACCACCAAAGGGAGAGGGAGGGGTTAAAAATGTTTAAAAGAACATCACGTGATTAATGCCCAAATCAGTTCCATCAAAACTATGGAGGGTAGAAGTAAGGAGGACCGTCTTGTATGGGGTATTAGTCGAAAAAGTGTCCACTTGTAAACAGCAAATTATTGTTCGAACTCTCACCGAAATAGCGCTAGTGTAGCAAGTGGGGTACTTGTAAACACTGTATAAATTTATTCCATACCATATAGCCACGAGGCTGTAACACATCGGAAATAGTTTCGGCCAATTTTGGAAACCGAAACTGCAGCCGAAACTTGATTTTTGGCCGAAACTCGGCCGAAACCGAAATTTCGGTCGGACACTAATAAAAACACGCGCGTGCCCTCCACGCCAAACTACACATTTTTTCTTCTTGTTATCCTGAAGTCACAAAAGTAACGATTTAACTGTTTATTGCCACAATATTGGTGTCGTTGGCGTACAGGGCATGCGCTTGCTTGTCAAGTAAATCTGACAATGGCGTTCAAACAAAACGTTAAGTGAAGTGAGCACGGTGAGATTTTTACAGAAAATTCCGGCAGAATACTCTGCCTTGCGCTTCGAGAAATACAGGCGCAATATTGTGTTCAGGTGCAAGCCAGACTGGTCCTTACCAAGCATGAACAAGGAGACCAACGAAATGCTGCGACAATGTGTGGACATGCCCGAAGAAGAGGTGTCAGACGACTTGGACGAGCTCATCGCACGGAGCAAGGCCTTCCCCATACCCTTCCCTATTGAGACCAACAGGTATATACTGCGTGTTTATATTATTTCAGCACTTCGCCCGCGACTTCGTCTACACCCGTAGACGAAGTCGCAGTTTGTGAATGTTTTATACTTTGAAAAACATATTTGAAAGTATACAAATAAATACAAACAAAATCAAAACATTAACGGCAATTATTTATACGTAGACGGTAGAGCGTATCTATACATTAATATTAGAATCAGACTATAGCTACGCATATCGATAGATATTTTAGTTCTTTGGCTTTTCGTGGCGCTGATATCGTATTTCTCTGATGTTGTCTGATCTGTCTGTCAGATGTTGAGTTGGATGGGTTTTAGTCTGATTTCCCAGCCTTAAAAAAAAAAAAAAAAAAAATATGTTGAGTTGGCAGTCTATCTCCATCTTAGAGCATTTAGGTTAAAGGCTCTAAGATCTCCATTTATATAAGTAGTGTATGGTTATGTCAGTCAGTCAGTTTCTCCTTTTATAATTATACTAGCTGACCCGACAGACGTTGTCCTGTCTTAACTGTGATACCTACCCTACCTACCTACCTACCTGCCTACCTACCCTACCTACCTAGCTACCTACCCTACCTATTCTAGCTACCCACCATACCTACCTACCCTACTACCTACCTACCCTACCTACCTACCTACCCTACCCTAACTACCTACCTACCCTACCTAAAAATAAAAATAAAATAAAAATGTATTCTGCTATTCAGGGCGGAGAGAAATCCAACGAAACAAAAACCATGAAAATTGGTCCAGCAGATATCGAGTTATAATGGAGGGAACAAACCCGTCTTTGTTTTATATATATAGATAAATGTAGATAGATTAACCTTATCATGGGATAAGCTTAAGAATTATCCCACGGGATCGTACTACCTAATAGAAACTCTCACATCCTATGCCATAACACTGCTTTACCTGGACGCCAAATTTCATCCAAATCTGTTGAGCCATTAGGACGTGACGTGATTAGCACAGATTTTCTTAATTCAATCCATCCTGCTCCTTGCCCTCCGCAAGCGACGCCCTAATCCGAGGTCCGTACCCCACAGGGGGTGCACTTAGCGGGTAGTCACTTAGTTTTAATACTTTAGGTCCTGCCTGCAGGCCTTAATTGAGGCATCCACAGGCAAGTTCGGTTAAACGGTCGACAGCCTCCTAGGTTGACTTCAAAACGAGCATCCTTAAACAAAAATGCTACTGACGTTAAATAACAGCGTCGGACGGGGATGGTTTCTACCGCAAACGGCACAGTGAAACAAATGTGTTTTGTTACAGAATAGAAACGCTGAAAGTGCGGCGTCCCATAGAGAGATTGCAGAAAAACATCTTGTCAACGTATCCACTCATACACGAGCGAGTGTTGCTGCTAATGACGCACTTCCTTATATACAAGAGGTACGCATTTCATGCATTGTAACCCCTTTTTAATATCATAAATCATGACAGGTATGGTACCCGCCAAAATGTATGACGGCCCGACTTTTTTAATGTTTTTGTTACGGACGCTTTTAAATTCTGCATCGTTCAGATGTATAATTTCAACATGAATGAGGTAACCCATATTTTGTAACCATTTCTGATTTTAAAAGAGTATCCGTGGAGTTTATAACCCGTTCTTCTCCATAGGTTCCTACTATTTTGGAATGGCTACTAGCTTCGTCTTTCTGACTGACCGACCCCTTGACAATTCAAAAGTGCCTGTTATTGGTTTATTTGAAAACATACTTTGAGTTGAGTTCTGAAGTGCGCTCCTCGGTGCGCAGTACCTCACTAATTATAATAGAATAACTTAGTAAAAGTTTACTCATCCTCCATAGAAAAGGGAGGATCCTCCGTCCAGACGGGCGTCTGGTGGGCTACTGCCCGACGAATGTGGTCAGGATGTTGTATTTGTGCTAGTCGCGCGGTAAACTTTGCTTTCGCGATGCAGCACATCAGTTCGCATGTAGCGCTACACTGGTAGTTCAGTTGAATTTACTAGTGTTTATTCTATTCCAGAGAAGTCGGCAGTAGTATAGAGAAGGAGCTGTACAAAGACATGAGCGTGCCGCAGCTCATCGACCGAATACTCAAGAAGAGAGCCGTCATGTTCATGGGACCGGCGGACAAGTACATGCTGCTCTCCGGAGAGGAAGGGTGAGTTTACTGCAGTTCTCATACGATTAAAGCCAAGAGCACATATCTGCAATGGGAAACGCAACGCATTTTCATACAAAAGACGGGCGCTAGCCCGCGATACCACCGCGTTGTTTGTTAGTACGGACACCCAAACTGACAAATATTCCCAATTGAACATAAAGGTTCATGGTTCTGCTTTGGAAATAAAGTTGAAAATCTATTAAAAAAAATTGACAGATCTGGGTAGCTTGATGTGTACCTTAGTAGCATGTAGTCCGAGCCGAGGGCCGAGCCTGCCGGGTAAGCGGGATTGTCCGAAAGGGTTACCGCTATCCCGGAACATAAAGGGCTACAGAAGGAACATGGATGGGTTTTAGTCAGTAAGAGTCTGACACTCCCTTCCGCTCCACGCAGAGCGGGAGAAGTAACTGGATGATTTCCCACCTTCAAAAAAAAAAAAGTATCTTCTGTTCAGACCTCACGTAAAGAGATTGTCGCCCGGTGAGAAACAGCAGATGGCGCGCAACAAAGACATCCGGAGATAAGCTGCATAGAATAACTTATGCGATGTCCCACTAAACAAAAGAAAGGCGATAGGTTACGTAGAACAGCCGGTTGAAACGAAGTATCTTTCGCTGTATGTACACGCTGACTTTGAAAACATGCGACAAAATTTAAGGGGGTGTTCTACCAACAAAAACAACTTTTACTATGGGACCAACTTAGAATTCACAAAAAAAAAATGATTTTCCGTATAAGGTCGCCTATTTTTTTGCGAAAATCACCGTGTATACTACTAAGACTTTTGTTATATATTATTTCCACTTTATTTACCACTAGCGGCTGCCAGCGGCATCGCCCGCGTTGATGCCGGAAATTATCCCAAGGGAACGTACTACCGGGTTAAAAATTATAGGTGTCCATGTCATAAATTATTATGACATGGACACCTATAATTTTTTTTATAACCTCTGTGCCAAGTTTCATCTAGATCCGTTCAGCCGTTAGAGCGTGAAGGACGGACAAACATACATACTTATACACACACACACACACACGCTAACTCACAAACTTTCGCCTTTATAATATTAGTGTCTTGGTTAATCTCTCTATAGAAATATTATACATAACTATGTTTCATAACGTGTTATGTTTCATAGTGTGGAGGCACTTTCAGAGCCAAAGTCAACCATAAATCCTTGATCAACAAAACATCACACTATTTTTTTCCCCCCCAATATTACAGCATGAAGGGCTGGAAGAGCGTGGGTACAGAGAACCAGTGCCCTCCCTTACTGCTGGAGAACTGCCTGAGCTACGACGAGATGAAGCTGTCAGCGCTGGTGTATGTGAGCGGACACACCGAGTGCATCAACGACGGAGAGAGGAAGAACTGCGGCGTCGTCAACGAAGAGAACATTGAGAAGGACGCGGTTATCATCGGTGAGTATATCATAGAACCTGAGCATTAAGCGACTAGCTGCACCCCGCGGTTTCATCCGCGTAAGTTTCGATTCCGTGGGAATATCGGGATAAAAAGTAAATAACTTTTACTTTTTAAAGGAGGAGCTCGTGGCTAAGTACTAACAGTCGCACAGGTCGATCCATCAGGTTAAGCTACGCTTGCCGGGGTTGGCTGTGGATGGTTGACCATACCGAGACTCCTCCGTGCCTCGGAAAGCACGTTAAGCCGTTGGTCCCGGCTGTCATTTGTGCATCTTTGACTGTCGTTACGGGTCGTCAGAAGCCCGAAAATCTGACAGCCAGTCTTACCAAGGGGTATCGTATTGCCCAGTTACAGAGTTGTGGAGGTCAGATAGGCAGTCGCTGCATGTAAAATACTGGAATTCAGCTGCATCCGGTTAGACTAGAAGCCGACTCCTAGTCGGCTTCTAGACTAATAGTTAGTAAAAGGCTAGGCAGGTGATTTTACTTTTTGTCCCGATATTCCCACTGTACCTACTACTTTATAGGTTTTTTTTTGGTTTTGTTGTTGTAGGTACTCGTATTTACGAGTCATCATTCTCCTGCCCTTATCCCAATTTATTTGGGGTCGGCGCAACATGTCCCTTTCTTCCATACTTCTCTATTAGTCGTCATCTCGGTAGTTACTCCCTTCCTAGCCATATCATCTTTCACACAATCCATCCATCGTTTCTTTGGTCTCCCTCTACTTGTATAGCCATCCACATTCATGCTCACAACTTTCCTGACAACATTTTCCTCATTCCTCCGCATAACATGCCCATACCATGACAACCGATTTCCACACAACTTTTCAGTCACCGGTGTCACTTTCAGACTTCCTCTTATATACTCATTCCGTATTCTATCCATTCGGGTAACACCACACATCCCTCTTAGCATTCTCATCTCAGCTGCATGCAATTGTCTTTCATTCATTCCTTTTGTGGCCCAACACTCTGATCCATACAAGACGGCTGGTCTAACCATGCTTTTATAAATCTTCCCCTTGAGTTTAAGGGGAATGCGGGAGTCACAAATTGTTCCCGTGACCTGCCGCCATTTCATCCACCCAGTGTTAATTCTATGCTTAACAGTCCGATCTATTTCGCCATCGCTTTGCACAAGTGAACCGAGATACCGAAAGTCGGAGCAAACTGGGAGAAGCGCGCCATCAAGCGCTATGACCCCAGAACTGGAGAGACCGCCGAAATCGCAGAACATGTACTCCGTTTTGGTTCTACTGATTTTCAGGCCAACAGTCTCCAGTTTCCGTTGCCATTTCTCCAGTCTGCTCTGGATCTCAGGTCCATCTTCACCGACAAGAACGATGTCGTCGGCAAATAGCATGCACCATGGTGCCTCTTCCTGTATGTCCGCCGTTAGAGCATCCATAATCAAAAGGAAGAGGTAAGGGCTTAAAGCCGACCCCTGGTGCAAGCCTACCGCCACATTGAACTTGTCGGTGTTGCCAGCAGCCGACCGAACGTATGTACGAGATTGGCTGTACATAGGCACGAATTAACTCTACATACTTCCCGGGCACACCTTTCTCTTTCAAGGCCCACCACACGACATCCCGAGGTACCCTATCATACGCTTTCTCTAGATCAATGAACACCATGTGCAAGTTTTTGTGTGCACGTCTATACTTCTCGCTCAATTGGCGGAGTGCAAAGGTGGCGTCCATTGTTCCTCGCCCTGGCATAAACCCAAACTGGTTTGGGGTAATCTCACTCTCCTCTCGCAGTCTTTTCTCTATTATTTTCTCCCATACCTTCATACTATGGGACATGAGCTTTATCCCTCGATAGTTGTTGCAGTCCTGTACATCACCTTTATTTTTGAAGATGGGCACTAGCGAACTATTGCACCATTCTTTTGGGATCACTCCTTCTTGCAACAACTTATTGAAGAATAAAGTCAGCCACATACATCCATCTTCTTTTAAACACTTCCATACTTCTACTGGTATATCATCTGGGCCCATGGCCTTTCCATTCTTCATACTTACTCGTATTTACGAGTAAACAAAAAAAACAGTAAACAATAATTAGAGTAATCCTAGTTTTGTGCCATTTTTCTCCAAATAGTACTAACCACACCGTACAAAAAAAAATGTATGCAACCAGAACGTTCTCCTTTGCTAAGCAATATACGGCTCACCATTTTTTTTTTCTCTTTGGTTTTAGGCGTCATAGGTCCTCGTTTCCAGCGTCGCTCCCGCATGGACTACGAGGACATTCTGATCACTGAGGAGCAGAACGTGCCGGAGAACGGCTACGGCGAGGTGACGCCCACGACCTGTCTCAACGTGCTCAAGAACACGTACGTGAGGAACAACACGTCCGCCAAGCACATGTGGCGGCAGATGTGGTCAGAGTTCTACCAGGTACAGGCGGCTTGAAAACCTTAACCAAATTTTCCAAACTTGTCATTTTGTTGCCAAATTTAACACAAAAATTTAAAAAAAGAATATGAGCTGTTCCATACATTTATGCACACGCAACTCAATAAAAGGTATGGAACAGCTCATATTTTTTTCGCGATTTCAGGGTTCATCCCATAGTAAAAGTGGTTCGTAACGATGAGTATAATGCTCCCACGAAATTCTTAGAGTTAATTTTTTAACACCTTATATACAGGTTGTTGTCATTTTATTTAAACAATCTGTAAATATACGGACTTGAAAAATCGTTTTCCTAATAAATCACTTTTCTTGTCTTAATAAATCACTTTATAATTTTAGTTCAAGTCAATATTTTTTATGTCGTCTGAAAACGACAGTTGACAATTTTTTTTCGTTGGCCGAAAACACGGTAAAGTTTTAAATTAAAAAACGACCATTTAAACTTTGGTTTGACTCCTAATTTTTATAATTAGAACTTTAAGTCGATACACAGTTCGAGATTTTAAAATAGTTTGGTGAATTAAAACTGGGCTTATAGAAGCGTTTAGTAATAATGCTATTTCCCAACAGTACCATTAATAAATTCTTCGCGCAGGTTCCTAACTATACTTTCGAAGAGCTGACTTCCTATGTCACAATGAGCAGCAACAAAGACGCAGCGAGCAAATACATTGAACGCTACGTGAAGATGTGGACGAGTGAAGTGTTCGACAACGAGGTGTACTACAAGCGCATCAGCGTGCTCGCCGAGACCGTGCTGATCGAAGCAGATGCGCGCGCGCGTGACGCGGAAAAGATGGCCTTTGTTAATGTCATCGGAGCTGGTGAGTTCACTGTTAAATCGTTTTCTTTTCAGATGGCAACACTATGCATTGCCCTTTCAGACGATTAATAAAGAATTTCACTTGTAGAGAGGCCACCAAGATACCCCAAATCTGTCAAATTTCTTTGATTGTTTTTCAACTTTATCACAAAACTATAAGGTTTATTTTCAATTGAGAAAATTTTAGAACTTGTTGTGCTGGCGTCAGGCTATCCCTGTCAAATTTTCTCAATTAAAAATGAACCTTATGTTTTTGCAATACAGTTGAAATACTATCAAAGAAATTTGACAGATTGTGGTAACTTAATGTGCTGGCCTCTGTACATAAAAAATGCGCCATTTTTGTGACTTCTTTTTGCATTTGTGTCGCTTTAATGAGGATTGTGCCTTCCAATATCTTCAATGACAAAGAAAGACACTCGTCAATATTTTCAGTTGTAGCATAGCTTCACGCTTGTAATTCCCAAACAGTTAGGCAGAGGTGTACTTATAGTATATCCATATCGCCAGTTATGTTTGAGTCCCATGTAATAGGGGACGACCCCATTGCCAACAAAATTACAGATGGAAAAAATCCAATAACATTTTGTCGTACTCGGGAATCGAACTCATGGTCAGCAGTAGCGTTTGCGACCACTAGACCAACCAGGCAGTCATCTTAGTTCCTCGACCTTTCTAGGTTTGGGTGTGTGGCAGATCTCAATGTATCAGATGGACGTGTTCGTGCTGACGGTCACGGAGCGCGTGCGCCACTTACTGCGCAAGGACTTGTTGCATCATGTCAGCGATGTCAACTTCGCTTACATCACACCCAGCGACTCCATACTAGGTGAGAAATGTTATATTGACCCTGTACGGGTTGTAGCTTACTAACCGTACACGCTGATTTGTCGTGAACTCAAAAAGACTCGAACTCAAAGTATTTATTTCAAATAAACCAATTACAGGCGCTATTGAATTGTCAAGGTCGGTCAGTCAGAGACATGAAGCTAGTTGCCCATTCCAAAGCAGTAGGTACCTATGGAGAAGAATGGGCAAGAAACTCCATGGACACTCTTTTCAACAGAATATGGTTACAAAATATTGGTTACATAGTTCATATTAATATTATACATGTGAGAATGATGCAGAACATTAAAAGCATCCGATATAAAATATGTAAAAACTATTCAAAAATAAAATTAAAACAAGCCTTAGCCGCTAAGAAATGACCAGTCTCTACTGACAGCGCTTGTTCACGAACATGACGCATATATTAGCACCATTCAGCTCAACCATTTTGAAGGCAGCTAAATGATTCAACACACACGCCACCATCAGCGAGACATTAAAGTGAGCATGACATACTGTCAGCCACCAGGGCACATTCAAGTCAATGAAATACGTACCCAGTAAATGGTCGCTATAGAGTAGATACATAGTACTCACATATGTGCTAAGCAATTATACAATATTAAGAGATTGAATTTATACAATGCAAAGATAGTTTTTTTGTTGTTGATCTTCGGCAGCTCCAACAGTTTTTAGTAATCTTATCAATTAATTGATGCTCCCTTGTGGAGCAAGACCCAAGCATTTTTATCAGCAATGTAATCTCCCAATTTATAATATGCTTGGCTGCTGTGGCGTAACTAGAGAGTGGCAGGACTGGCAAAATGCCACGGGCCCCCGGCCTGACGGGGCCCCCAGCCTAAGAAGACGAGAGCTCAAAAGTAACCTAACATTTTTTACAAAATTTAGTAAAAGATATAAATTTGGGGCCCCATACAATGGATTTGCAAAAGGCCCCAGGTGGTATAGTTACGCCACTGCTTGGCTGCATAGTGTGCGTTTTATTCAACATTTAAATTTTGTTTCATTAAGTTCAAGAATGTGGGGAGGTACCCCATGAAAGATGACTCTACTTTAGCCAGCCTGAAACCTGGTTGAACTAATTGGTCCCTATTTCTAGTGAAATAATTGTGTCTTTCACCTCTTTTGGTGATGCCGTGCCCACCTCAAACTCTGAGGATGAGAAGCTGCTTTCCGATGCCCTAGAGCTTGTTGACGATAATTGTTCTCCATCCGAAGCAACATTATCGGCTCGCTCATGGTCCTCATTACCATTACAGACCTACCGGCTCCATTTATTGATAAAATACAATGCTGTGTCTCAGAAGTCATAAAATCACTAAAAACAAACTCACTAACACTTTTAACACTCATGTAACTCGGTTACAATAATTAAAAGGCATTTTAAGAATACTTTTAAAGATAGATAAAATAAAATTCTTGTTAGAAATCCGAAAGGATCACAAGAATCAAAGAATGCAATCAGCACTCCTCTATAATAATATACTCTTTGCAATCAGCAATGACGCTTGTGACAGCTAAATTGGCGGTAAAGTAATTACAGCGCCCTCTGGTGTAGAGATGTAACTAATATATTCGTAATAGGTAGAGGTATTATGATACAAGCCATGTATATTCATATTAGGATAAGCGCGTATAGAGTAATAGGTTATAAGCCGGTGCATTAAAGAAAGGAATCTTAAATGGCGGCATATTATACTTGCGTTGACAGATAGTACAGTCAGCATATAAAACTTTAAGATAAAGTTTTTTTTTTTAATAAAAACAAGGCTGGGTCACATTAATTTCAAACTAGCTTCTGCCGACGGCTTCGCCCGGGTGAAACTTGAAACAAACAGATAACAACGGAAAAATAACAGAAAACTATAACAAGATAACTATTCGTAAAAAGGATCACTGAGCGCGTCAAGACAGCGTGGAAGCAAGTCAAGACTATTTTTTTTTCTGTTTACGGTACGCGCGAGAGTGAGTATAGACGGCACTAGTGTGCGAGCGAGAAAACATGATAAGCGCCGCCATTTAAGATTCCTTTCTTTAATGAACCAGGTTATACCAGGTATTAGTCAAATAATAGTCACGCGTAATAGCGAGGCGACCCACCTCGAGTCACTGTCACTGTCGCTATGCTATTATTATTTGCCGACCACTGTCATCTCACTCACTCTACTACACTCGCCTAAACCGAGAAGCGGTAGAGTGAGCGAGATGAATATTATATTGTATGAAATATGAATGAATAGAACCTGGCAGCTTGCTTGCCTGTCGTTGTGCACGCGTAATGTGTGTGTTTGACTTAGTTATACATGTCGGGTTTCGTATGAAAGCTGTAAGAGTTGATTACTAAGTAAGAAAGTTATGAAAACAGTTTTTTACTATTTAGCCACTAATTGTTTCTATCGCATTAGTTAATATGGATATTTGTTTATATTTTATCACCGTTTCACTTCTATAATAGGCATACGTGACTAATATTGTATTATATGTGCATGTTCACAATAAATTTGTATTCCATATTAATCATGGAGAAAATTACGCAAGTATCAATATTAGATTGAGTAGCTAATAATGAACCGGTTCACTAATATTTGACTAATACCCAGTAATAGGTATGGTATCATAATATGTGATAACTAATATATTCAATATTAGGATTACCCAAAAATGACACTAATATAACATCTCTACTCTGGTGCCAGAAATAAGAAGGTATTCTCGATATTCCTACTGATTTAGGGGGATATTCTCATATTTGCACAGAATCATAATCACTGCATCATCATAATCATTGCTGTGTTTTCGTTTACATTATAATCAGGTATTTTTTTTGCGTATCTGAATTAATTGTTGTAATTGTGTACAATTACAGAGATGTTCACAAATTCTGAAGGTTCGGGCGCGCGTCCTGTACACAAACTGTTCTTAGAGAACAGTCGGCATCCAAAAGGTGAGTCTGGTTTATTTATCCGTGATAAAATACTTTTCATTTCCAAAAGTCAATAATCTATCTGCCAGCCGTTTCCCCAACCATGTACGTTGGGTCCGGCTTCCAGTCTACCTAGAGCGACTACCTATCTGACGTCCACAACTCTACTAGGTACTGCAATACCAGAGAGAGAGTGGCAGAGAGCATCTACTCTCCTATTCTGAGACGTTTTGTGGGGTTGATGAACGAGTGAAGTACGTTTCCTTCGCTTGTTCGTCGTCCACATGAAGCGATCTCGGAGAAAAAGTTTTTAAATAATACGTCACTAACATTAATTATAGGGAATTTACTAACACAGTGGGTCTAATGTTGTCCTAAATAAAGCATATGAGGAAGGTTATCTCAGGGAAAGTCACCTTTTTAGTAATAGAGTATATTTGGAGTAAACACAAGTAAAGTACACAGTAAAATAACACTGGGATCGAAAACCCTAAATAAAATTATAAGTTCGCGTAACAATATGGCGGCACGAGACTCATCGAGACAGGCATGCGTGTAGCGACTTGCCTGGTACTTTAAGATACGCGTCTACGCAGTAAGCGTGTGGGCAGCGGACTGGCGCGTGCGTGGATGCGCAACGCGCAACGCCTGTCTCATAACGCGTGCGAAAGGAACAGATACATTATTGTCGGTATCGTGACGGCACGCGACCGCGGGACGCTCGCACTGGACGCACTTGCGTATGGTAAGGCCCGGATTCCTCTGTCGCTGACGTCGGTCGCGTACCGTCAGTCGCGTAGCGCGCTGACCATCAGCGCCAATGAAAACATCCGTAGTGTGATACTGACCGCTCCACGGTACAGGCGTCTCCAAGTGGATTTGTTGTGGATTTGTGAAGCGGAGTTTGAATTTGGGATATTATTATGAACCCGTTTATATAACCCGCCCTCATTATTGAATTCGGGAAAAAGTGCTTCATAAACTTGTAACCAAAATCCCACAATGCAGGACGTAGGCGCACCTCGGCAATCACACGTTCAGTATCAATGTTCATGGTGGCGGGCGACTGTACGCGCGCGTGCCGACGGTCGGGAACAGAGTGAGGACGCTCATAGCGTTATATAGCGCGTCAGTCGACCGACGAACGCGGCGCTGACGAGCGAGACCGACGCGCGTCATCAGCGGCGCGTAGCAACTCGCGCGCCGCTGATGTCAGCGTCACAGTGTGGTGCTTCATAGAACACAACGTATATTCGTACGCGCGACCGACATCAGCGACCGACATCAGCGACAGAGGAATTCGGGCCTAAGACTTGTTGTCAGATTTTCGAGCTTTCGACCAGCAACTACTTTCAAAGATCCATAAATGATAGCCGGAACCAACGGCTTGATGCGTTCCGAGGTCTTGGTATGTGAAGATGGTCTCCAGCATCCACAGACAAAAAGTGCAGGTTAACCTGCACGATCAATCTGCGCGGCTGCTATAACGTAGCCGCGAGCCCTTCCTCCTCTTATCCCATTTTTTTTAAGGTTTCCAATCATCACTTGACCACCCGCTCCACCCTGAGTGGAAGGAAGTTTCAGACTCTTACTGACTAAATCCCATCCATGTTCCTTCCTTAGCCGTTTATGTTCCGGGGCAGGGGTAACCCTTTCGGACAATCGCGCTGACCCATTTACCCCATGAGGCCCCTTTATGTGCAGGCGGCATCAACGTGCAGATAAAGATACGTGAGCCGTCGTCGAAGCTAACGGGAGAGGACGAGGGCAAGCTGCTCGTCATGACGTATGCCTGGGACTCGAACGCGCATCCCGGGAACGATTTCTGGTCAGTAGAATCTTTGATATTATATGATACAAATGACAATGTCAAAAGTATTACACTATTAACCCCAGAGAAAGTTGTAGCTAAGTTGCACTCACTTATTTTCTCATTAAAGGGTGATTAAAAGTACAGTGTCCACTTCGCTATATTAAGCTCAATAAGTGACGTACTTTAATTTCAGAGCGGAGCGAAGGACTCTAGAAACCTTCGCTCCGCTCTGGATTCTAAGAAACACTCTCATCTTAAAAATAGTTTGCTCGCTAGACTAAAGGTAACAATTTACTAATTTAAATAAATATTTAGTTTTGAACTATTTTTATATTAGCTATCGATCATTTTTATCTCAAGTTATTTAGGACTAGGAATATTTCTTCTCCTTTCATACCTTGAATCCGTTACCTATCTCTGTAGTCAACTCATTCCATCTTTCACACAGATTTTCATCAATAATCGGAGTTCGGGAAGCAAGTTTCCAACGCAAACGGCATTTTATATTTCTAAGGTTGTGTCCAGCTTTGGTAAATGTGTCAGAAATGCGCCACTAGGGAGCTACGCGTGAGCAGTTGAAGTTCGCGCGTCGCTAATACTACCGCTGCCACCGCATGCGAGTGACCCGCGCGTGTTCCTATCACATCTTCGAAAGCAAATTTGCAACTGAGATAAACACGAACCTCCAGATCCTTAGGGTGTGTCCAGACTTGGCGAATCGCGGCGCTCGGCGCTCGCAACCCGCAGCAACTAGTGGAGTGTTCGCCAGTTATGTACACACCCTAATGAAATGGTTTCAGGAAGGGTAGTCTGAAGTCGTCGGGCGACCCTGCTGCGGCGTGCTCGACGCAGGTCCCGGAGCTGCACAACGCGCACATCAGCCGCGCCGTGTGCGCACAGCGCGCGCGCGTGGCCGGCGCGACCGGTCTGCACACGCTGCGCGAGCACTGTGCGCGCGGTGCCACGTAGGGCCGCTGGACTAACGTACGGCAGCCGCGCCGTGTGCGCACAGCGCGCGCGCGTGGCCGGCGCGACCGGTCTGCACACGCTGCGCGAGCACTGTGCGCGCGGTGCCACGTAGGGCCGCTGGACTAACGTACGGCAGCCGCGCCGTGTGCGCAAAACGCAACTGTACCGCATTTTGTTCCACGATATTTTTTTATATTTAGTGCCTGAACTGAGTTTGTTTCGCCATTTCTTCTCAGAATTCTTCAGGTGGGAAATTTCGATTACATCTAATTTATTTTATTTTTTTGACATGTGGTTTGGATATTCTAGTAACTTACAGAATACTTAAATAAAAAATAATCCTTAAAAAATTTGGTATCACAGAAAATTTTGTACTGCTTTAGCTATTACCATATGAGGAGTGGGTGGTTTTTTGCAATTAGCAGGTCATTGTCAAGTTGTATGTTGATTAAAATATGGTTCGCGGCCCTAGCAAGTCCGTAAAGAATAGAATATAATATTCTAGATTATGTACAGCATTTTAATCATCAATACAAATCTCTGAGATAGAATGGCCCTTTAATGTCATGATTGACAGTAGTTACTAGGGGGTATCATATTACTCAATTAGTGACTGGGTTGTGGAGGTCAGATAGGCAGTATACTGCTATTCAGCTGCATCCAGTTACAGTGAAAGCCGACCCTAACATAGTTGGAAAAGGCTAGGCAGATTGAGATTGAGTGTAAGTTGTTCATAATGATGAGTACAATGACCCCTTAAAATCATGCCCATGAATTAAATTCCACCATGTATAGGTAGGTACAAGGTCTCCAAAAGTGATAATGCGCATAGAAATCTTCGCCACTGTTCGGCAACGGTCGTATTCCCCGAGCGTCGGCAGATGATATGTATATAGAGTGGTTAAGTGCATTTTCTTCATGCATAATTTAGTAAGATTATGTGTTTTGTCCTAAAAGAGATAAATATTGATTTATCAGTGACGAAATTTGATCCAATAATTCCATGTAAGTAAATAGCGTGCTATAATTCATATAAGCCTAAATCAGATTTTTAATAATTATGTTTTTACTAGTACTTAATATGTATTTTACGTAGGTATTTTTAATATTGAAAAAACGTGAAAATTGTTAGTATATTTAAATATTTTACAAAATTAACTTTTTAAATTTGAATAATATAATTAAAGTTGAAATTAAATTCACCTTTAACAACAAAACCAAGAAGGGTGTGTAATAGCAGCTCTATATAATTCCAGACAAAGAGAACACGTGCAGTCACCACCAATATAACAAGACGACTGACGGACCTTTGACTGACCGCCGACCGCCGCCGACCGCCCGAATTGTTTTCGATTGTGTACACATGATATTGACTCCTATTTCTTTCGAACAAGGTGCAAAATGTAAGTGCATTGTTAAGGACTCGAACGATTCAATGATTCGGGTGTTTCCGGGAATACGACAATTAGCGAAGCATGTGCATTATTAATTTGGGAGTACTGTATATAAATGTATATAACCAGTGGTTTTATTACAGCCAATAAGAGGTATACAAATGTAGAAACATTTGTTAAAATATGTACTTTGTTATTATTTATGTAAAATTGTAGCGAATTCTATTATATATAGTTGTCTATATATTTTGTAGGCTTATGTACGGATGGTCTCACTGTAATATTAATTATGATGGTTCATATAATGTAATAAATGATACAGGTTTTTTAATCGTATGGTTTTATTTTAATAGTTAGTTTATTTTTTTAATGTATTTATTTACAGCCGGAACGAATTCACGTTTAACAACACAACATTTATTGTCAGGCTACGGATAAGTACCTACACTGCGGGAGGCAAAAGAGATTCCATGGGAAAACAATTTTACAAAAAAAAAAAATATTTTTTTTAAGCCGGTTTTTTATTTTTTTGTTTTTATTTTTCACTTTTTAGTTGTGGCAACTGGCATACAAATTCGAATTGGTAGGTATTCTACTTCCTAAGTTTACATGATAGTGACAGGAACTTATGACATCACTAGGAAGCTGACTCAAAAACTACTCAATACTTAGAGCATTTAAAGACTCAATAGAACTAGACTAAAATATGGGACCAATCTGGAAGCATTTTCTTTCAAATAAAAAAAAGAATTAAACTGTCACAGCACGTCTTAGTGGCGCCATCTAGCATAATATACCAAAATTACATTAATGGCCAAGTTTGACACGATACACTTTTACCGACAACCATCCTTTGAATATCAACTGTCAAAATATGGTGTGAGTCATGAGTGTGACATAATATTTATGACTATTCATTTAATAAAATATATACTCGGTAAATAATAAATTAAAACCGTCTTTACGTCTAGTCGTTTATTCACTACGCAGTTTGCAATACCAAAATGTACAATTCGGCATAATCTTCCAAATATTTTGCACCTAAGAAACCTGTTATGTCATGAAGCGAGGTGTGATCTGTAGGTAATATCAATTACAGTATATTTTGATGTTGTTGGCTTTTGTCCCGTCTATCGTAAGTATATTTATATGTCATTGCGGAAGGCTAATTTAAGCTAGATAAATATATAAACTGCGATAACATGGCCCGCCCCTCCAAAATTCAAAACGTTTGAAACTATTTCTGAAAGTAATTACAAAGCGCCATCAAGAGTCACAACGCATGTTGCTGCATGTGCCTGCTACTGAAGACGAATAATTACAACTGCATACAAAACCTTTCTTAAGATGTGAATACAGACATTGAAACAGTAATTTGGAGGATCGCGCCATGTTATCGTAAGTAGTTTATCTCTACTCCAGCGGTTCTGGTCAGCTAGATCCCAATAATTCATCAGATTACTGCCTGAGCAACCGGCAGCAAGTACGTCATGCTCCCTTAACCTTTTCAACGCCAATGTCACATATAAGTGTCAAGCAAGCGCATGCCCTGTACGCCAACGACACAATTATGTGACAATGACGACACGGTTGGCGCAGTGGTTGAGCGATTGACTGCTGCGCACTATGTCGCGGGTTCGATTCCCGCACGGAACAAATATTTGTACGACCTGCAAGTATTTGTTACGAGTCTGGGTGTTTTTCTATCTATAATATGTATGTATTTACAAAAAAAAAAAATATATAAGTAGTATATCAGCCATCTCGTTACCATAACACAAGCATTAGGTTGCTTAGCTTGGGACGATATGGCGTTGTGTGAAATGTCCAAGGATATTATTATTTATTATTTATTTTAATGCCAACAACACATAACACGAAATAATATTAAAAAATTGAAGTTCTCGTACGTATCTGATGAAAAGAAACAAAATTAAAAAAATACCATGGATATTGGGAAATTCCTTTTACAAAGGAATACATTTGTAGCTTGCGTGGAGGGCGCGCGCGTGCGTTTATGTTCTGACGGTTAAAAGGTTAAGCCCGGGTCCACACGTTTGTAATGAGTGTCCGTGACTGCGGCCGCGGGGCACCGGCCCACCAACACCAATCCACAATATAAATATGAACAGTATGGAAACTAGGCCTATTTGTTGAAATAATTACCTACGCTTCACTGCAGCATTAGGGTTGTCACTCTTAATGTTTTTGAAACTGAACTGTATTTATTAAAATATTTGTGTTCTCAAACAATCAAGTTGGAATTAGTTATTTCAACTCGATTGTTTTTTCGATTGTTTACTAATAATAACATTTAAATAGGTAATCTCATGGCTTCGGTTAATACCAGTAAAAGAAGGTTGTTTATAACACGGAACAGTTTAAAATCAATACACAACAACTTGTGAGCTTTATCAATATGGCGTAACCTTTTACAAGTTCTGGAGGGAGCCGCGGAAAGACGAAAACGTTTCGTGCGATCCTTGTCGGAAGGGCGCGCGGAGGACACCCGCCGCAAACGGCGCGCGGCATGGCGCATTATATGTGGCGCCGATGCCTGATTAACCCGGCGCGGCCGCACACCGTACTATGCGTTTCAACTAAGGATAGAATGACCTTGGCACCATATTGTGACAACAATTAAGTTTAACAAAAAAAAACTTTATGCAAATTACTTATCTTGTTCATGTAATTTTCATATTATGATTATTGTTTATCTAATATAGGGCCAAGGTCATCCTATTCTTAGTTAAAACGCAATCGCATAGTAGGTACCACGTGTTAACCCGAAAATGCGTGTGCATTAACCATTCGTCTTGACGCGGCACTCACGACTGACAGCACCGCGACAACCGCTTAGGGGTCTCGTCGATTCACGTGTTTGTGTGAGTGTGCCGTTTCGAACGTTAGTTCGTAGTTTCCGTACTGTTCATATTTATATTGTGACCAATCGCTATCATATTCGGTAAATAATTAGTACTCTAACAACAAGTTACACCTTAGCTGTTTGGATTCCTGCTACGTTCGATTGGAGCGCACTGGGATAGATTCACCAATTCAATACTTGAACGCAGCCTTTTCACATCGCTTGAGTATTATTTATCTGTATTCTTAATTTACGTGCGTCCCACAAATGATCGGTTCAAAATAAAAGATGTCAGTCAGAAATCGGTCATTATCAAAAAGCAGTCTGCATTTGCGTTCCCGCTTAATTTCAGTAATCACATTTGCAATAAAGTAAGACATTGCTATATTTCAATTTTGAATCAGTATTTACTACATGATTGTAGGTTATAACTGAATGCGTGGTGGTAGCCCGCGAAATTCAAATTTTTTTTGCGTTTTTTGAAAGCAGGTCATTGTCAGGCTGAATCAAAAGTATGTTTCGCAACAATAAACACTAACGTTACTTTTCAAGAATTGTCACAAAACGCGAAATTGTACGTGATTTGTATGAAATATAACAATGTGACGTCACAGATGTTTAGAATCAAATGGAATAATACTTATTAACATTAAATGCAATTTTAAAAATATATCTTGGCATAATGTTTATTTTCCGTACGGTGATGAAAGTTTTTAAGACGATCGGCCTTTTTTCTATGTGATTAATTTTTGACCGTGTCAAATAGTCAATTATAACCATATAAATTATTATGAATCATCTATACCTCTTCTAACTTCTCCCCAGATTTCTCAATTTATCTCCTAAAAACAAAACAACTTGACACTGACCTGCAAATTGTAAAAAACAAAAGAAGGTTTGAATTTCGCGGGCTACCTGACTACCTCACCTTACCTTACTCCCATCATCATCCTCCTTGCAGCCGGAAGACTTCCACTGCTGGACATAAGCCTCCTCACTTCGACCGGTTCTGTTCTCGCAGCCAGCGGATCCCTTTGGCCTTCACAAGGTCATCGGCCCAGCTTGTGGGAGGCGTTCCAACACTACGTCTTTCGGTATTATATCAGCTATTAATACGGATTATTTTCCTTTTAAGTTTCGCTGCATTCAGTCGCGAATAGTCTGCCGTGAAACACACACGGTGATTTTTTAATCGTCGCGGAAAAACACGCGTTTTTTGCAAGTGTGGTTGTGTGCTCCGATAATATAATGAATTGTGCTCTAACATTGTCGGTAGGTTTATTTTGCAAAATACAAACACTTGATGGATTATCTTAGTTGCACCTAGTAATGTATTATCTGTGGTTAAGTATAGGTACTATAGTGTATTTCTTTTACAGTGTCCAATTTGGTAAACAAACACGGGACGAAAATTCTGATTTTTCGTATCAATCAAACACTTTGAGTTGGGATTGTCCGAAAGGGTTACCGCTACCCCGGAACATAAAGGGCTATGGAAGGAACATGGATGGGTTTTAGTCAGTAAGAGTCTGACACTCCCTTCCGCTCCACCCAGAGCGGGAGCAGTCATTGGATGATTTCCCAGCCTTAAAAAAAAAAAAAAAGCATAAACGTCTTGAACTTTGAATAATACACTTAAGGCATGAATTAATTGAAAAAAATGCTTCAGAGACACAAACATTACCTAGAAATCTTAATATTAGTCGCGAATTTGTTTACCAAATGAGAAAATTATAGAAAAATACACTATACGTATTGTTGTTGTGCAAAGTGTTTATATGTCCGTTCAAAATCTCATCTCATTCCGGTTAGGTAGGTGTTTTAGTAATTGCACGACATTTAGTAGATTGACCTTTTTGTATACGATAGTGTTTTGTTTCGTATTATGTATTTAAATATGTCTGTTTTATGCTAAGTTCTTAAGCGGGATTGTCCGAAAGGGTTAGGTACCGCTACCCTGGAACGTAAACGGCTAAGGAAGGAACATGGATGGGTTTTAGTCAGTAAGAGTGCGACATTCCCTTCCGCTCCACCTGCAGCGGGTGGGTCATTTGATGATTTGCCAGCGTTAAAAAAAAGGACTACCCTAAAAATCCAAGATATATGACATTCATTCAATGCCCGTGTGGTGAATTACGGCCCACTCCTCCCTCTCCTCTCTCTCTCTCTCTCTGTGTTCCAGCAGTGGGTAAATTACAGACTGATTTTGCTTATGCTTATAAATACCTCAATTTGTAACATAAATATTGTTGTACAGACTATTGCTCACCAACCAACGATGGACTTTCAAAGTTTTGCTTGGTAAGTACTAAGATGTGAACACACGCACACGTAATTACTTACTAGCCGTTTATGGGCGAATTTAACCAATGAAACTGAACGCGTTAAGCACACCTAAAACGCGTTTAAAAGCTGTCAGTGTAAATCTCCATGGAAAATAATGAAAGGAGAAGAAGAAAGAAACACGTTTATTTGCGACAAACAAAATAACACTGACAGCTAAATAGCTGTCAGTGTTATTTTTACTATTATTTTTCACGTTTAAAGAAACGTGGTAGATATACCTATGCGCTGATCTTGTTCAGTTTAAATGGTAAAATTCGCCCTTAATGTGTGTTACCCATTGTGAATGTGTAGAGGTAGCCCGCGAAATCCGAATCTTCTTACGTTTTTACAAAATATAATTTTCATCATAATAATTAATTATATCGCACCTTTAGATTTTATTTTGCAATTGATTTGTCATCTCGAGGAGCTCGTGGCCAAGTACTAACAGCCGAACAGGCGAATCCATCAGGTTAAGCTATGCTTGCCGGGGTTGGCCGTGGATGAGTGCCCGTCTTTACATAAGGAGACTCCTCCGTGATTCGGAAAGCACGTTAAGCCGTTACGGCTGTCATTTGTGCATCTTTGACAGTCGTTACGGGTCGTCAGAAGCCCGAAAATCTGACAGCCAGTATTACCAAGGGGTATGGTACTGGCCAGTTACTGGGTTGTGGAGGTCAGATAGGCTGTCGCGGTTAAACTTTCCTTTACTGGACTGGCATTTATAGGGTGGGAGGGTGAGGGGGGGAAAGGGGGGGAGGAGGGCTACCCCCCTGTACCATCCCCACACCGCGAAACCCCATGGTTATGGAGATATCCATGGTTAAAGTTTTTGAGGTTAGAAAAACAAAATCCATAAATTTCCATCGTTTTATGGTGCGGGGATGTCCGGGGCCCCCCTTGTACCTGTGGGGGGTGCCCCCCTCCACTCTGGCACCACTCCCATGATAAGGTAACTCACCATTTCCGAGAAAAATTACTTTTCCTAACTTAACTTCAAAACACTCAAAAGTTGCTCAAAAAGCGTAGTCTGAGCCCCGCTTCGCGGGGCTCAATGGTTTAAAAAAAAAATAACCACGAAGGGGATGGCGGGGTCTTTCAGACCCCGCCATCCCCTTCTAACCTAACCTGTCCGAGTCGGGGTAGGGCAAGGCGGTTTTGGATATTTTTCGGATATTCACAACACTTGCACTTCACTACACTCTTCAGACACAGAAGCATAGGGCTTCGGAGACGCCATGGTAGTCAAACGTAAGGCTTACAGGAGTACGTAAAACGATCTCAACTGCAAGTGCAACAAACGATGACTGACACTGACAGCAACACAAAAAAACGCGGTAAACAAGAGGCAACTTTGCGTTCCGTTCCAAGTGTAAACAAAAATTCGTTATTTTTTGTGTAAAAAAGTCTATGTAATTGCATAATATTATTAAAAAAAAATGACATTTGGTCAAATAAAATACACCTTTACTGTAAACGGAACGTGAAATGACAAATTGACGTCTACCATCGTAATTTATCTAACCTAAAAATTGAATTTGTATGGAAACTTTGAATAATTATATCTCGTAAACCGTGAATTTTCGCATCAAAAAAAACTGTGTGCTTGCTTTTTATTTGTGAGTATTATCTACAAACAACATAAGGAACTTTCAAATCCCAGTCCAGTAATGGAAAGTTTAGCCGCTGTCGCTCCATGTAAATTAACGGTATTCAGCTGCATCCGGTTAGACTGGAAGTCGACCCCAACATAGTTGGGATTGGGAAAAGGCTAGGCAGATTGATTGATTTTGATCAACATACAAAAGAAAGAAATAAAATACCTTTATTTGCGGCAAACATGACGCAATAAAAAACAAAAAGTTAGGTATTATAATATGGAGAAATATCCGTCACATCCACGCAAAACGGCCACCGCTCAGCATAATGCTTCGACGCTATGCGAGACGGAGCCACAGCGCTGATTTTCAGCGACAGCCGGTGTTGACATGATGACGTCAACAGCATACAATTTGAATATCCCGGGATTTATCAGTGCATCTCCCTTAAGTTCTATATTTGCTTGCAGATCTCTGGCTTGCACTTATAGGTACCACGCTTTGCCAACATTACTTAAGAAGACAAAAATTTGAGTTATCTAATGTTTACACTGGTGCCGCGATGAGGAACCAAACGTGTTTGGAAATTGCTTGATCTATTAATACCTATACACATGCTAGTATACAATCTTAGCTCACAAATAACTTACGATTTTCCTTATCAAATGAAACAAAATGAATCACTGACAACTACCTATCTAATGTGATTTACCTACTGTTTTGCAATAATATTATAATATGTTGCAAAAGAATTAATCATATCGGAGCAGTGGCGTAACTATAGGCCCCCGGCCTGACGGGGCCCCCGGCCCGAGAGGCACCGACCTCAAAAGTGACCTAACATTTTTAACAAAATTTAATAAAAAATACAAATTTGGGGCCCCATGCAAAGGATTTGTCAAGGCCTCAGATGGTATCGGCCACTGTATCGGAGCAGTGCAGCAGTGGTGGCTCAGTGTTATCAACCTCGACTTCCAGACAGGCACTTTACTCTGTGTAGTCATAACTTCATCACCACTGCTCTCAAAATGGTGAAGGAAAACATCGTGAGGAAACCGCCAACATGTCACGCCACAACGCCGCATGTCATAATAAAACCATAGTATAAGAAAGATACAGTATTAAGACGCCTCTGAACTCGTGGTAAATACCGACAACGTGTAGGCATTGTCGCAACAGCAAGGGTTGTCCCAAGTAAACAATACTTATTAATGACAAAATGGAAAATATTTAGACATAATATTAATAACGGTGAGTTATACTTGAATTTAAAATGTAAAAAATAATGCTAGGGCCTCTGGGCTCGAGACACTATCAAGTATTTTCTTTCTATCAAATAAACAATATTTATTTGTTTACATTTCATCCGTTCGCAGAAATTGATGAAATCGCAGTTATAAATCGGTGTCGAAGTGACAAGAACGTCTAACTAAAGGCATTAACAATGTCAAATAGGAGATCTTGTCACTTTATCGTCGAAATGTAAGATGACGACTTGTAATCTTTTACAGCACACGTCGTATGCACCATTTTAATTATCTATTATACATAAATTAACAATAATAAATTGACAAACGATAGCCCTGACAGTTGTCTCCCGAACTACTAACACGGTAGCGTACGCAGACAACTGTATGCTATAAAGACTATGGTAAAACTGTATATGAACACGTTTAATGCTGTCCGAATTGAATACAACGAAACAACATTCTTAACTTAAACCGAGAAGAAGTGTCTGAAGCTGCAAGATGTGGATGTATTCACCATATTGTGCCGATCTTTTCTATCAAAATTGCACCCTGAAAATTAAGGTGAAGTGTGCTGTCAATAGTGTCTATCATTGTCATCGGGTGGAATGACAGCTCACTTCACTAAACTTTTGAACGCCAGACCATAAACGCATGCGCGTGTCCTCCATGCCAAACTATAAATTTATTTCTTCTTGTTTTCATGAATTTATTTCTTTTTGCTATCATGAATTCCCCTATATCCATGGTGTCTTTTAATTTGTTTTATGTCATTAAATATGTGCGAGGGCTTAAATTTTCAAGATATCTATATAAACACTCACAAAAGTAATGATTTAATTGTTTATTGACAATTTGGGTACACTGGCGTACAGGGCATGCGCTTGCTTGTCACGTATATGTGACAATGGCGTTCAAAAGGTTAATTGTAGTGAATATTTCGTCAATCGGCAGTATACTGTGCCTTGTCCTTCCAGGAAAACAGGCGCGATATTATATAATGTTTTCAGGTGCAAGCCAGAATGGTCCTTACCAAGCATGAACAAGGAGACCAACGAACTGCTGCGGCAATGTGTAGACATGCCCGAAGTGGAGGTGTCAGACGACTTGGACGAGCTCATCGCACGGAGCAAAGCCTTCCCCATACCCTTCCCTATTCAGACCAACAGGTATATACTGCATGTTTATAGTAAAATAACAAGCTGAAGTGGCAGAAGGCTGGCCATGTTTGTTGAAGAACCGATGGCCGGTGGAGCAGAAGAGTCCTGGAATGACGACGAGAACTAGCTCATCGCGTGGTGCAAGGTCTTCCTGCTAGTGAAATAAAATGGCGATTGTTGATTTTCTTTTTTTAACTGGTTCGATTCCCGTTTTAGGTAAGTTTGTCGAGAAATCAATGAATGCAGTTTTGTTTCTTTTAAAAAATAAATAAATTTTTCCTTTCAGTAAAAAAATCTATTATAAAGTGGTTTCAAAGCCCATTGATTTTTTCCACCTTGTATATTGGGACATTTTTTTAGACATTGTATAGGTACGGTCGCCAGCCCGACAAGTTATACCAAACTGTCAAATTTCTCCAAATGATTATAAACCTTAAAACGTACAATGTTAAATTCAAAATCGATTGAGAAAATTTGGCACTTTGTGGTAACTTGATGTGCTGGCGTATACAATGATGGTGATGATGGATGGAATGTCTTATTGCAGGTTGCAGACGCTCAAAGCGCGTCGTCCAACAGAGACGCTGAAGAAGAACATCGTGTCCACGTACCCACTCTTACACGAACGAGTGTTGCTGCTCATGGCGCAATTCCTCATATACAAGAGGTACGCATTCTTCTTTCTTTCGTGTGGTTAGTGACTAACCTGGTGTCAGAGTTTTTGTCTGCCCATGGGCCTCTGACTTAGCTTCACATACTGTTGAGAAATATCTTATAGACATGCTGGTTTCCTCGCGATGTAATTTATTTGATTACATGCCGAACTCACCCATCTGCAAAAAGGACGAACTTCCATATAAACTTTCATCCCTTTTTGACCGCATTTTTGCTGGTATTTACGAGCGGCACGCACCAACCAACGGACAACTACAGCAGACAGTCGTCGACGGCAGAGTCTTTGCCGTTGTCGCGTGCCGCTCGTGTGTATGAGAACTTAGGAGTTGAACTTTTCAGCGGAATTGTTCGAAAGGTTTACGGCTGCCCGTGAACACAAAAGCCGAACATAATCCGTTATCTTTGATTTCTGAGCAACGACAATCAATCAATTCTTAAACTATTTTCATTTCAGTTGAAATTGATACACATTTCATACACACTCCTTTTTTTTGACGGTGGGAAATCATGAGATAACCCCTCCCGCCCTGGGTGGAGTGGAAGGGAGTATCAGAGTCTTACTGACTAAAACCCATCCATGTTCCTTAGCCGATGTTCAGGGGTAGCGGGGTGCTGACATGAAACATTTTACATTGGAACATTCCAGAGAATTTGGCACCAGTATAGAGAAGGAGCTGTACAAACACATGGGCGTCCCGCAGCTCATCGACCGAATACTCACAAAGAGAGCCGTCGCATTCTTAACTCAGGCCGACTCCTACATGCTGCTATCTGGAAAAGAAGGGTACGTAACAATAAATATATGGATGAAAGATAATATTAAAAGTTGTACTTGTCTTTACATTGTTTCTATTGTGTCAATTTCTTATGCTCTATTTTTTATTGCCGTTTGTTAGATTTAACTGTACAACGGCTTAGATTATATTTATCTGTTATGTTGTATTTATGTATAGCAGTCAGAAGCCCGAAAATCTGACAGCCAGCCTTACCAAAGGGTATCGTATTGCCCAGTTACTGGGTTGTGGTGGTCAGATAGGCAGTCGCTCCATGTAAAATACTGGTATTCAGCTGCATCCGGTTAGACTAGAAGCCGACCACAACATAGTTGGGAAAAGGCTAGGCAGATGATGATGTTGTATATGTATCTTAAATAAATTAATAAATAAGGGCCACTCGGCGATTTTGTGACTTTATAGATGCATTTAGCGTTATTTTTTAAAACGCGGTAAATTGCCGATTGCTGGTGCTCGAAGTACCTTGTCTGTTGTGGCCTTAAGATAATTCCATCAAAATTTACAAATTAATAAAAAGATGTGAAATATGAAATGAACTAACCGTGAGTGTTAAATGGGATCTACTGGGATTAGAAAGTTAACCTTTTGAATGCCTGAGTATAAAGGCACACACGAGCCCTCCGCGCCAAGCTACAAATTTATTTCTTCTTTGTTATCATATATTTATCTATATATCTTCGTTATCCCTAGTGTCTTTTAATTTGATTCATATCATTAAATACGTGCGAGAGCTTAAATTTTTTAAATATCTATAAGTATAAACACACACAAAAGTAATGATTTAATTGTTTATTCCATGTTATAGTGTACCCGCATTGTCACATATTTGTGTCGTTGGTGTACGGGTTGCGCTTGGTTGTCACGTATATGTGACAATAGCGTTCAAAGGCGAAATAAATCAAACAAATAAGTATACGTGAAGACGGTGTATTGTACATTACAGCATGGGAGGCTGGGAGAGCGTGGGCACAGTGAACCAGCGCCCCCCCTTACTGCTGGAGAACTGCCTGAGCTACGACGAGATGAAGCTGTCCGCGCTGGTGTACGTGAGCGGACACACCGAGTGCATCAACGACGGAGACAGATTTAACTCCGGCAGGGTCCAGGAGAAGGACATTGAGACACACGCGGTCATTATCGGTAAGAACTGGTACAGATATATCTATAGACGATGTGGTAGCCCCGGACCAAGAGCAATAACATTGAATTATAGACATTTCAACCAAAGCTGGCTGAAAAAAGAACATCAGCATTCCTTTTTCAAAACCCTTCATATTTCAAACTGGGCTACCAAACAAAGGCATCTTTCTTTCCCGCCACAAAGCTTTTCAACTGGCCTGTCAATGTGTTCCTAAGATGTCCTGGGATCTACCATACATCTACCTATATGCAATATACACTGGCAACACTAATGCATAAGAGTATTTTGGAACTAACAAATAAATCCTAACATCGATTTATAAAAAGTGAGTTTTCAAACTAACTATATAATAGTGGTTTTACGACTTTTTAATTCGCACGCATCGATCCATCCGGTTAAGCTACTCTTATCGGAGTTGGCCGTGGATGTGTGACCATCTTTGCATACCGAAACTCCTTCGTACCTCGGTAAGCACGTTACGCCGTTGGTCCTGGCTGTGCATCATTTGTGCATCTTTGACAGTGGTTACGGGTCGTCAGAAACCCGAAAATCTGACAACCAGTCTTACCAAGGGGTATCGTATTACCCAGTTACTGGGTTATGGAGGTCAGATAGGTAGTCGCGCCATGTAAAATACTGGTGTTCATCTGCATCTTGGTAGACTGGTAGCTTGATAAGCATCCATTTGCCTCCAGGGGTGATAGGTCCGCGGTTCGAGCGTGAGTTCCGCATGGACTACGAGGACATTCTGATCGATGAGGAGCAGAACGTGCCGGAGAACGGCTACGGCGAGGAGGCGACGTCTGCGACCGCACTGCACATGTGGCGACAGATGTGGGCTGACTTCTACCAGGTACACACAAACAGACAAAGTTGACATTAATTTATTTTTCAACAGTACTTGATATTCTGAAATCAACCTTATTTACACTCTTATAAAGTTGATATTTATTTAAACTGAAATGAATTAATGCGCTCAATTGTGACCTAATGAGACACAATTACTTTTTCAGAAAAAGTTGGTTACTTTTTCTATTGTTTTGGATGATCATATTTGATATTTCAACAGTTGAGCGGTTATGAAGCGATTTCTATAGACTTTAATTTAGTTTCCTACAAAATCAATATTTTTATGAATTTATCAACAGTACTTGATACTCTGAAATCAACCTTATTAACACTGACATAAAGTTGATATTAATTTAAACTGAAATAAGTATATGAAGCGACTTCTAAAGACCTACCATCTTGAAATTAGTTTCGTACAACATGAAAATTTTAATGACATTTTTCAACATTATTTGATATTCTGAAATCAACCTTATACACACTGTATAAAGTTGACATTTATTTAAATAGTAATGAGTAATTGAAGCTACTTCTAATTTAATTCTTCAGGTCCCCAGCTATACTTACGAGAAACTCACATCGAATGTGCCTTTAGACAGCAACAAAGACACTGCGAGCAAATATATTGACCGGTTTGTAAAGGTATGTATTTAAACGAAGCTCCAATTATACCCATTTTCATTTCTTAAAACTTTGATTGCCGTCGGACTGCCAATTCGTCTCGTGTTCAAACCCAAGGCACGCACCTCTGATTTTTCGGATTCATTAGCGTATTGTATAATTATCACTTGATAAATCGGTGAAGGAAAACATGATGAGGAAACCGGCATGCCGGTGCCTCTCTTCACATACTTGTGAAGCTAGGTTGGAGGCCCGGGTAAGCGGGATTGTCCGAAAGGATTACGGCTACCCCGGAACATAAAGGGCTAAGGAAGGAACATGGCTTTTAGTCAGTAAGAGTCTGACACTCCCTTCCGCTGCACCCAGAGCGGGAGAAGTCATTGGGTGCCTCAAAAAAAAAAACCTAGGTTAGAGGCCCATGGGCAGCATAAAATCTCCGACACCAGGTTAGTCGCTAACCACACGAAAAAGAAGAAGAAGAACTGATTACTGTAATGAATGACTGTGCCTCTTTTTCATGGACGTCTAATAATTGGTTTGTGATCTTAAAGACACTAAACAGCTGAGTTACTGCGAACAATTTGGATGTAGCAGTTCTAACGCCTTTAGGTGTGCCCAGACCTGGCGAATATGCCACTTGCGAGCCGCTAGCCAACTGCGCGTGTGCATTTCATGTTTGTACGCAGCCCCAGCGCCATCCGCGCACCGTTCACGCGCCAGCTACGCGCCGTATTTGGGCGGCGCAGGAGGTGTGTGCGTGCTGCCTGCGGTGCTTCGAAAGCTGAGGCATAACTGAGGCTCATAGTTCAAACGAGAAAGAAGCTATATGCGCAAGAGCCTTGACTCGAGGCTTCCCGGTGTTGCACTAGAGCGGCGCACCAAACATAGGATGTAACCGCATGCGAGCAACACGGTTCGCGAGCGGCACATTCGCGGCGCATTCTCCAGGTTTTTTTTTTTAGTGCTGGGAAATCATCTAATGATTTCTCCCGCTCTGGGTGGAGCGGAAGGGAGTGTCAGACTCTTATTGACTAAAACCCATCCATGTTCCTTCTTTAGCCCTTTATGTTCCGGGGTAGCGGTAACCCTTTCGGACAATCCCGCTTCATTCACCAGGTCACGACACACCTTTTGGTCGGGGTCCCCCAGCTTAGTTTCGACAACCAACTGTGAGAAAAGGTCTGGAAGTTAACCTTTTAAACGCCATTGTCACATATATGTGGCAAACAAGCGCATGTCCTGTACGCCAACGATACAAATATGTGACAATGCGGGTACACCATAACACAAAATAAATAATTAAATCATTACTTTTGTGTGTGTTTATATAGATATCTTAAAAATTAAAGCTCTCGTACGTAAAAGACAGCATGGATATTGGAAAATTCGTGATAACAAGAAGAAAAAAAAATTGTAGCTTGTCGGGGAGGGCACGCGCGTGCGTTTATGCTCTGGCGTTCAAAAGGATAAAGGTGGCTCATTAATTTTTAAAAAGATCATCATCATTATTTCCCTTTGTAAAGATGTCGAAGAGTAGTCACGTGTTCGACAACGAGGTGTACTACAAGCGCATCAGCGTGCTCGCCGAGACCGTGCTGATCGAGGCAGATGCGCGCGCGCGGGACGCTGGAACGATGGCTTTTGTTAATGTCATCGGAGCTGGTGAGTTGTTATTTATTTACAAGTTGTGTCAAACCTTAGAGAAATGAATTTAAAAAAAAAAAAATTTCAAAAATAATTTTCCATTATTCTTAGGGAAAACCTAGAGTAAAACTTATCATCATTCATCATCATTCTCCTGCCCTTATCCCAATTTATTTGTGGTCGGCGCAACATGTCTTTTCCTTCCATACTTCTCTTCTAGTCGTTATCTCGGTAGTCACTCTCTTTCTAGCCATATCATCTTTCACACAATCCATCCATCGTTTCTTTGGTCTTCCTTATAGCCAAAGCCATCCACATTCATAGTCAAAACTTTCCTGACAACATTTTCTTCATACCTCCGCATAACATGCCCATACCATGATAACCGATTTTTCTACACAACTCAGAGAAGAGTCAGACACATAGTACATAAAACTTTATGAACAACGATTCAAAATTAAACCTACAAACTGCCATTATTTAATTGACTAAATCATTTTTGAACCCCTGTATATATGATATAGTAACAAACAAGAACTCAATGAGGGATTTTCTTTTTAACTCTTCCCTAGTCTCTGGATAGATGGCGTTGAACTTGGTAAGTTACTGCTAAACTTTATTATCAACGATTCAAAATTAAACCTACAAACTGCCATTATTTAATTGACTAAATCATTTTTGAACCCCTGTATATATGATATAGTAACAAACAAGAACTCAATGAGGGATTTTCTTTTTAACTCTTCCCTAGTCTCTGGATAGATGGCGTTGAACTTGGTAAGTTACTGCTAGGAACGGAACCGTCACATCATTTCACTTGGATGTAATTTTGAGATCTTAAAACGAAACGTACATAAAAAAATACACGAAACAACGAAAGTGTCCGTCAACAAGCGTATGTGACGTGACGCAATGTTTTTTCCGAGCGTTTTGGCTTTGGCATCTATTAACGTATCTAAGGATCTAAGTCAGAGGAGCTCGTGGCTATGTACTAACAGCCGCACAGGTCGATCCATCGGGTTAAGCTACGCTTGCCGGTGTTGGCCGTAGATGGGTGACCATCTTTACATAACGAGTGCATCGGAAAGCACGTTAAGCCGTAGGTCCAGGCTGTCATTTGTGCAAAGTCAAAGTCAAAGTCAAATCATTTATTTCAAATAGGCACAAGTAAGGCACTTTTGAACGTCAAAATGAACAAGAAATAGAATTGATTCTAGTCGCCCCTTCCAAAAGGTAGTTTCGTGTGGAGAAGAATGGGCAAGAAACTCCACCGTTACTCTTTTAAAATGTTTTACAATGTTTTGTATACATGAATTATAACATTATATGTGAAGACGATGCACCCAGAATAAAAACACTACACCACAAAAGGTGAAAAGAAAAACACATATAGTAATGGTAGGTAACTTAAGTATGTCAAAAGTACATGGTGCTCACATATTTACAAACATTCTAAAAGTTAATATATAATAAATCAATCAATGTGTGAGAAGTTATTTCAACATGTTAAAATAGTAATAGTGCATCTTTGAGAGTCGTTACGGGTCGTCAGAAGCCCGAAAATCTGACAGCCAGTATTACCAAGGGGTATCGTATTGCCCAGTTATTGGGTTGTGGAGGTCAGATAGGCAGTCGCTCCATGTAAAATACTGGTAATCAGCTGCATCCGGTTAGACTGGAAGCCGACCCCAACATAGTTGTAACGTAGTCAGTACAACGCCATCTACAGAGTTCTTGCCAACTATTTTTTTTTAATACTCACAAAGAAAATCTGTCATTAGAATGGCATTCACGCAAGTCTTGATTAGAATTACTTTTGAACTCATATAAGTGACATATTTGGGTATCCTTTGCATAACTTCTACCCAATCCTTTTGGAACATACAGGCGTGATATATGTTATGGTAACCCACCAGGTCTGGGCGTGTGGAGGATCTCGAAGCATCAGGCGGACGTGTACGTGCTGTCGATCGCGGAGCGCGTGCGCCACTTACTGCGACAGGACATGTTGCAACATGTCAGTAAGGTCAACTTTGCCTACGTCACACCCAGCGACTCCGTGCTAGGTGAGAACCAAAGAAAAAAAGACGAAGGAAAAGGAACTTCGAAGAGTTCTGTACCATTATCTATAAAAGCGGCAAAAAAAATGTCTGTTGTATGGGAGTTAAATATTAATTTTAATCTGTTTTTTAGTATTTCTTGTTATAGCGGGAACAGAAATACATCATCCTAGGCCTAGGCCTTTCAAAAAAATCGGACAATCTTGTATTGATTGTCAACTTTTTTTTTGTGGCAATATTTCTTTTTGAAATGTCCGATTCAAATCAAAAGTCATTTATTCAAACTAGGCTGATTTTCAGCCTAGTTTGAATAAATGACTATTTTTGAAGGTCATCATTTCTGAAGGTCATCATTTTTGAAGGTCAAAGTTATATAAGACAGTCCCCCAAAAACGCCCACCCTTCACCACTTCCTAGTGCGGATAGGCCTAGTCTGTTGGTAATCTAAAGAGAGAGTGAATTAAAGTCTTGTTTCCACTTTTGTACCGTTTGCAGCGATGTTCCCAAACTCGTCAGGTTCGGGGTCAAAAGCGGTGCACAAAATATTCTTCGAAAGTCAACGGCACCCAAAAGGTTAGTAAATCTTTCAAATTTTAAAACACTCAATAAAGTTTTGAGGGCCAGGGTGCCTTCGTATGTTTGATCGGAGTTAGACACATTCTTTATTAATTTAAATTTTCGATCGGTCATCGGAGCCATAGACGCACGGGTCAGCAAATCTTTTTTATTTTAATTCTCGATTTGTCATGCGAAGGCATAGACACACTAAAGGGGAATTTCAACAATGAAACTGAACGCGATCAGCACAGCCAAGAATTTGCGTTCAAGAGCTGTCAGTGTCATCATTGTTAAGGAACTTTGACACTAGGTACGCAATTGTCAGGCGACTAAGTAGGGGCCCGTTAGGGCCGAGTCTGCCGGGTAAGCGGGATTGTCCGAAAGGGTTACCGCTACCCCGGAACATAAAGGGCTAAGGAAGGAACATGGATGGGTTTTAGTCAGTAAAAGTCTGACACTCTCTTCCGCTCCACCCAGAGCAGGAGAAGTCATTGGATGATTTCCCACCATCATCAAAAAAAAGGCGACTAAGAAATCATTAATATTTATCGTCAGGCGGCATCACAGTCCAGATTCAGAGGCGTGAGCCGTCGTCGAAGCTGACGGGGGAGGACGAGGGCAAGCTGCTCGTCATGACGTATGCTTGGGATGGGAACGCGCATCCCGGGAACGAGTACTGGTGAGTAACATCACAGTATTTATAACAAGAGGGTAAAGACACTTATATCATTATGCTTATTCTTTTTAACCCCTTCTAGGGTTGGAGGTATTAAAAGTGAAAGTTTTTTTTTTCCACTGAAAACATGTTTTATTTTCTAAAAAAAGTGATAAAAGGTGAAAGCTACAGGGTAGCCCGCGAAATTCAAAAATTTCTTTAGTTTTTTTGCAATTTTCAGGTCAATATTACGTTCTATAATCAAATTGACAGAATTGTAACCATTAAAATCCTCAATACTACCCTCTTACGTCCTTAATAACCAATAGAATGACTATTTCATGAAATCATGACATTTGAGGGCAATTCTAACTTAAAGTCATCATATCAACATAGTACAACCTGATACTAAACTAGAACGGATGAAAATATACGTAAGCGTGCATGGGGCTGTTACTGTGAGATAGCACAGAAAACACACTGCTGTGTTAATGGCAGGGTAGGTGTGTGTTATATCTTTGCACAGTGATTATCAGTAAGTAGATATACTAGACGATTTACACACGGCACCGCGCTCCGCCGCGGTAGGTGGTGAAGCGCATCTCAAAGTCGTCGTCTAAGAAATCCGTTGATGCCTAACACACGTACACCGCCCGACCGCGCGGTCGAGCGGTGCTCGTTTCTACCGCAAACTGCTGCTACCGCGCGGTCGAGCGGTGCCGTGTGTTAATCGCCTAACGGGGTGTCCTGCGTGAGCGACGAATACGACGCGATACAACGCGATACGACGCAGCGAACGCGACGAACGCGATCAACTCAATGGCATACCCTGCATGCGGCCTATATGGCAGTTTGCGGCAAGCCACGACGTAATGCGAACTTGTTTTGAGGGCGACCAGACGCGACACCACGAACTAAAGCATAATAGTGACTCCAAGATTCGTGAAGTAGTTACCAAAATTACGTAAATCATTTGTCGCATGTAGCAGCGCGTCGCATTGCATCGTATCGTGTCGCTCTGCGTCGCGTCGTAGTTGTCGCTCACGCAGGACACCCCGTAAGACAACAGTCCCTCAGCCGACGAAGAAGCAGGGGTTGATTGATTGATGGCGTGTCCAGGTTGGGTAGTTTAACGGGCTCGGGCGACCCAGCGGCGGCGGCCTCGACGCAGGTTCCGGAGCTGCACAACGCGCACATCAGCCGCGCCGTGTGCGCACAGCGCGCGCGCGTGGCCGGCGCGACCGGTCTGCACACGCTGCGCGAGCACTGTGCGAGCGGTGCCACGTAGGGCCGCTGGACTAACGTACGGCAGCCGCGCCGTGTGCGCACAGCGCGCGCGCGTGGCCGGCGCGACCGGTCTGCACACGTTGCGCGAGCACTGCGCGCGCGGTGCCTCGTAGGGCCGCTGGGCCAATTCCTATAATAATAAGTACAGTTTTGTAAGTTTATAATCAAATGTACCTACTCACAATTAAATAAACGATAAATATTTTATAAACATTTAGTTTTATTTTAGTAAAGTAATTAAAAAGCCTATTTTTATATTTTTAGGTGCAAGCCAACTGGCACCACATTTACTTAAACATGCATTTCACCTTTACCTTGTTCCAAAAGTAGCGAATGAAAGTGTAAACAAACCCTGTTTAGGTTGACTTCTTAAAGTCACAGCTCATTTAAGGTCCCCGGCACCCATCCCACACCGTCTCGTACCACGGCGTCCACTCGTTGTCGACAGGTGGTCCACGGGTGGACGCCGCGTTATCACCAATAAAAGTCGCGCGGTCAACCAGTGAACCTCGCAACTTGCAGTGGAATGAATGCAAGGCATCAAGCATCCAAGCAGCGCGCAGCGAGTTGTCACCGAGACAACCGAGGCGATCCGGTGACGACACGGAGTTGAAGTAGTGAGCGCGTACCCTTACAAGTCCATATAAAAAAGAATACTAGCCGTAGGAGGCCAGGCAGTGCGGAGTGGGTGCCGGGTGGCTCTAATGAGCTGTGACCTTTATGCAATCACCTACTAAATGGAATTAGTAACATATCCATTTGTATTTAGAAGGAATTTCGGAATTGGATCCCAGGGGACCCCTCCACCTTTGCAACCACTAAACTAACGAGGCTACTATAATGTGCCTCTTTTGAAACTAAGTACCTAATAGAATAATATTTAAAAAAACAGAAGAAATGCTTAAAAATTTAAAATATGTAAATATCCTTGGACATTTCACATAACGCCATATCGTCCCAAGCTAAGCAACCTAATGCTTGTGTTGTGGTAACGAGATGGCTGATAAACTACTTAAATACATTTTTATTTTTGTAAATACATCCATATTATAGATAGAAAAACACCCAGACCCGAAACAAATACTTGCAGGTCGTACAAATATTTGATCAGTGCGGGAATCGAACCCGTGACATGCTCTTTCTTTTTCGTGTGGTTAGTAATCCGAATATGTAAATTATTAAATCGTAATTAAAAAATCATTATCATACTTCTGCTTTAGGCTGGGACTCCACTAAAGCGCAGACTAGACAAGCGGAGAGGAGGATGTTTTTAAACAACCAATAGAATTTCGTTATTCACACATCTCGTCACCGCTCAGCTTCACTTATTGCTGGTTTAAAACACATCTCTCCGCTCGCCCCGTCTCCGCTTTGGAGGAGTCCGGGCCTTATTTTGGGTACCTAGGTAAGACATTGTTAATATTTCAAATTAACGTCAACTAAAGAAAAACCTGTGTGGTGATTTAAAATTAGAATTTCGAATCCAAATAACCAAATCAAAGTACTCAATTTGTGAAATGGCACACAGTGGCCTGGATTCACACATCACTACATAGTATAAAACAAAGTCGCTTTCTCTGTCCCTATATCCCTATGTATGCTTAAATTTTTAAAATTACGCAACGGATTTTGATGCGGTTTTTTTAATAGATAGAGTGATTCAAGAGGAAGGTATAAGTGTATAATTTGTCGACATATTTTGCGGGCGAAGCCGCGGGCGGAAGCTAGTAGGATATAATTATTATTATATCCCGGCAGTACAGACGCCAGAACATCAAGCTATCCCTAACTGTCAAATTTTCTCAATTAAAAATGAACCTTATATCTTTGCAATAAAGTTGAAATAGTATCACAGAAATTTGACAGATTGTGGTAACTTGATGTGCTGGCCTCTGTACGTTTCTTGGGATGATTTCCGACAACCACCCGGGCGAAGCCGCCGGCAGCAGCAAGTTAATAATAATACCTATATACGAGTAAGTATATAAAACGGGTAAGGAAAAAAAAAATTACTGCTTAAAATCGTTAGGTACAATATAACTGCAGTTTACATACTGGATACTGTGTGGTTTCTTAGCATATTCTGAAGTTCATTAGAAGATTAAAAGTAAAAACTTTCAATCATCGTAAAATTCTATTCGGATATGTGTACCTACTCATATCCATAAATTGAGTAGCAGTCCAAACCGAAAATATTTAGAAAAATGAGGGTACATCGAAAAATTACACAATTTTAATTATAACTCAAACAATTGCAGTACCTAGGTCACGAGATACGATGACTTGTAACAGACATTGCATGATTCTTAATTCGTTCGAGTTGTATCGCACGTCGCCCAAGAAATCTTGGTATTATTACGTTCAAACATTTTAAAGTCACTAGTTTGAATAGAACGTACTGTGATCGTGTTGTGTTTCTAGTGTGTGGTGGTGGGTTTTACCTTTTAAACGCCATGAGCATAAATGCACGCGCGTGCCCTCCACGCCAAGCTACAAATTTATTTCTGCTTGTTAACATGAATTTCCCAATATCCATGGTGTCTTATAATTTGTTTCATGTCATTAAATACATACGAGGACTTCAATTTTTAAGATATCTATATCAATACACACAAAAGTAATGATTTAATTGATTACTTCGTGTTATAGTTTACCCGCATTGGCAGATTTGTGTGTGACAATGGGGTTCAAAAGGTTAAGCTTGCTGAGAAAAATTTAAACCTATACGCTGCCACGAACACGTATGTGTGGTGAAGGCACTGAGCTTAGAATAGTTCAAAAATAGTGGCAGTATTTGTGTTAAGGTAATTCCTCTCCTAAAACGGTGCTGACCATAGTTTTGGTCTCAGCAGCTACAATACAAGGTAAGTTTTCATTAACCAGCCAAATTTTTGGATACGGATCAGAATCGACGATAATATTTTCGATATATTATAGCTTTATTACATTTCCACATATTAACAACTCATACATACTGAGATTAAATGTCTAACGTGTTAAAAAATTAACTTAATTAATTTTTCATGAGTTACGTGTGCATGGAACAGCTCACATTTTTTTCGCGATTTCCGGGGTTCATCCCATAGTAAAATTTGTTCGTACCGATGAGTACAACGCTCCAACGTAATTCTTATAGTTTAGTTTAGTTTTAGTTCGTAACTTTTTAACACCTTATACTTATATACCTACAAAAAGGATTACAGTACCCATCCGCATCGCTGTCATTCGAAAACGTGCCCAGAAGACTGGCAGCATTGCCTCGTTTGTACAACAAATTATTTTTTACATAGGTAGGTATGTAGGTAATTTGATAGATAATCATTTCTATGTCCGCCACTAAAAAGCTGAACGCGTGGATATTACAACAACATAATTCAGTTCAACAACCTAGATAAGTAGGTAGTACACGTACTCAAATTTGGCAATTTCACGGGTTTGTGGTTGCGTGCGTGTAACCACAAACCTGTGAAGTGCATTAATCTAGAGTCACCTACGCACTCCCAGAGTCCTACCCCACGCGTGGGCAGTGGTGACGCGTTTTTCCTCTCTTTTTACGTCTGCCTAGCATTAAGTGGAATGACAGCTCACTTCACGCTCACTTCATCTAAGTTACACGGTGAGATTTTTACAGAATCGTCTGGCAGCACTGCCAAGCCAATAACGGATGTTCCATTGATGGGCACTGCTCTCGGGGATGGCTGGATCGCTCCAACACGCATGTATACGTACTTCCATGGTGGGACGAGCCAGACTGCCAGGCACTTCTTCTCATGCAACCGAGCGGGTGGGCAGGTTGCGGATAGCCCAACTCCGGCTGCGGAACCGACTGTTTACGGCCGATCCCGCATCCGGCGCATCTCAAAAGAGATCCCGGACAAGAGAAGTTCCCGAACGCCAAATCCCAGGTTAAGGGTAACCCAAGAACCTTTTTCCATGTTCCCGCCTCCTAGCTCATAATTTCGTATCCATATATCCCATCTATCCTCATTCCTAGTATACCCAAATACTCTCAGCTAACTGATTCCTTCCTATACCTATATCCCGTCAGTCCCAGAGGACCCCAATTCCAAATAAAACTCACCCTTCAACTAATTAAAAATATACCCATTGTCCCGGCCTAGCCGGGCAATCCCATACTATACAGTACGCGACCAGCCGTCAATCCGCGAAGGGGTAACCCAGCGCGAAAAGCGGCCGGCCGCGGAATAACGCGCCCGGGAGCAAGTACGCGAAGGGGTAACCCATCGCGAAAAGCAACCGGACCCGGAACTACACGCGAGAGCTAATACGCGAAGGGGAAACCCAGCGCGAAAAGCCTCTGCCAGATTCGCCAATCGAAACCATTACAATAAAACTACCCATATGAGTCCCGGCCTAGCCCTAGCTGGGCAATCCCATACTATACAGTACGCGACCAGCCGTCAATCCGCGAAGGGGCAACCCAGCGCGAAAAGCGGCCGGACGCGGAATTACACGCGAGAGCTAGTACGCGAAGGGGAAACCCAGCGCGAAAAGCCTTTGCCAGATCCACCAATCGAAACCATTACACTGACAGATCCCATGACCGACCTCAACCCAAGAAGAGGGGAAAGCGGAATGGACCCTCACACAAGGCATTACTGGCGACAAACTCCTAACAAGTGACTTTTAAGATGAAGTCCGATTCCGATGACACATTCTCTAAGTACCCTCCAGGGGAGCCCTAAATGAATGGACCCTCATTCTGCTCAAGGGGAGCAGAGAAGCTACGCGCCGGCCTAAAAGAATATTACTGCAAAACTGGCTGTAGCGATCTGCTTCCTTCCCCCCTCTAGAGACCTGACAAAAAAACGAGACGAGACCGACATGACTACACTACTTCTAACTTTCCTGATCCATAACGTTCCAATTAAATGACCTGACACTGACCTCACGCTGACGGTTATGAAAAAGTTGGCCGTACCCATCCGTTACCGAGCCTCTCTTCATCTCGAGATGCAATGGTGATTGTATAATCAGACTCTATGAGTCTTCCGAATATTTGTTACGCCATTGCTAGGTGTTCTATAAGGCGTTTTTAAACAGGCTATATTTTTCTGCAATATGTGGCTGCAATACAATGGCTGGCAACATTGCCAGCAATACCAGCCAGACTATGCAATATTGCAGTAATGTCCCGGTAATGTTGGCCAGCCAGTTCTATTGTTGTTTCAGTCGCTCTATGTAATGGCATAGTGCATCTTTTTCTACGGACATGAAGTTTGTTATGAGTACAATTGCTGTGTTATTTTTATTTTCGGTCCGATTTTGCTTATAAGAAACTCGAAGTCACCTCTCGACATTCTAGTAGTTTGCAAATAATTTTTTATCGAGGCTTATTTCGTAAGGTCGAATCCAGAATCTCTCTTTTTTCTTTTTCGATTTTATAATAATGTAAGCTGCCGCGACAAGTTTGATTTTGTCAGCCATTGTCGATTTGTGTAGCCCGTTTAAGAGTCTGCATCATGAGCCACCCAATAGCCTACATAATCGCAACACAAAGCCCAGTCATAGATTGCTCGGACATCAGTGTCCGAGCGATGTTTTTGTAATGACCGGGCAATTAGTTGCCAATAGTGCAGCCACAAATTGCAGAATAATATAGCCCATTCAGTAGTGCCTTTATACAGGGCAACATCCATCAGTGGTAACAACTATGGGACTTATCTGATCCTGGGTGTACCACCGGCGGATGCTGTATTTGCACAGGAGTGAGGAGTATCGTACTTACTAACACAGACCACCACAGACGTTGCCTAACAGAGATTATAGCCGGAACAGCAATGGCTCACGATGGTATGATGACATTCGGCCTGCAACACCCGACTGGAAGAAGCAGCTGTTAACCTCGTCACCAGGCGACCGACGCCACGATCAACACAGAATATAGGAAGTGGAGAGATTCCGACAATCCATCTGCGACATCTACTCCACAGTCATCGTCTACACTCAATATCGTGCAGACCAACTTCAAGCATCCCCTGACTGCCACGGCTTGCTTACGCGGGCGTTGGACTTAAACTCGAACCATCGCACTGATCCAGGATCCGTGGATCAGAAACAACAGAACATCGAAGGTATATACCAATATAATTCTCAACACACACAGCACAGACAAACCCCGAACTTGCGTTTGCATACTCAAGCAAATTCCCATTAAACCACACTTTCAATTTAGTTCCAGACACATGACAGCTGTCAGGCTACAGACTGTAGATGTTCCAGATATAGTACTGTTCCCTGTATACCTACAAGACAGGCAACGATGCAAACACCCTTCCAAAAAAAAAAATGGCCGACCTGGTACAGCACTGCGAGCTCACCAAACTAGACCTGATATCTACAGCGACTCGAACGCCTAGGGCAGCACCACAGAACAGTTCTCTTTATCTGTTCTGTGGGCAGCACCATACTCCAAAGGAGGAGCGAGGTACTATCCACTTATTGTTTACTCTACTAAACTTAAGATTATAAATCACGGTTCAGAACCCACTTTGATCTTAGGCCGAGATCACAAACATTACCTACGCCTAGTTTTGCAGATATTACTATTACATATTATTATGCTGTCACTGGCATTAACGCCATCTAGCGGGTAAAAATAGCAACTAGTAAATATGAAACTTCCCTCGCTAGCCGCTCGATGGCGCGAGTGGTCAAATCAAAGTCGTTTAGGTGCATACATTGAAAAATATGTTACATACAAAGTTCAGTGCAAAGTCACATTCCAACATGTCGTAATAGCATGCAAATTCCTATTTAATAGATACAGTTGGTAGGTATGTTAGTTAACATACAAGTCAAATCAAGTTAATACAAAACTTGTAGATATAGCAATAAGATTGTGATGAACGAAGTCAATACCAAACTGAAAATGAACACACACTACTTAAATAGTAAGGTACATAAGAAGCAACAAGGAAAATTACTCATTAACAAAATATGAAGACGCTTGTTTTCAAAATTGTTCTTATTTTTCTCTCGAGCTGTGTACCTACTTGTTATGTAAACAACTCTGACAGGGACACAAAAACATCATCACCACTATACAAAGAGATTAAATACCAACGTATTATTGAATCTAACTCAAAGGATCTTCCGCGTAAGCTTCCTTTACCAAAAGAAAAAAACATTTTCAAAATGGCGCGTGCATCACCGTACACGTGTTCTTCGTCCAATTATCGAATCGCAAACAAAGAAAATCAGCCTAGTGAACACGGAAAAATTTGTGTACCTACCTACATACAGGAAATGGGGAAAAAACGCATGTGTAACCTCATTTTTTTAAGCCGCATAAACCTGAAATCGCGTATAATATCAGCTGTTCAGTACATTTTGACGGGTTACGCGAACATTTAAAATAAATGTCACGACTGAAAATGATTTAATGTTTGTTTCTGTAGTAAAAGTTGCTCGTTATAATAAGTACAATGACCCCTTAAGAGTTTTTAAACGACTTAAATTTAACCGTGTATAAAATCACATTATCTATACTCTATACTAATATTATAAAGCTGAAGAGTTTGTTTGTTTGAACGCGCTAATCTCTGGAACTACGGGTCCGAATTGAAAAATTCATTTTGTGTTGGATAGTCCATTTATCGAGGAAGGCTATAGGCTGTGTAACATCACGCTACGACCAATAGGAGCTGAGCACCGGGTGAAACCGCGCGAGAGCAGTTAGTTAATTTTATAAAGGTGACAGTTTGTGAGTGAGTACTTTGTATATTTGTCCGGCTGAACGGATCTAGATGAAGTTTGTCACAGAAGTAGTTTAGGACCTGGACTAAGGCTGGTCTCTCGAAAGAGTTAAACAAAAAGCGCACAAATGAAGCAGCTTTTCGTCAGCATTTACAAAGAAATTACATCTGAAAAAAATAGTGAGTAATCTACATGATATGATACGTAATTTGGTTAAGTCATAATTTATCTAACGCTAACACATAATAAGAAAAAAACCACCACATCACCTCCAAATCGTGAAGCTATTTTACTTTTTAATTTTTAACCAAAAGAGTATAAAACAAATATCTACTGCTTTGTAATACACAATAATAACATCTGCGCCAGCACATCAAGCTATCCCTAACTGTCAAATTTTCTCAATTAAAAATGAACCTTATGTCTTTGCAATAAAGTTGGAATACTATCAAAGAAATTTGACAGATTGTGGTAACTTGATGTGCTGGCTGTCTGTACGTTCCCTAAGGATAATTCCTGACATTCACGCGGGCGAAGCCGCTGGCAGCAGCTAGTATTTAATAAGAAGAAGAGATGATACTTAGAAATTTACGAAATAGTATGTGTTTCAGCGTTTCTAGAAAATCAACTCTTAAGACGAGCCCTGTAACACGAGTATACGAGGATTGAGTGGTTAATGGCAGATCCATTAGCTGGCGGCACTCGCCTCGCGCCAAGCTATCGAGAAACATTAGGTGCAACGAAACCATCATAAGAAAATTAAAAAATCAGAAGGTTAACACACTATATAAGATGACTGGAGTGACCAATATTTAAACACGTGATTGTACTCATGAGTACAATGAACTTTCCCAAAGAAACTTTTTTTGTATACTGAATAGTTTTATTTTTATCACAATAACAATACAACTGGCGCGCGCAAAGTTCAATGACCTTCACGCCGATCAGCTGTTAGCAGCCTTATATAAATAATCACTTTAGACTATACAAGGTCTTTTTTAGGTTTCGTACCTAAACGGTCAATCGGGACCCTATTACTAAGAAACTCCGCTTTCCGTTTATCTGTCTGAACCGTGATAGTCAGACTTTTGAAATTTTCACAGATGATGTATTTCTGTTGCTGGTATAACAAAAAACAATAAAGTAAATATTTAAGTGGGGCTCCCATACAGTAGGCATGATTTTTTTGCCGTTTTTATAGATAGTGATACCCCGACCAAGTCCGACTAGCACTTAGCAGGTTTTTTTATCTCACAACTCTAGAATGAGACCATTTCAAAGAATCGACTGGCATAATATGAATTATTTTTCAATTAGATTTTTTTTGTCTTCGGTTTTCATAGATACAAAATAATTCGACCGTCACGATTATGAATATACACCTTCCGTGAAATATGACAACATCACAATATTTTCTTAGCTTTAAATATTCTTGCTTAGATTATCGTATTTATCAATGAAACTTAGATACTACTACACACATTGATATAAATTAATTATGATTGATGATATATTCGAGACTACCTATGCATTTCCGACTTCAAAAAACGGAGGAGGTTCTTAATTCGATTATATTTTTTTTTATGTTTGTTACCTCAGAACTTGCGACTGAGTGAACCGATTTTGATTATTATTTTTTATTTGAAAGCTGGTGGTTCCCGGGTCCCATTTCAATTTGGTTCAGTTCTGCCAGTGGTATCCATGAGAAAACGAGATACATACTTTCAGGGGTTACTATACTCATGAAAATAAACAACTTTGACTATGGAACTATACCTCATTGCAAAACACGAAAAAAATATCTGCTGTTACGTAGATTTATGTTCGCATAATTCGTCAAAATGGAACAGCAGATTTTTTTTTTAATATTTCAGAGTTGGTCCCAAGGACAAAGTTGTTGATTTTCATGAGTACTATACAACCTGAAAGTATGTCCCTCGTTTAACCTAACTCACTGTATAAGTCTTAAATTATCTTGCTGATAATTAGTAAGTACTTCAGGTCACTGTTGATTACATAGCAAGTTTAGTAGTGGATACGAATTGTTTGCGGACTGTGGGATAGGTAGGTAGGTACCAAAACTCAAAAGAGAATAAATTGTACAAGTGTATTTTTTTTTAAATTCGTCCGCAAGCTAGATTATTAAAAAATATTGGACACGTTGAATTAAAATGTGGCATGACGTCACCAGTATGTAGTTTTATACTTACTTGTAACGTAGCGAGCACCACTCCCCAACTTTAATGCGTTTTATCTATGTCATTTTCTATTCATACGATAAAGCAAAAAATACGTGTCAAATATTTTTTTATTATCTGATTGACGGACTAAAAAAATTACTTCTTTTTTTACCTAGGCTTCAGACCTATTTGGTTATAGTGTAAACCTTCTTCGTTTCTTTGTTTAGCGACCCATAAGTACCTACGTACAAAATATCGCCGTGAGTTCGATTCAGTGAAAGCGATTGAGTCGTGTGTCGTTGTCGCTGTTCTGTAGACCTATTGGAAGCATAATGCAAAACCACTTATTGGAAAACATTCGAGCATAAGTCTCTTAGGCGTAGATTTAAACAATGAACGGTATAAAATGTCCATTAATGTTGCATTAGGCACACAATAAACGGTCGGAACGCGTCGAGTTGAAACCGCACTCGATACGAAGCGTTTATGATCGATTTAAGACTCGATTCGAAACGGCCGATTTCAAAAAAGACGTACGTACTTTATACATTTTTAAAAGAAGAATTTCACCCAATTCGGTTTTTAGGGTTCCGTAGCCAAATGGCAAAAAACGGAACCCTTATAGTTTCGCCATGTCTGTCTGTCTGTCTGTCTGTCTGTCTGTCTGTCTGTCCGCGGATAATCTCAGTGACCGTTAGCACCAGAAAGCTGAAATTTGGTACCAATATGTATATCAATCATGCCGACAAAGTGCAAAAATAAAAATTAAAAAAAACATTTTTATTAGGGTACCTCCCCCAGACGTAAAGTGGGGAGCGATTTTTTTTTTAATTTTAACCCTAACGTGTGATATATTGTTGGATAGGTATTTAAAAATGAATAGGGGTTTTCTAAAATCATCCTACTACTATTATAAAGGCGAAAGTTTGTAAGTATGGATGTATGGATGTTTGTTACTCTTTCACGTAAAAACTACTGTATAGATTTGGATGAAATTTGACACAGAGATGGTTTATATCCTGGATTAACACATAGGATATTTTTTATCCCGGTAGAACATTCCTGTGGGATAATTTCCGACCTCCACGCGAGCGAAGCCGCGGGCAGAAGCTAGTTTTTTGATAATATTAATATTTTAGGAAATAATCGCTCCGAAAGTCAAAAACAATGTGTCCCCCCCCCCTCTAACTTTTGAACCATAAGTTTAAAAAATATGAAAAAAATCACAGAAGTAGACCTTTATATGAACTTTCTAGGAAAATTATTTTCAACTTGATGAGTTGAATAGTTTTTGAGTTATATAGCACTTTTTCAAAAAAACGCAAATGATAACTTTGTTTTTCATACAAATACTATGAAAAACAAAGTTATTTTTGCTGACGAAAAATGTTGGTATTTATTACAGAACTCTATATAACTGTATAGTTTAAATATTTTTTTATAATATTACTATTTTCGGAAATAATCGTAAAAAATAATGTGTCCCCCTCTAACTTTTGAACCATAAGTTTAAAAAATTTGAAAAAATTCTCAAAAGCAGAACTTTATGTAAACTTTCTAGGAAAATTATTTTGAACCTTTTGGGTTAAACAGTTTTTGAAAAATAGTACAAAAACTAAGTTTGCGTGGGAAGCTACGGAACCCTACAGTGAGCGTGGCCCGACACGCTCTTGGCCGGTTTTTTAAAGTTGTTAACGTCTGCCTGATTAATAGGCGCTAATGGCTTTATGAATAGCTGTACGTTACAATCGCAGGTTAAGCTACTCTTGTAGCGGTCAGTTCGTGGATGGGTGCACGATTTAAGTTTTTTTTTATCTTGTAGAAGGTGTAATAGTAGTGTATTTCCGCGTACCGCAAGACATAGCGCTAAAAGTGGGTGAAATGATGAAGACGAACTGCTTTCATTTATCTATGTAATACTGTATACAGGATTGGGAAATCATCCAATGACTTCTCCCGCTCTGGGTGGAGCGGAAGGGAGTGTCAAACTCTTACTGACTAAAACCCATCCATGTTCCTTCCTTAGCCTTTTATGATCCGGGGTAGCAGTAATCCTACTAAAACTCATTCTAATAGTTGTCTAATAGTTTAGTCACTATTGCTAATCAATCATTTGCAAAAACCATAGTCGACACATCTCTATCTATTTAGTTTGTTTGAAAAAAATACTTATTACTTTCCGTACAAAAATACTTCTATACATTAGTACAACCGCCAGCACAGCACATCAAGCTATCCCAAACTGTAAAATTTTCCCAATTGAAAATGAACCTTAGATACGTTTTTGTAATCAAGTTGAAAATCTATCAAGGAAATTTGAATTGGGGTAACTTGTAACCTTTTAACCGCCCAAGTATAAAATGTTTTCGGGCCCGTGCCGCCTGAGTCGTGTTATTGAGAATCTATGTTCGGATGTGCTAGCTATACTGTATCAAAGCTTCAACCATCTCTAATGCGATGTACACCTAGATCACCAGAAAAACCTCTGAGACAGACAGAAAAAAAAAGTGTTGTTACAAGTTTTTTTTTTTAAAAAAAGAACCGTTTAAAGAACATTCTTTAATTATCAATACGATCCCGTCAGTAGGTACGTATACTACAATTACCCGCCCTCCAACACAGAATTCTTTGTAGTGAATTAAGGCAATTTCGCGAACGGAAAATAAAATAATAGGCTTCCCATTATAGAAGCTCTCAAAGACATTCGCTAATAGTCGGAAATAAATTTGACGTTCGTCTGAGCCACTTTGAGCGCGTTCCGGATCATTTAACGGCGTCGCCGCGTCGGTGGACTGCCATCAAACAAGTTACATAATCTATGTGTTGCTCGACATTTTTTTTTGAACTTGGAACTGTCAAACTTTGTACTTGTTATTTTTGAATACGAGTCTTTTGGCTAACAGTATTAGTGTGTATTTTATGTCTTTTTTTGTAACGTGCGTCTTGTTTTTGCTGAATAAATAATTTTCTTTACATTTTCCAAATTAAAACATTTTCTTTATATTGGCTGATTATGTTTTTGAGATTACGATGTTAGTCCCATAGACAAAGTGGTTCATGATATCAGTCCTACAAAGTATTAGGTAGTCACCCTCCGATGACATTAAACTGAGTCCCAACAAGATTCCAAAAATAATTACGCCATTATAAAACGCGTTCCTTTTCATCCATAATTACGACTACCAGATAATAGATATGATCCTGTGCAGAGCGAACGGAACACTACGATTAAATCACTGGCTACGTGGCAGTGGCGCCCTCTTGTGCCGGAAGGAAGGAACCTGCCAAATTAGTGCCGCAGAGTGATCCCACTCCCCGACCGAGAACGGCATTGTTTGTCCCCATTACACAACGCTTTGAACATTGCTCTGTTACTGAGGAGACATAACTGAAAGTCGGGCTTCGTATAACACACCTTTTCTCTCACTATTACGTATAAAATAACCTTTCATTTTCGTGTGGTTAGGGACTAAGCTGGTGTCAGACTATAAAAATAAAAAAAAAACCGGGTCCTGGTATAAAATAATAAAACAACGTGTTTTTTCTGATATCCTATAACTTTAGGGTTATAATCTACTAGCTGCCCCCGCGCGTTTTCACCCGCTGCTCGGCTCCTATTGGTCGTAGCGTGATGTTACATAGCCTATAGCCTTCCTCGATAAATGGACTATCCAACATAAAAATAATTTTTCGATTCGGACCATTAGTTCCAGAGATTAGCGCGTTCAAACAAACAAACTCTTCGGCTTTATAATATTAGTATAGATAAGTAGAAATAATACAAAAAGTCCTAGAATGTATCTACAGTTTCGAAGATATCATCAATCATAATTAATTTATCTCGATGTGTAGAAGTATCTAAGTCTCATTGATAGGTAAATACGAGTAATTCATTTTCATTCTAACCAATCATTCAGCTAAGAAAATGCGACGTTGTCATATTTCACGTAAGGGTGTTTTACATCAATAATCGTGACTTTGACGAATTATTTTGTGTGAAAAATTAAAACATAAAAAAAGATAATTCATATGCAAGTTGATTATTTGATATAGTCAAACTCAAACTCAAACTCAAAGTATTTATTTCAAATAAACCAATTACAGGCAATTTTGAATTGTCAAGGGGGTCGGTCAGTCAGAAAGATGAAGCTAGTTGCCCATTCCAAAGCAGTTGGTACCTATGGAGAAGAACGGGCAAGAAACTCCATGGACACTCTTTTAAACAAAATATGGTTAAAAAATATTGGTTACATAATTCATATTATTATTATACATGTGAGAACGATGCAGAACGGTGAATGCATCCGAATTAAAATACGTAAAAATAAAGTTCAAAAATTAAATTAAAACAAGCCATGGCCGCTAAGAGATGACCAGTCTCTACTGACAGCGCCCGTTCACGAACATGACGCATGGATTAGCACCATTCAGCTCAGTCTCATTCATACTCTAGAGTTATGGGATATTACAAGAACACCTAGTATAATAAAAATTCAATCAATTCCAGTCTAACCGGATGCAGCTGAATACCAGTATTTTACATGGAGCGACTGCCTATCTGACCTCCACAACCCAGTTAGTAACTGGGTACTACGATACCCTTTCGATACCTTTTCGATACCCTTGGTAAGACTGGTTGTCAGACTTTCGGGCTTCTGACTACCGCAACGACTGTTAAAGATCCACGAATGACAGCCGGGACCAACAGCTTAACGTCCTTTCTGAGGTACAGAGAAGTCTCGATGTAAAGATGGTCACACATCCACGGACCAACTCCGGCAAGCGTAGCTTAACCTAAAGGTTTGATCCGTGCGGCTGTTATTACTTAGCCACGAGCTCCTAATACACACAATAACATATATAATCTACTTGGCTTATTCGATAGCGCCTAAACTTCCCATCAGATTCTAATGTATGAGATGTCGTCGTCAATTGATTCGTTATTATAGTCCGGTTGACATAGGCTATAGTAAATACAAAATAAAACAATATTTGTGTGGAAACCCAAAATAATAAATTAAAATAAAAAAAGGTAGGTATTTTAAACTCAACTACGACAAAAACGGACATCGATATTGATTTTTTTCGGCATTCATAAAGCCGGAGTGACACTAGATACGTGTTACTCCGGCTATCTATACGTATAAAATTTAAGCCTTAAGGTGAAAGCTACAGAGTTGCCAACGAAATTCATTTTTTATTGTTTTTTTTTGCAATTTGTTGCCAGTATCAGGTTGTATGTTGGGGTTACCGGGGTTACCGGGTGAAAGGGTTACCGCTACCCCGCAACATAAAGGACTAAGGAAGGAACATGGATGGGTTTTAATAAGTAATAGTCTGACACTCCATTCAGCCAGAGCGGGAGGAGTCATTTCTGATTTCCCACGCTAAAAAAAAAGGTTGCACGAAATACGATTCGCGGCCGTAACAAGTACGTATTTATAGAATTGATTGTACTTAATTATTAAAATCATCAATACAAAGGTCATATTTTTAGTGATGACGTTGGTGAAGTGAGTTTAAGGTGAGTCAATAGCTAAGCGGGATTGTCCGAAAGGGTTACCGCTACCCCGGAACATAAAGGGCTACGGAAGGAACATGGATGGGTTTTAGTCAGTAAGAGTCTGACACTCCCTTCCGCTCCACCCAGAGCGGGAGCAGTCATTGGATGATTTCCCAGCCTTAAAAAAAAAAGGTGAGATAGTGTGGATTCCTAGAAATAGGTAAAACGATAGCTCACGTCACCTTAGTTATCACGGTAAGATTTTTACAGAGTCGACCAACAGTCACTGCTATTTATAGTAATCAATCTTTTAATTTATACCTTTTTTAAATGTAAGAACCTTTACAATACTCACAAGTAATAACGATCCGGTTACCGGGTAACACGACTTATCAGACTTACGGGCTTCTGACGACCCCTAATAATTGTCAAAGATCCACGAATGACAGCCGGGACCAACGGCTTAACGTGCTTTCCGAGGCACGGAGGAGTCTCGATATATGTAAAGATCTTCACCCATTCACGGACCAACTCATCTCCATACGAAACTACCACACGCTTAAATATGATAACAAATTTTTGATATAATAATTTTTTAATATAATAATTTATTTCAAATAAAACGTTTACAAAAAGTGTACATGTAGCCAACAGTAATAAGTTTTCCATACAATTAAAGTGCCTAAAACTAAAACTAAGATTTTATTATAGGTGCAAGTACTGGTTGTTCGGAATTGCAATTTTATGTAGCGACCAGCCCGATCTAGGTTAATTTAAACCTGTGTTTCAGGCCATCACTTTACAATCCAACTACTTTGGTCTAGAACAATTTAAAGTTAAGCTGTATTTAAATAAAGAATATTATAAGAACTAGGAGAAAAAGCTTAATGGTACCTTAATATCTAAAACTAAGCCTATGTAATTTTACAAAAATAAACACTTACGCGGGGATCAAAATCATCATGCCAAAATTTCTAGAAGTTTTTCTGTGTCTGTGTAATTTAGTGTCTCTAAATATTCGGATAACATATTACTACATTTTTTATACCTTACACTATAGAAACTTAGTACCTTGTTGAGCTTATTATATAGAAAAGGTCCCAAGAACAGATAGAAACGATTAGCAAACGCATGTCTAGTATGAGGCTTAATGCAAACTAAGTCCTTCCTTCTCTTGTCAGAAGGAACAGGGTCAAAAGGAAGTGCAGTGTGCTGGAGTAGTACCTACTATATTTAAAATAAATAATTGCCGTACTGTAAGCACCTTACATGCTGTGTAGAGTTGATGCGTAGGAAATCTAAAAGGGCGAAAGGTAGCAACCTTTAGAATAGCTCTTTGAGCACGCTCTAATGGGAGTAAAATGGTTTTAGCCGCACCACCCCAAGAAGTTACACAATAAGTAAGAATGGATTGACACAAAGCTAAATAGACCTGTTTAATCAATTTAAAGTCGGCTACGTTCCGTAAATTCTTAAAAACATATATTAATTTGCGCACTCTCGTACACAGTAAATCGATATGTTTACGGAAATTTAGATTTGTGTCAATGGTGACACCTAGATATTTTAAATGGTCAGCTTTAGCTAAAACGGGGCAAGAACATGCGATGTCAGCATACGTGCAACAATTATGTGCGCGAATGTTTAGAAAATACACGCTGTATAAATGAAGAAGTGGGAAAAATATGAATAAATAACCCTCTACCAAAGTCCTTTAGATAACATTACTCATCTTTTAGCACTCAATTCAACAGGTAGGTACTGAATGTATATCATAAGCCGCTTATAAAGTTGTACAAATCTTTTGACAATTGAAAGTCATTGGCATTGAGAGGGTTAATAATCTTAACATAGTTTAAGTTACTATAGGACAAAGTGTTTATCTGATAATCGTTCGAAGAATTGATACTAATCACCAGGTAGTAAGATTTGACTTGCGCAGGCGCCAGTTTGTTGCGTTAATTACTAGCTTTTATTAAATTTCACTTGTGAGTATTTTAAGCGTTAATCCATTGGTCCTTTAACAATAATATTTCTCTTAGTTTTAAACATTTTAGTATACAGGATGTCTGAGAAAGGGGTAGCGGAAATTAAGCGTGTGGTACATACCATCAAACGGAACAACTTTTTCCCGGGGACCAACATCGTAATGGAAAAAAAAAAAACTTCCCTTACATTTTGTTTTGAAGTTTTGGATGGGACGATTTTTTTTTTCAATTAAGATGTTGGTCCCCGGGAAAACGTTGTTCCGTTTGATGGTATGTACCACACGCTTAATTTCCGCTACCCCTTTCTCAGACATCCTGTATACTAAAATGTTTAAAACTAAGAGAAATATTATTGTTAAAGGACCAATGGATTAACGCTTAAAATACTCACAAGTGAAATTTAATAAAAGCTAGTAATTAACGCAACAAACTCACGCACGCATACTTTTCGCTACACCTTTCTCAGACACATTGTATACTTAACTATTAGATCAATCCATCAGATTAAGCTACGCTTGCCGAGGTTGTCAAAGTCAAATCATTTATTTCAAATAGGCTCATGAATAAAATATAATTGATTCTTGTGGTCCAAACATCCAATCATACAAACTTTCACTTTCATAATAATCAGTAGGATACAAACTCTAACTAAGCAAACACAAGTATCCCAATAGTAATTATAATATCCAATTTGACAAAACCCAAAAATAATTAAATCGATTGTTTCTAAACAAGTGCGTTGCCTACTGATTGTTTAAAAAAAATCGACAATTACAATCATGTACAGCATATCGTCAGTGAACAAACCATTCTTCTTGAATCACCGCATGACACTCACAAACCTAATCCATTCATCGCCCTTAACTTATTACATCAACCAATCGCAACGACGAGGCGGAGTTAAAGAGCGAGACAGCTATTCCCCGATTTCAATGCGTGTGAAAGAGGTGGATTACTTTTTTAACGCTGCGTCTAGAACCGGGCGTCGAGGAAACGATAGACGGGCTTCCACAAATTCGTCAGTCAAACTTTGCAATTTGAGCCATAGACCCGCGGTCGCATTTGAAGGGTTAACTCTTTACGCGTTTCGAAATTAAATAATTTAAAACTGTTGTGTGATTAACCGTGGACATTTATTAGTGTTTATACATACTTTATTAATTAAGTTTATTTTTTAAAAAATTTTTTTCGAAATTTTTGCAAGGACTAAAATTGGATGTTTTGAACAAGTGCAGTGTTGTGTGGTCGCTATGTCGGAAGCTGGTCGACGCGGTACCGCCTATACGATAGATAACATTCTCGGACACACGGACCGACAGCCGGGTATGTGATACTACCACAGGTTACCTTAATATAACGAATGCGGGTCATATTCGCATTCCAAGGATTAAAAAAAAAACTATTCATAATTTTTTGGCCATACTCGCATTCCAAGGATGAAAAAAAAAATCTATTTATATATTTTTTTAAAATGTATTTAATATCTAGCTTCCACCCGCGGCTTCGCCCGCAAAATATGTCGACAAATTATACACATAAACCTTCCTTTTGAATCACACTATCTATTAAAAAAACGCATCAAAATCCGTTGCGTAGTTTTAAAGATTTAAGCATATAGGGACAGAGAAAGAGACTTTGTTTTATACTATGTAGTGATAAATCATAATAAATATATTTTTGACATAAAATAACAAAAATGTGTTAGTACCATTTTCAATTGAAGCCCTGTCTCTTGAGCTAGGTAGTATCTGTCCTTTTTTTGTTTTTTTTTTTAAATCTTGTCCCAAAGTAATATGTATAACCGATCCAGCCTGTCCCTTGCTGTCCCCCAGCGACAACTTAAGCCGAGGTCCGTACCCCACAGGGATGCCCACTCAGTTTGTAAGTTTTTTAAGCTCTGGCTGGAGACCCCAACTTATTGAAGCATCCACAGGCAAGTCCGGTTTAGCAGTAGACAACCTCCTATGCTGAACTGCGAGATGCTATTTAAAAAAAAATATATTGGCATAAGCACGTGTTTTTGCGACAGTAAGATATGATGTGCAAAACGGTGAAGGGAAACATCGCGTGGAAACCAGCATGTCTGAGAGATATTTCTCAACAGCATGTGAAGCTAAGTCAGAGGATGGGCCTCTGACTTAGCTTCACATGCTGTTGGCGGATGGGCAGCATAAAATCTCTGACTCCAGGTTAGTCACTAACCACACGAAAAGCAGAAGTAGCATGATGCTGTGCTATGGGAGACCCACAGCACAGCGCTGTTCTAAATGGTCCTGGATAAATAGAATACACCTTTCTTCTAAATTGTATCTTTATAAGCCAATAATCCCCAAACTTAATTGACTGTGAAGTACGGCCTGGACGAAATTGAGCATAGACATTTAGAAAAAAATTTTTTTTCGTGTTATATTTACCATAGACACGCTAAGAAAAGCTTTGTTTATGCATTTAAACAAAATGAATTAGGTGGGTTTAGTGATTGCAACTACTAACTGTATGAGGTCCTGGGTTTGATTTCCTAAGTGTTTTCTGTTAGGAATTTCTCCGTAGCAGACGAGTCTGGAATTCTGGATTTTTGACCCGTTGACGGCAATAGGCTTACCCCTTATTACTTGGGATTGAAACATAACTGGCTAATTGACTTTTTGAAACGGTCAAAAATAAAATATAAAATCACATACCTACCTACGTACAAAAAAGACCGCTTGTCTTAAAAACTTCCATCACCGTATAGAAATTAAATATTATGCGAAGATATAATTGTAAAATTGCATTTAATGCTAATAAGTAGGTATTCCATTTGATTCTAAAAATCTGTGACGTCACATTGTTATATTTTATACAAATCACGTACAAGTTCCGCGTTTTGACAGTTCATAAAAAGTAACGTTATTGACTACCCTTTCAAATACCCAATTGTGGGTGTATGTAGGTATGTACAGAGGCCAGCACATCAAGTTACCACAATCTGTCAAATTTCTTTGATAGTACCTATTTCAAGTTTATTGCAAAGACATAAGGTTCATTTTTAATTGAGAAAATTTGACAGTTACGGATAGCGTGATGTGCTGGTCTGTACTACAGGTACACCCCTGCCTAGCCCTTCGGTGAACACAGGCGTCATGTTGTGTAAATAATGTGAAGACACTGACGGCATACAAATATAAATAAAGTGGGTATCCAAAACTACGCTTTTTTTTTGAGGGTGGGAAATCATCCAGTGACCTCTCCCGCTCTGAGTGGAGCGGAAGGGATTGTCAGACTCTTACTGACTAAAACCCATCCATGTTCCTTCCTTAGCCCTTTATGCTCCGGGGTAGCGGTAACCCTTTCGGACATTCCCGCTTAATCCAAAATTACGCTTGGGTATTAAATTTCATTACAATTAATTGACAATATCTATTCACTTTAAATTACATAAGACTTAACAATTTTGCGTACAAAATATTTTGTTCAAATTCATTTATTAGACGAAAATAACATTTCTCTTATATTTATACGTTCTAATATACTTAACTATTCGATCGATCCAACAAGTTAAGCTGCGCTTGCCAGGGTTGATCCGTGGATGGGTGACCATCTTTATATATTTTGAGACTCCTCCGTGCCTCGGAAAGCACATTAAGCCGTTGGTCCAGGCTGTCATTCCTGGATCCTTGCCAGTAGTTACGGGTCGTCAGAAGCCTGACAGTCTGACGACCAGTCTATGGGCGGGATCGTATTAAGTACCCAGTTACTGACTGGGTTGTGGAGGTCAGATATGTATAGGCAGTCGTTCTATGTCAAATACTGACTGGAAGCGACACCAACATAGTTGCTAAAAGGCTAGGCAAATTGACTCTCTTTCTTTCTTTCTTGTTTTGTATGGCTAGTGACTAGGAAAACATCGTGAGGAAACCGGTTTTTTTTTTTTTTTTTTAATGCTGGGAAATCATCCAATGACTGCTCCCGCTCCCGGCTTGCCAGAGAGATATTTCTCAACGGCGTGTGTATTCGAATTATTATAGTAGCAATATTCGAATAGTGTGTATTAGATTATTTCTGTCTTGTTCTCATAATTATAATGATGTGTTGATCTATTTTGTTTTATTAAATGTAGGTTTTTTTTTTTTTGTATGCACGTGTTTCTGAGGCTTTTAACAGACTTTTATTTCTGTCTTTTTGATTTTTCTATGTGTATATTTAAAGGGTGACAAATATAATATTATGATCCCAGCATTTAACTAACTCATACACTCTACAATACCCGCGAGCGCTAAATCCAAGTTGGGCTCAATTACTTGGCCGTTTAGTTTTTTTAATACTCAAAAAATAAGAATTATCTTAACTTTCTCAAAAGAGTCTTTATCATCATATTAAAGTGTTCAATAATATATTTAATCGTAATCATAATCATTTATTTATTTGCGAATATGGGTATAAAAGAAAAGGTCTTATTACACAATAGTGTCCATTAACCTACCACAAGCCATGCAAATTTACAAATAAGTACACAAGTATCTACAAAATTAGAATTTAACATTATAATCCATTATACTGACGATTATTTCGCGATCATGCGCAAGAAAGTTGCATCATTGGCGACACGGTTGGCGCAGTGGTTGAGCGATTGACTGCTGTGCACTATGTCGCGGGTTCGATTCCCGCACGGAACAAGTATTTGTACGACCTGCAAGTATTTGTTACGAGTCTGGGTGTTTTTCTATCTATAATATGTATGTATTTACAAAAAAAAAATAGGTAAGTAGTTTATCAGCCATCTCGTTACCATAACACAAGCATTAGGTTGCTTAGCTTGGGACGATATGGCGTTGTGTGAAATGTCCAAGGATATTATTATATTATTATTATTATTATTATCATTGATGCGCAGAGTGGGAGGGAGCAGCAATAGCGTTCTGAAAGTCTTTTCACATATCAACCTACACGTCAGGCATGGGGCTTGATAAATCTTCCTCAAATTGGATTCTGTGTTTTTGTTTTTTGTATTCTTGTATGTTACTAAGTACCTACATATTTTTATAAGTTTTTTTTCGTAATACTAACACGTTATGGGCCCTCGATGCCTGAAAATAAACGGTTTTTATTTTATTTTTATTTATTATTTAGGAGAGTAAAATGGGAATGACTTGAAGTTCGAATAAACACAAGCCCTTATACATCTAAACCTTTACGGTAGCATAGCAAGTAGGTATACTTATTAATAGCAAAATATGAGCTTGGGGATAACCCCACGGTAGTGTACCGACCCCCTGTTGAGACGCCCTTACATCAACAACATTGTTAAAAATCATCTCGAAATATTATGATTTACACAAAGCCAACATAATAACGCGCTTTGTGTCGGGTCATTATCACACTTGACTGACCTTTTAAGGATTACAACTACATATAATGCTATTGTATAATGGTAATTATTGTACATGTGGTGACTCTGAGTGCTATAGTTTTTTTTACTAGCTGTGTGTAATTTCTTTGTAAATGCTGACGAAAAGCTGCTTCATTTGTGCGCTTTTTGTTTAACTCTTTCGAGAGACCAGCCATAGTCCAGGTCATAAACTACTTCTGTGACAAACTTCATCTAGATCCGTTCAGCCGGACAAATATACAAAGTACTCACTCACAAACTGTCACCTTTATAAAATTAACTAACTGCTCTCGCCCGGTTTCACCCGCTGCTCAGCTCCTATTGGTCGTAGCGTGATGTTACACAGCCTATAGCCTTCCTCGATAAATGGACTATCCAACACAGAAATAATTTTTCAATTCGGACAAGAAGTTCCAGAGATTAGCGCGTTCAAACAAACACGTTCTTCAGCTATAAAATACTAGCTGCTCCCGCGGTTTCACCCGCTGCCGGGCTCCTATTGGTTGTAGCGTGATGTTACATAGCCTATAGCCTTCCTCGATAAATGAACCATCCAACATAAAAAGAATTTTTCGATTCGGACCAGTAGTTCCAGAGATTAGCGCGTTCAAACAAATAAACTCTTCAGCTTTATAATAGTAAAGTATAGATGAAGCGACGCGCGCTTTACTTGTGGTAACTAAGTGTACGTACGCTGTGTGTGTGCGTGAGGACGGTAGTGTCAGCACATAAGACGCACACACACTTCTGACATCGCAATTGTTTCAGACGGTACCGACCAAGAGCTTCTGTCGGTCGATTCTGTAGAAATCTCACCATGAGAGCTTAGGTGAAGGGAGCTATCGTTCCACCTAATGCTAGGGATTCACACAATTGACAGCTCACTTTAAACTCCTAACACCTACGTTTACCTACTGCATAAAGTCGGCAACGGATTGATTTATTACTAGCTTCTGACCACGGCTAAGCTCGCGTGGATGTCTGTAAATATCTTACAGGAACGTACTACCGGTATAAAAAGATCCTATGTATTAATCCAGTTAATAAACTATCCATGTGCCCAATTTAATCCAAATTCATTCAGTAGTTTTTGTGTGAAAGGGTAACAAACGTCGACACTTTCATAGCACTTCACAAACTTTCATGTTTTATAATATCACATATTATTTTTTTTCCTGTCATGCAAATTAATACTTAGGTTGTAAACAAGGAAGTTTTTTTTTTTTAATTGGCTGTATAAATTAGTGACATAAAATACTCCAAGTAGGTTGAATATCAGCTGTAACAGTTAAGTTTAACCCACATGCTTTATGCAACAAACTGATATATGATTATGCTACGGAAAAAAAATTAGTCGTGTAATAATACTCATATATAACTAGGATTTTTTATTTATGTACCTACCTATGTAGTAATTTGATTATTATTTTTTTAATTATATTGGTAAATATACTTTCAATTTATTACATTAGTACACATTAACAACTTATAAGTACATACTTAAATTAAATGACTATCTAACTAACTACATATATACAAATAAATACAAAAACGAAAAGGACACTTAGGCGTCGAAGAACATGAGTTCTTCGGATGACCGCATCGCTGTCATTCGAAAACGTGCTCAGAAGACTGGCAGCATTGCCATGATTGGCATAATTATGATAACTTATTTTTTTTTAAGGCCGGGAATTCATCCAATGACTTCTCCCGCTCTGGGTGGAGCGGGAGTTTCAGACTCTGTTCCTTCCTTAGCCCTTTATGTTCCGGGGTATCGGTAACCCTTTCGGACAATCCCGCTTACCGCATTATGATACCTAGTGTGCTATGTTCGTCAAATACCTATTGGAAAAATCTATTAATAATTTGATGAAATTATTATAATTTTGATGATTGATTTACCTATCCTATTTGTAACACAAAAATATTAATTATTATTAGGCATAAATCCTCTTTTCGTAGATTGAAAAAAAAGTAACAAGTAAAAAACACTACTGAGGTAATGTTAACTAAAAATGCGAGTGCATAATAAACTGAATTATGAGCCTAAACGCGTTGCCATAAGAGTCACTTTACAAACAAGCGTGTTGAAAAGATACATGTTATTTTATTAAACGGTATAAATAAAGCTGGCGTAGAGGATGCACTCATATCGACTTATCAGTGATCTGACAAGCAACTTTATACTGTATTTCAACTGCATAGGACTCATAAAATGTTAGCATGAGTATTTTATTGATGTATTGAGAACCTGAGGGCCAATTTGACAGGATTATATCGAACGCGCATGAACGCAGCGAGCGAATACATTATTCTTTGACAAAGTGCTGAAAGTATTTTATAAATCCTATAAATTTCTCACATATAAGTAACAAGAATAATGAAAAATGACGCATATTATTCCAAACTAGTTATAACTATTTTTATAATTAAATTTCTACATAATAACAACTAATACATACTTAAATTAAATGATTGTCGAACTAACTATATACAAATAAATGCAAAAACAAAAATGACACTTAGGCGTCGAAGTACCTACTCATCCGCATCGCTGTCGTCTGGAAACGTGCCCAGAAGACTGGCAGCACTGCCACGTTGAATGGCAATGCTAATTCTTTGGCTAAAGAACAATCCAGCCCTTTGGTCACGTTAAGTGTCGACCAATCGGCGAGAAATTTCCTTAAAAAGGAGCTGCGCACTCGGGCCCCATGACCTTAGAGTCAACCCCAAACGGCTCAAAACTGTAGTTACCCATCAGAATAATGTAGGTATGTACAAAATATTTTGTAATAACTATCATGATTTAAAAGAATGTCCTTAGAGTTTCTTGCCCGTTTTTCTCCATAGAGATCTACGGTTTAAATATGGGCAACTAGCTTCAACTTTCTGGCTGACTGACAGACTCCTTGACAATTCAAAAGTGCTTGTAAATGGTTTAACCTTTTGAACCATGCCAAGCTACTAATTTATTCCTTCTTGTTATGAATTTCCCAATATCCATGGTGTCTTTTCATTTGTATCATGTCATTAAATACGTACATACGAGAGCTTAAATTTTTAAGATTTCTATCTATATAAATACTCACAAAAGTAATGTTTTAATTGTTTATTTCGTGTTATAGTGTTGTTGCCATTGTCACATATTTGTGTCGTCGTCGTCGGCGTACAGGGCATGCGCTTGCTTGTCACATATATGTGACAATAGCGTTCAAAAGGTTAATTGAAATAAATGATTTGAGTTTTTGAAATTTTGTTGTGGCCGCTTTGCTTAAGTCATTTTCCTACAAATTTTTTTCTTAACATACAACTGCTAATCTTTTTCTATGCTTACGCGCATCAACTACTAGCTTCTGTAAGTACGTAGTCCGTCAACTTAACTGGTATAACTATGGGATATGTTTTATAAAAATATAACTATCAAAACCGCCCAAGAACGTAGGCACCGGACTAAATAATTCCGTAGTTCGGATGGCTTATTCCCATGCACTCCAACTTAATAGGCGTTTCGGCCGCAGAGTTTCGTCCGATACTACGAAACAGGATTTTCATTGTTATTAATTATTTTATGTGGTGTTTCGGACGAATCCTTTTATATAATACCTACCGATTTTATTTGGTGGTCATGGTTCACTTACCATGGAGTTATTGATGATACTTTGTTGTACGTAATGTCGAATTTTCCGTCGTTGAATTTCGTCACAGTACCTACCATTTAATGATGGTGGCTTGTAGAAAATTATTTTTTTTGTTTTTTTAAAAGAGGGTCTTGTTACTCGTATAATCAACAGAATCGAACCACAAACATGGTTGAATATTGGCTTGGAACTGTGAATAATTAAAAAAAAACCACTAAACTTTATCTTTTTCCAACAATTCTCTGACTTCAAGGGAAGATTTTTCATTCTGACTGTCAAAAAAGTTTAATCCGAAACAACACTCACAAAATTATTAATAATGGTTCTCTGCCTGTTCGCCGAAAATTGTTTGCCAAATTTTCACTTGCCAACCAACGTTTCGCAGAATTTTATTCCGCCGAATAATCATTTGCCAACTTATCATATAATTTTGTTTTATTTCCCAACCTCACAGTTACCAAGTGTACGTTTGGTCTGCTTTTTAAAATGCCAACTTTCATTTAGCAGAATTTTTTGCAATTAGTTATGGTAATTATTATTTTTTTTACTTTATCTTTAATATGACCTAACCTAACTGTTTCCTTTTACAAAAGCGATTCGCTTCTGGCACATCGCCGGCCGCTGTCGCGACACGCTCGCTTCGCTCGCTCGGCTCGTGCGTTGTTTGTCATACTCTAACCTAACCTAACTGTTTCTTTTTACAAAAGCGATTCGCTTCTGGCACATCGCCGGCCGCTGCCGCGGCACGCTCGCTTCGCTCGCTCGGCTCGTGCGTTGTTTGTCATACTCTAACCTAACCTAACCAAACAACCTTAGACTTCTATTGTAATAGTTGTGTGGCCTAGTGAAATGGTTGACAAATGATAAATGTCCCAAACGTTTTGTGTCATAATAATAATCGGTTTAACAATAATTCTACCAAATGAAACGTTGTCATACAAAAATTTGCTAATCGTTAGTTGTCAAAGTGAAACATCGGCGAAGCGTTGGTTGGCAAGTGAAAATTTGGCAAACAATTTTCTGCGAAAAGGCAGGACACCATTAATAATAATTAAATTCCTGTTTCGACCGAATCGGACGAAACGCCTACAAAGACCTCCAAGTCTCCGTTCTCTAGTAAGTAGTTTTTCATACGTTATTCCCAAGAGCTCCCAACATTTTTAGAACCTTTTTGAACCCGTGCGTCGTTCAGATGCATATTTATTTATGAAATAACCGGAGATACACGTAATAGATACAATTAATATCTAAAGTATTCAAAGTACAACACTAGTCTTAATGTCATGCTTACTCCAAAAAACATGGCATTTTAATTTCAATTAAATAATCTATTTGTAATCCGTGTGTTCACCATGAGTCAAACAAACTATTAAATCTCTAAAAGCTGCATTCATCGCTCGTTCCCACCGCTCCTCGTTGAGTGACATGACATCGATCTGGTAATCCGGCTCTCCTGTTCGCTACCAGTCCAATATAAGCCTCATCGCCCTATGTGCACTTTCAACTCGCTTAACACGAGCAACTGCAAAATACATCTTTACACTACAGTGATAAAGTTTAATCTCCCTCGTCGGCATGCGCACCGACTACCGACCCTAGTTAAACAAGCGGATTTTAACAAAACACGCGTATTGTTGAACACTTAACGTCACTCTTTATTCACTATTTATTTATACTAATTCTATTTTTATAAGAGCTTTGATACAATTGAATTGAAACATCTGAACGCGAATACAATACGATGAACTAATAAAAGTTTCTATAGGATGTTCATTATGTTGTTACTCTTGTAAAACGACCGTTGATAATGTTAATATCAATTTTTATAAAAGACCCTCATTTGCTTTGCGATTTAAGTATGAAGAATACCTCATATATCGGAATCTAGAACGTTTAAAGTCGTACTATAGGTACACTTCTGCATAACCTTTCGGGAAATACGGGATGTTGTATGTTATTACATTTTGGCACTAGTGCGTAAAGTTAGTTATTGCAGTCGTGGCGTTATGTGTTGTCTTTCGTAATGTTAATTACTCAGGGAGTTTCTTGCGCTAGGTACTTCCCAGATAAAACACTAGGTAGTGGTAAGGGCGAGCGTTTTAGGTGACTGTCTTAAGTTTCAACAACAAGTATCGTATTTTAAAAAATATTTGCGCCTAAACTTTTACTCCTATTTAATTTTTGGTACAGAGCTTAAAAATGGTCCTTAGTATAGGCAGTTTAAAGGAAAGCCCCTCTGTCGTATCAACTCTGTATAAATGGTATTCAGTTGCATCCGGTTAAACTGGAAGCCGACCCCAACATAGTTGGGCAAGGCTAGACATATGAGACAAAACTGCTAAATAAGAACTCTTTTCTTCCCACAGATCGAATAGAACTGAAAAGCGAGAGCGTGGCACACTCGGACTCGGAGCACGAGCACGAGCATGAGCTGAGTGAGCACAATGATCTTGAGCACGGCCACGGCGAGCACAGTGAGCACGGAGAGCACCTAGAGGCGCTAGACGCTGGCAGACCACGCAAGGTAACTTGATCTGAATTGATGAAAACGCAAAATGGAAGTTATAAATTATTATGTCAATAATGCACAATGAGCACGCGTTGTTGGTCGATGATGCGCAGGTAGACTCTTTTCTCCTATCGATATTAACACACTCACCTCAGTTATGCACAACACTAGCACTGCTCTTTAAGCGTCGTAAGTGCGAGCGACAGTAGTAATAGCCTACTGGTGTGACCGTCGGACTAGTTCGAACCCAAGGTACGCACCTCTGAGTTCACGGATTCATGTGCGTATTGTATAATTATCACTAGCTTAAAAATCGGTGAAGAAAAACATCGTGAGGAAACCATGTCTGAGAGATATTTCTCAACAGCATGTGAAGCTAAGTCAGAGGCCCAAGGGTAGCATAAAAACTCTGACACCAGGTTAGTCACTAACCACACGAAAAGGAAGGAAGTTTAAGAATTTATTGCCTACCAACCTCTTTTGGTAGCTGAAACTGTGTGGTTTAAGTCCTCCCATCGACCTGTACGCTGTTTGTCAAGCAGGTGCGTCGCAGCCGCACCACGTTCACTACGTACCAACTGCATGAGCTGGAGAGGGCCTTCGACAAGACGCAGTACCCCGACGTGTTCACGCGCGAGGAGCTAGCCATGCGGCTGGACTTGAGCGAGGCAAGGGTGCAGGTGAGCATAGACACATGACATTTCAATTTACTTACAATAGGGATGATGAGATGATTTTTTCATTTTTTACGTCATAAAGATTAAGCTGATACATTGAGTTGAAATGTGGCATGACGTCACGAGTATGTACAAATGAATTTCTTCTTTGGTGTCTTTTAATTTGTTTCATGTCATTAAATACGTACGAGAGTTTCAATTTTTAAGACATCTTTATAAACACTCACAAAAGTAATGATTTAATTGTTTATTTCTTGTTATAGTGTTGTTGCCATTGTCATATATTTGTGTCGTTGGCTCTTATAACGATCCACATTCATACTTAAAACTACTCCTGACGACATTCTGTGTTTCGATCTCGGTTAAGGTAACATTTCAAACACCAGTGTCAATCGCTCCATGTGTCGATTCGATTTCGGAAATTGTTGATCGAACAATGCGTTATCTCAGCGATTCCGATTGTCAAGAACGCCACTTGTCAACGCTTTTGTATGGGAATATTGATAGAGTTTCGTTTAATAGTTTGACATTGTCTAGCACTTAGCGGTCGAAAACGATTGATCACGTGACATTTCGAAAGCTTATGCTAATTCCATACATTTTGTATTTTTCTAATTTCGTTATCGTTACTGAAAATGTGACTTTGTTTAGGCCATATCTGCTGGGGTTCTTACGTCAATTGTTCTTGACAGTTAACTAGGAAGTGGTGAAGAGCGGGCGTTTTGGGGGACTGTCACATTATATGTCATTTTGACGTTCAAAAGTTTTGATTATTATTTTTTTCATTGCACTTACGTGTACTTATTTTATCTAAGTTAAAAACGGTAAATTAATACAGTTAATTTATATAACGTTTTAATCACGGTATTTGCGAAACTTAATTAACGCAATATTGTGGTTGTATTATAACGTGAATATTACAGTTTCAACAAATTATTAATGAATTAATTAGTGACATTATTAACTTTGATCAAGTTAAATAAATTAAAATTAATAGCAATTTAGTTCACGTTTATTATGAGAATAATTAACTTTGTCTCACCGCAAACTATTAATTATTTGGCTAAATTAATCAAAGTCAAAACATTTATTTCTAATAGGCGCAAGAAAGGCACTTTTGAACGTAAAATAAATTTTGAATGCTTCTGAGGTTTTGTAATTTGAGTAGGTAAAATTGGTATTCATGCCTCATGGCTTATTGGTTGATTTTCACATATTTACTCGAAACGGGTGAATCAAAACTGTTTTTTTCTACGGGTGATTCGCCCGAAGTTAATTTAATTGTGCGAATCGACAACTCCCAAAATATGTACTGGTGAAAATGATTGATTTTCATTACGGCAATTATAATATTTGATGGGAACGCCTTCCTAGGACACCATACCTTCCGTCCATAATACACAGGCATAGAAATATCTAGCCGCATGTTTAACCAAATTGCAAAGCGTTGTCCGTAGAGACACAGATTACTGAATAGTTACGTAGAGGTGCGAGGGTAATTAAAATTAGTTCCATTCTCATCCGCACGGCGCACAATGAGCGCAAATTGTCGATGGCCCCGCGCTCACCACAACGCGACACCAAATGCTAAAGCCGGTTGCACACTAACCGCTACTTGCAACTATGCTTAATAGGTACTTCGTGACACTTCCCAACTTTTTCTTTTATTTTGAGGGTGTGAAATCATCAAATGACTCCTTCCGCTCTGGGTGGAGCGGAAGGGAGAGTCAGATTCTTACTGACTAAAACCCATCCATGTTCCTTCCTTAGCCCTTTATGTTCCGTGGTAGCGGTAACCCTTTCGGACAATCCCGCTTGCCCGGCAGGCTTCGGCCCTGACGGGCCCCTTCACATGCTGTCATCTCTTTGAGGCGCGCGTGGAAGTTTAACACCACCCTAATGTCGGTAATTTTCAAACAACGCTTCAATCAGTAGCCAATTACTGTAATTTAAAATGTTCAAATGTACTTGCCATCTCCTCTCAGCGACAAACAATGTCAAAATTAAATGCATGGACTAATGTCCATGCATTGTGAGAAGAAGTTGAAGTGCTTAGAATTCAAACGGTCTTATAAATTGCCCCTTTGTTGCAAGTCTTGCAATTTGTGGTAGAATCAGGTGTAGTTGTTTCATTGTGCAATTTTCAGTATTATAAACGAGGGACATAATTACAGGGGGTACTATACTCATACCTGAAATCATGAAAAAATATCAGCTGTTCAGTACATTTAAGTTCCTATAATTCGTCAAAATGTATGGAACAGCTGATTTTCCTTTCCTATTTGAGAGTTGATCCCATGAACAAAGTTGTTGATTTCCATGAGTACCTACTATACAACCTGAAGGTCTCTTGTTTAACCTAACACACGTATAATAATGATAAATATAAATTATAGTAAATATTTATTTATAAACCAAATCGGCAGTACATCTTAGAAACGATGTAGATATTACAAGGTATGATGTCTGTAGTAGGATAAACACAAAGGTTTGACTAAGATAGACTTTTGACTAACATAAAAATTTTCTAATTACGCTTCAAAGCCGTTGTCAATTCTGATAGTATATTGTCTGTAATTACAAATCTACAATTACAAAACAAGAGCTCAGTTAATCGCATTAAGTGCAAGTCCGCGCTGCGACACAACCGCGCGGCGGCTCGCGGTACAATGCGCGCTAATTCGCGCGTCATTACGCTCTCATCGCGAGAGCGCTAATGTTTGCAGCGTCGCCAGCGCCACATTATCCCGACTCCTTCGTAGATATTGTAATCAGGCCTCTTGCAGACTGCCTCGTTTTGTACAAGAATGAAATTATTAAGTTCCGTTAAAAGATAATAATAGCCAATGTGCATTAACGTAGTCCGTTCTTTTATATTTTGCGAGTGGAGGCTGCAGTAGCAATTGTTTTCTCCATTGCTAGCTATTATCGCGGCTCGACTAAAATGTTCTCTTGTATTTATTTGCTCTTAACACTTTGCTACAAGCGGGATGGTCCGAAAGGGTTACCGCTACTCCGGAACATAAAGGACTAAGGAACCTTCCTGGATGGGTTTTAGTCAGTAAGAATTTGCCACTCCCTTCCGCTCCACCCAGATCGGGAGGGGTCTTTGATGATTTCCAACCTTCAAAAAAGAAAAAGCACTTTGCTACAGTAACCGTACTTATGGCTCAGCTACTAGACGTCCATCTATATCTAAAATGAGTCAAGTAACACCTACAGAGTGTCTTAATAATTAGGGACTAAATCACTAAGGTGCAAAGTAGCATCTCATACCTTTATCGCCCGTCAGAAGAAATAATTATAGCAACTATCGCGCTTCTTTCTTCCTGAGAAAATTGGCTAGCTTATTTGTCAATTCGCACGCATATACACATGCAAAACTGGCAAATCGATTCGATCGACTTACTATTTATTTCTGGAGTTATCCATTCGCCCACTAATAATGTTTTAAGTGTCAATTCGCCCGTCCCGGGAGAATAATTTCGTGCGAACCGACTAATAAGCCCTTTGATTGTTAGATAATATTTCTGAAGAAACATGGAATTACGTTTTTATAGACTGTGCATTACGAATTTACCGTATTTTAACTTAATGGATATCAAACAACTTTGACTCCAGATTAGAATGGTGACAAAAAAAGTTTTTATACCTATTTGCGAGCTGGCCACCATGGCCATATATTTGTGCTCTTATTTTAAAAGTTTGACATACCTTAATGTCAAACTTTTAAAATAAGAACACAAATATTCAAACACACCACAAGAATCAGAAACTGCAATATTCTATCGCTTCTTTGTCCCTAAATTCCGTGTGCTAGGGTTGTCTGGCCAGACAATTTGGCATCATCTCCGTGGAGGGCTGCCTAATCCGAGCACCTAGAGAGGAGGCTCATTGTCGCTCGTTACACCCATTCACTGGTCGCGACGTCGCAGACGCGTCATTAAAATATTACCTTTTAATATTAATTGAGGAAGTTTTTACGGTAAACATAATGGAGTCGGTACTGTAAACTCCCATGGAACTCATGGAACCTGATCGTAAACATTAACCCCTCGAATATCGTATTAACCCCAAATGTTCATAAGAAAAATTTTCTCGAAACGACAATAAATAAATCGTATAAATCGTTGAGCTCTTATAAGCAAACGGCTTCTAATAGGCGAACATCTAATGGGTTAAACGACGAATTTTTGTCATATTAATACTTTATCATCATCTGCCTAGTCTTTTCCCAATTATGTTGGAGTCGGCTTCCAGTCTAACCGAATGCAGCTGAATACCAGTATTTTACATAGAGCTACTGCCTCTCTTACCTCCACAACCCAGTAACTGGGCAATACGATACCCCTGGATATGTCATATTAATACTTGTGACTAAGTTATAACAGTCGCACGCGTCGATCCATCAGGTTAAGCTACGCTTGCCTAGGTTGGCCCGTGGATGGGTGATCATCTTTACATACCGAGACTCCTCCGTGTCTCAGAAAGCACATTAAGCCGTTGGTCCTGGCTGTCATTTGTAGATCTTTGACAGCTGTTACGGCGCGTCGGACAACCAGTTTTACCTAGGGGTATTGTCGATTAAAAGACGACCTTATCATAGTAAAAAAACGGCTAGGCAGATTGAAATAAATTGTTTCTAGTAAGGCTATTAAAACACTTCTTTATAACTTTGACGTGTTTATTACGGTAGTGAAAATATAATGGCAAACATCAGCAAGCTTCGGTAATAAAATTCCTGTTAGCTACTTATACACTGTTCAATAATTTGTATGATAGTGTTCCAATATTTCGACTTGGCATTCGCCAACGTCCATACTACGTTGAATACACCGGTTCTCGTCCGATCACCGAAGTTAAGCAACATCGGGCGCGGTCAGTACTTGGATGGGTGACCGCCTGGGAACACCGCGTGACGTTGGATTTTTGTTTTTTTTTAATGTGTCATTCGTTTTTACTTTCAATAACATGGTTGCTGACTTTACTTCATATCTGTTCTTACTTTTTTTTCATTATTATCAACGTAGTGGTTTTTATCTCACAATTACTATCAAAGTTTCTCTACAGTACTTACGTAAGAGAAATTTTAAGAAAACTTTCCCGATGGGATGGCCAAAATTAAAACAAGCATCCATACAAACTTTCAACTTCCATATTTAACCTCTTTCGTATTCGAAGAATGATGAATTTTTTAAAAACATTGTGTAATTTTGACGTTCAAAAATGCTGATTCCAATCTTTCTAGGCTTTGAAAACCATGAAACTAATCATATTTAGTGATAATTTCCCGTGTATTTGCTAACTATAAACAATATAATACCGATTAGCAACCTAATCAAATCCCACTGTCTCATAATTACACGTAATCTCAACTAACAATGGTTAAATTAAGCGCGGTTTGGCGCGGAGTGCTCTTTAACTGCAGTTAAAGCGAGCGCCTGCAATTTGGTAATTAGGGACTTCATGCGGCCTGCGGGGGCGGGAGGGGGGGAATATAATAGCGAGTATTAGATACCTCACTTGGGGGATTTATGGGAACTTTCGGAGGACTTAGGTGTCTACGGAAACGGGGGATGATCCTTTAATTTGTCAGAATCTGCTGTGGCAGTCGGCGTCTGTGCGCTTGCGCTTAAAGCTCATCACTACATAGTATAAAGCAAAGTCGCTTCCCGCGTCCTAATGTTTAACAGTTTTAATGTTTTAATTGGTATATTGACGTGTGCTAGCTGACATGTGGCAAATGATTGATTTTAATGTGATGTGTTTCGTAATGTTAATTACTTCTCATACGATAAATGTGTAGAGTCAAGTTCTTCCAACTAAACAGACAGCTGTGCTGCTGGGGAATTTGTTGCGCCACTTCTTCTTCCCAGCTAAAGCACTAGGAAGTGGTGAAGGGTGGGCGTTTTTGGGGGACTGTGTTATGTAACTTTGACCTTCAAAAAGTGCAGATCTTCAGCCTAATTTGAATAAATGACTTTTGATTTTGATTGATTTTGAATGTCTGTATGTAAAAAATCAAATACAAAGTAATATAAATGCAGTAAGAAAATCCAACCTGTAAACGCCAATACGAAAATAATTAATGAAAACACTTGAAATACTAATTTATAAAAGTATTTTAGAACAATGGGGGTTCTCGAACAAACTCTGCTGTCATTGGCCGCCATGGTCAAAATTTCGTATGGAGTATTTGTTAAGGAGGTTATAATATGTTGGTACTCAAATCACCACATACCAATATTCACGAAACTCTAAACACCATACGAGTTCAAAACCAAAGACATTTCATAAGAGCATTCGAACTTGCAGTTGTGAAGTACCAACCCTATTGGTAGCTAAGTATTAGGGGTGCCACACAGTTCTTAAATCACACTCAACGCAGTGCAAATTGCTTTTAATCCACTCCATAGATGCCGGTCGCCGACAAAGAACGCAGTACTTATATTCATACTCACCGTTTTAAAATCAGTCTTACTTTAAGAGCAGTAAGGTTCGAGTTGCCTTGTCCTGTTTGAAGTTTGAAGTTGAAATTTAGAATGGAATGGAGTGGGTTTCAATAAAAATGTCTAGTGATTGCTCTATGTAATCGACACGAGGCATTCTTTTCATTGTGAGTGGTCCTTGACGAGGCGAACGAATTAAGTCCATGTTTAATTGATGAATTTCACTGCTGGCTTGGGAACTCAAAATTCATCTCGCTAAAGTATTTGGCCAAGAGAGTACACACGAGCTGACTTTATTCAACTCAGCCTATCGCGGGTAAGCGGGATTGTCCGAAAGGGTTACCGATACCCCGGAACATCAAGGGCTAAGGAAAGAATATGGATGGGTTTTAGTCAGTAAAAGTCTGACACTCCCGCTCCACCGAGAGCGAAGTCATTGGATGATTTCCCACCCTCAAAAAAAACAAAAGCCTGTCGCAGTCCACTGCCGGACATGGTTTTCTCCTTGGCTGCATCACAACACACTGTTATCTGTTAGTCTGTCCCAGCTACCTTAATGTCATCGGTCCATCTAGCTAGGAGACTTCCCACACTACACTTGCCGATAAGCGGTCTCCACTCCACGGCTCTTCTGTCATTGGGCTGGGCTTCTCCTAAGAAAGAAGGAAGAAAGGAAAAAAAAATATTGTGCTCAAACAAAATGCACATTTCTAAAAAGAATATAAAAAGTCATTAAATACACCCGTGCAAAGCAGCTAAAAACCTCGTATTCAGAAACAATAAAACCATTGACAATTAGTATCTTGGCTATGGACAATGCATGGACCACAGACAAAATACTGGCAACTTGATCAACTTATTGCATAAGAACATACATATGACATCCTAGGCTGCGCGCTGCAATACCCTGTCAACCGTCTTCCGCATCCATTCTATCCCAGCCACCTTCTTAAGGTCATCGGTCAATCTAGCAGAGGGGCGTCACACCCTACGCTTGCCGATACGCGGTCCCCACTCCAGGACTCGTCTGCTGCGGGGTGCTGCTGGGGAGTTGTTGCGCCACTATTCTTCCCAGCTAAAGAACTAGGAAGTGGTGAAGGGTGGGCGTTTTGGGGGACTATCTTATGAAATGTTGACCTTCAAAAAGTGCTGATTTTCAGCCTAGTTGGAGTAAATGATTTTTGATTTTGATTTTTTGCTCCACCAGCCAGCGGCTCTTCGGCAAACATGACCAGCCCACTGTCACTTCAGTTTGCTTACTCTGCAAGCTATGTCGGTAGCCTCGGCATTAATTGCCGGACATCGAATAACCAAAATTATGGAATTTAAGTCTTACGTGAGTTTTTAACTCATATTAACTTCCTAAGTTTATCTTGGACATTACTAAAATCAGTGAAAGCTAAGTCAGAGGCCCATGGGCAGCATAAAAACTCTGACACTAGGTTAGTCACTAACCACACGAAAAGAAGAAGAAGTGAAAGAAAACATAGAGAAGAAACCTGTATCTTCTTCTTAGCGTGTCGATGGCAATCTGAATGAACTCGGCCCAGAATTCGGCTACGTGTTTGGCGCCGTCACTAGCGTCCATCAGTTCCTGTAACGTGCAGAGGACAGAGCACGCAGGACACGATATTAAGTGTCCCATCGTTTGTGCAACAGCACTTACACTACAACCTGGACTTATAATTACCCACTTTACGTCTGTATGAGACGAGGCCCTTGCAATAGGGCATAATTAGGCAGCTGCTTTAAGGGTTTTTAAATCTTTTATTACGGACGCTTTTTACGTTCTGCATCGTTCTCACACGTATAATTTCAACATGAATGATGTAACCCATATTCTGTAACCATATTCTGATTTAAAAGAGTGTCCGTGGAGTTTCTTGGTCGGAGAGTCTCCACAGGTCCCTACTACCATTCAGTTTCATCTTTCTGACTGACCGATACTTTGACAATTCAAAAGTGCATGTAATTGGTTTATTTGAAATAAATGCTTTGAGTTTGAGTTGCAGCAATTGGTTGATAAGCCGGTCCATTGATCCCAACTTCCAAGGCGAGGTGTTCAGTCGGCCATAATTGTCGACTCGACTACCATTGTAAGAATGCAACGACTCAGCAAAACGGTCTCATTTGAAAATTATGAAATTACACCAATTTTTCCTTCTACAATGTCTTTTTATTAGCGCAATGTGGCTCGACTAGCTCAATTTGTTTCTATTCTCCATTCCATAACATGTAAAAGTGGACTTTACGGCAATGGTAGAAGGTACATTCTGGTACATTGATGTGATGGAATGGAAACCACGTATGCGTAATTGCTTTTCATTACGGTTCCATTGTAGTCGAGAGGTGCGGACGAGTGGGGGGTTGAGGAGAGCGGGGAGGGCGTCAAATTGCCAACAATTACACAATAAAAAAAATTAAAATCGCCCACAACTCGGATTGGAACCATTATGCGGAAAGAATCCAGTTCTGATTTTTGTTTCGGCTGTTGGCTCTTTGGCTGTAGCTGAATATTGATCGAATGATGACAAACGCATGTTAGGTTAAACGAGGGACATACGTTCAGGTTATGTAGTACTCATGAAAATCAACGACTTTCTCGATGGAACCAAATTTGAAGTATGAAAAAAAACACAAACGATCAGCACCAATTATTACCTGCAGGTCTATATTGTGAAAAATTCATCGTGAAAACTGGTGAAAGCTGTAAACCTATTATTGTAAGATCTTCACACATTATGAAATGCAAATAAATATATGAATAATATGAATATGTTTTCACGATGAGATTTTTACAGAATATCACTACATATTTATATGTCTAGACATTAATTGAGGTATTTTTCGCAGGTGTGGTTCCAAAACAGACGAGCGAAGTGGCGCAAACGAGAGAAGGCTCTCGGTAGAGACCATGCCCCTTTCATGCACCACGACCATGGTAAGACAGCATCATATTTTGCTCTATATCATACGGGGAGTGTCCGCTATATCATCATCTGCCTAGCCTTTTCCCAACTACGCTGGGGTCGGCTTCCAGTCTAACCGGATGCAGCTGAATACCAGTATCAGTAGAGTAGGAGTGTCCGCACAATAATAATAATAATTTTATTACTTCGGATAACAAGACCCATTGCCAAAATCATATGAAATTTAAGTGTACAGCAAAATCAAATTTAATCACTACATAGTATAAAACAAAGTCGCTATTTTTGTCTGTTTGTTTGTCTGTATGCTTAAATCTTTAAAATTACGCAACGGATTTTGATGCGGTTTTTTGTATAGGTAGAGTGATTCAAGAGGAAGGTTTATGTGTATAATTTGTTGACATATTATGCGGGCGAAGCCGCGGGCGGAAGCTAGTATACAATAACCAATAATTTCATTCTATCTAGGTTTACAAAAAAAGCAAAAAACTTATTCCATGAAGGCATTGGTTCAGATCAAATTTTTGACTTTAGGGAAGGAAAAGATCGAGAGGAAACCAACATGTCTGAAAAATATTTCTCAGACACGTTGGTTTCCGCATGTGAATCTAAGTCAGGGGCCCATGGGTAGCATAAAAACTCTGACAACAGGTTAGGCACTAACCACACGAAAAGAAGAGGTTGGCTTTTGAATAGAATACAATACGAGTAGAATAGAATAATATAAATTTATTTGTGAAACATACGTACTTAGATTCAAAGATCTTAAAATAAGTTAATCCGCTACGTTTTGCCAGTAATGAAAAACAAATGATGCAGGAAAAGCGATGTGATGGGATTTTTTTAAGGGACTTTTTTATCATAGAATTATTGGTTTTTGAAACAAACCGAAAAAAATATGTTTCAAATTTTCAATGTTTTTGAAAACATCGTGAGGGACCCAGCTTCTGTGTGAGATATTTCTCAACCACAAGTGAAGTTAAGTCAGAGGCCAATGGGCAGCATAAAACTTTGACACCAGGTCCACCTCTAACCACACAAAAATAAGAAGAATATTTTCGTCAAGATCAAAACTTTTTTTTATATTTGATAATGGAATTATTGATATTTGATCAGACACTCCTCATATTGTTTCCATTTCTTGCTGCACACAAGTCTGCTAGATAAGCCTGCCCTACTCAGGCTAAATTGTGTCGAAATTTTAGGCTGATACCATAGAGATAGCCACCGAGACTTTAAAGGAACTTTGGGTGTTACTAACTTTTATTAATTAACTGCCGGAACGCAGATCTACGCTAGACACAACGGCTTTTTAATTATGTCTGTAATTAAAGCTTACAAAAGTTTCATAAAGACTTGGCCCCGTAAATCTTTGCCCCTATATTGACATACCTAATTGAGCACGTAAAATATAACAGCCTGTATATTCTGTAAAAATCTCAACGTGAAAACTTACGTGAAGTAAGTTGTCATTCCATCTGATAATAGAGATTGACACTATTGACAGTTCACTTCAAGCTCACTTCACTTACGTTTTCAAATTACTATTTTTACAGAGTAAATCGACTGCATAACCTATTCTTAAATTCCAAGTAATTCAAATTTTCGAAAATATTTCCTATTACTTATTTCCAAAACAACATTAATAGTCCAAAACCAACACGTAGGTAAAATAATTACATTGGAAAAATACTTTTCTTGTCAAGCGACACACATCCCTATAATAATGACAAAGTACAGTCATCATCAAAATTCAAAACTCACAAGTTATATATTCCACGTAATTGGTGCCCGTTTATCGGCCACAGGGTGGTAATGAAATACGAATCCGAATGCACCCGATGTTTACCGATCATTTACCGATCGGTATCGGCCGTGTGAGCAAGCAATCTGTTCGTAAACTAGGGTTGATGATCGTTTGGGAACTTTTCGTAATTGCCCAATTATGAGTTGAAATAGTTTAACAGGGCGTTTGTAGTTTTTTGAATTTAAATATTATGATACTTAGGGCCGGTTTCTTGAACGAAAACTATTGCAAATTGACTGTATTACAGCTCTAAGGGACAGTTTCTGGCACGATAGTTAAATTAGTGTGACAAATTGTCAAGCTTTCATCAACTTTTGCGACGATTGGTTGAATTACCTATTTATCAACAGCCAATCGCACAGTTTAAGAGCATTTAAAATTTTGTACATTAATTTTGCGATAATTTTCTTTCGAAAACTGCCTCTTAGTGGTATAATAGGTACCGTCATAGAACATCAAAATCACTCTTAAATAAATTCGACAACATAAAACTGTCGGGCCCTATCAGAATACCGGCGCTACGGTATTTTTTTTAATATCGCAGCATTACGGTGTTTGTATTTCCTGTGCGTTTCCTAAATAAACTATTTTTATTTCTATCGAAATAGATTTTAAAGTCATTATTAAATTGAATATGTGAGAATTGAATAAACAACAACTGACATTTGCTTCATCAGTGACATAATAAATCAACGGAGAAGGGTCCGCTATTTTATTACGTGTAAACCCTAACAAGCATTACATCGTGGCTCGCGGAGCGGGTGTCAGTCACACCGAAATCACCGACAATTATTAACCATTGCGACGTAATTGCTCGTCACCCCTACACACCGCGCGCCCTGATTTAAAACGTTTCTTTTTAAACTTCACATGTGTGCACATTACTTATTGATTTACATTTCATAATTGTAAGCTTGTGGCTAAGTAATAACAGCCTCACAGATCAATCTACCAGGTTAAGCTACGCTTGCTGGGGTTGGTCCGTGGATGGGTGACTATTTTTACTTATCGAGACTCCTCCGTACCTCGGAAAGCAGGCCGTTGGTCCCAGTTGTCATTCGTGGATCTTTGACAGTCGTACGGGTAATTAGAAGCCCGAAAGTCTGACAGCCAGTCTTACCAAGGGGTATCTTATTACCTAGGTACTGACTGGGTTGTGGAGGTCAGATAGGCTGTCGCTCCATGTGAAATAGTGGTATTGGCTGCATCCGTTTAGGCTGGAAGCCGACCTCAACATAGTTGGGAAAAGGCAGATTGATCGAATTGTAAAAGCGTTGGATTAAAAATGAACCTTATGAATTTGACAGATTGTGGTAACTTGATGTGCTGGCCTCTGTACATATTCAGCCTATAATGTTCCCACTGCTATGACACTGACCTAAGTACGCTTTCTTATAAAGTAAATATTTAAGTAAGATTTTTTAGTCGAAATATTATATCATAGTTGTAATATTGTTACCGAGGACCTAATTCCTGATGGGAAACCCAATAACACTGCATGACCTAGGAATCGAAACCAGAACCTTATACCCAGCAGTAACGCTGACTACTAAACCATACTAAGTGATATGTATTTATGTATACACAATAAATTATTTAAAATATTCTTGTAAACGACAGTCAGCGCCGCCTCAAAGCGACAATATAGTAAAAGTAATTGTTACGGAAACTCACTTATATCGCTCGATACAACGATATTAGGGTGTCATTATACTAATGCGCGTATAATGACGCGCCCAGTTTACGCGATGGCCCGATAACGACAATTATTACTGGCAATCTGTTTACCTGACATATAATATTATTGACTGTTAGCACTTTTGTGTGTGATTGTACGTGTGAGGAGCTCGTGGCTGACACAAACAACCGACCACCGCATAATGACAGCAGCTCAGTCGATCGAAGTTAAGCTACGCTTGCTGAGGTCGGGTCAAGGATGGGTGGCCATCTTTAAATATTTTTTGACCGTCCTCTCCCTCTCTATACAACAACTACAATATGGAGACCATGATTATGTAACAATGAAATCAAATAAGTACTTGTCATCGCCTTGTCTGACCACACAAAAAAATAACTAAATCGGTCAAGTAATTAAATCAAAAAGTAAAGTTTTAATTTCAAACTAAAATCAAAGTCTAATGTCTAAAGTTAAACTCACTTCACCTACGGTGAGATTTTTACAGAATACCACTACTGCACTCTTTCAGACAGACCGACGCACTTCTGCACATATAATTATAACATTGATTTGTAGGGAAAGGGATAGGGCAGGTGTAGACACTACAAGGGGCTTATTGTTGCGATATCATTGCGCTAACACCTGCGTAACCGCATAAACAAACATCAAATTATTTATCTATTAACATTACGTACCCCACTCGTGATTTTGTCAAAGGGTGCTTTCTAGGGATGGGCCGAATATTCGTTTTATATTCGGTATTCGGCCTATTCGGTAGGTTTACCGAATATCCGTATTCGGCCGAATATTCGGTTAAATCAGCGAATGTTCCGCAAAGTGGTAATTGCTCAAAGTTTACAGTATTGAGCTGTGTATGATTGATCATGAGTCGAGTGTTAAATGTGTCATTTTTAGAAGGATATATAATTTACATTGCAGGTTTATGTTTTTGTCGAAAGCTTTATTTTCAATAACAGTAGTTAAACAAGATGGTTATTAAAAACAAAGTATAAGAATGCACAGCTATATTTCGCGTTGGGTTAGCAAGTTGAGACCCGTATTGTAAGGAATCAAAAATGCCGAATATTCGTTTCGGTAAAAGGTTTACCGAACAATCCGCCAAATGATCATATTCAGTGAAACCTATATTCGGACCATCCCTAGTGCTTTCATTATGCAAAGTGAAATGAGGGTCCTTGGACACACGTAATCTAATTGATAAGTTGTGGTAAATATTTACAACTCTAGTTAAACCCTACTTTGAAGCAGTTAATAGAGTCATTGCATTTTATAAACTACTTTTCCGCGACTTCATTCTCGTGGAAGTCGATAAATTACGTCCCAGGATTAACCCATTAGATGTTCGCCTATTAGAGGAGCTCGTGGCTAAGTACTAACAGCCGCACAGGTTGATCCACCAGGTTAAGCTACGCTTGCCGGGGTTGGCCGTGGATGGGTCACCATCTTTACGTACCGAGAATCCTCCGTGTCTCGGAAAGCACGTTAAGCCGTTGGTCCCGGCTGTCATTAGAGCATCTTTGACAGTCGTTACGGGTCGTCAGAAGCCCGAAAATCTGACAGCCAGTGTTACCAAGGGGTATCGTATTTCCCAGTTACTGGTTGGTGGAGGTCAGATAGGCAGTCGCTCCATGTAAAATACTGGTATTCAGCTGCATCCGGTTAGACTGGAAGCCGACCCCAACATAGTTGGGAAAAAGCTAGGCAGATGATGATGATGTTCGCCTATTTAAAGCCGTTTGCTTAAAAGAGCTGGACGATTTATACGGTTATATTTATTGTCGTATGGAGAATTTTTTTTCTGAGGAAGCTATGGGTTTCATACGACATTGAGAGGTTAATATGTCAAGGAATGTTCAGAAAACTATTAATTTACAATGTCATCAGCCGATTTATTATGTTAAAGCCGCACCGTAAAAACTTTGAAAACTAACCTTGAAGTGCGCTTGAAGTAAGCTGTCAATATTGATTGATTTATTTTTATCAACTTTCACAATGTTTGTAAATATTCGAGCGCCATGCATTTATGATATATTTAATTTTACCTGCTTTTGTTATATTTATTTTTCTTTTCACCTTTTGTGGTGTAGTATTTTTGTTCTGGGTGCATCGTCTTCACATATAATTGTATAATTCATGTATCCAAACATTATAAAAGAGTAACGGTGGAGTTTCTACCTCATTCTGCTCCATACGAACCAACGTTTGGAAGGGGCGACTAGAATGAATTCTATTTCTTGTTCATTACACGCATTATATTAGCTTCACTTGTATGTATGGAGGACCGATGACAATACATTAATTTGAACTAAAAAGTAGGAAATAAAAAATAGTTAAAAAAAACTAAAAAACACGCTTTTTATAGAAAACCGAACTAAAAAAGAGGAAATAAATTTTACTTTTTAATAAGCGTGGGGTGCATGGTGGTGGTGAATATTATCTCTAAAAGCACTCCACGCTTTTTAAAAAATAATTATTTTCTATTTTTTAGTTCGGTTTACTATAAAAAGCGTGTTTTTTAGTTTTTTTAAACAATTTTTTTATTTTTTTGACTTTCAAATGTGCCTTTCTTGTGCCTATTTGAAATTATAAATAATTTGACTTTGAATAGTGTTAATCCCTAGCATCGGATGGAATTACAGCACTTCACCTAAGATGTTGATATTAGAGTGCTGGTTACAAATAGTCAGAAGCCCAAAAGTCTGACAAACAGTCTTACCAAAGGTTAACTGGGTTGTAGAAGTCAGATAGGCAGTCGCTACGCGTAAAATATTGTTACTCAGCTTAGCGGTATTGTAACGAAAAGGCTAATGATAGAATTAAACACTCGTATACTTGTTTTTCACTTTATTGTTACTTCTCCACAACGTATTTTTCAAAGACGCGCGGGCCGCCTTTTTGTTTTTGGTTATCTGTCATTCTTCCCGCCTTTATTTCCCTCCGCCCGTCAGCCCCGGGTTGCCACAACCAAAAAGCGTAACACAAAATAACAATGTTGTAACCCACAAATATTTTAAGTCAATTTGTCGATTATTGTGTACGCTAACACTAGGCAGTTTGATTATTTGATGTAAGAGTGCTAAGCATTTGTATTGTTTTAGTGGTGGGCGAATGGGGCGGTGGTGGTCCACCGGGGGGCGAGTGGTGGGCGCTGGGTCTCGGCGCTGGGCTGGGCGCGCTGGGCGTGCCCGCGCCGCTATGGCACGACGCTGAACCAGCCGCCGCCTTCAGAGCGCTGCTGCATAGGTATTTATGAACCTTCTGACTTTTAAATGATGTATATTTTTTTGCCTGTACACGAGCTATAGGTACCTGTACGAGCAAAAACATGTTTACAGGTAGGTTGTTTCAAAAGCGGCTTTCTTCTCAATTTTTGAATGAAATGGTATGTGGTCACACACATTGCATTTACAAATCCATAGATTTACTGAACCAGTCGTATCACAAAGTTATTTTACGAGAAAATCGCTTCTGAATTTGGGTTGTATAGATATTGGTGCTCGTGACTCTACATGATGTAGGTACTAACATAATTACTATATTTTAGTTTTAGGTTGCAAATTGCGTAAATTAAGATTTGTGTGATAAAAAAAAACAAGAGAAAGAAAATATATTCATTTATCACAGACTAAATCGCACATAACAACAATATAACAGAGCGTTGTAAAGGTGCGTCCTGTATATCATAACATGTTATAAACGTAGTTATAAAACATATTTCTATAGAGTGGTAAGCAAGCTTAAATAAGTGGACGTGTTAGATAACAAATGTTTATGTGTAATATTACATAATCTGTACGCACCCTAAGGTATTAGCAGGATTGTGCCAGCTAAAGCATTAGGAAGTGGTTTAGGGAAGACGTTTTGGAACAATTTCATGTTATTATGCCGTTCAAAAAGTCCTGATTCCCAGACTTATTCGAATTATTGATGATGACGACACGGTTGGCGCAGTGGTTGAGCGATTGACTGCTGCGCAGCATGTCACGGGTTCGATTCCCGCACGGAACAAATATTTGTACGACCTGCAAGTATATGTTCCGAGTTTGGGTGTTTTTCTATCTGTAATATGTATGTATTAACAAAAAAAAATGTATATAAGTAGTTTATCAGCCATCTCGTTACCATAACACAAGCATTAGGTTGCTTAGCTTGGGACTATTTGGCGTTGTGTGAAATGTCCAAGGATATTATATTATTAATTTTGATTTTAAATACAATTCTCTCCAACAGGTACGTCCTCGCTCTTCCTCCGCCAGCGCTGCGGCCCCCTGAACCAGAGCCATCACCGTCTTCACCTCCGTCGCCCCCCTCGCCGTCCCCCTCGCTGGCCCGCCTGGCAAGTGCCGAAGCCCTACGTCTCCGTGCACATGACGCCCTTCTGCAAGACCGCGTGGTCCTCCAGCATAACAATAAGGTTCACACGTAACCTGAAGTGAGACAGTGGGCGCTAGACCCTAACGTGTATGCACCTGGACATTCTTAAATACGTTGATGCGTTAGTGTGTGTGTATGTTTATAGGTCAAAGGCTATACTTTTGACATTGACGTAATAATAATACCAGGCTGTCTCATTGCAGATCGACGCCTTTGATATACACGGTGATTTTTACTTTTGATTCACTATTAAACTTTCAGGGCGTGACAGTAGACATGATTATGAGCAACTTGCACTATGAGACCAACTCTGAAGTATCAGACATGAATGTCTAAGACATAAGACCCTAAATGTCAATTTCACCAAATAAATTGAACGCGAACAACACATCTAAAATGTCAATGTCAATAACAATGTATTTAACAACAATAATGACACTGACAGCTCTTGCGAGCAGTTTAGACGTGCTGATCGCGTTCCGTTTCGTTGGTGATCAACCTTTTTTTAGTGTGGGAAATCATCCAATGACTTCTCCCGCTCTGGGTGGAGCGGAAGGGAGTGTCAGACTCTTACTGACTAAAACCCATCCATGTTTTTTCCTTAGCCCTTTATGTTTCGGGGCAGCGGTAACCCTTTCGGACAATCCCGCTTAGTGATATCAGCCTTAAATGATCCTATCAACATACATTAAACGCACCGACATTTAACGCTCTTAGGTGGTTCAAACATAGTTCGTGTATCATTAGTTACTGCACAGTTTCGTAACAGTGAAGTGTATCTCTTATATGAAAACAATATTGTATATTGCACATTATACAGTGTGTTAGTTTAAACGAGGGACATAATTTCAGGGTGTATAGTACCCATGAAAATGCACAACTTTGACTACGGGACCAACTCTGAAATCACGAAAAAAATCAGCCGTCCAATACATTTTACTTTCGCATAATTCGTCAAAATGTATGAAACAGCTGACATTTTTTTTATATAGTGGAAGTTGTTCATTTTCATGAGTACAATATCCCCTGAAAGTATGTCCCTCTTTTAACCTAACATATTGTATTGTAGATTATTATAGGATCTAAGAAGTTGGTGACACTATCTCACTTTTGAAAGTATTCTCTGGCCATTACAAATGTAAAAAATAAAAGAAACAAAAACGACATTACAAAAAAGACATAAAATACCTATACAACGTAGCAAAAGCTTCCAACTCTACAAGAAAAAAAAAACCTAATGTCAACCATGTATGTCGGACCTCTTCCTCGCACTTACGACTCTTAAGGAGCAGTGCTAGTGTTGTGCATAACTGTGAGTGTGTTGATATCGATAGGAGAAACGAATTAACTACCTTAATGAGCGCATTAGTAAAAGTATTAGTAGCTAATCATCGACAAACAACTTGTGTTTCCTTATTGACATAATGATTTATGACTACAATTTTGCGTTTGTGGTGGCCTTAGTATACTTATTAATCCTACCGAAGTGTAAGGCTGTGTATCCACCTGATGTGCGAGTTAGCTAAGCGGAGCTACAAATAGGATCACTTCATTTTTAAAAATGAATGAGCTAGCGTTGTCATTGGTTAGTCTTACGTACATTCGCCGCTACACATCCTCGCACATCTCTGGTGGAAAAACACCTTTAGTTCTGAACGGGAGGCTTGACTTCATACACACACACACACATACACACACACTCACCTTCTAAAGTCAAGCCTCTTGTTTAGTTTCAATATTGCCTCTACTACTATATTCATATTACTTTCTATGAGGTTTATTAGAAAACCAATGTATTTCCAATAGGTCCTGCTCGCAATGGCTTCCAATTTCAATCTAAAGTACGCGCCACGAGAAGCTATAAATTATGTAAACAAACATCTTTTACTAAGTAAACATTTTATACTGCGAGATAATAATAAATTGACCATATTCAATCGACATGAAATATAGACGGGTTATATGAAAGTAACAACCTATTTAATTTAGTCGGATCATATTTTAACGACGCAAAGCGCTATCGTTTGTGTTTCTTGGTACCGGAACGCGTCCGTCGCAGGGATTGTAAACTATCGGGACGCCATTTTGAAATAAGCGAGTTTCGAATGCGTACGAGTTTGTTTCACACAGAAATGGAAACATCTGAATCTGACGAATAATTATTCTTAAATAATATATGTTAATTAATATTTGTTACTCAATAATTTATTAAATCTTAAACAAATTCATTTCTTTTTGTTGGTCCAAATGTTGTGAACTCCTGAACACTTGTTTACAAAATTTATAGCTTCTCATGACGGTTACTATAGATGATAATTAAATAATGACAAGCCAAATGATTTAAGGTGGAAACGCCATGTAAGTTTTCGAAATTCAAATTTTGTTACGTTCTTTTTGCTATTTGCTGGCCAGTTACCATCTTAATAGATGTTGATAAAAATATGATTCACGGATGTATCAAGTTCGTAAACACGAACTTGATACATCCGTGAATCATATTTTGTTATAATTAAACTCATCAATACAAAATTCTAAGTTAATTTTAATATTGCATGGAATCATGACGTTTGACACCAATTCTAACTACTTATATTTCTGTAAATATAAATTTGCTACGGCCGCGAATCATATTTTGATCAGAAGTGCTATTCTGTAAAAATCTCACCAGGAAAACGGAGGTTAAGTGAGGTTAAAGTGTGTTGTCAATAGTGTCAATCCCTAGCAATAGGTTGAATGTCAGCTCACTTCACGCTCACTCCACCTCAGTTTTCACGGTGAGATGGTTACAGAATTCACTGGCTGCGTACAGCCTGACACCGACCTTCAAATTATAAAAAACGTATTCAAATTTTAATTTCGCGGGCGACCCAGGCGCTTTCCCCTTAAGCGGCTTTTTAATTAATTTCATTGATTTCTCAAATGAATTTTGAAGTGTGCTTAACACTTCAAAATTCATTTGAGAAATTAAATAAATATAATCTATTTATTAAAATTAGATCAAGAAACACCAACACAGAGTGATAACAAAATGGAATAGCAAAGTGCGTTATTTTTCCTAAAGTGATACTAAGTAGTCGAATATGATTGAATAACGAAATGTAACATCCTATATTTCCCGTATGGTGACTAAACAATGATTCTATTTTGTTTGTTCTGCCTCGTGTCAAATATAAACTGGAAATGTGTTAGTATACTAAGCCATTGTGTAAAGGACCACGCTATTATTAAAACGTGTGCCTTAACGTTCAACGTTATACTTATATTATACGAAACTGTCGTTTTCTTAACATTCCTTTAGATCTCAACATGTAGTCAAGTAGATTAGAAATAATATTAATGGTTGCAAATAGACACCACCTACTATTTAAGACATCATTTTACGTATTTAAAAGGACGAGGAATTGCTCAAACAGTGATGAATTGTTGACGTCCACGAGAAAAACAAAAAGCACCGACAAAAATTAAAAACTAAAATCTTTTTTTTTTGTTTTTTTTTTCTGGTGAAGTGTCAGTGTACTGTGATAGGTACACCTCTGCCTAAACCCGGGAGTACAGACGCAATGTTAGGTTATATTTTATTTTATTTTATTGTGCTCAGGAAATTTACAGCTGGACTTATACAATGTAAACAATTTGAAATTCAGGGCCATTTACAAGATTGTCATATAATGGTCTATTTCTTGTTATTTTTAAAAATTCGTGGCTAAATACTAACGTGTATGGGTGATCATTTATACCCAGACCATCCATGTTAAGCCGTAGTTTCCAGCAGTCATTGTTAGTTCTTTGACAGTCGATAAGGGTAGTCAGAAGCCACACAGACAACCGTGTAGGTAGGGTATCATTGTTACCCAGTCACTGGGTTGTGGATTTCAGGTAGGCAGTAGCTTCATGTAAAATATTGGTATTTAGCTGCATCCGGTTAGACTGGAAGCCAACCCCGACACAGTTGGGAAAAGGTTAGGTATATAAAATCTCCACCTCTTGTCAGACGCAGCTCAGTGTAAATAATGTAAATTATAGTGTTTAGTGAAACATAGTTGTGCGCCCACGCATTATGTACCGATGTATCAATATTTATTGGAACGATTAGAAGTAGTCAGTTTGCAATAATGTGTCAGTGTAGTCGTGTTAATAAATACAAATAATAACTTTTTTTGTGTTTTTATGGTCACCCTTAATAAAATTCCTCTTCCCATCACTTAATAAGGAATGTTGCCATAATTTTTATTTATATAAAAAGTTGGGTAAGCAAGTTAGTGACCTCTGCAAGACAGCGGCGCCGCGGCGTAGCGTGCCTTGGCGAATTATGAAGATGTCTGGTGTTGCCAACTTTTGAACGCCCGCTTTACGCGGCAAAAACGAAATTTCCTTTCTTGTCTTATGTCATTTCTGAAATAAAATAAAAATTGGGAAGTTTTTATTAATTTTTGCTTACGCATGTCGGAGGCCCCCATAAGGCCCGTAACCCGGGGGCCCCGTATAATTGATACGGCAGATACGGCGGTAGTTACGCACCTGCTGCAAGATCACTCTGCCTCTGGTACGTCGCAATAAATCCTGCTCGATAATCCCCAATTACGTCATGCACACCTCACTAAAAGCAAGTCAATAGCCCTATGGTCTAGACCACGGAATAGAAAAAACAGTGGAAGTGCCACGCAGCTACCGCGCCTGTGTCACAATTATGCGGAGCTCCACAACACCGGCTCAGTCGCGATTAGCTACTCTCTGGGATACGACGTCTCGAACATAACAAAACATATTATAAACATGCCTTATTGTGCAATCTTTACATGCAAAAATGATAGCAGGACAAAAAATGTATCTTGCGGAGGTGTATCGTATCACCGGTAAGTATAAAACTATGATATATTTCAATATAATTGTTTTTATTGACAAAACCATATTTATCACTTTGTTGCGAATTAAAAACTACCTTATGTCCATTGATCAAAGTCTAGATCAACTTGCTCGCTGTCTTGAATATCATCGTATACATTCTAGAAACTTCGACGCTACTCGATTAGGGATGGGATACATTCAAATAGTTCGGTATCGATAAAATAATAAAATGTGTATTTATAAACTAACTTTACTGAACTTAAATTAATAAAATTACGAGAAATGAGTATCAAATTATGCGTAAATGGTTTCACTATATTCGACTTTGGACCGCTATGGTTCAAAGTTCAATATAGTGAAACCTTATACCTTACCATGACATATTATGTATATATGTGTGACAAATAAACAAATCATTCATTCATTCGCGGCTGGACGTAGGCCTAAAAAAAAATGCCTAATACAAATAAAGTAGGTATGTAAATATTTCAGTTTTCCGAAAGATCCTTTTACCAAGGAGAAATGGATAGAAGCTACAGGAAGACAGAACTGGATGCCGTCAAAATCAAGTACAATATGTTCAGAGAATTTTGATACTACATAGATTTATTATAGCGAAGGATAAAGGAGGATTGTTATACCCAGCAGAGGATGTCATTAAGATATGCCAGACTTCTGAAATATTTTTAAAAGGCTGTCACATATTTAAAAAAGACGTTCTCATGTCCAAAATAATGCGCCAATTTATTGGGACGTCCATATTCCAAAGAATTTTATATCATCAGTTAGGAGAATTTCCTACATCGAATCACATTACGGATTTAATGAAAGCCATCGCGGAAAAATATGTGAATATACGCTTGCATCACCTGTTAAAATTAAATATAAAACAGTCAAAACGGCAATTATTGAACAAATATGTTTTATTTCAAGGACAATAAATATTTTTAATTTACTACTTATCGTTTCATTTAACCATTTTAGCTTTTATTCTAATCGGACTTTGGTCCAAAGATAAAAGATTTGATACAAACATTGACATTAAATTATCGATATCTTGTCCTCATCCCTAACTGAGTAGAAAAAACGATAACAGGTGCATACGAATATGACATCTATTTCAATCGTGTTAGCGTGCTAAATAGAGTAAATTGGTTTCAGCGCCCTCTAGCGTTGAGTAGCTAAACTCGTTGTTGATTGCTAGAATTTGATTGTTAAATGGAAAAATGGTCTTCATTGATTGTGACATGTAAAATAAAAACAACGTTGCCGAGTTGTAATAAGACTTTCTTTTGAACAACAATAAATAAAGTTTTCGCCAAAGTTGCATTTATAATTTGTAGCCAATTATATCATCGGTTTCTGTGTATTGCAATATACATTTTAATTTACAAATGTGTGAGTTTGGCGACACTGGTTCCCGTATTAAGAAAGTTTAAGGGCACTTCCACTGTTTTTTCTATTCCGTGGTCTAGACGGGCAACACACTGGTCAATAATACAATTTGGATTTGGAACCCTTATTCAAAAATATTTATTCTAAAATCGAATTACTTTTTAATTCTTTGCAGGAGGTTTCAAAAGACAAGTATTCTCTTTGGTCTCAGTTCTCGTGTCTTACGACAAGCACCACTAGCCACTGGGGCTAAACAAGGGCTCTGATTATGTAAGAGGATACCGAGCAAGGTAGGAGTGGGTTTTAGTCAGTAAAAGTCTGCCCAGACTGGCTCACCAGTGGGCTAGTCTGGGCGTCCATGAGCGGTGAGGTCCCACTCCTGGCAAAACAAAAAAAACCCAGTGGCTCGGTACTGACAGTGATTGATACAGCAGTATTATTTTAACATTGCTTTAGTGTGAGAATGAGACAAAGCTATACATGCATATGTACAGACGCCAGCACATCAAGCTATCCCTAACTGTCACGTTTTCTCAATTAAAAATGAACCTTATGTCTTTGCAATAAAGTTGAAATACTATCAAAGAAATTTGACAGATTGTGGTAACTTGATGTGCTGGCCTCTGTACCTTACAGCTCCGAGCTATAAGACGTGGTGGTCGCCTACCACGTCTTGAATACGGCTAGGATGTTTATTCTGGAAATATTAGCTTCTACAAGAACAACATATCTGAATGTCTAGCTAGGAAGTGGTGAATGTCTAGAAACTTCTGGTTCTACGGCATATCATGCTATCACTAAATAAGGTAAGTTTCTTGAGCTTTTTTTCGTAAGTATGTGTTCGGATAAGATAAATGTAACCTTTTGAACGCGAGACCGTAAACGCATTTACGCGTCGCCTCCCACGCCAAGCCACAAAAAAATGGCGCTATTCGCGATAGCGGTATAAAAGTTAAAAAAAATACTAAATATGTAGTAAGTATAAAACAAAGTTATGTAAACTTATGTCTGCATGTACGCTTAGATCTTTAAAACTACCCAACGGATTTCGATGCAGTTTTTTTTAATAGATAGAGTGATTCAAGAGGAAGATTTATGTGTATAATTTGTCGACATATTATGCGGGAGAAGCCGCGGGCGGACGCTAGTAAATTTATATATTAGGTATAACTCTGGGGCTTTATTTTATAAGTCAAAATAACACAAAAAGTTAAAAAAATGTGGCCCAAAAATGCATAGTTTCGAAGATATCATCAATCGATTGATGATTTATTTGTATTGATTAGAGTTTCATTTATATTTACCTACCTACCTACGAGTAATTCATTTTCATTCGCAATGAAAATTGCACATAGGGCACCTCTTCCATTCTGCTAGAAGTGGTCATTTTTCTGATATTATCTTCCGCACTAAATTGCCGGGCTATAGTTATATGCCGGCTAGGTTCTATATTAAAAAAAAAAACAATGTAGGTATTTTATATGTCTTAGGATAATATTATGAAAATAAAGAGTACTGTTATTTGCCCTGTATTGAAAAAGGTCAATCATAACCATAACCCATTACATGTTCGCCTATCAGAAGCCGTTTGCATATAAGAGCTCAACGATTTATACGGTTATATTGATTGTCGTTTCGAGATAATTTTTCTTATGAACCCCATAGGGTTCATACGACATTTGAGGGGTTAATACTTAACCACCTGTCCATATCCCGATCGTTAAGTCGTCAATAATCAGTATAGAAATTTTTGATCAAACGTACTTCCCTTCAGCCCCCCACACGAGGGTGTACGAGAGATATTCACGTCAGCTTCTCCGTCAATTGTTCCACAAAGAACTCGAGTGTTTGAAGAAAGATTAATTTGGTAAAAATTCGGGAGTCTACTGGGGAGCGAATTAAGCCAGGGCACACATGTCGATGTAGCCACCAGCGCATCAAGTTATACCGAACTGTCAAATTTCTCCAAATTATTTTGAACCGTAAAAAGTTACATATTAAGTTTAAAATCGATTGAGAGAATTTTGCAATGTGGGGGCTTGGTGTGCTGGCGACTGTACTAGCAAAGCCATTTTGGCTGGTTCGTGGGTACACAATTTTTTATTTTAGAGTTTATGAGAGTTGTTTGTACCTAAGTTGGATACAAGTAGGTAATACCACATGACATACCGAGGAGGGAAGTTAGAAAGATTTCTGTTTAAGGGAAAAGCGTCAAGGTACACCGCGTAATTTAATTTTTCTTACGTTTTTTGAAATTAGAAGGTCGATGTATTGATGATTGAATGATTACAATTTTGTTAACACCTGCTAAGGCTGTGAATAATAAAAAAGAAAAAGTTATTACTGGGACTGGCATAGGAAGATCAAAAATAAAACAAAAACAAACTAAGTACTATTAATTATACAAAAAAACGTAATTAAGAATTTTAAAAAATGCTTGTACGAGGCCTTAAGACTTCTATCTTAACATGATGCTGCGACATTTAAAAATAAGTGTAACCATATAACCTGATAGTGATCACCTTAAAACCTCGAACAAATAGTCTTATTGTAGTGAACGCAAGAACTTCTCTAGTAATATGTCTGAAGGGGTGATATTAACTGATATCCACATAACTAAACAGTAAGGGCTTCTATAATGAAAATGCACTTCAAACAAAAGGCTGTCCGAAAACTGACTTAAAAGAAGGTATGTACAACCCAATAGGGATAATGCCTAGGTAAAATAAGAAGTTATATTTAGTCCGTCAATCACATAATAAAAAAAAATATTAGGTACTTGTATTTTTTGCTTTATCATATCACTAGCAGTTTGCCCGCGGCTTCGCTCCCGTGGTCTTTCCCGTGGGACCCGTTATTTTTCCCGGGATAAAAAGTAGCCTATGTTACTCCTAGAAAACTAAGCTTTCCAACGGTGAAAGAATTTTTAAAATCGGTCCAGTAGTTTTTGAGCCTATTCATTACAACCAAACAAACAAACAAAGTTTTCCTCTTTATAATATTAGTATAGATAAGAAAGTATAAAAACTACATACTTGTGACGTTATGCCGTATTTTAATTAAATGTATAGACGTAATCTTTGGATTACGTAAAAAAAGAAAAAATACATTTTATAATAATCTAGCTTACAGACTAATTAAAAAAAAAATAGCCCCCATTATACTTAATTATTCGACCTACCTTCAAGCCATAAGCCAAAACTTCATAATAAAATTCAGTAGGTATACGAAACTGAATTACATCACCTACTTACATAGGCATTCAATAGTTGAGGAGTTCTTAACTCGGCCGGGAGCCGTCGCCGTGGCGTGGCGTTGCGTCGATCTACTTAGCGGCGCTCAGCCCTCCCGTAATCTCCTTAAACTGTTACTTATTGTTCACGACGAGGGGGCAGGCGAGGGGGGACAAGGGGGGAGGATCACGCCCACTCCGTAAAATCTTCGACGAGCTTGTAATTGGTGAACATCTGACACATTTATTTCGCACTTTCAAAGATACTTTGCGTGAAATGAGTTTGGTAGAATTGTAATTAAGAGGCGCTCGGTGGGATTGTGTGAGACTTATGTGCCTACGAGCGTTCGTATAAAATGTATTTTGGAGAGTGGGTTTTTGTAATTAAATGCTTTTTGTGCCTTTGCGCCGTATTGAATTTGGTTAAAGGAGGATCTCCTTCATCGTTGTTATTACATTTGTTAGTCACTTACATTGCTTTGTGGCTCGGTTGACTAGAGTAGTTAAGTATCACAGTAATATTATAAACGCGAAAGTTTGTGTGTGTGTGTGTTTGTATGTTTGTTACTTCTTCACGCAAAAACAACTGAACGGATCTAGATGAAATTTGGCACAAAGATAGATTGTAACCTGGATTAACACATAGGATACTTTAATCCCGTTAGTACAGACGCAAGCACATCAAGCTATCCCTAACTGTCAAATTTTCTCAATTAAAAATGAACCTTATGTCTTTGAACTAAAGTTGAAATACTATCAAAGAAATTTGACAGATTGTGGTAACTTGATGTGCTGGCCTCTGTACGTCAACGTGGGCTAATTTAAGAAGCCACGGGCAGAAGCTAGTTAGGTACTTACTATAACAAGCCATTCGAATTCAAGATTGGGTAAAGATGAACTTGTTAGGCACATCTAAAGTTAATTGCAAAACACTGACATACCCGTCGATCAATTCTGCAAACATGTCACCATTAAAACTTAGATGAAGTGACCTTGAGGTGTGCTGTCACCCGCCATGATGCTTGGGATACACACTATTGACAGCTGACGTCACTTATAAGTAGGTAGTAGTACCTACTCCCAGTGAGATTTGGACACAAAAAACCGGTAGATCATGAGTGATCTGTACGAGTATACCTATTCATATTTATAAGTTTATTTTCGCTCCGTAGTGTTTATCAAGCTCTCACAATGGTTTTTACAATTACAGACCCTGTAGGACACAGCAAAAGAATAAAATGAAATCTTAAAATAAAACGATATTACAAAACAAATTAACAAAAACACATTAAATTCAAAATACAGAATGAATTACATTTTTAAATTTATATTTGTTACTAGCTGACCCGGCAGACGTTGTCTAGTCTTAACTATGATACCTACCTACCCTACCTCCCCTACCTACCTACCTACCCTACCTACCCTACCCTACCTACCCTACCCTACGTACCCATCTAACTATTAAAACCTTCCCTGGACTACGGCAAACATTTTAACACTTAAATCACCTAAATCGGCCCAGCCGTTCTCGAGTTTTAACGAGACTAACGAACAGCAATTGATTTTTATTTATATAGATTTATATTACATACATTTATTTTATTGAGATCAGTATGCTGTCCCCTTGATTTACCGAACACTGACCATGTTCTACGAAATACAGACGAACAAGTCAATGATTTTAATTAAACTAAATAATGTCCAACAAGATCCCAGTGATATCCGTCAGTGTATCACGTCCGTCCGTCACTGAGTTAGAACTTAGTTAACTTCGCGGTGGACTTGGTTAACAAAAGCGTGTGCACAAGGAATTAATAACAGAGGCTGCCAGTAAAAAGCTTAAGGCTCCTTTCATTTTGAGGTTGAGTGGCTCTTGTAAGCCTGTTTTGGGCTATTAGTAGTGCAACATATTCTTATCCATGGATGGATTGTCCGAAAGGGTTACCGCTACCCCGGAACATAAAGGGCTAAGGAAGGAACATGGATGGGTTTTAGTCAGTAAAAGTCTGACACTCCCTTCCGCTCCACCCAGAGTGGGAGAAGGCATTGGATGATTTCCCAGCCTGAAAAAAAAAAATCCATGGATGGAATAAGGAGGTTGTCGAGTTTATAGCCGGCCTTGGGCGATGTGGTCGCTGAGCGACAAAGCCCTATAAATAAATTAAAAAAAAAAAAAAAAAAATAGCCGGCCTTATCAGAATACCAGCGCTTTTTTTTTGAGGGTGGGAAATCATCCAATGATTTCTCCCGCTCTGGGTGGAAAGGAAGGGAGTGTCAGACTCTTACTGACTATTTAACCCATCCATGTGAATGTGAATTTCGGATAATCCCGCTTAAGAATACCAGTGCTGCGGTATTTTTTTTGTTCTTAAATATTTTTTTTTCAATCAATCAATCATTTATTTTGTTAAACGTAGGTATGGTTACAGATAATATAGTCAAAAAAATTGTGCACTTATTTTGCCAATATATGATGTACAAAATTAACATAAACAAGCTTTTACAATTAAAATTCAGGTAGCATGACAATTGCATCAATAGATAAAAAATATACATAATTAATATCGCAGCATTATGCTGAGAGGCCCTTTTGGCCTCGCACAGGACTTTGTTTTTTTTTTATCCTTTTGGTTCTTGCCTTAATTTTTAATCTTTTAATTATTTTTAAATTGTTTTTATTTCTTTTTCTGTGTATTTCCTGTGCGTGTGCGTTCGGGATTGTTAATTAAGCTTTTGTTTTTTTTTTATGCCCGGCGTCAGGCGTTACAGTGGCCAGCACATCAAGTTACCCCAATCTGTCAATTCTTTTTGATTATTTTTCAACTTTATTACAAAGTAGGTAGAGGTTAATTTAAAGGGAAAATATTTTGACAGTTTGGGATAGCTTGATGTGCTGGCACCTATAATATCCCGAAGCTTTGTACGGGTATCGTAGAAGCCTACTTACATTATATTCAGTGATAGCCGTTCGAATCCAAGGCGCACCTCTGATTTTACGGATTCGTGTGCGTATTATATAACTATCACTTGCTTAAAAATCAGTGAAGGACAACATCGTGAGGAAACCGGCATGCCTGAAAGACATTTCTCAACAGCATGTGAAGCTAAGTCAGAGGCCCATGGGCAGCATGTAAACTCTGACACCAGGTTATAGTCACTAACCACACGAAAAGAAGAAGAAGCGGAATTAGGCATTGAATTTAAAAGGGCGATTTAGTATTGTCATCTCGGTTTGTCAAGAAAGCATCTGACACTCTCTTCACCCCATCCAGAGCGGGAGGGAATAGAGAACTTTAAAAAAAACCTGGTTTTTACCATTCACCTAACTACCCGGATTCTCTTTACTATACAAAATCATATTTTTAGAATAAGATGGAAACCTAGGTAATCAAATACTCTGGCCTTAAACCCATTAAAAACATAATATCGAAGCTGAGTCATAATTTCAAAGTGAATGGTAGATGCTACCGGTGGGGATACAGAAACATCTGTTGTAATTGACAATATCAACTGACACACAATGCTCTGCGAGATGTCGGGAGTCGCGACAATGGTGGACCAAAAACAGTAAGTCAATTCCGTACTAATCTGTCGGTGAAAACTTAGGTGTATTGAACTGTCATTTCATGGCATCGCATCGCTAGGGATTAACACTATTGACAGTTCACTTCTAGCTCATTTCACTTGAGTTTTCACGGTATAGTTGTTTTTATCATAATACCGTGATACCAAACCAACTATACCCATTAGCAAACCTTTGGTAAGACTGTTTGTCAGACTTTTGGGCTTCTGACTACCCGTAACCAGCACTCCAACATCAACAGGAACATCAATATCTTTGGTGACGTGAACTGTCATTTCATTGCATGCTAGGGATTGACATTTCTACTATTTCTTTTTCTTCGTGTGCTTAGTGGCTAACCGGTTGTCAGAGTTTTTATGGACTACCTTTTGAAAGAGGCGACTAGAATCAATTCTATTTCTTGATCATTTTGACGTTCAACAAAAAATGTGTGGCAATTTCTTGTGCCTATTTAAAACTAATGACTTTGACTTTGGCTTATGCAGCCAATGGGCCGCTGACTTAGCTTCACATGAGTTCACAGTTCACTTGAGTTTACACGGTGATTTTTTTTCTGAATGATTGGGTTGGTATCATAAGCCTGCTGCATATATCCAGAGCAACCAATGATAATCCATTATTTTTGTTTTTTTTCTCACATGCAGGTAATCAATGCAAGGCCATACAACTCGGCGGCTTTATTTAATTTTCCTGTGTTTCCATGGTTTGGGAGCCAATTTGCGTGTTTGTTTTTTCATTTTTGGTCCCATAAAGATTTTTTTTTACTTTGCTTTTTTAGTTTTCAATCATACTTAAAGTGTATGCATTAATGATGTTATTAACCCTTAAATGCATACGGTATCAAAAATGATACCTAAAGTTTAACATCGGTTATGGCCTCAAAGGACCATGCAAAAAGTCGTCCCATACCACCAACAGATTTCAAACTTATTTCAAATAATTCATCTTGGCATCATGATCATTTTTTATTATGACGACATCGCCGTAAGTCATGGGGGTATCGCGCAAAAAAATAATTTTTGTACACACTTTTTGGTACAGTTAATTGTAAAAAATACAATACAATATCTTCTTCGGAGTTATTCAAACGTAAAGTGTTTAGTTAAACAATTGTCTATGGTAAAATGTCTAAAACAAGGTTATTTTAAAAAAAATACACCCTTTTTTTAAAGTAAAAACTTTTTTTTTTTTAATTACCGTATTAATATTTACGGACTAAAAATTGTTATTTGTGTTTTTATGAGACTTCATAATAACATTGAAACAAGTGCCATGTCTGTTGGTGGGTTGGGACAGCGCCCATACAATCTTTTGCACGGTCCTTTACTAGAATGTTAGTTTGCTTTTAAAATATTTATTTTATGTACCTTGATTTAAAAAATCATGCATTTAAGGGTTAAACTAACATTCATTTGTTTAAATAACAAGTCAACCTCAAAGCATTTATTTCAAATAAACCAATTACAGGTACTCAAGCTCAGTCAGAAAAATGAAGCTAGTTGCGCATTCCTAAGTAGTAGGTACCTATGGAGAAGAACGGGCAAGAAACTACATTGACACTCTTTTAACAAAATATTATTACTAGGCATATGAGCAACTGCAAAACGTTAAAAGCATCCGTTATAAACATATACCTTTCCGCTCCACCCAGAGCGGAAAGGTAAAAAAAACATAACTTGAGAGGTGTCACCCGGATGGAACGAAGTTCCTTTCGATTAATAAGTGAAAAGGAATTTAAATAAAATTTTATTTCTTTTAAGTTATAATAATCAAAAAAAATCTGATCTAATATTAACAAACCAAAAAATATTTATTTAAAAGACATCATATTTTACTCCAAAAAAGTGTCGTTACAACTTTTGGTCTTAATTTCCGTCTAGGTCCCTTTCGCAACGCGCGATAAGGAACTTCGTTCCAAAAGGGGAAGTCGGTTGTTTTTGTTAGTTCACGTGTTAACTTACTGCCATACCCCTGCACTGTGTCCGCTCCCCGGGTTGCGAAAACAATGCTCCTTCACCGCTGAGCCTGTCGCAGACACGCTCCCATTGTCTCTTGTTTTAATTACTTACCGGAACACAATAAATACCATTTTAAAGAAGTCTGTGTTCCGATCGAGTTAGTACTGTAAGCATTATACAGCTTACGATACCCGGACGGAAATAAAACGATGTAGTTCGTTTAATATTTCTCGTTACATTTAATTATTATTTTTGTATAGTAAACATAATATCGTAAACAAAATAATCTATTCAAATGATTTTTCAAGAATACTCTAGCAGACTCCAGCTCAGAAGCTTCAGCGGAATTGTGTGAAAGGGTTACCGCTGCCCCGGAACATAAAGGTCTAAAGAAGACACATGTATGGGTTTAAGTCAGTTCTTCTTCTGTCAGTCTGTTAGTCATTAGTGACTAACATGGTGTCTAGATCAGTTTTTTATGCTGCCCATGGGCCTCTAACTTAGCTTCACATGCTGTTGAGAATATATCGCAGACATGCTGGTTTCCCCACGATGTTTTCCATCGCCGATTTTTAAGCAACTGATAATTATACAATACGCATATTAATTCGTAAAATCAGAGGTGCGTGCCTTGGGTCCGAAGTCAAGACCTATGACTTGGCAGTCCGACGGTCACACCACTAGGTTAATATCACTGCTGAGAGTCAGTTAAAGTCTGACAATCCCTTCCACTCCACCCAGAGCGGGAGAGGTCATTTGATGATTTCCCATCCTCTAAAAAAAACTCAAAGCTTGAACGTCTGCAATACTCAATAGGAGTAACGAATTCAAATTAAATGTTGTTTAGGTAGGTACCCACAATGACAACTAAAGCCAGTTTTTAAGGCTCCCCTCAGACAGGATCGACGGGAGTCTAGTATAACAATTTCTATGTAAACTTCATGGAAAATGTTCTACCAGAATCGACTCACTTCGTAGCGGAGTTTCTTGCCCGTTCTTCTCATATCAACTGCTTTGGAATGGGCATTTAACTTCATTTTTCTGACTGACCGACCCTTTGACTTTGAATTGTCAAAGGGTCTGTAATTGGTTTATTTGAAACTAGCTTTTGCCAGCGGCTTCGCCCGCGTGTATGTAGGAAATTAGCCCACGGGATCCGTACAGTTTTCCGGGATAAAAAGTAGCTTAATATATGCTATTCCAGACTATAATCTATCTTCGTGCTAAGTTTCATCCAGACCCGTTAAGTGATTTTTGAGTTTATTCGTTACAAACATACCTAGATACAAATCTTTCCTCTTTATAATATTAGTCTTAGATAAATGCTTTGAGTTTGAATGTAACGCCTGTCTGCGGGAGCCTTTATCGAGTTCACAGTTGAGTCCCGTTCGTCGGCTCATTATTAGTTTTATATCGTTTATTCTCTCTCACAAACACACGGGTAATCCTTGTACCCGTGCTAATTACATTTTGAATGCCACCCCATTGCAAATAATGATGTAGAATTTTATTAAAGCGAGTTCACAGAATTTCCGAGTGTTCCTCGGTAAAGTTAAGTAAAATGTTGGGTACTGTAATTATTTTTCGGATTTTGGTGAAGGGGATTATTGAGTTGGGGTTTCCTATTTGTTTTTTTGTGTTTTAACGTTTCAATGTCTTTGAGTTTGTGGTCTTTTGGTTCTAATATCGAATAAACTTCGTGAAAGCTGACAAATAAGAATTTAAGGGATCCTTCAAGGCAGCAAGATTTTATTTTTTTAACGTTAATTTGCAAATGACACTGTTGTGTTGCTTGTTTTTTTTTTTAAATTCAATTCACACCAATAATAATAACGTGAAAATTTGACAATTTAGAACTTATTTTTATACTTTTACATATCTCGGGACCAGTCTGGTCATTCAGTCGGGACCAGTCTGGACCTAGGGAAGGCGTACGAGAGACCGAAGCCAACTCGCAGAGACCCCGTAGACCATTTTTAATTGTTGAGGAAGCACCCTCGACGATTGTTCCTGTATGCAGTGCACCCAATGACAACTCGCGGTTGGTGCAGGACTATTGCAGAACATGGAAACAAAAACGATTGAGCTATGAGTTTGGGTAGCTTTTTTTTTTTTTTTTTTAAGGCTGGGAAATCATCCAATGACTGCTCCGAGTGTCAGACTCTTACTGACTAAAACCCATCCATGTTCCTTCCGTAGCCCTTTATGTTCCGGGGTAGCGGTAACCCTTTCGGACAATCCCGCTTACCCGGCAGGCTTGGCCCTGGGGGGCCCCTTCATATGCTGATATCTCTTTGAGGCGCGCGTGGAACATATACGTGCCGTACGGCACGGGTCTGGTGCTGATCGGACGGTGAGTGACCCATTACTCACCGCCCGCAGGCCCGCGCCTACGGTGGCCGGGAGTCGTCACGTGGCTCCCGACGCCCGGGGCGTCTCCTGCGGCGGCTGGGACGGGAGGACCTTTCTCTCTCCCATCCCGCCACCTCCTTCGCGAGCATAACTTTTTCGCAGAAGGAGGTGACTGCCTCCCACTCCCTCTCGCCCCGGACCATGGCTTGCACCAGGGCCGGGCGCGAGAGGTCGCCGCCGCCGATCGCCTCTACGAGGACACGGCGGTGCTCTGCCCATGCGGGGCAGGTTTGCACCGTGTGCTCTACCGTGTCCTCTGGGTGATCCTCGCAGTGAGTTTGGGTAGCTAATGTATTGGTTACCGAGATGTATGGAACGACTATGATTATTAATAATGAGCTGCTCCCGCGCAGTTTTATCCGCTGCCCGGCTCCTATTGTGGTAGCGTGGTGTTACAAAGCTTATAGCCTTCCTCGATAAATGGACTATCCAAGACAAAAATATTTTTTCAATTCGGACCAGTAGTTCCAGAGATTAGCGCGTTCAAACCAAATAACTCTTCAGCTTTATAATATTAGTATTTATATGATTATTATTTTTATTAACACACATACCTACATTAATATACAACCTGACACTAAAAGTTCTTACACACGAGTGGCATGTTCCCAATGGCAGAGGTAACTGCTTTAGCGGGATTGTCCGAAAGTAGTTCTTGCAGGTAGGTACTCACTAACATAAATAATGACGGATATATGTCTGTAATGGATTTGTCAGAATTATTATTATTTTAATTTTTCTTGACATTTCTCGGAGTCCCGAAACGAGTTTAAAAAAAAAATATCTTTTATCATACTTGGAGGAGCTCGTGGCGAAGTACTAACAGCCGCACAGGTCGATCCATCCGGTTAAGCTACGCTTGCTGGGGTTGGCCGTGGATGGGTGTCCATCTTTTCATACCGAGACTCCTCTGTGGCTCGGAAAACACGTTAAGCCGTTGGTCATTTGTGCATCTTTGACAGTCGTTACGGGTTGTCAGAAGCCCGAAAATCTGACAGCCAGTCTTACCAAGGGATATCGTATTCGGGTTCTGGAGGTCAAATAGGCAGTCGCACACTCAGCTGCATCCGGTTAGTCTGGAAGCCGACCCCAACATAGTTGGGCAAAGGCTAGGCAGATGATGATCATTTATCATACTTATTTTATACCTTAAAAATAAAAAAAAACATTTACTGTCCAAGCTACCGGTCGGTGGTTAGGACTGCAGAGTTAGTTTATTAATAATTTACTATTTTTATCGTATATTATTATTATATAAATAAATAAATTATTACCAATCCAAGATTATTTCAAAAGCTTAGCGAACCACGGATCCAAGATGAAATTATCGTTGTAACAGCGGCTTATGACCGGAATCAATACGCGATGATCGCAATAAAAGCTAGATGTTTGCCGTCCCCCCTGCGAGCGCGTCACCCCCGCCCACCCCCGCGGCGCCCGGCAATTTAGCCGATATTAAGTTTATACAGCGATTTGTACCCTTCTTTACACCGGCCTAGGTTTGGGAACGACGGACACTGGGCTTAGGAAACGCCGTCGTGACTAAAGTTCCTTAAATTTGTGGGTGGCTTAGGCCGCAAATTCGGAGCCTAATTCTTCCTAATTTGCGGCCTTAGTGTCAAGATCAGGCAGTGGTGATTTCAGTCATATAAGGGCATTCTGATAATCGAATGTATGAAGTAAGTGGTGTGGTACGGTCGCCAGCGTATCAAGTCAAACTAAACTGTAATTTTTTTTCAAATTAATTCAGACCTTAAACCGAGGAGGAATCGAACTTGAGGAATGGCTAGAGAGGCGTCACGGCGCCCTCACCTACCGCCTGACGCAGGTCCTCACCGGGCATGGATGTTTCGGAAGGTACCTACCTGCACATCATCAGGCGGGAGGAAACGCCCGGGTGTCACCACTGCGAGGATCGTCCAGAGGACACGGTAGAGCACACGGTGCAAATCTGCCCCGCTTGGGCGGAGCACCGCCGTGTCCTCGTAGAGGCGATGGACGGTGGCGACCTCTCGCACCCGGCCCTGGTGCAAGCCATGGTCCGGGGCGAGAGGGAGTGGGAGGCAGTCACCTCCTTCTGCGAAAAAGTCATGCTCGCGAAGGAGGTGGCGGGATGGGAGAGAGAAAGGTCCTCCCGTCCCAGCCGCCGCGGGAGACGCTCCGGGCGTCGCGAGCCACGTGACGACTCCCGGCCACCGTAGGCGCGGGCCTGCGGACGGTGAGTAATGGGTGACTCACCGTCCGATCAGAACCAGACCCGTGCCGTACGGCGCGTATATGTTCCACGCGCGCCTCAAAGAGATGTCAGCATATGAAGGGGCCCCTCAGGGCCAAGCCTGCCGGGTAAGCGGGATTATCCGAAAGGGTTACCGCTACCCCGGAACATAAAGGGCTACGGAAGGAACATGGATGGGTTTTAGTCAGTAAGAGTCTGACACTCCCTTCCGCTCCACCCAGACCGGGAGAAGTCATTGGATGATTTCCCAGCCTAAAAAAAAAACTGTTGATTGTTTAATTCAAAATCGATTGAGAATATTCGACAGTTTGTGATTTGTGAACTTGAAATTTTAAATTCAGTGTTTATCCGAAAAAATCTTAAGAAATGACATATTTTCTCAAATTGCTAAATTACTGCAACCTACAATACTTAAGTTTGTATTTGGTAATTATCAGTTGGTAATCAAGAAATAAAGTAATTATGTATTTTAGTTTATGGGTTCTTAGTCCGTGTGAGCTGCAGTGCGATTCTGTTACCATTTCACCGTGAAAACTTAGGTGAAGTGATCGTGGAGTGGGCTGTCAGTGTCATCCCACTTGATTTTAGGGATGTACCACTTACAATGATAATCGAGATTTTAATAACATTTTTATGGTCATTTTGATTGTATTGAAGTAATTATTATTTTATTTTATTTCAAAGCTAGCTAGTACTAAGGTACTTACTTACAATACATAATAGTAAAATAACATAACATAATTAGTCATAAACTCAATTCACTTTTTTTCCTAGACCAGGTCGATCCACCAGGTTAAGCTACGCTTACTGGGGTTGGCTGTGGATGGGTGACCATCTTTACATACCGAGACTCCTCCGTGCCTCGGAAAGCACGTTAAGCCGTTGGTACCGGCTGTCATTTGTGCATCTTTGACAGTCGTTTCGGGTCGTCAGAAGCCCGAAAATCTGACAGCCAGTCTTACCAAGGGGTATCGTAATGCCCAGTTACTGGGTTGTGGAGGTCAGATAGGCAGTCGCTCCATGTAAAATACTGGTATTCAGCTGCATCCGGCTAGACTGGAAGCCGACCCCAACATAGTTGGGAAAAGGCTAGGCAGATGATGACTAGTCCTTGTATTATAGCTAAAGGCGCGAACGGGTCACGCATGTACGCCAGCACATCCAGTTAAGCACACTCCACGCAAGTTTTACGGTGAGATTTTTACAGAATGTGTGCCTATATAAATTCATTTCTCTTACAGCGAGTTGCATGGACAAAAGAACACTGCAGATTCAAAACTGGCTGCAAAAGTAGAAAACATTGCAGATGATTTTGTTTTCAATGCCATTTGTTGAATTTGAGTTAAACATATGGAACCCGGTAACCCTGTTCCTGACAGCAAATACTTTTTAAATGCCAGTTATTACATATAACAACACTTCACCTACATTTTGACGGTGAGAATTTTACAGAATAGTACTACTGCTCTTCTCAATAGGAAACGACGAACTGAAACCGAGCACCTAAGTGTTGACCTTTCGTAAGTACTCATGTGGTTTATGTCCAATATTTTTTTTTATTTGATTCAAGAGGCCGTGTTTCTAGCCCAGTGTGCGAGACTCCTTAAGCCTCGGTTGGTGAACGTTATTATTGGGTCAATTGCCCCTCCCCTGGCGATATTAGTTCCATGCCCGCGGCTGATCGTCCAAACTCACCTTATATTCATTATTACAGTATTATATTCAATATACTTCTATGTATTCAGCGGTGGATTAACGATTGATTGAATTTTATATGATGGCTATGAATGCTATGCTTTTTTTTTTCGTTTTATTTCCACGGGTACGTTTATTAAGTTGACTGGTAAATACAGGTCTTCGAAATTACTGGATTTTACGCTTGGCAGGTGGAATGTTCTGCTAATCCCTGCTCCCACTAATATTTTATACGTGAAAGTTTGTGAGGATGTTTGAATGGATGTTTGTTACTCTTTCACGCAAAAAGTACTGGACGCATCTGGATGAAATTTACCACAGACAGGTCTGGAATACCACATAAACTAATATTATCTCCTAAAAATATTTGGTTGTCGTGGGATAATTTCTTACATGAACGCGGGCAAAGCCACTGGCAAATCTAGAATTTCATATTATGGGAGAGTAAATTACACTCTTTAAATAAGACCTTAAAATCAATGGCAATCTAAATGTGAATCACATCACGCCAGTACTCCTTAATGCATAAGGCAGAGGCGTATGTTTAAGTCCCATGTAATAGGGGATGAGCCTATTGCCATCAATCGATCACAAATGTAGACTCCGAGCTGCTACCAAAAAATTCCCAATGAAAAAACCCAATAATACTTTGCCCGACTCGGGAATCGAACCCGGGACTTCAAGTTCAAGCAGTAGCGCTTGCGACTAATGAGGCAAAATAAAAATAAACCATAAACCTACATATTTAATACAAATGAAGAAACATTTATTTATAATTAATTATTGTATTAAGACGAGAACCTATTGCTTTTAAACAAATTTCCCTATGAAAGAATATTTCTTGTTCTAATTGTCCTTAAGAACCAAATAAATTGAATCAACAATGACTTCTCACGAAAGTCAATATTCACTGAGTTGGCGTTAATGTGTGCAAATATGCGCACACGTCTGACCGCGCACATTGTGGCGGTCCGTTCGCGAATTAACCGGCTAATACGAACAGGGGTTAATGATGCTGTTATGCCAATAGTTTGGCGTGGGAAAGCAGTTGTATTGTGTACCAATTAATTCGTTTTCAATGCAATTGTATTGTAAATTGTTAATTTATTTGAATGTCAATGGCGATGTGATTGGTTGGGTTGGAATTGGCGATAATTTCGTGAAAGGGACGAATTGGAAGGTTGTTGATAATTATGCGATGTTGAGTTTAAATTCAGATGTAAATCAATATGATTTTATGCTTTTTAAGTGTGCTTTTGCTGAAGCTAAATAAGTTTTGTAAAGCTGTAAAAATATTTTCGAGGAAATTCAAATTATAAAATTAAATTGTTTATTCTGTTAATAGGATATCGAAATCACTTTTAAACGTCATTTAAAAAAGAGACGATTCGTACAAACTTATTCGCCAGAAGTGTGTATATTATTTTTTCTGTAAGTGGCTCGCACGAAGTTAATTATTTTGTGGACGAATCGACAACTTCAGAAATACGTAGTGTGTACGTAGTAGTAAAGTGTTGATTCGCACATTTTGCGCTGCGGTATTTACCTATTTATTCTTAAATATCGCAGCACAAACAACTGCTCGGGGCCGAAAAGGCAGCATAATGCCTTTTCGGCCCCGCGCAGTTGTTTGTTTTTTTTTATTATTGCTTTAATTTTTATTTGTTATATGCCATTTTATATTCTGTTTTGTTTTTATTTCTGTGTATTTCCGGTGCAGAATTAAATATTTTTCTTTCTTTCTTTTTTATTTCAGGCGAGTATTTCAGGCGAGTATTTTCGTGCGAATCGACTTAAATACAAAAAAAAGAAAAGCTAGATTTTATTGACATTTCCTATCTGACTACCCCTGAGAAGAAATAGCAAATTAAGTATCAAAGTCCCTTTTAAAATCTAGAAATAATCTTGATCTGATAATGTTGAGGTATAGAGCCTTGGTGAAACCTTATGTGGAACCTAGTTGGTTGGTTACAAAATAACTGGCAGCATTGGACCTTTCAAAATGAAAAATTAATTTATTTGTTTTTATAAAATTAATAAATCATGAACTCAAAAAAAGAAGTGAATGATAGACTGTCAGTAGGTATGTTACTGAATTGATGTATTCGAAAATAAATAAAATCTAATACTTATATATTTACTTCTGCCCCCCCCCCGTGTGTTTCTATTGTAGGATAGGAATCCCTACACTAAGACACGATATATTGGGTAAGCGGGATTGTCCGAAAGGGTTACCGTTGCCCCGGAGCACAAAGTGCTAAGGAAGGAACACGCATAGGTTTTAGTTAGTAGGAGTCTGACACTCCCTTCCGCTCTACCCAGAGCGGGAGAAGTCATTAGACGATTTCCCACCCTCAAAAAAAAACGATACAGCTGCGAAAGTGAAGACCCCTTTGGTCCTAACGACCTAAAGTAGGTAGGTACCTAAAGTTCACACAAACCAAAAAACGTTATTCTAACACAAAGACCCGTAAGTTCCAATTGATTAACGAAAAACACGACACAGTTAATCGAGTCCGCTATCGATATAATACCATATTATCGATACACAATATTATCGATACCTATTATCGCTGAGCACGTGGACACTCGACGCGTGAGATTCACCGCGTGTCTGATAATAATGATGATTGCCTGTTTATACACCTGAGGACTGAACCAGGGCTTCTGCTGATATTTGTTTTGATACCCTTTTATTTGTGATGGTAATACTAAAGGGGCTCGTGGCTAACTGATAACAGGTAACTCAAACAGGTCGAAAGTTAAGCTACGCTTGCGGCGGTCGGTTTGTAAATAGGTGTGGTCTTCGGCTGCTTCGCCTCTAGGGCTCAATTGACTATTTGGATCGGTCAAAAATAAAATATGAAATCACATGGATAAAAAACCGCTCCTTTTAAAAACTTTCATCACCGTACAGAAATTAAATATTGTGCGAAGATGTAATTGTAACATTGCATTTAATGCTAATAAGTAATATTTCATACAAATCACGTACAAATTCCGCGTTTTGACAGTTCATAAAAAGTAACGTTATTGACATTTTTTTTATTTTATTTGATGGTGGGAAATCATCCAAGGACTTCTCCCGCTCTGGGTGGAGCGGACGGGAGAGTCAGACTTTTACTGACTAAAACCCATCCATGTTCCTTCCTTAGCCCTTTATGTTCCGGGGTAGCGGTAACCCTTTCGGACAATCCCGCTTACCCGGCAGGCTCGGCCCTAAAGGGCCCCTTCGAATGCTGACATCTCTTTGAGGTGCGCGTGGAACATGTACGCACCGTCCGGCACGGGCCTGGTCCTGAAACGTTATTGACTACCCTTTCAAATACCCAATTCTGTAACTTTGAGTTAAGCAACACGACATTGACACTCTATCGACACACTACAGACATGTTGCGTCTGTTGCAAATATAGTGTTCTATTAAAACTTAAATGGCCTTTCAGTGGTGGCTCAGTAGTTTGTCGATAGTGTGGCAGTACAATAGTTTTCAGTGTTAAAATATTTAACATTGAAAACTATTGTAACATTGAAGACTACCTTAACTTAGGCCGTCACGATGACATTGACACATTGTAGTGGAGCAGACTACCAATTATTACAATGGTCCTATTATGGCGTTTCAATTGCATTACAGTGGTAAGTCAATGACCATAAATAATTTGTAGAATGCCAAATGTCAATGATTAGTCTATTGAGACACTATTGGCACACTAACGACATACTTTTGACATGTTGGTTATTTTTCAGAATTGGGCCCCTGATAGCACGTAAAGCCGTTGGTCCCTGCTGTCATTCGTAGATCTTTGTCAGTCGTTACAGGTCGTCAGAATCCCAGAACTCTGACAAAAAGTAAGAGTGTGGTGAGTACCAGTGTCATGTCAGAAGTGGCAAGAAATATCGTGGTACCCAGCAACTGGGTCGTGGAGTTTAGATAGGCAGTCGTTCCATATAAATACTGCATTCTTCTTCTCCTCGTGTGGTTAGTAACTAACCTGGTGTCAGAGTTTTTATGCTGCCCATGGGCCTCTGACTTAGCTTCACATGTTGTTGAGAAATATCTCTGAGACATGCTGGTTCGCTCACGATGTTTTCTTTCACCGATTTTTAAGCAAGTGATAATTATACAATACGCACATGTATCCGTAAAATCAGAAGTGCCTGTCTTGGGTTCGAACTCGAGACCTATGACTTGGCAGTCCGACGGACACACCACTAGACTATCACTGCTGTGTGCTGGTCGTGGAGTTGAGATAGGCAGTCGCTCCATTTAAATACGGGTACTCAGCTGCATCCAGTTAGACTTAAAGCCGACCCCAACATATGCAGTTGGGAAAGGACTAAGTAGATTTATTTTCAAGGTAGATTTTTTTCCCATGAGGTTTGGCAGGAGCTACAGAACCTGCTACTATCCTTATATACTCGAAACCTTTGGCCCAACCTTTAAACGTTATGAAAACAACAGGAACTGCCCCTAATTTTAATATCAGGTTATTTCCTTTGCAATAGTTTATCTACATACGCCATTACCTTATTACGGGTACATAATATTATAAAGATAAAAAAACTGTACATACGTTTTACGACTTTTGTATAGAGCGTGTGTCAGAAATGTGTGGACATATTTGTGGTTGTGGTACCAGTCCCAGACCAACAAGTTGAGCAAATTTCTCCTTTCTTTTTTAGTGTGATAGCCTAGTGGTGTCACCGTCGGACTGCCAAGTCTTATGTCTCGAGTTCGAACCCAAGGCACGCACCTCTCTGATTTTACGGATGCATGTGCGTATTGTATAATTATCACTTGCTTAAAAATCGGTGAAGGAAAACATCGTGAGGAAACTGGCATGTCTGAGAGATATTTCTCAGCAGCATGTGAAGCTAAGTCAGAGGCCCATGGGCAGCATAAAAACTCTGACACCAGGTTAGCCACTAAACACACGAGAAGAATAAGACTTTCTCCTCGGGACTAACTTCATTGCATAAGCAAAGCCTACAATACTCCCTCAGCTAGTACTCAGGCTTCCTCTCGTCGAGATGGAGTGGGCTGTAATCTACCAAGGGGACCCAGTGTAGGTTGACAGATGTCACATGTCTTCGATTTTTTGGTTCCTCACGATGTTTTCCAAAGAGCAGTGGTGTTGAAATTATTTACACAGAATAAAGAGTTTGAAACCACGACCGATTTGTAAGTCGTGGCCATTACCAATGGGCCACCACTCTCTTCTTTCTTTTCGTGGGCCTCTGACTTAGCTTCACATGCTGTTGAGAAATATCACCATTAAGACATCGCTACTCTCTAACTGATTGCGAATAAATTATTTGCTGCTCCCAAACATTTGGAACAAGTAGGTTTTGAAGTTTTGTATGGCACAGCTGATTATTTATCACGCTTACAATTTTGGTCCCATGGAGAAAGTTGTTCAGGTTTATGGTCTGTACCACACCCTGAAATATGACCACACATTTCTGATACACCCTGTATACAATAGTTAGGCGTCAGCTGTCGTTTCCCGGCATATGATCGATGGTGTAATAACGCCATTATCACTATATTAAATTTACACCTCTCTGACGTCACAAATTATCAGAAAATAAGCTTCATTACACTCGACTGATAAAGTCCACGATATGAGTGTAATTGGTCCTTAATATTGCGTTTATTGTTTTAGGGCGATATATATGTATATGGGCTAAATAATAACCGCTTTACCGGTCGATCGATGGTTAAGTTGCGCTTGCTGCGGTCGGTTCGTGGATGGGTGAACGTCCACTACGAATCGATGCCCTTTCGTGGCTTGATTTGTTGGTTCGGGCTGGCAATCTCTTCTGATCTTTGACAGTCGTCAAAAGTCTAACAACGCGTCTTATAAATGGTATCGTGGTAGCCAGTAACTGGGTTGTGGATCTGATGAGCAATCACTCCATGTAAACACAGGTATTCAGCTGCATCAAATAAGATGTAAAAAAAACTTTTGCAATAAATTTCATAAAAATGATGATGAAAATCGCATCAAAATCTGTTGCGTAGTTAGAAGAACAATACGGACACAGACAGACACGAAAAGTGACTTCAATCTACATATATATATTCAGCGGAATTGTCCGATACGGTTACCGCTACCCCGGAACATGAAGGGCTGCGGAAGGAACATGGATGGGTTTTATTCAGTAAAAGTCTAACACTCTCTTCTGCTCCGCCCAGAGGGAGGCGACGACCCTCAAAAAAAAAACTTATCTATCTTCCCAGCCTTTTCCCAACTATGCTGGGGTCGGCTTCTAGTCTAACCGGATGCAGCAGAATACCAGTATTTATTACTGTTATATTATACATAGATAATTATATAAAAATACATATATTGGCTTTTATGAGTAATCGCTTACGGATAATAATGTAATGAAGTTTTGTGTTACGATGAGATAGCCGTGAGTACTATGTACTGTTCCCATAATCACATAGATGAAGGTTCATCATGGACACTGTTCGTGTATTAAGCGGAATTAAGGATGGAATTTAGCAGTGATAGCCTAGTGGGGTGACCGTGGCTAAGTACTAACAGCTGCACAGGTTGATCCATCAGGTTAAGCTACGCTTGCCGGGGTTGACCGTGGATGGGTGACCTTCTTTACATAGCGAGACTCCTCCGTGGCTCGGAAATCACGTTAAGCCGTTGGTCCCGGCTGTCATTTCGTCAGAAGCCCGAAAATCTGACAGCCTGTCTTACCAAGGGGTATCGTATTGCCCAGTTACTGGGTTGTGGAGGTCAGATAGGCAGTCTATCTGTTGTAAAATACTGGTAATCAGCGCAATACGGTTAGACTGGAAGCCGACCCCAACATAGCTGGGAAAAGGCTAGGCAGATGAGATGAGCCTAGTGGGGTGACCGTAGGACTAACAAGTCATAGGTCCTGAGTCCTAGGTCTCGAGTTCGAACCCAAGGCACGCACCTCTGATTTTACGGATTCGTGTGCGTACCGTATAACTATCACTTGTTTAAAAATCATTGAAGGAAAACATCGTGAGTAAACCAGCTTGTCTGAAAGATATTTCTCAACCTGTGAAGCTAAGTCAGAGGCCCATGGGCAGCATAAAAACTCTGACACCAGGTTAGTCACTAACCACACGAAAAAAAAAGGACGATGCACCGGGGTAACTCGTGAAATTCAATTCATCGGTTTGTTGCAATATGCAGGTCAGTGTCGGGTTGTATGTTGATCGAAATATAATTCGCGGCCGTAGTAGGTACGTATTTATAGAACTGTAATAAACACCACCGATACAACTCACCAAGTTCTTAAAACTCTTCAGAATGACTTTTTAAGATAGTGAACGAAGTGAATACAAATGCGTCTCTGGAGAACCGACCCTCATTAAAGGACTCATATAAAGTCAAGTAATTAAACTACACAGATTACGGACAGTTGTTTTAAATTTTACGCGTAAAATGAACTCATATTAACCATATGAAATATCTTTATTTGCATTCCATTATATTAATAAGTTGCAAAATTCCAATAGCTTAATGCTAAGGTATAATTACGGAACCAGGGATCCTAGACAAAGTCACATTTTCATTAACGATAACGAAATTAGATAAATCCGAAACGTATGGAATTGGCATAAGCTTTCGAAATGTCACGTGATCAATCGTTTTCGATCGCTAAGTGATAAACAAAGTCAAATTGCGTAACGACACTCGATTAATATTCTCATACAAATGCGTTGACAAGTGGCGTTCTTGTCAATCCGAATCGCTGAGATACCTAAAGAACTCTTCGCTCAACAATTTTAGAAATCGAATCGACACGGAACGATTGGCACCTGTTTAGGCCCCCTGGATATAAAACAAACGTGAAAATAAATCGCACATATAGATCTGACAGTCGTCATAAAAAGGTTGTACATCGGATTGGTTTACCTATATGCCAATACAATATGCATACATGCGTCACTTGGCGCCTTTTACACAGTTAAATCTGCAAACCAGAGTGCAGTTAATCTGCCATTTTAACGAGAGGTATACAGTGCTTAATTGGACAGATACACCGAATGATATACAGGTGGTTTGTAAAGCGAAATTGTTTCAATTTATTTTTTTTGTCAATAAAAACTTGCATGTAGTGCAAAAAGTGTGTGTAATTCTTTGTTAGTTGTTTGATTGTTTAATTATTGCATCGATCCATGTTGGTGCCGATAGCAATTGTATATGTTTTCTTTGAGGTAAATACACTATCTTAATCAAAAGTCTTATGATTATGACTGGATAGTTCCACTCAAATCTGTATGGTTCATTCATCAAAAATCCATTTCAGATAATAATCTACATCGTCCTCATGTAGGTAATCTGACCAACATTAGACCTTAATCTGCCTAGCCTTGTCCCAACTATGTTGGGGTCGGCTTCCAGTCTAATCGGATGCAGCTGAATACCAGTATTTTACGTGGGGCGACTGCCTGACCTTCACAACCCAGTCAGTAACTGGGTAATATGATACCTCTTGGTAAGACTGGCTGTCAGACTACATTAGACCTACTTAGTTAAAATAAATCATTAATCATTTATAATTTCGTAACTTACCCACTAAACACGAGAACAATAAATGATTGTTGACAAGTACCATATAAGCAACCGCCTGTATCTGGCTTTACTAAGCCAATCGAAATAATTGGTGTATAACGATCAATTAGCCGGCTCTCTGCACCACGTTAATACCGGTGGCCCTTTGAGGCGATCCGGCTCGAAGGACCGAACTGGCAAAGGAAAAAGTTACCGTGTAGTGTGAACGCACAATGATTCGGCATCTGCTGTCTTTGGCTGGTTTGGTGGCAACTGTCATGGGTTATGGTGAAGGTAGGTGAAACAAGAAATTGATAAAGTTTTCTAAGCGATCATTAACGTCTTAAAGAAGGATGCGCTAAAGTAGCCCATAAAATTCAAAATTTCTCACGTTTTTTGCAAGGTCAGTGTCAGGTTGTATCGTATTAGTCAAAATATAATTCGCGAGTTTTAATCACCCTATTGAATGACTACATATCTATGTTTTTTTAAATGAGGTAATAATAAAACTGTTTTTTGCTATGCCAAAGGATGCTTGATGTGTGATTTTAGTTCATTTGATTTCATACAGTCAATAAAGTAGAATGTAGAAATAGCAGTAGTACTACCTACAGCTTTGGAATGGGTAACTAGCTTCATCTTTCTGACTGATCGACCCCTTGACAATACAAAAGTGCCTGTAGTTGGTTTATTTGAAATAAATGCTTTGAGTTTGAGTATAAATTTGGCTTGGCGTTAGAGGCAAAGTAAAACTAAGAAAGCTGTATTCATGATTCTAATTATTGTTATCACAAATCATATTTTGATCAACATACAACTAATATTAACCTGCAAATAGCGAAAAACGTATAAAAAGTTAATTAATCTTTTATTTTGTTGTATAATTGTTTGGGAAATGTGTTTTTTTTTCAGATCCTCGTGTGGGGCGACAGCGGGGCTCACCTCTCCCTGGCTCGCTAAGCTCCGTGGGCGGCGGCGGCGAGGAGTCTCCCCCGATCTACCGGCCTGGCAGTCAGGCGTGAGTATTATCTAAAGATCAAATTAGGTATATTAGTTAGTGAAATTCCGCTGACGTGTTGGGCGTGATACACAACGTGTTTTTTTTATATCCCATAATTTTATAAGTAAATATAATGCAAAAAGTCTTACAATGTGGTCCAAAATTACATTATTTCGAAACATCAATCATAATTAATTTATCTGGATGTGACTTTATCGAATTATTTTGTATGAGAAATAAAAACATATTGATAAATAATTCATATGCCAGTTAATTTTTGTTGTGGTCTCATTCCTACTCTATAGTCATGGGATATATAAAAGAACTCCTTGCATAAACATGATAAAACAAAAAAAAAGATTAATTACTAAGGGGTCCTCCGTAAGAGGGTGGAGGTCAGATAGGTAGTCTCTCCATCTAGAAGACTAGTATTCAGAAGCACCTGGATAGACCGGAACTCTGAAAGTCTATGCAGCTAATAACCACAGCAATCTTCTTCTTTTCGTGTGGTTAGTAACTAACCTGGTGTCAGAGTTTTAATGCTGCCCGTGGGCCTCTGACTTAGCATCATCATACTGTTGAGAATTCTCTCAAGCATGCCGGTTTCCTCACGATGTTTTCCTTCACCAGTTTTTGAGCAAGTGATAATTATACAATATGCACACGAATCTGTAAAGTCAGAGGTGCGTGCCTTGGGTTCAAACTCGAGACTTGGCAGTCCGACGGTCATACCACTAGGCTTTCGAATCATTCCCTCTTATCCTTCACACAGCTACGTAGTCTCCCAATTCGTGAAGCCAAAGCCACCGCACCAGTACTGGGAGGAGGAAACCTCACTGACTATAGTCCCGGAGAACAAGAACTGCTTGCTGTGTGAGGCGCAAGACACGGGTGCCTGTCGCGCCATGCCGTCTTGTGTGTACTGCGAGCCCACGGTCACCGCCCTGTGCGAGAGGAGCACACCTTGCCTTCGATGTACTGGTAAGACATATTAGTAACACATCATAATAGAAGTCCTCCAGGTCAAATTTCGCAGTAGCCATCGATGCGGGAGTCAAAATACTTCAAACTGTTTTTATTTTATAAATAATTTCATTAATTTGTTTCATAATATTATTTTCACTAATTATTTTATTTCAGAATTAAGTTACAGTAATTAGCTTAACTTAGTGTTGCCTCGATGAGTGTTAAGTAGAGATCACCAACGCGCCCTTTTTTTGGTTTTGGCATCTCGCAGTTCAACCATAGGGTTATCTACTGCTTAACCGGACTTGCTTGTGGATGCCACAAAATAATTGTAGCCTCCAGTCAGGGCTTAATAAAAACTTACAAACTAAGCGACTACACGCTAAGGGCACCCCCTGTGGGGTACGGACCTCGGCTTAGGACGTTGCTGGGGGAGGACAGCAAGGGACAAGCTGGATCGGGACCAACGCGCCCATGTTGAACCGGCCTTTTATACTGCTGCGATTGCTTATGTCTCCTTGTCTCGATTTGCTAGATAGATAGCCTTCTCCGTCATGGTGGCCCAAGGGTTATTTATTATCGGAGACTGATATCCTATTGTCCCAGTTTTCATAACATCTCGTATGTCTTCCTCGATAAGGTTCATTCTTTAATACGCACTTAATTCTGGTGCAGCATCTGGATAGACCGGAACTCTGAAAAGTCTATGCAGCTGATAACAAAGACAACCACAGCAATCTTCTCCTTTTCGTGTGGTTAGTGACTAACCTGGTGTCAGAGTTTTAATGCTCTCCGTGGGACTCTGACTTAGCATTACATACTGTTGAGAAAAATCTCTTAGGCATGCCGGTTTCTTCACGATGTTTTCCTTCACCGATTTTTAAGCAAGTGATAATTATACAATACGCACATGAATCGGTAAAATCAGAGGGGCGTGCCTTGGGTTCGAACGCGAGACCTATGACTTGGCAGTCCGACGGTCACACCACTGGGCTTAGAGAGAGACAGTAAGTGAGTGTAAGAGAGTATAAGTAAGGATGAGTGAGTGAGACGCCTACATACGTAGATTAACGCGAAAACCAAATAATCCCTAGTAATTTTCCGGCATTAACTGTACATTTGGGTTGTCCTGCTAAAGGGTTTTCATCAGGCGCCGACAATAACCTCCGAATCGATGAAAAATATTTACAGAAATAACAATATTTCACTATAATGTTCGCTCGAAATTATATACCATTGAATTAATATACCAGGTTAGTGTTAAATAAAAAACAGAAGTTATTTATTTTGTTCGCTCAGCTATGTTAAAAATTGTAAAAATGATTTCGATGAAACCGAATACCTACCTACGTTTCAGTCAGATTATCATTGTAAAATATTTCCTGATATTTTTGTTTTTTTTTTATTGTTTTTTTTCTCGCTGCTATGTTTACCGAATTCAAATGTTATTTAATGTTTATAAAATTGGCGTGTTTTTAGCTTTATTAAGTAGGTAGATAATAGATAGAAATAAGAAACAAACTCACGTTCGCATTAGAATATTAGTTAGGAGTATGTATTCTCTTTTTCTTTTCGTGTGGTTAGTGACAAACCTGGTGTCAGAGTTTTTATGCTGCCCATGACTTAGCTTCACATGCTGTTGAGAAATATGTTTCAGACATGCTGGTTTCCTTCACCGATTTTTAAGCAAGTGATAATTATACAGTACTCATATGAATCCGTCTTGGGTTTGAAATAAAGACCTATGACTTGGCAGTCCGACGGACACACCACTAGGCTATCACTTCTGTATGGACTATGCATGCTGTGTGTGGATAATGTAAGAAATACGGAAGGGAAAAGACATTTTGCGCCGACACCAGACAAAATCAAACTGGTTGCTAAGTAAATTAGGTAATAATTTATTATTTATAAAATACTATTTTAACATGTTGAAATAACTTCTCACACATTGATTGATTTATTATATATTAACTTTTAGAATGTTTGTAAATATGTGAGCACCATGTACTTTTGACATACTTAAGTTACCTACCATTACTATATGTGTTTTTCTTTTCACCTTTTGTGGTGTAGTGTTTTTATTCTGGGTGCATCGTCTTCACATATAATGTTATAATTCATGTATACAAAACATTGTAAAACATTTTAAAAGAGTAACGGTGGAGTTTCTTGCCCATTCTTCTCCACACGAAACTACCTTTTGGAAGGGGCGACTAGAATCAATTCTATTTCTTGTTCATTTTGACGTTCAAAAGTGCCTTACTTGTGCCTATTTGAAATAAATGATTTGACTTTGACTTTGACTTTAAACCAAATTAATTTGATGTTTTAAAGGTCGGAGAATTATATATACATGTATCCTGTATACACGCAAAAATCATCATAATTCTCCTGTAATAAAATACATTCAAAATCATATGTTACAGACTACCAGTGAAAAAAAATCAGCTGTTCCCTACATTTCGACGAGTCACGTGACCAAAAATGTATCGAACAGCTGATATTTTTTTGCGATTTCGGAGTTGATCCCATAGTAAAAGTTGATCAGTTTGGTGGTGTGTAGCATATGCTTTTGTATGTATATACCCTTTGGGTTACACCCAGTAGACTTAAAATATTTTTTCTTTCCAGTGATAAAGAACCCCTTCTTCAAATGCAGTCCTGGCGAGAAGTATATGGATGAGTGTGACTCCTGCCGCTGCACTGATGGGCATGGCGGTTGGTGCACCAACCAGTTCTGCGAGTTCCGCTCCCTCTACCTTTACGCGATGAAGCTCAGCGACGGAGAATTCTACTGAGAATCGTCAGATCGCCCTCGTAGAGATTAACTACGATAACATGTCGCGCCCCTGCAAATTACTGTTTCAATATTTGTAGTCACATCCTTACGAAGGAGTTGGTAGGTATGTAGTTGTAAGTATCGCCTTCAGTAACAGGCCAGCAGCAACATGCGTTGTGAGTCTTGGTGGCGCTTTGTAATTACTTTCAAACGTTTTGAATTTGGGAGGGGTGGGCTATGTTATGGTAGTTTATCTTAACCTACGGGCGATTTTAATCGCGTACTTGATTTTAAACTCACTGCCCAAGAATTTAAAATCCCACAAAGCAATTGACGCCTAGCATACACTCTGTTGGATTTTCGATCCTTGGTTCAACGCTGAAAGTTGAAAATCCAGTGCGCGATAAAAAACTACCAGGGCGAATCTGGGCTTAATATTTGCCTACAATTCTTTCGATAGCTGTCAGTTTTACTGAGAGTCTTCAGTGTGTTAGGCTGAACGAGGAATATACTTTCAGCAGGTTCAATACTCATGAAAATGAACAACTTCGACGCTATACCTGAACTCATGAAAAAAAAATCTGCTGTTCAGTACACTTGTGTCAGCATAAATCGTTAAAATATATATCTAACAGCTGATTTTATTTTTTTATATTTCAGAGTTGGTCCCATGGACAAAGTTGTTGATTTCCATGAGTACTATACAACCTGAAAGTATGTCCCTCGTTTAACCTAACACACTGTATACACGTAATCGTCAGTTAAGGTGGAAGACGACCACTGACCTGGTAATCCACTCAGATGTATGTTAATTTGAATAAACGCGAGTATAGCTTTAATTTTATTTTATCATTCCGATATTACCCAATCATTTTGCACCATAGATGTCAAAAATGACTGTGTGAAAACATAGTGAAGTGAACAGTCAATAATGTCAATCCCTAGCATCAGATGCAATAACAGTAGGTAATGCTTTTCAGTAAGCATTCCACCGCGAAAACTTATGTGAAGTGAGCTGTCATTCGATCTGAAGCTAGGAACTGTCACGGTTGGCAATTTGACACCTCACTTCAACTAAGTTTTCACAATGATATTTTTACAGAATAAGTAACACTACAGGTTTGGAACTGCGCTCTAAATAAAACTTTATTAATATTTACATCTCGGATATCTGATTTACATAATAGGCGTTTTGATCCGATGTAGACGTTTCCCTTCTCATAACACAACCCTATCTATGTACAGACGCCAGCACATCAAGTTATCCCTAACTGTCAAATTTTCTCAATTAAAAATGAACCTTATGTCTTTGCAATAAAGTTGAAATACTATCAAAGAAATTTGACAGATTGTGGTAACTTGATGTGCTGGCCTCTGTACTACTTACGTTACTACACAAACACCAACAAAGAGTTTCCTACTATATTAAAAAAAAATTGAAAGACTATCGAACCGCAAGTCTTCCTATTTCAAAATGTAATCAACATCGTACCGGAAATCCTTCCTTAAAATATAATATACTTACTCTCCCTTTAAAATTCACCGACTTACTGAAGTCATTCATCAAATTCATCGTCAAAACATTTTAATTACGTCTGACAACCCTAGTGATCTCACCGCCACACCTGAATACCCTCGCTACTCTGAAACGCTACTAATTGACACAAATATTTACTTCCATACAAATTATTCGGCCATCCATCTGTATTTCCGATACCCCAAAATCTCGCTAAAGCTTATGCCGCACACATAAGGTTCATTTTCCTTTAAAGGATTAAAGAGAACAAGATGGGTGGTCAAAAAGGATTAAGGGAAGTAATTATTAGCTACCGTGAGATAGTTTGCCTTAAGCCTCAAAATTTGGATAACACTTTTGAATGTTATTTTTGTAATGAAAGCGAAGTTCTAAAGTATTTGGAAAGTTTTTTAAAAGTTTTTTTTTACACAGATTAAAAACTTTTGTTTCTTTAATACAGTAGTTAAGTAGTATTTGCTAAATACTTGAGATATTATGGCCTCTAGAGAAGTGTGAGAACAAAATAAGTGAAAGTATCTGCATGAATAAGTATGATAAATATAGATAAATGATTGTCCATGGAGTTTCTTGCCCATTCTTCTCCATAGGTACCTACTGATTTGGAATGAGCATCTAGCTTCATTTTTCTGACTGACCAACCCTATGACAATTTAAAAGTGCCTGTAATTGGTTTATTTGAAACTAGCTTCTGCCCGCGGCTTGGCCCTTGTGGATGACGGTAACTGCATGTTATTATACATATAAACATTCCTCTTAAATCTTTAAAAAAAAATCTGCATCAAAATCCGTTGTGTAGTTTTAAAGATCTAAGCATACATACAGACATTAGGACGCGGGAAGCGACTTTGCTTTAAACTATATAGTGATAAATACTTTGAGTTTGAGTTCAGCCTGTAATGTTACATGGAGCGACTGCCTATCTGACTTCTAGAACCCAGTAACTGGGGTAATTTTATACCCCTTGGTGCTGCGGACGGTGAGTAATGGGTAGCTCACCGTCCGATCAGGACCAGGCCCATGGCGGACGGCGCGTACATGTTCAACGCGCCTCTAACAGATGTCAGCATGTAAAGGGGTCAATTAGGGCCGAAGTCTGCCGGGTAAGCGGGATTGTCCGAAAGGGTTACCGCTACTCCGGAACATAAAGGGCTACGGAAGGAACATGGATGGGTTTTAGTCAGTAAGAGTCTGACACTCCCTTCCGCTCCACCCAGAGCGGGAGCAGTCATTGGATGATTTCCCAGCCTTAAAAAAAAAAGCCTATAATGTTCCAACTGCTGGTATACAGGTCTTCTCTGGGTGAGAGGGAATGGGCCTTAATCCACCACGCGGCCGTAGAGAGGCCGAACATGTTTATCTCACGCCTGTAATCCTCGAAGGGTTAAGCAGACGAATGTGGAAGGCAAAGTTTCGTCAGTTATGTAGACGTCTCACTTAAAAGGCGAGTGTATAGCCATCAAACGGACGCAAATCCTGACTCCAGGCTGCTGCAGGGAAATTCCTGATAGAATATCTCATTATCACTGCTCGACCTAGGAATAGAATTTAGGACCTCATGCTCAGTAGTAGCGCGACCACTAAGGACCAATAAGGCAGAACTAGTAAATACGAAATGCCCATTTTTTTATAAGCGTAACAATCACTAGCTGACCCGACAGACGTTGTCCTGCCTTAACTACTTATGATACCTACCTACCTTACCTACCTACCCTTTCTACCTACAGTCCGCGAGGTATAAGCTGAGCTTTGCATTAGTGTGAGTGAGAGGAGCGCGGCGAGACAGAATGGCGCCGCGCCTCAGGCCGGTTACCCAAAATCAGTTTAAACCACCGGGCGAAAATGGCGCCGCGCCTAAGGCCGGTTATCACACCTACACTATCCATGTACACTCACACAAATGCAAAGCTCAGCTTATACCTCGCGGACTGTACCCTACTTACTGTACCTAATCACAGGGTGTGAAAAATAGATAGAAGCCGATTCTCAGACCGATGATGAATATAAAATTTCATAAAGATTGGTAAAGCCGTTTCGAAGGAGTATGGTAACTAACATTGTGACACGATTATATATTATTTTTTTATGAATTACCTACTTCCTGCGCTAGTATAGGTACACTGTATTACAGGAGCTAGTGTCATCCTCTAATTAGTAGGTTACATTCTATTTATGGCCTCTAAAAATTACAGAGCAAAACAAAAGTAATAGAAATAATAATAAAGTATCTTTAGATATTTTATAATTTGTTTTTTTTTTTATTATTCTTTATTATAATCTCTTACTAAAACGCTTACCTGAAATATCAATTACATACCCACAATGCGATAACATTGTAAACTGTCGCACAATGCCCACAAAATGACTGCGCGTCTCACATTACCATGAATGAATGTATGACATTGTATGGACGTGTATGAGACCGGAAACTACCACAATATGCAACAGTTTCGGCAATAATATTTCCTTTAAGTGTACAGAGTAAGGATGTACATAAATGAAGTTTGGATATATGCGACTAGGGTTACCACTTCGAAATTTGAAAAGTCCTGACAAAAAGCCTGAATTTTTTGTATTCTGTTAAAAATGTCGTCTTTCCTTAAGTTTGCAGTATGTCATTACTTTCAAGAATTTGATCCTTATTAGCGATACTATCGAATGGTGTAATAATACAGTATGTTTTTTTTTTTACAAAAGCGATTCGATTCCTGCCTGGAAAATATTGATTGTTCAAAAATTCAATAATGCAGTTTTAGTTTTCATCAAAATCGAGCCCCGGAACCTTTGAGTACTTTTCGCTATTACTCACAGTTTTGGATTAAGCCATCCACGCCCTGTTGAAAAATTCACTCTGTATGAAATAGTCTCGCACGTGATCCTTAGTAACAACCGATTATAAAATAAGATTAGTATTTTAGGGTTAAGCTGTTTTGAGAACAATCTATCCACTCGTATTCTATATTTAAAAACTTGTCAGCTTAACTATCCATTGTTACCTGGTGGGAGGATAATGTTAATCTTAAATCATCTGCCTAGCCTTTTCCCAACTAAGTTGGGATCTGTTCTCGTTGGGAAAAGGCTAGGTATTGATTGACTTTATGTGTAACTAAAGAACTGTTCAATTCTTATAATTACGACCACTACGCCTCTCATCTCAGCGTGGTTCTACCACAACAGGTCACCACAAGCCGCCCCATAAAATCAATACCCCCACATGTCGTATCCAGTCACCCCAAGCTATACTCTTCAGCACAAATTGCCGTCCTCATTGTGCGCGCACAAGGACCGCCCGCCGACACACATTGTGCGTACGCGCATAAAAACTGCTCGTAAACCCATCAGCCGTCATTACTGTGGTTATGAAGGATTTAATAATGCTTGTGGCAAAATAAATAAATATCAATATTGAGGGGTTTGTGTACAAACGGGTTGTAAAGTTTTTTTCTTTTTTTTTCGTGTAAATTGTTACTTATGAGATTTTGAGGTATAATTATAATTGAGTTGCGGAAATGTGGTAGGGTTATAATAATTATTATATGTTATACAGTTTTTGTTGAAGGAAATGTCAGCTTGAATAGGTTAAGTAAATAATTAAAATACTTAGGGCTGATTTTTCAATCGCCTGATATCTATAATCTGGAGAATAAAAATTTAGATTTGACACAAGATTTTGTAGCTGTCAAACTGTCATATTTATTACTTCGATAAAACTTATCCGACTATTGAAAAATCAGCCCTTAGAGACTTTATGAAAGTAAAACTATTTGAGCTGTTTCTTTAAGTGCTGACCAAAATCACACTAATATTTCTAAAGGCGAAAGTTTGTGAGTGAGTGTGTGTGTGTGTGTGAGTTTGTATGTTGATCAGTCCTTCGCGCTCAAACGGCTAAACGGATCTGGATGAAACTTGGCACAGAGGTAGTTTATAACTTCAATTAACACATAAGGTACTTTTAAAATAATTTTGCAAGCTAATTCACTCTAATAATGACTTATGAAGTTTCTTTGAATGAGCAACGTTCTTAAGATGTCACATTATTAAGTCGTTGAACACATTTGTTAAATCCTGCAGAAAATATTGCTCACACTGTCTTGCAAAATTGTTTATCACTGTTTTACAGTGACCAAATAATTTTGCAAGCAAGTTCACTTTAAAATGACCTAAGAAGTTCCTTTGAATTAACAACGCAAGATCTCAAGATGTCACATGTAGCAATCTGATATTAATGTAAAAAATCATCCCATTCATTCATTCAAATGTAATAAATGTGCCGATGTTCATGATAGCACGCTTCATGTGTTTGCAATACATTATTAAGTCGTTGATAGACACATTTGGTAAATCCTACAAAAAATATCGATTGCACTGGCTTGCAAAATTATTTGGTCACTATTTTTGACTGACCAAATAATTTTACATACATAGTATAACACGACATAGCGTCACGCCCTATTCCCTGAAGGGTTAGCAGATGTGTACCTATAGTACACCTATATTTTGCCAGTAATGCTTATGTCCCATGTAATAGGGGACGAGCCTATTTTTATTTAGGTACTGTAGAGGATGAAAGATCCTCTACCAAGGGGGCTCAGTGGTAGAGCGTGTAATGTGTGAGGGGCTTCTAGTATTACGAAGAGAAACCCGTAATAAATTCAACGAATCAATATATTTTCACTTTGTTATAACGAATACATCTGTCTAGGCGCGCTGCCAGACGTAAAGTCTAGAATCTACGTAAAAACCTATCTAGCTTTTTTATTCATTTGAAAGGTTCGAATGCCGTCAGATATTTACCAGCCATGTATAACATAAGGTTTTACTCTAAGGCTCTACATCAGCTACGCCCCCCTTGAGTAAAAGGGAACACTTAGTTTTAAAATAACTAAGCCCTTTTACTCTTGGCATTCGAATCTATCTATTCCTATCCCTACCTAGCCTAACATGATTTTACCTAACCCCAGGAGAATCTACATGTGAGGTCTGGCCTTTGCAAAGGCAGGCTCAACTCTGGCAAAGCGAATCTTACGACATCACAAGAGTCCATGAATGCATTAATGTGTGCCAATGTGCACACAAACTAACGCTAGGCCAGTTTGAACCCCACTGCACCAAAACCCGGGGCAAAGGGTGCAGCCAGCCTTCTAAAACAAACAATGATATGAAAGTTCATATCGACCCTGAAGGGGTTGACTGCAAAGAAGACTAGACGTCGGCATCCTACACTCCGTCGAACGCTATTGCGTCAGAGAGAGGGAAAGACTGAGACGAAAAGGCTACCAATAAAAACATTTCATGCCCACACTCCAGATGTGAAACTACCATACGGGTATCAAGATATGGGTACCCCATCCTCAGTTAGACCAATTGTGTCAACCTGACACACTTTGCAAGGCTACGCCCCGTTAGCAAAGTAGGCCTCAACTCAGGACGGGTGTCACCCCTTCTCTCACGACAAATAAAATATAAAATATGTTGAAATGCTCTGGAGCACGATCATGCTAATCTGCTAAGGCACTAGAGAAATAAGAAGACGAAGTGTCGCTCCCCCTATAACCTACATAATTTTAGGCTCTTATCAGTTACTCGCCTCGGCGTATAAACCATAACCAACTGATTTGGCACAAAGTTTTTTATCTTTGCTCTCTTATCGTAAGCCGCTTTCTGCTTAACTTGCGCCTTTTTTATGTTATTTATAGCACAATTGATTAGAGCATTATGCTGACTACGTCGCTGCGCATAATCATTAGTCCCCCCCCGGTCATTATTGTTAACTATCATGTCGGTTCGAAATAAAGGCTCCCTAGCAAACATCAACATGAAGGGCGAGATTCTAGTGCTTGATTGTTTACTGGAATTATAAGCATAACACACCAATGGAATATAGCTACACCAGCCACCATCTAGCTTTTTTATTCATTTGAAAGGTTCGAATGCCGTCAGATATTTACCAGCCATGTATAACATAAGGTTTTACTCTAAGGCTCTACAGTACCTACCAAATAACTTTAGATCTTACGGAAGCTATTATAATGACCATGCGTTTTAACAGATATTTAAATGGTACAGCGTGAATGCAGTCTTCTTAACAATTTTAAAATAAAAATGTGACGGTTTGTTTGTTTGGATGTTTATTTCAATCACGCAAAATCGGCTGCATGGATTTGGATAAAATTTAGCACACAGTTTATAACCTGGTTTAACACATGGGATAATTTTTATTCCGGTAGGCAATTTCCGACGATAATATTTGGAGTAAAACCAAATCACAAACTTTTAAGTAGGTCCATAAATTGCACGTAAGTGTACGCCCAAATAACCCAGAAACCGCATTCACACGGGCCGACAAACGACAAAAAAACGCGTATCGATGTCGCCCGCTGTGCTGCGACAAATCGCTGAAGGAATTGTCAGGCATCACCCACAACTCGTCGTAACAATGTATTAGTGTTGGTTTACGCGACCGTATCATATTATGCGTTTTTTTTTCGAATCTATTGTGAATACTGCTCAATTGGCAGTTGACATTATTATTAAGTTTCGTATTGTCATCAACGTTTGCCTACTATTCACCAAAAAGCGTTAAGCGGAGTTTAATTTGCTGTAAATGGGCGGCGGAAACGCGTTGTGTGAGTCTGAACACGGCCTTATAAGGGTAGGTGTGGTTGACGAAACATTGCTAGTTGAGGAACAAGTATGATAATAGTGACACCATGTTTTGTAAAATGTAATGTTATTGTAAGTAATGTATTGCTCTGCCAGTGGCAATATGATCCTACTATATCCTACTACTATTATAAAGGCGAAAGTTTGTAAGTATGGATGTATGGATGTTTGTTACTCTTTCACGTAAAAACTACTGTATAGATTTGGATGAAATTTGACACAGAGATGGTTTATATCCTGGATTAACACATAGGATATTTTTTATCCCGGTAGAACATTCCTGTGGGATAATTTCCGACCTCCACGCGAGCGAAGCCGCGGGCAGAAGCTAGTAAGGTATAATATTATAAGGTTTTAACTTATTTATGTACCTACTTTATTCATAAATCTCAATGTTTTGTTGTTCTTTAAAGCACCTACCATCTAATCTCTTCACCACCCTTGTTTGACTGGTAGAGAATGCCTTGGACATTAAGTCCGCCTTTGTACCTTTATTGTGTGAAAAAAGTGTAAATAAATAAATCAATATGAGTAGACAAGGCAACACAGATCAGGATTTGATAGAAGACCTGACACATATTATGTACAGAAGCCAGCACATCAAGTTATCTTTTAAGGGTTTTTTGAAAAAAATAGGGTTCATTATTAATTGGGAAAATTTGATAGTTTGGCTTGATGTGCTAGCGTCTGTACCATTTGTCTACCTAATAACATTTCAAATTATTTCGTATTTCTACAAACACTTCAACAGGATTTAAATAGCTACAGGATATAAAGGAGATTGTTCTAGACCGCCCTATAACCAACAAACATTTGACGTGTACGTTAATTTTAATTGTATTTTAATATGCTCTTTAAAAATAATAAATTCAAGCGGACACTGTTTAATTCTTAATAGGTTTTTAAAAGTGACCTCATTGATTTTATTACCAACTAAACTCGCCATCTTTCATGGAATTGTCAATGTGAATGTCACAAAAGATTTGACAGTGTCGCTCTCGCTCGTATTATCGATATCGACGACGATGTCTACAATATCTAGTGATAAATAATGGATGTTCGATATTTATCACTTCCAAAACATAGAAAATGTGCAACATAAAAGTTTTTCGTGCATATTTCGTTCATGGAATTAGATCCGTGAACATTTTAATGGAACTTATGATGAATATGGCCTAACACGATTATGATGGAAATATAATGAACAAAACAAACTCACAATGTACTTACTAATCGAATGAGGGATTTTCTGACAAGTGAGAAAATATTAGTCCAAAAGAGGCGTTGGTAAAAAATACGTCACTGTCTCTGGTTTTTGACATCAAATAAGCTTTCTTATTAACGGATCTTATTTAACGCCATCTATTGAACTATATTTTTTCACTTGTCAGAAAATCTCTCATTGAACGATTGAAATGTCATTTACGACGCAACTCTAGTGAATTGTTCTCATAACGGTTCCACGACTTCAATAGCCATATTTTTACTTTTTAAGTACTTAAACTCTTTTTTTAAATGTCGCAAACTAAAACGTTTCACATTGTTCGTTGGGAACAAAATATTTTATTTGAGCATTCATTTAATTGAAGTAGAATCATAGCAACAATGTGTTTATGTTTGAAACGGAACAAATTAATTTACATTTGACATATTGATTTGTCATTTTGGTCTACTAAATTAAAACCACAGATTAAATAGGTGGTCATTGATAATCGATATACAATGATTGATCTTCTAGAGAGCATCTCTATTCTCTACGTCACTACGTCAGTCGGTTCGTCTCACCGAGCCTCACGCGCTGGCTGTGGTTGTGTTGTATTTGGCGATTTGTTTTGGCTTTTTTGATTTTATTTCTGTTTGTAATACAACTGTATTTACAGTAATATTTTACTGTATTTGAAGTTTAATGCTTTGTAGAAATCAGAAATAGCGATTTTAGAAGGAATAACTTAGGTTTTCTTTTATTAAAAATAACCTCAAAGTCTGTTCCTTTTTTTTAAATAAATCTGTTCTCTAAAGTGTCCCTCAAGAAACTTTGTTCTTATGGGCTACTAAGGGCAATTCACAAATAGAAAATGATTTTTTCTATGCTGTTGGCTCCAGGGCGAACAATGTATGGGCGTAGAACAATCTCCTTTGTTGTCGATACCAAGGACTGCTAGCGACATCTCGAGGCAATAAACGAAACCATACGCTACGTCATTGCCCGCGTGGATGTCAAAGAATATCCCAAGGAAACGTACTACCGAGATAAAACTTAATCCAGGTCATAAACTACATGTGTGCCGAATTTCATCCAGATCCGTTCTGTTGTTCTGGCGTACGATTGAGTAACAAACACTCAAACATCTAAACATCTTTACAAACCTTCCACTTATACTTAATACTAGTAGGATATTATAGTACCCACACCCCTTATATGTTGTAAGATCATAATGGCGAATACATAATTGTCCGTTAAACTATCGTTTCGTCTAATGGATATCTTCAAAACAATAGATAAAAGATCAGAGATTTTACCAAACCTAACCGCTGCTGCTACAAGCTAATCGGGTGCTTATATTCATATAATACACTTTTTGACCTTCCCATTCATCGTTATCACTGAGAGAAAATCACTTTGTCAATGCCCTCTGACCTACGTCACCGACTAAAGACCTAACCATGGCTCACATATTTTTTCAGTATGAATTTAGTCAAAATAGTCGGTAACGTGGTCGGTTCTCATGGTCATGTAATGCGGGCGAATGATGAAAATGTCGTGAAAAAAGTTTTGAGTATGAATGTGGATGGCTATATTAGTAGGGGAAGACCAAAGAAACGATGGATGTACTGTGTGAAAGATGATATGGCTAGAAAGACTGACTACCGAGATGACGACTAATAGAGAAGTATGGAAAAAAAGAAATGTTGCGCCGACCCCAAGTAAATTGATGAGGGCAAGAGAATAATGATGATGAACTTAGTTCAGTCTAATCTGGCTCCAACTACAACGTTGAGGCTACAACTAAAAAGGAAATCAACACAAAATAATCTCCAATCGCTGAGTCATCCAAAAATGTTACTACTCGTACAACAACCGCCAATCTGTGAACGTAAATAATACAAACATGAAACGCGTGCGTTGAATATTCAACGCGTGCTATAATTTTGCAAAGATCGTAAGCAAGTCGGGTTAAATCAAGTAATCTATTTTGAAAAGGGAGAGCTGCGTTAAAAACTATTGAAACGTTTATAATGCGATGAGAATGAAATTACGAACGACGTAAACGGACACCACGCCATCTTTGCAGATTCAGCCGTTTGAGTTCTTCACATACGTTCGGCAGACAAGAGATATTTGGACAACACTATGACGTCACCTAGCCCACTATCAATCCTTTAAATATCAACGTTGTCTTAGAACATTTTAGTAAAGTCACAGTCGCAGCAGATCCATCCAATTTCGTCGAAACTAATATCAGGTTCCTCTTAAACACAACACGTGGTCTAGCACAGTTTTAGCTACAAATCCACATCTACAGGTCAAGTTTCTAGCACAACCAGAAATACACAAACGAGATTGTTATCATGAAAGCTTGAACGTCCCAAAAATAATCCAGAGTAATGTTTTCTAACGCAGTCCAGGGTTTGGTGGTCATCTAATTTAGTACCGATGCGACGTAGACATAAAATCTTTATAAATACAAGAAAAATATTTAAAACTAAACTGACGTGCGCTCAGTTCCAGTGTAGGAACGATACTGAAATTACTGAATTCTGAAACATGCGCGGGAGTTGGCGGATGACGGCAAGAATGGTGGATTGTACCGATTAGTTAACGTTAGTTTAAGAATCAGTTTAACATTTACGGAGGAATCAAAGAATTCAAAAACAAAAGATGTTTAACTGGATCATTATTCTATTTCTGTTTACTCTACAAAAAAATTATATGTTCAGTAACTTCAAAACTGGGTTATGGAGGCAATCGATTGCCGAGATGGGATAGCATAGATGGGAAAAAGCTAGGGAAATGATGGGTGTCTTATTAGCTTTTTTTTCTTCGTGGCAAATTGCAGCTGAGATGTGCCGTACCTACCTATTTGATTCCATTTCGAATTTTTCGACAGCAGCCCAGAGCTTTTTTTTTCTGGTTGGGAAATCTTTAAATGACTCCTCTCGCTCTGGGTGGGGCGGAAGGGAGTGACAGACTCTTGCTGACTAAAACCCATCCATGTTCCTTCCGTAGCCCTTTATGTTCCGGGGTAGCGGAACCCTTTCGGACAATCCCGCTTGAGCCCGGGGTCTGGATTTGTGCCCGGTTAATGATAATAATCTCGCCCCCTATTATATGGGATTTAAATATAACTGGCTAAATGTGGGTTTACGTAGGTACAGACGTCAAACCGTCAAATTTTCTCATTTAAAAATGGACCTTATGTCTTTGCAATAAAGTTGAAATAATATCAAAGAAATTTGACAGATTGTGGTAACTTGGTGTGCTGGCCTCTGTACTACTCTGCTTAACCCTTAGAGGACAACCCTACAGGCGTAAGTTTATGTTCTTATTCTTGTTTCTTCTAAGAATTGAGATCAAATTACTTGTTGACGGTTCAGATCAGTAGTACTATTTTGAAAAATGTCACCGTGATAACGTTGGTGAAGTGAGTTTAAAGTGAGCTGTCAATAGTGTCAATCCCTAGCATCAGGTGGAACGACAGCATCATTTTACCTAAGTTTTCAAGGTTAAATATAATTCACGAGTTGACCTGGTCACTGGTCACCTCTTAGCTGCCACGGCTTTTTTAATATTTAAATTAATTTTGAATTGTTTTCTAAATCTTGTAATTATGGACGCTTTTATTAAGTTCTGCATCGTTCTCACGTGTATATTTCAACATGAGTGATGTAACCCAGTTTTGTAAACATATTTTGATTTAAAAGAGTGTCCATGGAGTTTCGAATCTTGCCCGTTCTTCTCCATAAAAGTGCCTGTAATTTAAACCAATTACAGGCACTTTTGAATTGTCAAGGGGTCGGTCAGTCAGAAAGATGAAGCTAGTTGCCCATTCCAAAGCAGTAGGTACCTATGGAGAAGAACGGGCAAGATTCGAAATAAATGCTTTGAGTTTGAGTTTGAGTTTGACCATTATAACCATGACTTTAATAAAAACAAAAATAAATCTTTAACTTAAATTATCAGTTAACCATAGATTAAAGTACACTAACCAGAAACAGTGCAACTGAAAATACACACACATACAAACCCCACCCACACATGTAAATGGCACGCAACACACGTGGGGATTGCCCACGCGCATGTTACCAAACACAGCTGCACACAAACCAGATAATCGGGATCCACCGCCTCCCTCTCGCAGTTCTATATTTGAACGAGTTCGGGGAAAATGTTGGAGGTGTCAGAGGTCTAGTTTTATTGGCCGTAGTGTTGGCTTCAACGCCGCTGTAGTAAGACGCGTACGCACCTTATTTAGTGGTCGAGAGAAAACTTTCAGTGGCTCGCGGTGCAGTAGAGGAGTCGATTAGAAAAATTCAATTATGAATAACATAATCATTCATTTATTGCTTTACTGTAGAAAAAATATGTCATATTAGGTTGCGTAGTGCATAAAATCGCTCCAGAAATCTTCTATCTTCTCTTTAATCTTCTAGAACAGAAAATTAGTTCTATAGATTAAACTCGCGTCACTGTAATAACGGATTTGACTATTAAAATTCTTATTAGGTGCTTTCCGATTTGAAATTAATCCTTAGCAACTGAGGGCTCCTATAAGACTACACCCACGTTGTACAATAATAAGGTAGCAAGCAAGCTAAAGCAGCAAGTTTTAGAAAAGGTTTTTATGTCGTAGACCGTCCTCTCTCAGAACTTTGTGAGAAACTCTTTATGTGAGATTTCAGACCATTTCAGACACCACCATAGCATTTTTTTTTTTTTTAAGGCTGGGTAATCATCCAATGACTGCTCTCGCTCTGGGTGGAGCGGAAGGGAGTGTCAGACTCTTACTGAATAAAACCCATCCATGTTCCTTCCGTAGCCCTTTATGTTCCGGGGTAGCGGTAACCCTTTCGGACAATCCCGCTTACCACCCTAGCATGGCCTTCACATGATTTGACCAAGATTGTGCCTGCACTTTAAGAGACAGAGACTTCTGAGTTTGTTTTGGCATTTCTTCTTAGAATAGTCAGATAGAAAACGCCGACCTCATCTAGTTTAAAAAAAATTATTGACGTGTAAAAGTGATTGTGAAAACTTATTTAGAAAATAAAATCGTTTATCATTTATGAAGGCGAAAGCGTCGGGGTTGACCACGAAATTCAAATGTTCATACGTTTTTTGCAATTTCATTGTCAGCGAAAGAGCCAAACTGGCCTTCGACAGACACCCCATACACGACCACATCCTTGTGCCACAAAGGCTGAATAGCCGAAACAGTTTTTTTAGTGTGTCGTTCCACTCACTGTCGAACCATCTAAAGAAAGACTGAAGCTGTGGCGAGACAGCGCTTCCTTACCCACTCCATTCGTTCCACTTGCTGAAGGTCTCCCTCCTGGGCGCGACTTGCCTTGGCCAACTTGTAAGTCTCTAAACAGACGCCGGACTCAGGTTGGCCGAAACAAGGAAAACCTGTTCAGTTGGGGATTCATAGACAACTCCACCTTGGAGTTTAAATGTGGTGCTGTTCCATAAACGATGGGACACTTAATATCGTGTCCTGCGGGTCCTGTCGTCTGCACGTTACAGGAGCTGATGGACGCTAATGTAGGCGCAAAACACGTAGCCGAACTCTGGGCCGAGTCCATTTAGATTGCTATCGACACGCGCAGGCAAACAACGTGAGGAAACCGCTTAAAAACCACTACGATCCCGCACTGGGCGTGCGTGGTGGATTACGGCCCACTCACTCTCACAGAGATAAGGCCTGTGGTTTCATTGCAGCAGCAGCAGCATCCGGTTGGACTGGAAGCCAACCCCAATATAGTTGAATAAAGGCTAAGCATATGATGATAGTAATATAATTAATTTACCTAAACTTTCTACTCTCTAAAAGAGGTGGACTTATGTTCAAAGTCAAAGTCAAAGTCAAAACATTTATTTCAAATAGGCACAAGAATAGCACTTTTGAACGTCAAAACGAACAAGAAATAGAACTGATTCTAGTCGCCCCTTCCAAAAAGTAGTTTCGTGTGGAGAAGAATGGGCAAGAAACTCCACCGTTACTCTTTTAAAATGTTTCACAATGTTTTGTATACATGTATTATAACATTATATGTGAAGACGATGTACCCAGAATAAAAACAATACATCACAAAAGGTGAAAAGAAAAACACATGTAGCAGTGGCAAGTAAACTTAATTATGTCAGTGCATAGTGCTCACATATTTACAAACATTCTAAAAGTTAATAATAATAAATTAATCAATGTGTGAGAAGTTATTCCAATATAATAAAATAATATGGTACAAATTACCTAATTTACTTAGCAACCAGTTTGATTTTGTCTAGGCACTAGATTGTCCTGTGGAGCAGGACCAGCATGTTTCCAAGCATCCTTATCTTTGATATAATCTTCTAATTTGTAATAAGCTTGTTTACAAAGTGTACTTTTAATATGAGTTTTAAATTTTCTTTCATTTAATTGCAGTATGTCACAAGGTATTTTGTTGTAACATTTAACACAGAACCCCATAAAAGATGTATGTACTTTTGACAATCGAAAAAATGGTTGAATTATTTTATCTTTATTTCTAGTATTAAAATTATGCCTATCACTTATTTTGTTAAAAAGATGTCTATTTTTTCTTACATACATAATATTTTCATAAATGAATTGGCAAGGTACTGTCATAATATTAATCCTTTTAAATAGTTCCCTAAGCGATTCGCGACGACGAAGATTGTAAATAGCCCTGATCGCTCGCTTTTGCAAAATAAAAATGGATTCAATGTCAGCAGCCCGACCCCACAGTAAAATGCCATACGACATAATACTATGGAAGTAACTAAAATAGACCAAACGCGCGGTTTCTACGTCTGTTAACTGCCTTATCTTTCTAACAGCATAAGCGGCCGAGCTTAGCCGTCCCGCAAGAGTTGTTATGTGGGGACCCCATTGCAACTTGTCGTCTAGCGTGATTCCCAGGAAAACCGTCTGCTTAATAAATTCCAGCTTTTCTCCGTTGAATATGATGTCACAATCGCTACTTTTAACATTAGGTAATGTAAATCTAATGCATTTGGTTTTTTTTTCATTTAGTACCAAATTATTTACCGTAAACCAATCTTGGACCTGAAGAATAGAGTTATTCACGTCGTCAAGATTTTGTGAGCGTCGATTAATTTTAAAGATTAATGAAGTGTCATCTGCAAATAACACCATCTTCGGTTGATTTTGAAGTAATTGGGGTAAATCGTTAATATAAACTAAAAAGAGAAATGGACCCAATATCGAACCTTGAGGAACGCCCATTGTCATTTCCGACCCCAGCGAGTTCACACCATTTACTTGAACTTTAACCTTTCTATCTTTCAGGTATGATCTAAGTAAATCAAGGGCTGTATTTCTAATTCCATAGTGCTCTAGTTTCAGCAGAAGCGTCTCATGTTCTACGCAATCGAACGCCTTAGAGAGATCGCAAAAGATTCCAATGGCATCTTGTGCTTCTTCCCAGGCGCTAAAAATGTTCTTTATTAGGGTGACACCAGCGTCAGTAGTACAACGCCCTTTGGTGAAACCGAACTGTTGGTCATGCAAGATGGAATTTTTATTAAAGTGACGTAACATTTGATTGAGCATCAACTTTTCAAACACTTTACTGAGAACTGGCAGAATTCGAGTCCTGAGTGAGAAGTTTCCGCAGTTGAAGTCGCGGGAGACAGCCAGGAGAAGACAGCCTAATCCACTAGATCTAATACCTACAATGAAATCATGCATGCAGCAAGAGTTGCTTACCATAGGAAAATGAGCATTCAGAAAGGATTTGTGAAAATTCACCCCCTAAAGGGGTTTAATAAGGGATGAAATTTGCAATGAGCATAGTGCTATGGTTACTATAATTTTTTTGAACGTACTGTGTTATAAATGCATGTAGAATGACTCAAGGCATTAAAATTAAATACCGCTAACCTCCGATAAAACCAGTCCAAAATAAATCGGTTTATACCTTTGGGAAATACAGACGTGAGGCGGGCGCTTCAAGCTTATAACATACCTAATTTTGCATAAATATAATATGATTAATTCTCAAATAAACTCCATAATCGACATTCCATACATCGTAACTTTATTTAGTTATTTTTATTTCCCGATTACTCCTGTACGTCACCGCGAGCCTGCTTAGACTCTCTCACCAAATAAGACGGTCCACGCGCGCATTCTGCAACATTCTATTAATATCTCCCTCCACCTGTACCGACACACTATAAACAATCTTATCAACACTACATAGAAGCTATTTCAGCTTACACGACGCACCCAAACCGTCTTTTTACCTGCCGTGTTATTATAAATTTTATCTCATGGGCATAAGTGCGTTTTCCAGCAACAGTTTCTGTGCAGGATCCTTGTAGGATATAACACACACTGTGTCATGGGCGCTGTCTGTGTCGTCATCGCGGAAGCCGCCTTAAATATTGTGAATACAGCGGGCCCCTACTTCCACCGCTGCAATATTTATATTGCACTTTAAACTTTCGGCGGTTGAAATGAAATTTGTTCAACGGTGCTGTGTAAATCCAGAAATAACTCGACTGAAATCGCTCCCACGAATTACTACCTTAAATCTTTTTGTTAGAGTTTAAATTACATTACGCGAGTTTGTAGAACTTAAGACATATTTAGAATCGACACGCTACGGGTTTCGCCTGAAATGGTGTCGCGCTGCAGCAGTTCTATCTCTTTCTTACTAATAGTTAGTTACATCTGGAATTACATCTGTCTTTGTCTAGCTAAATTTGTTGGTGGGCACGTGTTCGTTTTAGTCAATAGAATATTTTGAGAGTGCGTACCACGGATAGTTTGTGTTTACGTTTTGGAGTTGTTCATTAAACGGGAGCTATTAATAGTCGTGTAGGTAATGGCAGTACTAGGCGGTTTCACAAAGTTTATGAATTGAGATCGTATTACGAGCAAATTTGTAGGGAGCGTTCATTACTTCCTAGTGCCATTGTGGGCCTGTTCTTCTGGTAGGAGTCATATTCCTCCCTCCATTTTCGTCTTGGTCTGTCGCGATGTCGTCTAGATGAAATCCTGTCAATGGTTCTTTACGCCCACAACTCATATGATATCATCATCTGCATAGCCATTTTCCAACTATGTTGGGGTCGGATTCCAGTCTTACCGGATGCACCTGAATACCAGTATTTTACATGGAGCGACTGCGTATCTGACCTCGGCAACCCAGTAAGTAACTGGGCAATACGATACCCCTTGGTAAGACTGGCTGTCAGATTTTCGGGCTTCTGACGTCCCGAACTCAATGAGCTTATAGCTCATCTGATATGAGTTATGTTATTGTTTATGTTCAACAAACGATGGTACACTTAACATCGTGTCCTGTGTGTCCTGTCGTCTGCACGTTACAGGAACTGATGGACGCTAGTGATGGCGGTAAACACGTAGCCGAATTCTGGGCCGAGTCCAGTTAGATTGCCATCGACACGCTAAGAAGAATCTGCTATGAGGCTTTTGGTGCGCAAGTCTTCAGTTATGCTGCCTCAACTGTCTCGTGGGATTAGTGGTGTAGTTAAGAATGTAATTTATTGACGATACAAAAAAAAATACATTTCCTTAAACAAATAACTAACATAAAACAAAAACAGCGGTATCGATTTACTCAGTAACTGGGTTGTCCAGTTTAGATAAGCAGTACCTATAAGAAACATAACACCGTGCCCGTAATCCCTCATGGGGATACCTATAGTACCCGTACTTTTCAGTAGTTATGTTTAAGACCCATGTAATAGAAGGCGAGCCTATTGCCGTCCACCGGCGCAAATCCAGACAGCTGCTACTGAGAAATGCTCGAAAAACGTAATACTACTGTGCATCCAGTTAGACTGGAAGCCGACTCCAACATAGTTGGGAAAAGGCTGGGCAGGCAGATTTCTGTGCCCAAGCTGGGAATTGAACCAAGAACCTCAAAGTTCAGCAGTAGCGCTTGCGACCACTACACCAATAAGACGCCCACTAAAATACAAAGTAATCCTTACTAATATTATAAATACGAAAGTAACTCTGTCTGTCTGTCGCGATTTCACCCCAAAACTACTGAATCGTTTTAAATAAAATTTAGTAAACAGATAGTCTAGATCCTGAGAAATGACATAGGCTTCTTTTTAATGCAAACAAAAGAGAGGTGGAAAGGCGGGATGAAACGTTGTATGGAAGTATCGTCATTTTTAGAGTCAGAAGCTTGAAACTTATTTTTAGACTCTTGGTCCTTACTAATATTATCCATGCGAAACTACTTTTTGTCTCCAAAATTTCTCCCGACATCGACATTGCGATAATAACCGAAGTGCACGCGGACGAAGTCGCGGGCAGAAGCTAGTTAGTTAAAGATACTTGAACCTTTAATTAGCTATTGTTCTACCGATCATTAAACTTTCAACACAGTATAAACAATTAATTACTGCTGTAACACATTATGACTTTAATTGTCACTGGAAAGATCACTGTAGCATTAACTGTTCTCAGCTGTTGGCCAATATATCTTGGAACCTCATGAGGATGCTGCTAGCATCTGAAGTCTTACGGTCAAATTCAGTTTATTTTAACTTTTTGAACGCCTTTGTCATATACGTGATAAGCAAGCGCATGCCCTGTACGCCAGTAACACAAATATGTGACAATGGCAACAACACTAACACGAAATAAACAATTAAATCATTACTTTTGTGTTTATTTAGATATCTTAAAAATTGAAGCTCTTGTACGTATTTAATGACATGAAACAAATTAAAAGACACCATGGATATTGGGAAATTCATGATAACAAGAAGAAAATACGTTTGGCGTGGAGGGCACGCCCGTGCGTTTATGTTCTGGCGTTCAAAAGGTTAAAATAGTAATAGGTAAATAGGCGGTCAATGAAATATAGGTCGTCAACAAGTGGACACCACTGGAGAAGGGTAGCGCGAAATAGAACCCAGTGGAAAGTGCTAGAGGAGACCTACACCACGAGACCTAAAATGTTAAACCTACTAATGATTGAGGCTCTTTCTAACTTTTTGGCCTAACCTCACAGTTGTTCTTAGTAACTAAGCTACGATTCCCCGAACAAACTGGTTAGAACTGTTAAAAACCGTGCGCGAGCCGAGCGAGCGAAGCGAGCTTTTCCTCGAGTCGATATGGGTCGTCAGAAGCCCGAAAATCTGACAGCCAGTCTTACCAAGGGGTATCGTATTGCCCAGTTACTGGGTTGTGGAGGTCAGATAGGCAGTCGCTCCATGTAAAATACTAGTATTCAGCTGCATCCGGCTAGACTGGAAGCCGACCCCAACATAGTTGGGAAAAGGCTAGGCAAATGATGATCAAGATTATAATGGTCACATTAATTACAAACAAATAACAAACAGATTAACAGGTGTAGCAATTTTGGCAGCTACAGTGCAACATATCGCTACACTCTGTTGTTGTATTTAATGGCGGCAAATGAATGGTGAGAACGCTAATTGATTGGACATTAAAATTGATTGAGCTTAAGATCAAAGTATTGCTTCCATTGATTCAAATGTAAATCATTTAAATGTGAATTAAACTTTTTGTTGATTGGATTCCTGTTAAATATTAAGTGATGCGTTAATTTTATATGAATTTTGTTTTTTTTTTTAATTTGAATGCCTTGTTGTTCTTGAGTTCGCAAGCACTACTGCTGACGGAGGTCCAGGATACGATTTCAAGGTCTTGCAAAGGATATTGGATTTTTCCATTAGTGTATGTATAATAATAATAATATGATCTATGTAACAAATATTTTGTAACTATATTCTGTTTAAAAGATTGTCCATGGAGTTTCTTGCCCGTTCTTCTCCATAGGTACCTACTGCTTTGGAATGGGCAACTAGCTTCATCTCTCTGACTGACCGACACCTTGACAATTCAAAAGTGCCTGTAATTGGTTTATTTGAAATAAATACTTTGAGTTTGAGTTTGAGTTTGAGTGTTTTCTCAGTGGCAGCCTGGTCTGGATTTGTTGGTGTTGATAAGTTAACAATTATTAGTGATAAATGATGGTGAAAATTGCATCAAAATTTGTTGTACCTACAGTTTAGAAAAAATTACGCAGTCACACATTTTAACAGAAAAAGCGACTTTAATTCATAATATATATAGATTTCAATTTAAATTGAGACGGAATACTATCAGAATACATTGTAATAGGATAACGAGTCCCTTTGACATGAATTTTTATTTTTCAAGATATTTATGAAGAACCGTTTCGAGCTCAGTGTGTCAGTGAAGCACCGCCCACTTGGGAGCGTGGGAAAATGTGAATCGCACCACATTATATATATAGCGGCACTGTACTATGTGATATTCAATACCAGTTGGCAGGGACATGTGGGACACTCAAAATTAACATGAAATATTTAAACTCATTAAGTGCCTAGATTCAATTATATTTGCTAATAAATTTTTACCTTCAGAAGAGCCCTCATTGACCAGGGTCAATAATTTTTGAAATAAAAAAAATAGTAGGATGAAACCCATTGGATAAGGAAGAATATAACGCACCCCCATCCACTTCCCGACCTCAGATCGCCTGTAAATTATTTTTATTTACATTTTTTTCACTTTTTACCATTTTCAAAAGCCCTGGTCTATTAATCCTTCGACTACATAATGTACAGAAAAGACAATACATGACGCACTGAAAAAACACAAAAAAAAAGAACATTTTGGGGTAAATATGCGTCATATCCACGTAAAACCATCGCTCAGCATAATGCTGTGTCCCTCAGCGAGCCCCAGCGCTGGTCTTCAGCGGGATTATCCGCAAGGGTTACCGCTACCCTGGAACACAAAGGGCTAACTAAGGAAGGAACATGGACGGGTTTTAGACAGTAACACACAGACAGACACTCCCTTCCACTCCACCGAGAGCGAGATGAGATTTATTGTATTTTATTGGTTAGGGACAAAAAACAGTTACATGCCAAGCTTAACTAAAGGTTCTTAAATTAGCACAACTTAGAAATTAATACATATATGCACAATCTCCCACGCTCAAAAAAAAAAGTTTTGGTTTACAGATTAAAATAACAATAAAAACAATACTTAATTCTAAATGGTCACTGAAAAGCATGGAGCAACTGCCTATCTGACCGCCATAACCCAGTTAACACGATACCCCTTGGTAAGACTGGTTGTCAGACTTTTGGGCTTCTGATAACCCGTAATGACTGTCAAAGTTTTTTGAATGACAGCCTCGTCCAACGGCTTAGCTTGGTCACCCATCCATCAACTGACCTCGGCAAGCGTAGCTTAACCTTCGATCGACTAAAGCGGCTGTTATTACTTAGCTACGAGCATGACTGTCAAAGTTCTCAGAATGACAGGCTGGACTCGCTTAACTTGGTCACCTATCCACGAACTGACCCCGGCAAGAATTGCTTAACCTTCGATCGCCTCGAGCGGCTGTTATTACTTAGCCACGAGCACCAGATTCGAGCTAAAACTTTAACGTAAATAAGAAGGGAGACTAAATTAATAAGAGAATTTAAATCGGCGCTCCCTATTCAAACAAAGCAATGACAACAATAACATTAGCTGCGCTTGTTATTTGCACTATTTACACTGACCGATGGGAAAGTACACTGGCTGCCAAATTATTTGTCACGCCTAATTCATTTGTTCCTTTTATCTGCGTTTATCACGAGAGAAATAATTGGCAATAAATTTATTTACGGAGTTAAAATTTGTTAGGTAACATTTTTTGTGGGAATCGTGAGGTGACTTAATTTATTGTAACATCTACATAATTATTACTATCTTCAGTTCTAATATTAAAAAGAGGATAGATTTGTGTTTTTATATGTGGTTATCTTTGGAACTACTGATCTATCTACTGATCTGATTAGGAAAATTCTTTCACCAATAGGAAGCTCAAACTCCAACTCAAAGGATTTATTTCAAATAAACCAATTACAGGCACTTTTGAATTGTCAAAGGGTCGTTCAGTTATAAAAATGAAGCTAGTAGCCCATTCCAATGCAGGTACCTATGGAGAAGAACGGGCAAGAAACTCCACGGACACTCTTTTAAACAAAATATTGCTTACATCATTCATATTGTTACTAAACATGTGAGAACGATGCAGAACGTTAAAAGCATCCGTTATAAATATATATAAAAACAATTCAAAAATTCAAGACATTAGTTTGCGAGTCTAATAAGATTCTCAATCAATCTGCCGAGCTTTTATAAACTAAGTTGGGGTCAGCTCCTACTTTAACCGGATGCAGCTGAATGCCACAATTTTACAAGGAGCAACTATCTTTTTTACCTCCACAGCCCAGTAACTGGGTAATATGATACCACTTCGTAAGACTGATTGTCAATCCCTTTCACCCCCTGCAGAGCGATGATGATCATTTGATGATTTCCCGTCCATAAAAAAAGGAATCATAAGCCTGACGGTGACAGTTCTCCCTGACTAAATAAACCTCATAAACTCAAAAATTCACCCTAATAAACTCAATAAACCCGATACGTCGCCTTCAATAAGCATGTTACGATAAATCTGTCACAAGTAAATCTACATTAGTGAAGTCCCAAAGGAAATATTGCCAATTAATTGAGCAAACGAGGCGCGAACGACCGCTTATTATACGGGGATAGAATCAACATAATAAAGGACAAATTAAGTACACAGCCCCCGTCGGACGATCATCGTGTAGGGGATTAATGACGTGTGCGCAGTATGCACGCCGGGACACGGGAACTGGGCGGCTTTTCGTAGGTATGATTTTTAAATATAATTATGTGTAAATACAGAAAACTACTATTTAGGGCTGATTTTTTAATCTGGATAACTTTTATCTGAAGAACAAAAATTAGTCTTTTTCTATTCAAAAGCTGTCAAACTGCCATATTTATTCATCCGATAAAACTTATCTGGCTATTAAATTAGCCCTAAATGTATAAAAAACCCTTTTTATTAGATTCAGTTCAAAAGACTGATATGCAAAGTAAATTTTTCAAAGTTTTCTCTCTACTACTATTTTGTTGTGCCCGACAGGGTCCATAATGATCACATATTGTTATAAATTTTTACTTGCCACCTTAGTAGATACATATTGTAGACCGCAAATAAAATATTGAGTATTTATAAAAAAAAAACACTAAAATAGGTACAATAAAAAAAAACTAAAAAAAATCTAACTAAATACTTATGCAAATACCTCATCATCATCTTTAACTTGACTTTCATTTCTCTTAAATGAATATGAATAATATTCAACCAATCTCGTTTTGAATTCAAAGAAATCTCAAAAAATATTCGTTTGTAGGTCTATCTACTTACTGACTTGACCAATTTCTTTCCTGCTCAATTTCCCATTACCTAAACGATAAGAATTCCCTAATCATTGAAAAGTTGCTTAATTTTAATTTATAATAACTATTACATTCCAGTTTGGTAAAAAACTAGTTTGAACTGCTACGGCCAATAACGCCACTGTACCCATTCCTCCGTCCCGCAGTGTACTGAGCAGCAAATCGTCAATTAGTGCTATGATTGCAGCGCGCCACGCGACCAGCGATGTGCACTTTGTGACGCCCCCTTGTGGGATACATCCGATATCAAAGAGCAAGGGAGAGCAGACATGACAACACTAAAATGTTCGAATTACAAGAATGACAGACAATTAAAAAAACAAATAAAAGAAGTTAGGTTAGTTAAAGGTTTTGTTCATCAAAATTAAGAAAATTGGTTGGTGCAATGTGGACGAATTTTTTGATGATCTTTGATACACATTATTTTTCTACATAATATTATGAATATTTAGCTGTTAAATGTAAATATGATTAGATTAACATTATATTAAATAATACACTGTAAATTAGAATAAACTTAACATAATTAGAAAATTGGTTCAATTTATTTTAATGGTTTAGTGTTGTTACTCATCAAAAAACCCTTGAGTAGCGGAAGACATAATATAATTTGGTTAGAAAGGGAGTGAAAACCCAGACGACAACTAATATAGAAGTATGGAAGAAAATACAAATGTTCCGTCGAGCGGAGATAAATTGCGTTAATGGCAGGGAAAAAATGCGTTGAGGGCGACGACCTTAAATGATTAAATAATTATATTTTTAAATAGGTTTTCACAAACACTTTTACACGTCAATAACATTTTTTACACTGACTACTTACTCTGAGAAGAGAGGCTGAAACAAACTCAGAAGTCACAGTCTCTTTTAATGCCCAGACATCTGAATCTGCCCAAACTTTAAGACTTGGGGACTGACTGGATGCGGGAAGCGGAGGACAGGGTGTTGTGGCGCAGCCTGGGAGAGACCTATGCCCAGCAGTGGACTGTGATAGGATGAGCAGGAGAATGATGACAGACATAGTCCATTTAAAGAGTGTCGAGTCTGTCAAAATAATAAGTGGAGTTAATGATCTATGGCAGCGCAGTGCGTGTGACTCGACTTATGATTTAATACGCTCACTTATTTGATCTGCCCTCTTTGTAGAAATCAGATTTTATTAATTTTGCTACAGCACATCGTATTTTCATATTGGAAATGTACTTGCTTTAAGGTAATACGACGAAAAGGAAGACGTGCGAAGATATTATTTGAAATGAAATATTTTATCGCGATACTGTAGTGCAGAAACGATGGATGGATTGTGTGAAAGATGATATGGCTAGAAAGGGAGTGATTACTGAGACGACGACGAATAGAGAAGTATGGAAGAGGAAGACATGTTGCGCCGAGCATAAATAGATAATGATACTGCAGTGCAAAGTTAGATCGTTATTAATTTGCCCTTCATTTCCAGACTGATTAGTCAAATCAGTGGACTGACAATGTCGTTGGGCCTTACGGTCATAAATTAAAAAAAAAAATTGGTTGGCTAAGTAATATCAGCCACAAAGTTCGTTCTATGTCAGTGGGATTGTTCGAAAGGTTTACCGCTGCCCCGGATTACAAAGGGCTATTAAGGAAGAAACGTGGATGGCTTTAGTCCGCTCTACCCAGAGCGAAAGGGTTCATTTGACGATTTCCCACCATCAAGAAAAAAGCATCAGGTTAAACTACTAGCTAACGGTTGCCGGGGTTGGTCCGTCAATGGGTGACCCATACATACCATCTTTACTGAGACTCCTCCGTACCTCAAAAAGCTCGTGACGCCGTTGGTCGAGACTGTCATTCGTAAATCTTAGACAGTCGTAACGGGTCGTCAGAAGTCGGGAAGTCTGACAAGCAGTCTTACCACGTATTAACCAGTTCCCGGGTTGTGGAGGTCAGATAGGCAGTTGCTCTATCTATAAAATACTGTCATTCAGCTACATCTAGTTAGACTGAAAACCGACCCCAACATAGTTGGAAAAGGCTAGGCAGATTGACTTCTTTACCGACATACGGTTTTATATAACCGTGGTGTATAGCCAAATCGAAGCTAATCTTCACTAAGGGGTTTTCTGAACCAATTTGCGTGGAATCCTTTTATCCCACAAATTATGTACATTCATAGGCATTATCTTGGCATCAGCATCAGTCTCACGTTATTGTGTTACACCGCGACGGAGATAACAAACAATAAGCACTCGTCGAGTCGCGACTATCGAATAACATGCGTTCAGATCAAACTAATAACTCTCAATAGCCGGGATGCATCCCAGACTCACTTCAAACCAAACTGCCATAACCACCAAAACGAATACTTCGAAAAACAACTTAGTCACTCACTGAATAAGGTTGGAAATTCTGTATAAAGGAGTTCAGTTTGATTGATAAGTGTTTTGCAATCTCAGTGAAAAAGATCGTCGGATGGGGCGCGGCGACCACTCGACCGGCAAATATCGTAGATTAAACTTTTTTGCGAATCAATTTGTACGCCAATTAGGGGGATGACGCGAACGTTTTCATTTAAACAACTACGTGGATCAGCGATGCGAGGATTAACGGCTTTAATTCTAATATGTCTAATTGTATGCCGAATTCATTCGTGTATGCTTTTAAAGGTACGTACAATTTTAAGTAAGCAACTCCAATTTTAAATGTTTGCGCGAATCGGGCATGTACTAATGTGATTTTTATACATTTCAAACAATATAATTCATGTATGTTTAATGTTATAATTCATGTACCTACACAAAACATTTTAAAAGAGTAACGGTGGAGTTTCTTGCCCATTCTTCTCCACACGAAACTACCTTTTGGAAGGGGCGATTAGAATCAATTCTGTTTCTTATTCATTATAACGTTCGAAAGTGATTTTATTGTGTCTGTTTGAAATAAATGATTTCACTTTTGCTTTTTTTTGACTTTGACTTTGACTTTATGACATTTGTGATCATGCTCATGGCTTGTCTTTCGTCTCTTCTTCTTCTTTCTCTGAGATGAGGTCTTTGACCTGCAAATGCAATGCAGTGGGGCAATAATAAGCTGGTTTTGGGTATTAGGAGCTCGTGGCTAAGTAATAACGGCCGCACGGGACGATCTACTAGTTTAAGCTACGCTTGCCGGGGTTCGTTCTTGGATGGGTGACAATCTTTCCATACGGAGATTCTTCCGTGCCTCAGAAAGCAAACTCAAACTCAAACTCAAACTCAAACTCAAATTCTTTATTGCATTCATGTGTACATATGTAGGGGCACATTAAGCTTTTGGTACCTACCTGTATTAATACGTACGCATTGGTACGTTATTGGTATCAAGATTTTTTCGTAAATAACACAGTTAGATACAATTGCTCGAATATTCATTTATTGAAATTAATATACGAGCAATTTTCCAAAAAAAGAAAATAATAAAAAAAGACAGAACTCACGAAAGAAAATAATAAAAAAAGAGAAATCCAAAATGTGTTTTTTTTTACGTATGTACTTTTTTCTGTCGAGAAACTTTTTCCAAAACATTTTCGGAACACAATAGTCCACTTATAAATAATTACAATTACGATTAACATAATATTAATTTTGCTGCTATAAAAGGTACATACATTTTGCAAAAGAACTGTTTCTACGTGCTGCCATGTACAGTCGCACTAGCTCACTTGTGTCCTAGTAATGAGTTGCACGCCAACGACATAAATATGTGACAATGAGGGTACACTATAACACGAAATGAACAATTAAGTCTTTACTTTTGTCTGTTTATATAGATATCTTAAAAATTGAAGCTCTCGTTCGTATAAAGCCTGTTTTGACTGTGCACAGTGCCGTACCGCACAAATACGTACTCTAGTAGCCATCTCACTCGAATATAATCTAATATGTATCATAATTAAGTAGCGCCAGTTATGAAACAATACACTTGTTCTTAGTCGGGAGCAACAGATGTTCTTCGCGTTGGTTTGTGCCTATAGATACAAAGTGCGCAGACGACGCGCGACCGGCTCCGGTGCTTGTGTGGCCTCGAGAATAGCGTTCGTAAGCTACACACATCATCATCATCATCTGCCCAGCCTTTTCCCAACTATGTTGGGGTCGGCTTTCAGTCTAACCGGATGAAGCTGAATACCAGTATTTTACGTGGAGCGACTGCCTATCTGACCTCCACAACCTAGTATCTGGGCAATACGATACCCCTTGATAAGACTGGCTGTCAGATTTTCGGGCTTCTGACGTAACGACTGTCAAAGACACAAATGACAACCGGGAACAACGGCTTAACGTGCTTTCCGAGGCACGGAGGAGTCTCGGTATGTAACACATGAGTGGACATTATTTTGGTCTAGGTACATCTACATACATTATCAAAGAAACACACACAGTATATTTGTATGTATATACCTTGTATTTTTATTACATGCATGTACCTACCTAATAAGTCATTAGGTATTTAATAAATTGTGCTTTTGTGTTGTGCTATTTATTGAACTTGTTTCCTAGATATAGTTATAAATGTTAAACCCTCCAAAATTGGTGCCCAAGATACAGGCTTGCCTAGTTTGGGGCCAATGTTAAACCTTTTGTTAAATTTTAGCAATTAAGTTTATTATTATTATTATTTAGAAATAAACGACAATAACATGGCGCGCCCCTCCAAATTGCTGTTTCAATGTTTGTAGTCACATCCTTACGGAAGAGTTTGTATGTAGTTGTAAGTATTCGTCTTCAGTAGTACGCCCGATCTAGCTTGTCCCTTGCTGTCCTCCCCCAGCGACGACCTAAGCCGAGGTCCGTACCCCACAGGGGGTGCCCTTAGTGTGTAGTCGCTTAGTTTGTAAGTTTTTATTAAGCCCTGTCTGGAGGCTGCAATAATTGTGGCATCCACAGGCACGTCTGTTTAGCAGTAGACAACCCTATGGTTGAAATACGAGACGCCATTAAAAAAAATCGTATTCAGAAGCAGGCCGGAAGCAATATGCGATGTGACTTTTACTTCTTCTTCTTTTCGCGTGGTTAGTGACTAACCTGGTGTCAGAGTTTTTATACTGCCCATGGGCCTCTGACTTAGCTTCACATATTGTTGAGAAATATCTCTCAAACATGCTGGTTTCCTCACGATGTTTTCCTTCACCGATTTTAAGCAAGTGATAATTATACAATGATAGTCTTACTGACGCTTTGTAATTAGTTACTTTCACAAATACGTTCAAACGTTTTGAATTATGGAAGGGCGGGCCATGTTATCGTAGTTTATCTCTACCGCCGGCCGCCTCCTCTCTGGCCCAACGTTGCGTACGGATCGGCAGTGAACTTGCGCTCCTATTTATAATCCTCCCTACTGCGCTTAAAATAAATACATTACGACGTCGATACAGATCGAACTGCGGACCTGGACGTACCAATACTTGTACTACACTATGATCTTACAATGTTGCAGCACTAATTCATAAACTCGAGCTTTGTACCAAAGGGATTTCTGTAGAGAAGGACCACTATTTAAAGTAATGTCGCCATCGATGTGGTAAATGGGTAGCGTTATTTATGTAATGCAAATGTGTTAGCTTAGCTTAATTCAGCCAATAATGTTCCGACTATTGGGACACCTGACAGGTCTCTCTGTTCGAGAGAGAGTGGGCCGTAATCCACCACGCGGGCCCAGTGCGGGTTGATAGATGTGTTCCCACTGCTGGGACAGAGGCCTCGCCTATGTGCGAGGGAGTGGGCCGTAATCCACCACGCGAGCCCAGTGCGGGTTGATAGATGTGTTCCCACTGCTGGGACAGAGGCCTCATCTATGTGCGAGGGAGTGGGCCGTAATCCACCACGCGGGCCCAGTGCGGGTTGATAGATGTGTTCCCACTGCTGGGACAGAGGCCTCATCTATGTGCGAGGGAGTGGGCCGTAATCCGTGGGCCCAGTGCGGGTTGATAGATGTCACATGTCTTCCAATCGTGATGAAATAGACAAAGTAAAGCGCCTGCTTGGGTTTGAACTCACGACCTACAAGTTACAACTAAGGCTATTTCTACTTTCTTTTTTTTTCTTAAATTTTGATGCCTTTATTTTTTCTTTTCTGTGTAGCTAACTCATGCGTGTCAATAAATTTATTATTATTATTTTATTATAACTTGTAAGCCACTGCTCCTCCACTTCTTCTTCTTCTTCTAATCATGTGGTTAGTGACTAACCTGGTGTCAGAGTTTTATGCTGCCCATGGGCCTCTGACTTAGCTTCACATGTTGTTGAGAAATATCTCTCAGACATGCCGGTTTCCTCACGATGTTTTCCTTCACCGATTTTTAAGCAAGTGGTTATAATACAATTCGCACATGAATCCGTAAACTCAGAGGTGCGTGCCTTGGTTTCGACCTCGAGACCTATGACTTGGCAGTTCGACGGTCACACGACTAGGCTATCACTGCTGTATAGCTATAACTCCTCCACTAATATCAGATTTAATCTCAACTCCAACCCACCAAGATTTTTGTCTATAAAACCGTCACATGGGGTACCTGTAATCTACATCGTTTAGTTCTTACGTGGGCGGCTCAAACATACTCTCCTTATACGGATAACATGATAACACCGAGAGTATGCGATGATTCACAGCAACCGTTGTAGCTACGTAGTATTACGTGCGCCTTGCCAATGAAGCTGGCATACAGATGCGCCGGTGTCAAAACAAAGTTTTTGTACAGATGATCCGTGTTTACAATATTTTCAGCATGGCTTTCATTGACGAGGATTGAAAAATATTATTAAAAGATATTTATAACTTGTTCCGCGTCAATGTTGAAAATTTAAGCGGGATTGTCCGAAAGGGTTACCGCTACCCAGGAACATAAAGGGCTAAGGAAGGAACATGGATGGGTTTTTGTCGAAAGAGTCTGATACTCCCTTCCGCTCCACCCAGAGCTGGAAAAAATATTGGATTTCACATCCTCAAAAAAAAAAATGTTGAAAATTATCCCAAGGGAACACTCTCCCGGGATGAAAAGTATCCTATGACCTATTCAAAGCTTTGGTCTACCCATATGCCATGTTCCATCTAAATGAGCCCAAGGAATAAAAATGTTCATACAAACTTTTACCCTCTGTTTCATCCCTTTACGGTGGAAGTTACCTAAAATCCTTTCCTAGCTGACGTCTCCTACTCTAATAAATTCTACTATCATCATCATTCTCCTGCCCTTATCCCAATTTATGTGCAGTCGGCGCAATATGTCTTTTTCATCCATACTTCTCTATTAGTCGTCATCACGATAGTCACTACCTTTCTAGCCATATCATCTTTTACACAATCTATCCATCGTTTCTTTGGTCTTCCTCTACTGGTATAGCCATCCACATTCATACTCACAACTTTCCTGGCAACATTTTCCTTATTCCTCCGCATAACATACCCGAACCATGACAACTGATTTCCAAACAACTAATAAAATCTACCGCTGTGCCAATTTTTATCTTCGTAGGTCAAGTTGTTCCAATGACTTCACCCCCTCTGGGTAGAGCGGAAGGGAGTGTCAGACTCTTACTAGGCTCAGGTGTCAGGCTCTTGTCTCTCTTCTCTCTCTTCTTCTCATCCATGTACCTTCCTAAGCCCTTTATGTTCCGGGGTAGCGGTAACTCTTTCGAACAATTCCGCTGAATGTAGGTCCTGACGTCGATTACTAGGTTGGGAAAAATGTTATTGGGTTTTCTATCTGGAATATCTCCATTTCAGTCCGGAGTCTGGATTCGTGCCCAGTTGATGGCAATAGGCATACCCCCTATTACTGGGGCCTTCAAAATAACTGGTGAAATGTGAGGTACACCACTGCCCCACCCTTTGTGGATAAAAGACGTGACGATGTATTGTGTTGTCGCAAAAGTCTTAGTCTCAAAATAGGGAAACTTATATCCTAGATACTAAGAATTCTAAGACATGTACAGAGGCCAGCACATCAAGTTACCACAATCTGTCAAATTTCTTTGATAGTATTTCAACTTTATTGCAAAGACATAAGGTTCATTTTTAATTGAGAAAATTTGACAGTTAGGGATAGCTTGATGTGCTGGCGTCTGTACTTGACATCTACCAACCTATTCTGAGCCCGCGTGGTAGATAATGTCCCACTCCCTCTCACAGAGAGAAGGCCCGTGTCCTAGCAGTGCAGTGAGGAATCAAAGACTGATGCTAATCGTTTTAGGGCAACTTTTGGCCTACTTCCAAGGTACTCCTTACTCAACCATATGAGCTATTGGAACATAATATAAAACAATTGTTGATTGTTTATGAATGTCAAACAATGCAGTTCTAAGAATAGCTGCGTTCTATATGTAATCGCGCCTAATAAGCTCGCGCTTGATCTTTTCTTGTTGGAACACAAATAGAAAAGTACTGCACCTACGTGACGTGGTGAAAGTGCGATGCGATAGGTATATACATAAACGTTACAGACTGCAAGTATAATTAGCTCAGTGTTGACGCATAGGTAGCGAGACTGTCTGAAAGAGTAACCGCTTTTTTTTTAAGGCTGGGAAATCGTCCAATCACTTCTCCCGCTCTGGGTGGAACGGAAGGGAGTGTCAGACTCTTGTGAACATGGATAGGTTTTAGTCAGTAAAAAAGACGCTTCCTGACTAAAACCCATCCATGTTCCTTTCTTAGCCCTTTATGTTCCGGGGTAGCGGTAACCCTTTCGGACAATCCCGCTTACCCGGCAGGCTTAGTCCTAAAGGGCCCCTTCATATGCTGCCATCTCTTTGAGGCGCCATTGCCATCGACACGCTAAGAAGAAGTCAGTTAAAGTCGGACACTCCCTTCCGCTTCAACCACAACTTTTTTTTTTTGTGTAAGTAGTAGGTAGAGTTTCTCGCCAGAAGAGGCAACTAGAATCAATTCGTTTTGACGTTCAAAAGTGCCTTTCTTGTGCCTATTTGAAATAAATGATTTGACTTTGATTTTGATTAATAAATATGTAATTTATCAAGCTGGTAGTAGTTTACCGGAAGATATGAATTCAGAAATGAAGAGCTCAATACTAATTAATCTGTCTGGCAAATAAGGAGTATGTTCAGGGGCCAGCACATCAAGCTACCCCAATCTGTCAAATTTCTTTGATCTATTTACAACTTTACAACAAAAGAATAAGGATCATGTTCAATCGGGAATAATAATTTAAACAGTTTGGAATAGCTTGATGTGTTGGCCTCTGTACATCGTAGCTGGTAGCTCAATTAACAATTCGACTTCGTTTTGCTGATTCGCTGGAAAACAGTTATTTTGAAGACTACCGTAACTTGCGATACATCAAACTATTTTAGACACCGCCGGGCGCCGCACCGAAATCGGTTTGCGTCCCATTTCGAACTCACTCAGAGATAGAGGGAATATTCTAACAGCCGAGCATCGGCGCAATGATTACACGCCTCACACCTGTTACCACAAATAGACGCGGCCAATGCACTCCGATGCACTTGCATCATACCTTTAACACTCCACTCTAACCATTACTACTTTATCTCTATACATAACACACAATACTGGTTCAACATGCAAAGTATTGACAAGGACTCGAACATAGCGGTCAATGGTTACAAAAACAGCGATATCGTCAGATGTTTAGAAGCGATCAGACAGGGGATAGTAGCGGTATTGGTATGCAATTGAGAGAATCAATGAATGGTGATAGTGACAGTTCGCTACCGTGATCCAAATATATTCTGTTTGTTGTCGTAGTACAAGCTTGACTAATGAGCTCACAGTCAGTGTTACAATGGCGAGGATTTTGGTCAAGTTTTCAATCTGCCTAGCCTTTTCCCAACTGTTGGGGTCGGCTTCCAGTCTTGCAGCTGAATACCAGTATTTTACATGGAGGAACTGCCTATCTGACCTCCAAAACCCAGTCCTTTTGCTCAAGTATGAAATGAAATGAAACGAAATTGTTTGTTCTGTAAATAGACTATCGGAATTATTTTTGTAATTAGGGCCAATTTTTCAATCACCGGATAACTTTTATCTGAAGAACAAAAATGGCGGTTTGACATAATTTTCTATGCAAAACCTGTCAAATTGTCATATTTATTCCTTCGCTATAACTCCAATCAATCTGTCTAGCATTTTCAGAAAAGGGACGACTAAAATCAATTATATTTCTTGTTCATTTTGACGTTCTAAAGTGCCTTTCTTGTGGCAAATTGAATTTAATGATTTGAGTTTCACTTTGACTTTACAGGATAAGGAGTATAATATAATCGAAGAATCCATGATACACAATAAATTCTGTCCATCCAGTGATACCATAGTTTCTATAATATTTACAGACGTTGTATTTAAAAGTATTGTTGTGATCCAATTCCGTCAACTCTTGCGATACCATTAGAAGGTCGTTATCGTACAGAAATACCGGAATCTCGATGAAATCTCGCGAGAAAGTATAAGATCGTTAAAAAAAAACAAATGGCGTCCACAACATCTGTTTTCAAGACAATATCAAGGCCTGATAGCTACTGCAAATGTATTATTAAGATGATCATTTAAATGGGACATCCTAAACACATAAAACTACTTACATATCTACTAGGATGTTTGTTGTAGGGTGTTGTTTGTTTGTGTTTTAGGCTGTGTATCTGACAGCCAGTCTTACCAAGGGGTATCGTATTACCCAGTTACTGGGTTGTGGAGGTCAGATTAGTCGCTCCATTCAAAATACTGGTATTCAGCTGCATCCGGATAGACTGGAAGCCAACTCCAACATAGTTGGGAAAGGCTAGGTACATTGATTGATCTACTAGGATGTTTTTCTTTTCGTGAGGTTAGTGACTAACCTGGTGTCAGAGTATTTATGCTGCCAATGGGCCTTTAGAAATATCTCTCAGGCATGCGGGTTTCAACAGAGTACAACAAACTCACGCTTTCTCTAGGAGGTTGGCAGAAATTACAGAATTTCACCTACATAACATAACAATACAACTGTTATCCCCGAAGCGTTAGGAAGAGTGTAACTAAAGTACACCCACATTATACCAGTTAAGTTTGAGTCCCATGTAAAAGGCTCACTATTGCCACTAACTAGGCACTAATAAATAAAAATGCAATAATAATATTTTGATGACCCGGCAAATTTTTCTGTATATTAACAATGTATTCGCGACCTTGTTAAAAATATTACACTGCAAAAATCTAAATAGAACACGGTGGCAATAATATCTCACGATGATCTAAAGTAGCTAATAACATTTATAAGATTGTATAACACCATTTATAGTACATAAGTTATTTACTATTTGTTTAAGGAAACCTAGATATTACCTATGTAAAAGCATTTTGAGTGTGATGCCTGAGATACAGGTTTATTCCTAGTTCCGGTAGAACCCTATTATTATATACCTCTAGTTTTATAGCACTTTATTTGTAAACATTTATACTAATCAATTTATCAATAAACAATTTCAATTTCAATACAGACTTCGGACTGCTACTAAGACATTCCAGATAGATAAACTCAATAACACTTTTCCGGACCCACGAATCGAACCCAGAACCTGATGCTCAGCATTAGTGCTTAAGACCACTAGACCACTTACTTGTTTTGCTTCGCTCACATTAAATCGAATGCCTTGGCCTTTCTGAAGTACATCATACATAAAATAACAACAATATAGTGATCTAGAAGGACATGCGTCCTTATAAGGCGCCTCTTCCATCGTTTTCAGTCCCATCTGCCTTAATAATACCTTTTGTAAGTCACCTTTCATTCATCCGCTAAACATGGCCTACCATCTTAGCATACACTATTCAATTAAATCACTACATCTTCTTTAAATCACACTGTTCTTTAAATCACACAGTTACACCTCACACACTTCGCGAAGAACGCATTTCTACAGCATACAAGGGAATAATCGCGTAAAATCTTGTATACCTAATAGAAACTCCTTCCAATACCCTGTAGGTACAGATGTAATTGAATCAATTTACGTAGGCAGCTCTTGACCCGACTGCCTCCCCAAACAAGAAAGGTCGTAAGCGCAAATCGACCAATCAGAGAGCAGTCAATTCGTTTGGCGCAAATGCTACGTCGTAGCGCCTCTACAACCTTCGTAGCAGGCTGTAGAGGCGCTACGCCGTAGTTCCGTTGTGCTACGTTAGGTATGCGAGAATTTGTTCTTCGCCATAGTATGAATCTAATACGCTTTGGAATGGGCAACGAGCTTCATATTTTCTGACTGACCGACCCCTTGACGATTTAAAAGTGCCTGTAAATGGTTTTTAATTGAAATAAGTGCTTTGAGTATCATAGTTATAAAATTGTTTAGTCGTAATATTAAAGTTTGTTATCATTTAATTAACCAATTATACCGCCATTTTCAGCTTGGCCGTACATTTCTGTCTAACAGCTGCATCTGGTTAGACTGGAAGCTGACCCTAACCTTATTTGGTAGAGGATAAGCAGATGATGAAGTAAGAAATAAAGTTAAATTGAATAATAATAAACAGGGATCGGGAAAGCAAATTCTAGCACCATATAGTTTTACTTGACCAAATTGACTTTTAAAAGTGTCTCGGAAGATCTAGTTAAAGAAATAAACATTTCATATAAAAAAATCCATGCATGTTTGTAGCTTGATTGATTTTATTGTGGAATGGGCCTGCTTTTCACCTCGATCACGCCTGATGGAAATCGATAGATGAGGTCTATGAGGAATAAGCGAGCATGCCCAGAAGATGCCTATTCACTCATGCTTTGAAAAACTGCTATAAAGTCAAAAAGAGTGGAGCTAAAATATCTTATTCAGACATTTATTTCCATGAATTTCGTTCAATTGAAGCAAACAAAAACCATAGAAGTTACATTCAAAATCAAAATCAAAAGTAATTTATTCAAACTAAGCTGAAAATCAGTACTTTACAAAGGTTACGTAACCACTTCCTAGTGCTTTAACTGGGAAGAAGAAGTGGCGCAACAAACACCCTAACAGCACAGCTGTCTGTTTAGTTGGAAGAACTTGACTATACACATTTATCGTACGAGAAGTAATTAACATTACGAAACACATCACATTAAAATCAATCATTTGCCACTACTATTACAACAATGAAGAGACAAATCTGTATTTATTAGCGCCCGAAAAAGTCCCCATACATCACTGAAGCTTTCCTATTCCACCTGAAACATTAATAGTAATTCGCAGGCGATCATGTGATCAATTAACGAAGACATACCTTACATCCCTGTTGTGGTAAGCCAATTACGTGGAGTATTCGATCCACGTGAGAATATTCATGAGGCCAAGGTATTCGGTGTAATTCCTTGTTCGAAACTTGCTTGTTGGAATTTCTCGTTAATTGAATTAGACAAAGTGATTCTTGAGCGGACAGTTGGCATTATTGGAATCGTTTTAAAGAAATGTAATTGTTTTTTCTTTAATTTGAAAAGATTTTGTGAAAAAAAAATAGTGTAGGTATGCTAAGATGTCTGGCTGTAAAGAAACTCGTGGGTCGCACAGATCGATCCATCAGGTTAAGCTATGCTAGCCGAGGTTGGTCCGTGGATGGGTGACCTTTACATATTACATACGTTAAGCCGTTTGTTCCGGCTGTCATTCGTGGATCTTTGACAGTCGTTATCGGTAGTCAGAAGCCCGAAAATCTGACAGCCAATCTTACCAAGGAGTATCGTATTATCCAGTTACTGACCGGGTTCTGCAGGTCAGATAGGCAGTCGCTCCATGTAAAATACTGGTATTCAGCTGCATCCGGTTAGACAGGAAGTCGACGCCATCGGAGTTGCGAAAAGGCTAGGCAGATTGATTTTGCTTAGATGTCTGGCTTGCTCGAGTATGTACAAGTGGCTCATGGCTCATGGCTTCCATGCCGTATCAGACTAAAATCCACTTCTTTGCTCTGCAGAGTGCGGGCCAGCTTCAACTCCATCCTGAAGACTATAGCAGAAAGATATTAGGTACTCTCCACTATTGTATGATATTATTCGTAGGCCTGTGCATCTCGAACAATAATCAAACATTTTAAAAGATTCTTTTATTTACAAATTGTCGGAACATAGCAATAGATAATCAACCTATAATGTTCCCACTGCTGGGACACAGGCCTCCTCTCTTAGGGAGGGAGTGGGCCATAATCCACCGTGCGGGCCCAGTACGGGTCGGCGGATGTCCGAAATAAAGGCTATTTTGTTTATTTAGATGGTTTGGTCATGTTAAGAGCGTGAATAAATGGCGACTGATAGTCGATACTTATAAGGCAGTTGTGATTGGAACCGACGGGCTCTTTCCAGCGTCCCTGATGGACTTATAGTTGAGAAGAGCTTTAGGTCAGGTGGTAATTAAAAGAAACAAAAGGATAATGGTAAGTGGCGCTCTGTGGTTTCTACGTATGTCATCATCTGCCTAGATTTTACCCAACTATGTTGGGGTTGGTTTCTACGTATGTATGTGTATTATGTTTTATTTCTTTCATTCATATTTTCATTCTTTCTAAAGTGAATTAAGACTATCAGGTTTTAGTAAAATTGTTATACAGAAAAACAGTCGGTAAACTCCCAGAAGTGTAACTATAGTACAGACGCCAGCACATCAAGCTACCCCAAACTGTCAAATTTCCCCAATCGAAAATGAACCTTATGTTTTTGTAATAAAGTTGAAAAACTATCAAAGATATTTGACAGATTGGAGTAACTTGATGTGCTGGCCTCTGTACATACACATTTTGCCAGGTATATTATCATTCCATGTAACAGGGGCCTTATACTGTCAACCGGGCACAAATCGAGTCTTCGGGCTGCTACTGAAAAATTCCAGATGAAAAATCCCAAAAACAGCTTTCCCGACCTGGAAATTGAACCCAGAAGCTCATGCTCATTGCTCAGCGACCACTAGACCTTGTAAATAATGCTAAAACTAACTCGAATAAGTTCTAGCTTAAGATTTCAAAATCTGTTATTATGTTACTGTAATGCAATGATGTGTTATATTACTCGTAACACATGTGAAACGTAATTATCATCCATTTCTCATTAAACTATATTGACCTAGTAACTCCACAATTTGCGAACATTTTTGACGTCGCAATGTTTCATGCTATTGTCGGCTTTTTGGAAACGTAATAAGAGTTGTTCTGCTTTGTATTGCAAGGGCGTATGACTTTAAGTACCTACGTATTAAGAAAAGATTTAAAGGTACCAAAAAAAAAGTATCGTTATTAACTTATAGAAGTAGGATAATGTAATGGAATTATTGCAATTATGAACTATATCATACAATAATTGACTTAATGAACCAAGTATTGATCCCTTATAATTATTCTATTCGTGTATGCAATTCAAAAATGCAATAAAGCACATATTCATAGTTAAATATTGACGTCCGCCCATCGCCTGAAATGGCACAAGGCGGGCGGGCCGGCGCTCGCGCCTGTTACGGCGCGCGGCGTTTTGTACTAAAACATTGAGTAAAAACCCTCCCATTAACCCTAAGAAGTGTCTAAGGGATGATAGGATGAGTTACAGTTAGTATATTCGTGTTAAATATGTAAAGAAAGGCGGGGGCTGTGCGCGCGAGGGGCCGGCGCGCTCGCCTTGTATGGCGCGCTGCGTCGGCGCCGCTGCCCCTATATAAGATTCCGCCGCCGCTGATCGCCGCACTCGCAGTCTCGCTGCCGTAGAGTCAACATCCACCGCGTCCCAAACCAAACACAAACGCCAAAATGTGCGACGACGATGTTGCTGCGCTTGTAGTCGACAATGGCTCCGGCATGTGCAAGGCCGGTTTCGCCGGCGACGACGCGCCCCGCGCCGTCTTCCCGTCCATCGTTGGTCGCCCACGTCACCAGGGTGTGATGGTCGGTATGGGTCAGAAGGACTCCTACGTAGGCGATGAGGCCCAGAGCAAGAGAGGTATCCTCACCCTGAAGTACCCCATCGAGCACGGTATCATCACCAACTGGGACGATATGGAGAAGATCTGGCACCACACCTTCTACAACGAGCTGCGCGTCGCCCCCGAGGAACACCCAGTCCTGCTGACTGAGGCCCCCCTCAACCCTAAGGCCAACAGGGAGAAGATGACCCAGATCATGTTTGAGACCTTCAACTCCCCCGCCATGTACGTCGCCATCCAGGCCGTGCTCTCGCTGTACGCCTCCGGTCGTACCACCGGTATCGTCCTGGACTCCGGCGATGGTGTCTCCCACACCGTCCCCATCTACGAAGGTTACGCTCTGCCCCATGCCATCCTCCGTCTGGACTTGGCTGGCCGCGACTTGACCGACTACCTCATGAAGATCCTCACCGAGAGGGGTTACTCTTTCACCACCACCGCTGAGAGGGAAATCGTGCGTGACATCAAGGAGAAGCTGTGCTACGTCGCCCTCGACTTCGAGCAGGAGATGGCCACCGCTGCCGCCTCCACCTCCCTCGAGAAGTCCTACGAACTTCCCGACGGTCAGGTCATCACCATCGGTAACGAGAGGTTCCGTTGCCCTGAAGCCCTCTTCCAGCCCTCATTCTTGGGTATGGAATCTTGCGGTATCCACGAGACCGTGTACAACTCCATCATGAAGTGCGACGTTGACATCCGTAAGGACCTGTACGCCAACACCGTCATGTCTGGTGGTACCACCATGTACCCCGGTATCGCCGACAGGATGCAGAAGGAGATCACCGCCCTGGCTCCCTCCACCATCAAGATCAAGATCATCGCTCCCCCCGAAAGGAAGTACTCCGTATGGATCGGTGGATCCATCCTGGCTTCCCTGTCCACCTTCCAGCAGATGTGGATCTCCAAGGAGGAGTACGACGAGTCCGGCCCCGGCATCGTCCACCGCAAGTGCTTCTAAGCGTGCACGTGACCCTCGCGCATGCGCGGAGCTCCTGCGCCGCTGCTGCGTGACCCTAGTGCTGTGTATTGTGGTGCTCTCGTTCCGCAAGGAACTCTAGCATTTGTACGTTGTACGTAGTGATACCTGACAGAACTGAACATCTAAGATAACGCCATCTATTGTAATGTAATTTATTGTAAAATTTATATAAATTTAATTTTCTTTTTTTTATTTTTATTATATACACGGGATCGTTATGGATCTCACGCCAAATGTAATTAATAAATAAACGGTTAATTTATTTATTTTAATTACATTATTTCTTTTATACAACCGTTGACTTTGGTTTTTGTTTGGAGTCCCACAGCCGCATTCCCCCTGCGGTGTAGTATTTCACGTGTCAGCAATGTGAGTCAGTGGATCGCACCTGTCTATATCTGGGTCACACTCACTGCCAACATTCCGGCGATCAATCGCCACCTATTCGAAACTTTTCAAATTCATTCGAAACACAAGGAAGCATAGCTAACACACTAGACTAGGTACACTTCCCCTGGAGAGAGCGGGGTCCGAGCTATAATTAGAAGCGGAGGTTACCACACGCGTCAGAATTAACCACCGCGGGCACTACCATAAATAGTAAAGACAACTCCCGCGGCCAAAAGCATTTTCTAATTTTGTCGTTATATCTTGGGGCGGCGCTGCCTCACTTGCCATACGACACTGGTCCTTAGGAGCTTGCGATAAGTTAAACATTTGCATAAACCACATGTTTCCGTAAATACCGCGCGAGCTCGCTGGAGTAAAAGAAACCATAGGTTCGGCATGTCTATTAATACATCAGACTCCCGGCGCGTTCAGTTTACATGTACCGCGAGTATAAGGCGCAGAACATCGTTATGACGACAACTGATGTTTACCACAGTGCGATGTGTGATTAGGAACGAGTTAATAATAGTCCTCGCTCGAAAACGTATGAATGTGGCAAGAATCCAATTTGTTATCGAGTTACCTCTTCAGAATTTTTTGTTGATAGGCATTTGTTTCGTTGAGGGCTCTGACACTTGTGGCGTAACACGGTTCAATGAAGTTCAGGACTTAACAGATTGAATGGCAAATGAATTAGAATCATTAACGTGTTAATACGGAAGCAAGAGGTTAGATAACCTTTGTGTTATTTCCTCAAACGGTGTTTAATATCCGATTCTATTTTGGGATCTTGACATCGGTGAACGCACCACGCTTGTGTCTCCCCCACAAGCTTCAACGCATGGTGAGTGGTATTTTTGTCCTAAGGTACGTGCGGCTGTTTTGCTTCTTCTTTAACCCACACTTATATATATTATGCTTCTTATCATACAAGCTACCATGACTACACACATTATTCTTCTATCACCGACCACTTTGTCCCAAGTCATCAATCTTGACCGTTGCAATCATATGCGGTATACTTTGTCAGTGACTTATTAATAACCTATCGCGGATTGGTGCTCACTTATAACTTTACCTAATCTTCAACTAACTCTTCTAACACCTCTCGCCCATCAACACACCTTGTCCTCCACTACCCACTTATAACAATCATCAACTATCACCACAATATCCTAACTATCTGGTAACAGTAAATCTATTGTGGTGCTAATAGATTATTATGATATATCCATGAACACAACTCTAAACCATTATCATCTTCTTCTTCGTGTCACAACAACATAACACACTTTATCATCAGCTACCATCATTTCACATTTGCAAACAGATATTATCCTACTTAGTATCATTATTCCTTACCGCGATGCACTTATAACTAGTTTCCATCACTCCACAATTACTATCATCGTCGTTTCATCACAGCATACTTACTATTAGCTACTATCAAAAATCTCACAATCGCCAACTTTCATCACAACTGCCCGTCGATACATATCATTGTAACACAACATCGTCAGCTATCATTAATATACTCATTAACATCAGCTGTCATCACAACACACTACCATCAGCTGTCATCACAACACACTACCATCAGCTGTCATCACAACACACTACCATCAGCTGTCATCACAACACACTACCATCAGCTGTCATCACAATACACTACCATCAGCTGTCATCACAACACACTACCATCAGCTGTCATCACAACACACTACCATCAGCTGTCATCACAATACACTACCATCAGCTGTCATCACAAAACACTAACATCAGCTGTCATCACAACACACTGCCATCAGCTGTCATCACAACACACTACCATCAGCTGTCATCCCAACACACTACCATCAGCTGTCATCACAACACACTACCATCAGCTGTCATCACAACACACTAACATCAGCTGTCATCACAACACACTACCATCAGCCGTCATCACAACACACTACCATCAGCTGTCATCACAATACACTACCATCAGCTGTCATCACAACACACTAACATCAGCTGTCATCTCAACACGCTACCATCAGCTGTCATCACAATACACTACCATCAGCTGTCATCACAACTCACTAACATCAGCTGTCATCTCAACACACTACCATCAGCTGTCATCACAATACACTACCATCAGCTGTCATCACAACACACTAACATCAGCTGTCATCTCAACACACTACCATCAGCTGTCATCACAATACACTACCATCAGCTGTCATCACAACACACTAACATCAGCTGTCATCTCAACACACTACCATCAGCTGTTATCACAACACACTACCATCAGCTGTCATCACAACACACTAGCATCAGCTGTCATCTCAACACACTACCATCAGCTGTCATCACAACACACTACCATCAGCTGTCATCACAACACACTACCATCAGCTGTCATCACAATACACTACCATCAGCTGTCATCACAACACACTAACATCAGCTGTCATCTCAACACACTACCATCAGCTGTCATCACAACACACTACCATCAGCTGTCATCCCAACACACTACCATCAGCAGTCATCACAACACACTACCATCAGCTGTCATCACAATACACTACCATCAGCTGTCATCACAAAACACTAACATCAGCTGTCATCTCAACACACTACCATCAGCTGTCATCACAACACACTACCATCAGCTGTCATCCCAACACACTACCATCATCTGTCATCACAACACACTACCATCAGCTGTCATCACAACACATTATCATCAGCTATCACCATAACACATGAACTATAATTTATCGCAGCGAAAGTTTTCCTTCATTTTTATCATCATTATTCTTTTTTTTTGTTTTTTATTATTATGTTTTTAGTCAATGTATATTAAGTATTGTTTCGCGAAATGTGTTCAAGTAAATGTAATTCTATTTTTCTTGCTTTCTCTTATTTCTAGGATACCATCGCTGCCATATTTTAACGAGCTACTCCTACGCTGTGGTTAGCGCTGTGAATACTCGAATGATTCAGGTCTGTTATCAGTGGGCAATAACATCACTAGAGTTTGGCAGTACGACTATATAAAAGTAAGCCTTGCCAACTATACAGTGACTTCAACTCTTCAACACAAACATTACGAGCTCTAATCACCGGTTGTCTTCGTTCTCCGGTGAGTCAGGTCATTCTTCTGTGACTCAGGGCGGAACTTTTAGCCAACTACGTGCATCAAAAGTATGTAATGGATCAAGCATGCTTTGTGCTTGTTACAAAAAATCTGGTATTTTAATTATATTTTTTGTAACTCCTATGGATACTTTTTTGTGAATTTCTTCATTTGAATTTGGACATAAATATAAAAATCTTTTGCCAACAACGCGTATTCCATTCCTATAAAATCCAAACTGTCATACTTCTGAATGGAATCAATTATTACGGAAAGTAGACACCATTTGAGCCAGAGCTTTTAATGTATGTATCAATAGAGAGTTAAAAAAATATGTCTGTTTCGGCATTCTCCTGCCCTTATCCCAATTTATTTTGATATCGGCGCAACATGTCCTTTTCTTGCATACTTCTCACCACTTCTCTTCAGATCAGTGATCATCTCGGTAGTCACATCCTTTGTAGTCATACCATCTTTCACACATTCCATCCATTGTTTCTTTGGTCTTCCTCTTTTGTATAGCAATTCCATTGTAGGTGGGTCTGTATGCCGATCCAAAATATTTTCCTTTTTATGTGAGAATGTGAAATATATATAATAATATATATTTTTTTAAGTTTCAGTTTGAACCTTTTCCGTTATTTTAATCATTTGAAATATTTGTCGCTTGGATTTATTTTGGGAAAAAAACAACACCACGTTAGTGAATGCAAATTTACGTAGTGCCAGGTAAATGGACCGACGATCATAAAAAAGTGGCTAGGAGAGACTGGATGCGAAAGGCGAAAAACAGTGTGTTGTAGCGCACCCTTTTTTATAAGGATGGGAGATCATCAAATGACTGACTAAAATTCATTCATGTTCCTTCCTTAGCCCTTTGAGTTCCAGGGCAGGGAGAGACTGGATGCGTAAGGCGAAGGAGAGTGTGTTGCGGCACACCCTGGGAGACGTCTATATCGAGAAGTGGACTACAATTAGCTAAGTTGATTGATTAAAAGTCACGGTAGAAATCAACCGGATGAAATTGAATTCATGGGAATTATTTTAATGGGTGTACTCAACTGAAACTGAACTGAACATGTTTCACGATGGGAACAAATTTGAAATTGCGAAAAAAAATCTGCTGTTCCCTATATTTTGATGAGTTATGCGCGCATAATGTATGGAACAGCTGATTTTTTTTTATGCGATTGCTATTTCAGATTTGTTCCCATAGTGATAGTTGTTCATACTACTGAGTACAATGGCTCCTTAAAATAATGCCCATGAATTCAATTTTACCATGTATAATATTATACTATAGGTACTGTTAAAGAAAAAGGAGCTCGTGGCTAAGTACTAACAGCCGCACAGGTCGATCCATCAGGTTAAGCTACGATTGCTGGGGTTGGCCGTGGATGGGTGACCAGCTTTACACACCGAGACTCCTCCATGCTTCGGAAAGCACGTTAAGCCGTTGGTCCCGGCTGTCATTTGTGCATCTTTGACAGTCGTTACGGGTCGTCAGAAGTTCGAAAATCAACAGTCTTACCAAGTGGTATCGTATGGCCTACTTACTGGGCTGTGGAGGTCAGATAGGCAGTCGCTCCATGTAAAATACTGGTATTCAGCTGCATCCGGTTAGACTGGAAGCCGACCCCAACATAGTTGAGACAAGGCTAGGCAGATGATGATATTATACAATAGGTACTGTTAAAGAATTTGAAGTATACATAAATTGATAAACAGGATTCCGTCAATCGTACTTGTTAAAAAATTACTTGAACTTTGGCAAAAATTTGCAGACTTTGCACTCATTTCTTCCGTTGGCATATATTGGCTGGCAATAAAGCAAACTCCTGAATGCTTTTCTGTAAATATTCGTCATTAAAGTGGTTTCAATACTTTTCTTTTACGGCCGCTGTCCTCAATTCAATAATTACTTCGTCTTTTATATTTGTGCTTGGCACTGTGAATATCCTAATGGTTTTTATGCTGCCCATGGGCCTCTGACTCAGCTTCACATGCTGTTGAGAAATATCTCTCTGATGTTTTCCTTCACCGAGTTTAAGCAAGTGATAATTATACAATACTCACATGAATCCGAAAAATCAGAGGTGCGTGCCTTGCCATCTATCTACAAAACAATCTCCCAAACATTTTACTACACCCACGTGAACAGGTGTATCATCTATTCTTACCTCATGATCTCACGATCCAAACATGATCCAAATAAAACCCCTTTTATTGATGCATGGCAAACATTCATCACGTCGCAACGAATTGTCGTGAAATACCAGCCACTTGCCAACGCTTCCATTGCTATTCAATAGCCAACATATTTTTACATCGTTTGCCATAGCAATATAACCCTTAGTAGGTGCCAGTTAAGTTTCATCAGTTGGAATGCTTTTGCTTAGTGACAGGATTAATTGATTATTGAGCGTTTGGCTCTTAATTACTCTTCGTACGTTTGAGTGACCAGTTCAGCGTTGTGTAACAAATCGTTATGTTTGACAACTAAAATTCTACACCTTGAAATATTAATGGACTCAACGGCCCTTCAACAGGGTAAATGACGCTTAAAATGTTTAATTAGTTGTCACACAATTTTAACAGGTAGTGTCATCATTATCAACATAATCATTACGGCTTATTAGTCGATTTGCACGAATCTATTCGCCCAGAATGTGCGAATCGACACTTTGAAATAATATTAATTTTTAAATTTCTAACTTCACAGGAAGTTAATTTCGAAGTCGGCGCATCGATCACTTCAGAAATACTTATTAGGCAATTGGCACCTTTTGGATACTACTCCTTTTTCTTGTACAGAGGCCAGCACATAAGCGGAAACCGGGATTGTCCGAAAGGGTTACCGCTACCCCGGAACATAAAGGGCTAAGGAAGGAACATGGATGGGTTTTAGACAGTAAGAGTCTGACACTCCACCCAGAGCGGAAGGGGGGACTTTTGATGATATCCCACCCTCGGAAAATAAAAGCACATCAAGCTTCCCCGATCTGTCAAATTTCTTTGATCGTTTTACAACTTCTTTACAAAAGCGTAAGGTTCATTTTCAATTGGAAAAATTTGACAGTTAGGGAAAGCTTGATGTGCTGGCGTCTTTACTTTTTACTGAACTTTTTTGCGTAGAAAACAAAAATATCTTTCTGCCGATTCTGTAAAAGTATCACCTAGTATTGGTGAAGTGACCGTGAAGTGAGCTGTAGTTCCGCTTAATACTGGGGATTGTCACTACTTCTCACCTGAAACTCACTTCATCTTTGTTTTTACGGTGTTATTTATACAAAATAACATTACTGTTCCGCAAGACAAAGTCCGTGAACAAAACAAAATAATGATGAGATTTCAGATGAACAACAATCTCATTATCGAAATTCGATAAGGACCGGCCTCGCATTTCCCAAATATTCTGACAATGTGACAAACGTGAAAGTTCATTAGTAACTACATTCTAATCGGATTGCCGTCGATAGCAGAGTGTTGGCGAGTGGCGGCGAGATAATTGAAATAGCTGCGCGTTTAATATTCAGCGCTGTTACATAGCTCGGGAGCTGTGCCTCAGTTCCTTGTATTCTCGTACCGCTTAAGAGACTACCTTCTTCTTCTTTCTTTTCGTGTGGTTAGAGACTAACTTGGTGTCAGAGTTTGTATGCTGCCCATGGGCCTCGCAAAGGATGGATCGAGGTGGGTCAAGAGAAAAATGTCTGGAAGGATTTGGGGGAGACCTTTGCTCCTTTGGGACAGTGTAGGCTAAGTAAAGTTAGTAAGTATGGGCCTCTGACTTACCTTCACATGCAGTTGAGAAATATCTCTCAGACATGCTAGTTTTGTCACGGTGTTTTCCTTCACAGATTTTTAAGCAAGGAATAATTATAAAATACGCACATGAATCTTTAAAATCAGAGGCGTTGAGTTCGAACTCGACATCTGTGACTTGACAGTCCGACGTCACACCACTAGGCTATCACGGCTAGACTATCTGAATTGATGATAGTATTCAGAATCAGAATCAGAATCAGAAACTTTATTTGTTAAACATAGGTATTTACATAAAGGAGTTAGGTTAACATATTTCAGCGCTATGTTTTACCGCAAAGGCATACAAATGTTAAATAAAATGTGAAAAAAAAAACAAACAATAATGAAAGATAAGCTAAAAAATTAAAAATTATTATCATTTATAAAATCTGGAACAGTATAGTAACATTTTTCTATTAATAGAGAGGAGAGAGCTTTTTTAAATTTTGATAGTGGCAATGTTCTTATACTATCGGGTACTTTATTGTAAATCTTTGAAGCCATTCCAAAGAAACTCTTTTTCATCAGAGCGGTTCTGCATTTTATGTCACACAATTGGTTCACATATTGAGAACGCATTGGAGTTTTTTTTACATCGGAAATTTTCGTAAAAAGGTGTAAATTAGTTTTAACAAACAAGGCAGTCTCGTAGATGTACATAGCTGGCATAGTCAGTAATTTTAAAGATTTAAAATGTGGTGCACAAGTTTCGGTAGTTTTTAAGCCACACATGGATCGAATACATCGTTTTGCGCTTTAAATACAGTCTCTCTTTCAGTAGATTGTCCCCAAAAAATAACACCAAACCTCAGAACTGATGCAACCAATCCGTGATACGCTATTAAAAGTGTTTGTGTATCAACTTTTTTTGATAACTGAAATAGTGCATAAGCAGATTTATTTAATTTTAGACAAATTTCTTCGATATGTGGTTTCCATGTCAGCTTACCTACCTACCTACCTACCTAGCCTACCTTATTTTTATACCTAAAAATCTAGCCTCGTTTGTTTCTTCTATTTTGTACTTATCATATTCAACGTGAACTGGAGGTTTTTCACACCTTTGATGAAAGTACATTACTTTGGTTTTGCTTAAATTAATGACTAGGTTATTGTTATTAAGCCAATTAATAATTTTGCTTAGACAATCATTAATATCACTCTCGTAACAAACAGGATTAGTACACTTTATAACAACTGTACTGTCATCGGCAAATAGTATCATATTCTGAGATATGACTTTTGGGAGATCATTGATATATATTAAAGAGAGTAGCGGCCCCAGCACGCTACCTTAAGGTACTCCGTATTTTATAGCTCTTGCTTCAGATGCGTAAATGGTTAATAAATTGCTTTTAGGACAGAGTTGTGATATTTCCGTGCACTGGGTTCTATTTTCCAGATATGACTCCAAAAGTTTTAAAATATTTCCTCGTATTCCATAGCCATACAGTTTTTTTAGCAAAATTGTATGACTCACATAGTCAAATGCTTTCGTCATATCAGTATATAGAGCACATACCGGAGCTTTTTCGTCGACAGACGGCATAATATGAGAAAGGAGGTCAAACATTGCCATATTGATATTAATATTTTTGCGAAATCCTTTTTGTTCGTTGCAAAATAAATTATATATTTCAAAATAGTTATAAATTGAATTGTAAATTACTTTTTCGAAAATTTTGGAGAAAATAGGAATTTTAGCTATAGGTCTATAATTTTTAACATCTAATTTATCATCTTTTTTAAATAAGGGCTTAATAATTACTTTTTTAAGACTATTAGGAAACACACCGTTTGTTATGCATAAATTAATAATGTGCGTTAGTGGTCGTGCTATAACTTCTTTAGTATATTTAACGACTTGTGTGCATATTCCATCATAACCTACAGTATTTGTGTTTTTAAGGTTAATAATGATTTTGATTAAGTCAATAGGTAAAACTGGTTGCATAAACAATGACTGTGAAGCTAAGTTGTTAAATATATTTATACTAGCCGGGGTAACGTTACTATGTATGTTATTTTCAATCACTTCTACAAAAAAGTTATTAAATTGATTTGCAATCTCCTTGGGATGTGTGATGGTGAAATCACCTTTCTTTAGGGACTGTATTAGTTGTTGTGGTAGGCGATATTTGGACTTATTAATTACTTGCCATGCAGCTTTAGATTTATTTTGGGAAGTGTTTATGAAGTGGTTATTTTGAGATTTCTGTGTTAGTTGTATAATTTTTTTGTAAATCTTGGTATAATTCTTAAAATCTAGTTTATTTTTACAGTCTGGTTTAAATCTATATGACCAAAGTAATTTTCTTTGCTTCCTACTACAGATCTTTATACCACGAGATATCCATTTGGTTCTAGTATTCGTTTTTATCGTGACAGTTTTTGTTGGAAAGCATATTGTACGCGGTACATAACGGCTGCCCCTTTTATAACCCTGATTTCCAGATTTATACCCAGTTATCGTAGTTGTTTTATGTCATTGCAAATAATCTATCAAAATAAAATGAGAGCTCCGTAATTATTTCTCTCTCTTCTGAACCAGCGATTTACTACCGATTATTTAAGCAAATGTCAAAAAAAAAACGTAGTATTCATGACTTTTATTCCTAAAATTTTTTTCTCGCAGGCTATGGTAAAAAGTATAGTCTTTGCATCCCTCGCTCCGCTCAGGATTGTAATGTAGATTCCTTCGCTGTTCTCGGGTTCCTACTAAATTACCACTACCACTAGTCGACACTTAAAGCTAAAACTGCGTCTACAAAAGTAGTTAGCATTACAGTTCCACGCTCCCGGCTCAGCTCTAACCACGAGTATTTGCTCGCTGCGATATTAGACAAGTTGTCGCGGCCGCCTCATTTAGACCTAACGACTACTAAACTATATTAATAATCATTATTAACCTGCCCCGGCACGTCCGGGGGGCGGAGGGCGGACTGGGGTGAGGGATGGAGGGGGCGACGGAACAAGAGACCATTGTTGGAATCTATCTGTCAAAGGATAGACGAATTTAATTGACGCGCGCTCAATAAGGGCTATTATCCAGTAACTGTGATGTTGCTCTTTCGTAGCCGGTGAACCGGAGTGAGCGACAGCTTTTTATTAATTTCGCACTTAATAACTTTCAGATGATATTCGACTGTGAAGTTTTTCATAGCGACACAATAGATCGGGTCGATAGAACCCGTTTGATGTTCACGTTTTTGTTGCTTGTGCTTTTTGTTAGTATTTTATTGATTTGTCGCGTTGAAGAATCTGGTAATCAGCTTTGCGACTTTGCGTTGTATTGGAGGATCGGTTGGAACGTTTGATTGGCCTAAATTGGCCAAATCTTCTTGATGTTTTTCTGAGAAAAATTATGTTAATGGTTTTGTAGACCCTTTTTTTTTTTTTTTTTTTATGGCTGGGAAATCATCCAATGACTGCTCCCGCTCTGGGTGGAGCGGAAGGGAGTGTCAGACTCTTACTGACTAAAACCCATCCATGTTCCTTCCGTAGCCCTTTATGTTCCGGGGTAGCGGTAACCCTTTCGGACAATCCCGCTTACCCGGCAGGCTTGGCCCTGAGGGTCCCCTTCATATGCTGACATCTCTTTGAGGCGCGCGTGGAACATATACGCGCCGTACGGCACGGGTCTGGCGCTGATCGGACGTTGAGTCACCCATTACTCACCGCCCGCAGGCCCGCGCCTACGGTGGCCGGGAGTCGTCACGTGGCTCCCGACGCCCGGAGCGTCTCCCGCGGCGGCTGGGACGGGAGGACCTTTCTCTCTCCCATCCCGCCACCTCCTTCGCGAGCATAACTTTTTCGCAGAAGGAGGTGACTGCCTCCCACTCCCTCTCGCCCCGGACCATGGCTTGCACCAGGGCCGGGCGCGAGAGGTCGCCGCCGCCGATCGCCTCTACGAGGACACGGCGGTGCTCCGCCCAAGCGGGGCAGGTTTGCACCGTGTGCTCCACCGTGTCCTCTGGGCGATCCTCGCAGTGGTGACACCCGGGCGTTTCCTCCCGCCTGATGATGTGCAGGAACCTCCCGAAACATCCATGTCCGGTGAGGACCTGCGTCAGGCGGAAGGTGAGGGCGCCGTGACGCCTCTCTAGCCACTCCTCAAAGAGGGGCCTTACCGCCACTATCGTGGCGTGCCCTTTTGTAGACCCTTAACATGATTTTCATTTTGGGGAGTCAACAGTACTGTATTATATGGCGCGGTTATATATTATTATTTTCTTGTAATTAGTTAAGTGTTAGACTTAAGCATAGTCTGACATCCAGTCTTACCAAGGGGTATCGTATTACTTAGTTACTGGGTGGTGGAGGTCAGGTAGGCAGTCGCTCCATGTAAAATACTGGTATTCAGCTGCATCCGGTTAGACTGGAAGCCGACCCCAACATAGTTGGGAAAAGGCTAGGCAGATTGATTGACTTACGCACTTACAACGGCTCTCATTAAGGTGTTTAAAACGCAATTTATTTGAACAGCCGTAATTGTGTGACCGCTCACCGCTTTCTAAATATATTCTACCTTACCGCTATGCTGATATTTAAAACTTCAACATAGAAAAATCAATAACAGTCTAACTAATATTATAAATGCGAATGTAACTTTATTTGGTACCTTTTCATGCAAAACCGATCATATTGAAATTTTGCATAAAGGTACGCTGTCAGGTGTACACAAACGGGCGATACCTTTCATCCCAAAAAAGGACGGTTCCTGAGGAAAACAACAATAACATGCTTATGATTATAGATGGCGCCACGTGTCGTTCGAATCATGATTGAAATATACTATGACAAGTAAAGTACAACCCGAATTGATTCTCAAATTGTTAATGAGTGCAAACAAAAACGCGAGCAAAAGCTAGCTGTTAATATTTTAGAATTGGTGTTAAAGTTCTTAAAATGTAGTGCCAGTATACGCTATTTTGTTGACGACGCGATGGCGGTGTCTCTTGGCTCGCAGCCAGCGAGAACACGCCAGCACGCTGCTATTGAAGCCGATAAAGAGATAGCTCAAAATTAAAAGTAGACATTCTTGTAGAACATCTGTCGGGTATGCGTAGATTGTTGGAATACTGGCAGCAAAACACCTGGGATAATATGTTTACCGGTAAAAAAAAGGAACGGTTTCTTTTACAAATCTGGCAGTTTCGTATCGTTACGCCGTGCCTTTGCAAGATGGTTTAAAAAAAAACGGTATCTTCTTCTTCTTTTCCTGTGGTTAGTGACTAACCTGGTGTCAGAGTTTTTATGCTGCCCATGGGCCTCGGACTTAGCTTCACATGCTGTTGAGAAATATCTCTCAGACATGCTGGTTTATAATGTCATATATTATTATCACCAAAGCATCACCCGAAATGTCATCAGCGAGATTGTTCGAAAGGGTGGCCCCTGCCCCGTAACACAAAGGGCTAAGGAAGGAACATGGATGGGTTTAAGTCAGTAAAAGTTTGACACTCAGATTATCACTTGTCTCCTGAATTAATTCTAATTTCATTTACAATTTTTCAAGAAATTGTCATTACAACAACATATTATTTGTACTCAATACTCAATCTTTATTTGCATTCCACAATGTGCACTCCGGTGGTAAGGTTAAAATTGAGATCATTATGGACCCTGTCGGGCACCGCAAAAAAATAGTGGGAGAGAGAAAGCCTTAAATTACGTTAAGCTTATTAGCTTTTATTTAGCTTTATTTTAGTTGCTTTTTTAACGTGCCGTGTTCATTTATTAAGATTAACTTTCAGTGTTTCACATGAAAATTCACATCTAGTTGCGCGCGTTCCGTGTATGTTTACTGTTTAGCTGTGTCAAATTTATTAACGACTACCTAATACTTTTAAAATATTTTTGTATATTGTAATTTTGTTGTCAAAACTGTACGTTTACCTACTCAATATTGTTTTAAAATTAGTTTAGAAATTTCACTTATATAAGTGAAATTTCTTATGGGAAATAAAGACATCTCAAACCCAAAAAAATACCTTATCTTAACTATTGACTTAGTTTGCTCTTAAGGCATGCGATTATAACATAACATAATCGGCTCTTGGTGAGAGGGAATGGGCAACAATCCACGCGGGCCCAGCACGGATTGGTGGATGTCACATGTCTTCGAATGTTTGGTTCCAGGGCATGTCTCCTCGCGATGTTTTACTTCACCGTTTCGAGAGCAGTGGTGTGATGAAATAATTTACCCAAAGTAAAGCGCCTGCTTGGTTTCGAACCTACGACCTCGTAAGTCGCGATCACCTTAACTACTTTGTATCCTTCTGGCAGGACATAGTATAGACCAATTTTTTTTCTGTCTTTTACCCTATGTTCACAGAATTCATTTGAAATTAACAACAGCAGTGATAACCTAGTGGTGTGACTGTCGGACTGCCAAGTCATAGGTCTCGAATTCGAACCCAAGGCACGCACCTCTGAATTTACGGATTCATGTGCGTATTGTAAAAATTATCACTTGCTTAAAAATCGGAAAGAAAACATCGTGAGGAAACCAGCATGTCTGAGAGATATTTCTCAACAGCATGTGAAGCTAAGTCAGGGACCCATGGGCAGCATTAAAACTCTGACACCAGGTTAGTTACTAACCACACGAAAAGAAGCAAATTTTAATTTATTTATGTATTTGGTTACTTACATACAAACCTTATGACAAAAGTCATCTCCCTTACGAATGAAATCAAACTTCAGCAAACATATAATGTAATTTGAACATAGCGGGGCGGTGGAGTGAGGCAGCGGGGCTCGGGGGGGTGGCAGAATTTAATATTGGCAGCGCGCGCGGGTTAAGGCGGCGTGCAAATAAAACTCTATGAAACCGCACCCCTGAGCTGTTAAGGGGTTGAACTTTCCCGGTAATTAATTTATGATTTATGTTAAATTATTATCTTTGAAAGCTCTCCGTAGTCTATTGGTAGACGCAGTGACGGTACTGACCTTGACGTGTCCGTCCAAAATTGTTGTTATCACAAATTTCACAAGCAGATTGATGATTACAATGCGTTGTTAATAATGCCTAGGAGGATACTTCCCAAACAAGTGAGAGAAAACCCTGCAATCCTTCGTGATATTTTAAATTTTCATGGCTTTTTACGATAAGACAAAGAAAGTTACAGAACTGCTGGTTATCTTATATGAAAGAAATACCCTGCTTAGTTTAGCAGAACTAGATAAACCAAAGGCATAACAAGCTTGCTACCTATCACGTGCGGGACAGGCACTCCAGCTCGAGTACGAAGGTGATCTAGCAGCAACTGCCGTGGTGCTCAAATGGTGCTCAACCCACTATGGGTAAATTGCAGACGCTTTAAGTGGGGATCTATGAGGCAGTGGACATTACATCAGCCGGCAGGGAAAATAGACCACACCGCGCCGTTACTAAAAACAGATTCCAGTAGTGAAAGACAATTTTTTTGAAATCTGTCCAGTCCATCTGATTGATTCTGTAAAAAACTTCATCTAAGTTCTCACGCTGAACTTTTACACAGAGTAGATTGCAGCAGTGAATTGCAATCACGACCATAATCTACTGTTACCTCTCAAAGTACTGTAGAACCCTGGAGTAAAACCTTATGTTGAACATGGCTGGTAATAATCGAACGGCATTCGAACCTTTAAAATAATTTAAATTAGTTAAGCCTTTTGTACATTAGAGGGTTCGCCACAGGCGGCAGAGCTAGACAGATGTATTCGTTATAATCAAGCTATATAATATATTATCTGTTGATCTTCTAATGTGTTTGCTTTCATAGCATATAGAAAACCCGATACACACATTACACGCTCTAACACTGAGCCCCCTCAGTAGAAGGTCTTCAACCTTCTACAGTACCATTATTCTTATAGACATACTAGTTGCTGCCCGCGACTCCGCCCGAGTCAATGTTGAAAATTTTACAAACTTCCACCCCCTATTTCACCCCTTTACCTGGGGGTTTTCTTAAAATCCTTTCTTAGTTAACATCTCCTACTCATAATCTACCTCTGTGCCAAGTTTTATCTTTGTAGGTCTAGTAGTTTTTGTGATTTCATGATGAATACACTTAAAAAAGTACACTTTGTAAACAAGCTTATTACAAATTAGAGGATTATATCAAAGATAAGGATGCTTGGAAACATGCTGGTCCTGCTCCACAGGACAATCTAGTGTCTAGACAAAATCAAACTGGTTGCTAAGTAAATTAGGTAATAATTTATAATTTGTACCAATTATTTTATTATATTGGAATAACATCTCACACATTGATTAATTTATTATACAAGTTCAAATGTTTGTAAATATGTGAGCACCATGTACTTATGACATAATTAAGTTTATTTTCCACTGCTACATGCGTTTTTCTTTTCACCTTTTTGGTGTATTGTTTTTATTCTGGGTGCATCGTCTTCACATATTATAATATTATAATACATGTATACAAAACATTGTGAAACATTTTAAAAGAGTAACGGTGGAGTTTCTTGCCCATTCTTCTCCACACGAAACTACCTTTTGGAAGGGGCGACTAGAATCAATTCTATTTCTTGTTAATTTTTGACGTTCAAAAGTGCCTTTCTTGTGCCTATTTGAAATAAATGTTTTGACTTTGACTTTGAATCAGTGATGAATACAGTATCAATCAGTGAGTGATCTTTCGCTTTTATCATCATCATCTGCCTAGCCTTTTTCCCAACTAAGTTGGGGTCGGCTTCTAGTCTAACCGGATGCAGCTGAATACCAGTATTTTACATGGAGCGACTGCCTATCTGACCTCCACAACCCAGTAACTAGGCAATATGATACCCCTTGATAAGACTGGCTGTCAGATTTTCGGGCTTCTTCTTCACAAATGACAGCCGGAACCAACGGCTTAACGTGCTTGCCGAGGCACGGAGTAGTCTCGGTATGTAAAGATGGTCACCCATCCACGACGTAGCTTAACCTGATGGATCGACCAGGTTAAGCTACGCTACCTTTCGCTTTTATATAGATGACAATGTTAACCGCTAAAAGCTCGCGTATTCCCCTTAACAGTGTGTCTGCGGATATTTTTACAAACGTTATTACTGTGCGGTACGCTTTAGCTTTCTTTATTAAATTGTCGTTAGGGGTCGCCGCATTAGCCGCTCGGCTTTCGGCTTTCAGCTCTCGGCCTGGGCTCGGCAAACGGCCTCGGGCAGCGCCGAATGAATTGAAACCAACAATATTGTGGGTGTTATAATCGCGAGCGGGAAACGATGGTAAATTGTAATTATAACGTTTAAATGGTTTATTAATTTCTTTGCTATATATTGCAGAAAGTACCTAGATAACAATTTCGATGGGTAAATTGAACGTAACTGGTTAAAGTCCGAGTCTGTGACTCCTCTGTACACTTTTGGGAACCCTGTCGGTAGATATATCTAGAAGTGGCTCGTGAGAACATGATAAATGCCACACGGGTGCTTAAGCTGCGGTTGGCGCGGTCAGTTCGTAGATGGGTGACCATTCATTACATTTATCGAGACAGTGCCACGGAATGTTCTTCAAGGCGTTGTTTGTAGATCTAAGACAGTCGTTACAGGTCGACAGAAGCCCGAAAGTCAGTGACAGCCAGTCTCACCAACGGGTACCGTGTTACTCAGTAACTGGGGTGTGAACTTCAGACAGGCAGTCGCTTCACGTGAAGTACTGGTATTTAGTCGCATCCGGTTAGATTAAAAGCCGACCCCAACATAGTTATTTGGGTAGTGGCTAGGCAGGTTGATTTTTGGTATGTAGGTATATGCGTAATATCTTTGGACATTTCACACAACGCCATATCGTCCCAAGCTAAGCAACCTAATGCTTGTGTTATGGTAACTAGATGGCTGATAAACTACTTATATTCCTTTTTTTTTTGTAAATGCATACATATTATAGATAGAAAAACACCCAGACCCGTAACAAATACTTGTAGGTCGTACAAATATTTGTTCCGTGCGGGAATCGAACCCGCGACATGTTGCGCAGCAGTCGATCGCTCAACCACTGCGCCAACCCTGTTGTCAGATGTAGGTTTATCCCTCCTTAGTTCTAGGTATGCGGATGGGAAAGATTCGTTTAGATGGCGCGAGTCGCGAGTTGACACTGATACTTGATAAAAAATTTAAATAACCTTCTGCGATACTTTCTCGTGTGTCATCTGGCTATGAGGACCTCCTTTTATTACCAACTCAGGTACACAATAGTCAGGTATACAGCTAACTCACAATAGTCCACTTGAAGGACTAAGTGCGGAAACCTATTATTTATTGTACCTAGCCTTTTCCCAACTATGTTCAGGGTGGCTTCCAGTCTAACCGGATCCAGCTGAATACCAGTATTTTATATGGAGCGACTACCTATCTAACCTCTACAACCCAGTGAGTAAATGGGTAATACGATACCCTTGGTAAGACTGGCTGTCAGACTTTCGGGCTTAACGACTATCAAAGATCCGCGAATAACAGCCGGGACCAATGGCTTAACGTGCTCTCCGAGGCTTGGCGATTCGATATGTAAAGATCATCCACGGACCAACCCCGGCTAGTGCGGATACCTAAACCCCTTATTTATTTATTTATATCAGGCGACGCATAGATAAAGTACTTAACCTAAACATATGTACAGACGCCAGCAAGCTATCCCTAACTGTCAAATTTTCTCAATTAAAAATGAACCTTATATCTTTGCAATAAAGTTGAAATACTATCAAAGAGACAGATTGTGGTAACTTGATGTGCTGGCCTCTCTAAAATTTAGACTTCTCTAGCTTGTTCTTGAGCTACTCTGAGGTACTTGTCCGCGGAAGCGAGGGAACAACACATCCTGCGGCCGGTCTTCTTCCATGACGACGCGCGCACCACGAACGCCTTGAAGTGGACGTAGTGGTGCGACTCCAGGTGCTGCACCCTCGGCGTGTACCTCGTCTTCTGGCGCATGTACTCCACGATGTCCTCCGCCTTACTGGTGTAGTGTACGCGAGAGGTGTACACACCGGTGTGTTGGGCTTTACGGCACGTAATCTGACTTCGGACTCCACATTAGGTGCTAAGCCTTCGCTGTCCGTTCGGCGGGCAGTATATCATCAACCAAAATACTAAATAGGAAACTACGTATCTATAGTGTTAGATAGGGACCAGCCTCTTTAATTCTACTGCCAAAAACCTAAAAGTACACTCGATTGCTGCTGGTGTTCTTTTCGCGGATAAGCGTGACGCGACAGCGTGACTCTAGATCAATTTATTTCTCTGAAAACTTAAAGGAAATTGTTCTACCAATCCTCGTGCCTATCTGTGGGAGGTTCAATGCCATTGCAACTATTGATTGATGTGCCTGATCCGTAAGCTGTGCTGCCTCGCTTCTTTGTCCCGACAATTACTGCTGCTGCAGAAAACACAGGTTGTTTGCTATTCCCCAATGTCGCACTGTTGCACGTGTAAAGGCCCCAGTAGGCCAGTACCTCGCACTTTGGCCGCACTTAACGATCTCTTGGATTCTAATCCAACAAACGATCTAATTGCGAATAAATGGACAAAGATTTTATTGGCATGTCAGAAGTAATGCGAGAGGTATTCATGACAGTATCACTATTTATATTGTTATGTTTTTCTACATTAACTTTGTATTTTTTTATGTCTTATCTGTTTATGTATATGCCAGCTCATCGAGGTATCCCCAACTGTCAAATATTCCCAGCACATCTAGCTAGCTCTAACTGTCTAGTTTTCGTAATTGAATATGAACCTTATACTTTAGTAATAAAGTTGAAAATGTATCAAAGAAAATTGTCAGATTGGGCTTGATGTGCTGGCCTCCGCACGTTCCTAAGAATCTAATACTTCATAAGCAAACAGTTTAGGTCCCATTTTCAGACAAGTTTCGTTATTCTGACTCGATTGTTGTTGGCAATGCAAGGTTGGATGAGGAATACACAATTCAAATTACGAGGCAAAGAAAATAATTTTAAAGACACAGTTCAATGTAAGTGTATGCCATCGCCATCTATTCTTATTTTGTGTAAACCAATAAAGCAAGATAGTACAGCCACTTACCAACAGAGGGCAGTAAATGTCGTTTCCCAAGTTGACATGCACATAAAAAATTACTTATTGACTTAATAAAATGGCTTTATTCGTTTATTACTTATCCAGGAAAAAAAATTGTTATTATTGTTAATCGGCTTACGAAATAAAGTATAAGTCATTCACTGAATCATAGTAATTGTCTTACACGCCATCTATCAGTACTTAACAAATTTAACCGAACAAAGTAGTACAGCTACTTCCTAATAGATGGCAAGAAATTAAATCAATTTTAAAAACATTTAAAAAATGAAATTAACATTCTTTATTTTGAAAACAGGACATTTTAATACCATTTAAATAAACTTTACGGGCAAACTGACTATCTAACCAATTACCTCAAACATTTAATATAAATTCTTTGTTATTATTATCTGTTAACATCGTTACTGTTGCCCAAAGTATACAGATATTGTACGTGTTACTGTTGAGAGTACAAGATTATCCACTAAGTATCTATTCCCTAAAATAAATTCTCTTTTTAATTGTTCCGTTTTTAAATTACTGATTTAAAATAAGATCTTAAACAAAAAATTGAGTGGGAAGGTACTCAGTCATTGTTTATTTTATTCAAGACGGACCGTGCCTACCTTCTTGCCTGCTTACATTAATATTACAGTAGTTATCTCAATATTTTCCTAATAGTTATCACATAAATGTAATCATTTTATGTATAGGTGGCTGTTATGAGTGTTGGTATTATTCTGGAATCGCCAACCCAACTGAGCAAGCGTGATAACAGCAGGCTACATATCCATAAAATGATAACATTTATGTGATAACTATTAGGGATATATTGTGATAACTACTGGTATTATTCTGGAATCGCCAACCCAACTGAGCAAGCGTGGTGATCATTGGTCGTGCCTTCTTTGTATGAGAAGAAGTTCTTACCATGCAGTGCGACAGTAATAGGCTGGTATCGTTTATGTATATGTAGGATTTATACACTTATCCCCTTACTAATAAACATATTTTATCAGTTAAACACCGATTTCTCTCCTTCAGTCGTCAGAAACTTGACTTTTGAAAGAAGAAGACAAAGCGTTCTGTAACTATACAGATGCTATACAACGTTTATTAGTAAGGTGGCTAATCTATAACTTAGGTATTCATCTTCTAAAGTAAAAAAAGCCCTAAACGATAATAACAACACTCTAAAAGAAAACTAAAACAGCGCTCTCTCGCTAAACTGGAAACATAATTACTTAAAACGCTTCAGCACAAAGGCATTACATACAAGACTGAACAGGAAAAAAAACTCCGTAGAGTTGCACTTGCAGCGCCTTAATGAAGTGGTTACATAAATTTCTCTCTATAAAGAGCCCAATAAAGCAATCCAATAAGCAGTGGGGGCGGGGCGGGGTGGCGGCGGGGCGCGGGGGGTGCTCAATAAACCCTCATATCTTCAGCAATTACGACAAAACAAATGAGAGCTAACGAAATTCACCTCCGAGAGAGATCGACCGTGGAACAGGGTGGCACGGAGTAGACTTGTTGCGTTAAATTTTTCGTAGATTTTCGAGAAGTATCTAGTTGACTCTATGGGATGTACTACTATAATGTACACAATCATTTATTATACACATGGGTCAGCCTGGGTGTACAGGGTGTACGCCAGCACATTAAGCTATCCCTAACTGTCAAATTTTCTCAATTAAAAATGAACCTTATGTCTTTGCAATAAAGTTGAAATACTATCAAAGAAATTTGACAGATTGTGGTAACTTGATGTGCTGGTTATCTGTACATACATTATTACACTAAAAAACTTAAAAGACACTAAAATACTAATACTACTTATTACTTGACTCTAAAAAATTTAGGTATGTTTGAAACCCAGTCACTTATGTGAGTTGCCTCGTTGGTTGTAAGCCTATTGATGAGCATGAGGACCTGGATTCGAATACTAGGTCGGACAAAGTGTTTAGGGTTTTGTCTCGGGAATTCCGCAATATCAGCCCGGAATCTGGATTGTTGTCCGGTTAATAGCGATAGGCAGGCCCCTTGTTACACGACCTGCGGAATGTTGGATACACTGTAGATAGGTACGGCTCTGCTTAGCTCTTCGGGGAATACCAGTGTGATGTTATGTTATTGTTATTTTAATAAAAATAAAAGTCATGTTTTCTAAAAAGTTTATAGCACATTCCATTTCGTCTCTGTTCCTTGTTCCCCGCGGAGTGCCAAAGGGCTGTGTGTCGGGTGTTTTAGGGTTTTTTCAGCGGCTTTGACTTGCAAATTGTCGCAACGCCCGGCATCGCCTGAGGCGCTCGCGTAATTAAAAATCAGAGACGTCACTAGCGCCACGGTGGCGAGTAGCGGTACTAAATTGCGTTATTATTAATCTTTGAAAGTTCATGGTAACTACGAAAAATATAACTTAACAAAAACTTGTTTATATTTGTTTGCATTTCAAAATTATTTTTATTGCCTTAAATTGTAATTAGGATTTTATAGTTGGTTCACTAGTCGACAGATGGCGCTGCACGCTTCCAATTGGCAATAAACATTGCCGTCATGGAAAAAAAAATTGTAGCACTTTTATTAGGAAGGCAATAATAAATGAAAACTGGATTACAAACAACTTGCTCAAGACCTAACTATACAGGGTTATTTGTAAAACACCAGAAACCTCTTAAGAGGTCATTGTACTCATCATTATGAACAACTTTTACTATGGGACCAAACCTGAAATCGCGAAAAAAAATTCAGCTGTTCCCTACATTTATGTTCGTATAACTCGTCAAAATGTAAGGAACAGCTGATTTTTTTTTCGCGATTTTAGGTTTTGTCCCATAGTAAAAGTTGTTCATAATGATGAGTACAATGACCTCTTAAGAGGTTTCTGGTGTTTTACAAATAACCCTGTATAGTAACTAATAACAAGAAAAGCGCAGTGCCAATCACCAATGAAACTACCAGGACAAGAAAAATGCTTTCAAGAGCTGATAACCCTATCCACCTGTAGTGGTATTCTCTAAAAATCTCAACGTGAAAATGTCGAAAAATGAGTTAAAAGTAAGCTGCCAAAAGTGTTCATCCCTAGCATAGGGTAGGACCACAGCTCACTTCATCGAAGTTTTAACGGTCTTGTTCTTCTTCGTGTGGTTAGTGACTAACCTAGTGTCAGGGTTTCAATGCTGCTCATGGGTTTTAACGGTGAGATTCTTACAGAACCGACCGACTGATGCTAGTGATTGTCACCCTTGATAGCTCACTCCAAACTCACTTCACCTAAGCTTTAAGCACAGACTAAACGGTCTATTTAAGTGTCCGTAAGGGTTACCTCGGAACATAAAGGGCTAAGGAAGGAACATGGGTGGGTTTTAGTCAGTAAGAGTCTGATACTCCCTTCCGCTCCACCCAGAGCAGGACGGGTCATTTGATGATTTCACACGCTTAAAAAAGTTGCATTTACCAATAACTTTTGATATATTATAATTCTCTAAAACTCCAGGGTCAAGCCAACGGAACCAAAATAAATTACTATAGTACCCCAATACTACACCCATATCAAATGAAATATGTAGTATTTATACGGATTTTATTGTTCTAATTATTCACTTTCTTCGGTAACAATTAGTGTAGTGTATAATTACGCCGTGTCGTGACTGCGCCGCGCTCGGCTCAGCCTTTATTGTATTAAGCACCATTATTAATTACTGCTGTGGCTTTCCTACACTTTTATAGTTAAAATTGTCGAAAAACAATTTTTGATCGTATCTGAAAAGTTCTGTGTAAATATTTGTTTAATAGGTTTTAAGGTATTAACTTGAGTTAAATAAATCTAATGCTAATGCCTTCTGTTGCCTGAAACCTGTTATTAATTAAGGTGACCCTGAACACATTTATTCTGAATACCTAATCGTGAACTTCGTAGGTATGTAGATAGGTACGGTTCTAGGCTGAAATCGAACCAAAGGTGAAACCGAACCCACGTCTATCTGATCAATTCTGTAAACATCTCACCGTGGGAACTTGAGTGAAATGAGCTTGAAGTGAGCTGTCAATCCCTTTAGCTCACTTCATCAGCTTATGTCGTTCTATTGAGTAAAATCTCATGGTGAAAACTAAGGTGGAGAAAAACTGTCACTTCAACTAATGGACATTACAATGACAGCAGCTCACTTCGCCAAAAAATTCCTGGTTAAATGTTTACATAAAACGAGTAGACCGCCTATGCCAGGCTAAGAAATAGAGTAGGTATTAAGTAACTCGTTAACGAATCGATACAGCGAGCAATTAACAGCCAATAAATTCCTTTGTATTGATCAAAACACGTAATCTATTTTCCGAACAACAATAAAACAGTGAGAAAGAATCACAATATGCATTGCATTGACAACACTAGAGTATTGCCTTCCACAGCATAGCAACCCACCACCAACCTTATGGAAACGAGAATAAAGATCACTTTAACTTGGACAGTGCTGCAAAATCAGAGGACAAAGTAACTGAAAGGACTGTAGTGTCGCTAATGCGCGCCTCCCGTGCTCGCTCGTATCAGCGACTAATTGTCGATGACTGTGGCCCGCCCCATGCGTAGGCGCTGAGGCCGGGAGCCAGCGACCTGCTTTTTAAAGTGATGAATAGGGCTCAACTGATGACTAATACCTACCAAATTAATGGGTTGTTGTACATTTGTCACAAAGTAAATTCGTCACAAAAAAATATGTGTAAATTCGTCACAATTCCCAATTTATTAATTTTGTTTATTGTAAATTTGTCACATCGTTATAATCCGCACCGATAGCAAAAAAAACAATAAGTAGAATAAAATTGTTGTATATTTTGTCATCACAGTACATTTACTAATTTACCTTACATCTACATAAAAATCATAGTTTTCAAGTAGCAATCGTTAATTTAAAAATAAAATATTTGAAAAGAGGATTTGTAACGAATTTACACATATTTTTAATACCTACGTGTGACGAATCTACTTTCATTGTATGGACTTTTCAAAATATGAGGAATTTACTTTGTGGCGAATGTACAATTATTTGCATATATGGTATAACTATTATTACGCTACTAATGTTGGTGTGCAAATTGTATGTAGGTACAGACGCCAGCACATCAAGCTATCCCTAACTGTCAAATTTTCTCAATTAAAAATGAACCTTATGTCTTTGCAATAAAGTTTAAATACTATCAATGAAATTTGACAGATTCTGGTAACTTGATGTGCTGGCCTTTGTACAACAACTCAAATTAATGACATGTATTTTATCGAACTTTGAATGATTCCTTATTTGCGTTCCAAAAATATTATTGAACACCCTAATAGGTATTAATGAATCTCAAATATCTCAGAAATCTCAAATAATTCTTATTTCGGTGTTCTTAGATAGCCAAGTAATTTTTTCGCTCGCTCGGCTCTCACGCGGTTCTTCACAATTCTAACCTAACCCGTTTGAACGGGGTACGCTAGCATAGCTGTTAGTGCAACCATCTGTAAGAAAAGGCCAGAATATGAAATAGAGGCAAAATTATTAAAAAAGGTGTGCAGCATTAGAAGGTCAATAAGTTTTTAGAGGATCATTTGAATGGTTCCCCAAATGATTGGCTTTTCTGAACTTGAGTAAAATATAGATGACTAAACATTTTTTCTCCGTGCCTCCTGGACTACAAAGGTTATAATTATAACGACTGCGCTCATTAATTCTGTGATTCAGTTCAACTAACCGACGCAGATTTATTGTGACTAATGTCGGCGCAACCTTGCTTTAAGTTCATTAACTGTTTCAACATTAATTTGGTCCTTAGTCATTTAAACTCAAACTCAAAGCATTTATTTCAAATATAACAATTACAGGCACTTTTTAACTGACAAGGGTTTCGTCAGTCAGAAAGGTGAAGTTAGTTGCCCGTTCCAAAGTGTAGTAGGTACCTATGGAGAAGAACGGTCAAAACTTCATTTACCTCTTAATGCTTTTGAGCCGAACATGTGGTCTGACTTACGACTTGGGGACTCCCAGCCACCGTAGGCGCGGGTCTGCGGACGGTGAGTAATGGGTAGCTGGCCGTCTGATCAGGACCAGGCCCTTGCCGGACGATGCGTACGTGTTCTACGTGCCTCAAAGATATGTCAGCAATACGGAAGGGACCCGTTAGGGCCGAAGCCTACCGGGTAAGCAGGATTGTCCGAAACGGTTACTGCTACCCCGGAACATAAAGGGCTAAGGCAGGAACATGGATGAGTTTTAGACAGTAAGAGTCTGACTATACTTTCCGCCCCACTCAAAGCGGGCAGGACATTTGGAAATTACACACCCTCAAAAAAAAAATCATCATCATCTTCTGACATGATTACTCCATCATAGACCTCATCCATCGCTTACCATCAGGCGTGATCGAGGCCAAGAGCAGGCCCATTCCTCATTAAATAAAATTACTCACAACTTCAACGTAATTAGACTTAGAGTAAGCATTTTTGTAAGGCGAGGTACTAAACTATACGTTAAGCAGACCGAAGGAGTCAGGTCACGACGGGCGGCGATAAATTCAAGTGTCGGCGAGCGAGTATGACGCGCTAGATAACTTGACTGATGTAACTTACAGGGACCGCTTCGTAGAATAAAACGTCAGCAAAAAATGTTTACAAAACGGTGAAGGAAAACATCGTGAGGAAACCGGGATGAACCAAAAATTTGAAGATACCCGCCCTGAGGCCGCGTGGTGGATTGGGGTGAAGTCCTTGTGTCCCAGCAGTGGGAAAATTACAGGATGATTATGCATAAGAAAATGTATGTAGAATGTATAATCTTCTTCTTATTTTCGTGTGGTTAGTGACTAGCCTGGTGTCAGAGTTTTTATGCTGCCCATGGGCCTCTGATTTTGCTTCACATGCTATTGAGAAATATCTCTCAGGCATGCTGGTTTCTTCACCGATTTTTAAGCAAGTGATAAATTATACAATACGCACATGAATCCGTAAAATTCAGAGGTGCGTTGCTTGGGTTCGAACTCGAGACATAGGTCTCATAGGACTGCCAAGTCATAGAAATTGGCATTCCGACGGTCACACCACTAGGCTATCACTGATGTTGAATGTGTACTGAAGGCAGTTGTCGCCAAAAATACATATCACCTTATAAAAAAATATTTAGTTAATGATCATTCTTTCTATCGACTTGTTTATAACGCCATCCCAGGGCGACGACAGGCGTCGTATATCATGGCGAGTCGCGCACAACACTCAACTATGTGCTACCGTGGGCTAATTGCCACTGATTTACATTTTAGGCACAGGGCCCCATATTTGTGACTTGCCCTTATAAATCACCCGCACATTTGTGACTTTTAATGTGGTTTGACTTCATTATCAGCCCGTCAAGTTTCATTGAGGAATAATGACTGCCTTAAGACCTGTTACAGTAAATAATAATAATAATAACAGCTTACTCCCACTGCCTCGTTAGTCTAGTGGTTGTCAGCGCTACTGCTAAGCATGAGAGATAAGATGAGGTCCGGGTTCGATTCCGGGGTCAAGCAAAGTGTTGTTGGGTTGTTCTCTTTAGAATTTCTCCTTAGCCTTTTTTAAGGATGGGAAATCATCAAATGACCCCTTCCTCTGTAGTTGGAGCGGAAAGGAGTGTCGGAGTCAAACCATCCATGTTCCTTCGTTAGCCCTACGTGTTTCCGACAGTCTCGCTGATCAGTAGCAGCTTAGACTCTGGATTTGTGCCCAGTTGATGGGAATGGCTCGTCCCCTGTTAAGTGGGACTTAAACATAATCGATAAAATGTGGGTGTAATATACATAGGTACCTACACTTCTGCTTAACCCTTTGGCGAATGCAGGCGTGATGTTATATGAAATAATAGTTTGATGTACATAACGCGTAGATGATGGCTTCGTAATTCGTTTTTTTGGACCTAGGCTGTATCGGACACGCGTAGCCGCTACGGCGTAGCGCCCGTAGCAGCTCGTAGTCCAGTGCTACGACAAAGTGAAAACATTGTAAGCCCTTTATTGAGCGAAAATATAGTAACTTTTAAGAAATATTTATTTGCTTATCAAAAAGGATTAACAATAATTTCAGGTAGATTTATTACTTGAGTAAAGTAATTTATGAAGTCAATTACTGCAGGTATGTAAAGCAATATTTAAAAGCTTCTCCGTATTAAGACTCTTTCTGAACTACTCCTTCGACGACTAATATGCGGTGTCAAATTAAATTAGTAAGCGACACCCCACAGATAGTATTGTAATTGGCTCATGTCTGAACACGATAAATAAAAAAAAAATTGGGCATTTTTTTTGTGTTCAACTATGTAGGCAGTCTTATATTGTCAGATTTTAAAAAAAATCTCCACTCATATTTTAAGCAACCAGCGGTTGTTGAATCCAAAAAATTGCATCATAATCGCAATTTTTTTGGTTTTATCGTGGTCTTCTAAAGGGTGTCTCAGTAAGAGTGCCCTTTTTAAAATTGGAATATGCTTTTTTCATGCAAGTGGGTGGCAACTCTGAAATTTGTCAGCTGTCACCTTTGTTTATGCCGATTTTTAAAAAACGTGCAATTTTTTCTTTGGGGTTTTGTGAAATCTCGGGTAAAAAAATAAAAAACCGAATAAACCCGAAACAATTCCTGATCTCAAATCGCATTTGATTAAATATAAATTAAGTATGCGGAGTTCCACTAGCTAATTTTATTTGACCTCATAGAGAAATGTGACGTAATCATGCAAGTGATTGAGCTGCCAGTTTATTATCACATTATTAAAAACTCATTAGAGACGTAGGTGGAGAATGGGGATAGGGGACGGAGGGCGACTAATTAGATTAATTAAAAATCATTCTCAGCCGTCTATGTATCGTGATTAAACAGTTAAAGCTCCTTTTGTGCGAAAAGTAATTATTAGGAGCATGCATTCAAACTCAAAGCATTTATTTCAAATAAACCAATTACAGGCACTTTTGAATTGTCATATTCGATCAGTCAGAAAAATGAAGCTAGAAGCTCATTCCAAAGCAGTAGGTACCTATGGAAAAGAACGGGCCAGAAAGTCCACGTCATATCTTCACCGAACGCTTTGAATAACAGATTCCAGCAATATTGCTTATATAGCTGCGTATCCAGAGATGTGCGACGTAGCTACGCAGTGTAGGAGGAAAAAATCCACCAATAGGATCACTTCATTTTCTTAGCTTGAGCTAAGCTAGTGTTGTTATTGGTTAGTTTTACGAACATCCACACACATCTCTGGTGGAAACGCACCCTAACTCCCTTAGGGATTCACCTAGTCCAGGGGTCGCTAAATGGAAAACAAAAGACGAGATGGGATAATTATTGAGCGTTTGAAAACAAAACTCTGCGGTCAAAGAACACATTTATAAGTCTCTCGTTATCCATAGTATATATTAAAAGTTCGAAAGTAAGTCTATCTCTCTCTATGTTACCTTTTTACTCCTAAACTAATGAACGGATTTCGACCAAATTGCATCCCGGGAAAGGACTTAGGCTACATTTTGTCTTAAAAATATCTGCCAATATTGCGATATAACCGAACTCCACGCGGCCGAAGTCGCGGGCAAAAGCTAGTGTATATATAATATTATGAGAACAAAGGAAAGTGGATAAAAATTGGGAGTTTTAAAAACAAAAGTCTGTCGATGAAAGAACACATTTATTAATCTCTCATTATGTATAGTAATATATCTCTTAGCTACAGCTACCACTCACGTATATACAAACATATAAATAGTACATTCACTTATAATAATATAACTATTTACAATATGAAGTTCTTTCTACTACTAGGTACTCAAAGTGTGGAATGTTGTTATGAAATAGTAAGTACATGGTTTTCATTTTCGTAGTAAGATTTAAATTTATAGATATGTGTAGGTGTATCCAGTGGGTGCTATCAACCAGAGCTGCGGTGTATTTTTTTTATATTACTCAGCATTATGCTGAGATTTTGGCCTCGCATAGGTATTTTTTGTTTTAGTTTTACATGCTCATTTTCACTGTTTGTATTCCCTGCATTGCCATGTGCATGTCCCAAACGATATATTTTTCTTTCTTTCTAGTAACATAGACCTGTTACTCATCTAGAGATTTTTTTGTATAAAGGGTGTGGTACACAACACCAAACAGAACAACTTTCTCCATGCGAATAACATCGTAATTGCGAATATACAGGTTGAAATTGAATTCATGGGCATTACTTTAAGGGGTCATTGCACTCATCATTTATAAGGGTTTGGATCCTTAAATATGATCACACATTCTAATACACGCTGTATTTTGTATGATTATCTATCCACCCACCACACAAATTGTATCAAGGTACAGTACTAAAATAAAGCTTTAAAATTCTTGTAAGATCCCTTACTTTGTGACACAACTCTTCAATTATAACACACGCTAATAATTATCACGCCTTTTAGCCCTTTAGTTAATAAAACAATGCTCTATTTTTCCAAATTAAAATGCACTGGCCTTATTACTAGGTTTATTTACAAAGCTTAACTTAATTTCAAGTCACGACCTGTAACATCTAAGTACGATACGAAAGAGTTGAAATTAACTTTAAAATTACCCTTTCAAACAATTTAAATTCAATTACACAATTTAAGGAGTGTCGTCAAAAAAGTTCAAAGTTAAGCAACTATCAGTTTCAATAAGTGAATCAGTGGTGACCTACTTGCATATTTTTTTATATAATTAAAACTAGCTTACTGCTGAGAATTAGATATGGCGCATGTATGCATTGCGACGGGCGACCGCGACAGAACGACGACTAAACGCAAAGATATCGTGTAAAGCGCCGCACATTTGTCGTCGAGTTGCAGAGTCACAACGACAGGCTAGGAGTCTTGTTGTCGCAATTTCATGTCGCATTATACACTTAAATTGTGGCAAACTCATAAAAATCAATACTTATCGTGATAAGTACCAACTTATCATAATATTTTATTTTATTGTAAATACATTTAAGACTTGTCACTAGAGCAATAGTTTACAATTTAAGTACAATATTTACATCACTTAAAACTTCATAGCAAAATCTATGATTACCTATACTCTCCAACCTACATAATTATACTCTCCACACACATAAAGTAAGTTAATTTAAATACACCCAAATAAATTTTAAATAGAAACGTATAGTCTATGATCATTCCAATGTCAAAATACTTACAGAAAGATTCAATTTACACGGAGTCGGAAATAAAGGACATCTAAATATTTTATTTGAAAGTAAGATAACTTTAAGAATGTAATGTCTTCTAATAGTAACAAAATCACTAATTGTTATAGTATTAAATATATCTTAGCCACAAATATTTACACGTACATATTGCTTTGATACACAAATCACATTAGAATTTACATATTTAAAGAAATCTTATGAAAGATGGAATGTGCCGTGTAAAATTATAAATTATAATACACAAGTACATCGAGATAAATAAATTATGCGTAACATTTATAGCTTCTCATCGCCAATGAAGACAATGATATGTTTATTTGTTGCAAAAATTAGAGAATCATCCATATACACAAACAAGGATGATACAAAAGCCGTATTTTTTTATTAATAGCATTTTGTTACATAAACTCATTGAGAATAATAGCAGAAGGTCTGATTAAGTCTTTGTGTGAGGTAACTGAAGGCTTCAATGAAATTACTGGTCAATAGTGGAAACTGAAAATAGCTTTTAGAGAAATCAAATCGATTTCTAGGAGTGTTGAAATAGTTCTGTACTCGCAAAAATTCACCGACTAGTGACCTCGCCATTTAGGTTCCAATTTCTCATGATTTTATTAATTTCAAATCAAATCAACATGCTTAATTAAAGAGATTGTAAGAAAATCTGTATTTCTATTAGGTCTGAAATCAACCAATCGTCATTTTACAAAATTATGTACCAGCTCTTTTAGAAGCGACTTTTAGTTATAGGCTCACTCGATTCTCTAAAACTTGAAATTAAAACCACTGACTCTTTTCGATTAACCTAACCATACTATAAATACAGGGTCATATTGAATTAGTCAGCAAAGCCGTGATAAAACTAAATAGTAATTAATTTAATTTTTTGTGGGGTCATCGACCGCACTGCGTACACTTGAAATATCAGTTAAGGAACAGACTTTTTTTTGTGGAAACTTCACATACCTTTGTGATAGGTGCCGCCGATATATAAATGCGATAACACAAAAAAAAAACGGTTTTCCTCAACTAATACTTCAAGTACCTACCTACGGCTCATGACCCCCATTTTTTTTATTCTTTTGCCTAATCGTGTTTAGTTAAAGAAACCTATCACAGCTGCATAGTTTTGCTAACTAATTTAATTTAACTCTCAATAGCTCTAACCACATTACTTCCTAAAATATTAGACCATCTGTAATCCCTTATTGAGGCTCTCGACGTGTTCCTTGGCCTTCATTCGCAGCGCCGCGATGGAGGAAGACCGCGGGTCCGGGGGGGCGCCACTGTTGGCCGGGGCCGGCGGCGTCAGGTAGCTCGGGTAACCAGACGGAGGATGGCTCAGGAAACCTGAGGAACATGGGCACTTTCTTTAGTATGCTATAACCGCTCGTCAATTACTATATTGTGGGTTTATATTACTGGTAGTTGATCTTGGAATACGTATCGACTGTATCCCCCAAAGTACTCTTACTGCTACTGCGCTGTTACTATCGAATTAGTACCAAAGACATGCTGCTGAATTGGACCGTTAGTCTTTAACTATTATTAATATTGATAGAAAACGCAATAAACTACATTATAAATGAAGAAGAAGACTTTATAATTCAGGCAAATGTTCGCCGACAGCGCCTCAGTCGCAGTGAGCGACTGAGGCGCTGTCGGCTACAACACATAACATAACATCATGCCTGTCTTGGGTTAGGCACGAGTACCTTTAGTACGTACACGACTCACCAGTTATGATTTAGTCATTACAGAGTTGATACGACAGAGGAGCTTTCCTTTAAACAGCTTATAATAGGGACCATTTTCAAGCTCTGTACCAAAAATCAATTAAATAGGAGCAGTAGTTTAGTCGCAAATGTTTTTTTTAAGTTTTTGCCCCGTTTGAACACGATGTATCTTTCCTAACAGCGCTCCAGCGTGCACGCGTCGGTGCCGCTGCGTTACAAGGTAAGTTTTTATTTACAAAGGGTGGTTGCGTTTTACTCTGATTTGTAAGCTATTTAGTTTGTTTGAAAAAATAAAAACGTCATTTTTGGTGCTTTTTATTTTTATACCGTACCGAGTTAATAAACACGTATAGTATACATAGTGTAATTTAATGCCCCTCCGTCATATCAACTCTGTATAACAAGAGGCCATCAACCGGGCACAAATCTAGACTGCGGGCTACTGCTGATAAATTCCAGATATATAAACATCCCAATAAAACACGCATCCCGCAAATATGAAGAATCCCGGGAACATTCACTGATTTATTAACAGCCAAGTCTGAACAACTATTAACAAGTGTAATACATCATTTGTGTCAATTTACCTGGTAATGCCGTGAGCAGTGGTGGTGCCAGCCAAGGGTCGACCGGTAGCCCCAGGCCACCTAGCCGTGGTATACCGCCTCCCGCGCCACAGCCATACTCTGACAGACCAAGACGAGCTGCCTCCATCTTCTCCTGACGACGCCACTTCGCGCGACGGTTTTGGAACCACACCTGTAAGAAGAAGAAAATGTTTTGAATCCTGTGTCTATTTGGAATTAACAAGATTGCTAATCATATTTCAAAATCAGATTAACAGCGACATAGAAAAGTCTGTTACTGAACAGAGATGTACAGAAGACGTCAGCACATCAAGCTATACCTAACTGTCAAGTTTTCCCCATTGAAAATAAACCCTATCCTTTTGTAATAAAGTTGAAAAACTCTCAAAGAAATTTGACAGATTGTTTGTTTGCTCTGTACCTACAGAAACTCAAGGATGAACATTTTGCAAGTGTCTCTTAGCACCGTGGTTAGCAGATAGTTAGTAAAATATTAGTTCCGTGATCACGAACATTTCCCCAAGTTCTTGGTAATTGACACAGTGTTAAAGTAGTTATCGTGAAAATTATGGCCTGTAACGAAATTTGTTTATCGGTATTAACGCGCCACCTATTAGAGCATCAAAGTTTACGATCCACGGCAATAAAACCCCTAAAAGGTTTGCGCTTAGACAATAAATCAGAGAGTGAACACGTCACTTCTAAACTGTTTGTGGAGGCAGACATAACAAAACTAACTTTGAATACGGCAAAGCATGAAACACGAACTCAATCACATAAATGGTGTACCATCATTGTGCCATCCACCCTAGAGGCTACGACGCGGCATCGCGATATAACATCTACGTTAATAAAAATAAAGTTTACTTTTGATTATTCATGGCCAAGATGTATGGCATGAATGTGGTGTCAAATTGTAGTGTGAAATGATATATTCACCAGGGGTCGGTTGAACGGTAAAAATACGCGCGGTTCGCGTGACCGTTTCGATTTCAGTGTAGGAGACAGCAGGTTAGGGGCATGCAACTTTTGATGGCTTACCTGTCACAAGTATTAAATTTGTTTAGCTGTGAAATATCAGAAATCGTTACGATGTCTGCTCTCGACTCTACGAGTTGTTTACAAACTACACGACAAAAATTACATGGATTCAGAGAAAATAACCAAATTCGAATTACGTTGAAACTACAATCTGTGTCCTACTTAACCATCATTGAACTGAATTGGAAGCGATAGGAACATGACAATAATAAGCGCCTGCGCTTACCGACGGCACGACACAGCAAGGGATTTCTATGCCAGGAATGACAATACATTTAAAACAATGATGAAGTTAAATAAGACATGCCCAAGGATACCGTGGCTTTGTTGCCGTCAGTATGCGCTTGCATTTAGTAGCTTTGCGTCTCTATTGTATGCAGGGCCTAAGGTGTCAGGAAAACCACCGAAAGATTACAAGAAAACAACACTTCATCAAACTAAGCGAAATCTTTGACTCCCTGAGAAGGTCATCACGGATCTCCTAACAACCAAGTCTTCATAAAGGGTCCTGAACCTCCCAGTAACGTAGATCGTGGCAGAATGGAATAAATAAGGAGACTATGCCTTAACCATTTATCGTGAGGAGTGTGATTGCGTCACCTGCGTGAGTCGGTGTCACTTCTATGTTGATTACGCAATTTATCGACTAGTTCACTTACTAACTTCCTGATAGGGTTAAATTAACGTTGGTTTATTGGTTACAAATCATTTATGTTTTTTGTATGTGGCATAAAGAATCTTTTTGTTTATCCAGTATTTGCTTCTATAATAAACTCATTTGGCATTTTTTCAAAACTTGTTGAGATAATTGAGATTTTTTAACAAATCATACTTATATAAAAACACTGAAGTTAGTAGGTATTTAAGAACCACTCATGAGAAATGCCTGCAAAGTAATGTTGTACCTAATAATACATAATTGGACTATTTATATTATGTTTTCAATACAAAACAAGTGATACACAATTATCAAAGTAACATACTCCAATCCTACAGATAAATCCAACGAAGTCAAAGCATTCATTTAACACAAATGAAACCGCTGTTAAATGCTAATCTACACATAACAACCACTTTACAATCTTAGTGCAACAGAAATGATTGTAGTCAATTATTATAACGAGCTACACACGAACTTCGGCTAGACAGAAGACATATTCATAAAAGTTATTTGATTAAGAACTCGTGTGCGGGCTGCCCTTAGCAAGGTATGAAGTATGGTGTCGGTCCGTGCCACGAGCGGCGTCGATGTACTCGGTTCTAGTGTGCTTGAGGGCATTTTATTATAATATTGATTCTAATAGACACTGCTGACGAAAATGTCTGTATGTTTTGTTTCCGAAATTGGCCAATTCGACACGACACGGTAGGAGTGATGTCCAACTAGCCATTATAAGATCTTCTTCTTATTTTCGTGTGGTTATTAACAAACCTTTCGTCAGTTTTTATGTCGCCCATGCCTCTAACTTAGCTTCACATGCTGTTGAGAAATATCTCTCAGACATGCTGGTTTCCTCACGATGTTTTCCTTTTAAGCAAGTGATAATTATACAATACGCACATGAATCCGAAAAATCAGCGGTGCGTGGCTTGGCAGTGCGACGGTCACGCTACTTAGCTATCACTACTAATAATCAGTGAGTTAGGATAACATCAAACCTGTATTCCCCGAAGGGTTACGCAGAGGTGTACCTATAGAACATCTATGTTTCACCAGTTTTTCTAAACCCCTTGAAATATGAGGTGAGCCTATTGCTATCAATCGGCACAAATCTACGCTGCAGGCTGCTACTGAGAAATGCCTGAAAAACCCAATAACTCTTTTCCCCACCTTGAAATCTAAACCAGGAGCTCATGCTCAGCAATACCTAGTGCTTGTTGAAGGAGGCAGGCCATTATGAAGGTAGGTAAAGGCATTATGCCCCCATACAATCCAAAGCGCTGACCTACTTTCGTTCAAATAATCAGCATTGCCATACAACGCGGCATGCTGCAACAGGAAAAGTTCCCAAAAGGCTGGGTTTTGGGAACTTTTCCTGTTGACAGCAATGTGGACGAATTTTTTAATGCTCTTTGATTATTATGCATATCATTTTTGTACGTATTATTATGAATAATATTTAGCTTTTAAATGTAAATATGATTAAATTTATATTAATAATAAATTGAATATCTTCCACGCAAAGCGTTGCGTATGGGTAGGTATACGAACAACGCACTCGGTGCTATTTTTAGCAACATGAACAAGCTCTTGTAGCTATAATAAAAATAAGCATTTAGATATAAAACCTCGTTAACCCAGGTTGTAAACCAGAACGGGCATTGTTCCGTTAATTAACAGAAACGAGAACTACATTGGAAATCATAAAACGTCTAACTCTTAGTTAGTGAGTGTTCGTTAAACACGCAACATTTTGTCCACGCGCGCCTAATGTCACCCACTATGCATCGCAATAAAAATTATACGAACGATCGTCAACTTGTTCTGTTAAAAGTTGTTTGTTTCGTGTTATTTACACTTTACACTGCGAAATTGAATTAGGACTTGGCTCTGTGTTAGTTGACAACGAAATTGCCCGCTCACTGCAAAGCTTGTACGGTTAGTCAATCAATTTTGAATATTACTCAAGTTTGTTGAAACTTTATAACAATACAAGTTTGGTAGGTAATTAATTAAGTCAAACGTTTCCTGTTTGTGTTGAAAGTCATACACACTTGAGTACATACCAAAATATCGATTGAGGTTTAATATTAGCAGAAAATACATAAACTGTGTAGAGTTGAATGTGGTCCGTTTATTTGAAAAAGGAATGAGCTCAAGCACCCCTATAAAACAAACACCAAAACACAATCATTCTGTTCTATTCTTGTCACTGTCAAATAATGAAAAAGAAAATCAATGCGCACTCGTACGCGTTGTTTTTACTAAGTTGTGACAGATTCAATCAGTCGGAACAACAAAACAAAATAACCGAGAGGATGGCCGCGCCAACTGTCGCGTTTCAAAAAACGAACGTAACAACACTAACAATGCGGTTCAAATATGACAGATGTCAGATTTGTGCGTTCTGGCGCCGAGCGCGCCCTGCGATTGGTCGGAAACACTTCGTTTAAATATTATTCGATTGTGTCGAGAGCTGATCCCGCTGTTTGTTACATTGGATTGTTCGTAATTACATTACTCTGCGCTTGTATGACGTCTTTTGACTTTAATCGAGTGACAAATTGAATTTGCGTGCGATTATTTTCGTAATTAAAATAACAGTCTGTTTTAACTACTTCGTGCATTGTATCTATATTGTCGTATGAAGTACCTGCAAAGGCTACACTTAATAGAATTTAATTGCCATTATTTTCTTCACAAACAAGGTTTCAAGACCTACGTGTGACCACTCAGGTCGCTTCACAGTTGAACAAATTTAATTTTTATTACGGCTGTGTTATCGCGGGCGTCGGAGGGTCGGTGGTAATGAGGCGGGGGGTACGGACGAATTAACGTGTTATTGGGGTGAAATTAAAGCGGTTAAACAGGTCGTGCTCGGAATTGTTCAGCTAATTGGTCCCGCGACACACGCGCGCTGTCGCAAATAATCTAGCGCTGAGTGTAACTGTGTCTCGGCTAGCAGGACTGTGTTTTGAATTCAAATTAGGAACTACGTCCCGACATGGAAATTTTGGTGCATTAACCCAAACTTATTAACAGTTCATCTTGCGGGTGAAGAAAATGGTGTCATAAGATATGAAAACAACTGAATAAACAATCCAACTATGCATAATATTCGTTTGTTCATCAACATCTTTATTTTACATATTTTCAAATATTTTTAAATAAAAAAAACATAAAAACATAATATAAAAATAGTGGTCCACCAGTGTCAGGGGCAGGGTCTAAGGTACCGGTGCCATATCAAGGTGCCTTCTGAATCTGGCTCTCAATCTAACCGCCTGACGAGAGCCTCGCCAGATGTTCGTCGAGGCAACTTTGTATAGTTATTGTAAATGTTGTAATTATTTCGAAAATTTAAACCTAACCTTCAAAGTTTGAACCTAAATGTACATAAAATAGTATTCCAAACGAAAAGCATGGTTTTAACGTCTCCATACAATTCTAATATTCTTTGCGAGAATCGTGCGGCATGCCCGCGCGGCAATACATCACCCAAATTATGTTTGAGAGGCACACAGTGAAGCTCCAACCGAACACGACACCGCACTGCTAGCCGACTCGGCGACTGCCTTTGTCAACCGACTTAAACACGAAATACATGCAATGAGAAAAATACTTTTTGAATTACTCCAAAGTAACTGGTATTACGATCAGATGGACGGAGATAATAAAGAAGAAACTGTTACGAATCAAGAAATATCTGGATGGATGGTTGGAACCAAATGAAATAAATAATTAATTGAAAGGCAATATTCAGCAAAGGACATATCGGCCACTTTAAAGAGATTATAAAGAGAGCATTTTAAAAAATCACTTATTTGTCATAAGTACTTAATTCCAACGAATTCTAATGCTGTTTAAAGGCTAAATAAACTGGCATTTAAAGATTATAAGCTTGAAATAGTATATCGCCCAACATGTCGCTTAGTAATTTTTGCCTTTCAAACGTCGATATGTATATTTTTGTAAGTAGATCTTTTAAAACACTTTTACACGTCAATATTTTAAAGCTGAGAAGAAATGCCGAAAGAAACTCATAGGTCATCGTCTTTTTTATAGAACAAACATTATATTATAAAGATTTTATGCGAGTGTAACAATGCAGGGCCTTTTGAAGAAAGGGCTAATTCAGTTTCGAGTTGACCTAACCTACAGAGAGCATGCATGCGACAGTCATCGTGTAGCTCAAACCTATTTTACGGAGCTCTACGATTGAATTATGTAATCTACCTAATGACATAGACAGATATCTATTCTAGATAGACTGTTAACCGGGTAATTGTTACACTAAAAATTGCAATGACTTTCAGTTTAACAGTAATTGAACAACATACATTAGGAATTTCCTTCAATAGAAAGTGTGTTTTGCATTGTATGTGTATTGTAGATTTTATGTGTTGTGCAGTGATGATCTTCTTATCGTTTTAGCCTTCCATATTTAGGTTATGTTACTGATCGAATCCAAAACCCCGCTTATATGCTACAAAGGGTGTAGCAATCGCGTTAACCTAAATTTCATCAAAGTAAGTAATGAAAGTAAGAGATGAAAAAACCACCCCATAGGAATCTCTTCGACTTTCGGCTCATCATTGTCGTGAATCTAAACAAAATTGTGACTTTACGTCCGATACGAGTCAATATGCTTCCTCAAGCTCATCGCCTTATTAAATCGGAAACGCGAGCAAGTAAGGCAGCGTGCGGGGAGGTGAGGGGGTGTGACGTCAGAGGGGGAGCCACTGACACTTCCGCGAGGTAACGAGATACGTTTCGCTTATTTGTGAGCCAACATGCCTGTGAGGACTGCGCTCGTAATATGCTAGACAGTTTATTTCACTGAAAAGAGTTTGGCTTGTAACAAAATTCTGTTAGACACTGCTGTTGGATTGAGAATGCAACTTGTTTGTACGAAAACAAAGTTGGTTGAATCTTTGGACTTTCCTGAAGGTTTTCATAAGTTTACGATGCAAAACTGTATAAACAACAATGACAACAATATTGCAACTCGGAGCCTTTATATTAAGAATAAAGGCTTTGAATACCGTTAAATATCCAAAATAATATTTAGCTTATTAAACCAATAATCAAACGTAAAAAAATCACAGAAATCAATCCTTTATATTTGGATGATATTATAGCTGTTTAGCATGGGTGGGCTAGTGACTAAGAAATAACAGCCACTCGGGTTGATCGATCAGGTTAAACTACACTTGCCGCGGTTAATCCGTGGATGGGTGACTATCTTTACATACCAAGATCCTCCATTCAGCAGCACGTTAAGCCGTTGATCCAGCTGTAATTTGTAGATCTTTGACAATTGTTACGGGTCATTAGAAGTCTGAAAGTCTGACAACCATTCTTGCCAAGGAGTTTCGTGATACCCAGTAACTGGGTTGTAAAAGTCAGATAGGCAGTCGCTCTTCAGGTAAGACTGGAAGTCAATCCCATCATAGTTGAGAAAAAGCTAAGCTAGATGATATTTTGTGCCTACAAAAACGTATATTTGTATTCCTATATTTTTTTGCCAACCTGTTCAATTTGACTATCCCTGTCCGCAGTCGTGGCAGGTCTCATCGCAGTGATATTTTTATTGTGTCCCGTCGGCAGTTCGTCAATATCGACTTGGCATACGAAACAAAAGCAAAAGGACGGCGTTGCACCCTCCGTATAGGAATAGCAAAAAAAATCGACAGAATGGTGGTAAATTGAAATATGGAAAAGTTTGCGTACGGTCTTCGTGTGGAATATTTGTATCACCGAGTGCCTCGGTTGTTTTTTCAAAAATAGTTTTGGAATTGAGACCCAAATGTATAAGAAACGTACTACTAAGGTCAAAACATTTAAGCGGGATTGTCCGAAAGGGTTACCGCTACCCCGGCACATCTTTATGTGCCGGGGTAGCGGTACACGGCCCCGGTTTACAGCCTTAGCCCTTTGGCTAAGGAAGGAACATGGATGGGTTTTAATCAGTAAGAGTCTGACATTCCCTTCCGCTCCACCCAGAGCGGGAGAGGTAATTTGATGATTTTCCACCCTCACAAAAAAACGGTCAAAACATTTCTAGAAAAGAATTAAGAAGAATGTATCAGCAATAGAATATTCTAAACACGCTGCTTCATATAGACACAAACAGTAAAATCACGAAAATGAATAGAGTAACGTCTGCTATGATCATTGCATACCTACTCTTTTTGCTTCGTTTACGTTGCAAAATCTCTAATAATACTTATTTACACTTATACCAAATATGAGTTATTTTCCTACCAGCTCGCTTTTTTATTAAGGTCGCTTGATTCATGAAATCTTTACAGTACAATCACGCGCATAAACACTTACCTTACGTTAACGCGCAAGATTCAAAAGCGATTTCCTCTAAAATGTTGAAAAATATTGTATAGTGTTGCGATTATAGTATTATTAAATCCAAACTATTGTGAAATAGATTAATTAAAGTTTAAATTTAAATTCCACGAGATAAACACATTCTCTGCTATGATGGGGTTGGCTACCAGTCTTACCAGATGCAGCTGAATACCATTACTATAAAATATGGAAACTGCCCATCTGAACTCTACAACCCACTTTAACCAATTAGTCAGAAGAAACCTGTCAAAGATCTACAAAACTCGATATGTAGTGTATGGTCACCCATCCAAGGACCAACCTCTGGAACCGTAGCTTAACCTTCGATCGATCCGTGACGCTGTTATTATTTAGTAAAGTAGTTATGCTCGTAAGTGTACTATATTGTACCTACGTACATAGAGCGATGTGGCTGAAGTTGGTGTTAATGTGTGTGCGGAGCGCGGGCGTTGCGCTAATCGAATTGTCTAGTTAGCGAGCCAATGGCGGCGCGCCCGACCGCTCAATGGGATTAACTGTCTGTACATATTTGTATCATCTTCGTTACATAAGTATACATTACATAATGTTCCAGTCACGTTATTTATTCGCTATACAGGTGTACGAAGATGTTATTATTATCACTACATAGTATAAAACAAAGTCGCTTTCTCTGTCCCTATATCCCTATGTTTGCTTAAATCTTTAAAACTACGCAACGGATTTTGATGCGGTTTTTTTTTCATTGATAGAGTGATTAAAGAGGAAGGTTTATATGTATAATAACGAATTGTTTTACTACGAATTTAACACATGCGAAGCCGCAGGCAAAAGCTAGTTATATATACGAGTAATTTAAGATCACCATATTCTAACATAAAAAAATGGAATGAAATTATCAACATCAAAAATATTTCTATGAATGAATAACTTCCACTGTCAATCGGTGAATGAAAACATCGTGAGGAACGCATGCCTTTTTTCTTTTTGAGAGATATTTCTCATCAGAATGTGAAGCTAAGTCTAACCACACGAAAAAAAAAAGAAGTAGAGACCTCTGTCAAATTTAATGTTTTATAGTAATATTTTTGTGTATCTTCAGTGTTTTCCAGGTTTTTAGTAGTCTTAAAATTAAAACTGCTTTTTGACAAACAAGAAGGAAAATGGTTGGCAATTAATTAGAATACGGGGTTGTAGAATACGGGACGACAGAGTTGTACGATCTACACGCAGTGGCTACGTAGCCGTAGCCTGCGTAGCGAATGTAGCAAGCCTACGCCGCGTCTAAACTAGGCCTACGGGAAGCCTACGCTAGGATTCCGTAGGACCTACGTAATCCCCATAGTTTGAAATTACGTAGAGACGTCTACGGGCACTAAACAGATATTCTTTGAAATAGGTTAGATAAAAATTTGGAAGACTGCAGATTGTCTATTACCTACATATTGTGATTTTACCATCATTATTTTGATTAGCTATCCCATTTTAGCAGTTGCTAACGTACGCTTACAACAACGTTCTTTAGCCTACTGTGATATTACATAATGTAAATACAGTGAAACTTGGTTAAGTGGGACCTGGATAAGTGAGAAACCTCCATAACTGGAACTCATGCTGAGGTCCCACCACTTTGGCACTGAATTGCCTCTGTTAGTGAGACGAAGCAAACCTCTATATCTGGGATTTGTTCCTTCCATTTTATCGTCATAGATACCGACTGCGAGTGAATTTTGTATGCATTTAACCTCTAAATAATAAAGATAAAAAATTATGTATAATATTTACATAATACTTTATTTTATTTAATACTCGCACCTCTATAACTGAAATATCCTGTATTCTGACCTCTAAATGAGACAGATATTTATTTATATCTGGATATCTGAGACACTGGGTAAGTGGTATACCTCTATAAGTGAGACAAATTTGCAGGTCCCTTGATGTCTTACTTAACAAGGTTTCACTGTATCTGTATTGAAACTTTCAGGATCGGCTCTATATATCAAGTTAGTTCAGCAAAAATACATAAACGTGTTGCAAGTATCGAGCAACATCGATCGTCTCCGATATCTCTTTGTTTACACTACAAACGCAATTGACTTCTAGCGCTTTCTCTCACTCTAACGCCCTACATAAACATGAACAAAAAGTACTTTGCCTTCTTTCTGTTACGCAAGAAAACAACAGAGACAGCTCATACGACTCTCACGTGTGAGAGAAAGAGATAAAACACATCGCCATCTTAGATGCAGCCCGTGGACCAGAAGTTAGCCAATAACCCGCTTTGTGCGTCAAAAAGGAGCTTATCTCAAACACAATTGACGAAGTAAATTGGACTGTATTCTTAGAAAGTTAAAGTTCAACTTTAGTTACCAGACTTGGAGGTAAAATTAATAATAACGTTTGTCGGAGGCTAGGGAAGTTCTTAAGGGGAGGGTTCATGCGACGTGCGGAGAAATAATGATGGCGTGTCTTTGATGGGACCTATTGTGATGGAAGGTCTGGTTCTGAAGTGGCCTTTAATATAATAAGCCCTATTAGTTAACTTGAAATTGTATTTCGTTCCACGATTTGTTTAGGGTTACGTAGCAGGCCAATTACGAACTTTAATCCCTAGCTAATAATATATCAGGAAATGAGGTGAAGCTTCTTTTGTAGTCAGGAACACAGACAGGTTATAGAAACTTGGAGCATTTGTTTTTAATAATAGCTTAAACAGGCAAATAAACCTGAATTTCAAATTGTGTTAAACTGGTAAAGTAGAGCGTGGTAATTGTAGAGCGTAGAGACCCCAACATTAAGCGGGATTATCAGGTTACCTACCGCTACTCCGAAAGATAAAAAGCTAAGGAAGGAACATAGATGGGTTATAGTCAGTAAGAGTCTGACACTCCCTGCCGCTCCACCCCGGGAGTCAAGCCAAGTCACCCCGGAAGAGACATTTGATGACTTACTACGCTCAAAAAATAAAAGAGAGTAACAATATTTTACTTTGTAAAAAAAAAATGATTAGATAAAGAAGGATTCGTAGAAAAACTGTAACTTAGAATAAACAGTATATATAAAATTCTGTCTTAAGAATGTCCATTACTCATCATCATTCTCTTGCCCAATTGAATTAAGGTCAGCGTTATAATTATCTTCTTCTTCCATACTTCTCTATTAGTCGTCATCACCTTACTAGCTATATAATCTTTTACACAGTCTACCTATCGGTTCTATGGTCTTCTTCTAGTGCTATAGCGGTCTCGACGTCAATCATCGACGTCATCACGTCAACGTCGGCGTTCTGTCTCGCATAGGGTCGCAGCACTATGCTCAGTGATGGCCATTTTGTGTCGATGTGACGCATATTATCGCCAATTTTCTGTTTATTTTCTTCTTTGCGTCATATTTACCACAAATATATGAATTTACCGCAGCTAAACGTATGTTTTCTTTCGTTCTCGTTACATACCTCTTCTAGCTTTTGTTAAGTCGCTGCACAAAAGTATCAGTAGCAATAGGTCACAAACTTGCAACAGTTCAAACTAACAAGTTCGCAACAAAATCATCTCGTTGGGTTCCGCACAAAAGCTCTAAACGCCGGCAAACGCATCAAAAGCGAACCCAAAAACATCAATCACTCGAACTGAGTTAATCCACAACTAAATTAACTCGCGGCAAACAAAACCACACTCACCCTTAACTCGCCAACTGACGAAACGCAATTGACTTTATTACTCAAAGAATACAGTCTAATTTCGCGTGACCGACTAAACCACCATCTGATACGATCTACAACTTTATCGCAGTAGCATTAAGAGTTAGAATCGAATGTAACACAACGTTTATCTCTTGATTTCGTTCTATCTTCACATCATTTAGTTCGATGCCGCTCCTAAAAGGCTTAACCGACGTGCTACAATAAAATATAAGCTTTAATACCGAAGGGTAAGGTTTGTTTTGATTTGTACCAATTATGATGTGGTTTTGCGGGAAGAGCCGGGTCGAATTTTTATTTCATTCATTAGAGAGATATTTAAGAGCTATTAAGGCGTAAATAAGCGCTTCTTTTGTGCGATTCAATGTAGTGGGTGAGGTCTTTCCGGATCATTTCCGAGAAAACACATGTCAAGTTTTAAGGAAGAACAAAGTACTAATATGACGCCGTATACAGTTTAGCATTGAGTTCAAGATTAGGTAATGGAGATGAAGACTTTTCTTTTATTAGTCCGTAAGCTAGATATAAAAAAAATATTGGACACTATTTTGGGCAATATTTTCTTTTTTAACGTAATCCAAAGATTACGTCTATACATTGAATTAAAATGTGGCATGACGTCACAAGTATGTAGTTTTTTACTTACTTGTGACGTAGCGAGCCCCACTCTGGAGAGCTTGAGAGGGGAGCTCTTTAATGCGTTTTATCTAAGTCACATTCTATTAATATGATAAAGCAAACAATACGTGTCAAATATTTTTTTATTATCTGATTGACGGACTTATTATACGAGTATATTTTTTTTTATCTAGGCATCATCCCTATCACGGCAGTCTTCAACTTCCTATGAACCGCATCAACAATAATAAGAAGAAACTAACAAAACATTTTGAGTAGACGGATCCTAGAGCGGAGACTGCGTCTCAGCAAGCGTAGTGTGGAACACCCGCCAGCCAGAAGGACTAACGGCCTTGAAGTGGTGGTTGGGACAGACTGGATGCGAAAGGCCAGGCCAGGGAGAGGCCTATGTCCATCAGTGGACTGCAATAAACCGAGTCGATTGAAGAAAAATCGACTTCCAGTACAACACAACCTTTCAATCTATATTCAACACCTACATACCTACTCTAAAAGTACCCTCCTCTCACGCGAACGCTCTCCTCCAATATATCCGAACAAATTCAATAAAGTACCGAACAAACAACTCCAGCGTTTATTGCATAACGCATCTTCTAAAACGCAGGGTAAACGCTCCGGTTGCGGGTCGAGGGTGGCGCCCTCTGTTTATACGGAGTGCGCCCGACTACTTAATAACGACTTATTTATTTGCACAAAGGATCGGAGCTAGTAATTGCGTGGCCGATAATATGAGAACTATTAACTGGTGCACGCGCCTTTATGTTTGCCGGGACACTGATGACGGCTTGTTAGTTTTTGAGTAAACATCGTTTTCTATTAGTTTCGGGACTCTGATTTGATCTGATGTCTCGAGATTTTGTGTTAATTTCTATTGCTTAGATCAATACAGTCTATGTATTTGCTTGAAACTTTAAAGTTGTGTTGAAATCTGAAATAAGGCATAACTGACAATGGTTTGTCAACTAGCTACTAAGCTGCGATAGAGTCAATAATAATAATAATATATCATTTATTTCAGGTAGCAAAGACCCATAACATACCTACATATATACCTTACTATCATACATATTTGTAAAAACCACAAAAAATAAAAACTTTTGTACATGAAGTGACGGCGTCAAAGATCGTGAGAAAGATAGGATTAAAAGAAAAATAGTATAAAAGAAACATGTAAAACTAACAAGATTAACAATATTTTTTCGAATTAACAAAACAAAAAAATCATAGCTGGACCAAAAAGCTACTATCTCAACATAAAGCTGATGAGTAGGTACTATACGAGTCAAGCATGGATTGAAATATCGACGCAAAGGACCAATACTCGTGGTGCAATATTAATTTAAATAATCAGCCATAATTAATCAAAGCTAACAAGTCCAAATAACGGCAACACTAACAATAAATTCGAACGCTCTAATTGAAAACGACACAAACCATAGATCTATTGTAACAACTCATTCAATACATAAATCAAATCCAACCACAGACACAAAATTGCTTTTTAATAAAATTCCGCGCCGTTCGAAAGCAATTACAGTATTAAGTAAATTATAAAAGGTTCCGTTCTAGAGGCGAACTCGATTAATTGACTCGTCGGCACAACCGATTTTGTACAACTGCTCGAAAACGACAATGACGCTCGATAAAAAGGTCCAAAATCAATCGAAAACAAATTACTTACAGCACCGAATAAAATTGAGTCGTTACTTACATTGTGTGTCGTGAAAAATAAACGAGAGGCAATCGAATCAACTTTGCAGAGGTAAATTAATGTCGGAATACACTGGCGGTGATGTGGATGCGCGACCAATATGTTTTTAAATTGCTTCTTTCTTTATGATTGTTGTAGGCAAATTAATTAATTGTTCGTTATGCGTTTATTGGACGCCAGCCAGTTTGTTTGCGTAGGTTTTAATCCGTTGGTTCACGCGTTTATTGTGTTTGTTTTGCTGTAGTTTGATTTGCTGCGATTAAAAGCCAGTTTGCGTGTGTAACAACATCGATACAAAGACAAAATCTCATTTTAAAAGCTTATAGCTTTAATCATTACAAATTTTATATTTGAAATTTTTTTTGGACGGGATTTGACTTAAAAATTACAGCCAACGGGTCAATTGAAGGTTAAGCTACGTTTACCGAGGCTGATCCATGGATGGGTGATCGTCCATTACATTATCAATATAAGAGAATAGTATAGAAGTAATAAGCATTATTTTTATTTAATGTTGTATGTCTTGGTTCCGTAATTGTCACCTTTGATTAAGAGTTTTAGTTAGTTATCCACTTAAACGGGGAGGCGACCCCAACATAATTGGGAAAAGGCTAGGAAGATGATGTTAACGCTCCACAGTAACTTCATGAAGTTCTGTACCCACCAGCATCAAATTAAAATGTAATATTAATCGCGGAACGTGACAACAACACGATTCCATTGAAGCATTGCTTCCATTGTGTCAGTTTGTTCTCACCGCATTCACAACTAGCCATTAGCTGTCCCTCGAACACACAGAATGGAATACAATGCCATGAATGGGGTTGCAATTACATGTTCCTAATTCGCTCATTTCACCCTTGAGAGACGCGGAAAACAGTGTTACAGTTTATGATAATTAATTCTTTTTGTATTAGCTTTATTTGTTCCTCGTGTTTATTAAAACTAGACTAATTCAAAACATTTTATTCAAAGACTGCCAAACAGAGGAGGTTATCAATTCGGTTGATTTTTTTTACATAACTGAAAAAGGTTGACAAGCCAAAGACACCATCTTCATAAATAATAGTTATTTTTCACTATGTAGGGAGTGTTTTATTTTTTGGAAATCGATTGATTTCGTTTTGTATTAAATGTTTTCAAATAAACCTTCATGGGACTTCAGAAACTAGGTGCAAGGTTCTAATTTGGTCATTTCCTATGGCAAAAAAACTCCACAGATAAGCTTTAAAAAGCACTCGACCTTCAACACTTTCCGGACCTGGGAATAAGACGTGGCGCAAAAATCACCCAAGAACCAATAGCTGTCTGTTAAGTTTGAAGAAAATAACAAAAGAAAACGAAAGAAACAGCCCCTTGGATCGTAACATTAGCTGCTTTTTGGCGTATGCTTAAACTTCTTTAGCAGTTGACATAGTGACGTTAAATAATAGAGTATCGTTGTTGTCATTAGCGTGGCGGTGGCGGTCGTGTGGCGGGCGCGTGGAGGTCACGTGGTGCGCCGTACGGCCTCCCGCCCCCACAGCCAATCTGACGCAACACTGTTTACAAGCAACGGTGTAAGGTTACAAGTGACTGGTATTGATGGGAATTAATTTTTGTGCTTTTGTGAAGCTCGCTTATCACAGAGTAACTACTAATATGACAAAGTATCTGTAATTGCTGATTGCAAGAAAATGTGAAGATTCTAATATACAGCTAACGCAGTAGAAGCTCCTCACGATCCTTAGCATTATTGGACCCAGAAAAAGAAGAAGAGAGTAGGTACACCCGATGAAGAAGAAAACTTTACATGATAGATCTTTTATACATGTTTGTATGGAGGGCCTTTCTCCATACAAACGTATTCCTTCAAGGATACGGCCTCTAGAGCATTTTTTTTTTAATCTTGGTCTAATTAGTACTTGCCCCTGTAATTTCCTTTTTTCGCAAAACATGATCACTAAAAGAATTATGACGATCCAAAATTCCGAAAACTTGCCCGTTTTTACCGCCAGATAAAAAAAGAAAATAAAAGATGCATACATGTACTTTTCCTTCCTTACCTCTAAATTTTGAAATAATAATTTTTTACGTCTGTCCAGTTTTGAAGAAGAAAACAGCGAATACAAAACGCCTTTTGGTCAAGGTTTTTGTTGGTAAAATCCAGCCGGAGCTGCAGTTGTCCCTTTCTCTCTTTACGAGAGGAGATGAGTCGCAGTACAACGGCAATACTTTCTTCAAATACCTATTTTTCAATTTCCTTGAGACTAGAGTCCTCTCTTAAGCATTCGACTTATTTAAGTATTTTAGAAACTGCTCCATTCCTATATCTCTTGTAAACACTCCTCTTATAGAAGTATTTATGGGTTTATGTAGGCGGTACATAACGGACAAATCGTTAGCGCCGCGGAGCCCGCGTTAATTAACTTATTGTGACGATGCTAAAAGGAGTGGAGGCGGCTTTTGTTGCACTAGAAGTTGACTTTTTTCCATAGGTTTCTTGTATACGACGAAAACCAATATTTAAGATGAATCTTCTTGCTATTGGCATCTAGAACTTAGGCAAGACGAAGAACCCAAAATCAACCATGTTTAAAAAACCACTTGACTGGACGACTGCCAAGATTGAATTTTGGGTATCCTTTACCTAAAGATCAATAATATTCACTGTAGTGTAAAATCTATAGGAAGTGATGAAGGACGGATGGGATGACGTACAAAAAGTGCTGATATTCAGCCTAGGTTGAGTAAATGACTTATTATTTTGATGATTTTGAATCATGACCTCACACTTTTTCCACTGTAGTTTACGTTATTAATCACAGATATGAGACAACTAAGTGATAGTCCCAACTTGTCAAACGTAGTACCTAAGTAGACTATCACAACGTTTTGTTTGATAAGTTATATTTAGTATACCTATACTGCGTTACAGGTTAGATCCCTTTTTATGTTTAGTTTCACGGAGAAAAGTAGCGGTGTAGTTTCTTGCCCATTCTTCTCCATACGAAACTATCTTTTGGAAGAGGCGACTAGAATCAATTCTATTTCTTGTTCATTTTCACGTTTAAAAGTACCTTTCTTGTGCCTATTTGAAATAAATTATTTGACTTTGACTCATTTATTTTAAGTAAAAACCAAATTAAATATAGTTGTAATAATGACAATAATAATTCAATTCAATTCTATATTTATTCTATTGTTTGAAAATTTTGCATGCCGTAAGGTATATATCAGGACTATACATACAAATTACATCCTAGCTATAAATCGTTTATTGTAAGCAAATAAACGATTTATACTTCTATGAAATTGTAAAGAAAAATTTGTAATCCGTCTAACATAACTTTTATAGGTATATATAGGACTCCCTAATTAAATTTCGCACTAACGCGAACCACCGCCATGCTTGCCTGGGTAAAAGGTTAATTTAGTATTTGTCAGCTGTGGCCATTCGAACTAAACGTTGTAACCACCACACCTTTTGGTTGGCAAGAAACAACTTTACTGTCGTACAATAAGGCTGATTTTTGCTTGTTGCGAGTTATAAGCAACTTTTCAAATTGTATTAAGCAAGAGACGGCGGGCACGTTAAGTTTGCAGAATCTCTCGTTGACTTATTCTTATTAGGCTCCATTAATGGGCTCGCTTGAGTGGTGAATTGTAATTAATTCTTGAGCTTTGTCTTAATTGGAGTAATTATATAATTAAGAGATGATTTATGTCGTTCACTCGCTGTGGAGGCGCAGGCGCGTTGTTGTTGAGCTTTAAGATGTTTTATTAGGTGAGAATTTATTATCCGACGCGCTTAATATTAAGTCGGATGAACTAATAAGACTTTTACTTAGTAGAAATTTAAAAAGATAAAGATAATTTAAGCGATATAGGTTATTTAATTTGCTCTCAGGTTGATACTGATGTGAAAACAATTATCATCATAAGATCACTCTTTATCATCAAGAAATGAAATGTTTATTTCTGTAAGTACCTAGGTATTTTAAGACATGTTTACACGTCAATATGCGGCATTTCCTAGCTGACTGTGGTCTGAGAAAAAAACTAAGAACGAAGAGGTCACGATCTCTAAGTCAAACTTTATAAAGATTTTATGTGAGTAACAATGCCGGGCATGTTAATGTCTGAACGGGACTTTTGAAGAAATTTTCATTACAGCTGTTTCAACAGAGAAAACGCAACATGACATCAAGAAGCAAGACAATGATCCCGGGTAGTCATTTCAAACTCGTTTAGATGATGTGAATGAAGTAAGAACATTCATTATCAGTGAAGATAAAACTCTTAACGCTTACAGCTTACCGATTCCCAGTAAAGCAAGTCAAAAACACCGTCTCAAGAACATCTTACACGAAATTAGCCAATACTATAATCCTGATCCCTTACAAAGGTCCCGAGAACTTAATACATCTGAGTTTGAAAAGAAATCCCTAGTCTCAGTGACGGTCTCAAATATCACTTGCGCAACGCAAAATTACACAGAACTGTGATAAAACACTTTATCACTGAAGGAATAGAGTCGATAATAGACGTTCCTGAAAGTGATAAAACGTTGGCGGATGAATCTTTCAACGGCCCGCCACTCGAAGCCGAATTGTAAAGTTTTCAATTGAAATGTAAGTAGTATTTGTATTGAATTGTTTGGCAAATTGGACGGATAATCCGCTTGTGCGCTTGCGCAAGCCGCCATTGTTGTTGACAACAAAATGGCGTCGGCACGCTAATGGCGCGAAAACGAGACACTTGCATTGTTGCTATCAAAGCAGATGCACGCTTTGTTAGAGGTTAATTACGATGTTTGTCAATCTTTTGTGTTATGTGTTCTATTATATTTAAGATTAAGAAGGCTTTTGATTTTCCAGATTCATTATAATTATGCTAGCACGTTGCCTGTCCAGAGTACTTTGGATAAGGTTGTCGTGACGTCCAATTTTTTTTTCGGCCAAACGGTTTCATTTTATGTACTTACAAAGAATTTACAAATATTTTCAATAAAACTTTTGAATTTACTGAAATTCATCGTCTACAAAACCCCATTCAAAAGGAATAGGCTCGTGCATTACCGATAAAGCACGGACGTCACAGCAGCAGTCAAAAATGCATTATATAGGTATAATGCACGTACAGGCAACGTGCTAGTAATCAAGAGGTTTTAAGATAATCATAAAAGTTTTGATTGATCTTGATATTTTTCTTGGGATTTTTTATTTTTATACCCATGCAAAGGATATACGTATGGAGATTGTATTATGTATAATTATTAACTCCTTCTTATTCAACAATAAAACTTTTTATTTTAAACATCCCGCTTTAACAAGTAAGTTTAGCTAATAAAGTTTTGAACTTAGATTTCAATAAAATCTGAGAATTATTACTTAACCAAGGGCAGACGCCAAATAAAAGCTTGCAAAGTGAACGGAAATATCAAGTTTGGAGTTCCGCCGGTCGTTCGCGTAATACACACCGACATGATACGTACGGAACCTACTATTAAACATTCAATGCATTATTCTTTCATGTTTCTTCTTTGTGCTACCACCAAAATAACTTGACCCAGCGAAGTTAAATCAAAAGTAAGTCTCAGAGCTCAAGATGAAATGGCTGTTATATTATAAGCTGTAATTGAATTACCCTTATTTAGTTGTTTCCTGTTATTTAAAAGGTTTTTTCAAACAGGATGGAGCCGTCAAATTTTAATCAAATTATTATTGAACAATAGTACAGAGTTATGATTACCTTCGTCAAGTATTGAACTGGTTTCGCCTATTTCATTAGGGGCCCATAATACACGTCAAATATTAATTCACTAATAAGGTCTATAGAAGTTTTTTCGTCTCGTCTGAGGCCAATCATTCGTAACGGTAAGACCTGTTGGTATAATTACTTCACTTGGTAATTATAACCTGTCTATCTGATTAACCGAACACGTTTGATCCAATCATTTGGCCAATATGATCTGACGCGACTCTCAAAAAAAGATAGATATATGGCGATGGAAAGGTCTTTGATAGAAGCAAGCAGTCACCTCATTCAAAATCAGTTCGTACACTATTTAGAGATATTTAGCCAAACTGTACAGACGCCAGCACATCAAGCTATCCCTAACTGTCAAATTTTCTCAATTAAAAATGAACCTTTTGCCTTTGCAATAAAGTTGAAATACTATCAAAGAAATTTGACAGATTGTGGTAACTTGATGTGCTGGCCTCTGTACATAATCAGCCTTTAATGTTCCCACTGCTGGACATCTCCTCTCTGCAAAGGGAGTGGGCCCTAATCCACCACGCGGGCCCATTGCGGTTTGGTAGATGTCACATGTCTTTGAATTTTTGGTTCTAGGGCACGCCGGTTACCTCACGATGTTTTCCTTCACCGTTTTGAGAGCAGTGGTGATGAAATAATTTACACAAAGTGAATCACCTGTGAGGGTTCATACCCACGACCTAAAACTCGTAAAACGTGGCCGTTACCACTGGGTCACCACTGCTCTTCATCATTGGCTCGACATCACAACCAAACTGATAGAAATAATATTCAAATCTGTAGGTACAAATATTATAAAGCTGAAGAGTTTGTTTGTTTGAACGCGATAATGTCTGGAACTACTGGTCCGAATTGAAAAATTATTTTTGTGTTGGATAGTCCATTAATCGAGGAAGGCTAGAGGCTATGTAACATCACGCTACGACCAAAAGGAGCCGAGCAGCGGGTGAAACCGCGCGAGAGCAGCTAGTATACCATATTCTGAAATCCAGAACTAGAAATATTTCGAAACCGAAAGCATATCGACAAGTACGCGTCACTCCTACTCAACCTTCAAGTTTCTTGCAGCTTTCCTATATAAAGCAGCAATAACAATAGAAGCAGAGAAATAATCGGTACAAACGATGTTAAGGAATCAAGCGGGGCAGGGGGCAGGGCAAGGCAAGGGATCCAATGAAAAGAAAAAAGTGTCTTCGGTTTTGTATTTTAATTTTTTGCCACCGACTTCCGAAATCAAAATTATTTGTCACTTTGTAGTGTTTGTTTTGGAAGTCGGTTTTATTTTTTGTAAAAAAGTTTTTATTTTTCACTTTTTAGTTGTGGTACCTACCTACCTAGACAACCCCCCCCTCCCCCCCAAAATTTTAATACCACTACCTGGTATGTAAATTACAGTGACAGGAACTTATTAGAACATCGTCCACATATATTAAGTAGGTTATTTTTGTTGATTTTTCAAAAACCGCTTATTCGATTTCGATAAAATTTTTATGGGACCATTTGGAAGAATTTTTCAAATCGGTTGGCAAGCAACGGAGTTATGCGCGAACAAACATAAAAAAAAAAAAATACAAACATCCGAATTGAGAACCTCCTCCATTTTGAAGTCGGTTAAAAAGGGAGTAAATGATGTGATCGCAATAAACACAATTTCCCGTGCTACTGAACAAATTGCCGCCACGCCGCCGCTCCCACGCGACTTATGTGCTCCCTGTGTTCAGGAATCGCGTTTAAACTCGCTTAATATGGCGTTATATGAAGGATCTAAAAAAAGTTTGTTTAATTCATCGACTTTCTTAATCTGTGAGATATTGTTTTATCATTCATGACTGTGTATAGAAGATTATTTTATTCAATTAATAGTATTATTACATGCTTAAGCAATTACTTAATATATACAACCTAAAACTAAAAAATATATCCATTATGTACAAGTGATAACAAAGGGGAAGAGATCCTAGGGCGTCAGAAAAATTCATCCACATCACTGTCAGTGAGAAATGTGCCCAAAAGGCTGGCAGCGTTGTCACGTTGGATGGCAACTGTGTATTCAATGTTGTGGGCCCAAAATTTTACCACTTCCACAGCATCGTAGGTAGCAAAGAAAAAGTCGCTATGGATGCATTTTTGGGGCACATAGAGCAGAACGGGAGATGGGACATAACTTACGTCACACCTCCACATGCAAGAACTGCGAGGTAGCGATTTAACGAAAACTTTCAATTAAGGACAACACAAAAAAGTTATTAAAATTTAATACAAAGAATGTCATTCAAAATCTAAAAGGACCTATTCGTAACAGTTCCAATCGACGCCGATGTTCAAAATAATGTCGAAATGAGCGTGGAAACTCACAGGCACTTATTAATCTCATCCAAAACACATCTTGGACAATAATATCGTTAAGCGTATAGTCAGTAGTGTATCGAGTGTTCGTCCACGCCGAGCTCAAGTTAAGTTAACACCGCGTCGACGCGATAAATGAATTACACAAGACCACAGAGCACGGGACGGCCTAGAATGAACCTTCGATTTTGAATCGGTGAAGGAAAACGTCGTGAGGAAACCAAAATGTCTGAGAGATATTTCTCAACAGCATGTGAAGTTAAGTCTGAGGCGCATGGGCAGCATAAAAACTCTGACACCAGGTTAGTAACTAACACTACACAACCCAGTAACTGGGTAATACGATACCCCTTGGTAAGACTGGCTGTCAGATTTTCGGGCTTCTGACGACCCGTAACGACTGTCAAAGATGCACAAATGACGTGCTTTCCGAGGCACGGAGGAGTCTCGTTATGTAAAGATGGTCACTCATCCACGGCCAACCCTGGCAAGTGTAGCTTAAACTGATGGATCGACCTGTGCGGCTGTTAGTACTTAGCCACGAGCTCCTCCCCTAGAGAAAGATATATAGTGACGTTCTTGGAGATGTTTGGAAAGGTCAAGTGCATAATGCGCTAACGAAGTAAAGAAGTATCTATGTAAGTTCATACAGTTGCAAGAGGCCTTCTTTAGTGCTTGCCTACCTCATGTATGTGTACGTGTATTTCTATGATTTTTCCCAAGTTCGATTTATTTATTTGTTTCTCGCCTCTTCTAGCCGCGTCTAAGCTCACAGCTTCACGTGTCTAGAACGTGTGGGATTAAGTTATAATAGTTATTAATTGCGCACTAACTCGATCGGTGACGACGCTCCGTGCTAATCCAATACCACTCTACACTGTTAACTCATTATTGTGGAGCTTATACGAGCGTGTTTACTTGGCTTTTTGGGAAGAAACTCGTCATCATTGACGACACGGTTGGCGCAGTGGTTGAGCGATTGACTGCTGCGAAGCATGTCGCGTGTTCGATTCACGCACGGAACAAATATTTGTTCCGGGTCTGGGTGTTTTTCTATCTATAGTATGTATGTATTTTTTAAAAAAGTATGTAAGTAGTTTATCAGCCATCTTATTACCATAACACAAGCATTAGGTTGCTTAGCTTGGGACTATATGGCGTTGTGCGAAATGTCCAAGGATATAAATTATATTAATATTATTATCATTGTGCCTACTTTATTTTAATCATTCACATGCCCAGATGAGTTTTAAGTACGAATGTCAATAGCGATAAAGTTGGGAAAGACCAAAGAAACGATTGATGGACTGTGTGAAAGTTTTATTTGGCTAGAAAGGTGATGACTCCTAAGATGGCTACTAATAAAGAAGAATGGAAGAATAGCCACGTTGCATCATACCAAAACAAATTGATATACAGGCAAGAGAATTGTGATGATATGTCCTGGTGAAAGCAGTACAATTATATGTTGTTATAGCCTGGATAAGTAAGAAAAACAAAAAACCAACGTGGTTTTGGTTTCTTCAAACCCAAACCTAACTAAAGCATTTATTTCAAATAAATCAATTACAGGCACTAGTCATTGACTGCCACGCAGCAGACACAATAGAAAAACATATTGTTTGTCGGACACACGGTGACCGCGTTGGCGTTCAAAGTGTTACTGTCGAAGGGTCAGTCAGTCAGAAAAATGAAGCTAGTTGCCCTGGTTGCCCATTCCAAAGCAAGTCCTAAGAAACTCCACGGACATTCTTTTAAACAAAATGTGGTTCTTACTTCATGCTAAAACTGCAAAAATATGTCAAGCCTTTGATAAAATTATACAGTTTAGGTGAGTTAAATCCTAATATTTATCGACCCAGATGAAAATGAAGTTAGAAATATCTTAACCTACCTATATACTTTCATGTAAATAGAACAATACAGGCGTGTATGCGCAGTCTCCCGACGCCACAGCTGCATACGTTTACACGAGGCGTGGAGGGCGACCATAATCCCGCGTTTCGCGGTCTTTCCCGGGATCGGTCACGGGATTATCGCTACACGATTACGACCGTGTAAATTGCGTTTATTTAACCGCAGTCATTTGGCTGTCTGAGTCAATTTGTGATGGTAATAAAATAATAATATTGATTATTGTTTTTTGCATTGATGTTTTTTGTAAAAAGTAAATAATTTTAATTAGAACTGGTTTTTCGTCATTTTTTTATTACAATTTTAACAAATGAAGAACTTATTATTGTGACACGGTACTTAGTCATAGATACATTAATAAAACTACTCGTATATTATATCAAAAGAGAACTGGCTGGAGACGTGCTACATGGCAGTGGACGTCAAGACAACATCGAACGTCATTCATTGATTGGATGGCTATTATAAATAAGGTGACTATGAATAATTATTTCCCATTCCCAAAATGTTCGTTTAACCGAGACTATGAGAATGCGTATAGGTCGGATCGAGGTGGCTCAAGAGAAAGATGTATGGAAGGATTTGGGGGACTGGGGGGGCCTTTGCTCAGCAGTGGGACTGTATAGGCTAAATAACACTGAGCATAACAGTACACGCTATATATCAACTAGAAATTACTGACTAATCTACCAATGCACCTTATATAACTGTAATACAAACTTACAGAATGTTAGCGACTTAAATCTAGTCTACGTTATCACATATAGGAACTGAAGCACAACAGTGTGTAATGTAAGATGCATCCAGTCTAGGTGGAGCCATCTCTTCTTCTTCGTGTGGTTAGTGACTAACCTGGTGTCAGAGTTTTTATGCTGCCCATGGGCCTCTGACTTAGCATCACATGTTGTTGAGAACTATCTCTCAGACATGCCGGTTTTCCTACGATGTTTTCCTTCACCGATTTTTTTTTTTTTTTGTTATTTTAAAGTGATAAATTATACAATACGCACATGAATCCGAAAAATCAGAGGTGCGTGCCTTGGGATCGAACTCAAGACCTATGACTTAGCAGTCCGACGGTCACACCAAAAGGCTATCACTGCTATGGAGCCATGATCTTCGCAGACTGGCAGCTGGATGTGAGTTGCCAAGAATCAAGCTTAATGGAGAACAATCGGATCTGTGCTTTGCAGAGAACTGCTGCAGCCAGATGATGATGATGAAGCACAAATTGGAGAAACCGTAATGAATTCATATCGTAGTAAGTGCTAAGACGATATCGCGTCACGAATCACTTAGTGAATCAACAAAAGTAATTATAATTAGTGTCGGAAGCTAGACGCTAGACAGCGCTAACGACGTGACGAAACAAAAACTGCTAATGGCTACCCAAGAACCCTTTCTTCTGGTAAACGAAACGGTAATTATTGCTTCATAGCTGGAAAATTAGGGGTTTTCTTAACAGCTGACCGCAATTAACAGCACAATCTATTACTGCTGTAATTTTCTTTTAGTTATAGTGATTTTTAGTATGGATAGGAGTGACTTTCATTTTTTCTATGTTGTTACAACTACGATGTAAATCAAATCAAATCTTTATTGCATCCATATTATACATATTATAAACGTATATATAATCTATATAAGTCAAACTAGTTGTTTCTTTTTTAAGTTATAATATTTTATTTATTAAGATTAGAAACAATTATGGACCCTGACGGACACAGCAAGGTTTTAAATTAGTAGGAGAGAGGAAGAGCACTTTAATTTTTTTACGTATTACTAAATGATTTCTTGTCTATCTCTTTTATATCAGCAATATTAAAATGTATTTTTTTATAATAAGTATAATCTAAGTAAAACTATTTTTTTTTTGGATATAATATTTTATTTTGATGCCTTTTTTTTTTTTTTTTTTTTTTAAGGCTGGGAAATCATCCAATGACTGCTCCCGCTCTGGGTGGAGCGGAAGGGAGTGTCAGACTCTTACTGACTAAAACCCATCCATGTTCCTTCCGTAGCCCTTTATGTACCGGGGTAGCGGTAACCCTTTCGGACAATCCCGCTTACCCGGCAGGCTTAGCCCTGAGGGGCCCCTTCATATGCTGACATCTCTTTGAGGCGCGCGTGGAACATATACGCGCCGTACGGCACGGGTCTGGTGCTGATCGGACGGTGAGTCACCCATTACTCACCGTCCGCAGGCCCGCGCCTACGGTGGCCGGGAGTCGTCACGTGGCTCCCGACGCCCGGAGCGTCTCCCGCGGCGGCTGGGACGGGAGGACCTTTCTCTCTCCCATCCCGCCACCTCCTTTGCGAGCATAACTTTTTCGCAGAAGGAGGTGACTGCCTCCCACTCCCTCTCGCCCCGGACCATGGCTTGCACCAGGGCCGGGCGCGAGAGGTCGCCGCCGCCGATCGCCTCTACGAGGACACGGCGGTGCTCCGCCCAAGCGGGGCAGGTTTGCACCGTGTGCTCTACCGTGTCCTCTGGGCGATCCTCGCAGTGGTGACACCCGGGCGTTTCCTCCCGCCTGATGATGTGCAGGAACCTCCCGAAACATCCATGTCCGGTGAGGACCTGCGTCAGGCGGAAGGTGAGGGCGCCGTGACGCCTCTCTAGCCACTCCTCAAAGAGGGGCCTTACCGCCACTATCGTGGCGTGCCCTGCGCTGGGTTGCGACAGTCGCTGATTCCAGGCCGCCATGAGATCGCGCCGGAGGTCCGTCCGCTCCGCCGCAATTTGCTGCGGAAACGGAGTTTCCCCCCGGCTTAGTACCTCCGCGCGCCACTCGTACAGGCGCGCGAGGACTATCGCCTCCAGATCCCACGGCGGCAGTCCGGCAAGGAGGCTTGCCGCCTCGCCCGAGATCGTGCGGTACCCCCGGATTAGCCGAATGGCTACCACCTTTTGGGGCGCGTTCAGGTAGTGGGCGGCTCGCCGCCGCAATGAACGCGCCCACACCGGGGCCCCGTAAAGGGCCATGGACCGCACGACTCCCGCGTAAAGCCTCCGGCAGGAGGCGTTTGGCCCCCTCAAATTGGGCAAGAGCCGCTTGAAGGCGGCCCCAGTCCGTTCCAGCTTGGGGGCCAAACGTCGGAAATGCTCCACGAAATTCCATCGGCTGTCGAGGACCAGACCTAGGTATTTCATCGTGGTTATTTTGATGCCTAAGGAAGTATTTTAGAACCGCTGTAATTTTGTAAAACCGCTAACAGCAAGATGTTCCAAGAGCTAAAGTTCAGGTTAAATACCTGGAGGCCGTGGGTTCAAATTTGAACAAGTATTAATGTGACTTTCTCAATTCATTTGTACTTTCTAAGTTTATCTTGGACATTACTGCCATTAGTAAAAGAAAACATTTTGTGGATACCTAGACTTATTGTTGAAATAAGTATGAAATTGGCAACCCGTTATCACGTTTGACACCAACGCGGTCACCGGTGACCGCGAACAATAGTTTTTTTATTGTGTCTGCTGCGTGGTAGTCAATGACTTAAGAGAAATCGTGATGATCAACACTCTGGTATTCTCTATTATGAGAACTGAGAACAGGCCTTTGCCCTGCAGTGGGACAATCATAGGCTGTTTTTATTATTTGGTTATAATTATCACTTGCTTAGAATCGGTGAACGAAAACATCGTGAGGAAACCAGCATGTCTGAGAGATATTTCTCAACAGCATGTGAAGTTAAGTCAGAGGCCCATGAGCAGCGTAAAAACTCTGACACCAGGTTATTCACTAACCACACGAAAAGAAGAAGAAGATTATTTGGAGGATAATAAACCATTAGTGTGTAACACTGTTTAAACATTACAATGTGATCAAAAAATAAATTGTCACAATGAATTGAAATTAAAATAAAGGGGACCTCGCGTTAATTACCATAAAAATTCAAAGCAAAGACCGTAATGGAAGTAAGTGGAACTATTTTACATAAAAGACACTTACAAATTCGCACAAAACGATATTGCACACTAAACAAACATTTTAAAACTCATTTTCCAAGACCCTTTGCGCAAAAAATTAGATTGCCACTGAAAAAAACACTCTAAAGCGTTCACTACAAAGTGCATACTAGCTTGGAGTGTTATAAGGGGGTATCTCAACCGGGGCGTTTGGTACAAAAACGTTTATTAGCACATTTTGTTGTAAGCGGAGCGTGACTGCGATAAGTGACAAGCTATTGAGATGCTTGGGGTGAGCATGTAATGACTGCACATTGGGAAATGCGCCGAAAAAACTGTGAAAATAATCGGCACGAAATACGGCAGTACACTGAAATGACGTAGGGTATTTCCTTCATTCATACTTCTGAGGCAATTGTAATACAACGTGATTTTTAATTCACTGTTAACCTTTCAGGGCGTGACAGTACCGATCATTATGAGAAACTTTCACTTTGAGACCAACTACGAAATAACAAAAAAGAAACATCTGTTTCATCAATTAAATATTGCACTTCTGTATGAAAAAAACGCTTTTTTTCGATATTTCAGAGTTCGTCTCTTAGTAAAAGTTGCTCATAATCTTGGGTACTGTCACGCCCTGAAAGGTTTTTTTTTTTTTTTAAGGCTGGGAATTCATCCCATGACTGCTCCCGCTCTGGGTGGAGCGGAAGGGAGTGTCAGACTCTTACTGACTAAAACCCATCCATGTTCCTTCCGTAGCCCTTAATATTCCGGGGTAGCGGTAACCCTTTCGGACAATCCCGCTTACTGAAAGGTTAATAGTGAATTAGAAATTACCGTGTATATGTTTGTGTTTATTTTGGTATTGTACAATAGATGCGTACAAAATCCTTCTAATATTATAAATGTTAAAATTTTGTAAAGATGTTTGGATGTTTTGATATTTGTTACTCAATCACGCCAGAACCGCTTAACGGATCTGAATGAAATTTGGCACACATATAGTTTATAACCAGGATTAACACGTAGGATACATTTTTATCCTACTGGTTTATTTCCATGAGACAATTTCCGATATTTAAAAACAAAAAACGCTGAAGCTAGTGCTCAAATAATTGACAGTTTGTACAAAATAAAAACGTGTATCGATAAAGCAAGATGACACTTCGAGAGACACTAAACGCCGATAGACCCTACAACAATACAATGTCTATTGCACATGCGTGTCCTCGAATGAGTTAAGCCATTGGTCCCGGCTATCATTCGTAGATCTTTGACAGTGACAGTTACGGGTAGTCAGAAGCACAACATTTGACAGACATTTATGTCACACAGTTCCGTGTAACTGGGTTTTGGTGGTCAGATAGGCAGTCACTCCAGGTAAAATACTGGTAGTCAACTGCATTCAGTTAGACTGCCGACCACAACGCAGTTGAAAAATGGTTAACGGATTGATGTGAGAACATAAACACACATTATTGAATATTTTTATTTGACTTCTAATTCTAAATTCAATTTAAATTATTTAATCTATAAGTAATATTATTTTATATTTATTTATTAGTATTGTAACATTTATAGTGCAAGCATGGCTGTCGTGAAATTCCGTTTTAAATTTTATATGGGTTAAAGTTACCTGAAATAAATGAATTTAATTTTGATAAAAATATGCGTCCTTTCAAGTGTACGTACGGAATACAATAGAATAATTTCGTAAAATGGTGTATTACGAGTATTATTTTGCCTAAAATAATACTCGTAATACGTGGTAGGGTAGTAATACGCACGTACGCGGTAGGGTGACTACCAAAACGTAGTCACCCTACCGCGATCAACGCAGAATTCGATTACCATCGCTTTCTCATTGTTGTCTATGTGACGCTTAATGCACTCCTCTATTGTTGCGCATCCATTTACAAGAGAACCCCCATTCTTAACCACTTCAACTGTAAGAGAGACCAGCGTATGTTTGTCCGAAACTTCGATAGGTCAATTGAAAACAGCCAGTGAAAACAGAACCGTACAGTCAAATTAGTTGTTCGTTTTAAGAGGTCTGTATTAATTGGTGCATGACAAAATAGAAGTGTTTATGTGTGACTGACTTTATACAGCTTAGAATCAATTTGTATGGGAGATCTGATAAGATTATGATAAGGTCGCAATTGTTAGGAGTTACTTTAATGGGTTCTGCACGTTTGTCAATTGTATTAGTAACGTAACGGAAATTGTAAGGGTTAGCTGTGTTCTATTGTGTTTGTTTAACTAATTATATGTTACCTACAATACGTTGCCATGGTTGCTTCACCTTCAGTATCAATCAACCTACAACGTTCTCACTGGTCTAATTCTTTCCCTACCGTTGAAAGTGTGTCAGTAGTCTTAAAATCCACTACGAGCTACATGTGGATTCTTGGATTGCACTCCAATTTTGGTTCTAAAACATGCCAGTATCTAAACGATGTGTTCCATTTTCAAAAAACTTTATGGAGCTGCATTCGTTTTAAACACTTCTTCTTCAGTTGGAATGACAATTTAAACAAAATATATTACGCATAATGCACATATTTTTCCAAATTTTTTTTTTGTTGTTGATTTTTATTTTTACTGCATCATGTTTGCCGCATATAAACGTATCTTCTTTTTCTTTCTTTCATTAAAGATTCTCTCGCAGAATAAAAAAACTCTAATTGTTTTAACGGTTCCTTGTCCAAAGTTTAGTAAAACATGAATCAATCTGCCTCGCCTTTTCCCAACTATATTGGGGTCGGCTTCCAGTCTAACCGGATGCAGCTGAATACCAGTATTTTACATGGAGCGACTGGCTATCTGACCTCCACAACTCACTAGGTAATACGATACCCCTTGGTAAGACTGGCTGTCAGAGTTTTCGGGCTTTTGACGACCCATAACAACTGTCAAAGATGCACAAATGACAGCCGGGACCAACGGCTCAACATGCTTTCCGAGGCACGGAGGAGTCTCGAGTCACCCATCCACGGCCAACCCCGGCAAACGTAGCTTAACCTGATGCATCGACCTGTGCGGCTGTTATTACTAAGCCACGAGCTCCTCAAAGTTTAGTAAAACATCAAGAATAAAAATAATAGGTATAATAGTATAAGATAAAAATGCTTCAGTATAATATCCTTCCTCATACTATAGCACACGGAGAGTTTGTCAAAATACAGTAATTACCGACACGTCCAATGTGACGTTTCAATTAGGAACCCTTTCATTCAGCCCATCCTATATTGGACTTTTCGCTGTTAAAAGGAGGATCATTGTTGTTGAAAACATATTTATTCCTTAATCTTCTTCTTCTTTATTTTTCGCGTGGTTAGTAACTAACCTGGTGTCAGAGTTTTATGGTGCCTATAGGCCTTTGACTTAGCTTCACATGCTGTTTAGAAAAATCTTTCAGTCATGCCGGTTTCCTCATGATGTTTTTCTTCACCTTTCTTGATTAGTATTTACTGGTACATTTTTTGGAAAACTGTATATCACTTCTGAATAATATTTGCTAAGTTTTATTTTAAAAAAAATAAAACAGATTTTTTTTGAACTTTTTATGTTCCCAACTAATATGTGGACTTCATGAAAGATTCTACGTATAAAGGGTACCCTAGGAATAACGACTAAAAGAGGATTTTGGAAGAATAAGACACGTTGGCCCCAAACAAATTGGGATAAGGGCAGAATAATGAGATAAGTGCCCACAACCTACTAATTTCAAAATTATCACAGTGGTCTAATAAATCTTCTGTATTTCTTTATATAATTAGTTAGATAGTCATTTACTTTTTTAGTACCTAGTCAAAATTAATTGATGAATTGCTATTTTAAATTTAAAAAATATTCTTAAATAAATATAAATCAAACGCTACAAATGAGAGTCCTGAACATGTAAGAGTGTAGCACCTACAAATCGTGGGGTGTCGGTGTCTGGGCGCTAGTTTAAGCGAATTACCGGTCGCTTCCGTAGCAGACGTGCCCTAACGACACATCGCAATTACGCGAATATAAGTACTGAAACTAGTTGAATTTTGATTTTACAATTTCATCTGGACTATTGACAGACAGAAGTAATCTGCTATACAGTGTGTTAGGTTAAACGAGGGACATACTTTCGGGGTGTTTAGTACCCATTAAAATAAACAACTTTCACTTTGGTACCAACTGTGAAATCACGAAAAAAAAAATAGTTGTTCAGTACCTACACTTTATGTTCACACAATTCGTCAAATGTATGAAACAGCTGATATTTTTTTTGCATATTTCAGGTATAGACCCGTAGTGAAAGTTGTTCATTTTCATTACCTACAACATTCCCTGAAAGTATGTCCCTCGCTCAACCTAACACATTGTATAATCAAATACAGGGAAGTACCTACTAATAAGACTTTTTCGATTAAGATGTATTTTCCGAGTTTATAATGGAAATTACTGACATCAGTGAAGGGTTAACCTTCACTGAAGGGTTAACCTTCACTGATGTCAGTAACACATCTTAGGGAAACCTAAACGAATCCTACTAATATTTTGAATGTAAAAGTTTGTGAAGAGTTAGATTTATGGATGTTTGTGACTCAATCACGTTAGAACGGCTGAACGGAGCTGGATGAACTATGCCACATAGATAGTTTATCACCTGGATTAACACAGCATACTTTTATTCCGGTAGTAGTACAGAGGCCAGCACTTCAAGTTACCACAATCTGTCAAATTTCTTTGATAGTATTTCAACTTTATTGCAAAGACATAAGGTTCATTTTTAATTGAGAAAATTTGACAGTTAGGGATAGCTTGATGTGCTGGCGTCTGTACGTTCCTGTGGAATAGTTTCCGACATCCACGCGTGCAAAGCCGCTGGCAGAAGGGGTATTGTATTACCCAGTTACTGGGTTGTGCAGGACAGATAGGCGGTCGCTCCATATAAAATACTGGTATTCAGCTGCATCTGGTTAGAATGGAAGCCGACCGCAACATAGTTGAGAAATGGCTCGGTAGTTTGATTAAGGTATATCAGATATTATGACATTACCATAAATGAACTAAAGGCACCTGCCCATAATTTGTTTTATGTCACAAATTATATCCAGGTATGCAGCTGAATGCAGCAATGTAATAGTATAATAATTATAGTGGTTGTGTTCAGGACTAAAGGTTGACACAGCAATCTTGTCCATGTGAATGCAAAAACTAAATTCAGTTCAACAAATGAACAAGCAGAAGTTATTGAAGTTAACAAAGGACATGACATTTTTATTACACACTATTAAAATCGGCTTATCCTATATTGAAAAGCAAGTGTCAGATTAGCTCACAACCGCATTATTTGGCAAATAGCTGTTCAACAAACTTAGTGATGCGAATTCACGGACTCTCTTCTAAGCGTGTAAGGACCATAATACCTTGAACATAAACGTTGTGCAGTGGCATAAGAAAGCAATTAAGAAACGACCAGTTTAATAAGATCTCCAAAGTTCTATAATGCATTAGTTTTTGTTCGTTTAGGTTAAGAGGGGAGGGTCTTGTTGTTTGGTGGGGCATCAATACGCTTGACATATGTTCGGCCTGCAAAGCCAAAGGGGATTGAGTGGCATAAGCCCCTTGGGTTCATTATTGCCCTTTACCCTTCCCCGTAGGGCCCTTCACTCAATGTTTGCAAAGTGTACTTATTTCACTTAATATAAGAGAAAAAATTCATTTAACTTATTTTGGTGATCGTTGAGAAATCTTCTGAGATGTTTAGTGTTTAATCAATGATGTGGCTTTTATAATTACACTATGATGAAGTAAAATGATCACGTTAATTCTTTTTATTCTCATGTGGTTAGTGACTAACCTGGTGTCAGAGTTTTTATGCTGTCCATAGGCCTTTGACTTAACTTCACATGCTGTTGAGAAATATCTCTCAGGCATGCTGTTTCCTCACGATGTTTTCCTTTTCCGTTTTTTAAGCAAGTGATAATTATACAATATGTATGTATTCCCCGATAGCGATCGAGGTTTTTAAGTCAAGAGTGAATAGGATTATTCTAGGCAAGCGTGCTTCACCGTCGACCTCATCATCGCTTACCATCAGGTGGGATAGAAAACATCTTGAGGAAACTGACATGTTCCAGAACCAAAAATTCGGAGACAAGTGACATCCACCAACCGGCATTGGGCCCGCGTGGGGGATTATGGCCCATTCTGTCAGAAGGGAGGCCTGTGTCCAGAGAACATGATAGGCTGATTATGATTGATTATCTTTCATATGCCGTAATTGGTTTGGTTTGCTTTGGTTTTTTTATTTAGTCCGTCATCTAGGCTATTAAAAAATATTAGACACGTATTTTTTATTTTTTTACGTAATCCAAAGATTACTTCGATACACTGTGTTAAAATGTGGCATGACGTCACGTTAGGTAGATTTTAAACCTGGGTGTGACGTAGCGAGCTCCCATTCTTCAACTTTAAAGCGTTTTATTTAACTAATTTTTTATTAATATGATAAAGCAAAATATACGTGTCAATTATTTTTTTATTATCTGATTGACGGACTAAATATTTTATTTTTTATTTTTACCCTGTCGTCATCCCTACAATTAAAAAGCCATTATATCTCGCGTAGATCTGCGATCCGGCAGTAAATGGGTTAATCGACTTACCTGCACCCTAACTTCCGGAAGGTTCACTTTCATCGCCAGCTCTTCCCTGGAGTACACGTCAGGGTAGTGGCTCTTCTCGAAGGCCCTCTCCAGCTCATGTAGCTGGTATGTGGTGAAGGTGGTTCTGTTCCGCCGATGTTTTTTCTTGTTGTCTGCTGCGGAGCCAGGTCGGGTGGACTCGTCGTCGCTGCCTGGAGGAGACTTGTCGTCTGTGGGCGTCCGCTGGCTGTACCCGTCGTTACTGTTGCAGGAGCCTTCGCCTGGAATGTGTGGGTGAGGGGTTAGTGGAGGGAAATTGATGCTGTTAAATGCTTTGCATTATTTATACATCTGTCGACATTTCTCATTATTACCTTTCAGAACACAATGTTGTTAGTCACAATATCTACAGTAATATTCAAAAAAACGAACACTAAGAGTTTCTGAACAAAGCTGCGTACAGACGGACATGGCGAAACTATAAGGGTTCCTTGTTACGGAACCCTAAAAATCTAAAGCAAAAGAATTTTATACTTATTCAAAAAATAACAACTTGACAAAGCTGACATATCAAACATATTTCAATTTATTATTTGCGCCATTTGAAAGAATTATAGTATGAATCTTTGCTTAATCTGGTTATTATGCTGAATGGTCTGTAAAATATAGGCCCAAATATAGGCTTTCATTTTGATTCTCCAAATAGTAATATACTAACAGCATTACCAGTTCCAATTATAAGATGACGAACGACACACACAACATTTGTCACAAAAGGAATGTGCCCCGTGCGTTACGTAAGGCATAGGTACACTTGAATCCCATTCCCACTAGTAATAATATTCCTTTACCAGTTTAAACAAGCAGAGCTGTAATTCATAGCACATACAGTGTAACGGCGCCGCAATTACGCACTAAACCAACAAGGAAACAGCGTCATAAATCAAACGAAACAATTTGAGCTTGCGTATGCTAATTTCGAGCCCCGTGTCTTGCCGATAATGCAATTATATTCAGATATACCACGCACAGTGCGCCGAATGCCAGCTAGCTGGACAAAACTTATAGTCGAAGAGCGAAAATTTAACTTTAATTCTAACAGTGGTTGATACTATGTTTTGAGAAGTTATTTAAATTAAGCTACTGTTGAAAATATATCATTAAATTATAATGCTTTTATTTTTTACCCGAAAACAAATAATTATCAATGATTTATTTAGCTCGAACTATAGGCACAGAACATAGTTATGATGCAAATAAATCAATCTACCCAGCCTTTTCTCAACTATGTTGGGGTCGGCTTCCAGTCTAACCGGTTGCAGCTGAATACTAGTATTTTACACGGAGCAACTGCGAAACGATGATGCAAATAAATAAATAAAAAAATTAGTTGATAGAAAATAGCAGAAACGTGTTGCACCAAATTTGGTGATGTTGCGAGTTGTCGAATGATCACTGAAAAACTGACAGCCAGGGAGCCGACCACTATATTTTATAGCAGTGAAAAGAGATGGAGCTATACATCCTGTATAGCACCGTCTCATTCTCACACTAAAGTAATATTATATTATATATTGGTCTAAGTTCTTACTTTTAAATAACTTAAATTCCGGTAATTGAATTAAATAATGTTCTTCTTTCTAAATTCAATCGTCCATAAAAAATACTTATGAAACAGTTAAAAACGTAATGTAATCTCCAATTTTACCAACAGCCTGTTAGCGATACCATCGCACAGTGGGCTAAAAGTAATCCTCCCCAGACAATAAATCTGAACACAACTTGTATCATATATCATCGCGTATCGCCTGATCTGCAAACCAAGGCCTTCCTTACACAGTTACACGCCAATTATTTCTGACTTGGAAAATATGATCGTTTCATATTTGGATCTTTGTAGATATTTATTTTGTGTTTAATTTCGGAATGAGTGTACCTATAATGGGTACTCTCCTGCCTAACCCTTCGAAGAATATGAGAGTAAGTAAGAATATTATGTTTTTATTTTGTGTTTGGCGAAATTGCTAGAAAAATGATTGTTTACTATACAGAATTTAAGATGCTCTTTTTTTATATAGACGCCAGCACATCAAACAACCCCAAACTGACAAATATTCCCAATTGAAAATGAACCTTATTTTAAATAAATAAATTTAAAAATCTGTCAAAGAAATTTGACAGATCGCGACTGTACATAATTAAATCAAAGAAAAAATAAAACTAAAATGTGTTCTTAATTTAATATTGCCAAAATGATTTAGGGTATTTGTATATGGAGATTCATATATCTTGCTTGCCTACAGAATAAACAATTACATTTCTTTTCTTCATCTAAGTTTTCACAGCCAGTCTTACCAAGAGGTATTGCCCAGTTACTGGGTTGTTGAGGTCAGATAGGCTATCGCTTAGAAGCCGACCCCAACATAGGAAAACGCTAGGCAGATGATGATGATGATCCAAGTTTTCACGGTGGCATTTTAATTGGATAGACCAAAAATAAAAACGAATAAATGTACCAGCACTTCCACCAAAGTAATTCCTTATCGCATTGAAAACTTGCTAAAATATTCATACAGCGTATAACGTGGTGAAAATCATGTTCCACTAGGGAAACTCGAGGGGTAATTGTTTGCGGAAACTCTGCATTTATCACTTCCATTATTTTGTCCGCGGCGAGTGATTGAGTGGCCCACTGGGGGGTATTTAATGCATGCATTAAGTTTCGTGTCAATGAAAATTTGGATTCTTTAAAAATGTTTATGTAGGTAACTACATACTTAGATAATAATGGTTTCAGAAGTGAATTTGAGGACCTCGTTACTAAAGTCTGACCGTTTAATTGAGACTGTTCTTGAGGTAGCTGCTGCTGCTGCTCGGGAAGCAGGGGGGAGGAAGAGTTATCACAAGATGGTGAATCCGTGAGCTCTCAAGTCGCGTCACCGCACCCCTCCCGCTCCGCGCATCTACCTCAGGAACGGTCTCAGTTAAGCGGTTAAGCTATAATGAAAATAGACGCACGTGTCGATCTCAGCGCTAAGTTCCATGCCGTAGACTGTTCACGGTGGCCATCAATTACCAATCGAGACCAGTGCAGACAACACGTTAAGCCATTGGTACCTGCTGTAATTCGTAGATCTTTGACAATCATTGCAGGCATTTAAAAGCCCGAAACTCTTACAACCAATACCAAGGGCAATCGTGTTACTCAGTAACTGGGTTGTGGAGGTCAGATAGGCAGTCATGCTTCAGGTTAGACTGGAAACCGACCCCAACATAGTTGGGAAAAAGCAGGTTGATTGGACTACTGTATTTCTTGCACCCATTCTATAAAGAGGATAGCGCCATAAATATTCGATACGTCATCTGTCAGTTGTAAAAACGATTAAGAAATCAAGAGTGTACAAAACATCCCTGCACGTCGCAGTAGATTGAGCGATCAAAAGTCAAAACAGAGTGCTGTCTCACTCACTCACATCGGTTTCAACGTCCAACGAAAGAGAGCGTTGTGTCACATTTAGATTACTGAAGCAGATTACAAGCGGCAATACAAAACAAATAAAAATATTGTGGGCAACGCATTAAGACATTTTACACTTATCATGATACGATCTGGAACCGTATTTTTTTTTCCTTTTTGTAATAATTATCGATAATCTGGCAACACTCGCGAGCATTATCGTCTATAATGGCTTGTCTCGTTGTTTTTTTTAAATGTGGTAACCCTAATCATGTGTCAGATTTGCCGTGTTCGTATTTATACTATAGATCTTCACGGTTTTAATGATTTTTTCAAAATGGATTCATTATTGAATTATTCATGGAAGGCTTTGCTTGGGAAAGAAATCAAATTCAATCAGTTAATTCTCTCTAAGTAAGAATACAAGAATATGCCCGATGCCTATAAAGTACCCAATGCTGGGACATATGCCTCCTCTTGGTAAGAGGAAGTGAGCCGTAATCCACCACGTAGGCCCAGTGTGGTTGGTAGATAATAATAATAATAATTTATTCCAAATAAAAAAAAAAAACGTTTACAAAAAGTGTACATGTAGCCAACAGTAATAAGTTTTCCATACAATTAAAGTGCCTACAACTAAAACTAAAACTAAGATTTTATTAGTGCAAGTACTGGTCAAATGACGATGAACGACGATGATGAATGATGATGGATGTCAAATGTCTTAGATTTTTTAGTTCTAGGATGTGCCGGTTTCCTCACGATGTTTTCCTTCACCGTTTTTAGAGCAGTGGTGATAAAATAATTTACACAAAGTGCCCGTCTGGGTTTGGGCCCATGACCTACAACTTGTAAGTCGTAGCCGTTACCACTGGGCAACCACAGTTTACCCACTACAATAATGCAATTTTAGTGCTGGACAGATCTACAATACTAAATGCTTTCAACCAAATTATTTTCATAATATAAATAACTTTTGCCGGCAGCTTCGATTTTATCTGATCATTATTAGTGAAAGCGTTACGTCTTGGCATCGTACAGAGGCCAGCTCATCAAGTTACCACTATCTGTCAAATTTCTTTGATAGTATTTCAACTTTATTGCAAAGACATAAGGTTCATTTTTAATTGAGAAAATTTGACAGTTAGGGTTAGCTTGATGTGCTGGCGTCTGTACTACAAGTTACCCCATTTTGTCAAATTTCTTTGATAGTTTTTAAACTTTATTACAAAAGCATTAAGTTCATTTTCAATTGGGAAAATTTGTCAGTTTGGTATAGCTTGATGTGCTGGCGTCTTTATTTTACAAGAAATGTTTTTGGTAAGTAGATTTGTATTTTCAAGTATACGGAGCTGCTAATTTAATGACCTCTGGCTCCGAGATTTTCTCATCTCATTCGTTAATTGATAGTAATTAAGTTGATTTTGTTTTTGCTTCGCCTTCGTATCGGCGTGACAGACAAGTTCTGAAATCATAATTTGTCTGTCTGGTTTTAATTAATGATTTATATCCTACTACTATTATAAAGGCGAAAGTTTGTAAGTATGGATGTATGGATGTTTGTTACTCTTTCACGTAAAAACTACTGTATAGATTTGGATGAAATTTGACACAGAGATGGTTTATATCCTGGATTAACACATAGGATATTTTTTATCCCGGTAGAACATTCCTGTGGGATAATTTCCGACCTCCACGCGAGCGAAGCCGCGGGCAGAAGCTAGTATAACATAAAATCATGCCTGCAATCCCCGAAGGGTTGGGCAGAGGTATTATAGAACACCTACATTGCGCAAATTATGTTTGAGTCCCATGTAACAGGGGGCGAGCCTATTAACCTGGGCACAAATATACGCACTGGCATGCTACTAAGAAATTACAGATGGAAATCCCCAATAACACTTTTCCCGACTCAGGAATCGAACCTAGGATCTCATGCACAACAGTAGCGCTTGTCACCACTATACCAACGAGACAGACTGACAGCTTTTATGTTCATATCAAAATGAAAAGGCCAAAAAAGAGAGTTAGCCCAAAGAAAAGATGGGATGATGACATCCGACAGATCCCTGGAACAACAGAAATTGAGATGGTTGGAGAAGACCTTTAGCGACTGGCAAACGGAAAAACCAAACATAAACAAACGCCAAATACGACACTAACGATTGCACTTTGAAATAACCTACTACTATTATAAAGGCGAAAGTTTGTAAGTATGGATGTATGGATGTTTGTTACTCTTTCACGTAAAAACTACTGTATAGATTTGGATGAAATTTGACACAGAGATGGTTTATATCCTGGATTAACACATAGGATATTTTTTATCCCGGTAGAACATTCCTGTGGGATAATTTCCGACCTCCACGCGAGCGAAGCCGCGGGCAGAAGCTAGTATAACATAAAATCATGCCTGCAATCCCCGAAGGGTTGGGCAGAGGTATTATAGAACACCTACATTGCGCAAATTATGTTTGAGTCCCATGTAACAGGGGGCGAGCCTATTAACCTGGGCACAAATATACGCACTGGCATGCTACTAAGAAATTACAGATGGAAATCCCCAATAACACTTTTCCCGACTCAGGAATCGAACCTAGGATCTCATGCACAACAGTAGCGCTTGTCACCACTATACCAACGAGACAGACTGACAGCTTTTATGTTCATATCAAAATGAAAAGGCCAAAAAAGAGAGTTAGCCCAAAGAAAAGATGGGATGATGACATCCGACAGATCCCTGGAACAACAGAAATTGAGATGGTTGGAGAAGACCTTTAGCGACTGGCAAACGGAAAAACCAAACATAAACAAACGCCAAATACGACACTAACGATTGCACTTTGAAATAAGAATGAGAATGTTCCGGGATAGCGGTACCCCTTTCGGACAATCCCGTTTACCCGGCAGGCTTCGGCCCCTTCATTTACAGAAGAAGGAGGTCTGACGCAATCACTATATAGTATACTAAAACCTTCCAAATCAAACAAAGAACTTTGCCGCCCATAATGAAAGCAACATAACAATAATAATGACGACCGTTAATTATCTAAACAACAAATATGTTGAGGATGCTATGATGTTAATTACAAATGTGTGTTCGACAATTTCAAAAGCACACACAAAACAGACGAATGGAACCCAATAACACACAGATATAACGAAACGAGCTTAGTTACGGACCAATGAAAGCTTCATCACAACCACTCGATTACTGCAACTCGATTGTGCGGCTCTCAATCGATTTGCAATCGCTATTACGAGCCAATATTCGATTATGTCCCCCTGCGGTGCTGACCGCAACGCTAAACGATCATTCGATCACTATTAATGGCTCCTAGGCATAGCTCGCGTTTATCGATGTATGTATCGATGTGTATTCTATCTCAGTAATTAACATTGAGGACTGTAATAGGGATGCACATGATGACTGGGTATAAAAAAATACTTAATCATTCAGTCTGATTAAAAGACACGTATTTTTTCTTTGTTAACTTTATTTTTAGGAACAAGAAGTAGAAATAATTAAAAAAAACTGACCTGAAAAAGATCTACTCGCAGAACGGTCCTTATATAGTGTGTCTGTCAGATGACGTCACAAAATGGCTTCTGTCATGGCGTCTATCCTTATATTATTGTTACCTAGCTACTTCCACCGGCTTTGCCCGCGTGGATGTCAGAAATTTGTCCCAAGGGAACGTACTACCGGGATAAAAAGTACTTTATGGTTTAATCCAGGTCATAATCTACCTCTGTGCCAAATTTCATCCAGATCCGTTTAGCCGTTTGAGCGTGAAGGACAGACAAACATGCAAACTCACTCACAAACTTTTGCCTTTATAATATTAGTGTGATAGTGTGGTTAAAAAACGACAAATAAAACGCATTGAAGTTGGGAAGTGGACTCGCTACGTCACAAGTATGTAAGTATAAAATCTAAATCTACTTGTAACGTCATGTCACGCCCTTGCTGGAGGCTACAATTCTTTTGTGGCATCCACAGGCAATTCCGGTTAAGCAGTAGACAACCCTATGGTTGAAATGCAAGAAAACGTTATCAAAAAAAAACGTAATGTCATATCGACTTTATCTTTTGATTTGATGTCGACCTAACATGTCTGTTTGTTCCATACTTCTTCATTAGTTCTCATCTGGGTAGGCATCCTCTTTTTAGCCATTATAATGTTTTACTCAGTCCATCAATCGTTTCTTTAGTCTGCCCCTACCCTTACACATTAAAATCTATTTCATCATCAACTGCCTAGCCTTTTCTCAACTATGTTGGGGTCGGCTTCCAGTGTAACCAGATACAGTATTTTCACGGAGCGACTGCCTATCTGACCTCCACTACTCAGTAACTGGGCAATACGATACCCCTTGGTAAGACTGGCTGTCAGATTTTCGGGCTTCTGACGACCCGTAATGATAAAGATGCATAAATGACAGCCGGGACCAACGGTTTAACGTGCTTTCCGAGGCACAGAAGAGTCTCGGTATGTAAAGATGGTCACCCATCCACGGCCAACCCGGCAAGCGCAGCTTAACCTGATGGATCGACCTGTGCGGCTGTTAGTACTTAGCCACGAGGTCATCTATTTCATCAAGGCGATATTTTCATTTCACCTTAAAATCAAACCATTCTTCGATTAATATAAAGTTTAAGGAGTCCCACAAGGCAAGTTTTGAGCCCATAATTGTTCTGTAGTGCACGCGCACGCCATAGTTGATCGTGCTGATAACGCACTAACTCGATTAGCTAATTAATAATTTCACACAAATTATAGTAGCCAAGTATTCGTGACCTCGTTAGCTTTTATTTCGAGCAACGGATTTTATTGGTATCAAAACATTTTTTCTATTGAATTATTGTTTGACCTTACAGGCAAAGGCGTCATTCGGGTTTGCGCGACGCGAAGTTTTTCTATTTAGGTGATGGCATTAACTAATTCATTATAGAGTCCTGAATTGGTTTTTATTGTTAATCATTTGTAATTTCATTCGATTCTTACTCAAACTTTTCAGCACCCTTTTACCTAATCAATAGTGTCCAACCGAAACTTCGGCTCCGGCTTCGGCATCGGCCACCTTCGGCCAAAAAAACCATCTTCGGTGAAACCTTCGGCATCGGCCGGGTGTTGGGCCGAAGCCGAAGGTTTCGCCGAAGGTCCGAGCAACCGTCGAGATTGAACGAACTGTTACGAAAGACTGAGTGAGTCTGTTGCGTATGAGATTGATTGGTCTAATTGTAATTTGTGAATTTCGAGTACTTAATAAAGAAATTATTATTTTTACAAATAAATCACAAACTTTTATTACCATCTCTAAATCAACTTCTATACGAGACAGTCATATAAACCTTCAATATTGAAGTTTTGATATTGAACAAAATTAATTACTGAGAGATTATAAACCTTCGGCTTCGGCTTCTGCCGAAGGTTGTGGCGATTGCCGATTAATCGGCTCCGGCTTCGGCTTCGGCCAAAAATAGACCTTCGGTCGGACACTACTATTCAATCAAACTGTAGTCTTTTCTCCTAGTCCTAGTCTTTTCTTAACTATGATGGGGTCAGCTTCCCATCTAACCGGATACAGCTGAAGGCCAGTTTCTGACATGGAGTGACTGCCTTTCTGACCTCCACAACCCAGTTACTGGGCAACACCATAAGACTGGTGGTCAGACTATGGGCTTCTGACTATAACAACTGTCAAAGATCTACGAAAGACAGCCGAGATGAACAGTTTAACGCGATTTCCGTGGCACAGAGGGGTCACGATGTGTTATTGATGGTCACCCATCCATGACCCGACTGCGGCACTCATAGCTTAACTTTCGATCGACCAACTTGCCGTCGATAAAAGGATTGCTGATATCCTTTTATCCACAAGAAAACTAAGATTGATTGCAATCGTAATAGTAAAATTTAAGTTTATAAAAACTTTCCGTATGACATTTTAAAAGCTATATCCATTTAAAAATAACAAACTCAAACTCAAAGCATTTATCACTACATAGTATAAAACAAAGTCGCTATTTTTGTCTGTTTGTTTGTCTCTAAGCTTAAATCTTTAAAATTACGCAACGGATTTTGATGCGGTTTTTTGTAATAGGTAGAGTGATTCAAGAGGAAGGTTTATGTGTATAATTTGTCGACATATTTTGCGGGCGAAGCCGCGGGCGGAAGCTAGTTTCAAATAAACCAATTACAGGCACTTTTGAATTGTCATGGGGTCGGTCAGTCAGAAAAATGAAGCTAGATGCCCATTCCAAAGCACTCGATCAATCAAGGAATTAAACATAATCTTTCGTTCCTTTTCACTTGTCTGAACATGGCCTACAAACTTGTCTACAATGTAAAGACAGCATAATTTGTGTTGTACATATTCCGAGCGGAACGTAAGGGTCGATACATACTAGCGCTGCAAACCGTTAATCTAAAAGAAAACATAGCAAATACACACAGTATTTTTACAATGTAATGCACATCTATAGGTTCTAATATTATAAAGCTGAAGAGTTTGAACGCGCTAATCTCTGGAACTACTGGTCCGAATTGAAAAAATATTTTTGTGTTGGATAATCCATTTATCGAGGAAGGCTATAGGCTATGTAACATCACGCTACGACCAATAGGAGCCGAGCAGGGGGTGAAATCGCGCGGGAGCAGCTAGTAATTACTATAGGTATAAAAAAATATGCGCGTTTTGGCATGCGTTCCACGTAATACGCTCTTTTGCTAGCGACAAGCGCTGATTGGCCCGCGCGAGTTACGTTGAAGAGATATGGGTGAATTATGCTTCGCTGCGATCGACTCTGCGCCTGTGTGAATCAACCTTAACACTTACAGCTGTGTAAAATAAAAGCAAACAGCATCGCTTAACAAAGTGTTTAATACACAGATACGATCTAGTGCGTCACACTCGCGTTACAAGGTGCATTAGTGAGCTGCTACCGACCGGCGCGGGCGCAGGCGCTGGGCGCTTGTATAGCGTGTTGTATTTTCGAACGATTTTTAATGGCATCGGTCATTAATAAGTTACATTGCGAAGAAATAATTGTATTTCAGATTGAAAACTACAGATTACCTTTCAATTAACAGGACATCACGCCTATAATCCATCAAGGGTTAGCCAGAGGTGTACAAGTACACACACGCTTAACCAGTTATGTTTGAGTCCCCTGTAATAGGAGACAAGCCAATTGCCTTCAAGAAACCTCAACTTCAATCTGCTACTGAAAAAACCAGATGGAGAAACTCTTTGCCCCAACTAGGAATCGAACCCATGACCAAACAAACCAAACAGTTATTCTTGTCATGAAACTAAATTGCCTCTACCTGTGCCGATGCTGGTGGGAAGGTTTCCGCGCATCCTAATTTCTGAGCAGGGAAATATTTCTTATACCTATGGAATAATCTTTTGCCGAACGAGTCACAACGATACGAGAGAATCAGAAGAAGTGCCCCGCAAGTCTAACGATCAGTCATAAGAATTGGGACTTATAGTTAGGTAAAGTTTAGGCTGATGAAATGAAAGAAGTCGAAGTGGAAAAGTGTAATTATACTTTTATATGCACATATTTCTGCCACCGGTTCGGAAAAAAATATATGTAGCTTAGAAAAACAGCACAAATTAGAACATCCTTGCGTGATGAGCGCGGTCCATTAGGAGCACAGATCTGTGAATGATAACGTCTCGCTCAGTCTTGGAACTAGTTTCACTGATGCAAATACAACTCAGGCTACGTTACATAACTTCATTATAACTAAAACACCTAGTTCTTGTTCACCTGCCTCTTTTGAAGGCACATTCAACATCATCATTCTCCTGTCCGTATCCAAGTTTATTTGTCGTCGGCGCCAAAAAGTTTCATTACAGCTACACCTAGTTTTGTCATTGAGCAGTGTAATCAAAATCAAAAGTCATTTATTCAAACTAGGCTGAAAATCAGCACTTTTTGAAGGTCAAAGTTACATAAGACAGTCCCCCAAAAACGCCAACCCTTCACCACTTCCTAATGCTTAAGCTGGGAAGAAGAAGTGGCGCGACAAACTCCCCAGCACCACAGCTGTCTGTTTAGTTGGAAGAACTTGACTCTACACATTTATCATCATAATAATTTTGGAGAACTATATTCTATGTATTAAGAAGCATTGACAAAACAAGAAAGACAGAAACCACAAAACAGGGAAAAATTAGCGGCACATCCACGCAGAATGACCATTGCTCAGCATAATGCAGTACCATAGGCGAGACAGAGCAATGGCGCTGGTTTTCGATGACAACCGGCGTTGAAGCCGGCAACACCAACTTAATAGTAACGATTTTTTCAAAACTGTACATTTAATTCGAAGAAAAATCATCTTTCAGACTTATTACATTTTTTCACCGGGCTTGTTCTAAATAACTTTTGATCAAGACTAGTGGCGTGGCCAGTTGACTGAAGGGCAAATCGACGCAGACGCAGAAGGTTTCGTAACCCTAATTACATTAATGTTCTAATGAAACACTAATCTTTGACTAATGCACCGGATGCGGCATGTCAACGCTGAACCACTCCGGTGATCATTGAGATTGAGACACGCATGTTTATACAAACTGGCGGTCAGCGTTCAGCGCATTAGCCGATCGATACGATAAGTTGCGCACCCGCATCCGCTTGTGTAACTTATGTTGCATTGAGAGCCGTTATTAATGTGATTGTGATTTTTTGTTTGCACCTTTACAGTTGATTGGCGCGTTTGGAGTTCTGTTTATGGATCTGCGGAGACTAAATCTTTTTTTACACGCGTTTATTATTAGCTTGGTAGTTGACAGAATATTCGAATGTGATTTTGACCCACTCCAAAACGTCGAATTAAATTGAAACTTTGTACATTTATTAAGGACCGATGACAATGCAATAATTTACATAGTTTCAATAAAATATCAGAAATTAAATAATAGTTTAAAAATATATACGCTTTATTAGAAAAGCAAACTGAAATAATTTTCAATAAAAAAGTGCGATTACCTAAAAAAAAAAATTTTATATGTTTAAACGGGGGGGGGGGGGGGAGGGGACGTAATCGAAAGTCATCACATCCTAGTCAACAGGAAATGTTCCCAAAAGGCTGGCAGCATTGGCGCGTTATACGGCAATAGGTATCTACTGATTCTTTGACGAAAATATAGGCCAGCCCGCTGCTAACGTGAAGAGTCGACCAACAGCTTGGTGATGTCTCGATAAACAAAGTGGGCAACCGGATCCGTATTTAGTGTTTCAACCAAATATGTGTAGTTATTACCTATGTGTAAGTATAAATAAAAATACGATTCACAACATTAATTTGCAGAAGCAAATATCAAAATTAATTTGCCTAGCCTTTTTCCAACTATGTTGGGGTCGCCTTCCAGTCTAACCGGATGCAGCTGAATACCAGTATTTTACATGGAGCGACTGCCTGTCTGACCTCCACAACCCAGTCAGTAATTGGGTAATACGATACCTACCCCTTGATAAGAATGGCTGTCAGACTTTCAGGCTTCTGACGACCCGTAACGACTGTCAAAGATCCACGAATGACCGCCGGGACCAACGGCTTAACGTGCTTTCCGAGACACGGAGGAATTTCAATATGTAAAAATGGTCACCCATCCACGGACCAACCCCGGAAAGCGTAGCTTAATCTAATGGATCGATTTATGCGGCTGTTATTACTTAGTCACGAGCTCCGAACGACTTTAAACGAATTAAATTGCAGAACCCTAATGTCTCAAACATGTAACACTTCACAGAAGTTAATCAATAGCGCGAATCTCTACGCGGCCTATTAAATTATGTTTCAATCGTAATATTAAACAGTAGCCATTCGATTTGTAATTAAAAGTCTGTTTATTTTGCAATAACTTATGTAGGCTACTCGACTATTAAGACATTTGCAAGATTTCATCTAGTCTAGTTTAATTTCAGTCATGTTTTTTTTAATTTAGGTCGTGGAAGTAGGTAAGTACCTGCAGTGTCCATGGAGTTTCTTGCCCGTTATTCTCCACTGGTTTGGAATGGGCAACTTCATCTTTCTGACAGACCGATTCCTTGACAATTCAAATGTGCCTGCCTAATTGGTTTATTTGAAATAAATGCTTTGAGTTTGAGTTTAAGACAATGGCTTCGCTTTGCTGAGTTTTGGGCCAAACAAATTTAAAAAATATTTTTTACCCATACATGACATCTATACAGGCGACAAAAATTCATATTTATTTTTTATGCAGGTATTAGTTTTGCTATCGACACGCTATGAAGACGAAGTGCCTGACTTATATTAAAGACAAGAGGTTAGGACTTAGGAGCAATGGGGCTTGTGGCTAACTAAGAACTGCGGCACGTGTCGATCCATTACGCTTGCCGTACCTAGTTGGTCCGTGGATGGGTGACCATCTTTGCATACCAAGACCCTTCTATTCCTCGGAGAGCTCGTTAAGCTGATGGTCCCGCGTGTCATTCGCGGATCTTAAACAGTCGTTACGGGAAGATAGAAGCCCGAATATCTGACACTCATGTTACTTACTTATATTATAAATGCGAAAGTTTGGATGAACGTTTGTAACGCTATCACACCAGAACAGCTCAACAGATCTTGATAAAATTTGGCACACAGATAGTTTATCACCTGGATTAACACAGAATATACGGTAGTACGTTCCCGTGGGACAAAATCCGACATACATGCGGGCAAAGCCGCTGGCAAAAGCTAGTAAAGTATGCGTTAATAACACGTTTAAAATTTAAAATAACAATGTCGGCGAACAAAATTTATTTTCGCCGGTTTACCATAATATTTGTAAAGGACTTTCATGCTCATTCTTCTCCATGCGAAACTTTCTTTTGGAAGGGGCAACTAGAATCAATTCTATTTTTTTTATTAATTTGACGTTCAAAAGTACCTTCCATGTAACATATATGAAATAAATGATTTGACATTGACTTTGACTTTGTGGAAGGTAGAAGAACGCAAGTTGCTGATTCGACAGCTGAAACCAGCCTAGAGTACCTACTACTAAATAGTCTAACGTTGCATCGCCCGCACACACACAAACATTTTGTCAGAAACTAGATTTCGATCGGTTTTGTCTTGACAAAAATACTACTCTAAAATTATTATGGTTTATATTGATGGAACTCGGGACCGCCGTCCCGAACCCAAAAGCCCCTCGACCCCATCTAGGTACCTACACACTGTCTTAATTATTTTTCACTCAATTAATAGTCACAACATACAAATTTTAGGCGCTTATGATCCCTAAAGGCTTAGGCACAAATGCGCGAATAGTTCCTACACTCATCAAAGTCAAAGTCATAGTCATTTCATTTTCGTTTCCGAAAAGCCCAATAACCTGGGAGAGGAACCCAGGCCCTCATGCTCCAGCAGTAGCGCTTGCGATTAACGAGACCACGACACCAGTCACTTTAATTTTAAAAAAACCGGCTAAGTGCGAGTCGGACTCGCGCACCAAGGGTCCCGTACAAACCGTAGGTATATAATTAAAAGTTCACCCATCACGACAATCGAGTCATAGTTATGGTATTTTTATATTTTGAAAAAAAAAAGTTTTTTTTGTTTATTGTATGATGTAACTAAAATTTTACGGTTTTCGCAATTTTTCCTTTATCTGTACTATAAGACGTACCAAATTTAAAGATTCTAAGTTCACGGGAAGTACCCTGTAGGTTTTGATTCCCGTGAGAGTTTCAAAAATTTGCGGAAATTTGCGGCATAAACGGCTGTATCTTTTGATTGCTTTGGCTTAGAAGTTTGATTTTTGCACAGCTCCAAGGGACAGGAGACCTGAGTATTAGATATAAATTTGATTCCTCCTTTCAGTTTAATACCTCCACGCGTGCCTGAGAAAAACGGTCTTGACAGACGGACGGACGGACAACAAAGTGATCCTATAAGGGTTCCGTTTTTTCCTTTTGAGGTACGGAACCCTAAAAAACAATCTGCCTAACTATGTTGGGGTCGGCTTCCAGTCTAACCGGATCCAGCTGAATACCAGTATTTTACATGGAGCGACTGCCTATCTGAACTCCACAACCCTTGGTAAGACTGGCTGTCAGTCTTTCTGAATACCCGTAACGACTGTCAAAGATCCACGAATGACAGCCGGGACCAACGGCTCCTGCTTTCCGAGGCACGGAGGAGTCTCGATAAGTAGACATGGTCACCCATCCACGGACCAACCCCAGCAAGCGTAGCTTAACCTAACCCGTCCGGCTGTTATTACTAAGCCAAAAGATGATTTAAAAACATTATCAAACGAAACTATTACGGCAACAAACAAAACGTACGTAGTTAAGTATCTACAATTTAGTTATTAAAGTTTTAAAACTACACGAAACATCGCCACGCTATTTACTTGCGCCGTGTTACGAATGTAGGCTGTTTGCTGTGACATGTGTGCCGGTCATACAATATGTATTGTGATGGTAAAGCCAGCTATGAATTCCTTCGGGTAAGCAGGATTGTCCGGAACATAAAGGGCTAAGGAAGGAACATGGATGGGTTTTAGTCAGTAAGAGTCTGTCTCTCCCTTCCGCTCCACCCAGAGCGGGAGGAGTCATCAAGATTTCAAACCTTAAAAAAAAAAAGTAGCTGTGAATATTCCTAAAATAGGGTTGAGCTACATGATGACTAATGCCGTCTGTTGCGACAGGTCAATTCGAAACTGCAATGGCTCTTTCTACAAAAGGCATTTCCAGGCATGGCCTTTAAGCGGGAATGTCCGAAACGGTTACCGCTAGCCCGAAAAATAAAGGGCTGAGGAAGGAACATGGATGGGCTTTAGTCAGTAAGAGTCTGACATTCCCTTCCGTTCCACCCAGAGCGGGAGAAGTCATTTGATGTCATTTTCCACCCTCAATAAAAAAGGCATGGTCCTGCATTGTTAGACTCACATTAAAATCTGTATAATAACTAGCATCTGCCCGCGGCTTCGCCCGCGTGGACGACGGAACTTGCCTGTTCTTATACATTAAGGTTGATGTTCCAGGGTAGCCCGCGAAATTCAAATTTTCTTAAGTTTTTTGCAATTTGCAGGCCAGTGAAAGGTGTAAAAATGATTTTTACAAGGTCAAAGGCCCATAGCACACGGCGTATTTTAAACGCGCAGGGGACGCGCGTTTCAGGAACGCGCGTCTTCGGCGCCGTAGACACTGATTGTTGCGTTTGCATTGATGATACAAGCGCGCGCATGAAGCGCGTATACGCGCGTTTGAAGCGATACAAACGCGCGTACAAAGGAGCGGAGTAGGGGCAGGGGGGAGGGCGCTCACGCCACCACTGCACCGCCCGCGCCTCAAAACGCAAAATCTACGAGTGACTACAGCGCGTCTGTATCGCTGTATCTGCGCGTATACGCGCAGTAGAGGCGCGTTTCACGATCGCCCCGTGTGCTTAAGTTACAAGGTTGCGATCGAATCCCGTTTGAATCGCGTATACGCGCGTAATCTGCGCGTCGTCTGCGCGTTTAAAATACGCCGTGTGCTATGGGCCAAAGTCATTCCGGAACCTTTATGAGCTCGGAGGGTTGTATTAATGATTTTGATGATTATAATTCTGTAACTACATACGTCTTACAGCCGCGAATCAAATGTTCATCAACATACAACCTATCACTGGCCTGCAAATTGCAAAAAACTTAAGAAAATTTGAATTTCGCGGGCTGGTTGGAGGATTCACCTTAAACTTTCCCCTTAAATCACTCTATCTACAAAAAACTGCATCAAAATCCGTTGTGTAGTTTTAAAGATCTAAGCATATATAGGTACAGACATTAGGACACGAAAAGCGACTTTGCTTTATACAATGTAGTGATAATGTTTGGAGTTTAAAAGAGACGATGGCCTCTGTATTTGTTTCGGTTTTTCATCTCAGGGGTCCTTCCTATTAAAAAGGTCCTTCATCCCAGGACCTTTAAAATATTGACGTGTAAAAGTATCTTAAAAGACAGAAATAATCATTTCATTTTATATGGCTGACCATTTGAAATGCGGTCAACCGCACTGCCTATTACTCATCTACTATTCTATCATGATTCTCCTGCTCTTATCCCAATTTATTTCGGGTCGGAGCAACCAACATGTCTTTTCCTACATAAGTATATCTCTATCAGTCGTCATGTCGGTAGTCACCCCCTTTCCTAACCATATTATCTGCCACATACTTTGCTCTCCAGAATACACAACAGAAAAAAAAATTGGCTTCGAGATGACAACCTTCACCTTCTTTCGTAGGATTAAATTAAGCCTCAGTGGCTATAAATTCCACAGTGGACTGTCGATGAAAATGATTCTTAGATGTGTTTAAAAACGCTAAAACGATTCTTCCATTCCTTTCCGTATTTGTACCTATGTTTATTCATCATGATAAATTGTTAGGGCTTTTGAGAGTTCTAATTTAGTTGTGGTCTTATCTACTGCATGGGTGGTTGGGTGGGACGGGTGGTGATGTTTTTAAATTAGAATTCTCAGAAATAACACTTTACTTACTTTATACATCACTAGCCAATTCAATGACGTATACCTATCTATACTAATATTATAAAGAGGAAAACTTTGTTTGTTTGTTTGGTTGTAATGAATAGGCTCAAAAACTACTGGACCGATTTTAAAAATTCTTTCACCGTTGGAAAGCTTAGTTTTCTAGGAGTAACATAGGCTACTTTTTATCCCGGGAAAAATAACGGATCCCACGGGAAAGACCACGGGAGCGAAGCCGCGGGCAAAGTGCTAGTACTTTATAAAACTGAAGAGTTTGTTTGTTTGAACGCGCTAATCTCTGGAACTACTGGTCCGAATTGAAAAAATCTTTTTGTGTTAGATAGTCCATTTATCGAGGAAGGCTATAGGCTTTATTTGTTACATCACGCTACACCAATAGGAACCAAGCAGCGGTAAAACCGCGCGGGAGCAGCTAGTAGTAAAATAAAATATTTTCCGTTGGTATTCATCAGCACTTAGGTACAGAGGCCAGCACATAAAGTTACCACAATCTGTCAATTTTTTTTGATAGTATTTCAACTTTATTGCAAAGACATAAGGTTCATTTTTAATTGAGAAAATTTGACAGTTAGGGATAGCTTGATGTGCTGGCGTCTGTACGCTGGACGATTTAGTTAATTTTTATTTTAAAATGTTCGTAGTTGGAAAAAAATCCTGAAAGTTTAAAAACTTGGGAAAACTTCAAGTGCCTTTTTCATTGGAATAATGTATCAATTATTGTTTGGATCGGACAACGTCTGTCAGGGTCAAAAATTACATTTTTAAAATATCTAAATTATTTTGAGTGAATGGAATCAAATTGTCAGAACAATTAATATTGTTGTGTTTGTTATATATTCTAAACTCTTTAGCTAAATTTATTACAATAAAAAAAACTTATTAAAATAAAATAAAACTAACACAAACCAAGTTATTTTAATATTATTTCAAGTAATAAAAACAACTTTGTAAACAAACTAAAAGGTATAAGATTTTTTTTATGAAAGAATTTCCTGAGCAAATTGAAGACAAAGGTTAACCCGTCGGCGGCGCGCGGTCGGCGGGCGGGATATTTCGCACGGGTGCGGGCGGTGCTTATAATGCAACGCCTATTCGCAATGGGCAATGCATTGTAAGCACAAATACATAATGCGGTTTTTTTTGTATGTTGAATTAAAATATTTTTCATTCTTCGATCGATATTTCATTGATTATTATATTAATATTTCAATTATCCGATATTTTTAATCCCTTTTCCGTGATTTTTGCACTGTTGCTAATACCTTTTGCATGCTACCCATAAGCACAAACACCAGTGTAAATAATTGTTGTTGAACCAATAAAATAAAATTAGGTAATAATATTAATCCGTTTTTAAATTGTTTAATTTAGTGCTTATCTTGCACTTTACAGTATAAAGAGTCAATTACGAAGAAGATATTCGTTATCAAGCTTGTCGATGTCAATATTTAGATAGGTACCTAAATAGGCACCCTACACGAGATTCGACAATTATGCCCTTCATTCAACGCGTAGGTATTCTTGCTTTCTCATTACTGTTACATAGCAATGATTACTATTAAAAGACTAAAAGCTCATACGTCAACAACTAAAGAAAAGAGCTTTGAAACTATGTCCGTATATATATAAATTAAATTCCACCTACCAGCGCTTTCTACTGCTCCTGGCGACACCGGCACAGTCTCACACTCCCTCTCCTCTCTTTGCTCAAACTCACTCTGCACTCTAGTAACTTGCCTCTGGCCATTGAGTCCTAAGATAGCGTCTATCGTATGCCTCGGGCCTGGGTTAACACTCGTAGGCACTTGTGTCAAGCCTAACCTAGATTTCACAGCATCAAAACTCTGGTTCAGATGCATTTGTTGCGCGTGAAAAAACATTCCCATTCTGTTAAGTGTCTCTAAGTTCTGTTGGTGCTGGGAAAGTGATATGGATTGATCCGTCACGTTAATTGAAGAGTTGGAATTTGGACTGCTCATTTGTGAGCGCGGACTGTTCGTGTCGGAGCGGTCCGGCGTCTGGTTGCCGTAGTATCGGTCGTCGGGCGCGTCCATCTCGCAGCGATACGCGTACGTCACTGGCGCTCCGAAACTACTACTAGCGTCGGCGGGGAAGAAAGAGGCGGGGCCTATTGGAAGGGGGGCGAGCGAAATTGCCCATTGAAAGTGCGAAATTTGGGGTCGCGAAGTGATTTTGTTTGGTAAGAAGCAAGAAGCGGCGTATTAGCATTTTCCCCTCGGAGTTTCTTTGAACGGTATTGAGAGTTGGTGATGGTTGAATAGTTTTTTTTTCTGTTTGATTGGGTCGATTGTGCTAGGTGTTAGAGTGTTGCCGGGAGTTTGTTAGCGACTTCTTTGAGGGTTCTCGACGCGCTCGCGGGTAGTTACCCGCTTGTTGCTTCTTTGCAGGTTTTTTAGGAAGTCATAAGTAAATGAGATCAGATTAATTTAAAATCTACTGAATATCTGCCATTCCAAATGATATCTGAGAAGTGGGCTTTACTTAAAATTTTCTCCTTACTGGTAAACACAATTACAGAAAACTATAGCAAGCATTGAGAGCTCATCTTAAAGCACACAACTTTCACCAATCAAATTAAGCTAAATAACTAATCAACGTTCACGTTATTGCATACATTACCCGCGATCAAACAAAGTAGCAAAAAACAAACTAAACACACGGTACAGTAGTGGTGAGTCCAAACTTCCAATTACGCAAATGCTAATGAACTCAATTCTAATTAATCACACTAATCAATACGGGGCCAATCAGACGCTACCTGTCTCAGCGGAGCGCGGGGCGAGGGAGCGAGAGCACCGCCGGACATCTGCCTGTTAACACACAAATTTAACCAAATCGGTTAACCCGTAACCAAACAATAACAGCTTTTCCAACTGACCAGAGCAATAAATGCAATAAGACTTATAAGCTACAGCTAGAACAAGAAACATAACCTTAACATAAGGAGTTAAGACTGAAAATAAGTTGCGCTGATTTGGGCAAATAAGTCGTTTAAGCATCAGCGCGGGAACCGTCAATATAATTTTGTCTTCTTCACACTTACAAAGATCTCGCTCGCTCTCATCTCAGGTGTAGCGACGGTTGTCAAGGGGCGGGGCGCGCGGTGACGTCACACGTCGATCGACCAATCGTGTGTTGGATTTTGTTTTATTCTTGGCGCGTCTTGTATTGTCGATGCGTTTCTTTTGTCCAGCGCGTTCAGTGATTGTTCGCGGGCGGCAGTTACAGGGTTAACTTTAGGAAAAACCAGCTACCGGCTTTCTGATAACTCCATTATGTTCTTATTTTGATAAAAACTTCGCCATTATTCTCAGTTTAAGTTTAATGCGCTCGTTTGTTGATGTAGTACAAATTTTTATTTTTTATTTTTATTTATGAATAATTTTTTTATTAACTTTTACATACCTATATTTTAACTAGGTTATACCTACTATATAAAGTGTTAAAAAATTAACAACAACAAACAAACATATTTTTTTCATAGTAAAAGTTATTCGTAACGATGCTCCCACGAAATTCTTAGAGTTATTTTTTTAACACCTTTACATATAATATTACTTTCTTCTACCAATTAACAATAATATAATTTGGTAGAGGTAACCTCCACCACAAAGAGACCACAACAAGAAATCCAATTATCTAGTAGTTAGGGGACAATTAATTTGTTTTCTAATTAAATATACTGTTAACTAGTATCTATTCTACTATTTTACTTTTCAAGATAGTTAATTATGAAGGGACAGAAGGAATCTACGAGTAGATTAGATGCTGAATGCCTAGAAAAAAAACGTAATAATTTAGTCTTCAAAGTTTGTTTAATTGTAATTTGTTATAAATTTGTGTACAGAGGCACATCAAGCTACACCAATCTATCAAATTTCTTCAATCGTTTTTCAATTTTATTCCAAAAGAATAAGGTTGATATTCAATTGGGGAAATTTGACAGTTTTCGACAGCTTGGCGACCGAGTCTGAACTAACAGACATAACACGATGTCCTATTGAAAGTAGCAAATATTCTTAGGTAGGTACAGACGCCAGCACATAAAGCTATCCAAAACTGTCAAAATTTTCCAATTGAAAATGAACCTTAAGTTTTTGTAATAAAGTTGAAAAACTATCAAAGAAATTTGACAGATTGGGGTAACTTTATGTGCTGGCCTCTGTACGTACTGTAGAGAATTAAAGTAGGTTCCTATTTGCGCAGTTTGATCATCATTCTCCTGCCCTTATCCCAAATAATTTGTGTTCGGAGCAACATGCGGCTTAACGTGCTTTCCGAGGCACGTAGTCTCGGTATGAAAAGATGGTCACCCATCCACGGCCAACCACAGCAAGCGTAGCTTAACCTGGTGGATTGACCTGTGTGGCTGTTATTACTTAGCCACGAGCCCCTCTATTTCTTTCTAACACATAATACCTATAAAAAATAACGTTGTAAATCTTAGTTAAACTACGTCAGAATCAAAGCAAGGTTTTTCTACCATAACCGTGCATGCGACAGTGTACCAATACATTATAGTGATTGTGTCTGAATAATTAACGCGCCCACAATTAGTAAAAACTCTTCACTTGATGGAATGCACGCCATTGCTTCCATTGAATGACTTTAAATTGCATGTTTTTACGTTTTAAAAACATTCATAACGTTGACACACTGGAACTAACTATTATCGTAGACTTTCAATTTTTATGCTGGCAATATTGCTTAATGGATTGCCCTAATCAAGTTCCCGGTATCAATCAATTTGTTAATTGATGTGATTCCGATCTAGATTGAAAGTTTATTGTGGTGCAAAATACCATGGCGCTCGTTACCTATAGATAAACTACGATAACATGGCCCGCACAATTCAAAAAGTTTGAAAGTATTTGTGAAAGTAATTACAAAGCGCCACCAAGACTCACAACGCATGTTACTGCCGGCCTGCTACTGAAGACGAATACCTACTTAGGAACAGAGGCCAGAACTTCAAGTTACCCCAATCTGTCTTATTTGATAGATTTTCAACTTTAATCAACAATAGCCAGTCTTACAAAGGGGTATCGTATTACTCAGTTACTGGGTTGTGGAGGTCAGATAGGCAGTCGCTCCATGTAAAATACTGGTGGTATTCAGCTGCATCTGGTTAGACTAGAAGCCTACCTCAATATACATAGTTGGGAAAACGCTCGGCAGGCAGGCAGATTTTCAACTTTATTACAAAAGCATAAGGTTCATGTTCAATTGGGAATATTTGACAGTTTGGGATAGCTTGATATGCTGGCATCTGTACAACTACATACCAACTCTTTCATAAGGATGTGACTACAATCATTGAAACAATAATTTTGGTAGCGCGCCATAATATTATCGTAGTTTATCTCTACCTGGTAATCTTTATTTAACTACATAATATTCTAGTCCTATATTATAAATAGGTACTTTGTTTTATTTCAACCTGTATAAGTTACCCTGCATAGGTAACGCCTTAGATTTTAATCTGTAATGTTGTGCATATGTATATACTGAAATAAATAATTAATCATGTTGGAAACTTTATTTTTGTAAGTACCTACTTAATAAAAATAAATATTTCGTTCTTTCAAACCTAAATTGCTGTGTCTCGAAACATGAAATTTTGCACTAGAGTTCAATTTTCTTACAACAACACGCGGAGAAGCATTCAGAAAGATTTAGGTATTATAAAAAACAATTCCCTTTAATAGGGCGTGAAATAGGGGATGAATGTTCGTAACGTTTGCGGATGGGAAATCCCATCGATCACATTAATTTATTAAACACCCTAAAAAACCAAGCCACCTTAGTAATTATAAGCTAGAAAAGAAACCAAAAACCTTTTCGACGCGAACCAAAAAGCAATTAAAACTCTCCGAGAGGTAACAGACATGAATTTACTCATTGAACGCTCAATAACGGGTCCAAATATAATAACGATCGCTAATGCTGGATTGATGCTTAAATTAAGCGAGTTTGCGCTGGAGATTGATTGGAATAAGTGTGGGAGGGAGGCGCCGTTGTGGGGGCGAGGGGGTACTTAGTCCACGCTAATCTAGTACGACCAAATAACAATTTGTTGACAGTGATGGGTTATGTCGATGTAAGTAATTAGATCAAAAGGTTAGGGGATGTGACTCTAAGTTTTAATGTAGGTACTTATTTTCAGTCGGAGTTTAAAAGAATTTGTTTGTCTTTATAAAAGTATCAGCTAAAGCTTTGTAAGATTGAAAATACACTTCGCGAGACCATTATAAGGCAATTGCCAGGGTGAATATACTTATAAAGTGCGCCCAAATCCACACTTATATAAGTCTTTAAGTGGGTTATATGACTGAAAAAAATGGTCTTGGAATATTTGTAAGATTATTTTTTGCTAGCTGGGTAGTTTAGATTAGTTGAATATAATAACGATCGCTAATGCTGGATTGACGCATAAATCTATTCACCTACTAGTTTTTTTTCGTGTGGTTTGTGACTAACCTGGTGTCAAACTTTTTAAGCTGCCCATGGGCCTCTGACTTAGCCTCACATGCTGTTGAGAAATATCCCTCACAATGCTTTCCTTCACCGATTTTTAAGCAAGTGATAACTATACAATACGCACATGAATCCGTAAAATCAGAGATGCGTGCCTTGGGTTCGAACTCGAGACCTGTGACTTGGCAGTCTGACGGTCACATCACGAGGCTATCACTGCTGTACAGCCTATGGAAAAGGGTATCAACTAACAAGTATCATCGCGTGCATGAATCTTAACTATTTTGTTAGCCGTAAATTGGTTTGATTGTGTCAGCTAAATAAGTATGAAAAAGTAAAATTAAAACTGTGAGAGCAGTGGTCCCGATTTAAAAATTGTATATCGTGGGTTCAAACTCAGACAGGTGCTTTACTCAGTTGTAAATAATTTCTTCAGTCCACTGCTCTCAAAACGGTGAAGAAAAACATCGTGAGGAAACCGGCGTATCCTAGAACCTAAATTCGACGACTTGTGATATCTACCAACCAGCATACATGAAGCTGAGATGAGAATGCTAAGAGGGATGTGTGGTGTTACGCGAATGGATAGAATACGGAATCACTAAATAGTATAAAACAAAGTCGCTTTCTTTGTCCCTATATCCCTATGTATGCTTAAATCTTTAAAACTATGCCACGAATTTTGCGGATTTTAATAGATAGAGTGATTCAAGAGGAAGCTTTATGTGTATAATTTGTTGACATATTTTGCGGGCGAAGCCGCGGGCGGAAGCTAGTGAATATATAAGAGGAAGTATGAAAGTGACATCAGTGACTGAAAAGTTGTGTGGAATTCGGTTGTCATGGTATAGGCATCTTATGCGGAGGATCTTTTAAATAGATCCTGCATATATCTAAATTATAGGCAACCACGGCACTGTCAATTTTAGAGTATCTACCTACTAGAATATTATACATAAAAAAATGTATAAACATCGATATGCTTTTCTTTTCTCCTTGATTCACTCCCAAATTAATGAACAAAAACATTATCAGATTCAATATTCTTTTCTTCTTTGCATCATTGTATGACTTCGTGTAAAATTATCGATACATAACGGCACATCCCTACGCCACCTGGCTGCTGACAGCGACCTCTGTAATTGTTGAATGAGCTAGCATTAAAGCGCCAATTAACCAACATTGATTGGTTTTGAACACCCCCTCCTACCCCCTTCGCTTCCCTCTGTGACCCGCGCTGCGGTCTCGGATAATTCTGGATTAAAGGGCTAGCATGGATGTGGAGGACTCGCATACGGCCATATTTAATGTAGATTTGCCTAATATTGTATTATAAGAAACCTATCTTTCGTGTTAATCTTTTTTATATATTTCCTGTCTGCCTTCAAGACGTTTTCAGAGCCCTTTAAAAAAAAAACTTAGTCACAAATACCGAAGGTGGTGGCCTATTTCTAACTAAAACAAGAAAATTTACACCCCTAAGAAATTGATGAATATCACTACATAGTATAAAACAAAGTCGCTATTTTTGTCTGTTTGTTTGTCTGTATGCTTAAATCTTTAAAACTACGCAACGGATTTTGATGCGGTTTTTTTAATAGATAGAGTGATTCCAGAGGAAGGTTTATATGTATAATTTGTCGACATATTTTGCGGGCGAAGCCGCGGGCGGAAGCTAGTTAGGTATATTTTAGCTATCTAGCTATAATATGGCATGGAAGCGGAGACTATGGTTCAGAGACTCTTAGTACCAGATACTACTAAGAGTCTCTGAACTAAGCTGCGGACGGACAGATAGACGGACAGACATGGCGAAACTATAAGGGTTCCTTATCGACAACGGAACCCTAAAAATCGAACTTTACTAATGGTGACAGTATTGATTTAAAAATCACATTGTTATCAAAAACTTCTTTCAAATAAACCAATTACAAGTACTTTTGATTTGTCAAGGGGTCGGTCAGTCAGAAAGATGAAGCTAGTTTCCCAGTCCAAAGCAGTCGGTACGTATGGAGAAGAACGGGCTAGAAACTCCACGGAAACTCTTCTTAATCAGAACATGGTTACAAAATATGGGTTCCATCACTCATGTTGAAATTATTCGTGTGAGAACGATGCAGAACGTAAAAAGCGTCCGTTATAAAATATTTTAAAAAGGAATCAAAAACAATTAAATTAAAATTTTAAAAGATCCATGGTAGCTAAGAGATGGCCAGTCCCTACTGACGGCGCCCGTTCACGAACATGACGCATGGCATGACCCAAAACATAACGTCACGCCTATTTTCCTCCAAGGGTTTTAGCAGAAGTGTACCTTCATAGTACTGTAGAGCCTGAGTGAAACCTTATGTTGAACATGGCTGGTAATAATCTGACAGCATTCGAACTTTTAAATTATGATTAGAATAGGTTGATAGGTTTTTGTACAAGTGACACGACTCCATTAGCCGTGGAGCTTGACAGATGTATTCGATATAATATATTATTCATGGTCTGTGTGTTTGCTTTGATAGCCCAGCAAGTCCTCATATGCACACTAAACACACGCTCTACCACTGAGCCCTCTCAGTGAAGGTCCTGAACCTTTCAAAGTAACTACACTCACATTTCGCCAGTCAAGTTTAAAACCCATGTAACAACAATTATTAATTGCAAGATAATTCTAGTATTATTTTAGGTCGTACTATAGCTTGTTATTCTATTTACCAATTATTTAGAACAAAGGCTGCGAACTTAATGAAGTAATTACTTTTCTAGTTTATTTAAGGTTACCACAGCAGCTTAACCCAATAGAAACACTAGCGTCTAATTTATTAAATGACGTCACGAAGCGTTAGGTGTATTTACTAGCTTTTTGTAATTTAACTAAAACAATACAATTGATTAGTTATTCAATATGGAGACAATATACGAAAATGAGTGAAAACACTGACAATATCAATGCATGCAAGTATTTTGGAACTATTTTTAATTTTTATTTTATTACGTTAAGAAATAATCTCCTAGAATAGGTCTATACATTGGTATTTTAGCTCAATAGCAAGCAGTGACAGCCTAGTGGTGTGACCGACGGACCAATGCCAATTCTTAGGTCTCAAGTTCGAACCCAAGCTACGCACCTCTGATTTTTCGGATGACATGTGCGTATTGTATAATTCACCTGCTTAAAAAACGATGAAGGAAAACATCGTGAGGAAACCATGTGATACTACCAATGATATTTCTCAACAGCATGTGAAGCTAAGTCCATGAGTGGCATACAAATTCTGACACCAGGCTAGTCACTAACCACACGAACGAAGAAGATAAACTCAATCTTCTTATACAATAATACAAAAATTATACAGACTACTAAAAGTTATATCGAGCAATGAAAATACGCGATCCTTCCTAAAATATCGCTTGCAAAACATAAATCGAAAGCTTATCAATTTGAATCAATCAAAAATTGAAATTGATTAAAACAAAGCCGCAGGCTGCCAGCGTCCAGTTGCCACGGGAGTGTCCACTGTCCGGCAAAGGGACAGAGCCGCAGAGGTTCCCTTGAGTTAATGAATATAGCGAACTGCTCTTGATCTATTAATGGTGGACCCAGCGGGAGGTGAGGTGAACACACGTTGGCTGGCCGTAACAAGGACAGTCCCGATTATTACTACAGCCCGAATATTATTTATACAATGCACAATGTACTCAACCAATTTTACACGTTAAGCTTAAAACTAGTGAGTACGCAGCAAGAGAAAAAACTAAAACTAATATTGAAGAGTATCTATTTTATCTTAAATCGTTTACATAGATCATTATGACATTTCACATTTAAATCTTCTATAGTATAAAAATGAATCGCAAAATGTGTTGCCAAGCGCTAATCTCGAGAGCAGCTGAACCGATTTCTCTAATTCTTTTTTTGTTGTGTTTGTTATTGTCAGGAGAAGGTTCTAACATTAAAAAAAAATTGGGTAGGTAGGGTAGGTAGGGTAGGTAGGGTAAGTAGGGTGGGTAGGGTAAGTAGGGTGGGTAGGGTAAGTAGGGTGGGTAGGGTAGGTAGGATAGGTAAGGTAGGTATCATAGTTAAGACAGGACATTGTTTGTCGGGTCAGCTAGTATTATATTAATTAAACTTATATTTTTACTTATATTTCATTTACCATACCTTTTTTATTACCAAGTTCCTGAGGTAGCTGCGCGGTGCGGGATGTGTAGGTGCTGTACCTATTTTATTCATAAGTCTCAATGTTTTGTATGTTCCTGCTCTTTAAAGCATCTACCATCTAATCTCTTCACCACCCTTGGTTGACTGGTAGAGAATGCCTCAGGCTTTAAGTCCGCCTTTGTACCTTCATTGTGTGCGGACAGTTTAAATAAATAAATATAGGTAGTATACTCACATTTCGCCATATTATAAGGTCAAGTTCCATATAATAATTGCGATGCTTTTGCAATCCACCAGGAATAAATGCAGATTTCGGGCTGCTACTGAGAAATTCCAGATGGAAAAATCCAAAAACACGACCCCAAACATAGTATCCGCTTACCACCACTACACCAACGAGGAAAAAACATCAGAAAATTTAAATTTCGCTGGCGCATTCATCTAAAATTTAATTTGAAAGTTGAGTGTTATTTTACGTGACTTTAATTGTGTGTGTGAATTTTATCAGCAAATACAACTTCTATTGTGTGTCTTTCAACCGATTAATTTAGTATAATGTTCTATGTCTGACAAATATATAAGAATTAAGTATAATTTTATCCGTATTCAATTCTTCCTATCTTCCGACTTATCCGTAGTAAATTCCTGTCCGTCCCCAACTCGTGGTCGCCCTACAACACCTGTGTTTGTCACGCTTTGATCTCCTGAATTATCCTTTATCTATTCGCTGTCCTCAGAACAAATCCATTTGATTACGGGCACCTTGTTCAGACGTGATTGTTACCGTTCTCATTAACGTTACCTAATTACCACTTAGGCTGTTCAAAGGGTTAACCAGTTACACTGAAATGTTTTATAATAAGCAAAAACCAAAAATCTCTAAATTTAACTAGGTTCACCTCTAGAAAGGTGATTTTGTGATATGATGAGAGTTTTTTTTTGACTTCGGACACAATTTGTGACAAGAATACAACACCACGCCTAGTTTCCTCAGGGGTTGAGCAGAGGAGTACCCATTGTAGGTACCTACTGTAGAGCCTGGATGAAATATAGAGTCTTACTAGCTTATACCCGCGGCTTCGCCCGCGTAGATGACAGAAATTGCATGTTATTATACATATAAACCTTCCTCTTGAATCATTCTATCTATTAAAAAACTGCATCAAAATCCGTTGTGTAGTTTTAAAGATCTAAGCATGCATACACACAGACATTAGGACATCGGGAGCGACTTTGCTTAATACTATGTAGTGATGTGGAATTTAAGGCTGGTCGGTTAGAAAATAACTGCCAGCATTCGACATTTCAAAATGATGGAATAGTTTTATAGGTTTTTATAAAAATGAATAAGGAGTATGTCAGTAGCCGTGCTGCTGGACGTATGTATTCTTGAAAATTAATATAATTTAATAGCTGCTGCCCTGTGTCTTTCTATTTGTGGGATAGAAATCCCTAGAACACAACATACTAAACGAGCTCTACCTCTGAGAGCTTCATAAATGAAGGCCCATATCTGGTCTTCACAATACACCCACTTTTCGCCAGTTAAGTTTTAAGTCCCATGTACTAGGGGGCGAGTCTATTACCATCAACCGGTCACAAATCCAGACTCCTGAGGCTGCTACTAGTTCTAAGTAGAGATAAACTACGATAACATGGCGCGCCCTTCCAAATTTCTGTTTCAATGTTTGTATTCACACCGTTATAAAAGAGTTTTCACCTCACAGGCTCGGAAAGAGCCTGTTTGTCATTCGAAATCGGAGCCGAAAATCGATTTTTGCTCTCTAGCGTGGAAAGAGTTTTTAAATTTCGAACCTTTCTATTTATTAATTTAATTAATTTTCTATACTGCCAGTCCACTGAAAATGCATGACACGGCCTAAAATAAAATATTAAATAATACCGCTCACCTTAAAAACTTCCATCACAGAACAGAAATTAAATATTTAGCGAGGATATAATTGTAAAATTGGAATTAATGTTAATAAGTATTCCATTTGATTAAAAAAATCTGTGACGTCACATTTGAATATGCCATAAAAATACTACCCTGTCAAATACCCAATTGTGTAGAAATTTAAGTTTATTTTTTTAAATAAAATAAATACTAATAAATAAATATGTATTAAATTAAATTAGTTAGTTATTTGTATTAAATTAGTTTTTTTCTTTCATTCTCCTTAGAGTACAAGTAGAATATACAACAAAACACAGGGTATTTAATTATGGAGATATTCTATGTAACTCATAAGATATATTGCCAAGTATCTGTTATTTTCTTCACATGAGTCAATGTATCTGAGACGCTCGAACAAAATAAAACTCAACAACACCTGTTTTCTTGCACCTAGAAGTTTCCTCGCTGTAGTGAGGTGAAAAATTGTGTGTTGCGCTCGGCAGCAAAGGTTTTCTGCGTCTCGTACCTTTGAAACCTTCGTTACGCTCAGGATTCTATATTTGAACCACTCGCTTCGCTCATGGTTCAACCCTAGAATCCTTCGCTTACTCAGGTTTCAATAGAAGTACTCGCGCCAAAAATCAACTTTCCAGCCTTGCATAACAAATAACTATTGTATACAGTCGTTTGTATGTTCGTCTTCAGTAGCAGGCCGGCAGCAACATCCCTCGTGAGTTTTGGTGGCGCTTTGTAATTACTTGCACAAATACTTTCAAACGTTTTGAATTTTGGAGGGGCGGGCCATATTATCGTAATTTTTCTCTAGTTTTAGTGAGGTTTTGCACTGGAACCACAACAATTCAGTGAAGGCTGGAGGCTTCTGAACATTTCAAGTCAAATAACATGTCACCGTCGGGCAGTCATGAAATGGTACAGCCGTAGTATACAATGGTCCAATCAAGTGCTCGCTACATCCAACACAAGACACAGCGGCTCATCTCAGCTGGCAATCGAGTTACCGCGCTGTTACGTGGTCGCTTGGACACACGCATAGAGTAATTGCAAGTACAGAGGCTGTATCACAGACTGACGACAATGGTATATTTATTTAAGAGGGATTTAGTAGGCAGTTGTTACGGGCAACACTGAGAGAGGATACTATAGAAGTGATTAAACAGTGTGTTAGGTTAAATGAGGGACATACTTTCAGGTGGTCTAGTTCTCATGAAAACCAATTACTTTGTCCATGGGACCAAATCTGAAATATGAAAAAAAAAATATCAGCTGATCCATACATTTTGAAAAATAATGCGAACATAAACGTACTGAACAGCAGATTCGTTGTGACGTCAGGTATAGTTCCACAATCAAAGTTGTTCATTTTCATGCACTATAGTAACCCCTGAAAGTATGTCCCTCGTTTAACTTAAAACACTGTAGGTATATTGTGAACTCATTGCTGATGTTCTTAGAAAGCTCAGGTACGCAGGGTACGCAGTACTCGCAACCGGCGCTCGTGTGTTAACGCATAGCATAATCAGCCTAAAATGTTCCCAATGCTGGGACCAGGTCTCCGCTCTACTGCGAGGATCGCCCAGAGGACACGGTAGAGCACACGGTGCAAACCTGCCCCGCATGGGCAGAGCACCGCCGTGTCCTCGTAGAGGCGATCGGCGGCGGCGACCTCTCGCGCCCGGCTCTGGTGCAAGCCATGGTCCGGGGTGAGAGGGAGTGGGAGGCAGTCACCTCCTTCTGCGAAAAAGTTATGCTCGCGAAGGAGGTGGCGGGATGGGAGAGAGAAAGGTCCTCCCGTCCCAGCCGCCGCAGGAGACGCCCCGGGCGTCGGGAGCCACGTGACGACTCCCGGCCACCGTAGGCGCGGGCCTGCGGACGGTGAGTAATGGGTGACTCACCGTCCGATCAGCACCAGACCCGTGCCGGACGGCGCGTATATGTTCCACGCGCGCCTCAAAGAGATGTCAGCATATGAAGGGGCCCCTCAGGGCCAAGCCTGCCGGGTAAGCGGGATTGTCCGAAAGGGTTACCGCTACCCCGGAACATAAAGGGCTACGGAAGGAACATGGATGGGTTTTAGTCAGTAAGAGTCTGACACTCCCTTCCGCTCCACCCAGAGCGGGAGCAGTCATTGGATGATTTCCCAGCCTTAAAAAAAAAAAAAAAAAAAAAAGGTCTCCGCTCTGTGAGAGAAAATGGTCTGTAATAACCACGTGGGCTTAGTGGGGTTGGTTTATGTCACATGTCTTCGAATCTTAGGTTCTAGGACATGCCATGGTGAGGAACACCATGTTTTTCTTCACCGTTTTGAGAGTAGTGGTGAAATTATTTACACAAAGTAAAGCGCCTGTCTAGATTCGAACCCATGACCCGTAAGTCGGGACCGTTAGGACTGGGCCACAGCTACATGCACTAACGCAAATTATTAACGCTTGTAAGGATCGTAGCAGGTGGTCCGTGGATGGGTGACCATTCGTACATACCTCGACCCCTCCGTGCCTCGGAAAGCTTGTTAAGTCGTTGGTCCCGGCTGTCATTAGTAGATCTGACGTTACGAGTCGTCAGAATCCCGGCAGTCTGACAACCAGTCTTGCCAAGGGATATCGTATACCCAGAACGGGGTTGTGGCGGTCAGGTAGGCAGTTGCCTAATGTGGTATTCAGCTGCATCTGGTTTTAGTTTTGTGAAAAAGAATAATTTATGTAGGTTAAGAGTAAGTTGTTTGTAAAAGCACGGTGGGATTGCCATAGTCACTAAACTGTGCACAAAAATGTCTTAAATAAATAAAGAATGAAAAAAAACATAGTTGGGAAGAGGCTAGGATGATGGTTTACGTTGAAAGTAGGTCCTGTGACCAACACTTAGGGGGCTCAGCGGCAGAGCTTGTGTGATGTGTTGCAGGGATTTCTTCACTACATAGTATAAAGCAAAGTCGCTTCCCGCGTCCTAATGTCTGTATGTATGCTTCGATCTTTAAAACTACACAACGGATTTTGATGCAGTTTTTTTTAATAGATAGAGTGATCCAAGAGGAAGGTTTATAAACGTATAATAACATGCAATTTCCGTCATCCACGCGGGCGAAGCCGCGGGCAGAAGCTAGTATCTTATAAAATACAAACACACGGGCAGCAGTTATTAAATTATATTACTTTGTAACGATACCTCTGTCAAGCCACACGGCTACTGATGGAAGCATTTTCTTTTATTAAACCCTATTTAACTGTTCTATTCATTTGAAAGGTCGAATGCTGCCAGTTATTTACCAGCCAGGTTTAACAGAATATTTCACTTCGGCTCTACAGTTCTTCTCGCCCATCTGTGCTCTTGCGGCTTCTGCATCGCCCACTACTCTGTGCTACCTCGGTATGTAATCACAAGACGCGGAACAAGTAACTAACTGACCGCTGGAATAGTATTTCGCTGGACACTATCAACTCAGTTAACTCAGTTTACTGCTCCAGTGACGCTAACGCTTGCATACTATAAGGTACACACATTTTCATGTGCACACCTGCTTCGTTACATTTCTGTTTGTACTGGACATACCAAGTTATTTCTCTTATTGTGTTCACTTGTTGAGCTCCTCAAGTGTTGCGTATATTTTTTTAACTTATTGTGAAGTAACTGAGAACAAATAAATAATATAACCCACATAGTGCTCACAACTATGTCGTTTATATTAAGTATAGCTGTTCCCGCGCGTTTTCACCCGCTGCTCGGCTCCTATTGGTCGTAGCGTGATGTTACATAGCCTATAGCCTTCCTCGATAAATGGTCTATTCAACACAAAAATAATTTTTCAATTCGAACCAGTAGTTCTTGAGATTAGCGCGTTCAAACAAACAAACAAACAAACTCTTCAGCTTTATAATATTGGTATAGATTTTCTTCTCTTCTTTCTCAGTTGCTTTCACAATTATCTGGCAGTTTCGAGTACGTTATGCGGCCTACTCAAATGTCCTTTCTTTGGTACTGTTCGTGGAATCGTTGAGCTCGTAAGTTTTGAGTTGAGCTGGACGATTTATGACAAATGCATGCACTGACTGGACAGGCCCACTAAATCTTTAGGGTTCTTTCCTCAAAAGGCCATTTCAGACACCAACCTACATGGTCTTCGCATGATTGGACCAAGATTATTTATTTTTTTATTTTTATTTATCCTTTATTTCAGGCATCGTAGGCCCATAAAATAGAGTACATGTATAAAAATAATAACTATAAACTAATACATAATTTTAAAAATAAACTTAAAAACTACTGCACTCGTTGTGACGGCGTCGAGTTACGCTGCGAGGTGTCGCGTTGCCGGCCGCGGAAACGCCGATACAGCACACCTTTCGGCCAAAACTCTTCCTTGAGGAAGGTTACCAAATGGTGAGTTGTAACGCGCACCACGAACGACTTGAAGTTAGTGCTATGGCGCGCCTCCAACTTCTCCACCCTCAAGGTCCAGTTGGTCTTCACCCGTATGTACTCTACGACGTCCTCAGCTTGCGTAGAGTGGTGCAAACTGGACACGTACAGCTGCGTCGTCGGCACTGCAGGACGTTGCAGCATGTTACATCCAGCCGGCGCTGTCCCGCACTGGTTGCGATAAGTAGGCTTCCTCTGTCTGGACATTAAAAAAGACGGTGACCTCTGAGTTTGTTCCGGCCTTTCTTCTCAGAGGCCGTTTCCTAACTGACTACTCTTAGTCAGAGTAGTCAGTTAGGAAACGCCGACCTCATCTAGTTTAAAAAAGTATTATTGACGTGTAAAAGTGTTTGTGAAATCCTGCTTACAAAAATAACATAATTTATCATTGATATTTCTATTTTTTTTTCTCGTAGAAAACATTACTTTTCGCCTTTTCTCTCCTCCTCTTCGTGTGGTTAGTGACTAACCTGGTGTCAGAGTTTTTATGCTGCCCGTGGGCCTCTGACTTAGCTTCACATGCTGTTGAGAAATATCTCTCAGGCATGCCGGTTACCTCACGATATTTGCCTTCACCGATTTTTAAGCAAGTGATAATTTATCATACGCACATGAACCCGTACATTCAGAGGTGCGTGTCTTGGGTTCGAACTCAAGACTATGACTTGGCAGTCCGACAGGTCACACTACTAGGCTTTCACTGATTTTCGCCTGTACTAGCTTAAGGGTGAGGCAGAGCAGTTCCAATAGTACACACACATTTCACCAGTAATCTTTAAGTCCCATGTAATTAGGGGCGCCACTATTGCCCTTGACCTTACACAAATCCAGACTCCAGGCTGTACCTACCTCAGCGGGTTTGGCGAAAGGGCTACCGCCACCCCGGAACATAAAGGGAACGAACATGGATGGGTTTTAGTCATATAGAGCCTGACACTTCCTTCTGCTCCACCCAGCGCAGAAGTCATTTGATGATTCCCCACCCTCAAAAAAAAGGCTGCTAAGTACCTGACAAGCCAATTTAGTTCACTTATTGCTATTTGCATTATTTTTTGTCGTAGAAAACAGAACTTCGCGCCTATTGTCCCGAACGGCTAGACAGTGGTGCACCTATATTAGGTACACCCAGATTTCGCTTGTTATGTTTAAACCCATTTAATGGGGGAGTGCCATCAACTATAGATTTGTTTAATTTTGCTTTAAACACTTTTGCATATTTGAGAGAAACCAATGAATCACAGATAGAAGAGAGCTTATAAATAAAAACTATTTGAGAAGGTTTGATAGTGTAGAAAGAAGAAAATAAACTTTTTATGAGTAAAAAAATCCTCATTTAGCCAGCTTGGGCCAAATACAGCATGAAATAAGCACACTATGTAGCACTGCATCTCGCCTTCATCACTAGGTTCTTGATCTTCCATACACAAGCAGCTGCTAGATAGCTGATAGATGTTGTATTTTCCAGTCCACAGATACAAAACAACAAAAGACATACTTATAGTTTTTTTATGACGCATTGGAGTGGGCTCGTGCTGCCTATTCAAAACATTTTGCATTTTACTCGAGTGAAAAAAAAACTTGCGCGTAATCTTTGAGATTTAAGATAAGAATGCTCTCGCTTATGACCACGATTAAATGGCTGTCGATGATGGCTCAGCATTTTTTCTTAAGTTTTTAACATAATATAAGATCACGTCTGTAATTCTCGAAGTAGTAGCAGAGTAGTACCAGGAGTACACATTTTTTTTTATTTCGTTTTTGGGGGAACCCTTCAAAATACGCCTGGACCTATGGGGAAAAGACCAGTGAGTGTGGGATTCTTACCTCACTAAAACTACCCCGGTGATCACCATCAGCACGTGGCCCCGTTTCCTCTTAAAAGACCATTCCGGGACCCTTTCTGTACAGTACGAACAGTATCTACATCCAAATTTCCAGTTGCATTTAAGTCCCATTAAATAGGGGACGGCCTATTCCCATCAACCGGGCACAAATCCAGAAGCACATGATGGAAGAGACGAGATGGAATGACAATAAAGCCTTGGAAGGTAGGTAGGCCGTTGGTGTGGGATGCAATGTGTGTCGACACCTTTGCGTTATCCCATCCACATTGTACGGTGGGTTGTGCTGGGGCAGCTGCTGCAGGCGCAGAAAACCTCAAACGGCGCAAACACTCCAATCTGATTGGGACTTACATATATAATTATGTTCAGGCCGTTTGGGGTTGAAACACTAGGGGGCCGAGTGCCTGCACCATTGCATACAACTTGGCATTGCTGCCAGCCTTTTGGGAACTTTCCCCGTTGACAGCGATGTGAACGAATTTTTTGATGACCTGTGTATTTATTCCCTCCTTTTTTATATACTTGTACATAGTTATTATTAATATTTCAAGTATTTTTAGGTATGTAAATATTCTGAGGTCACTACAATGCTTGCTTTCTTAATAAAGATTATGTCACAGCAAAATGTAGGCCAAATCAACAAAGAAGCTAGTAGGTAAACCAACCAACAACATCCAAGCCAATCAAACGTGATACTTATTCCAAACATTTGGACCAACATTAGCCTAAAATGCTCCAAAAGCAAATATTCGCTTACTCATCCAATCCATCACCGCAGATCGTAATAACACTCACTCAAATTAATACCTGCCCAACTCAAAAATAGAATTGAAAAATTGATGACCAGCATAACGAGACCCCACGTTATGTACCACCATTCATTTGTACGTCCCAACAATTCGTACACAGAAGAAGGGTGACGGGTCTTAACCAACTGGTCATATCTTAATACGGGCTTATTACTGATGTTAATTTTTGGGTTGTTTCGGGTGAAAAAAGTTTGGAATGGTATTTAGAGTGCTTTTAGAATCGCCATCGATATATTTACGTATAAACTCGTCGTTTTATTGTACAAATTATTAACATTTGGCTACTTTGTGCGTAGTAGTGGCGTTTAAATTGATAGTTTGGGAGTCGATAAGTTGCTAGCATTTGTGTATAGTTTTTTTCGCGGAAGTCTGCTTTAATAAACGTCGGTTTTGTGCGACTGAATGCAAGATCATCCTATCCTATTGCCTTTTAATGCGTAGTTCAGACAGGCGGTGACAGAAACTTGACATCAACCGTTGTATTATCTGACACTAGCTTTAGCCCGCAGTTTTACTCGCGTGGAAATCAAAAATTATCCCACTGATAAGTACTAGACCGAGATAAAAAAATTATCCTATGTGTTAATCTAGGTTATGACCTATCTGTTTCATCCAGATCCTTCCAGCCGCTCGAGTACCTATATTTGAGAAGGTAACACTAACTAAAATACAAATTTTTACATTTGTAACATAAAAAGTTAGGTCTAACAGATTGTGACGATGTAAGTTCACATTTAATAAGAACTGTTTAATATCAGGAAAAAAAAAATTAAAAAAGTAAAATAGAAATGTAAAATAACCTATCCACTATCCAGCTGCATCCGAGATTAGACTGGAAGCCGACCACAACATAGTTGGGAAAAGGCTACGCAAATGATGATGATATAAACCAAACTAATTTCTCTAAAAAACATAACAATATTACCTTCAAACAAAAAGAAGAAATCGATGATTTAAATCAAAAGTAATGAAACAATAATGGTTACACAATCAAATCAAACAGCACTCAGGGTAAAGCGCCCAGTTGTCGGCATGCTAGTGGCCGTCAATTACGCTGCGTACAAAAAGACTGATCGCCGATTGTTTCACTGTTGCACGTGTTTGGTATCTACAGTTTTTTGTTTAAGTTAATGTTAATAAATTGATAACAATTACTTGTTTCCGTGTGTCTTTGAGATACCAATAATTTGTACTTGAAGTAATCATTTTTAGGAGTTTTTTTTTTGTTTTTTTTTTTTGCAATTTAAAGCATCACGCTGCGCTCTAACTATCGGGTATTCTTCACCTGCGTAGTCTTTTCCCAAACTATGTTGGGGTCGGCTTCCAGTCTAACCTGCAGCTGAATACCAGTATTTTACATGGAGCGACTGCCTATCTGACCTCCACAACCCAATAACTGGGCAATACGATACCCCTTGGTAAGACTGGCTGTCAGATTTTCGGGCTTCTGACAACCCGTAACGACTGTCGAAGATGCAGAAATGACAGCCGGGACCAACGGCTTAACGTGCTTTCCGAGGCACGGAGGAGTCTCGGTATGTAAAGATGGTCCCATCAAACTCAAACTTCTACAATTCCATAGATACACATAATATTTGCATACCTAAAAATACTTAAAATATTAATATGACTATGTACAAGTATATAACAGGAGAGAAAAAAACCACCTTCTTTGATTCGTATTATCATGATCCTACTCTGTCATTGCGGTTAACAAGTGAGCAGTTTAGCAACATTTCGTGGAATATCTGTACGGATTGCCATAATAAGAATGAAACTCGCAGAATGGTCTCATTCACGATCACGAGTGTATACTTGGATATGCTGTATAATCTTGTTTGAATAGTATAAAAGTACGTAGAGACGTGTTATTATGGTATTTTGAATAATGCTAGAATACGGTTGAATTATTTGAATTATGTAAAGGATTCTGAATGAAATAAACCTTTTGGTATGCGGGTTTAAGAGGCTATTGTAGTCAGGGTACTTGATAAACAAACACGAGATGAGTCGGCGCCATATTGAGAAGTTTCAATATTTAGAGGATTGATTGATCAATAGTTGATTTTTTGCTATTCAAAAACTATAAGTATGTTTATAACCGACTTCAAAGGAGTATGGTTCTAAGTTCATAGTTTTATAAGTTTTATATGTATGTTTATCCGTTTCTTCGTCATTGCTGGGCATATTCGACATTCTATTTATAACTACGACTCTATTTGATAGTAGAGGAAACTTATGTACACGCTGACAGCGCAGGTCGCATATTTATTAACTTTTCTTTGGTAGTTTTTGAGTTAGCTTCAATAATAGGTTTTTAATTTCACTTTGTATATGTTAATGATGTTATAAAAAGAATGGTGTTTTTTTTTTTTGAAAAGTTGATGGCAAAAAAAGAAAATATAAAACCAAAGACCGTCTTCGGAATTAAAACCTTTTTTTGTTACTTTGCAATATTTTTATATAAGGCGGTTGTTATACACACACAAAATAAATTCTTTATACTACGAGTTATTTATTATGTAATACTACCAAATATCAGCAACTAGCTTTTGCCAGCGACTTCGCCCGCGTGTATGTAGGAAATTATCCTACGGGAACCGTTCATTTTCCGGGCTAAAAGTAGCTTACCTAAATGCTATTCCAGACTATAATCTATCTTTGCGCCAAGTTGCATCCAGATCCGTTAAGTAGTTTTTGAGTTTTTTCGTTACAAACATACATACAAATCTTTCCTCTTTACAATATTAGTAAAGAAGATTGATAATTAGTTCCACTCAATTTCCTCATATGTAATGGCGTTTATTATTATAAAAAATGCCATAAATAAAGACTTAAATTAAAATGTGACTGGTGTAATTGAAACATGATTAAGAGGCTCCTTCGTTAAGCAGTTGGCGTTCAATCAAAATGATTTCACGGAGATAAATTGAGTGTAAACAGAGCGGGCGAAACGTGAAATAATCTCGTTTATAACGAAGGACGAACATCTCGCTCTAATCTTATAAAAGCACAGACTAATTTGTAGACAATTGCAGAGTTAAGGAGCTTTAGGCCTGCTGCCAGTTGGGCATTCGCTTCATTGGGGGCAAAATTAACGTAACATAACATAACGCCTGTATTCCCCGAAAGGATGCGAGTAAACCGAAAGGTATGTGATGGTGACGATAATAACCTAACTATTACAGTATGTGAAGGTCAGGGACCTTCACTGAGGGGGCTCAGTGTGTAAAAAAGGTTTTGCTACGCTATCAAAGCAAATACACAGTTAGCGGATCACAAATTAAATAAATTATTTTTCACCGAATACATCTGCCAAGCCCCACACGGCTAAAGACTGTCTCCTTTACAAAAACCTATCAACTATTCTATTCCTAATTTAAAGGTTCGAATGCTGTCAGATTCTTACCAGCCATGTTCAACACAAGGTTTCACTCAGGCTCTATAGTATCATCAATACATTCTAAAAGTTTCATTACAGTCTTTGAAGAAAATAACTAAGGTAGTAGAGTACAGAAGCCAGGACATCAAGCTAAACCAATCTGTTAAATTTCTTTGCAAGATTCAACTTTATTACAAAGGAATAAGGTTCATGCTAAATTGGGAATATTTGACATTTGGGGATAGCTTGATATGCAAACTTTTTGATATTTCGATAGTTGACTGTAGTGTTGCCCAAATGCAAGACCAAGACGAGACTTAGGCCAGTCTTGGTCTTGGTCTTGCGTCAATACACCTGGTCTTGGTCTTGGTCTTGGTATTGCGCTCTCAGTCTTGGTCTTGGTCTTGGTCTTGCAGCAAGAGTCTCGCAAGTCTTGCAAATACCTATTAGCCTATTGCTATTTATTGAACACGTTAGCTTAGAATGAGTTTGACTTTGAAAAAGTCATTTTTTTTTTAATTTTTCCTCGACCTTTATGAACTTGGAGAGTTGTATTGATGATTTTGATGATTATAATTCTGTAACTACATACGTCTTACAGCGCGAATAATATTGTAATCAACAAACAATCTAGCACTGGCTTGCAAATTGCAAAAAAAATAAGAAAATTTGAATTTCGCGGGCTATCCTGGAGCATTCACTAATGTACAATGTTAATCAACCAATAATAGAAGACTACAGGCAAAGCCTACCTATGCGGCCAAAATAAGGAAGTGCGTGTCGTGTTGAGATTTGCAGATTTCATTACAGTGTGCGTAGGTGTACATTTTTTAGGCAATTTGTCGTACTCGTGTCTGGCGCGCTTTGCTATACCTACGTAGTCTGTCATCGTTGAACATGGGCAGTGGTGGCGACCTTTGATATGAAAGCGGCGGCGGCGACACAAAGTCTAGGAGCGGACTAAATTTTTACCTATTTTGGTAGGGTTGTCAATGTTGGCATTAGTACAGAAAAATAAAATTAAGTAAACACAACGTTTATCAACTTTTTAATAACTAGGTATCCACGATAGAAAATTTATTCTACTAATTTCCTAAGTAATCAGTCTAAATATATTTTTCATAATTTTTATTTTTCAATAATTTGTTGTGTGTAATTAAATGGTAAACTCTAAATCTTACTTGAGAGCTTTTTTTAAAATAAAATTATGGAAAGCCCTGACATGACATAATTATACAATTTTTAATCTTGCTGCTCACATTTTAGTACCACTCACTATCTATCATTTACCGATATTAACAATGATTATTTCGAAATCAAAATATTTGCAATTCAATAGATGCGATACCTACTTAGTTATTAATTATCATCTCGCCCGACAGCTTTAAACGCTGTAGTGTTCGAATTCGAGCCAGTGTGAGAATGAATTTATACAAGAAACTCAAAGCATTCAATTTATACCTACCTACTGCTGAGACATCTTCAAGGTCATTTAATTTTATCCTCCTGTACCAACCCTACCAAAATAGGTAACAATTTTGTGTGCCTCTGTCCGTACTCTTTGTCGGCGAATGCGGCGCTCAAACAGTGTCAAATGCTGTGATACACTTGTTGCAAACCGCGGCGTCTTTGTCGGTAAATTATCAAATAAGTAGGTATATAATACATCGACCGACCAACAGTTTATTCGCGGAACGTCACATTATCCCAATCAACCTTGACCTTAATTCTTTAGCGATAAAGTTCAAAATCTGTTAAAGAAATTTGACAGATTGTAGTAGCTTGATGTGCTGGGGTCTGTACCATAACATTGGCTGCCGTAGAAACTGTTACTAGACCTACTCGACTCGCTGTTAGTTTTAAATTTTGCTGAATAAGAATAATAATATAAACTTTGAAACATAAGTAGGTACCTACATAATGTTTATATAATTTTGTTGGCTATAATTTTAAGCACATACCAACCTACTAACGTTACATCTGCACATTAGACATAAACAAGCATAATATATATTATTATAGGTAGATACCTACAAGGTATGAACTTTGCTAGCAAGTTATTCTAGGTACATTTAATCACATGGGATGATGGGAACAGATTTGTGAGTATTAACACGCTACCTACTTAATAAATAGTTGAAATATAATAAGTACCTACCTAATCAATACAATACCTTTTAGGGTTCTTTCAGACGAGCGGCACGTTGCCAACTGCAGATACAACTACAGCCCTTAGTTTAGTGTTATGACGATACGGTTTTGATACTGGGGAACGTCTATCAAAATCGGGATTAAAACCAAAGAGGTACCTACTTAATAACGCCCAAATTTCAAATTGTCTTAACTGCAAGACGCAAGAGTCTTGCAGGCTTAAGTCTTGTCTTGCTCAAGTCTTGCAGGGTTTAGTCTTGGTCTTGGTCTTGCTACAATAAGGCGGTCTTGGTCTTGGTCTTGCGGAAATGCAAGAACAAGACCAAGACTGCAAGACCAAGACCGATTTTGGGCAACACTAGTTGACTGTATGAATCATGACAGGACCTTGCTAGCTAACCTTACTCACGACAAATCGCTATACAATAGTTCCAGCCACATCTAAAGACCCAACAGTTACTACGCAACTAGTAGCCCGCCGTGTTGTTCCAGCACAATATAAAACAATAAAAAGCCTATTAAGTTGGAACAATATAATCTTCGCGGGCCTCTCCTCCCCACACCCCGCGCCCTCTCCTCGGGCCCACCTCTCGGAGCACTCTGGCGTCCAGCGGGCGGTAATTACCGACGCCTTGAGAGTCGGCAGTCAGGAGGCAATAGCGTTATTTAGCACCTTCACAATTTGATTCTAAGAAATCACTTTTATCTCATTATATATACGTATTTGTTGCGTTAAACGAAACTTCTTCTTGCGCTATCTCGGAGAAGCTCGTGGCTAAGTAATAATAGCCGCACGGATCGATCCATCAGGTTAAGCTACGCTTGCCGGGGTTGGTCTGTGGATGGGTGACCATCTTCAGATATCGAGACTCCTCAGTGCCTCAGAAAGCACGTTAAGCCATTGGTCCCGGCTCTCTTTCGTGGCTCTTTGAAAGTCGTTACGGGTAGTCAGAAGCACGATAGTATGACAGCCAGTCTTACCAAGGAGTATCGTATTACTCAGTGGTTGTGGAGGTCATATAGGCAGTCGCTCCATGTAAAATACTGGTATTCAGCTGCATCCGGTTACACTGGAAGCTGATCCCAATATACTTGGGAAAAGGCTAGGCAGATTGCAGTACGCTATCTCGGTGTTATTTTATTGAATGAACTCAGTAGGTTGCATTGAGCGCGGCATCAGTGGCATTCTTTAAGTCACTTAGGACACTTCAGCAAGTGAGGTATGATCTAATCAGAACCGCACTTGCACTGGGTGTTGTGTAGATCAGTAATTAATTACCCACTTTGATAAGCTGTGCCGGCAGCGGCCTACTTGGGTACTTATATAGGCCACTGCAGATCATGCCTGGGAGACAAAATATTCAACCAACTTATATCTACCTACACATTTTTTTTCCAAAATCTTTTTGCTTCGAGTTTTTTTATGTTTTATGTGGTCAGTGCTCTGAACTGAAAAATACTTGAAACGTGTTATTCCAACTAAACGATATGTTTCAGACATCTGAAAAATAACTACTAAAACATCTTTGAAGAATAAGATGCACGGACATTTTGAATGGAGAACAATACAGACTAATAATATATAAATTATAAAAAAAATACCACCCCAAAAGATTCCAACGATTACAAAACAAAAATAAATTGTAACTTGAATCTAATCTAAAATTCTAATCCAAGAGACGTTTAAATAAAGAAAATACCGAATAACCAAATAATACGGCAATTTGTCACAGAATGATTTGGGGCCTTTAAAATGAATTCCAAATTGAATCGTAACAACTAACAAAACCGAATAATGCATCTAAATAACAAAATGTTATCAAAGAGAACAAAAACCTCTCGAACACTACGGGCATCCTCCATCCCTTTCGCTCGCTATATCGGTGTCCCGCTCACTCTAATCGTATTAAGCATCCATTTTTGTAAGCGCTCCGAGCCCGATCCAATTTCAAACTCATTTGTTAGAGCATAAAACAATTATTAAAAAACGCCAGTGATTTGGCGAGCAATTTTTGCCGTTTTACATCACTTAACGTTGGCTATAAAAAGCTGTGGAGATGGGCAATTGTTTTATGGACCACGTTGGTACCATTATTGCACTGAGAATCACCTAAAATATTATTATCTGGATTTTTAAAAATTCAAATTACTTTGTTGACTAGATAATGCTTACAGAACAAGATATATATGGAAAACGCATCAAAGTCTCTTGCCAAATAAGAACAGACAACAGATAAGTCGCAAAAAAATAATAATAAAAGGTTTTAATTTTAAAAAATAACCGTGTGATATTGGTCACTACTCCGTGCCTCGGAAAACACGTTAAGCCGTTGGTCCCGGCTATCATTTGTGCATCTTTGACAGTCCAAAGGGTATCATATTGCCCAGTTCCTGGGTTGCGGAGGTGCGATAGGCAGTCGCTCCATGTAAAATACTGGTATTCAGCTGCATCCGGTTAGACTGGAAGCCGACCCCAAACATTGTTGGGAAAAGGCTAGGCAGATGATTTGGTCACTACTTCTTAAACGCAATAGGTATGTAGAGACTAACTTCAGTTGTCCAAAACTTTCTTTTGTTAAAATCTAAATACCTATAAGTAAGAACAGTCTCTTTGCCCACCACTGTCCATGTACGTAGGTCCCGTGTTTTTTCGTCGCAGTAATCGAATGATCGTGCGTGCGAGGTAACAACGGGTGCGCTCACCCGCCGCTACGCCGCGAAAACAATAACGTTTGAGTGATGTACAACATGAGTAAATATAATTTTAATAATAGATATTTTTTTTACCAAAGTCCCGATTATTTCTCTCAAAGAAAAAAAGAATTTTAAAACCATTAAATAAATATCGTAAATTCATTTATTTAATATTTTAAGCTCAGAAATGTACAGAGGCGGACTTTATTCGTTAACAGACAACAACCCCTTTAATATAACGAAAGTGAGCGTATTACCCAGTAACTGGATTGCGAAGGTCAGATAAGCAGTCGCTCCATGTAAAATACTGGTATTCAGCTGCATCTGGTTAGACTAGAAGTTACTACAATATAGTTGAGAAACGGCTAGACTGATTGTTGAATTTTGTCGTAATATGTTTCAGTTAATGGCGACAGTTTACATTGGATAGGTACCTATACAAATGTTCTATTGTAAAATGTGATTGTTTTGAGATATTTACAGTTGTAATGGGGCGACCCCGCGACATGTTGCACCAAGTGAAACACTGAACATGTTATTACGAACAAACGTGTAGTTTTCACCGCGGGACACCGCGTGACAATCTCCATATTGTATTCTTTTGTGTGTACATTTTATTAGGGTTCCTGATTTCAAATATAGAACAGTAGTGCTATTCCGTAAATATCTCATAGTGAACGCGTGGATGAAGTGAGTTTAAATGTTCGGTCAATAGTGTCAAGCCCTAGTATTAGGTGGAAGGACAACTCACTTCACCTCAATTTTCACGGTGAGATCTTACAGAATCAACCCATTGGACTTAAAAACAGTTTTCTACAGCTTTTTCAGACTGATTGCTGATTTCATTTGATTATTGCCCATCCACAAAAAGGTCATGTTACGTTGACCCGAAATAAATAGGGATAAAAGCAAAATAATGATGAATATACAGATGTGTATAGCATTACTTTTTTTTGTGAGGATGGGAAATCATCTAATGGCCCTCCCGCTCTGGGTGGAGCGGAAGAGAGTGTCAGACTCTTACTGACTAAAACCCATCCATATTCCTTTCTTAGCCGTTTGTATTCCGAAGCAGCGGTAACCCTTTCGGATAATCCCGCTGAAGGTCACATACCTGGGGATGAATTGCCTATCAAGGTAATTGCTAAAATAACGCGAAATTTTAGATTTCTTATTTCAGCTTTTCGGCGAAAGAATCACATACAGAACCATTGTCAACTAAACTTTTTAAAGTAACAATATTAGAGACGGGATGTCGCCAGCGGGTGGTAAGCGGTCGGTCCCGGGTTCGACCCCGGGAAGGGCGGGGCCAGCTTTGACGCTGTTACCGAGATCATATCCCGGGGCTAGCAAACTGTTCAAATCAACTCTATAATATGTAACTTTGAAGGGGAATTAGATTTTAAATTTAAATTAACTGAAGGCACACACACCCTGTATAGTGTCAGTTATGAGATGAGAGGGTATTTGTAATGAGAACTGCGTGAGCTCAAGCAGGGATCCGTTAAATTCGTTTAAGAGATGTTAATCTAAGTGTAGTTGGCAAAAATTGGACCCAGACTAGAAATATCAAGGGTCCAATCCAGCTTCACCGATATATTTCTTCCAAGGAAAAACAAAACACGTTCAGAATTGTGTAGCGTCTGACTTGATCTTTATTTTTACTCATCGGAGCATACATGTAGGTATTAATCAAACATAGCCTATTCCCAATTTTGTTGGGTTCGTCATCCAGTCTAACCGCAGCTGAACACCAGTATTTAAATGGAGTAACTGCCTGTCTAACCCCTACAATCCAGTTACTGGGTAACACGATACCGCTTGGTAAGACTGTTTGTCAGATTTTTAGGCTTTTGACTACTCTGAAACTACTGGCAAAGATCCACGAATGACTTCCGGGACCAGCGGCTTAACATGCTTTGAGAGTTACGAAGGGATCTCAATATGAAGGAGACCCATCAACGAACCGACCGCGGCAAGCGTAGCTTAACCTTCTTTCGCCCCATGCAACTGTTGTTATGTAGCCACAAGTTGAATTAACTAACCCTGTTTTTTGAAGCTGTATATTTCTTCGCATGCGCCTACGCAAAGCAAGCTCACTCCTCCATTACATAGGTATCAATAATTGCCTGAAGATGTCCTAACAATCATACTACGAACTAGTTTTTTATTACAAACTTTATATTAGCTTCACCTGTATGTTTGTTTCCCGACTCCTCTGGAAGCGATTTTGACCCACTTTAAACGGCCAGATTTCGTTCAAACTTTGTAGATTTATCGAGCACCGATGACAATACATTAATTTGAACTAAAAAGTAGGAAATAAATAATAGTTAAAAAAAAACACGCTTTTGATAGAAAACCGAACTAAAGAATAGATAGAGAAATTAATTTTTATGTTTAAAAAAAGGCATGGTGGTGGTGAATATTATCTTAAAAAGCACTCCACGCTTTTTAAAAATAAAATTTATTTTTTATATTTTAGTTCGGTTTTCTATAAAAAGCGTGTTTTTTAGTTTTTTTTAACTATTATTTTAATTGTACCTACAGTTTCCTTAGGCATAAGGAGTTTACCTAAACCTACGTGATTTTTGCATAAAATATATTTTTGCACGTTACCTTCGTCATAAAACCGGTAGAAAAATTGCTGGTGAACCAATTTAATTAAAATAAACATAATCCCCTTGATGATACGTTCGTTATTGCATTACACGCACACAAAGACGAATAGTAAAGATGGTATCACACCGATTAACTCACGACCCGGTCCCTAAACGATTGTTCACGGCAAATTGCTCGAGTCTTAACAATCCGATCGTGTGATAACGGCCTAATAAGAGCCTATTTAGAAGATATTGTAAGGTTTTTTGCGAGAACGCGACAGCTGGCGATGGCTTTTTTTATTATTAAACCCACCTTTAAAATTGTGCAATGTCATTTTTGCTTTATATCTCGAAAGATTACAAGAAGGAACGCTTAAGGTTGTCTTGCGAGATGCGTCTTAAGAGATGTCAGCATGTGAAGAGGCTCGTTAGGGCCGAAGCCTGCCGGTTAAGCGGGACTGTCCAAAAGTCTTACCGCTACCCCGGAACATAAAGGGCTAAGGAAGGAATATGGATTGGACTTAGTATGAGTCTGACTCTCCCTCCCGTTCCACCCAGAGATCTCCGGCGCGATCTCATGGCGACCTCCGGCGCGATCTCATGGCGGCCTGGAATCAGCGACTGTCGCAACCCAGCGCAGGGCACGCCACGATAGTGGCGGTAAGGCCCCTCTTTGAGGAGTGGCTAGAGAGGCGTCACGGCGCCCTCACCTACCGCCTGACGCAGGTCCTCACCGGACATGGATGTTTCGGGAGGTTCCTGCACATCATCAGGCGGGAGGAAACGCCCGGGTGTCACCACTGCGAGGATCGCCCAGAGGACACGGTAGAGCACACGGTGCAAACCTGCCCAGCATGGGCAGAGCACCGCCGTGTCCTCGTAGAGGCGATCGGCGGCAGCGACCTCTCGCGCCCGGCCCTGGTGCAAGCCATGGTCCGGGGTGAGAGGGAGTGGGAGGCAGTCACCTCCTTCTGCGAAAAAGTCATGCTCGCGAAGGAGGTGGCGGGAAGGGAGAGAGAAAGGTCCTCCCGTCCCAGCCGCCGCAGGAGACGCCCCGGGCGTCGGGAGCCACGTGACGACTCCCGGCCACCGTAGGCGCGGGCCTGCGGACGGTGAGTAATGGGTGACTCACCGTCCGATCAGCACCAGACCCGTGCCGTACGACGCGTATATGTTCCACGCGCGCCTCAAAGAGATGTCAGCATATGAAGGGGCCCCTCAGGGCCAAGCCTGCCGGGTAAGCGGGATTGTCCGAAAGGGTTACCGCTACCCCGGAACATAAAGGGCTACGGAAGGAACATGGATGGGTTTTAGTCAGTAAGAGTCTGACACTCCCTTCCGCTCCACCCAGAGCGGGACCACCTCCACCCAGCCTTAAAAAAAAAAAAAAAAAGTTCCTTCCTTACCCTTTTGTGTTTCGGGACAGCGGTAACCCATTCAGACAATCCTGCTGCAAAAACATCGATATGTACTTCATCAGTCAAAAAAAAAATAGTTACAAACATCATAACAATTTGCAGAACAACAAATAACACAACAATACTACATAACAGCTATTAGCTCTAATCACTTCCCAAATAATACTCTTAAATGTGTAGGGATAACAATTGTGGCATTTACCCTGCGTAATGACGTCAGCGGTTCTGCAACTGTTGTCTAACTGCAGCTAAAAAAGGAGGGTTGTATACAATGTGGAGACGACAATAAAATCACTGGCAACACTAATGCATTAGAGTATTTTGAAACTCAAACTCAGACTAAACTCAAAGCATTTATTTCAAATAAACTAATTTCAGGCTCTTTTGAATTGTCAAGGGGTCGGTCAGTCAGAAAGAAGAAGCTAGTTGTCCATTCCAAAGCAGTACCTAGGTACCTGTGGACTCTCTTTTAAATCAGAATATGGTTACAAAATATAAGTTACATCACTAAGAGATTAATCAAAACATTGAAAATAAAAAACAGTTTTTTATTAAACAAATTACACTTAATTTGTAAAAAAAAACACAGTTTTTGTTTGCAAAGATAAAGGAAATCTTTGCAAACTACAAATCAACGAGCGCAGTTGACAAAACACAGTGGTTCGAAAGCAAAAGAAGAGCGAGAAAAACTTTGACAATCGTCAACGGACCGAAACCACAATGCAACAAAACAAATCATATTACATATCGCTAGCTCTCTCTGCGTCGGACCTCTCGTTCGCACAGGCTCCCCGCTGACTCGTTAGCGACAAATAAACCTTGTAATACAATAAAACAGAAAATAGTGTAAAAAATACTTGTTGCAAATGTCACTGTGCAGATTTAAAAGTCTTAATGCCGTGTGGTAAGGACCGTTATGGTATGATTTTAAGTCAATTTAAGCTTGCACTGCATGCTAAGAGTGACATTTGTTTGAGGCGTTCACCCAATATGGTGCTAGAGAGAAATAAATTGTATATTTCTATTTTTAATTGGTGCAAATTTGCGTTTATGAAGGGAGATGAATGCGAAAACAAATTGTTTTTAACAGGATACTTTGAGGCGGTTATTACTACTTACTTTATTTTACACAATTTTCGAGGGGTCGTTGCGGGAAACCCGAAAGTCTAAAACCAGTTTATCACGGTATCGAGTTACTCAGTAACTGGGTGGTGAAGGTCAGAAAGGCACCCGCTACATCTAAAATACTGTTATCCAGCTGCATCCGGTAGGCTAGGCAGACGATGATGACATGATTTTGGAGGGTTGTTGGTATATGAACCTCCATTTCAGGGCAAATGTTTAGAGACTCGTAGAATTTTATCCCGTATCAAATTGATAAAATACAGTTTGGATTGGATGACTGGAAAATTGTGTTCTAAATGTGAAGTAAAAGTAATGTTTTACGCTTTTTTATGGATTTAGGATGTTTTCGACGCATTTAAGAACTGTCAGTGTCAATATTTCACAACAATTTTTAAACTGACAGCTCATGCATGAATGATGTTTAGAAGTGCTGGTCGCGTTCAATTTTCTTGGTGAAATCCCTAATTACTTACAAATTCTAATACATTTTCTCTTATGTAAGTGTTATTTCTGTTAGATAGTATTTCAATTAAACGAGCAACGAATAAAATATCAGAAAAAATGTGGTGTGGTAACATTACACAGGTCGGCCATCTTTGTGAAACACAATCTGTTTGAGATCAACATTGATATTTGTGGTACAAACGGTCATTGTGTCAATGGAAACGGATGTCTAACCAGTAATTACAACACAAATCTTACCACATTTTCACATACAATAACGTAGAGAAACTATTTTTTAATGTTGAACCATAGAGCTAAATGTTGCAAGCTTTTAATTATCGATGAAGTTTTTTTTTTATTTGTAATTGCATGTATTAGTTAATACAATTTAAAAAGTAGGAGGGAAAAAAATAAAATAAATCAAAGGGCATCAAAAAATTCGTCCACATCGCTGTCAACAGGAAAAGTTCAAAGTTTTTTTTACTGTTATATACTTGTACATAGTTATTAATAATGTTTTAGGTATGTAAATATTAAGTTTAATAATTTATGCTAAATTGAGAACAATAAATCTATTGGTTTTAAAATATTTAAAAAGTTCTTGTACTTTATAACACTTTTTTTAAGACTGAGTTTTTAAATTGTGTATATACATGCAACTATCTATTTACATAAAAAAGGGAGGGAAGATGATGTATCAAAATTAAAAGTTTATTCAAGCAAGAGCAGTTGGTCGCCAGTGGCCTAGAATCGAGCAAAATCGGATGCAATTGGAAAGGCCTATCCAATTGCATCCCATTCTGCTCGATTCTCGGCAACTCTCATCCAAATGCTATAAATCACTCTGCGAAGATAACTGAGTATAACCTGAAACATTGTAACCCTGATTATAAAACATAACATCACGCCTTTTTTCCCCGAAAGGTTGGGCAGACGTGTTCGTGGACGTGACGAAGTTCTACCTATAGTAGTCCCATGTAATAGAGGGCGAGCCTGCCATCAACCGGGCCCGAATCCAGACTCCGGGCTGCTACTGAGAAATTCTAGATAGAAAAACCCAATAACACTTGCTTCGACTTCGAAATCAAAACTAGGGCTTCATGCTCAGCGATAGCGCTTGCGATTATTTGACCAACGCGACAGTGCCCGACAAGATAACCCCGATTAACACGAAATATAAATTATTTGTAAATAAATCTTCATCCAAACATTCAATAAAGGAAACAAACTTAATCCATAACGCACTCGAAAGTAAAAAGCTTACCGCGAACGCCTCCAAACAAACCTTTGAGCCTTCCCCGATCTAATAATGTGAACGAAATCCTTTTATACATCTAACAAAAACCTAATACCACTAATAATGCCGCAAAATTTCGACGAACCTTTTTTTCCAGAGATATGGAGGAGTGACCACTGTGCGGCTGAGACGTTACAAGGTACAATGAGACCGATCGGTTTTGTCTAGGATTTCAAGCAGCTCGTATTACTGTGTAAGTGTGATGCACAATGAGACGAATGGAGCAAAAACTTGCTCTTCAAATGACCATTGCAAGGATTATGCGTTTGAAGTAGCACATTGTGTTGATGGTTTTATTGATGTTTGTGATGATATTTTTGTAGCAAGACTTTAAAAAAAAAATGGTCCTTCTGTATGAAGGCGTATGGCAGTGGACTGTGCCATGCTACACCTGCATTCGAAGTACTGACTTTACTGATGTATGTATAGTGCAGCCGAACGTATCTTGACGGTCTTGAAGTTAGCTGTTTGGCTTGCGCAATGGATCTTTTAGGTACGAAATTGTCTACTGTGCAGCTAATCGGCTAACTTCAGGACCGTCAAGCTACGTCAGGCGTATTGTTCGAAATTGTATATTGTCTTCGTCCAATAGCTTTTTTATTGGTTTTTTAGTATCTCTCTCTACATAGTATAAAACAAAGTCACTCCCCACCAGTTTTCCAGATAGATTGATCCAAGGAGAAGGTTAACGTATAGTTTTAGATTTCACCCGCGCGAAAGTGTTGCCATTGCACCCGTGCATAGCCGGAGTGGGTCGTCAGTTTGCTTTATATTTAATATTCACACAGCAGGACTCAAAATGTTTGTTAGTTAGTTCAAAGGCCAATTTCACCAATGAAACTGAACGCGACCAACACATCTAAATTGCGTTCAAAAGCTGTCACTGTCATAATTCTTCCGGAATATTGAGACTGACAAAATTGAATGCTTTTAGATGAGCTGATCGCGGTCAGTTTCATTGGTGAAAATGGTAGTAAGTTAGTAAACTTAACCTAATACTGCCTTATAGTTAAGAGAATCCCTGCTACAAGCTCAATAGCGATTCACCCAAGCACTAGTCAGCTCGATATACACTGTAGTACGTTGAAGTTGGTGCGCAACTAGCGCACTAAAGAGATGCATCTTTGTCGCATTGTAGCATCTTCTTCTTCTTATCGTGTGGTTAGTGACTAACCTGGTGTCAGAGTTTTTATGCTGCCCATGGGCCTCTGACTTAGGTTCACATGCTGTTGAGAAATATCACTCAGACATGCTGGTTTCCTCTCGATGTTTTCCTTCACCGATTTTGAAGCAAGTGATAATTTATACAATACGCACATGAATCCGTAAATTCAGAGGTGTTGAGTTCGAACTTGAGACCTATGAATCGGCAGTGCGACAGACATACCACTAGGCTATCTCTGCTAGCATAGAAACAATTGACAGAGCTTCAGCAAACAGCCCAGGGGCTGCAGTCTCGACATAGATAGCGATGCGATCGCTAACTACCGATCGTTAAATATTACCGAAAAAATTCGCTTGCCGTAACGACGATAACGATAAATGCAAGTCTCGACAACCGAGGTAGCGAGCAAAATCGGTCACTAATTTGACTTTGCGACGTTGATACGCTAACGAAATCCGTATTCATAGGGCGGTAATTCTATGCTAAAAAATTGTCAGTAAAAAAAAATTCTTCGTTTTAGGGAAAATTGGTGGACAAGATATTCTCAAATAATTATTTTTCTTTAAAAATTGTACAAAATATAGGTGAACCTTATCATATTAACACTTTTTTGCATCGAAAAGTGTAAGTAGGATGTATTGTTTTTAAGAAAAACACTTAACAAGGAAAATTATAGTTCGCTTCCTTGCAATACAGACGTGTCAATGTCAAGTTTGTTTTGCACACAAGAATTTGAATTAATTTTAGATCTCCAATTTTATAACGGAAAAAAACGGTTTAGCAATGGTGGGGGACCGTGACAAAGGCGCAGGCCCGAGTCAGAGTGCGTCAGGTAAGTACCTACAACCTACAACGACTATTTTCGATTCCTATTTTTGTTACTAAATTAATACTTTGCGTATGTCCAAAGTATTTTGTGTTTAGATAATGAATATATTAAATGTTTCAGGCGTAAGCGTACGCAACCTGTAACGTCGGGGCAGGTTGATGCGCTTTTGGCGTTCCTAGAAGCCCGCCCATACCTGCACACACGAAAATTTACCGGCCTCCAGGGACGGGAAAATTTTGAAACAGGCTGGAAGGAGGTTGCTGAGGATCTCAACAAACTCCCCAACGGATCAGTCAAATCGCCAGAGCAGTGGATGACGGTTAGTCTCAATCAAAGATTCAGTTGGTTTTTAACAGTCAGTTCATGCCTCGTCAGTGTTATTTATATTTACTTGAATAATTATCATATTTATAGGTTTGGAGAGACTTAAAAAGCCGCAGCTGCACTAAAGCAGCAAAATTAAAAAAAGAAACAATTAAAACTGGCAACCGAGGAGTCAACACAGCTCCTTTGACTGAGGTGGAGAGACGGGTAACGTCCATAGTTGGTGTAAATTACACATTCGGCACCAACTGCCCCGACGCTATGCCAGAAGAAGATGTAAGTTGGTGATTATTGTGTTGAGAAGGGTGTTATAGGGAGTGACGCGTTTGCAAAATTTGTAAATAAAAATAATGAATAATTTTATACTTATGTGTTTTATTTAAATCGCACAGAGTCAATAAAATATAATGTACGCATGTTGTGTAATACTGCACATGCATTGACGATTAGGCCAGCAGTGTATGGCTCATACATCAACTGGCGTTGGTGGGACAGACACCTAAAAACAAACTTCAGCACACCAAAGTATCTTTCAACTGTTTCTGGCTGAACAATGAGCATTTGTAAAATTATACTCCGGTGTCCCAGGGCGTTGGTTTTTTAAAGGAGTCATCAACCATGGCTCCAGAGGATATCCATCATCACCTAAAAGATTAAACATATAAATTCCTTTCAGTAATCTAATGGGAGGTTGCCCATCGTGAGATTCATGATGATCATGTTCGTGAGATTATAATGTACATTTATTATTATTTACCAAGTAGCCATGTACGGTGGTCCCCGTTGTCAAAATGTCGCTTCATTGTTGAGCGCACGAATTTGCCCATACGTGAGCATCGTGTCTGGCTCCTGGCCATCGAGCATTAATGTTTAAAATCAAAAGATCTGGGTCACACACCAATAACATTATTAAGTATGTAAGTACTTATTTTTCATAGAATATTTAAAATAAATAAAGACATGAAAAAGTAACTATTGAGGGTACACACAGCTTGCACATTTAATGAATGGCCCTCATGGTGATCACTCACATATGCCTCTTCGTGGACTTTTGGAGCTAAAATTTTTATATGTGTGCAGTCTATGGCTCCAATCGTATCTGGGAATGGCTGTGGAGCATTTCTAAACTTTAACTGCACACCGTTCTTACTGAGTCATGGGGAATTTGTAGTATCTTCTTAAAAGATTTTCGTTAATAGCCAAAGTTACAGCATGTATTAGTCGGCATACTGACTTTTGGCTCATGCTGCAACCCAACTGCAAGCCAACAGGTAGTTGGTAGCATCCACTTGCGTAAAATCGGAGTGCCGTCAGTATTTAATAAGAAGAAAATATAAAGTACAATCTTAGATATTAGTAAAATCGGAGTGCCGTCAGTATTTAATAAGAAGAAAATATAAAGTACAATCTTAGATATTAGACAAAATAAATATATATTTTATCAAGGCACCTAATCCAAAGGTACTCACTTGCGACTCCACAGAAAGTCCGTAAGGCCGTTGTCTTTGAAGAGATGGGCGAAGTTCATCAACGAGCTCATGGAACATGTCCTTGTTTATTCTGTATAAGTACAGAAATTGGCCATCCTCTAAATCCAAAGGATTTTCATTTTCACGCCGATTTCGTGCAATTTGTCGCCGCATGTACATGTCACGTCTGTGTTCAAGCACGACCAAATCCCACGCTAAATATTCAGCAGCCATAATTCTCTAATTATTATTTGTTTATTGTTTTTGTAAGCTCAAATCCAAAGTTAGTGAACGTAGCGAACACTTATCGGGCTGTCAAAATGGTCGCAAGTAAATTCGATAACATTGCGAAAAATCGGTATCTCAGCGAAAATAATCGATAAGTTTGCGATGACAGTCGGTAGCTTTGGCAGTTGAGACTACCAAAAATCGTTATTATCAGATCGTAAGGACGTAGCGACCGATTTTTGTCGCAAAGCGATCGCTATCTATGTCGAGACTGCAGGCACAGGGGGCTTATACAAGTGTCAATCGCTCCGTGTCGATTCGATTTCGAAAATTGTTGATCGAAATTCGTTATCTCGGTGATTTGAAATGTCAAGAACGCCACTTGTCAACGCATTTGTATGGGAATATTGATCAAGTTTCGTTACACAATTTGACATAGTCTAGCACTTGGCGATTGAAAACGACTGATTTGGAAAGCTTGTGCAAATTCCATACATTTCGGATTTATCTAATTTCGCTATCGTTAGTGAAAATGTGAGTTTGTCTAGGCCCCCTGAAGCGCTACGGAAGCGGTACATCCCCATCAATACACGGAACGCATTATTACTCGTATATGATGATTATTATTGTGATGTCACAATCTGTTTTCTTTTTGTTTTATAATTGTATTACTAACATAGTTTGTAAGTATATTGTTACTAACACTATGAGTCTTGTTGCTTGAAATAAAATAATTATTATATTGAACGCAAAGGGTGCTTTACGGTTTTGGTAGTAATAGCATAGTTAGGAATAATTTCGTCAATGTTTAAGATATGTGGTGCTCCATGTAAAATACTGGTAGATAGAAACTGCATCCGGTTATACTGGGATCCGGCTTCATAAAATCAAATCATTTATTTCATACTAGCTTCTGCCCGCGACTTCGTCCGCGGAAAATTTCTAGTTTTAACATTAAATATATCCTATGATACTCGGCAATACTGTAGGTTCCCATTAGTGAGAGAAATTTTTGGAATCGGATCAGAATTTCCAAAGATTACCGAGATGATCTTTTCTGCTCAACTTAGTCGCCTTTTACGACACCCTTTTTTTTTAAGGCTGGGAAATCATCTAATGACTGCTCCCGCTCTGGGTGGAGTGGAAGGGAGTGTCAGACTCTTACTGACTAAAACCCATCCATGTTCCTTCCGTAGCCCTTTATGTTCCGGGGTAGCGGTATCTAACCCTTTCGGACAATCCCGCTTACCCGGCAGGCTTGGCCCTGAGGGGGCCCCTTCATATGCTGACATCTCTTTGAGGCGCGCGTGGAACATATACGCGCCGTCCGGCACGGGCCTGGTGTTGATAGGACGGTGAGTCACCCATTACTCACCGTCCGCAGGCTCGCGCCTACGGTGGCCGGGAGTCGTCACGTGGCTCCCGACGCCCAGGGCTTCTCCCGCGGCGGCTGGGACGGGAGGACCTTTCTCTCTCCCATCCCGCCACCTCCTTCGCGAGCGTGACTTTTTCGCAGAAGGAGGTGACTGCCTCCCACTCCCTCTCGCCCCGGACCATGGCTTGCACCAGCGCCGGGCGCGAGAGGTCGCCGCCGTCGATCGGCTCTATGAGGACACGGCGGTGCTCCGCCCAAGCGGGGCAGGTTTGCACCGTGTCCTCTGGGCGATCCTCGCAATGGTGACACCCGGGCGTTTCCTCCCGCCTGATGATGTGCGTGTGATGTGTGTGTGTGTGTGTGTGACCTCCCGAAACATCCATGCCCGGTGAGAACCTGCGTCAGGCGGCAGGTGAGGGCGCCGTGACGCCTCTCTAGCCACTTCTCAAAGAGGGGTCTTACCGCCACTATCGTGGCGTGCCCTGCGCTGGGTTGCGACAGTCGCTGATTCCAGGCCGCCATGAGATCGCGCCGGAGATCCGTCCGCTCTGCCGCAATTTGCTGCGGAAACGGAGTTTCCCCCCGGCTTAGTACCTCCGCGCGCCACTCGTACAGGCGCGCGAGGACTATCGCCTCCAGATCCCACGGCGGCAGTCCGGCAAGGAGGCTTGCCACCTCGCCCGAGATCGTGCGGTACCCCCGGATAAGCCGTATGGCTACCACTTTTTGGGGCGCATTCAGATAGTGGGCGGCTCGCCACCGCAGTGAACGCGCCCACACCGGGGCCCCGTATAGGGCTATGGACCACACGACTCCTGCGTAAAGCCTCCAGCAGGAGGCGTTTGGACCCCTCAAATTGGGCAAGAGCCGCTTGAAGGCGGCCCCAGTCCGTTCCAGCTTGGGGGCCAAACGTCGGAAGTGCTCCACGAAATTCCATCGGCTGTCGAGGACCAGACCTAGGTATTTCATCGTGGTCTCGACGCCGATGTGAACCCCTCCTACCGTAAGTTGGGATCCCGATGGTGGCCTATTCCGAGGTCCATGAATGGACATGGCCTTGGATTTGTGCAATGCCACCTCGAGACCCAACTGCCGGATCCTCTCAATGACTGTCGCAACCCCGCGTGTCATCGCGTCGGCCGCCGCCTGATGCGACCTCCCCTGCGCCAGGACCAGCGTGTCGTCAGCGTAGCATACTACGCTGACGCCGTCAGGGAGGTCGGCCCGCAGCACCCAGTCGTAACCGATGTCCCACAGGAGCGGCCCCAGAACCGATCCCTGTGGGACACCGCACGACATCTCTCGCCGGTTCCATTCCCCATCGCGACCGGGGTAGATGACGGTTTACGACACCCTGCCTCGCATTGTAAAGGTGCAAATGCATTATGTATTTTTAACCCAACACGGATAATAATAAAATTATCTTACTACTATTATAAATGTGAAAGTTTAGATGGATGGATGGATGTTTGTTACTCAATCACACCAAAACGGCTGAACGGATCTGGATGTTTGGCACAGAGATAGATTATAGTCTGGAATAACACATAGGCTAATTTTTATCACGGAAAAACGTACCCGTTCCCGTGGGATAATTTCCAACAACCACGCGGGCGAAGCCGCTGGCAAAAGATATTACACTACCTATATACAAAATACAAACCATCATTTAAAAATGTTAAAATTAAAAATATAAAATTTAAGTGAGGAACCTATTTAATTTAAAGCTTCTCTGAAACGATAAAACGTCCGCACAAAGCACGTAGGAAGTAGGAATGATAGTTGAGCTCGGCGAATGTTTTAGCATTTTGCGTTTAGTAATTTTATATTATCTCGGAAAATATATGACCAATTGACATACTGTAGAGGGCAAATCTTATCTCTGTGATGTCCTTGTGATCATAAAATAATTTAATTTGATAAGAATTGATATTTTGTTGTTTAAATAATCATCCAAACAGAAGTAAGTCGAAAAAATACTTTTTATAGATAAACATAAAACGAAATATAAAAGTTAAAATACAAAAGATAGAAATGTGGTGTCGCGGACTTTTTTGTAGAAATAATTAAGGCCAACCGGGTTGTCATACATTGCTTTCAATTTTAAACAACTGTTTAGGCAGCGCATGCAAATAATTCTGTTTTCGGAGGTATTTTTTTCCGACTTGCTAGACGAAAAATGCAATAGCTCGGCTAATATGTATGATATAAATATAATTTATAGCCTATAGCACTCAGGAATAATGTAGCTTTCTATCAGTGAAAAAATTATTGAAATTGGATCATTAGTTTCGGAGATTACCCCCTACATACAAACTTACAAACTTACAAATTTTACCTCTTTATAATATTATTAGTATATTAGTATTAGTATATTAGTATAGATAGGCACAAGAAAGGTACTTTTGATCGTCAAAATGAAAAAAAAATAGAATTGATTCTAGTTGCCCCTACCAAAAGGTAATTGCGTATGAAGAAAAATGGGCAAGAAACTCCACTGTTATTCTTTTAAAATGTTTTTTATATATGAATTATAAAATTAATATGTGAAGAGGATGCACTTAGAATAAAAATACAAAAGGTGAAAAGAAAAACAATGACAGCTAAATTAATGACGTCATAGAAACAATAAAATAGAGAAAGGGCTATTTTGTGATCACCCATCTCACTCACACCGCACTGAAAAGCACAAAATTATTTCTCCTAACAGAATCTTTCCTGAAAATTCGAATAACCATCTCGAAGCATGTTTACAGGCGCTCAATTTTAGATATGTTGTGTACATACATGGACTCCACTGCCAGGTGTTCAAAGGTATAGAGTCGGAGTAAAGGGGGAGCTAGAGGGGCGGGCGGGGAAGAGGGAGGTGCCTGAATTCGATTCCGGGCTATTGAAAAGTTTCAAGAGGCGAAAAGCTTCGACAAACGAAGCTAAGTGAATTTCGAGCCCTCGGAAAAGCCAGGGCTGTATTTGGCTTTCAGGAATTCTTGATATCGAGGGAAATATTGGTAGTTGGAGATAAAAAATATAAGTAGGTATCATATTGTGTTATTATGTAGGTACCTAAATATTTTTATTCGACCCAGGTTTAACGCGAAGAGTCCGTAGGTGTAAATCTATCGTGATTGCTATTACAAAACGTGGTATGCATCAGCTGATTAATTTATCAAGTGAATAATTTATTTATTTATGGGCATGAATTTTTTGACGCCCTATGCTATGAAGATAATATAAGCCTAATATCGCCTATTTGTCTTTTAGGGATGGGAAATCATTAAATGACCCCTCCCGTTAAGGGTGGAGTGGAAAGTAGTGTCAGACTCTTTTAATGACTAAAGCCCATCCACGTTCTTTCCTAAGCCGGGACATGTTTTGGGCCAGTGGTAATCCTTTCGGACAATTCCGCTGACCAGGCCTTTCCCCAGCACTGAGACAATAATAGACTAGTATTATTTGACGACACGGTTGGCGCAGTGGTTGAGCAATTGACTGCTGTGCAACATGTCGCGGGTTCGATTCCCGCACGGAACAAATATTTGTCCGACCTGCAAGTATTTGTTGCGGGTCTGGGTGTTTTTCTATCTATAATATGTATGCATTTACAAAAAAAAATGTATATAAGTAATTTATCAGCCATCTCGTTACCATAACACAAGCATTAGGTTGCTTAGCTTGGGACTATATGGCGTTGTGTGAAATGTCCGAGGATATTATTATTATTATTATTATTATTATATGTAGGTTGTAATTTAATAACGCCTAATTTTATTCTATGTAGTAATAGATTAAGCCGAATAAATAAAAACAATTACTGTCATAAGCCGAGTACGTCCCTGTGCGGGCGGCTTGGTTCCAATTTTTATCAATCCCATTTCATTTCCCCTTACGAAAGTTTTCCTCCAATTTCGCGCTCTCGCCCCCGCCCTTTTAGTGTTGGGAAAATCGAGGCACTTCATAGTTATCGACATAAAATATTTTTATTATAAAATAAACTGAATGTCTCTTTGTAGGTCTAAACTATATACCTAAATACTCACTTACTTAAATAAAATTCTTAATCTTTAGTACTCGTTTTTCTTCCTACGTCATGCACAAAGTTATCATTAATCTTGCAGAATCGGCAGATTGGTTGGTAGATACTCCTAATGAAAACCCTTTTTACTTTGAATCTATATATACTACTCTGTCAAGAAAGTACCGGGAAAAGATCAATAATACACAAAATGTCTGTTATTCATCCAAATTTATTTTATCACCTTCAAAGTATGCTCCTTTAGAAACGATACACTTGCGCCAACGAATAATCCATTCATCAAAACATTTTTTAAACGCTGCTTCCGGAATTGAGTTCAGTTCTCGCCGCGAATTCTCCTTTTTCGGTTTCGGTTCAGTTGGAAGGCGCCACTCCGAAGCTTGTTGACTAGTTTGCATATCAAACTCGTAAACCCACGTCTCGTCACCAGTAAAAATGCGTTTCATGAATGTTGGGTCCGAACTGACTCGTTCTAGCATGTCCTCAGCGACTTTCATGCGATTGAGTTTTTGGAAAAAATTCAGATCTTTTGGGACTAGCCGAGCAGCAACATGTTTCATACCCAAATGATTAATTAAAATGGTACGGATCGACTCGTGAGATACAGAAAGTTCGGCGGCTATCTCTCTCAGAGTTGAATGGGGATTTTCAGTCACTATTTTCTTCACTTTTGCGATGTTAACTTCAGTTGCAGACGTTGACGGCCTACCAGAGCGAGGCAAATCTTCCATCACATCTCGATCGCTTTTGAACGCTTTGAACCACTCATAAGCACGAGTTTTTGATAAAGTCGATTCACCGTAAGCCTTCTGTAACATTTTCAGTGACTCCGAACACGAAATTCCATTGGCGATGCAAAATTTAAGACAAACTCTTTGTTCGATATTTTTGTCCATTATGAAATTCGCAATACACACTATATATGATATTACTAAAACCAGCACTGTATTTAATATAAATAACAGATGCAACTCAAACTCCGCGCCAAAATGGAAAACAGTTGTGCCAATCTAACAACTACAAAAAAAAACAAAAATTTGAATTTGGAACCATAAACAAATCATCCATTCCCGATACTTTTTTGACTGAATGTATAAAAGAAAGACGGGTTTGTTCCCTCCATTATAACTCGAGATCTGCTGGACCAATTTTCATGTTTTTTTTTTATTTAGTAGGTGGGTAGGTAGGGTAGGTAGGGTAGGTAGGGTAGGTAGGGTAGGTAGGGTAGGTAGGGTAGGTAGGGTAGGTAGGGTAGGTAGGGTAGGTAGGGTAGGTAGGGTAGGTAGGGTAGGTAGGGTAGGTAGGGTAGGTAGGGTAGGTAGGGTAGGTAGGGTAGGTAGGGTAGGTAGGGTAGGTAGGGTAGGTAGGGTAGGTAGGGTAGGTAGGGTAGGTAGGGTAGGTAGGGTAGGTAGGGTAGGTAGGGTAGGTAGGGTAGGTAGGGTAGGTAGGGTAGGTAGGTAGGGTTGGTAGGGTAGGTAGGGTAGGTAGGGTAGGTAGGGTAGGTAGGGTAGGTAGGGTAGGTAGGGTAGGTAGGGTAGGTAGGGTAGGTAGGGTAGGTAGGGTAGGTAGGGTAGGTAGGGTAGGTAGGGTAGGTAGGGTAGGTAGGGTAGGTAGGGTAGGTAGGGTAGGTAGGGTAGGTAGGGTAGGTAGGGTAGGTAGGGTAGGTAGGGTAGGTAGGGTAGGTAGGGTAGGTAGGGTAGGTAGGGTAGGTAGGGTAGGTAGGGTAGGTAGGGTAGGTAGGGTAGGTAGGGTAGGTAGGGTAGGTAGGGTAGGTAGGGTAGGTAGGGTAGGTAGGGTAGGTAGGGTAGGTAGGGTAGGTAGGGTAGGTAGGGTAGGTAGGGTAGGTAGGGTAGGTAGGGTAGGTAGGTAGGGTAGGTAGGTAGGGTAGGTAGGGTGGGTAGGTAGGGTAGGTAGGTAGGAAGGGTAGGTAGGTAGGGTAGGTAGAGTAGGTAGGGTAGCTAAGGTAGGTAGGGTAGGTAGGGTAGGTAGGGTAGGTAGGGTAGGTAGGGTAGGTAGGGTAGGTAGGGTAGGTAGGGTACGTAGGGTAGGTAGGGTAGGTAGGGTAGGTAGGGTAGGTAGGGTAGGTAGGGTAGGTAGGGTAGGTAGGGTAGGTAGGGTAGGTAGGGTAGGTAGGGTAGGTAGGGTAGGTAGGGTAGGTAGGGTAGGTAGGGTAGGTAGGGTAGGTAGGGTAGGTAGGGTAGGTAGGGTAGGTAGGGTAGGTAGGGTAGGTAGGGTAGGTAGGGTAGGTAGGGTAGGTAGGGTAGGTAGGGTAGGTAGGGTAGGTAGGGTAGGTAGGGTAGGTAGGGTAGGTAGGGTAGGTAGGGTAGGTAGGGTAGGTAGGGTAGGTAGGGTAGGTAGGGTAGGTAGGGTAGGTAGGGTAGGTAGGGTAGGTAGGGTAGGTAGGGTAGGTAGGGTAGGTAGGGTAGGTAGGGTAGGTAGGGTAGGTAGGGTAGGTAGGGTAGGTAGGGTAGGTAGGGTAGGTAGGGTAGGTAGGGTAGGTAGGGTAGGTAGGGTAGGTAGGGTAGGTAGGGTAGGTAGGGTAGGTAGGGTAGGTAGGGTAGGTAGGGTAGGTAGGGTAGGTAGGGTAGGTAGGGTAGGTAGGGTAGGTAGGGTAGGTAGGGTAGGTAGGGTAGGTAGGGTAGGTAGGGTAGGTAGGGTAGGTAGGGTAGGTAGGGTAGGTAGGGTAGGTAGGGTAGGTAGGGTAGGTAGGGTAGGTAGGGTAGGTAGGGTAGGTAGGGTAGGTAGGGTAGGTAGGGTAGGTAGGGTAGGTAGGGTAGGTAGGGTAGGTAGGGTAGGTAGGGTAGGTAGGGTAGGTAGGGTAGGTAGGGTAGGTAGGGTAGGTAGGGTAGGTAGGGTAGGTAGGGTAGGTAGGGTAGGTAGGGTAGGTAGGGTAGGTAGGGTAGGTAGGGTAGGTAGGGTAGGTAGGGTAGGTAGGGTAGGTAGGGTAGGTAGGGTAGGTAGGGTAGGTAGGGTAGGTAGGGTAGGTAGGGTAGGTAGGGTAGGTAGGGTAGGTAGGGTAGGTAGGGTAGGTAGGGTAGGTAGGGTAGGTAGGGTAGGTAGGGTAGGTAGGGTAGGTAGGGTAGGTAGGGTAGGTAGGGTAGGTAGGGTAGGTAGGGTAGGTAGGGTAGGTAGGGTAGGTAGGGTAGGTAGGGTAGGTAGGGTAGGTAGGGTAGGTAGGGTAGGTAGGGTAGGTAGGGTAGGTAGGGTAGGTAGGGTAGGTAGGGTAGGTAGGGTAGGTAGGGTAGGTAGGGTAGGTAGGGTAGGTAGGGTAGGTAGGGTAGGTAGGGTAGGTAGGGTAGGTAGGGTAGGTAGGGTAGGTAGGGTAGGTAGGGTAGGTAGGGTAGGTAGGGTAGGTAGGGTAGGTAGGGTAGGTAGGGTAGGTAGGGTAGGTAGGGTAGGTAGGGTAGGTAGGGTAGGTAGGGTAGGTAGGGTAGGTAGGGTAGGTAGGGTAGGTAGGGTAGGTAGGGTAGGTAGGGTAGGTAGGGTAGGTAGGGTAGGTAGGGTAGGTAGGGTAGGTAGGGTAGGTAGGGTAGGTAGGGTAGGTAGGGTAGGTAGGGTAGGTAGGGTAGGTAGGGTAGGTAGGGTAGGTAGGGTAGGTAGGGTAGGTAGGGTAGGTAGGGTAGGTAGGGTAGGTAGGGTAGGTAGGGTAGGTAGGGTAGGTAGGGTAGGTAGGGTAGGTAGGGTAGGTAGGGTAGGTAGGGTAGGTAGCTAGGTAGGTAGGGTAAGTAGGTAGGTAGGTAGGGTAGGTATCACAGTTAATACAGGACAACGTCTGTCGGGTCAGCTAGTTTAAAAATAAAACACTGCGACCTTTTGTCTCAAAATAACTAACTAATAGATGAGATGCAACAAACAACAACTCTCAAAACGTGTGTCATTCACTTCAGCGTATAAAAAATCTTAGAAGGCACTCTATCGTACTCCAAACACACACTGAACTACAACAAGTATCGCACATGTCAGCATTAAATACATAGAGAGAAACTTTAACTCTCCACTCAAATAAAAGTATCGATAAATCCTGAACACAGCAGGCACATCACTACAGTTTAAACATTAAAGTATTTCTCGGGAGACGCGGACGTATCAAGCGATCATTTCTCTGTTATTACGCGACCGAATTCAATTGAGGACCGTTTACATCGACACTTGCTTATTAACTGACCCACTGTATTTGACGGGATTATCGTATGATAACAAACAATACTGAAAAATGCGTTTTCCTGTAATTATGTCCAGCCCAAAGAAATCTTCATGGACTCTGGAATTTTGCAGTAGCAGTCCTGGAGTTGTGGTCTGTTAACGGAAATAAAAAAAAAAAATATTGAAAAAATTGATTAGTACATATGTTTAAAAATATAGTGCCATAAAACTAGAGGTACGTAATAATTGGAACCAGAACTCCCTGAACTAGGAATAAACCTGTATCTCAGGCATCACACTCAATAAGCGGGATTGTCCGAAAGGGTTACCACTACCCCGGAACATAAAGGGCTACGGAAGGAACATGGATAGGTTTTAGTCAGTAAGAGTCTGACACTCCCTTCCGCTCCACCCAGAGCGGGAGCAGTCATTGGATGATTTCCCAGCCTTAAAAAAAAAAAAAAACGGCATCACACTCAAATGCTTATACATAAGTATTATCAAACTTTCCTTTAATAAATAGTAAATGGTGTTATACAATTTTATAAATGTTATTACGTACTTTTGGATCATCGTAAGATATTTTTGCAACGATGTTCTATTTAGGTTCGTCGCTATTACATGGGGTATAAACATAACTGGCCAAATGAGGGTGTACTAGAAGTATAGGTCTATTCACCCCTTCGGATAAACTAGGTGTGTTAATTTTTTCGAAAAAATATGGCAAAAGCCTTAATCGTGGACAGACTAAAGACGAATGTCCCTAATGAAACTGTACATGGACACTGGACAGGTCCATGTCACATAATATATCTAAGTAATTATAACCTTTTTTATCTACTATTAGCTTTACCCGCGACTTCGCACGCGTTAAATTCGTACAATACTAAGTACATTATTTTGATCTATCTCGTAGAGTTCAGCTAGCGTTTTTTGCAATGTAAGCCCCAAAAAATGAAAAAATGTGTTATTTACATGTTATTATACATATAAGCCTTCCTCTTGAATCACAATCAAAAACTGCATCAAAATCCGTTGTGTAGTTTTAAAGATCCAAGCATACATACTGACATTAGGACAGACGCGGGAAGCGACTTTGCTTTATACTATCTAGCATGAAGCTACCTCCAGCATCAATCTATTCCACAGGTAAAATTAAATAGAATTTCTTCAGAAACTCTTTTCGTTCTTTTTAATTTGTTTTGTTGGGAACCGTTTAAAGAGCAATTACTAAGTTCCCTCTTATTTATCGGACTCCCAAATATTTTCGTTAAAAAAATACAGAATTTTAAATTTTCGCTGAAATTCGTGTTTGTTTTTTAAGTGGTTCGCTTTACTTAATTACTTATTATTCGATATGAAATGAGGAGCCTGCGAAGTTAAGTCTATCAAGCCTACCAATTTTCTACGACGGACAGATAGACGGACGGACAGTCAGTCAGTCTGTCCGTCTGTCACAGGCTGCATCTCATGAACTGTGATAGTTAGACAGTTGAAATTTCCACAGATGATTTATTTCTGTTGCCGCTATACCACCAAATACACATTATTCTGTGTATTTGGTTTTATAGCGGCAACAGATACAGAATTAAATAAATATTTCAGGCTCCCATGACGTTTTTGCCGTTTTTTATTTTTAGGGTCTTGTATTTTTCTTCTTTCTTTTAATACGCACCGCAAATACAGTTCACTGACGCAGCCATTAGCCATCTCGGGTGTAGATGACAACGCACGCGGTGCAAGATTGGATTGTACCTACGTGTAGTACACACTCATTTCAATCCGTAAACTTTTAATTGTTCAGTGCGAGGCTTTAGGCTACTTTGTAAGTGATGTGAATTTTGAGTTTTTTGCAATGTACAGACGCCAGCACATCAAGCTATCCCTAACTGTCAAATTTTCTCAATTAAAAATGAACCTTATGTCTTTGCAATAAAGTTGAAATACTATCAAAGAAATTTGACAGATTGTGGTAACTTGATGTGCTGGCCTCTGTACAGTCACTAGCGCCAATATGTATACACTGAGCAATTTTAAAAAGTGATTTTCTCCTTCTACATTTGTTGTAATTATATCTTATTACGGACATAGTATTTGAACCCATACCAATATGAAATAGGTTCTATTATAACAAAGTTATCGTTATTCCACGAGAAAATCGCTTTTGAATGTTTCTAAGTGTATTAGTAGTATTGGAGCTCGTGACTGTAGGTACGTTTTGTTTGTGCAGAATAATCAATTTGAATTTGCGTTTTGTTTTTCTATTTTGGACAAAATAATTACATACTTTTTTTTAGTACCTACACATAGTTTATAAGATTAAATAAAGCCAGCAACGGAAAATTATCCTTCCTTACCAAAAGGTGTTAATTTTGGCTAATCCTTAAGCCCCTTTCACACCGAGCGGCGGACCGCAGCGTTTCGGCAATTTTATTATACGCTGTAATGCGTACGCATAATGTGCTATTGTTATTTTGAATATAAATACATGGTGCTCGTTTTTGTACCATTTTCTATGCATAACAAAACAAAACTTCCATTTAATTAGTACTTTTAAAATTTTAAGTCCTCTGATAAAATCCACCAACCCGGAATGTGAGTGTTGTGTTTGTTGTATTTTCATTTCTATTCTTTTATGTAATAATTCATAGAATGATTTATTTTTTTATTGTACGATGACTATTTTGTTACTATTATGGATTGTATTATGTAATACTTTTTATGGATTGCTTCTAAAATAAAGTTTATTATTAATGGGCTTGCGTGGTGGATTTTGCCCCACTCCCTTTCTCAGAGAAGAGGCTTGCGTCCACGCAGTGGGAACTACAGATAAAATCGAATTGTATTACCTGATTCGCTGCTGCCTACCCTTGCTTAAACCAAAGACTTTCAAACATTTAAGTTTATAAATTATAATTTATTATTGATAAAAACCTGTCGAGGCCAAAAAGGCTCTTTTCTCAGCAAAATGCTGCTATATTTATAAAAATTATAATACTACATCACCCTGTATTTATTATAGAATTGCCTTACGATTATTTTCATCAAATAATGACATTGGAACCATTAGCACTCATCATTCCGTGAACATTCTCATAATAATAAATACAACATCAGCTATAATAATGCACCTCTGATATAATCCGCTCATTCACGGATCATAATCGTTCATTCACGAGTATATTCGTTCATTCATTGAACATATTTAACGGTTTACCGCTGATACTGTGAGTAACTACAGCGGGAGGTCTCGAAAATGGTTTCGGGACAATTCTAATATTGTGAGGAGAGTTTTTGGTGCGAACAGCCTACTTGTTTTTTTTTGGAACGAAGTTCCTTATCGCGCGTTGCAAAAGGGGGCTAGACGGAATTAAGACCAAAAGTTGTAACGACACTTTTTTTTGAGTAAATATATAATGTCTTTCTAATCAATATTTTTTGTTTGGTTAATTAGAGAGATTGTTTTTGATCATTATAACTTAAAAGAAATAAAATTTTATTACAATTCCTTCACAAATTAATCGAAAGGAACTTCGTTCCATCCGGGTGTCCCTTGACACCTCTCTATTTTTTTTTTGTTTCTTTCTGCTTCATGGCAATCTGTCTTAGGACAATAAGCCACTTTCTTGACCAACTTTAAGTCTGTTGGTTTGGCTTTATTTTGAGAGGGCTTCCTAGTTGCAGAGCTCTCTTCTCTCAATGCAAATCTGTTACTGAGGCTGGGGACTACCTACTAATGACATTTTTTTTAGGGTTCCGTATCCAAAGGGAAAAATCTAGGTACCTACTAAGACTCCGCTCTTCGTTGACCTGACTGTCCGTCTATCACTAGGATGTATCTAATAAACCGTGATAGTTTGTCAGTTGAAATTTTCACAAATGATGTATTTCTGTAGCTGCTAAAACTAAAAAACGGAATAAAATAAATATGTAAGAGGGGTATTTTTTGGCGTTTGTATTGATAATGGTTATGGGACCCTTCGTGCGCGAATCCGACTCGCACTTGTTTTAATGATGGCCAAATTACTATGATCATCATCTGCCGAGCCTTTTCCTAACTATGTTGGGGTCGGCTGCCAGTCTAACCAGATGCAGCTGAATACTAGTATATTATATGGTGCGACATCCTAGCTGATAAAAAGGTATATTAACTCGAGTAGGTAAACAGCAAAATAAAGCAAAATAGAACTATATAAGGTGGACCGTTGATCTTGTGAAGCCCGCCGGTTTCCGCTGAAAACGGGATCCACAGAGCCGGTCAAAATTGTGGTGCTTGGGGCAGGCTGTGTCTAGCAGACGACGCGATGTCTTTCAGCTGAAATTATGATGATAATTCCCTGATTTTCTAGGAAAACTATGTAATACAAGATCATGTTTCTGTAGGATTCATGAATTTTCCTGCTAGTCTATACTGGCTAGGTACCTACCCTTCGAAACATTGTAAATAGCTTCCGTAACAGTACATTAAACATAAGTAAAATAGGACGCGTTAATTTGCGCGGAAATTGTAAAGAAAATGCATTCACTCTTAAGCAATTGGCTTGTGGTGCAAGTTAAAGGAACAGACGGTCGGTGCTGTAATAATATCACTGTGAGAACTTATGTGACGGGAGTGTGAAGTGAGCTGTCATTTCACTTAATGCTAGGAATTAACACATTTTTTTTTAAGGCTGGGAAATCATCCACTTACTTCTCCCGCTCTGGGTGAAGCGGAAGGGAGTGTCAGACTCTTACTGACTGAAACCCATCCATGTTCCTTCCTTTGCCCTTTATGTTCCTGGGTAGCGGTAACCCTTTCGGACAATCCCGCTTACCCGGCAGGCTTGGCCCTGAGGGGCCCCTTCATATACTGACATCTCTTTTAGGGCGGGCGTGGAACATTTACGCGCCGTCCGGCACGGGTCTGGTGCTGATCGGACGGTGAGTCACCCATTATTTCACCTATTGCTAGGATAGGTATTTTCCCTGTAGTACGTTTCCAAGGGGATTAACACTCTTGACAGAGGAGCTCGTGGCTAAGTAATAACAGCCGCACGAATCGATCCATCAGGTTAAGCTACGCTTGCCGGGGTTAGTCTGTAGATGGGTGACCATTTTCAGATACCGAGACTCCTCCGTGTCTTGGAAAGCACGTTAAGCCTTTGGTCCCGGCTGCCATTCGTGGGCCTTTGACAGTCGTTAGGGGGAAGTCAGAAGCCCAAAAGTCTGACAATCTTACCAAGGGGTATCGTATCACCCTGTTAGTGACTGGGTTGTGGAGGTCAGATAGGCAGTCGCTCCATGTAAAATACTGGTATTCAGCTGCATCCGGTTAGATTGGAAGCCAACCCCAATATAGTTGGGAAAAGGCTAGGCAGATTTACAGCTTACCTTCAACTCACTTCACCTACGTCACCACGGTGAGATTTTTACAGATAACCACTGCTGTAGTATTCTATAAAAATATAGTGTTAATTCATTAGAGGGGTTATAACCTCTTTGCCTACCCCCTAAATGGGCCAGGGGCGCTGGACTCGGGGACGTCTGTCGCCAACACATCACACCAGAACCCAAGGCTGCAGCGCGTAGTGGTCTACGCGTACCTTTCTTAGACGTTGCGGGGAAAGTTAAACACCTTATTTCCACCGACCGACCTTATGAAGACCTCCGGGACCCTGATGTAGGTGTAAGATGGAACCTAGGTTAAATAAACGATTTATCCTATCTTCTTAGCCTTTTCCCAACTATATTGGGGTCGACTTCCAGTCTAACCGGATGCAGCTGAATACCAGTATTTTACATGGAGCGATATCTGACCTCCACAACCCAGTAACTGGGCAATACGATACCCCTTGGTAAAACTGGCTGTCAGATTTTCGGGCTTCTGACGACCGGTAACGACTGTCAAAGATGCACAAATGACAGCCGGGACCAACGGATCGACCTGTGCGGCTGTTAGTACTTAGCCACGAGCTCCTCGAGAGAATATTTTCCATCCAAACTTTCGCATTTCAAATAGTAAGATATACAACAGAATTGTGCTAAACCAATACTTTCATTCCGCAGCGCCCCCCCACAACTTGTGCCTGATATCGTCACAATGAATGAGTATCGTTAATCGCGTTATATTTTCCATTTCCAGTCCTCCTCGGCGCAGTTCCTTTCCATTTCACTCGCGATCAGCAGCTGCAGCTATTTACCGACCAGAAATTATCTTTTAACTAAAATGTATACCTACATAGACAGTTAATTGTCACGGGAAATGGTTTCAAGACGTTGAGTTTCATTCGGAACTAATGATAGGATGGGATGTTGAAGGAAGTCTCTGATCTATTTATAATATAAGAATTAGCTTTTACCCGCGTAAATTTGACAATCAATGCAGGTTGTACGTTGCTTGTTGTTTGGCCGTTGCAATAGAACGTACACGTGGCGCCATCTGTTATCATAATTAATGTTATTATTGATTTCCACGGGAATCGTCGTATTTTTCGGGATGAAAGAACCCTATGTCCATTTCTGTACACCTAACAACGTATGTATATGCAAAATTTCAGGATGATCGGTTCAGGCGTGAAAAGGTAACAAACAAACTGACAAACTTAATTACTTTCGCAATCACTACATAGTATAAAACAAAGTCGCTATTTTTGTCTGTTTGTTTGTCTGTATGCTTAAATCTTTAAAATTACGCAACGGATTTTGATGCGGTTTTTTGTAATAGGTAGAGTGATACAAGAGGAAGGTTTATGTGTACCTATAATTTGTCGACATATTTTGCGGGCGAAGCCGCGGGCGGAAGCTAGTTATATTAATATTTGTTAGGATGTATTGCCGTGTGTATGAAAGATCATTGAGAACTTGAGGCTGTTTTCTTTTACTCGAGTTTATAATTGTCAAGACAAGGTTTGTATGAAAGTTTTTTTTGGAAAATCCACCAGAAATATTGAGAATTTGGATGTTATTTTTGTACCTAACACACGTTTGTCCAACCCTTTAGGTAAACAACGTGTGTTTTCATGTTATGTTACTAAAAATCTTCCTAAAGGTTCCATTTCACAGAGAAAACGTTAAAACTGAGACCCATTCCTTTCTTCTTTCAACGCATTGTTACTGGCTAAAAATGCGGTTTGATCAAAACCTCTTTGTGAAATATATCCGTTTCCTTGTACTTCATACAAGCGCATGATCTGCTCAAAATGTTGTATAACACTTCACACTATTGTATGAAGCAGCCAATACTCCCACACATTTCACACAACAACGGCCCAGCCGATTCTCAAACTTATTGCAAAGGAATAAGATATCCGCAAACCGCAGATTATATTTTTGTAACTATTCCTAATCCGCAAAAACAAATTCATTTGCGCAACCCGCCGTAAATTTACAATCTTACATTTGCGTTTGATAATGGAACATTTTGAAGTCATCTCTTTGGAATTTAGTTTTTAGAACTGCACTATTATTCTGGTTTTGGCGGTGCTTTTGTATGGAGGCGTTAGTTTTCACACAAAATGTTTTTTGCGTATATTCTTTAGTGCTTTGCGCTAATGTCGAGTGCGTTATTATGTGATAGTTTGTGAACATGTGTCGGGTGTTAAGATTAATATTTTTTTGTGTCAAAATAATTCTTTCGGCGAGTGTTGATGCTGATCTGTTTGTTTGTAATCTTCAAGTACAAATCCTATGCAGGTTTGGCATAATATCGCAAGGATATTGTCAAACTATTGCATACATAGATACGAACTAAGATTACTGAAAGGTTGAAAGCAATTACATGTGGTTGTTAGAATGAAATAAAACTAAAGCTCAGCGTGATAAAAGGATTTAAATGCGAAAAACGGTACACATAACATACATTGGAAAACACAAATCAAACCTTTTGACAGAAACAAGGAAAAGCGAAGAAAAACAAAAGAATCTAGACAAAATCAAACTGGTTGCTAAGTAAATTAGGTAATAATTTATAATTTGTACCATATTATTTTATTATATTGGAATAACGTCTCACACATTGATTAATTTATTATTATTAACTTTTAGAATGTTTGTAAAATTTGTAAATATGTGAGCACCATGTACTTATGATATACCTAATTAAGTTTACTTGCCACTGCTACATGTGTTTTTCTTTTCACCTTTTGTGGTGTATTGTTTTTATTCTGGGTGCATCGTCTTCACATGTAATGTTAATGTTATATTATAATACATGTATACAAAACATTGTGAAACATTTTAAAAGAGTAACGGTGGAGTTTCTTGCCCATTCTTCTCCACACGAAACTACCTTTTGGAAGGGGCGACTAGAATCAATTCTATTTCTTGTTCATTTTGACGTTCAAAAGTGCCATTCTTGTGCCTATTTGGAATAAATGTTTATTGACTTTGACTTTGAATAACATTCGAATAAAAAATACAAAAATCTTCTAAAAACTTTGCATAACCTAGGAGTTCGCAGCAATTACTGTGGGTACTATAGGTAGATAACTGCGAGGAGCTCGTGGCTAAGTACTAACAGTCGCACAGGTCAATCCATCGGGTTAAGCTACGCTTGCCGGGGTTGGCCGTGGATGGGTGACCATCTTTACATAACGAGACTCCTCCGTGGCTCGGCAAGCACGTAAAACCGTTGGTCTCGGCTGTCATTTGTGCATCTTTGACAGTCGTTACGGGTCGTCAGAAGCCCAAAACCCTGACAACCAGTCTTACCAAGGTGTATCGTGTTACCAGTAGCTGGGTTAGTGGAGGTCAGGAAGTCGCTACGTGTCAAATACTAGTATTAAGCAGCTGGGTCAGACTGGAAGTGGACCTCAAAATAGTGGGGATAAGCAGACAGATTATACAGTAGATTAGTAGTCACAAGTAATTCTTGGTTAGTCTTCTTCTTTTCGTGTGGTTAGCAATAGTATAATTTTTTAGCAATAGTAAATTTCTCTCTGGGACATTGGATGCGTATTTTATCATCAAGCGATTAGGTATATTATATAGGGTCAAATTAATTCGCTAACTACCTGAAAGACAGACAGCAGTACGTTGACTACAACGGGTTCGAATCTGAACCATACTACACCAGGTCAGGCGTGAGCCAGGGTAGCAATTTGGGTCCTCTCGAATTTATTTTGATGATTAACGACTTACCAGATGTAGTTAAACATAGTTTATGTTTACTGTTCGCTGATGACCTCAAATTGCTACTCGAGGTCAAAGGTGAGTCGGACTGTGAGAGATTGCAGGAAGACATAGATAGAGTGGTAGAGTGGAGTCATAAAAATAAACTCTATTTCAACACAGGGAAATGCTCAGTGATGACATTTACACGCGCCAAGACTGCCTTAGCCTACGAATATAACGTAGATGAAGCGCCGATGCAGCGAGTGTCTCAGGTACGAGATCTAGTAGTACTGCTTACCTCGGATCTAACTTTCCGGGATCATATAGTTAAGATTTGCAAGAAGGCGTACAGAAACCTGGGTTTCGTGCTGAGACAGTCACAGGGGTTCACAAATATTACCACGCTAAGGGTGCTGTATGACGCCTTGGTAAGAAGTCACTTGGAACACAGCGCGGTGATTTGGGCTCCTCATGAAGCGAAATACAGTGTCATGTTGGAGCGAGTGCAGAATAAATTTACAAGACACTTGTACTTCAAACTTTATGGGGTTTACCCATTTTACCCGCTGATGTATCCTACACTGTTTGTACTGGGTATGGTGGGGTACAACGAACTCAGAGTGCGCCGGGAGTTTACACTCGCGGCGTATGCACTAAAGCTCCTGCGTGGAGTAGCACATAACCCGGGTGTGCTGCGTCACCTGAAGCTGTGCGTGCCAGACCGGTACGTGTGGAGGCGGCGGCGGCCACCACTGCTGGCCGTGCCTGCTGCCAAGACCAACCTACTGTCTAAAACACCCCTAACCCGCACAATACATGTGCTTAATGAAGTGCATGAGAGAATTGACATCTTCTCGTGCAATCTGAGTGAATTCGCAAGAGTATTGTTGAATTTCGTTTGTTACATTTAAATATTATTCTGTTGTTTGTTATTATTTACTTTAGGTTAAGATTTTGTTATAATTTAGTTTTAAGTAGATTTTTATGTACTTAATACCTATTCGTTGATTTTTTTTTTATACCTCATATAGGTTTGTCACCCACCCACTATTTTTTATTTGATATTTTCTGTGTGTAGTAATTTAATAATGTTGTGTTTTTTTTTTTTTTTAATTTTAGTTTCTTGTTAGTGTATAGTTTTAGGTAGTTAAGGTCTTAAGTGTCGCATTAGGGTTAACCCTGTAATGATAACTTAAGTTGTTGTAAATAAATAAATAAATAAGCTAGCGAAACCTTGTAGATCAGCAAGGTTTCCATTTATAAACTTGATTAAACTTTTCTTTTAACTTCACAGGCGTGATTGATATCGGTATCTAAACACGATAAAACAAAAGAAAACCGATTATCAAATCAAATCAAAACTTTAATCAAGAAAACTGGCAGCGGTTGTTGACCGCTGAAAAATATTAAATCTTTATTATTTTATCGTATTTAGTAGATTTCAATACCTATACCGTCTGCAGTTTTGGTAGCTAATTTAATTGGATCATAATATAAATAAATAGGTACCTAATACAAAAATAATAATTCATTACTCCATATTATTTCTTTTTTTATTTCGATTCCAACTGAATGAAGAAAATAATTTAATATCAGAACTTCAAACAAATTAAATCGTCACAAAATAAGCAACTAATTTAAAGGACGATTCAATCAACAGCAGTCGAAACAACATTACCCTCACTGACACAGACTGACGACTAATTTCGCGACACGAAAGCACGACAGACCCGAAATCGTTCTCAAATAATCGTTCAGCAATTAAAACTGCTTATTTCCTTAATTCAGAGCAATCGGATGTTTAAAGAGCCGTTGCTGCTCACACGAATTTCAACCTTAAAACCAAGTGCTTTAAATACATTATACCACGGACTGACTGGATGATTTTCCCAGCAATGCTTGTAAAAGCAAAATACGCTTTATTCAAGTGTGTTAAGGTTAAATGTTGTGAAGCAAACGATGATGAGGCGAAGTAAATGGGAAATTGTGCGCTAACTCGCCGTGCCGTCGGAATAAAACAACTCTTTGCGCTAATAATGAGGAAGAATGCACAGAGTAGTGCAGGTACAGATGCCGCACTGAATTTGCGATTCCTAATTTAAATATACCGGGTTATTTTTCAATGACCGGCCAAATTTTCGCAGGGTGTTCTACCCATAAATATGAACAACTTTCACTATGGGACCAACTCTGAAATCACGAAAAAAAAATCAGCTGTTTCCTACAAAATATCAATACCTACTCGACTAAAATGTATGAAACAGCTGATTTTTTTTTCGTGATTTCAGAGTTGGTCCCATAGTGAAAGTTGTTCATATTCATGGGTAGAACACCCTGCGAAAATTTGGCCGGTCATTGAAAAATAACCCGGTATATATAGCTACCAACTGGACTTATTACCTGCTACTATAACAAACTAACCTGGATAATGTATCTAAGTACTAAGTAGGTATGATGGCTGCGACACGAAGGTTCGGCAGGTATACCCGCGTTCTCACGTGGGGGACGCCCCTAGCTAGATGGACTGATGTCCTTAAGGTGGCTGGGATCGACTGGATGCGAAAGGCGGAGGACAGGATGTTGCGCAGCCTGGCAGAGGCCTATGACCAGCTGTGACTTTGAATACTGCGAAAGGCTGAGTTGATTGATTGACTCTCGTACACACTCGTAAAAACTGGCGGCGGCCGTTACACTTAAGGAACATAATTATTTTTCTACGGATCGGATAATCGGATGCATATTTGCCTAAAGTTGAGAAGTTGGCTACTTTGGAATGCACTTTTGAATCGATAAATCCCGCGATTCCGGGATCAATGAATTTATTGTTCTGATTATAAAATCGCATGTGTATTTAACTACTTAAGTTCAATTGTTAGCTAATATGGAGTGCACTTTTGTATCGATCGTAAAAGTCCCTCGACTCGAATCGTCAAACTTTTATGTATTTTCTCTCTGCAAATAATTCTGACGTTCTGAAATCTTGTCTGGTTTTGACAGGAAAAATATATTAAGAAGACTGATTTCATAGCCGTTTTTGTCAGAGAAAATTATTTTAAGAAGCCGCTTCCATAATTTCATAGCCAAAAATTAACTTTAGACAAATATGCATCCGAATATCCGATCTCTAGTCATAACCAAATCACAAATCGGAACCCTTATGAAATTTATCAGTATAGTAGTCCAGATCTGGATTTGTGCCCCTTTGGACTCGCCTCCTATTACACTTAAACTTAACAGTATAAATGTAAGTTTAGGTACTTTAAGTACACCTCTGCTAAAACCATCGAGGAATACAGGCGTGATGTTATGCTATGTTACCTAATTACTCAGCTCTTTAGGTAAGGAGGTAAGTTACGCGTAGACACGTTATATTACAGTTGCAGCCTCTGTCTACCTATTGTAAGCGGGATTGTCCGAAAGGGTTACCGCTACCCCGGCACATAAAGAACTACGGAACATGGATGGGTTTTAGTCAGTAAGAGTCTGACACTCCTTTCCGCTCCACCCAGAGTGGGAGAAATCATTGGATGATTTCCCAGCCTTAAATAAAGCCTCTGTCTGTTCAAGCTACTCTGTGTCACAGATCGCTCCGAATCAAACGTCGAACATTAACCATTAGGGATGTGCACTCGGCACAAGAATTGCTTTCTTGCTTGATTACTTCGTTTGCTGTTGGTTCGTGCATGTGTTTCTTGTTTACTTGCTCGTCTAGCATTCCATTGGTATTCTGCTTATCTTACCGAATTATTTTTAATTAGGTATACTTTTTCAATATATTGTCAATGATAGGTTGAGGGTATAAAATCTAACTGCATAGCCCTTTCCCAAATATTTTGGGGTCAGTTTCCAGTCTAACCGGATGTAGCTCGAAGTTGGATAATAGTGTTACCCCTTTTTTAGTTACCGCTTAGGAAATACGTAAAGCAAGAAGCAAGCAAATTAGTTAAAGATTTTTTTTATTTTAATTTAAGATATATGTATTTAATTTCCTGCATAAACACAAAATAGCGTAGAATAAATTGCAGGCACATACTGTAGCCTGCAACACGAAAATAATTAAATGTGACCACTCACTATGCAATCCGCATTGGGGTCACGATAACCTTAAACATTGTTACAATTTGTATATCGATTTTATTTATATATATAAAATAAAATAAATAAATACCTTAAGAAAAAAACTGAAACACATCTTACAAGAGATGCAGTGACATCTAGCGTCCAATAGCTGCAACTTAATTTTCCAACGAACTAGTTTTAAAACATAAAACTTAAAAGTTATTATTAAAACAAATCAAGTGAGACAAAATTTATACAACGTTGTAGAATTCTGTTGATCCCGTTCATTAACTGATTATACCGCTACATTGATGCGGGATGTGCCATTGAAAAATTAATCAGCTTAAATATATCTCTGGTCATCGCTTTACTTTTCAACTGCTAGCCTCTATTTCGTGGTGAGTTAGTGACTGACATTTGACATTAGTGACAGACTGACACAGAGGTGTTTAATTATCGTAACAGTTACTTTAGAGATTTGTAAGTACCGGAATTGTCGCATGCCATCTAGCGGGTAATTAGAACAACTTAAAACAAAATACCTAATATTAAAACACAAATAATTTTAGAACCTACATAACATTGTTTCGTTATTCTATTATTTCGCATTACTTAACATCATATCACATTCAAAATGTAGCTGTACTTCAAACAGCGCCATCTATCCTTCAGTAGCGAGTCTCTTTGGTTTCTGCAACGTTCGCTGTTGCTCGTCGCGTATTATTTCTGCTAAAGTTTGTACCGCAACATCCATGTCTTCGAGTCGGATCTTGCTAAACGTTAATCGTAGATAGGGACAGGGGGCGTTAGTATCGTATTGGAATGCTTGTCCGGGCACTAACATGAGGCCACGTTGAAACGCTGTTTGAAATACCTGAAAATATAAATTATTTATTTATGTGAAAATATAGTATCTTAAAATAAACACACTTTTTAAATTTAGCCGAGTCAAGACACCTCTAATATGATTCTATTTAATCTGTGGAACATTTCGAATCAGCCAATGTGCGGTTCCGGTTGTTATTGTTACGAAGTTAACCATTCTAAAAATGGCGAAATGTTTGACTGTCGTTAATTGAAGATGTGAGGAGTGTATTTTATTTTTGTGGATTTTGATTTTAGATTTATAAATACTACTATAGTAGTTATAGGTATCTCTAACAGTGAGTGACTTGTTCAAGTAAAAGTTGTTTCTGGAAAACACCTACAGCGGCTACAGCTACTTACAGGTAAGTACCTACCTAAATATTTAGAAAAAACATCGGAATATTGGTGTCTTGTACCAAGGCGGTGCTACGACAGTGGTGGTATGGTTTGTCATTATAAATTTCTACAGTAGTGTAAGTACTTCTGCACTGAACATATTCGAGAGACCTTTTTGTGATTGCGCGGCATCCACCGTGGGTAACTACGTACCTAGGTCTGGTACCTAGGTAGTAGGTACCTACCTATAGACTACGATAAAAATATGGCCCGCCCCTCCAAAATTAAATTAAAACATTTAAGTACTTACGTATTTGTGAAAGTAAAGTTATTACAAAGCGCCACCAAGTCTCATAACGTATGTTGCTGCCGGCCTGCTACTGAAGACGAAGACTAAGGTACAAATGCATGCAAACTTTTTCGTTATGATGTGACTAAAAACAATGAAACAGTCATTTGGAGGGGCGCGCCATTTTATCATAGTTAATCTCTACTCATTGATGCTATAAAAAATCATATAAATAGTGCGACCCTTTGACCGATGCCTAGGTACCTACCTACTTAAGTATCTCTCTTCATGTCATGATGAAAATGTTGTGATTGGATTACGCATCCAATGACCGGCTATGATTCAATGACCGGGCGACTAGAATCAATTCTATTTCGACACCAGCAATTTATAATACGCTAACTCGAAAATTAGGTAAAAACGTTTTTTTATGCCAAGTTGCTTAAAATGTGTTTTTACATATGTCATAAAAAAATTGTGAAGAAATATACAAAATTAAGAAAGTTACAAATCTTATAAAACGCTAAGTAAAGGTACTTTTTGAAATCACTCGATTTATATTACGCCAAATTATAATAGCGGAGTGTACGCGGGGAGGGACGCTGTATTAGATGCGATTGCGCGATTTTATAACTTTGCAGTTAAGTAATCATAATAGATAGGTACTGTTATTGTAACCAGTTATTTAAACTACTGTAAGTGTTATTTTACTATAACAAAAATTTCGCGACAACGAGCTAAACATTTAGTGGAATATTAACAAAAAAAGAAGAATACGGTATTCACAGTGGCGTGCACACAGTTTTAAGACAGGGTAGGCAGAAAATTTTACTCACCAAAAATACTACACGTGGGTTTTGGTTCGTCGTCTTGTCGATTGATAATGTAGGTAATTGCCAAATGCCAACTCAAATATCCATAGATTGACTGATTTTATAGACATATCAATTTACGGATATTCGAAGTGGCCTTTCGGCGCAATTATTTGATGTTTTGTAATGTTTGTGTGAATTGCAAAATTTAAATAAAATCATTGAAAAGATGGTGGTGTGAGTATACTAAGTATAGGTATAGGATTGTTTTATTTGTATATTAAATCTACACGCCTTTCTTTCTGTAAGAATATCTGCAATATGGAATCGTAAAAGTTGGGAAGGCGTTTTATTTCCGTAAGAAGGTTTTTTTCTATTGAAATCGTGGAAAGATCTGTAAGTCGTTGCTGGCCTTGTGTATTTCTTAAATAGGTGTGTATGTACCTATACGTTTTAGCGACGAGAATGACCTTTCGGTTGAAGCACTGCTCGCGGGAACTGTAACAATTAATTTTGCCAAACGCAGTACTTCGGGAAAAACTGTAATTATGTTATTTTCGTAAAAATGTTCTATAATTTTGTAAAAACTAAGGTTTTTGAATTCGGCAGATTTATAAACACATTTGAGCTCATTGATAAGGCGGTCTTAGTTAAAGTCGTATAATTTATAAACATTTACGAATTGCGATAGGTACTAATTCAACCGTAAAATTGTCATTATACCTACCTATTTAATGAAATTTTCGCAAGAAAGTAGTCCAAAAAATTTTCACTCTTTCAGATTTTTATATCGGTCGCGACATTCGATGGATATATTGTCTATAATTTCAATAAAAATCCGCTTAAAATTGGTTTTCGCGTCCTCAACATTACGTTTTCGTTTTGGCGGCCCTGTGCTTATTTTTACGCCTTCAAAAATTAATTCAAACCTAGATCTGAATGATTCCAAAAACGATTCAAAGTCCCTAATTTTTTTTATGCAATAAGTCACATCTCATGTCTTTTTTTGCATAATTTCGTAAAGCACATCAGTTTCTGCGAATATTAAATACCTATTATCGCGTTGCTTAACGAAACTTCATGTGTTTAACGAAATTTTCGTTAAACACATGAAGTAAAAACTGGATTAAAAGTCTTTTAAATAGTGTAACAAATACGAAACTTGACTTAATGTCTCGCCATCCCAAGAGTCTTCGTTTTCAGCCATATCCTCAAATAAATCAATTAAATGTAAAGAAGAATTGAAAATTACATTTACAGTATGCGAATTGTAAGTCCATCGAGTGTCAGCAACGCGAATCATATTGTTTTGTATTAAATTTACGATTAACTTTACCTTTAGTTTGTATTAATTGCAAATCCGGTGTTGGACGACCTATCTCGATAACTAGTTTTTTTTCACTGAAAGATAGTTTTGAAAACACATCATATTTTATTTTCTCAATACACACACCATCTGAACCACTTTCACAGAATATTATCCATTTTTCACTCTAATAACAATGTTAAAATCCTAAATATCTGATAGCTCAAGTCACAAACACAACACACATAAAACAATATGGCTGTTAATTTAGGAAAATTTAATACGACAAAAAAATGATGGCCATCAAAATATATAAAATTCAATGAAACAATGTTACTTCTTAAAATATTTGCACTGCATAGCAAACTTTCGTTCGTAAATGTTCGGAAGAGATCGTAATTTTAACCAGTGAGACACTGGCTGTTCATGCAGTTGTGTGCGTGATTTTTGTCATTGTGTGTCAGCAAAACCCACGTAGCTATAGGAACGCACACACATAAAAATCCGTATCACCACGACATTCTACTGAGCACACATACAAAACATTCAGACACGAATAGTTTGTGTCTATGCCGTGGCGCTAGTGCAGCGCGAATCGATGATGTGAAATTACTTGAACGACCAACTGTATCGGATCATAATGATAACACACCGGCCACTCGATAGGTGGAGCTGATTTATGTTTTAAGATTTTTATGTTGTTTTGTTTATTGATAAAATAATATTAGATCTATTATCAGAACTAGGGTAGGCAGTGTCTTTTTGTCTTTATGAAACGCACGCCACTGGGTATTCATTAATAAGTGTTGATAAAAACAGTGAGATATCGCTTCATGCTATCGAAAGAGGTTTGTTGCATGTGTTATGAAGGACTACTAACGTGTGTTAAAGTATGGTTAATAGTATTATTAGGCTAGGTTTTTTTGAAAATCTTGGAGCCACTTTGGTCGATGTCCGTGCAACACTACGCTAACTCATAGTTAGCGTAGTTTAGTGCGTTCGTGTGTATACTTGTTCGTTTGTAAGAGGAACTACTTAGCGACTTTTACGTAGCAAATACTTAGGTATGTGTTAACGTACATAGATCACGCGCATTTTATGTTTGAAACGCGGTAGGTACGTTGCGTCGTCGCAAGGTTTACGAAAATTACGAAAGCGGCGGCTGACCGCCGCGCATGCGCGCTGTCCGCGCGCCTTTTGTGGCGTCCCGCGCGCTCCCGCGTTAGTCGCGCGCCCGCTCCGTCAAGAGAAAGTAACGATAAAATCCTTCCGCGGCTCTCGTTCGCTCCCGCCTATTTGTATACTAGTGCCATACATGTGTCCATACCTGTTCCTGTTAGTTTAACTATTTACGAGTTGCTAATAAACTGTTTTGTTTATACCTATGTTCGTCTTTTTACTACCTACTAACCCACGCCAAGTGAGACGTATTAATTCGTTTTTTAATGGTACTTTGACTATTTTTTTTTGTAAGTACATATGTTCTTTATAAAGATATTGAAGTATGATTTCACAACCACCCGTACTATAGTACGCTAACATTAGTTAGACGTGTAGGTACTTACCTACATGTTTCATTTTATTGATGAATTACTTTTATAAACGGCTAAGTCGCGCTAAATAAAATAATACAAAATAATTAAGGAAAAATAAATATGAGATATTGCAATGAATAAATTAACTATTAAGCATACCAAATTTCAAATAAGTATCTTAGTTAATGTAAAAGTTATCACGTTTTTTCCTTTAAGCGCCTCTACTGTAAAGTACGCTTTTTTGAGTTAGCGTAGTATAAATTATTGCTGGTGTCGATTTCTTACTCATTTTGACGTTCCAAAGTGCATTACTTATGCCTATCACTACATAGGGTAAACATACCGGTTTACCGGCCACTACCCCTTTTCGGCCACTTCGCACGTTATTTTAAATAATAGACAGTGTTATAGACCGCTCCTTACTAATTTCGCGCCATTCGATCTGGACGAACTACACGGTTCATAATCCAACGGCATGGCCTCGAAATGTGCGAACTGAGCCCTCAGTCGCCATTTCAAAATTTGGTGTCTGGAAACGTGTCAAATTTAGCGAAAAAAATAGCAGGTGGATTGATTTTCAAAGGTAAGTTTTTACGTGTTACTGTTGGTTTATTGTTCATTGATGGGGTTTGTGTGTGTTTAGCATGTCTAATTTCAATATTGAAGTGCCCAAACTCATCAAACTTTTCATAATTTGTGATTTTTTTGGTGGTCGGACAATACGTTACGATTAATTTCAAAATCTACTTTCCGACCGGGTGGTCGCATAACCGGTTTATTCACGTCATTTCACTTTGCCTTTATTAGAGAAACCTTAAATTCACCAACATAGATTCCATTATATTTGTGAACAGCTAGAGTTTTGTAAATTTAGAACTAGATTCCGGCCGCCAGTAAACCTCATATTTTCAAAGATATGACCTGTAAAAATACCGAATGTTTAGCGGCCGATAACTAGTAAAAATAAAACCGGTCTCCGGCCGTTTAAATGGACGGCCGAAAATTGGTAAAAATTACACCTGATTCCGGCCTTTCGAAAAAAGAACGGCCGATAGTAATTAGTAAATAATAAATCTGTTTTGATTTTTAATGATTCTAAATCCAAAAGTAGCTGTAAGTTGTAGAAGAGAGTAAAAATACACCGCTTTTTTAAATTTATTAATTGTTTTACTTTCATACTATTATAAACCCTATGAACTACAGAATAAGAGTTGTTTTTCTACCGTGAATTAGGTGGCCGATAACCAGTGCACTAGTGGACGACAACTGAGTGAAAAGGCCGATAGCCGCAGCATAAGGTTTTATGAAACTGCACTATTGTAGGCTGAAAGGTTTTTTTTTTTTAATCTTGGAGTACAGCATTATGTTAAAAATCACCTCTAAAGTCAACAAGCCGCTTAAACGGCCGATAACCGGTATGTTTACCCTACCTAAGTAGTATAAAACAAAGTCGCTTTCTCTGTCCCTATATCCCTATGTATGCTTAAATCTTTAAAACTACGCAACGGATTTTGATGCGGTTTTTTTTAATAGATAGAGTGATTCAAGAGGGAGATTTATGTGTATAATTTGTCGACATATTTTGCGGGCGAAGCCGCGGGCGGAAGCTAGTTTGAAATAAATGATTTGACTTGACTTGACTTTATTGTAGTATGTTCTCATTTTCTGAAACATACCATGTTGTGGACATCGTCTACGCCGTTGACTCGCAGCCAGAAGAACAGGCCAGCGTGGGGCATGTAGAACGGTGCTAGATGTTCTACGGGCTTGAGCGCCGTGTGCAGCGCGTCGCGGCGGTGCTGGTAGAAGTCGCGCGCGCTGGTGAGATGGGAGGCGAGGGATTTGCGGCACTGCAGCAGTTGGTGGAGGATCACCTAGAATAGGTAAATGTTTAGGTATGTAACTATTATCTTATACTTATCTACCTACAAAAACCAGCCAAGTGCATTACATATAGTGCGTGCCACGCACTGTCAAGGGATCCGTACCTACTGAGGATGACTATTTACGCATGCATATTATTATTATTGATTTTATCCACCGTAAAAGTAAGTTTGTAAGTATTTCACAGCATTAACAATACCCAATGCATTGATTTTATTTTCACCCCTTTCTAACATGTATGGGAAAAGCCTCCACTAATATTTTTTCATGAATTTTTGGTACATAGACACAGTTTTTATTTATTTATTCATTATAGCCATTTCGCCACTTTCAAGAGGCGATAGAAAGCATGACATGTATTATCCATCCAGCCATTAGGATGTTTCGAGGGGTAGGTATAAAGAATCCCGCATACAAGGATACATAGATACGCGCGAAAAACAGCCCTTCTTTGATTTGCCGTATTCGAGTAAAAAGATAACCGGGACCGGGAGTTGTACGCGAAGTGAACAAGCACAATTTCCCTATTTCCTCACCCTTTTGTTTTTTTTTGAGGGTGGAAAAATCATAAAATGCCTGCTTCCGCTCTGGGTGGAGGGAGGGAGTGTCAGACACTGACTAAAACCCATCTATGTTACTTCCTTTGTGTTCCGGGGTAGCGGTAACCCTTTCGGACAATCCCGTTTAACCGGCAGGCTTCGGCCCCTTCCTTATTGTTGACATCTCTTTGGGGCGCGCATGGAACACGTACGCGCCGTCCGGCACGGGCCTGGTCCTGATCGGACGGTGAGCTACCCATCACTCACCGTCCGCAGGCCCGCTATTATACATATATATTTTATATTTCCTCACCTGTGCTAAAGTACAAGAATGCAACAGCTCGGCTTGTGTGTGTAGTTCCAGTCTCTCCAGCAGAGGTTTGGGCGCTGTCACCCAGGCGCTGCGGAGCCCCGCACTCACTACCTTTGATATGGAGTCGAGCCGCAGAACACGTCCGCAAGTGTCCAGTGACAGGAATGACGGAATATGGCGCTGGGGAAAGATGGTGCTCATGATTACAATGAATAGGTATGCCATGTGATAATCCTTTTGAACGCCAGAGCGTAAACGGTTCGACGTCCTCTCACACGCCAAGCCACACATTCTCGTATATTTATTTTGTACATACGTAAGCAAAGCATGTCGTTTTCTTATCAGCTTTAGCTGACTGTGGCGTGTTGGGCACGTTTTCATTTGTTGGCTATATCCAACGGTGGCGTGTTGGGCACCATATCCGACAGTCGAGCGCAAAAGGTTATGCGAAAATGTCACCCATGACACGGAACGCGATCAGCACATTTAAAACGCGTTCAAGAGCTGTCAATGACCATATTCCATAGAAAAGAATGATATTGATTGCTCTTAAACGTGGTTCATGCCCATGCGCCGATCGGCTTCAGTTTAATTGGTTAAGTCGTTGACTGCCACGCATCAGACACAATAGAAAAACTATTGTTCGCGGCTCACCGGTGACCGCGTTGGCGCTCAACGTGTTAAGTTTGCCCGTAATGTGACGTAATTTAGAAACCGACCGAAAACGGACCAGACACGAAAAAAATAATTGATTAAAGATCATTGATTGATAATTATTATAGTCACAGAAATACAAGGTACCCTTCAGCATATTTTTTTGTGGATTATCTCTCCATTAAAAAAAATCCCTGAACATAATGAAAAATATCCTATTTAGGTAATTAATGACGGAGTTCTGAATTTTTGAGGTAACAAACATTAAAAAAATCTATTTGATAACCTCCAACCCCTCCTGTTCGAGGTTATCAAATTTTTTTTTAATTTGAAGCCTGTTAAAGAATGTAAAAAAATATAATATGTATTTCTATTTTGCAGGCTAAAATAAGCTTCGAATAAAAGTGAACGTTTTCTGGAAGGAATCATGACAACGATGAGCTGCAGCGGTGTGACAGATGCTGTCTGCGTCTTCGAAAAATGAACCATAAAGGTATGTAGAATTGGATCACAGTTTTTGAACGCCAGAGCATAAACGCACGCGCGTGGCCCTCCCAAGTTACAATTTAATACAATTTATTTCTTCTTATCATGCATTTGCCAATATCTATGGTGTATTTTAATTTTTAAGATATCTATATATATATAAACTCACAAAAAGTAATGATTTAATTGTTTATTTTAATTTTGTCACGTATAATATGTGACAATGGCGTATCAGTCTCATGCGTGACCGTGACATTTTCAAGAACTTCATCACTACATAGTATAAAACAAAGTCGCTTTCTCTGTCCCTATATCCCTATGTATGCTTAAATCTTTAAAACTACGCAACGGATTTTGATGCGGTTTTTTTTAATAGATACGAGTCATTCAAGAGGAAGGTTTATGCGTATAATTTGTAGACATATAATGCGGGCGAAGCCGCGGGCGGAAGCTAGTGTACTTATATAAAACTCACATCTGTATAATTCAGGAACATGTACGGATCGTCTTCTACGATCAGAAAATCGTATCTGCAGGCTAACTCATAGATTTGTCTCCGTCTGTCTTCGGGCAGAACTGTGCCCGTGGGGTTGCTGCCCGTCGGTATGATGTACATCATCTTAGGCATTTTTAGTCCTCGCCGCAACCGTTCACCAAGAACTGCGTCTAAGGTTTCTGGTAGCATACCGTCTTCGTCTTCGGGAATGCCTATGATTTCTGGCTGGTACGGTTTGAGCTGGAAGAAAATGTTGAAGTTGTTAACTGTGTCTTTAAGATCGTAATGTTCCTGTTACTAAAATTTTAAAATAATGAAATAGGTAATATCGTAGTATTCAGAGCTCACATTTGTATTTAATCGAACCACAAACATATAATTCGCATTTTCTTTCCTAAAAATATTATTGAACACTCCAATTTAATGAATGCGCTTCTTTTTGCGCTTTTTTTGGGGTCGATCATTCCTATCTTGGTGTCCTAGAAATACTAAATAGCCAAGTAACTGCGACGAACTTGCATGTAGCGCTCTGTGGGTGTCTTCGCTCGCTCGGCTCTCGCGCGGTTGTGTCTGACCTATCCTAACCTACTTGGCCGGGGTGCCCTAGTTTAGTAACTGCGATTAATACGGCTCGCGCGTGATTGATCACGGTTCTAACCTAAAAAGAACAGAGTAAAAAAGAAAATTTGTTATAAAAACCGTGCATCATTAAAATGTGAATAAGTTTTAGAGGATCAAGACTACTAATATTATGAACGTGAAAGTTGTGATGGTGTATGGATGTTGGTTACTCTTTCACGCAGACTACTAAACGGATCTGGATGAAAGGTACAGAGATAGATCATAGTCTAGAATAGTACATAGGATACTTTTTAACCCGGTGGTACTTTTCCGTGGGATAATTTCCGACATACACACGGACGACGCTGTTGGCAGAAGCTAGTAGAATAAGGCTCACAGTGCTATGTATGCCGGTGTAGGCGAACTCGCTGGTGATGACGGGGTCCCCAGGTTCTACCAACAGCTCAACGCACTGGTAGATGCCGTGCTGGCCCCCGTTCGTGACCAGGATGTCGCGCGCCAGCTCTGGCGGCCGGTGCGTTTTCGACTGGAACTCGCGCAGCTCGGATAGTAGGGCTGGAAGGCTGAAAGAGTATAATATATTGTCATAAATTCGTTTACAAAATTAGGATGGGGGGGGGGGGTCGTGTCTACATAACAAAAGCCGTACGCACGGTCAACCGAAGGTTAAATAAACTGCTTAGGGGTCCTTTCGTTACGCGGGATTCTTCACTCCCTTCCGCTCCACCCAGAGCGGAAGGGAGTGTCAGACTTTTACTGGACTTTACCTGGACAGGAGGAGGCATGACAACACTACCCCTCCATGCTTCGGCAAGCACTTTAAGCCATTGGTCGGGCTGTCATTCGTAGATCTTTGACAGTCGTCATACAAATATTTACGTTATATTTTCATATGATTTGGTCCCACCGACAAAGTTGTTCATTTTCATGAGTACTATACTACTCTGTCAAGAAAGTACCGGGAAAAGATCAATAATACACAAAATGTCTGTTATTCATCCAAATTTATTTTATCACCTTCAAAGTATGCTCCTTTAGAAACGATACACTTGCGCCAACGAATAATCCATTCATCAAAACATTTTTTAAACGCTGCTTCTGGAATTGAGTTCAGTTCTCGCCGCGAATTCTCCTTTATGTCTTCTATCGATTGAAAACGGGTGCCACGAAGTGGTAATTTGAGTTTAGGAAAAAGAAAAAAGTCAGCAGGAGCCATATCTGGTGAATATGGTGGTTGCTGGATGGTATTTGTTGAGTGTTTGGTCAAAAATTCGTTCACAATGATAGCCTTGTGCGAAGGCGCATTGTCGTGGTGCAAAATCCAAGAATTTTCTTTCCACAAATTGGCCTTTTTCGTCGAATTTGCTCTCTTAAACGCCGCATAACGCTCAAATAATATTCTTTATTTACCGTTAGACCTTCCGGTAAGAATTCAGAGTGCACAACACCGCGATAGTCAAAGAAAACAGTCAACATGACTTTGACTTTTGATCGACTTTGGCGTGGTTTTTTCGGTTTGGGTTCAGTTGGAAGGCGCCACTCCGAAGCTTGTTGAGTAGTTTGCATTTCAAACTCGTAAACCCACGTCTCGTCACCAGTAACAATGCGTTTCATGAATGTTGGGTCCGAACTGACTCGTTCTAGCATGTCCTCAGCGACTTTCATGCGATTGAGTTTTTGGAGAAAATTCAGATCTTTTGGGACTAGCCGAGCAGCAACATGTTTCATACCCAAATGATTAGTTAAAATGGTACGGATCGACTCGTGAGATACAGAAAGTTCGGCGGCTATCTCTCTCAGAGTTGAATAGGGATTTTCAGTCACTATTTTCTTCACTTTTGCGATGTTAACTTCAGTTGCAGACGTTGACGGCCTACCAGAGCGAGGCAAATCTTCCATCATATCTCGACCGCTTTTGAACGCTTTGAACCACTCATAAGCACGAGTTTTTGATAAAGTCGATTCACCGTAAGCCTTCTGTAACATTTTCAGTGACTCCGAACACGAAATTCCATTGGCGATGCAAGATTTAAGACAATCTCTTTGTTCGATATTTTTGTCCATTATGAAATTCGCAATACACACTTTATATGATATTACTAAAACCAGCACTGTATTTAATATAAACAACAGACGCAACTCAAACTCCGCGCCAAAATGGAAAACAGTTGTGCCAATCTAACAACTACAAAAAAACAAAAATTTGAATTTGGAACCATAAACAAATCATCCATTCCCGATACTTTTTTGACTGAATGTACATATCCCCTGAAAGTATGCCCCTCTTTCAACCTAACACACTGTATTAATAACTAGGCAGATTGATGGAAGCACTGACCCTTGTGATGGCACATACTGCAGGGCGGCGGCGAGGTCCTTGCCCTCCAGAACGTAACTGGAGTAGTGCGTGTCCATGACCAGACGCGTGAACGGGAACACCTTCTCGTTGGGCATGCCTTCTGCCAACGAGATCATTTCCTTGCCCACTTTGTAGGCCAGAGATGCTGGAAGGAAAATCTCACTGTTAGATGTTGATTTATTTAACCGACTTCAAAAATAATAATAATAATAAAAGTTTATTTGGAACAAGTTACAATGCACAAATTTACAAAAAGAAAACGAAGATAGCTACAAAAGTAAAAACTGTGGCGCAGCTATCAACGCCCAGGTCAAAAATATGGTTCATTTGTTCCAGACTAGTAGGTAATAAAAAAAAAACAAATTAAAGAAAAAAATAATGAGATAAAATAAAAGGTACTAACTATGTGTATGTTAGTGTGTGTGAGGGTGTGTGTATGTGTGTGTGTGTATTTTGAGGTATGGGAGCATTGAGCGTGAATGAGGGTAGGGTTAATGTAATAATATTGATAAAAAGGGGGCAAATAAGAAATAAAAACTCAATTTCCTAATGCTACTATTGAAGAGTCGAAAATGTTTGAAGGTGTAGAGGTAACTGAACGTCATAAGTGGGGAATAAAGTATTATTTCCAAAAACATTTAATTTGTTTACACGGTTTTTTTTTTTGAGGTTGGGAATTCATCCAATGACTTCTCGCGCTCTGGGTGGAGCGGAAGGGAGTGTCAGACTCTTACTGACTAATACCCATCATGTTCCTTCCGTAGCCCTTTATGTTCCGGGGTAGCGGTAACCCTTTCGGACAATCCCGCTTATCCGGCAGGCTCGGACCTAACGGGCCCGTTCATATGCTGACATCTCTTTGAGGCGCGCGTGGAACATGTACGCGCCGTCCGGCACGGGCCTGTTCCTGATCGGACGTTGAGCTACCCATTACTCACCGGGAGTCGTCACGTGGCTCCCGACGCCCGAGGCGTATCCCGTGGCGGCTAGGACGGGAGGACCTTTCTCTTTCCCATCCCGCCACTTCCTTCGCGAGCATGACTGCTTCGCAAAAGAAGGTGACTGCCTCCCATTTGTTTACACGCTTGGCATCTTAATTGCGATCGCAAAATAAACAATTAGGTACGACAAAAACATTTGCAGAGTTTTCATAAATTTCGTTCGTTATCAGCGCAGCTTACGTCATCAGAGATAAGATTTAGGTATGTAACATCATCGTTAGCCTTGCAATTTGTTTGCACCACCGGGGTTGACAGCCAAGACACACACCTACTCATCCATCAAGAAATAATGTTAATATTAGCTGAGTAATTACTCAGTAAACATGTCGAAAATAATAACACAAAAAATTGTTAGCGAAATGGAGTGTAGCATGTTGGTACTCATCTGCCCAGCCTTTTCCCAACTATGTTGGGGTCGGCTTCCAGTCTAACCGGATGCAGCTAAATACCAGTATTTTACATGGAGCGACTGCCTATTTGACCTCCACAACCTAGTAACTGGGCAATACGATACCCCTTGGTAAGACTGGCTGTCAGATTTTCGGGCTTCTGACGACCTGTAACGACTGTCAAAGATGCACAAATGACAGCCGGGACCAACGGGTTAACGTGCTTTCCGAGGCACGGAGGAGTCTTGGTGTGTAAAGATGGTCACCCATCCACGGCCAACCCCGGCAAGCGTAGCTTAACCTGATGGATTGACCTGTGCGGCTGTTAGTGCTTAGCCACGAGCTCTTCGAAACATGTCGAAAAAACAACACAAAAAGATAGCTGGCGAAATGTAGCATGTAGGTACTATAATAATAGTAGGTATCATAATCAGCCTATACCTAATGTTCCCAGTGCTGGGACGCAGGCCTCCTCTCTTCGAAGGAGTGGGCTGTAATCCACCTAGCGGGTTGTTAGATGTCACGACTCCGTACATGCCGGTTTCCTCACAATGTTTTCCTTCACCGTTTTTTAAGTCATTGACTGCCACGCAGCAGACACAATAGAAAAACTATTGTTTGTCGGACACACGGTGACCGCGTTGGCGTTCAACGTGTTAAGCAAGTGATATTTACACAATACGCACATGAATCCGAAAAGTCAGAGGTGCTTGTCTTGGGTCCTATCTTGGCTGAGTAACGGGTCGATCTCTAAGATTAAGCAACGCTTGCCGAAGTCGATTAGCAGGTGGGTTGGCGGGTGGGCGGTTGGTCTATAACATACCGAGATTTTTTCACGTCTCGGAAAGAAGGTTAAGCCGTTGGTCGGCTGTCATCAGATCTTTGACAATCGTTGCGGGTAGATAGAAGCCCGAACATCTGACAATCAGTCATGTCAAGGGGTATCTAGTTACCCATAAACTGGGTTGTGGAGGTCAGTTAGACAACCGCTCCCTTAGAAATCTTTCTTAAATCTATGGTCGCTTCATGATTAGGGGTCTTTCAGTAAGCGTTTCGTATTGTTAATAATTTAAATAAAACTAAGTCCGTATGACATTATCATCGTCATATTTTGACAGATGAAGCTTGAAAATTCTTGAATAAGTTTTATTTATTTATTTAAGTAACATGGGACTTACAGCTAAAACAAACCGATCAAGGACAGTGCAATAGTCAGAAAGTCAATTACTGGCCTCCACTTATAAAATACAGAGAAAAAAGTAAATTCTACGGACATTCACACCAGGCCAAAAAAGCCGGTTATCAACTGTCAAAGTACGGTAGTCTGGAATGGAACTATACCTGAAATCACGAAAAAAAAATCAGATGTTCAGTACATTTACATGTTCTTTTTTTTACATTTCAGAGTTGGTCCCATGGATGGACTAAGTTGTTGATTTTCATGAGTAGGTACTATACAACCTGAAACTATGTTCCTCGTTTAACCTAACACACTGTATAATACTGGTATTTATCTGCATTTATAAAAACGCTAGTGACGACGAGGAAATAACCAAAATATTAATATCGCGGATGTTATTAAACACTATTACATAAAAAACTTCCCCGTATCTGTCCGATAGCATAACTTCGTAGATAACGTACATTAAGATCACTAATCATGATAAAGTAAGCGCACAGTGTCGCGCATTTGTTGTAAAAACAAACAAAAGGGAACATTGGCATTGAGAATATCTGTATGGAGGAGGTAGGAAACTAACGAAATGATTATGTTTATCTTAAAAACAATGTTATCTATTGAAATAAGTTTTTGTTTAGATTCCTATGAACAAATTGGTGACTATTTTTAACTATGTAGCTTGTACCCGCCGCTTTTATTCGCGGTGTTCGGAAATTATAGCAACTATCGGAATAAAAACTATATCTGTGCCAAATTTCATCCAGCTTCGTTCAGTAGTTTTTTGAAAATTGAAAATCTATCAAATAAAGACAGATTAGGGTAACTTGTTGTGCTGGCCTCTGTACATAAAGTATTTTTTTTATATTGTCGGGCATGCGCTTGTCAGCTCAGGAGCTGACTGACAAATCTTTTCTTATTCTAATTAATCGCCTTTCTCATTAAGGATGAAACGTGAGTTCTTTTCATAAATATGTCATTCATTAACAACAGAACATATAATTATTATCAGTGTCGTCTTCAAGATTCTTTAATGATATAATAAAACAAATATTTACATAGTCTTACTCTAGAACTAAGTCGCTTGCGCTGTTTGTACGCTTAAATCTTTTAAACTGCGCAACGGATTTTTATGCGGTTTTCATCAATAGATAGATTGATTCAAGAGGAAGGTTTATACGTACAGTTTACAGGGCGGGTCGCTAGTCATAGTCAAATACGAAAGATATGTTAATTTAAGCGTATATCTAATAATAACTAGAAAAGGTAGTAGGTATATTTTATTGAAAAGGTTCTATGGTTCTATCTCTACAGTACCTACTTATAATAATCTTGATTAATTGACGTCAACGCCGGATGTCGCTGAAAACCAGCGCTGGGGCTCCGTCTCGTATAGGGTCGCAGCGTTATGCTGAGTTGGCCGGTTTTTGTGGATGTGACGCATCTTTTCCCCCAACAGTTTTTTTTCTGTTTGTGTACTTTCTATGCGTCATCAACATCATTCTCCTGCCCTTATCCTAATTTATTTAGGGTCGGCAAACATGTATTTTTCTTCCATACTTCTCTATTAGTCGTCATCTCGGTAATCACTCCCTTCCTAGCAATATCATCTTGCACACAATCCAACCATCGTTTCTTCGGTCTCCCTCTAGTGTTAGGTATAGCCATCCACATTCATGCTCTCTACTTTCCTGACGACATTTTCCTCATTCCTCCGCATAACATGCCCGTACTATGACAACCGATTTCCACACAACTTTTCAGTCTTTCTATGCGTCATGTTTACCGCAAATAAAAGTTTTTCTTTCTTATTTTTTTTCTTTATGTCAAACACTTATGTAAATTCTGATGAATTAAACGAAGTAATTAAATGTTAAGTACTTATAAATATTCAAAATATTTTAATCAGTTTACTTCAACAATGTACGGAGACATTTACGCATTTGAAATATGAATGTCAAGTTCACAGAGGGTTAGTGACCATGTTCATGGTTGTTTATTAAAATTTCAAATAAAATCAACATTGCTAAATTAGCGGCTAAGTGCTAGTCGGAATCGCCCACAAAAGGTTCCATCGTACAATAATTAACACATATTTTTTGCTTGTGTTGGGACCGCTTTAATTTTATTATTTGTTGTTTTAGCGGCAATAGCAGTACACGCTCTGTGAAAATGTCAAGTGTTTATCTGTTACCGTTCAAAAGAGACAGACGGACAGCGGTGCCGTAATAGGCTCCCGTTTTTCCGACAATACTTGCTTCAGAATAGTAAATCTTTGAAAATAGACATGCCGCACCAACTTCATGTAATCAGATTATCTAAATTGCATTACAAATTACTAATTATAGCAATTGGGCGTGTTAATGTAATTAATAAAATATGATATCTACACATCGTTGACGTATGCGTTAACTTATCTTTGTTGACGAAATTGTATTGTAAAGAATTTTATCAAAAAGTCTAGCCGCAGTATTGTAGGTTTTCAGCCCAAAAACTAATACGTTCACTGCTCACACTGCATATTCAGGCTGAACTAATCGCTCGCCCGTTCTGACGTCATTCGCGTAATTTCAACATAGGTACGTTGCTACCACTTGGGTGACCATTTTTACATACCAAGACCCCTCCGTGCTTTGGAAAGCACGTTAAGTCGTTGTTACGGGTTGTCAGAAGCCCAAAAGTCTGTCAACCAGTCTTTCGAAGGGTTATCGTATTACCCAGTAACTGGGTTGTGGATGTCCGATAGGCAGTCGCTCCATGTAAAATACTGGTAGTTAGACTAGACCGACCCCAATATTGTTGGGAAAAGGCTAGGGAGATGATGTTGCTGTACTAATCAAAGTATGGCTGATAACAAGGTTAAAAAAATATGGGTACTCCTTGACTGTTTCAAACATATGAACCACATCAAAAATACACCAATACTTGACAATTGATTGACCAAAAATTCAAAAGCATCTGATGTGAAATCAACCAACTGGCATCATCAGATGTGACATCTACCAACTCACACTTGGCCCGTGGGTTGGATTACGGCCCATTAGGTATGGACTGCGGCCCAGCAATGGGGACATGCTGATCATGCTACGGCTGAACGGATTTCGATGGAATAACATTCTTTGGCACACAGTAAAATAGACACGACTTGGGTTAGGAACTAGGATCCATGCCTTCGGATCTCGTCAGACCTCCTCTTTATTTCGTTTGAAAGAGGGTATTTTTGGGGTGGTCCCATTGTCAATAAGTCGGAACTCGATGACGGGATCCCATGAAAATCGAGATAAATCTTCAAAAATTTCACTGCACATCGCGGTTTCTGATCCGATTTCTGTGAATCTTTTCTAGTTCTATACGGTATATTCACCGTTTGGTCTCGCAAAAATTGTATTCAGTTTGGCTCAGTAGTTATTATTTTATGAGCATTTTTATTACTTAATCTAGGCTGTTCCAATAAATTACTGTCATTTTAATTTACATACCAAGTAGTGGTATTCCCATTTGTGTGGGTAAAATAGGTAAGTAACACGACTTAAAGTGAAAACTAAAATGAAAATACAAAACCAAAGATACCGAATTCCGAAGTTTAGTTTTTTTATGTTTTAATCTTGAGTATATTTTTTTTTCAGTTTTTTTTTCTAGTCGTAGATTTTTTCATTTTTTACGGAGTGCTGTGTGAAGAAACTTTTGCTCAGGTATTTATGTTCTACTTAGGTACAGAGGCCAGCACATAAAGTTACCACAAACTGTCAAGTTTCTTTGATAGTATTTCAACTTTAATGCAAAGACATAAGGTTCATTTTTAATTGATAAAATTTGACAGTTAGGGATAGCTTGATGTGCTGGCGTCTGTATAATACTCACTGACTTGTCTCGTCAACGATGGTTCTCTCCTCGATGCCCGCGTACTCAGGAACCTGTCATAGTCGCGCTCAGTCAGCGGCTTGTACCTGTCGTCGTGGTAGCTGTTCTCACTGTAGAACTTGAAGAATTCATCCACATTCACATCTTTCTGGGAGAACTGTTTCTTTACAATCAATGTCACTGCGCGCGCTTCGAACAATCTCCTCGTTAATTCGCTGTTCACCCTTCCAAATTTTGTAGTCACGAACATTTTACGCGGGAATTCCTATAATACAATTTTCAGTTTTCGTGGTGTATTTACTTCGGATTCGCGCCGCAGAATAGGTTCGTACGACAACACGTTCCCAACAAAATGTAACCAAATCACTGTTCCTTAATTAAAATGCTTAAGATTACGTCAAATTTGATAGCGTGATTACGCGATAAAAAGATAATGAAATACACAATTGTTTAATGAGGTGGTGCTGTTTGCTAAAACACTCGTGTAACAAGCGATCAAGTTCGAGGTCTTAACGAAATTGAATGTTGGGACGTCATCTTTATTATTATAATGTAGGTATATAAAATGGTGAACTGATTGACTGACTGTCTAGCTGACATGTCAACGCACAGCTCAAACCGCTGGACCTAGAGACTTGAAATGTTGTACGTCAATTACTTAAATAATGTAGACATCCTAAGCAAGGATTTTTGGAAATTCTACCCCCTTTTTTTGACGGTTGAAAATCATCAAATGACCCCTCCCGCTCTGGGTGGAGCGAAAGGGAGTGCCAGACTCTTACTGACAAAAATCTATCCATGTTCCTTCCTTAGTCCTTTATGTTCTCGGGTAGCCGTAACCCTTTCGTGAAACTATGCACAAAGACTTATCAAAGTTAATTTTAAAATTTGTATTTTTTTCCATACAACCACTACAGGGGGATTGAGGTGTGTTGAAATTTTGTATGGAAGAATTTTAACGCGCGGTCCGATTAACACGAGACTCATAATTTATACCTAAAACCAAAAATAAAGAACCGTATTAGGGCTTTTCGAAAATTTCCCCTAAGGGGGTGAAAAGGGGTAGTCAAATCTTACAGGGGATGATTTTACTGTTATTTAAGAAATATCTCCGTAGACGAAGTTGTGAGCGAAGTGCTAGTGATATAATAAAATTATCATGTGAAATTAATAACAGAATCAAAAGGTTAAGTCGGCTTTCAAAACAAAATAATAATTTTATAACAAAAATTGATTGTGAATTGTATCTCTTTTTTAATTAACATAAAAAGGCCAAGGCCAATTTCATCAGTTCAAAGACATAACCGATAACTTAAAAAGTATAAAAAAATTATTAATGAAATTAGCTAGTAAAAATAATACTTCTGTGGAGGTTTCCACAGAAGTATTATTTTTCAGATTTATTTATACACGACAAAATAAATAAAACATTTGATTTCTTTTTTTTGGGTTAGCGACCGCCGCGAGTGTTTTTACTTGAAGTATGAATAGAGAAAATCTGTTTATTATACCTTGTTAAAATATAATATTGCCCGCATATTCGTCCGCGTGGAGTTCGGTTATATCGCAATTTTGGAGACAAAAAGTAGCCTACACCTATGTCTTTCCCCGGGATGTAATCTATCTGTCTGCCATGAATTTTATCGTAATCCGTTCAGTCGTTTAGGTATGAAAAAACATATAGACAAACACTTTCGAATATATAATATTACTAGCTTCCGCCCGCGGCTTCGCCCGCGAAATATGTCGACAAATTATACATATTATTAGTACATATAAACCTTCCTCTTGAATCACTCTATCTATTTAAAAAACCGCATCAAAATCCGTTGCGTAGTTTTAAAGATTTAAGCATACATAAGGATATAGGGACAGAGAAAGCGACTTTGTTTTATACTATGTAGTGATATAGTATATAGATAATACTCAATACCTACCATGTCTGTTAAGTGAACACACAAAAAACTGATTATTTCAATTGATATTCCAGTAGTTCTACCTCAGCGGGATTGTCGGAAAGGGTTACCTCTGCCCCAGAACACAAAGGGCTAAGGAAAGAAGATGGATGGGTTTTAGTCAGTAAGAGTCTGACACTCCCCTCCGCAGCACCCAGAGCGGGAGGAGTCATTTGACGAATTCCCATCCTTAAAAAAAAGTAGTTATACCTGCGGTCGATGACCTTAAAATAAACTCAGGCTAATATATATATATATTATATATATTTTCTAGTATCATGTTTGGATACAGCAGAGTTTTGCTAGCTAATTCCATTTGACCCTGTATGGTAATCAAAGAGAAACACTGAAAATAAAAAACTACCTATTGCGAAGCATTGGCACTCTGAGTGCACGACACGACAAGATAGGAAATTAAATTGTTTATTCTCTAAATAGGATATCTTTAAGGAATAACTTTTAAGGCTTCGACACACTGTAGCGGCAACCTGGCCGGTCGGGCATGAGGTCCTCCGTGCCTCGGCAAGCACGTTAAGCCGTTGGTCTCGGCTGTCATTTGTGCATCTTTGGCAGTCGTTACGGGTCGTCAGAAGCCCGAAAATCTGACAGCCAGTCTTACCAAGGGGTATCGTATTGCCCAGTTACTAGGTTGTGGAGGTCAGATAAGCAGTCGCTCCATGTAAAATACTGGTATTCACCTGCATCCGGTTAGACTTGAAGCCGACCCCAACATAGTTGGGAAAAGGCTAGGCAGATGATGACATAGTGTACACCACTAGCATTCTACTCTGTCACAACTGAAATTATGCATTGCGGCTGCCAGCGGCATACGCGGCCTGATTGATTATACGATTACCACTTACCCGTGCCCTAAAAACCCGCCGTCTGTGCCACCAGCATGGTGTGTATTTGTAATCCATTTCAGGATAAGTTTAAATCATAGTGTCAGCAAAAGTAAGCGGGATTGTCCGAAAAGGTTACCGCTACCCCGGAACATAAAGGGCTAAGGAAGGAACATGGATGGATTTTAGTCAGTAAGAGTCTGATACTCCCTTCCGCTCCACTTAGAGCGGGAGAAGTCACGTGGACGATTTCCCACCCTCAAAAAAAAAAGTGTCAGTAAAAGATATACACAAATTGTTAATCGGCTGACCGTTCACACCGTCGCGTCGGCGAGAACTCTCTCAAACAAACGACTCGTTTTTAGTTGATACTTTAAGGTTTCTCCACATAGCAGAAATGAACTAGACGTGTCGGGGCGGTGACGACGCTGCGCTGGTGCGGCGGCAGCGGTCACACTGGGCGCGATCACGTTCCGTTCCGCCGCGGTTATTTTGCCTATGGCCCAAATCATACAATCATACGTGAGCACGAACACATTCTATTAAGTTCTCGACATCCATTCACGCTCCGTCCCGTCGTTGTGTGAAAGATGATATGACTAGGAAGGGAGTGACTACTGAGATGATGACTAATAGAGAAGTATGGAAGAAAAATACTTGTTGCGCCGACCTTAAATAAATTGGGATAAGGGCAGGAGAATGATGATGATTCACGCTACGTCCCGTCCGAAGCGACGTGTTCACGTTCACGCCCTGCCGGTAGTGTGACTACTACACACGTTAACCATACAAAACAAAGCGTCGGGGTCCTGGCGGTGCGCTCGCGTCCCGCCACGTCCCGCCACGTCCCGCCCCGTCCCGCCCCGTCCCGCCCCGCCGCTTCTGACTTGTATTCCGACGGCTCTGCGTTGCGTCGTCCGTAATATTAATTATTTATTTAAACTTTTCGCACACAATAAAGGTACAAAGGCGGACTTAATGCCTTAGGCATTCTCTACCTGTCAACGAAGGGTAGTGAATATATTAGATCACAACAACACAACACACGCACATTACAACTGCTCAGCGTCGTGTCACCGTCCCGTCCCGCCACACCGCGCCCGCTATGTGCAGAGACCTTTACGACGCTTTTCGCCGGCGCGGCGCCGGCGGTGGGACTGTAATAATAACAATAGGGCGATATCCCATCAACGGAGCAGTCATTGGGAACGTATGAGAAGCCCTTTCAAAGGAGATTTTATAGCTGTAAAATACTGATTACTGATGTATAAGCAACACTGGCAAGAAACAAAAAAAAAACAAAGTCTTTGACACTAATGACATTCTTTTGTTTTTTTGTTGCAGAAGAAACTTAACGTCTAGCGGATTTATTTATTCGTGAGCATCGATTTATAATTATCTCCGTTTTTGAATGGAAATCTGAGGATTGGAAAGAAAATATTTAACTTAGTGGAATGCTGAAGTGAATCCTCAAAATATTTATATTATGTAAGTACTTTTCCTATATGTCATGGTTATAGACCATCAACACATTTAAATACATATACTTACAATTGACGGGACAAACATAAAGAGCAACAGACGGATAACATAATGTTACGGCTACATTGTCGCGATAAAGCGAACGACACTTCGCGCTCGTAGGTAGGTATCTGTTTTACAGAGAGGTGTGTGAGAGAGAGCGCGCGAAGCGTAGTTCGCAAATTTCATTTCAGCATATTGCAGTCTACTGCTGGACACAGGCCTCACATACGTAAGCAGGATTGTCCGAAAGTAAGCGGGATTGTCCGAAAGGGTTACCGCTACCCTGGAACATAAAGGGCTACGGAAGGAACATGGATGGGTTTTAGTCAGTAAGAGGCTGACACTTCCGCTCCACCCAGAGCGGGAGAAGTCATTGGATGATTTCCCAGCCTCAAAAAAAAAGGCCTCACATACGGAGCGCCACAGCGCACGATCGCCCGCCTTTTTCATCCAGTCACTGCCAGCTAACTTTGGGTCATCGGTCCATCTAGCCGGAGGGCGCCCCACACTAACCTACCCCAAAACATACAGGGCTAAGGAAGGAACATAGATGGTTTTTAGTCAGTTAGTCTGACACTCTCTTCCGCTCCAACCAGAGCGGGAGGAGTCATAGGGTTTACCCACGCGTGGTCTCCATTCGAGAACCTTCCTACTCCTCCTCTCGTCCGTTCTGCGAAAGACATGCCATGCCGCACATGTGACAGCCCACTGCCACTTTAGCTTGCTACACACCACGCTTTGGAAAATATCTGCCACTTTGAACTTAAGCCGTATATGACCTCGTTCCGAATGTAATATTAATACTTATTTATTTATTTCAGGCAACGAAGGCCCATAAAAATCTGTACATGTACAAAGTACAAGAATAATAACTACATTTAAAACAAACAACTTTGCACTCTACTGCACTCGTTTTGACGGCGGCGGCGTCTTAAATCTTTTATTTCAGACATAACTATAATTTTTAGATACTTAATGTGAAAAAAATTAAAAAAGAACTAAAATAAAAAACAAAAAAAAAATGAAGACAAAATGGAATTAAGAAAAAAGAATAAGGTGTAGAAATGAAATTTACTCGGGCTTATTGTTTTTTCAAGATCATTTCAAATATCGCATATTGAAGATGCTGTTAACATAATAATGTCCCCAATTTTTTGTTCACGGCAGAATCTGCTGGAAAGTCTCTGTATCTCAGCTTGTTTAAATAAGAATACAATTCTCCGTATTTTTATAGTCGTCACTGGGTTGATGCGCCAGGAGCTTCCGACTAAATTGCAGTCTCAATGTCCGCTATAAATGCTTCTCCACTGTGATTTCATCATCTAGGTCGTCCTTCCTCCCTTGTCGTTTCGTTTCCAGTTACTCTATCGATTGAGCCCTTAAGTACGGATTCTAGGGCACGCCACGATAGTGGCGGTAAGGCCCCTCTTTGAGGAGTGGCTAGAGAGGCGTCACGGCGCCCTCACCTTCCGCCTGACGCAGGTCCTCACCGGACATGGATGTTTCGGGAGGTTCCTGCACATCATCAGGCGGGAGGAAACGCCCGGGTGTCACCACTGCGAGGATCGCCCAGAGGACACGGTAGAGCACACGGTGCAAACCTGCCCCGCTTGGGCGGAGCACCGCCGTGTCCTCGTAGAGGCGATCGGCGGCGGCGACCTCTCGCGCCCGGCCCTGGTGCAAGCCATGGTCCGGGGCGAGAGGGAGTGGGAGGCAGTCACCTCCTTCTGCGAAAAAGTTATGCTCGCGAAGGAGGTGGCGGGATGGGAGAGAGAAAGGTCCTCCCGTCCCAGCCGCCGCGGGAGACGCTCCGGGCGTCGGGAGCCACGTGACGACTCCCGGCCACCGTAGGCGCGGGCCTGCGGGCGGTGAGTAATGGGTGACTCACCGTCCGATCAGCACCAGACCCGTGCCGTACGGCGCGTATATGTTCCACGCGCGCCTCAAAGAGATGTCAGCATATGAAGGGGCCCCTCAGGGCCAAGCCTGCCGGGTAAGCGGGATTGTCCGAAAGGGTTACCGCTACCCCGGAACATAAAGGGCTACGGAAGGAACATGGATGGGTTTTAGTCAGTAAGAGTCTGACACTCCCTTCCGCTCCACCCAGAGCGGGAGCAGTCATTGGATGATTTCCCAGCCTTAAAAAAAAAAAAAAAGTACGGATTCTGATTTCGGACTCCTGACTTCTCTATTCTGATTACTCTAAGGCGTCTGATATGGAATCTCGATCTGTTAACCTTACTTTTGTACAATTGGTTGGAAGTTCGTTGTAATTCTGTTGAAAAAGAGAACATGAAATGTCTGTTGGTCATACTATTTTGTGATTTGTGACTTGCTATGCCTCGGTGTCGATTTCTCGCTGCCAGAAGGTGTGCCAGCAACGCTCGATCCCGGAAATAATCTGCAATCAAGTCATTTAAGTTTCAGGCAAGTTCGGTGTTCCGTCAGTCGAGTATTGGAAAAAAAAATGTTTAATTAAGTAATTCATTTACTTATCAATCAGGTAACAACACCCACTGCCAAATTTACATAAAATCAAATAAAACAAAATAATAACAAATCAAAATAAATCAAATGGACTAAATGGATATAAAATTAAATTAACATATCAAATACCCGACTGTAAAAAAGACAATTTAAATGGAATGCACTAAAAAGACCGAAAACAGAGCTAACTCTACTCGGTTTAACAGACTTTCATTTACAGGGATACAGAGTAGCAAGCGAACGTATCAATTTTCTTTCGGTTTTTAATTTTCAATTGGGTCCCGCCCGCTACTAAACTCAATATTAAACTCAATACTTATTTTCCTCAAGATCTATATTCGGAAGCATGTTGCAAGCGAATATTCTTGTTTAACCCATTAGATGATCGCCTATTAGAAACCGTTTGCTTATAAGAGCTCAACGATTTGTACGGTTCTATTTATTGTCGTTTCGAGATAATTTTTCTTATGAACCTGTGGGGTTCATACGACATTTGAGGGGTTAATAGTTTCCAGGATCCGGTCTAAAAATGAAATCTTTAATGATATGAAACATGGCTCCCGCATTAGATTGAAACTCGATGGAATTGTTGAAAAATAAATGAAATTTGTTTCTCTTTGCTGTCGCTAATCTATACCTACCTTCTCGGTAAGAACGTAATGCCATTGGTCTCGGCTGTCGTTCGTAGATCTTTGACAGTGGCTTAAGGTAGTCGGAAGACTGACAAACAGATTAATGAATGGGTATCTGAATAAACGTGTTACCCAGTATCTTTTCGATAAGTCTGTTACGCCATTGGTTTTTCGGCCGTCGTTAGTAGATCTTTGACAGTGATTTAAGGTAGTCAGAAGTCTGACAACCAGATTTATGAATGTTGAGAATGATTTATGAAAGTTTGTATCTGAACAAACGTGTTAACAGTAGCTTTTTTTTTTTGAGGATGGGAAATCATACAATGACTTCTCCCGCTGGATGGAGAGGAAGCTCCATGTAAAATGCTGGTATTCAGCTGCATCCCGATTAGGCTGAAAACCGATATCAACATGACTAGGAAAAAAAAGCTCGGCAGGTAATTGATTTGCGGTCTCTATTCGGATTGGTTTTGTATAAAGTCCGATAAGTATTATGATAATCACTACATAGTATAAAGCAAAGTCGCTTCCCGCGTCCTAATGTCTGTATGTATGCTTAGATCTTTAAAACTACACAACGGATTTTGATGCAGTTTTTTTTAATAGATCAAGAGGAAGTTTTATGTGTACAATTTGTCGACATATTATGCGGGTGAAGCCGCGGGTGGAAGCTAGTTATATCAATAAGAACAAGAAGTACGTTGAACCTCATGATTCGTTTGTATTCGTCCGTCATCTCATCGACGGGGTCCACTTGACTGGGGTCATATGTCTTCAGCGCTAAGTATGGGGCACCTGCAGACACGGCGTTTGACATCTGTAAACACATAAGTAAAGGTCTAAGAAAAAACTGCTCAAGGATATCGTGATGGCCTAGTAAAATTTGTTATATATTGGGGCATTAAAATTTCAATTGCTCTATTTATTGTCTCGTGAGAATGCCATTGATTGCCGGTAATAATTTTAAATAGGTTTCAATATAAAAAAAAAACTATAAGAACCAATTAAAACTAAAAATGTAACTAATATTTTTTAGTTGCATGGATCCAAGCTGGACCTAATTACTGGGTTGTGGAGGTCAGATAGGCAGTCGCTCCATGTAAAATACTGGTATTCAGCTGCATCAGGTTAGGTTAGACTGGAAGCCGACCCCAACATATTGGGAAAGGGCTAGGCAGATGATGATGAGGTCTAAGTTGGACCTATGGAACTGGAATAGGTACTACTGAATCATCTAACAAATGAAAAGTAACTTTTAATAAATGTCTCAAAAAATCTGTTAGTAAATATTGAATTGGTAAGTATATAAAAAAGCATTCGGTTGTTTAAGTTTATATAGCTCGAATGATATAAAATGAGGTTATGGCTCTATTGACTGCGTCGCAGGTTTAATTTCAGAAAAAGTTCTCTGGAAAATTTCAAAGTTTCTGCGTCGACTGTAAAAGTTTGAAATAAATCGAAAGCTAGTAACTTTATGCGTTGTGTAAACAGCCGGATGTTACGAACCGAACCTGTATAAGGGGCTGTCTCCACGAGCGAGAGAATCGCGGCGATAATATCGTCGTGTCATGTATTTCTATACACTCATGAACGCGTCTCCACACGGCGATGTTATCGCGGCGATGCGACGAGTGGCAATGTGCGCGCGTAACGTCGTCGTATCGCCGCGGTATCGTCGCGACTGGCGGCGCGCCCGCCGCTCGCTCGCCTCAGAACGTGGCGCTCTCGCAGCGAGCGCGCGGTGGGCGCGTTTGCAAACGCAGCAAACGCAAACGCAAATAACTGCGTATTCACTAGTGTACTTCCACAAGCACCCCAGAACACCTACATCCATAATAAATAATTTATTTATTGACTGAGACACTACTTATTTCGCACTCGTCTGGCACCTATTGAACTCTTTCTACAAAACTATTGCACACCGCCTCGTCGCGGAAATGCGGCGATTCCGTTACGAGTCGTCACGGGCACGCTGCGATTCCGTAACCAGTCGCGACGATACTTTGGCGGAATAATCGCTCGTTCGTGGGGACGACCCGACGATAGAAGCGCGGATCCGTCGCGATTCCCTCGCTCGTGGAGATGGCCCCTAACTGATTATATTATAACAAACCAAAGACTGATGGCGTTTTACTTTTTCAATTCTCCCTTCGGAAATGTAGAAGAATGTCACAACTAATTACTGCTGATCTTAAGATATCTACTAATCTAAGCTTGATTGTCGTCTTCAAAAATATTTTTTTAGGTCTAAATAGTTTCGCATTATACGTGTGGGGTGGAAATGGGCTAGGTATGTAATATAATTAACACGACGACATGGTCACAGCATATTAGTGTCGCTATGCATCCATAGATGGCGGTATTATCAAGTAAAAATAAACAACGCTAATATTAAAGTTAACGAGACGTTTAAACTCAAAAATTTATGATTAATCTTATAATTAAGTAATGATTAGTAGTTAATCATTACTTAATTTTAAGCAACGTTTATAAATAATAATAACAAATGCCGCCATCTCCCGACAACTACAGTCAATTAGTTTGGTGGTTTTCAAAGGCCGTTAGATGGCGTTAGTTGTTTATTATTCATGGCGTATATTAACGGCGTGGAGAGAGTGAGTTGTCTTATAGCTGGTGGTAATTTTAACTCACAGTCGATATCTACAAAAAGAATACTGCTAAAATGACAATATTGGCGTACCACTTGTTTGTTTGCTTCCATTTCTGCTAGCTTTCTGTTCAAGTCGTTCTTCAGCCCTTGCATCAGCACGAAGTCCTTTTCCAAAATACCTTGTAGTCCTGCGTTGGAGAAAATAATGCGTATTATCGTAATATGGGGTCATAAATAAAACGGAGTTTATACGAGTCAATAAATTACAATATTAGTCAGAAGAAATATATCATCATTTTGTTCAGTTTTATTTCTGTCTTTGACAGCGACATGAGATAAAGCAAAAATGAGACGTCTAGATAGATATAGCATATCACAATCTGGATATGCTATATCTTTCCAGATGTCTCATTTCCTGACCTCTTTATATTTCTTAGTTACCTAAACTTACACGAAGTTCTTGTTTGTGTTTAATTAGTTGCAGAACGTCCACTTCGCAAAATGTTTACAGCACATCAAATACCTAACCTCAAAATGAGAAACGTGTTGTCCATTTTTGGATTGTAAAATATTCTTTTGGGTTAAAATCCAAGGGTTGCGAAATTGTTTTGGACATACTTCGGTAGTTTTCATCTACAAAATTAATTCACTCAAAATCAGAAGTTCAGCTTTTGCTAAGGTTTGTCTAGTAAAGATTTATTTGATAAACAAGCTATGTGGAGTTACCTATCGGTATATATGACGATCTGTCTTGCAAACTTGTCATTTACTGCCACGTAGCAAACACAAAAAAATACTATTTTCCGCGGTCACCAGCGACCGGTGTGGCGTCTCGTAACGTGCTAAGAGGTGGATTTCCTAAAATCCTTCCTTTATGCTTTACTACTTTCCAGATAGATGCTTTTAAGGAACTCTTGTGGAAATTTCATCCTTCTAGCAAGACCCAACGGTTTAACATGTGCGTTGTCTGTCAGTGAATGAACGAATTTTTACTGTGCAGAAGAGGACAAAACATCAACCAACCAGCATTCTCCAGCAGTGTATCGAGGTCTGTGAGCGGGAACTCTGCTGTGGAGGGCGACAGTAATTGCGGGGTTGGCATCGGCGACGGTCGCGGACGTGGTGTCGTAGATGAAGCTGTCAGTAACAGGGTTATGCAGTTTAGTATTGAATTTATTCTTGGTTCATCTCCATTATTAAGGTTTCCCTGGTCGCCAAGGTTCTAATTTGATTCGGATAGGTCTTCGTGTTCGTAAGCATGATACTATGGTGTTGATCCTCATTGGTTAAAAGCAGACATTAGTAGTAAATGTATAGTAAAATCTTATGTCATCAGAACTAATCTAATAGTATCTAGTCCTGTTTGTCAAAAAATTAAAATTTGTTTTCATAAACTGCTGATCAAAGATCGAAGAGCTGTACTAGGTGGTAGCTTAGTAAAAAATAAAAAATGGTTAGTGTAAATTAATAGATACATAGTTAAGTTAAATCATTTCATATTGTTATTTATGACCATTGTATTTAGTTATAGATCCTTCTTCATCTTTAACTCCGGTTAGACTGAAAGCGAATCGCAACATAGTTGGGAAAAGGCTAGGCAGATTGATTGATCGAGTTTAATTTAAAATGGAAAGTCCCGTTTTGAAATCGATCCAAAGTCAAATCATTTATTTCAAATAGGCACAAGAAAGGCACTTTACAAAAGAACGTACTGCTGGTAGCTGGGTAGTCGTGCAGGTCCCATGCGGAAGGGCGGCGCGCGCGCAGCGTGTCAGCGGGCGGCGGGACCACGGGGCCCGCGGCCTGCGCCAGCCGCAGCGTGCACACGAAATCACAGCACGACAGCAACAGCTCGCATCGATTGTACAGCCTGTACTCACTAATAAACTGCAGTTCAATGGAAAGCTCATATATTACCTGGCTATATTTGTACGACCTGCAAGACACCCAGACCGGAACAAATGTTCCGGTCTGGGTGTTTTTCCATCTATAATATGTAAGTTTTTACACAAAAAAATGTATATAAATAGTTTATCTGCCATCTCGTTACCATAACACAAGCAATTGCGTTGCTTAACTTGGGGCCATATGGCGTTGTGTGAAATTTCCAAGGATGTTATTAACTATTATATTACGAGATACGCAGAATAAAAGATCTGGAAGTGGTTTGTTTAGAATCCTAATAACAGCTAAGTGATGAAATTGCAATACCGAATACCAGGTTTTTCTTTTAAATAAAATAACATCGATCCACAAAAAAAAAATACATTAAAATCCTTCAAACCATTAAGGCTAACTACATACATAGTTACATGTCATCCTGTATAGGTACACTCAAAAAACCATTACGAGATCCCTTCCTCTTCTTGGGACGGTTCGTTGATATCTTAGCTGTAGCACTAGGAGCGTGGCAATAAGCTGACATGGAATGGGCATGTGGAAAGTTACAATTTTATTGTGGATGGCGGCTATAGGAGTAGAGGAAGACCAAAAGAACGATGGGCTAACTGAAAGATGGTATAGCTAGAAAAGGGGGTGACTACTGAGATGACGACTAATACAGAATTATGGAAGAAAAAGACGTTACGAAGACATGAAAAAAAAGGTATAAAGGCAAACTAATTATAAATTAGAGCCTACTAAACATACAGATAGATGTGTACAGCATATTACTTTTTTTGTGAGGATGGGAAATCATCAAATGGCTCCTTACGCTCTGCGTGGAGCTGAGGACCATCCATTTTCTCTTCTTAGCCCTTTGTGTTCCTGGGAAGCGGTGACTCTTTCGGACAACCAACAGTTTTGGGCCAAGAAAATTTAAATTTGAAATACAATCGTGCCAGCGATACGAAGAAGAAGAAGACAAACATAAAATCAAAACTGACGGTTCATCTTCTAGTCCTTTCTTGTCCCAATCGTCTTGGTTGTCGAGCTGCAGCATCAGTCCGCCGGTAGAGCCCTGATACACGCTAGACGCGCGCCGTGACATAATTATCTGCTCATCTACTATCGATTCCTCCTCTTCCTCTTTACGAACTGGACCTGAAAAGAAATCATTACCGTAAAACGGGGTGAATAGGGACGAAACTAAAAGGCATTAATTAACTCCGCCTTTGCACTAAGCAAAGGCGGAGTTAATTAATGCCTTTTGCATTCGCTACCAGTCAACCACGGGTGGTGAAGAGATTATTCATGTTAGAAGTATTATTGCTTGTGAATGGTAACAAATAAAAATTATATTATAAAGATATCATAATGAAGATAATAGATATAACGGGTTCACAGATTCACAGGTCAATAGATTTATTGAAAATAGGTACTAAATGAGATTTTTATTCGATCACATTTAATGACGGTCAGTGTAGTAGGTCCTTTTTTACCAAAAATTTCATTTTTGTCGTGGAATTTGATCAACCTGATTCCCTTAAACATCAATGTATAAATGTACTTACGTTTATAATTAACCTCAAGGGGATCAGGCTTCATCCACCCCAAGGGGATGCTGGTTCCCATCCTAAAAACCTAACCTAAGAAATTGATGACAAATGGTTTTCTCACCAGGATGTATGCAATAAGGGCCGAACTCTACCTTCTTGCCAAGCACACCCAGGAACGGAAACTTGATCTTGACAGTCTGCAGCAGGCACTCCTCGTATAAGTCCCAGACGTGCACCGTCTATTCATCAGAAAGTACCACGTGAACATAAAATCTCAACAAAGTGGTAAACCAAAGCCGCTCTCCGCCATCTGTCCCTCTGTACGCTTAGATTTTTTTGAACTACTTAACGGATTTTATGGTTTTCATTGATTCAAGAGAAACTTAGCTTTCGCCCGCAAGATATATTTTGTCCCATGCGAAGCCGGGGCGAGTACCTAGTTTCATTTATTTCATAGATTGTTGACTAATGCAGAGCGTAGGTAGTTCTCGTGTTGTGGATTATGTAACTAGAGACATTTTGCGTTTATTGTCTTTCCAATGGGTTATTATATGGCCTTGGTGCACAACACTTACGAGCATGTGAATTTCACCTAAATAAAATTCGCCTAAGCGCATTTAGGGCCATTAACCTTTTGACCGCCAGAGCAAAAACGCATCGTCGTGCCCTCCACGCCAAGCCTTGTGGCTTGGCGTGGAGGGCACGACGATGATTCAATGAGATAACCTTGAAAATAGTAGGGAGTCCAAAAAGTTATCGATAAACATAATAATTCACGTCTGAATATTTGAATAAACAGCTTATAACACAAAAATAATATTTATTTAACCTCATCTCCTACTGTAAAAACTTAAGACCACATTTATAGCAACTATCAACAAAAAAAATCAACCTTTTGAGATACAAAAATACATATAAAATTGCAGCAAGTTACAGCACTATTCTCTATCAGTTACGCCCCATTGGCATGTATACATGCCAATGGCGCGGGCAACCATCCTTTTTTTTATAATCTCTCGCTTCTGATTAGGGATGTGTAGCTGTATATTATTATAACTTATCGAGTTTATTTATTAAGTTTATATGAACTATAGGTATTATTGTGGAGTGTTTATTTGTAAATATCAAAACAACTATTACCTTTAAATAAAGGGAATTGCATTAAAACTACATATTTATTTTCCAATCATTTAGTTTAATACTTGAGTTATTACAAATACTAATTATATGTAGGTACCTATTTAGGTCAATTACCATATTTTGATATGACATAGCGACAATTTGTATCATAAGAATATTCTAATAAAGGCACTGATTAGACTTATTAGGTAATAAATTTTGAAAACTGCTAAATAGGTAAGTACCTACAGATTTTTAGAGATATTTATACATTTTGGACCTAAGCGAATTTTTATCATTACATGGACAATAAATATTATGCTAGAACGCATACATTGTGTTTGTGACGATAAAATAAAAAATAATAAAAAATCAACAATTGTATATAATCATTATGTTCATTAAGAGCCTTGTATTTACCTACCTACCTATATAATTATTATGCTCATTAACAGCCCTGTATTTACCTACCTACCTATATAATTATTATGCTCATTAATAGCCTTGTACTTATTTGTAAAATATCACATGAAAATAAAAAATACTTAATAAAAAATCAACAATCTATAATATTTTATATAGATAATTTAAAATTAAATTATCTATATAAAATATCAATAAAAAAAATGTCTAAGGTTAATAGCAACCTACAAAAATATTTTATAATTATCTACTGTGCTGGGCTGTGATATTTTTGAAAGCAGGGTGCAGCACACAAATTTACATTACATATCTTGCACATATATCGAGTCATCTTGCGTCTTTTTTCCTTTGTGCATGATTTACATCTTAGGTATTTTCCCATGATTGTGGGCATATGGTCTTTTGAATTACCTGGTAATATACGCAAGGGATTTCTCGCGCTTTCCCTATTGCTAATGGGTCTCTCTAAAACATTGCTATTGTGATAACGTTCTATTATTTGCCGAGTTACGGACAACTGAAAGTCGGCAAATTTTAAATTTGGAGTACCGTGTATCTTTTTAAAACAATAATATGCATTTAAAAGGTGCATGTCGAATATATGGAAAAATAGTTTTTTGTACCATTTTATGGTTTTGCGTATGCACTGCAGGGATGATAGCAACATATCTGCAGTGTCAACACTTCCCATATTCTTCGAATAATCTAAAACGGCTTTAGGCTTGATTACTGGCAATCCCGTACTTCTACTGGTTCTTGCCGATGGTTCCATGTCATTATCATGTATAGTTGATAACATGTATATATATTTTTTGTCCTTCCATTTACAAGCCATAAGAGGACCAGAAAACTGGGTTTCCATTTCATGTAAATTTAGTATTCTACCTAAATTAGGCATACCTTTTCTATTTTTTTTTACGGTGCCGCAAGCATAAATTTGATTATCATATAAATATTTAAATAATAAGGGGCTTGTGTACCAATTGTCCACATACAAATGACGATTTGAGCCAAAAAAATCTTTCATTAAAGTGGAAACAACAGCTCCTCCAACGCCTAAATTCGCTGGATCATTTATGTCTGTACTTGCACCGCAATAAACTATAAAATCTATAATCACTCCGGAATCTACATCACATAAAACGAACAATTTAATTCCAAATCGATTTCTTTTTTTTGGCAAATATTGTTTTATTGATAAGCGACCCTTGAATGGCACAATGCTTTCATCAATGCATACATTTCTATGCGGTGTAATAACATTTCTAAATTTTTCCCTCGCGTGAGTTATACATGATTTTATTTTCGACAAAACAGAATTTTCTTCATTTGGTCGGGAAAAATGTAACATGCCAAGAATCATACAAAATCTATTTCTTGACATTAATTTTGAAAATATAGGAGAACTCAATAATATATCTGTAGACCAGTGTTCTTCTATAGATAAATGGCGGTTTCTGGTCATCAGCCTCATAATTACAAAAAATATGTACATTTCTGGGACAGTTACATCACGCCATGCATGTAGTCGTGAATGCATTCGCAAATCAACATTTAAAATAAAATAATTGTGGAATTTGTTTGTCATTTCAACAATAAATGACACGAAATCAGAGTCCATAAAATTCTGTAACATAAGTATCTAACTCCGTAACAATTTCAGCTGGGGTGAAATGTATACCACAGGTAAACTCGTCAAAAGCAGCAACTTCGGGTGTACGTCTTTCAGCAGTCCACTCAAAAATTGGCGCTGTCTCATAATTTCTGTTATGACGAGCTTGTCCAGAAGTTGAGGGCGTATCTTCAGGCAATTCTTGTTGCTCAGCAATCGTCGGCTGTAAAATAATAAATGTTTTTTTATTTAACTTTAAACTTAAAAGAAATAAAAAATCGATTAAAAACACCCTGCGTAAAAAATACTAATTTTGTAAACTGGTAATACTGTAACAAAAGTGTCAAGAGATTGTTGATTGTTGACGATTGTTGTTAAAATATAAGTTTATTTCAACGTAATACACCACAGACAATTCAACTAAAATGGATTCATGAAGCCTCCGCCAGCCATATTTTCAGTTGTAATAAATATTATATAGTCGAAGGTCATCTGTTTGACCCAAATATATTAAGTTACCTACTGACTACAATACAACAAGTAAGTATAATCTTGACTATTAGCATGTATTAATTGACTATTAATATTTAATAATTATTATATTACTAGCTATCCGCTATATATCCGCTATACTAACAAGAATAATCACGAAAATAGTACCCGTAATAAATTCATAATTACGGTACCTTCGTACTTATCTCATCAATTTATCTGATTTCAGGTGTAAAAAATGTCTGCCAAACGACCGGGATCCCCGTCCATACTGAGTGGATTTTTAAAGATGCGGTGTGTAGAAAAATCCGGAGACACTAAAAAAGAAGCTGCTACACAAACGTTCGTCGAGCCGTGTAAAGAAAATTCAGATGCTGGTACACAAACGCTCGTCGAACCGTATGTTGGTCGTTTGGGAGATAATATATATTATGCTTCAGAAGCATTACCGAAGTTACAATATGAAATCGAACCTTCGGATGAACGTAATAAAAGTTTTTCAAGGTTAATAGCATTCGAATTAGAGAGAGTGCCAGAAGAGAATCGGAGCAATTTATATGCTCATATTCTTAATTTAATTAGAATTTTTAGAGGGGATTCCGATTTGTCGGAAAGCATAGATTTCATTCCAGAATTTCCTTCGGGCACCACACTACCATTAAATATAGAATACAAGAAAATTGATTAAATTTTATTTAATAATTTTCTTTTTATCTATACGCACAGGTTTGTGTATATTGCCTGTACAATGAGCTTCGACGCGAGTTTGCCGGCTCGCTGGCCAGCGGCCTTTATAAGTATGTAGGAAACTGTGCCTATTTATTGATTATTGAATAAGTATGTTAATTATTAAATTAGTTGATTATTACACGTTACCCAATTTTTAAATTTGTTGATTGTTATTTACCTGTTATTGTTAAATTTGTTGATTAAAAATACGTAATAACAAGAAGGCACAGGTACAATAGGCAGGTACATAGTCCGGCGTGCCAGTTAACTTGTTATTGGTACCTAGGTAGTTAGGTGTTAATTATGTGTCCAAAAATAATAAGCAATACAATGTAAATATCTATGGAGTTTCTTTTATTTAATCCTATTATGACAACTAAATCCTATTATGTAATATTCTAAAGGTATAAACGCGAAATTTTGTTACCTACTCTTCCACGCGAAAACTACCGAACGTATTTTAAATGAAACTAAAATAATTAAGCAATAATATAGCTTAATTAAGAGAATAATATCTGATATTAATTTAAAATTAACTTACCTCAAAATCACATTCATTTACTGATTCCGATTCAGAAAACTGATCATCTTCAGTGCCTTCTAAAATGCGCAATAGTTCTTCTGTACTATAAAACTCTTCACTTGCCATTTTTGCGATTATAATATTGGTAGATACCTACTCGATAAAATATTTTTACAACTTTCCGCACTTAACAACACGGCACGCGCTTACGACGTCACCAGTCCGACATCTATTCATGTCAATGGCGCAGAAGGGATTGCATATCGATACTGTGCTAGGGATGCGCATGATTGGCGAAAAGGAAAATATTCAAATCAACAATATCCACAATATAGACAATATGGTATTATACCAAAGAATGTAGTATTTACCTTTTTTCTCAGTGACTAAGCTTATATATTTTTTTTGTAGTTATTACAAAAATTAAGCGAATTAGAGTAATTTCGCTGAAATTTTAATGAAGTTACTTGAATATTACACTACATCACTAGTAGGCACGTATACATGTCATTGGCGCGAGAGAACATGCTTTTTTAGCCATTAATTAAGTTATTTTTTGTCATCAAATATTTGAATAACTACTTGGCAATTTTGTTTACTGTGTACAATTATGTAATAACTGGGGATTCAGTTCATAAACTGTATAAATAAAACACGTAAAAGTAAAGGTTTAGTATGTTTATTTTGTATTTATCTATGATCTGTTTCTTGGCATGTATAGGTGTCGTTGGCGCACAGGGCACGATTGCGCATGACATCTATAGATGTCATTGGCGTTCAAAAGGTTAAAGAAAATGACTCGTTGTCAAATCAATTCACGTTTATATGAGCGCTGTTAGTTAAATTTCGTGTGCGTTCGCGCAGCGGAATGTTGTTGAATTTAAAGATTTTAATTATGCAGATATTTAGTGTATGACGTCGTATAATTGTGTATGGTAAAAAAAAAATTGTGCACGCAGCCATTGTGGAGAAATTCACCAAAAACTGATTCCGCTGGGCGAACGTTGTCCTGGCGGAACTTTTTTTAATCCATACACTTAAGAAGAAAAGAGATGTGTCCAAAAATTAGTGTGTATTTGTGTGTAATTGTGTATGTATGAATAAAATTAGTGCATGCATAAACTTCGGAGAAATTCAAGTTTCCGCTACGCGAACGTTTGGCCATTAGCTTTTATATAAAGCGCTTACATAGAGGCCGCTTTTTTGTAGCCATCCGAACTTGGTCGGGTTATGTAGGTTTTCGATGCGTCGTCAGTATTATAATTGTTTTTCTTTAATTACTGAATTTAATGACATGAAATTTTGCATATTAATAGTTGAATGAATACACTAATTATTGGCATACATTTTACCATGCAATTCCTTTAGAACGTCATGATATTTGACTGCTTTGTAAACAGTGATCTATTCATGGTAAATTGTCCTATAACTCTTTAATTACTAACGGAACATCATTGATACTTGGCAACATGTTGCAGACACTTACAAGGTTTGTATAAACGTGAAAATCTAGACCCTAAAGTGGATACTTTCAGAACTAAGACCTAATAAGCGTATTTTACGTTTATATTTTTATCTTTTAAGCCCTACGATTTTTTCTAAATCTGTTTTTTAAACAAATATAAACAAATTCAAAACAACGGATATAAAAATCTACAGCTCTCTATGTAAGCGCTTTATATGAAAACTAGCTAATGGCCAAACGTTCGCGTAGCGGAAACTTGAATTTCTCCGAAGTTTATGCATGCACTAATTTTATTCATACATACACAATTACACACAAATACACACTAATTTTTGGACACATCTCTTTTCTTCTAAAGTGTATGGATTAAAAAAGTTCCGCCAGGACAACGTTCGCCCAGCGGAATCAGTTTTTGGTGAATTTCTCCACAATGGCTGCGTGCACAAATTTTTTTTTACCATACACAATTATACGACGTCATACACTAAATATCTGCATAATTAAAATCTTTAAATTCAACAACATTCCGCTGCGCGAACGCACACTAAATTTCCCACGTAAACTCAAACTAAAGTATTTATTTTAAAATCAAATAAACCAATTACAGGCACTTTTTAATTGTCAAGGAGTCGGTCAGTCAGAGAGGTGAAGCTAGTTGGTCACCCGTTTACCTCAGGTAACACTCGTAAAAACCCGCGTGCGCGCGTTTCCCACGTGTGATTTTGGTTATCAGAACTCTTAACTAAATTCTGAACGTATTCGTAATATTTACAGTCCAAGACGATGGCTCATTTCAACTGTAGTTTTCGAGTGCCGTACTATAAGACATAATGTAGTAACAAGCTAAGTTTTATAAAAAATTTCCACCCCAAAGATTTTGGGAGATTGGGCATTAATATTGCTTATTCAATTTAATATTGAAATTGGACTTACACAATTATTACAATACGCGATAACGAGCTCATGAGCAGCTACAATGACGAGATCAAGAATGGCGGGTGAGGTGGGAGCCACGAGGGTGGCGAAGGGGGCGCGAGCGCTCGGCTGCCACAACCGCACCGCGCCGTCGCACCCGCCCGTTGCCACCAAGTGCAGCGCTGACACTACATGGAAACAAGTGACTCCCTGAAAAGCAAAAACATTTTCAGTGGGAATGGAGGAACAGGGTGGAAGGTCCCTCCATTGAAAAGGGAGGATCCTCCAACCAGACAGGTATTGCGTCTGGTGGGCTACTGCCCGACAACTCTTAGTCGGGGCTGAGTATGTATGTTAGATCGCGTGGTAAACTGTGCTTGCGCGATCTAGGATTTGTGACGTATTAGTCACTTCACATGTCAGCTTTTTGACATTTCGTTCGCTATCAGAGTAGTTCCTACGTGGCTGGATAGATGTCGCCACAACTGTATCCTAAAAAACGTTCAAGATGGTCAGTGGTCCCAAGTGCTACTTCTGAGGATAAGGTCCTGATTTTCGTTCCCTAGGCCGGAGCAAGGGCAAACTCATTGGGTTTTTTCGTCAAAATTTCTCAGAAGACAGGAGCCTAGATTTATGCCCGGTTGATGGCTATGGGCTCGCCGCCTGTTACATGGGACTTTGACTGTCGAAATGTGCGTGTACTGTAGGTTGTTGCGCCGACTCCAAGTAACATTGGACAACAACAGAACAATGGGACAGTGACATGAATTGGGACAATGATGAAATATTTGATAGGTACTTACCCTCATAACTTTGAAGACGTAGTCGTCCATCTTGCCAGGCACGTGTCGAATGCGTACGCTGGCAGTAGCGTCGTGCGAGCACGTCACGAGAATGACGCCGCCGCGACTGAACGCCACACGTTTTACCGAGCGTGAGTGTACCCGCCGCCAGCGAGTAATGCTGCAGTATGAAGAGTGTGGGGGGGACGGTAACTCCTGGAACCGAGGTTCCTATATAAACCCTAACATACCCTTAACAAAGTGATTTAACGTCAATCGGTTATTGTTCGAACTGAACTTCTACTCATGAACAGACAAACCTGAATTGGAAGAATTGATCTTCTATCGTTACTTCTAATGATGTACTGTAATGTAGGTAATCAAATACAGCGTGGCTTACCATCCAAAAGTAATAATTGATGGCATCGGGCGTTTTATTGTGGAATAGTTGCACTTTTGGTTGGAGGAAGCGGACCAGCGTTATGTCACCTCTCTCCGTGCCGAAAGCAAGCTCCGAGGTGTCATTCATGCGTGAAGATGAGGAATACGCCAAACACTGCCCAATGAGAAGATAAAAAGACATCACTTTAAAATCATGCAGGTAAATCTATACTAATAGGTATTATAAAGCTGTACTGGTCTGAATTGAAAATTTCTTTTCGTGTTGGATAGTTCATTTATCGAGGAAGGCTATAGCCTATTACCTACCTAAAAGTTTGAAAGAAAAACCCAACTATGACGAAAACGCCAATTAGAAAGGTATTATCAAGACTTTCTTCTTCGTGTCGCTGGCACGACGGTATTTCAAATTTTGGTTAGACTTATTAACAATAAAAAAGTTTCAGTTTCGGTTTTCGTATAACATGAGTATTGATTTTGATACCAGATTTTTTGAACACATGATGCTTCCACGATATCTCGTCCTACGTCGATTAGCTTAGAACTTATGAGGGAACCAATGTGGGGATCGCCCGGAGGAAACGGAGGAGGTCTGTCCCGCTTGGGTGGAGCTCCGCCGTGACCTCTTAGCGGTTTCTCTCGTCTTTGTTATAATATTTTTTACCTGACTACGGGTCAGGTAAAAAATATTATGGAAGTAAGCTTCTTACAGTAGGTATATTAGGCAGTCCGGTGATGCAGTAAAGAGGCGTGTGTGACAGCGTGGCCGCGTCGTACATTGTCAAGCTGCGATCCGATGCGGACATCACCAGGAATTGCGCGTCCTGAACATAAGAAAGATTCGAAAAGCTCTGCGACACTATGATAAAAATATCAGTATACCAGTATATCAGTAGTCGCTTAAGTCGTTAGCTAGTCATTAACACCGAGCTGGGGTAGATAGATGATAATTTTTTCCACCCGTACCTACGTAAAATACGCGCATTGACGTGGAGTTTCGGACACCGGCCCGTATTATTTACCTAGGGTGAGAGCTTGAGGGTAGCCCGAGTCCGCGAAATTTCAAATTGCGTTTTTTGCACTTTGCAAACTGTTTCAGTATCACGTTGTATGGTTATCAAAATATGATTTGCGGCCATAGCAAGAACTTATTTATTGCGTTGTAATCATTGAAATCATCAACACCATTAATCATCAATACCACCGTCTAAGTTCATATTACCTTAAGGAATGACTATTTCATGAAATCATGACATTCGATGCCAATTCTAACTTGTGAGAGTTGTATTAATGATTATAATTCTATAAATACATAATTGCTACGGCTGCGAATCATATTTTGATCCAGCATTGAGACACTGACCTGCAAAGCAAAAATGTAAGCTTTATTGCTTTACCGAGGCGACAACTCAGTTTTGATGCGTTGGCAATTCTGATTCGATTGCATTCTCCATCTTTTATTGCTGATGCGTGTTTGTCTCGTCTGGATAGAACATACGCTCATCTGTTGCACTGTCGCAGTTAGCTATGAGTGGAGAGCTTGGTCCTTTTTTGAATACCTTCTGGTACTATACTCGTAGTTACTCGTACAATAAAATCACTTACCGGTAAATAAATCGCGTCGGTTATCCAGCGGTTCTTAACGCGGCCATGGAGTCCTGATCTGTGGTAAAACATCTGTAACATGGAGTAAATTGTCTAGGAGTACAACAAAAAAAGTACTTACTAGACTAACTAAGGTGGGTGGACCATGGAAGGCCACTCTAACGAGTAAACACTTTTTATTCGTTTATTTACTGGAAAAATGAAGGAAACAAATTATAAAGTAATACTTTGTTTTATTGTGCACCATATAAATCACTTCGTTTTTACTTAAATTTAATCACTATTTATAAAACTTAAGTTTTATTAAGCTCTTCCAAATGGCCTTGCAAGGAACACGGCTCCAAACAAGGCCAATATTATACATCAGTCGTTAAACTTAAAAATAGAGTTGTAATATTAAATATATCCGCTTTTACTAAAACAACATAATAAGCTCTATCATTTAAGCGAAACATTAATGCTCAATATAGTTTTATCATCTATAAAAAACTCAACGAAAATTACTTGAACACCATCGTGTAACTAAGAATATATTAATGGAAATTATTTAACAATAGTTGTAATGAGTATTATATTGGCATCAAATAACCTGCCAACGCGATTTATCATAAAATTAAAAACTTTTTTTTTAACCAAAAATGGCCTTCTTATGGGTCCGTTCTTTGTAAGGCCAAAATGTTCCTAAGAAGGCCAAACTAACAATCTATACTGTTTGATATTAATTAACCTATAATAAAATAATAGAAACTACAGACTACTGTAATTATAAAAACTTATCATGGCTCATAGTCAGTCTTGTAGTCAGGAATGTTTAAAATCTACTGTTCTTAAGATTAAAAGATGAAAATAATTATAACAAAATTAAAAATAAATTCGAAATTTAACATGCAAATATTTTATATATTCGTTGCTTTTCATATAAATTAGTTTAGTTTGTTTTAAGACATAACCTTTCCATAAAAGAAATTTAATTGTATACTGGCAATAAAATAATTAAAAAAAATGTCTATTCAATCTGAGTTAAAAAGTTTATTAACGCTTATAAATAAAAATATTATAAATATAAAACATTGTTTTAACTGTAAGGCTACGTATTTATAACTTAAAAGTTAGTATTCATATGTTCATGGTTTGTAAATGTTCCTTGTAAGGCCCATGTACCATAGCAAGGCCAACCGTCAAATATTTGATTGGCCTTATAAGGAACCACCGGCTTTCCTAGGAACACTACCAATATTTTAACTTAAATTGAGGCAAAACTATGTTTTTTATCTTTAGTACCATAAACATGTCCTTATACGACAATTCACAGTAAAAAAATATGAGATAATAATAGGTTTTTGACTAATAACTTACGTTTTGCTGTGCGCGCGAATAACAATTGTAACGTCGACGACCGAAGTCTACGAAGCGTGAGATCGCACTGCCACAATAGCGGCGCGATCGCCTCGCTGCCGCGTGTGCGGCCTTGAGTTTGATGGATCTTAGTGTGTAGTAGAAGGAATATGTCTTTACATGTCAATAACTACGACTTTTTAGTAGTTGGCCTTCAAAGGAGCGTGGCCTTCCATGGTCCACCCACCTTAGATAGATGGTTTTTTCCATCTAGAATTTCTCATAAGCCCATGCTGCTTCTGCCCAGAATGCCGTTTTGCTCGGTTGGTAGCTATAGGCTCGCCCCCTATTTTATGGGGCTTATACATTGCCAAAATGTGGGTGTACTTACACCTCTGTCCAAGCTTTGGGGGAATACGCTGGATAGCACCTCTGCCCAAGCTTTGGGGAAATACGCTGGATAACACCTCTGCCCAAGCTTTGGGGAAATAAGCTGGATAGAGAAGTTAAGAAGATAAGGTAATTATTTAGACGTGGTACAGTTTCCAGTATTACGAGGGTTTGACGGAAGTTCGTTTGGGTTACATAGTCCGGTCAATTTAGACATTCGAGGTTACATAAAGTCCCAACAAGCTGAATTTCTGTGAAATTGTTCAAAACATAATTATAAACAATGTCTAGAAGTTCCCCATCATTCCCATGTAAGGAAAAAATTTTATTCAAGGTCAAAGGTCAAAAAAATGAGTTTTTCGCGATTTTCAGCAAAACGGTAAGTTTTATCATAAAAGTACCTCAGACAAAAATTGTAAATCATAAAATTATCTATAAAAAATGTATCAATACTTTTTTCTGACGAGCCACCGTTTCTGAGATATAACGATTCAAAAAGTTATAAAAGTTGTTATCGTCATAATATGCACACGTTTCCACGCCACCTATGAGGTACTGTACTTAGCGCGTTTTTTTAACGTGGTTTCCCCAGTAGGCCTACTCCACGGGTTAGTTGTGATCCTGTTTAATGTAAAACTATTGCATAGTAACGGAAATTTTCAAAGATTGGGCAAGATAAAAGCGATGTAAATTTAAAAAAAGTGTTGAAGTTTATTCGTCTTATTCGTAAGTTTCAAATTCTTGTTCTTCTTCTTGATCTTCTTCTTGTTCTTCTCCTGCTTCTTCTTCATCTTCATTTTGGATAAATTGCGTCAATAGCGATGTATCGCATGATACTTCTTCGGAGTCAAACGAATCCTCCATTGTTTGTGATTCAATATTAGAGCACGACCGGCCTTGACAATTTGTGCATGCCAAAGAACAAGACAGTCCGACTTTTTTGCAACCACATTTAGCACTGCATCCCTTTTTGCAGTTGCAAAAAATAGCGTTCAGCAGTTTTTCCGGCGCAGGTGGATGTAAAGTTTGAACTGGCTCTAATATATTGTTGACCAACTTCCAACCCCAGTCTGTAGGGTCTAGCTGATAACTACCAAGCCACACTTGAACTTGGTAATATACTCGAATAAGATGTTGGTGAGCAGCAGCTGAGGTTGGAGGAAGACAAGCTAATTGAACTTGTTTTTTATTTTTAGTATTTTTAACGAAACATAAATATCGATGCTTATCTAAACAGGTAGTTTTTTTAGGAGCTCCGTACATAGAAAGAAGAAAGCGGATGCCGTTGGTAATAACTTCTTGTTGAGTTGAATTACTCTTTTTAAAAACTTCAGCACATTGAATTAAATTTTGTTTTTCAAACATTTTGAAAACTGCTGTTTTACCCCTCCTGTAAAATGCAGATGTCGTATCACAGCCAGTTATTGCGTGTAAAAATAGAACATGATCTTGACACTTTACAAAAGTAAATAAACTTTTTGATGAATATATATCTGATGGATGCTGAGCTTTTCCTGGTTTTAAGAAAAAAATTGTTTTTTCAGTTGGCGTTCGAGCAGTGAGTAATACAAGTAAGTCAACATCTTCACCAACAACAATAGTTGTATTTGTCAAATTGAATTGCTCTATAGCTGTTTCAATAATCAATACATCAGCATCATTATTAGCTTGTTTTACCAATATATTTTCAGCCGTAAACTTTTCTTTCAACATTGAAATGAACTGAGACTTGTTGTGGGTATTTGTAAGAAATTTCTGTTGACTGGTTGGGACTGTCATAAGTTCGTCAAATAAAATATCAGAAGATGAAGATGTTGCTAAAGTTCGACGACGTTGTTCTGCAGCTTTGATATTTCTCGTGCAATCATCATAGCCATCAAATACGACAGTAACTCTGGAACCAAAATGTCTACGTACATATTGAACGTATTTATCTAAGATAACGTTGAATGTTTCTTCGCTATCCCACACAACGCGGTGTAGTAAGTCCTCCGTCAATGATGTATGTCGCATTAGTGTTGTTAATATCAATATTTACTTTTTCAAAACAATCGTAAATGGTAGATTTTTGTGTTTTGCGCATCCCGATGTCATCAAATAACGATAAAGGGTAGGGAGCTAATTCAAATTCAAAATATTTTTCTATTTCATCTTGAAATGCTGCAGTAATACTCATGCGTTGGAACAATAATACAGGGTCAATAGGTACTTTTTCTTCATGAACTTTTATGGAACTAGTCATAGCTAAGAGAGGAACAACTTTATCAGCGCGTTTTAATTTAATATTATTGAATGTCAGTCCTATCATTTTTGCCATAGAAGCAAGTCCAACTTCACGAGCTTTATAACAATTAATTTTACCGTCACCAACGACACCACTCGCAATAGAAACAATTTTGTTAACCTCTGGAAAAGGATCATGCGTTGAGAACCACTCTAAAAGTCTTCGTATGTCTCTAGCATCTTTTTTTACTCGTGAATCACTTGCATCAACATGCTGCTCGGTCGTATCCATCCTAACATTTGCGATATCTTCTAATTGGTCACAAACTGTATTCATAGCATGCATACTATAAACCCATTTACTTATGACGCTCTCTTTTGTACTTCTCCCTCGAGCAATACCTCCATCTGTCTTCATAGCTTTCATCTTAGACTGCTCGATTACCATGTCCGTTGAAGTTCCACATCTTAATTTGTCTGAACGTCTAACTGTAAAAAATCCTCCTGAAAACTTTTCGTAAACTTCAGGATCCATCAAATTCTGTAATTGTTCCATATTCTGCAAGTAAAGGTGTGCAGATTTAGCATATGGAAAATGTCCAGACGCCTGAAAATAAGGAAGCATTTCTTTGACGCAGTTTAAATGAGCTTTCAAATCCCCCATACGCGCAGCTCTTAGGAATTCTTTAGCAATGGAAACCATACAAAAATATTGAATCCTAAGTTTTGCAGTTGGTCCTCGTTCCTCATATTCTTTTAGTTTTTGATTAAATTTATTAAGTAACGCTCCAGATACTTCATCGTCATTTTCAATATCATTGTATGAAAGAGTATTACCTAATATATGCTCGATATTTATGATTAGATCTGCATCCATTATATTATTCATTTCAACTTCTTTTAATATTATAATTGCCAAAGTAAGCTGACTACTTCAGATTACTTTGACTTTGTATGAGATCGAACAGCTCTTGCGTAAGCATGACCATTGAGCATTTTTTCTAATGATTTTGACGCATAGATCTCTGCTAGTAATTCTTTCATGCCGCTTCCTTGCATAATATGACCAATTGCTCCCATAAAAGACATCAGTAAATGAAATCCTCCAAGTCTGATGATGATTTTTGATAATTCAGAGCCCTCAGGTGCGGCTGATACAATTTCTCGAGCTTTAGCATACAGGGGCTGGTCGAAAGTCACGATGCATACAGTGTGGCCATACCGTTTTGCATTCTCTAATGCACAAAGTAAAGTCGTATAGATAGTATTATAGTTACTGGCTGGTTGGTGAATAAATGGTAAAAATGAAATTTGAGATTTAGAATAATTCGTATAATTATTTGTTAAACGTTCAATAAAACCATTCCAACCGGGTAAAGACTCATTTTTCCATTTTCCATAAAACCATACTACATCAGCTTTTTTCAGAAACGATACTGTTTCAGTTCCATAAACAAAATCTTCAACATTTATTTTACTGTAGCCTACTACACCGTCATTTGTATAAGTCTGTATCGGCACATGTGCTTTTGCCTTGAAATCATTTGCTGAAAGAGTTTCTTTTATTCGTGGCATAGGTTCTTCTAGTAAAACTGAATGTTTTGGAGTATCAATTTGAATAATACCCATTATGTGGAGCGTGTTATTGCCGTCTAGCGTATTTACATTAATATCAGCATTATCTGCAACGTATTGAATAAGAGTGCCACTTTCTGGTGGTAGGACATGAGGAGGACGATGGAAAACTGCTGCTGCCTCGTACATTATTGTATCATTATAAGAAGCACATAAACCAAAAGCCGAAAAGATTTGTATAAGACGTTTAGACCCGAACCTTCGATGAAAAAAAACTGCGAGGCCAATTGTAATTTAGATTTAAAAGACCTTGGTCGAACAGCAGTCATGATACAATGGCAAATATTTGTGCATATTAATTTTAAATTATCTAAATTTGATCGTTTATTTTTTTAAATCACTCGTTCCACAAGATATGTCAATGATTCTGGGATTTCATTATTTAAATCTTCAAACATGCGACTTGGTCTAGGGTAGTTAGAATTATCAAATACTGCAGTTTGAATATCTTCGCGAATAATAGCTGCTGCTGCGTCTAGGACTCTCAATCGTTCTTCTGTTTTATTCTTTTTTTTTTTCGTACCAGGCTTGATTCAAAATATCATGACGATTATCCACTAAGCATATGAATGTTAATGCTCCCCATTTCTCAGTGATAATAAGTTTATCACCATACTTTACTTTTAGTCGTAGCTTAATCGTTCTGTTATCTAGAGTCGTAGTTTTGCAAACCTTTTGTAATTCGTTCAAAGTGAACTGACAGTCATCGTTATTTTCAATGTAAGTAAATATTTCCTCCATTGCCAAATTCGTAGCTTCGTCTTTAGGACGACCCATTTTAGCTCCAGTGGAAGCTTTTAAAAAATTTGCATAGCAATCTCGATGATACTTAGCTTCAGCAGCAACTAAATCATATTCAAATTCGACTCGAGCAACAACAGCTTTTGCTAAAGCATCGTCACGAGCCCGAGCTGTTTCCAGAATTGAATCTTTAAATTGAAGTGTACTTACTTGGCTGATTCGACGCCGAAAATCTGAAAATTTTCTTCTTTCACTCTCTTCATTTAATTTCTCGCCACAAAATAAGCATAGTTCTTTGAAACAAAAAGCTGATTCAATGATAAGTGATCTAGTACGAGGAGGACTTGCTGTGGATGTACTGGCTTCTTGTTCTTCACGTTGTCTTTTATTAGCTGCAGCAATAGAAGACTTTCGAGTATAATTTTTACGGCAATTTTCATGTATTGTCACAGATTTCTGATTTTTGAGATATTCCGAAAAATCATCAGCTCTTTCGATACTTGCATTAATTAATGTCTTCATACCACGTTCAACAGTAACAACTTCACTTTCAGTTAAAAGTTTAGCACAAATAAAACAATATTCAGACATTTTTAATATAAAACTCAAAACAGCACAATATAGGTTAGGATAAACACGTGTTTTCACTACAGAGTGACGCTCAAGACTAACGTTCTCATTTCGAAATTTAATTTATCGATAGAAAAATATTTAAACATATAATATATAATATATATATATGTATATTATATAAAATATAACAACTCTAGATGTATATACGTGGCGTACGTGCATATTATGACGATAACAACTTTTATAACTTTTTGAATCGTTATATCTCAGAAACGGTGGCTCGTAAGAAAAAAGTATTAATACATTTATTATAGATAATTTTATGATCTACAATTTTTGCCTGAGGTACTTTTATGATAAAACTTACCGTTTTGCTGAAAATCGCGAAAAACTCATTTTTTTGACCTTTGACCTTGAATAAAAATTTTTCCTTACAGGGGAATGATGGGGAACTTCTAGGCATTGTTTATAATTATGTTTTGAACAATTTCACAGAAATTCAGCTTGTTGGGACTTTATGTAACCCCACTCTCATTTTTTGGTCTAAATTGACCGGACTATACAATTTCAATTCTGAAATTTAGAACCGCACTTTTTGCCAATATTCTGACTCGGTCTTCGACATTTCTCGCACGGTCCGTCAAGGACTATAACATCGAAAGGCCGTGTTCTTATAGAAAGCGATCATCGCCCGAATATTGAATCGTCGCATTCATTTGTTCGGTGAAAGTGATTGCGTTGTAGCGATGATCGATCTCCAATTTCCGCTGCTTGACCGCAAAGATACAAGCGCAAATGTTAGTTACTCCGAAGATATCCGTATCAAATTACCTCGTAAGAATGCAGTAGTCGCATGTCTCCACTATACACGCCGACTCGGCCGCCACGAGACACCGCCACATAGCAGAAGGACTGCTCACGCTCCACGCAAACTAACTTCACCAATGTCTCCCTCTGTAAAAATTCCAAATAAACCAATTATTATATAGTTTTGAATGTCAAGGAGTCTTTTAGATAATCAGAAACTTGAAGCTAGTTGTCCATTTCAATCTCTACGAAGAACTATTAAATCGTTAAGGCCTTTGTTTTAGTCAGATGTGTTGCGACGCAGCCCGTCTATAGTTGAATTCGTAATTTATATCAATTAAATGTTATATTGTTCTTGCAGTATCAATGAATAGATTAAATGTACCACAAGTACATCTAATAAATAAGTAAATAAGTCTACGCTATCTATCTCTTGTTAGTTGTTCGTATAATAGACAGCTCACGAACTCCATTTAGGTCGGGTCCAGGATTCGAAGGTAGCCGAACTCGAACCAAACCTTTGGTTGGACACTAGAACATTGAGATCAACATCGCGGTAAATTTTATTTAACTTTTATTTTGACTTATTTTGTTTTACCATTACAAAACTTGCTGTGCAAGGCTTGTTTGATTAGTCTCATACTTTTGTGATCGCCAATATAATATTCATGTTCGGATATTCTTCTCTTCATTGTGGGGGCTCAGTGGTAGAGCGTGTGTTCTGTGTGTAAATAAGGATTTGCTGGGCTATCAAAGCAAACACACTGACCGTGAATAATTAATTATATATTATATTATATCCAATACATCTGCCAAGCCCCACGGCTAAAGCCGGAGTCACACAGACACAGGCAAGCCCTTGTACCAAAAACCTATTATATTCATAATTTAAAGGTTCGAATGCTGTCAGATTATTACCAGCCATGTTCAACGGTTTCACTCAGGCTCTACAGTACCGTCTCCTTGTACCTATGTGACGTACTTTATCATACCTTGCAGTGTTCCAGTCTCTTGACATCTTGTTCGCTAAGGGGTGTCCACACTTCTGCTCTCGTGCTGGTCTTTTTGGCTCCAGTGGCCACCAGCCTGTTTATAATCTGCCTCCACCATACCTTGCCAGTGCTGAAGCTATCCAGTAATTGAAACAGCTTATGAGCATGTGTCGTATACTTATGGTGACCTGCAGTTATATATGGTAAGATCTTAAAAAATTACATTTGGATACAAAATCTACTAGAGTTACTGTGTCAAATACTGCAACAATTTACCAAATATATTATCCAGTGAAGAAACGAATCCGTTCTCGTCGAGCCACAGCGTGTCTTGTGGCGGTGGGGCAGTTTCCACGAACTCGATACCTTCTTCAGCAGCCGCCGCACGCATCACCTCCTCCACGCGCCTTTGAATTCAAAATATTATTAGATTAGATATTGGCTTAGTAATAACAGTCGCACAGGTCGATCCATCAGGTTAAGCTGCACTTGCCGGGGTTGGCCGTGGGTGGGTGCTCTCCTCTTTCCTCCGTGCCTCGGAAAGCACGTTAAGCCGTTGGTCCTGGCTGTCATTTGTGCATCTTTGACAGTCGTTACGGGTCGTCAGAAGCCCGAAAATCTGACAGCCAGTCTTACCAAGGGGTATTATCGTATTACCCAGTTACTGGGTTGTGGAGGTCAGATAGGCAGTCGCTCCATGTAAAATACTGGTATTCAGCTGCATCCGGTTAGACTGGAAGCCGACCCCAACATAGTTGGGAAAAGGCTAGGCAGAATTAAAAAATAGATTAGATATTGATCAATCTTCGTTTTTATTGGTCTTGAGGGCGACGTGGACCTTCACTTACTTGGAGCGACTGCCTATCTGGCCTCCACAACACAGTAGCTGGGTAATACGATATTCGTTAGTAATTCTAGCTGTCAGAGTTTCAGATTCCTGACGACCCGTACCGAGTGTCAATCGTCCATGAATGTCTGCCGGGACCGTTGACGGGTGTACGTCACAAAATGGTGATTCTATACACATGAAAACAATGTGAGGAATATGCGTGTGGAATTGTTTTATTTCTAGCTGCCATATTATCTTGTATAGACATGCGACAAAGTCCTAAATACTACTCTGTCAAGAAAGTACCGGGAAAAGATCAATAATACACAAAATGTCTGTTATTCATCCAAATTTATTTTATCACCTTCAAAGTATGCTCCTTTAGAAACGATACACTTGCGCCAACGAATAATCCATTCATCAAAACATTTTTTAAACGCTGCTTCCGGAATTGAGTTCAGTTCTCGCCGCGAATTCTCCTTTGTCTTCTATCGATTGAAAACGGGTGCCACGAAGTGGTAATTTGAGTTTGGGAAAAAGAAAAAAGTCAGCAGGAGCCATATCTGGTAAATATGGTGGTTGCTGGATGGTATTTGTTGAGTGTTTAGTCAAAAATTCGTTCACAATGATAGCCTTGTGCGAAGGCGCATTGTCGTGGTGCAAAATCCAAGAATTTTCTTTCCACAAATTGGCCTTTTTCGTCGAATTTGCTTTCCACAAATTGGCCTTTTTCGTCGAATTTGCTCTCTTAAACGCCGCATAACGCTCAAATAATATTCTTTATTTACCGTTAGACCTTCCGGTAAGAATTCAGACTGCACAACACCGAGATAGTCAAAGAAAACAGTCAACATGACTTTGACTTTTGATCGACTTTGGCGTGGTTTTTTCGGTTTCGGTTCAGTTGGAAGGCGCCACTCCGAAGCTTGTTGACTAGTTTGCATGTCAAACTCGTAAACCCACGTCTCGTCACCAGTAACAATGCGTTTCATGAATGTTGGGTCCGAACTGACTCGTTCTAGCATGTCCTCAGCGACTTTCATGCGATTGAGTTTTTGGAGAAAATTCAGATCTTTTGGGACTAGCCGAGCAGCAACATGTTTCATACCCAAATGATTAGTTAAAATGGTACGGATCGACTCGTGAGATACAGAAAGTTCGGCGGCTATCTCTCTCAGAGTTGAATGGGGATTTTCAGTCACTATTTTCTTCACTTTTGCGATGTTAACTTCAGTTGCAGACGTTGACGGCCTACCAGAGCGAGGCAAATCTTCCATCACATCTCGACCGCTTTTGAACGCTTTGAACCACTCATAAGCACGAGTTTTTGATAAAGTCGATTTACCGAAGCCTTCTGTAACATTTTCAGTGACTCCGAACACGAAATTCCATTGGCGATGCAAAATTTAAGACAAACTCTTTGTTCGATATTTTTGTCCATTATGAAATTCGCAATACACACTATATATGATATTACTAAAACCAGCACTGTATTTAATATAAATAACAGATGCAACTCAAACTCCGCGCCAAAATGGAAAACAGTTGTGCCAATCTAACAACTACAAAAAAAACAAAAATTTGAATTTGGAACCATAAACAAATCATCCATTCCCGATACTTTTTTGACTGAATGTGGCTACAAATGTCTTACCCAAACAATTTCTTGCTTTAGACATGTACCTTTCTAAAGTGCTTCTAGGAAGTTGAAACAACGTGGATAATTGCTCTTTACTGTCACCAGTTCTAAGTTTAACTAGTATCATACTTAAAGTTAGAGTAACGGTGGAGTAAGCTTGATTAAAATTTCATTGCGCAGTTTTAAAGGTTCGTTAGTATTATTGACAACTGCTTACAAAAATCTGAAAAACTCATCATCCTTGTTATCTATTTTATTACTGACCTTGATTTTTATCAGCACTCGGTGCAAGCAATGGCCATTTGTGGCCACTGAGTATTGTTAGACACGTATTTGTTGGAAATATATTGTGATTTGATTTAATAATATTTCCATTTAATAAAATTGGTGCCTTCATTTTTCGTTGCGTTTATAATTTATGAGGTTTGATGAAACAGAGGTACCTATTATTTTACTATTTCATTAAATCAGGAAATTCTCTACAGTCGATACAATGATTAAAGATAAGAGCTAAACTAGGTGCTACAATGTCAATAATAGACTTAAGCAACTTCTACAGACTTTTCTTAGAGAAACTAATAGTAATCCTGAAATTTCAGAAAATATATTTATAGAACGCATAATAATAATTTTCCTACTTCACCTGTCCAAGTATTATTAGAAAACAGAAATAATTATGTGAAAAAATAAAGAAATGTAGTACCTAACTTTTTACTTGAAGTACTTTTTTAATGATGTTTGTGAAACCTACAGGGGTTGCATGTCATTATTTGTTTAGATTATTAATACTAGCTCGTGGCGAAGTGGCTAAGTACTAACAACGCTTCCCTGGGTTGGCCATGGATGGGTGACCATCTTTACATGACGAGACTTCTCCGTGCCTCAGAAAGCACGTTAAGTCATTGGACCCGGCTGTCATTTGTGCATCTTTGACAGTCGTTACAGGTCGTCAGAAGCCCGAAAATCTGACAGCCAGTCTCATCAAGGGTTATCGTATTGCCCAGTTACTGGGTTGTGAAGGTCAGATAGGAAGTCGCTCCATGTAAAATACTGGTATAGTTGGAAAAGGCTAGGCAGAAAATTATTTATACGCAATCATAGCTTACATTAGTAACTACACACGAAAATAATTTACATAAATTCGGCAGTCTGGAACTGAATTTGAAGCCCTGTATAGCCAGTGGCGTAACTACGAGTATATGGTGGCAGGACTTGCAAAATGCCACGGACCCCCGGCCCGAGAGGCTGCGAGCTCAAAAATGACCTAACATTTTTACCAAAATGTAGTTAAAAATATATATTTGGGGCCCCATGCAATGGATTTGCCAAGGGCCTCAGATGGTATAGTCACGCCACTGTGTGTACCTAATCAGTCCACTTCGAATACGTTGTCAAATTATACTCTATCCAAAATTGTAATCTATTCATACAAAATAAAGTCGGGTTAGTTATACCATTTATAACTCAAGAACTGCGGGACTAATTTTTTCTTTCGCGGGCAGAAGCTAGTACTTAATAAACTCATCTTTTTGAACACTTTATTGAACGCCGCTCTGTTTACCTATACATTTTTCGTCGTGATTGGCAGTAGAAAAAGCAGGCGTTCAAATGTACATGTGTCACTTTCGAAATTACTTTTAAACCTTTTGCCACATCTGATTCTGCTTTTGGTACGTTCGAGCACATTGCCGGCACATTGCTACGCTAATATTTTTATACTTAGATGGTAAGTTAATTGCTTAGATTACAAATACACCCGTAATTCTGATATCAGGTTGGCGGCTCACTATATTTCGGCTCTCTTTTAAAAATGCACATGGCCTTTAAATTTTACGCACATTCCTCACATTGCTAGAACGTAGGTATAGAATCACTGTTGTGTGACGTACACCCTTCAACCTGATATAAATGGCAAGCGTCTGTTAACCTGGTGGGTCGAACAGTGTGGCTGCTTACTTAGCCACGAGCTCCACTCCAAGTTAAACCTACCTTATGTCCCAAAGGGTTACCGCTACCCCGGAACATAAAGGGCTGAGGAAGGAACTGGGTTTTAGTCAGTAAGAGTCTGACTCCCTTCCGCTCCACCCAGTGTCCCAAAGGGTTACCGCTACCCCGGAACATAAAGGGCTGAGGAAGGAACATGGATGGGTTTTATTCAGTAAGTCTGACTCCCTTCCGCTCCACCCAGAGCGGGACAAGTAATTAGATGATTTTCCAGCCTTAAAAAAAAAAGTTAAACTCACCTGTCAATATCCTGCGCTTTGCTTCTCTCTTTGTTCTTCTTAAAACATCGCCTCAGTTTGCTCAGCACTGCCGGGGTCATCTTATTCATCAGCACACGAGCCAGGCATTCATCTTCATCGTCACTGTTGGCAGATGAATGAACTTTTTGGAAAGTAAAACGAACCTCAAAAGAAAAAAAAGAAACTTGTTATTACTTCGTCGTCAGTGCGTTTGTACGTCTTCAGTTTGCCAAGACCGTTTTTCTCAAGAATGCGTGGAGGTATCAAGTTTAAATTAATATCAACTATGTAAGACAACGGTCCCTTGGAGCTCTAACTTCGGCAACGCAATAAATCAATAATGCCATTTATAGGACATTTTTTGACTAAAAAATCAAAACCTAGAGTAGGTAGGTACTCTCGGTTGACCTAGAATTATGAAATTTTGCATCAAACATCATGAAGCAAAGGTCTCTCCACAAGTAAAGAAAAAGTCCGAAAAGTGTTCATTTGTTTTTTTTTATCCAGAAAAAATGGTTTTGCTTGGGTAGGTATTTGGAGGGAGATATGGAGATTTTGCATGTTGACAAATTGGAACAAAATAAGAACGGTATCATAAGACAGGCTTAAAAGACGTTTTACAAACGCGATTACAAACTTCCATTTTTCTGTTGGCGAATTGACCGTGGCGTGCGTACATCAATTGTACAACAGGAGAAACTTTTTTCAAATACAATGTTTTAGGAATAGTCATCCCAACTACGAAACCCTACATTATGCGTGGTACCGTACGACACGCACCACTTGGCCGGGTCTTCTTGATATAAGTAAATTGTTGATAAATAATATAACGTACGCACCATGATAAACTTTCATCCGATGCACTCCTCACTGAATAGCTTCTCTCTACTATCTCTGAACACTCTTCGAGCAATGATTTCTCTGATTTGATAGACATTATAATTATTATAGAAGTTAAATACATGTATATCTACTGCTATGTTTGGATTGGATGTTTGACAAACTAAACGCTTGTATAAACTAAATAGCAACCAGTATTGCTCGTTTTGTCAATAAATCGGCGGCAACGGCCCCGATGCGGTTACAGCGCCACCTAACGATCTATTTAGTAAACTTGATGGAACTATTGTAAGTATTTTGAAGTTGTAACTTGTATTATGACATTCAAAGATGAACAATCTGTTTGCACCGTGCTTTATTTTCCTTTGTGTTTTAATACTCAACAAGTTTCACAAATTTTACATTGATTAGTTACTTTCAGTAGTAAGTTGATGATGATTGGTGATTGTTGATTCTCCACTTCACCGCCTCCTTAGGACCTAATATTCTTTTAATAGTACTTCACAGTGGGCAATAGATGAAGAACATAAAATGAAACACGGGAAATGTATGAAAGGGAAAACTGTAGTTCATTGTTAAATCTTTATTCAAATTATTTCTACGTATCCTAAAATAATGATTTTTTAGCATGAACAGAAATATGCTTAATAGCTTCTTTATAAGGTGATATTAATGTCATTAGCCATAATGAAATAAATTGATTTTGGTCATATTACGAATTCTTGTTTTCTTCGTGTTTTATTTTAAGTAGGCAACCAACTGTTGGCAGATGAGCAGGCTCAGGATCACCGGAATTCATCATTTTTTTAGCCATTGTGTTGCGGTATGTAATAACGGCGACATGTTTGAGATCATCACATATTTCTACTCGTTTCGTAGGCGATAGTTTTATTTTTCTAGCAATTTTCTAGCAACAACATTTTTATCGTAATTTGCTATAGTGCATTTGCATTGGGCAGTTTATCAGAAGGCCAGCTAATTATATGCTTCACTTCAGCCTCACATTGCTTACAAAATCCAATTCACGTTATGTTAGTATCCTTATAAATAGAATATTGTTTGAATATCCAATCGTGTGCAATGGGATGAACCTTCCAAATTTTTTCACGCATTAGATGAGCCCACTGATGCTTAGGCAAAGATTTTTCATTCTGAATACAGTCTCGGCACTCTTATTTAATTTAATGCGTTTACTTATTGGTTGCATTCGTTCTCATTGATACGTGTCAATCATAAAATCGTAACATACTGTTTTTTTTATCTTAGTATTTATTTTTTAATACATTATTATTCGATAGCTTTTTTTTTGGTTCTTTGTTATGACAAACCTCAAGATCTTCAGAGTTACTAAAGAAATAGTCGAAATTTTACTTTACAGAAAGGAAGTGCTTGTTTAAAGATTTTATTTGATAAATGGGTACGTACACACATCAAAAGTGTCTAGGGATCAACATATATTTTTGCAATAACTTTTCTCTTGATTGATATTAATTTAAATTTTCTTTAAGGATTCATCAAATAAAGTGTTTTCGTTTGTCACAGTAACGATAAACCAAGTCACCTTTGCATTAATAAAGAAATTTGCCATTTTCCTAATAAAGGGATTTTTGACATTTGAACCACTAACATTAAAGTTCGAAAAAAAGACTGAAATAACAGTTTTCTTTAAAATTTTATTGGGTAACTTAAACAATTAATAATCCGTGTTTCTACCGCGAACACTAACAACACAAGAACATCGGTTTGGCATACTCAAAATGAGTTCATCCAAATCACGCTGTGGAATGGCCGCCCATGTTCGTTGCAACAACAAAAAAAGGTCTTCTTGCAACTGGATACCCTCCATATTCGGCAGAGCTCTTCTCTGTAGCATATCCCATGCATGCTCAATCGGGTTCAAGTCTGGCGACTGAGCAGGCCAGGGTAGGACATTGATGTTAGCTGCGGCGAGAGTCTGTCTTACAACTCTTGCGGTGTGCGGTCGTGCATTATCATGCATTAACTGAAATAAGGGACCGATTTGCACTTGTAGAGGAACGATGACGTCAGATACAATCGTCTCAGCATAAATTTGAGCGTTGAGGTTGCCTCTGATCCAAATCAACTCAGTTCTTCCGCCGATCCAAATACCCGCCCATACCATGATGGTTCCACCACTATAAGGATGGACTTCCTGGCAGGATTTTAATCGCTGTTGGCGTCCAGGGGTTCTCCAGTGTCGTATACGTCTTGTATCCGGTCTCATACCAAAACGAGACTCATCAGAAAAGCACACGAAACGCCATTGTTCTTCTGCCCAATTTCTGTGTTCAAGAGCCCATTGATATCGAATCCTACGATTGTGCATTGCTATAGGTGGTACCCGTAGCGGTCTTCGGGAATGAAGGTTCACTTCATTCGTTCCTCTACAAGTGCAAATCGGTCCCTTATTTCAGTTAATGCATGATAATGCACGACCGCACACCGCAAGAGTTGTAAGACAGACTCTCGCCGCAGCTAACATCAATGTCCTGCCCTGGCCTGCTCAGTCGCCAGACTTGAACCCGATTGAGCATGCATGGGATATGCTACAGAGAAGAGCTCTGCCGAATATGGAGGGTATCCAGTTGCAAGAAGACCTTTTTTTGTTGTTGCAACGAACATGGGCGGCCATTCCACAGCGTGATTTGGATGAACTCATTTTGAGTATGCCAAACCGAAGTTCTTGTGTTGTTAGTGTTCGCGGTAGAAACACGGATTATTAATTGTTTAAGTTACCCAATAAAATTTTAAAGAAAACTGTTATTTCAGTCTTTTTTTCGAACTTTAATGTTAGTGGTTCAAATGTCGAAAATCCCTTTATTAGGAAAATGGCAAATTTCTTTATTAATGCAAAGGTGACTTGGTTTATCGTTACTGTGACAAACGAAAACACTTTATTTGATGAATCCTTAAAGAAAATTTAAATTAATATCAATCAAGAGAAAAGTTATTGCAAAAATATATGTTGATCCCTAGACACTTTTGATGTGTGTATTTCACTGAACAATGGATCAGTAGACAATGAAAAATCGGACTTACTGGAAAAATATTTTTTGTGTTACAGGAACGCATGTTTTTGCTCATCTAGTGGCACAGTAAACTTTCTTCCTCTTTTCATTATCACCAAACGCAAATCACAAACCAATTAATAATTTAATGTAGTTTTCTTGATATTATTCTCTTTCATAATTTTTGTTATTTTATATCTAAAAAAATCGAGTCATTTAAATAACTTATAAAAAGGACAAGACAGAAAAGGTTTAGCATATTTTAAGTGCCAAAAAATTACAGCTGTCAGAATTCCGTCGAATTAAAAATCAGACTATACTTACTTTAAATTAAGTCGAAGTGAACACCTGCACGATTTGAACAATACGCTATAGGAAAAAGTACAAGTAGCCTTTCCAAATTATTAGGCACTTCTTCGTATGAAATTTATTAAATGCTATATTTTTACCTGAGGTATGTCGGTACGAAGCTCAAAGTTAAATTCGTGAAAGTAGCAATTAGTAAGCAATTATTGATACAATAAACTTTTAGAAATTCTGTGTTTTTTATGCTGAACACGGAGAGGCCACGAAGGAGTGGCTAGTCAAAAAAAAACATTTCTCTGAATATATCATAATTATTGAAGGAATGTAGCAAATATAGGCAATTTAATAGCAATTCTTGAACATACTTTCAGAGCCACTTGCCATAGGCAACCGGCCATTCTGACGCTACAATTTTTCAGTTATTTGTTTACGAAATGAATCACATTTATAGGTACTAATATTTGTATTAATTTCTTCAATAATTGCTTAGTCGATGTGAACGCCTGTAAGATTTGAACAAGACGCTGTAGTGAAAAAAAACTGTTGCCTTTCCAAATTATTAGGCACTAGTTCGTACAAATTTTAGTAAAAGCTATTTTTTTTACCTAATGTATGTACGAAGCTCAAACTTAAATTCGAGAAAGTAGCAATTACTGGAACTACATCTTTTAGAAATTCTGCGTCCTTCTTGCTGAACACGGAGGCCATACGAGGCAATACGTTACCCCTTGGTGAGACCGGCTGTCAGATTTTCGGGCTTCTGACGACCCATAACGACTGTCATAGACATAGATGCACAAATAACAGCAGGGACCAACGGCTTAACGTGGCTTCCGATGCACGGAGGAGTCGTGGTAAGTAAAGATGGTCATCCATCCACTGCCAACCCCGGTAAGCGTAGCTTAACCTGATGGATCGACCTGTGCGACTGTTACTACTTAGCCACGAGCTCCTCAGCCACAAGCTCCTCCGTTCTGATGAAATATACCATCGTTTGTTAAATGAAACACGGCAGTGAACATTGTCTATTTTATTGTATGTATGTATAATAATACTTATAAACTAGTACTGTAATTCTAGAATGTAGGCTATACATACACGGAGCGAGCGATTTATCGTATTCAGTTAAAATATTATTTTGTTCTAAACGTTAAAAATCCCACTCAGTTCTTTACTTATAAAAAAAAACATAAATTTGTAAACGGTTGATACATAACTATGAAAACGTGTAGTGACACCATTCGTTTTAAAAGAATTAGGACTTTTTTTTTAGTAAACTGCATATTGCATAGATAATCCAAAATTGTTAGGTTCCCTTTGGTGTCTGTAAATAAAAATAACTATTATACACATAATATTATACTTAAAAACTAAGAGATTCTAAAAAAAACGATGGCTCCGAACAATGTTAAAGTAAACAAAAGCATTATTACTTACACACAAAACAACGGACGGAAATAACTTCTCAGATTAAACATAATTAAAAAAAAAAACCTAGGTACATAAAAATAACAAACTAATCTGCCTCTTCGGAGCCCATAAAACAATAGGAACTGTCAACCACTTTCAACGTATACAGAAAATGTTAAAAATACAGTGGCCGTGAGTTTCCAATTTTGTTTATCTATATTGAATATACCTAGCTATACATTTACACACATTAAACGTACTTTGGATCGAAACACCGTATACAGTATAAGGTCTGGATTATATTTCATGAATTCCGAGATACACCAACTCGCATATCTTCTCGGAATTTCGTATAATGTTAAACACTGTTCTAAATTACCCTCTTTTGTCGTATAATTACTATCACATTCCCTATTGCATAAAATATTGTATTTTGGCTGCACTAGGTATGTGGTAAATTCAACTAAGTATTAGATTTCGGGCTCAGTCTTAATCTTAAGTTTCTATTTCAAAATGCAGTTAATACTGATTAACATTCTTTCACTAGATCATGAACGATATACGACGAAGCCCGAATAAACAAAAATATCTCCTCTATACTCTATAACGGTAGACTATTCTACATTTGAATTTGGAATGTTGAGAATCCGTACCTAAACTATAACCTCGATTACGACAAATTGCGTAAATACATTAAAATTACCTGCTATTTAACACTATTTAATACTTTATACTCGTTACTTAAACAATAAATAGCTTAATATTAAACTATAATTTATTATTGTACGAATGCGTATACATGTATTTTCTTGAATACAGCTCACAATTTTATCGTAAGTAGGAAATAATGTCTCTCAAAAATCGCAATCAATGTCGCCCAAACGTTGGAGAATTATAAATACGTATCATCAGAACTGAAGTTGAGATAAATTCTTTGTGTAAATAAAAATCGGAAATGGATTGCATCTTTATGAAGTGCCGCGCCATGACCTAAAATTTTCATTCTTTTGTTTCGTATCTTAGAATAACAGCTCTTTAAAACAGAAAAAAACATTTCACCCGTCGTATACTTCGTATTTAACAACATACCACACTGAACCTATAGAAAAGTACAATTTATAATAGAGGGGCTGCGTGGTCAGTATGCTTGTCAGGGTTGTGACATCACAGGGTGGCTCATAAGCGCCGCTAGCACTTGCACCTACCCACCAAACTGAAATACCTGGTCATCAAAAGAAATGTTCGCTATAAAACCATTAAAATTTGAACTATAGACTTCTTTTGAAATTATCATTACTAACAAAACCATGGTACGCAGTAACATCATGCCTTATGACAGCAAAGGGGGTTCGTAGTGAGTCCCGAACAAAAGAGACGTGTAGATAGATGAGAGCATGGGCAATGATCAGAAGCTGCGCGATCAGAAAGGAGCTGGGCGATCAGGAGCTATGCGATCAGAAGGAGCTACGCGATCAGAAAGAGCTGCGCGATCAGAAAGAGCTGCGCGATCAGAAGGGGCTGCGCGGTCAAAAGGGGCTGCGCGGTCAGAAGGGGCTGCGCGGTCAGAAGGGGCTGGGTGGTCAGAAGGGCTGCGCGATCAGAAGGGTATGCGCGGTCAGGAGACAGGGTATTGCGGTCAGTAGACGGGGCTGTGTGCGTCGTAGTTGAGCTGCAGGTAGGGCGGGATGGCGGCCGACAGCTCGCTCGCGCGTCGCCGCAGCGCCGCGATGCTGTGCCCGCGCCACACCTCCTCCTCCGCCGGCTCGCCGCCATTACCTGCACAGCATTCATCAAAAATATTAGTAAAATATCTCTAACATCTGCCATATAAATGAATTGAAAGTGATAATGAGCTTGTAGTTTATAAGGAGCTCATGACTGAGAGGTGTTTGTCTTTATCTTCTGATTCACTGAATGATCCATTGTCCAGTTTTGAATGGGACTTCTGCAAGTAATCCCTCTAGATGTTTCTTTTTTTGAGTTTTGTCTTCTGAATTGATACGGTTGTAAATTTCAGTAAAGCAGGGATTCCTCTTGAAGAATTTAGATAGGAGATACAAATCACGGTTTAGCAGGGTTACTTTTATGGATATGGGCACTAAAAGGTTTATAACTTCAAGTAAACCAGAACCTTCTTTAGCTGTGATGGTCATGGTAAGATTACCATTAGCATCGAAGCTAACATGAGCCAAGGAACTGATATAATGAGTTGAAGGGATTACGGTGAGCTGTTGTGCAATTGCTTGCTGCTGAGGCCCGGAGGACGATGTAGTGGGAGAGGTGGTCATGAAATCAACCCGACCTCCTTTGGGTTTGCTGTTCTCTAAAATCTTGTTTTCTAAGGTTTCATTCAATTTGCTGACATTAGCTGCCAAATCGTTGAATCTTTTAGCTAGATCTTCTTGAAATTCTGCAGCCAATTTGACCTGTTTTTCCTGCTGTTTAGATCTAACTGAAAGACTGTCTAGAAGATGACCCATTTCTGCGGTCATTTTTATTGAATGCCTTGTGTGCAAATATTTATTTAAGGTGTTCAACCCCATTATTGTTGAGAGTAGTGAGTTATAACCTTCCTTGGCAGATGAGACTATGAAGGGTTGAATTTCCACCCAGGAGTCGCCTATAAATCTGGTAAGAGATGTAAATGAGTTGATCAATTTGTTGGGGTCCTGAACATTAATTACAGATATCTTTTGCACTTCTGTTAGAATCATATCTTGTTGCGGGTCAGATGTCTTCTCTAATAGATTGGCTAAATTGATGGTCAACCCAACTGACTGACATCCTAAGAGAGAGCAAGAGTTTGGAGTAGGATCCTGACGGGATGTTGATTGTACAGGAGCTTTAGAGGGAGTGGTTAATCACGAACATATCACGAACAACTTCGGTAATTAAACTGACACTGCGTATTAACCTTTTGACCGCCACAGTCGTGTATAGACGACAAACCAAAATGTGCCCAGCACGCCACGGTCGCAACTGGGTGACAGAATTAAAGGATGAATTCGGAGCTTGGCGCTGAGGGCACGCTTTTTCATTTTTGACGTGGCGGTCAAAAGGTTAAAGAATTGTATTCAATCCTTTCCAATGAATATTCCATATTTAGCCTGTGTGAAAGATGATATGGCAAGAAAGGGTGTGACTACCGAGACGCCGACTAATAAAGAAGTATGGAAGAAAAAACTGTTGCGCTTGACCCCCTATAAATTAGGATGATGAAACCACAACTGCCGATGTTGTGGTGGAACACTGGTGCATGAAAGCTTTTTTTTTTTTTTAATTATTATTATTGAATGATGTGTCCTAATACAGAAACATCATAAAAAATACAATCTAGCTTAATACTAAAGCTAATGAGTAATTAAATTTTGACTTAATTTGCTAGGTAGACTAAGCCTAAGAATGTGTCCATTAACACTTTTCTTATTGTCTCTATTAAGGGGAAGACACTTTGTTCTTGTGTTCTTTATGGGTAGCACTCATTTCACTACATTAAACTAACACTTTACTAAATTAACTCAAAAGGTTTTGTCCTTTTTAGTCTTCTCACTATGTCCGTGTTGTCGAGGAGCTGGATAGCCTCGATGTTCACATGATGGTGAAGCCTTCGTTCATGAGCTTCGGCGTTCTTTTTAATTATATCTGTGACGAGGGCTACTTTAAGGTCCCGATGAAGGTCGTCATTTCGAATGTACCAGGGCGCATTGACGATTCCTCTGAGTACTTTTTGAAAACGCTGTATAATTTTGATGTTGCTTTGTTTGGTACAGCCCCAAAGCTGAATACCATAAGTACATACAGGCATGAGGACATGTTTGTACAGGAGTATTTTGTTGTGTACTGACAGCGAAGAATGTTTTCCTATCAGCCAGTACATCGACTTGTAGCGAAGCTCTAGCTCATCGCGTTTCTTTTTAACATGAGCTTTCCAGCGAAGCTTTGCGTCTAATGTCATGCCTAAGTATTTAGCTGTATTTTCGTATGGTATGACATGACCATTTATGTTTACCGGATGATAATTTGGCTTTTTGTTTGTGAAGTCTATGTGAACAGATTTTGATTCATTAAGTTTCACACGCCATTTTTGTGTCCAGTCAAAGATGATATTGACGGCTGTTTGAACTTTTTCCACTGCTTCTTCTTGAGTAACACCTGTGGCCATTATAGCTGTGTCATCTGCAAATGTCGCAATGGTATTGTTTTCTAGCTCAGGAATATCGCAAGTGTACAATAAATACAAGACGGGACCTAGGACACTTCCTTGCGGTACTCCAGCTTTTATTGGCTTGAGTTCTGAATATGCATCATCTTGTCGTACTCTAAACATACGCTGCGATAGGTAAGACTCTAAGATGTCAGCAAACTGTTTAGGGAGCATGTTTCTTAGTTTGTTAATAAGCCCTTTGTGCCAAACCTTATCGAATGCTTGCGCTACGTCTAGGAAGACCGTTGAGCAAACTTTGTTTTCTTCTAAAGCCTTTTCAATAATGTTGGTAATCCTGTGTACTTGGTCTACTGTTGAATGTTTTTCCCGAAATCCAAATTGGTAGTCAGGGATTAATTTTCTTTCTTCTATGATGGGTTTTAGCCGTTTCTAAGAAGAGCTTTTCAAATAATTTTGACATGACCGGTAGCAGGGAGATCGGCCTATATGATGTCGCTTCGTGAGGTGGTTTACCAGGCTTTGGTATCATTATAACTTCCGCAACTTTCCACAGATCAGGTACAGACTTAAGTCTGAACGTAGCATTGATAAGAGTCGTCAGTTTTACGATGGCTTTACGTGGGAGGTTTTTAAGAACTTCTCCAGTAATAAGATCATAGCCAGGTGATTTCTTTAGACTAAGACGCTTGATTTCGTTGTATACTTCTCTAGGTGTTACGAATTTTAATTCTTGCTCATCATTATTAATTGATGTTTCATCTAACAAGGCATAGTCTTCCTGTTCTTCATTCGGCTTAAAAATGAGTTCCAGATGTTGTGCAAACCTAATAGCTTTCTGCTCGTTGCTTATTGCCCACCGCCCGTTAGAGTCTTTGATAGGTGGAATATGCATAATTGGCTTTTTTAAACTTTTTGTGGATTTCCACAGAGAATAATCTGTCGAGCGATCGCTGGTTAGTTGTTTTAGATAACTGCTCATTGATTCATTTTTGAACTTCTGAATTGCACTCCTTAGTTGTTTTGTAAGGTTGTTCAGAATCCTTTTATCTTGTGGAAATCTTGTTTGTTGCCATATTCGTCTCTGTCGCCTCTTTTCAGCTATGAGTTTTGTGATTTCTGCTGGGTAGTAGGTAAGTCTGTTTTTCATCTTAAAGGTAGGCGTGTTTTTCCAGGCGCATTGTTGGATTTGTGTAATAAACTGGCTGATATCCCGATCTAAATCTTCTGGTTTCTTTAGTGGAACATTTAAATCTATTACAGAGTCTAAGTCCATTTTAAAGCTTGCCCAATCAGTATTCTTATTTACCAATGTGGGGTAGGTTTCTTTCAACATTAGAGTCTCACTTAGAGTAAGTATTATAGGTGAGTGGTCTGAGCTCATATCTTAACCTTCTTTAATGCGGAGAAGATGCAGTGATAAATTTTTATAAATAAAAAAGTCTATAAGATCAGGAATCTTTTTTGTGTCAGTAGGCCAATAAGTGGGCTTTCCTGTTGATAAATTTTTGCACTGTGTTTCTTCAATTGCGCACAGTAGCTCTCTTCCTTTGGTTGTTGTCAGTCTAGATCCCCAAAATGTATTTTTAGCATTAAAGTCGCCTCCCAAAATAAATCTGTTTCCAAGACTGTTTAGGAAAGTCATGTACTGACCTGTTTTTAGTGAATACCTAGGTGGACAGTATATGGCTGATATGGTGACCTTGTATTTCTTCTTTTTCATATTTGAGTTCTTCATAGTGAAGGATATTCTCTTTAATAATGACAGCACTAACCACCTCTTGATGTGTTATTGGGATGCAATGCATGGTATACTTTATACCCTTTAATTTGAACATGAGACTCTTTAGTGAAATGTGACTCTGATATAAGAAATACATCAATACTATCCATATTTAGGACTGCCGTAAGTTCATTCTGATGTTTCAGCAGTCCATTTGCATTCCATGCCATAATTCTAAGTGAGTTAGCCATTCATGTTGCTTTTTTGTTTGGTAGGTACTTTAGTGCTACCTTCAGCCTTTCGTCAAACGTGGTTAAAAGATTTATAATTTTATTAATCTTCTCATCCATGTTAGGGCTCATTGGTTTCATATGTGACTGTGGCAAAGATTGGACTCCTTTTGTCATTTGTGCATACGAAACACTTTTGGTAGCTAGTTTGGTGACACTAGGAATTTTGTCTTTGCTTGTACTTGGACCCTGAGAGTTTGGTATCGGCTTTCTGGTATTTTTGTTTTTAATGTTTTGTAGCTCTTTAGCTACTATGCATCCTCTATAGTTTGCTGGGTGGGGCTCACCACAGTGAACACATTTTGGTTTTGCTTCTGCTGGTTTATTGCATTCTCTGGTTAGGTGTTTGCCTGTACACTTCACACACCGGGGTTCTTTGGAACAGTATTTCTGTGTATGGCCATATGCTTGACACCTTTTGCATTGAGGGATTAACTTTGATGTTTTTAACGGTTGTATGTCTACTTTACAACCCAGTATGGACTTAATTCCGTAGATTTTATTTGTCTTCATCTTTTTGGAATGAGAGCATAAACATATTGAGTGGCTCTTTGCTCCTCCAACTCAGTTTGTTGACCGCATCTTCTATTTGATATCCTTGAGTGGTCACGTCATCAACTATTCTATTTGGCAGGCAGGAAGAATGAAGGTTTTTTGCCATCACCCTGATCGGTCTGTCTTGTTTATTCTCATACGAGTACCAAAAGCAATTATTTTGTAATAATAGCTTGGTGATGGATCTGTATGACTCATCATTAAAAGAGTTAATTTTAACCTTTTCTCCATTCATCATTTTCGTAATGAACGAGTCTTTCGTTACATTAGTGGAAAGAAGATCGTAGAACTCTTGGTAGTTTTTAACATTTTCCACTACTATAGGTGGTGGTGTAGGCTGTTTCCTTGTTTTAACATTGTCTTTGGGTTTTTGGCTGGAATCGGCTCCTTGTTGAGGTGGTGAGGACAGTGATGATGAGTTCAATTTCCTTTTTTTTCTGCTCTTCTGTCGTACCCACTCTGTTTCCTTTGCTAGTTCCTCTTCATGAAAGTGCATGAAAGCTGAACTAAGTATTATTATAGCCGCACGGATCTATCCATCAGGTTAAGCTACGCTTGCTGGAGTTGGTCCGTGGATGGGTGACCATCTTTACATATCGAGACTCCTCCGTGCCTCGGAAAGTCGGAAAGCAAGTTAAGCCGTTGGTCCCGACTGTCATTCGTGGATCTTGGACAGTCGTTACGGGTAATCAGAAGCCTGAAAGTCTGACAGCTAGTCTTACCAAGGGATATCGTATTTCCTAGTTATACTGGGTTGTGGAGGTTAGATAGGCAGTCGCTCCATGTAAAATACTCTTATTCAGCTGCATCCGGTTAGACTGGAAGCCGACCCCAACATAGTTGGGAAAAGGCTAGGTAGATTGATTATATCATTATTTCTTATTACGATAGTACTTGTTTAACATCATGACGCGCTCTTATAGGTCTCCAAGCTAGACCAGCTTGGCGAGCTATAAGAGCGATCTATTCTTTTCAATCCTTCGAAATATGAAATAGTGTTTATCTCATTATACATGCCATTAACTTTAAAGCAACCGTGGAGGTTCCATGGAAAGTCATGCATGCCTCAACTGTAGTGCTATTCTGTAGTAATCTTACCGTGAAACTGTAGGTGAAGTGAGTTTAATCCCTAGAATCAGGTGGAAACGTGGTGATTAAAACTAAAACCTCGTCTACCGTTGTCGCACGGTAGTATCACTTCGGGGTCACCAATGCGGGCATTCGCAGTTCTCGAAATAAAAGTAAAGGACTGTGATTAAGACTGAAGTTTTAAGCTACTTACCTAATAGATAGTGCGTAATATTTTGCGGGTAAAAAACCATTTCTTTTTCACTGTGAAGAACCAAGTGTCACTTTTTGAAGTGATCAAAAAGTCATGCTAACCCACGACAAGGTCATTAGGTGGACGAGGTTTTAACATTTTCACCGCCAAAGTACACAAGACGCGATGCTTGGCCCAGCGCCATGTTATAAATGCATAACGAACTAAATAGTTAAAATGAAGAAGTTCATGAAGTCGAGGCTGGTGGCATGAAAATATGGAACTTCTATTAAAGTCCTTGGCGGTGAAAAGGTTAATCGCCAAATGATCACGGTGGAGATTCTTAGAGAATCGACCGGTACTCACCGGAGGCGTTGGGCGAGCCGTTGTTGCCGCAGTGCGCCATGTGCGGCGGCGTGGGGGAGCCCTCCAGCGCGCCCTGCTGCTGCTGACTGATGTTGTTACAGTACGACATCATCGTGTCTCCTGCAAACGGCAACCCAAAAACTTCTGTTCAATATTTATTACCAACACAAACTCAACGTAATTTTGAACTGCTGGGAAGTTTGTTGCGCCTCTTCTTCTTCCCAGCTAAAGCACTAGGAAGTAGTGAAGGGTGGGCGTTTTTGGGGGACTGACTTATGTAACTTTGACCTTCAAAAAGTGCTGATTTTCAGCCTAATTTGAATAAATGATTTTTGATTTTTTTTTAATGTCAAGGGATCGGTCATTCAGAAAGATGAAGCTGGTTGCCCATTCCAAAACGTATTAGGTACCTTTGTTTTGAGGGTGGGAATCATCAAATGACCCCTCCCGCTCTGGATAGAGCGGAAGGAGTGCCAGACTTACTGACTAAAACCCATCCTTGTCTTTCCTTATGGAACGAACGGACAAAAACTCGACGGACACTCTTTTAAACAAAATATACGAATTATTGGTTACATCATTTCTGTTGTTACTATACCTACATGTAAACACGACGCAGAACGTTAAAAGCGTCCGTACTTAAAAAAAGGTAAAAAAAACATTCAAATTTAAATAAGCCGTTGCAGCTAGGAGACGACCAGTCCCTACTATCAGCGGCCATCCACGAGCATGACGCTCCGACAAACGCCACCATCTTAACCAGACAACTAATACGGTTGGCGCAGTGGTTGAGCGATTGGCTGCTGCGCAGCATGTCGTGGGTTCGATTCCCGCACGGAACAAATATTTGTGCGACCTGCAAGTATTTGTTCCGGGTCTGGAACCTTAAAGATCTCTTGCTGTTTATCAGCCATCTCGTTACCATAACACAAGCTTTGCACAAGTTGCTTAGCTTTGGGACTATATGGCGTTGCGTCAAATGTCCAGGGATATTATTATTGTTATTAATACCAGATGTTCTAGAGGGGAGACCGCGAATTGGCAATCGTTATGTAGGCAGCCCTCAGGTTAGTGACGATCTTCCTAGGTTGGCAGGTAGCAGGTAGATGACACTTACCTAGAATTGAGCTGAATAGCTGAGCAATTGGAAAGGCCTATGTCCATCAGTTTTCTGTAGTGGTATTCTGTAAAAATCTCACGGTGATAACGTAGAAGTGAGTTTAAGGTGATTATGATGTTTCTGAATACGAGGTTTTTTAGCTGGTTTGCACGGATATAGTAAGTGACTATTTGGTTTATTTTTATAAATGTGCGTCTTGTTTGTGCTGAATAAACATTTCTTCTTTCTTTTCTTTCTTCTTTCTATGTCAATAGTGTAAATTCCTAGCAATACGTGAAATGACAGTTCACTTCACGCTCACGTCACCTTAGTCTTCACGGTAAGATTTTTACAGAATCGACCGACGTCTGTTTTACTTACCGAGTGAGTTGAGCGGGTAGTGTCCCTGGTAGGGTTGTCCTGAAGCGACGGAGCTAATAGGCAGCGAGGGGTTGAGGTCAGCGGCAAGCTGTGGCAGTCCTCCTGCGCCGAAACCGCCCATCGACACGCCACCTTGCGATAGCTGACCTAGGCCTGCAATTATGAAAGATCAGCGTCAAATCACGATAATAATAATAATAAAATAAAATCATTTTAATTCGGACAACAAGAGATCCATAAATTGTTAGTAACAGGTTTGCACTTATTGTTAGTAACTTAAACTAAAGACGAATTCATGAGAAGACCTCCCATCAACTAGACAACGAGAAATGGAAACTATAGTGTAAGTCTTCTAACAAATTATATATAAATATAAATGATAAGAGGCAGACCGTGAAATTTGAATGTTAAACTTCTTACGTGTTTGCAATTTGCTCGGTGACTGTCAAATTGAATGTTGATCAAAATAAGATACAGAAATTGCATACATATTTGTAACTATTCAAATCTCCATAATTGTTTTTTTTTATTCAGAGCTCGGTAAAGTTCTTAATATAGAATTGACAAACTAACATTTTGTTTGACATCTGTTTTTGTAATTAGAACTGTAATTTAACTGCCGATATTCAGTTCGAAATTAAAAAATGGTTCGAGGATTAAAAACTAGAACAAAAGATAAACCTCATTTTGGAATAAGGCCGATTATGTTTAAACTGCCTATCAATAATGGCCAGCATTGCTGCTAAATCCAAATTCAAAATATTTCATTACACATACCCTACATGGATGGGCACTTTCATTGGAACCGTACACTTACTCGTTTCCTATGAGGACGACCCGGCAAGAAACGCCACGGTTAACATTTCAAAAACAATTGATTTGTACAATGTTTAGGGCTCGGCAGATTAGAAAAATAACAGGCTTCTTCTTTTCGTGTGGTGAGTAACTAACCTGGTGTCAGAGTTTTTATGCTGCCCATGGGCCTCTGACATAGCTTCACATGCTGTTGAGTAATATCTCTCAGACATGCCGGTTACGTCACGATGTTTTCCTTTACCGATTCTTAAGCACGTGATAATTATACAATACGCACATGGCTCCATATTAATTACAGGCTGATGTCGCCATATTGAAGTGACATTCCATTTACTCACCGGCTGGCATCGACCAGGGTCTGTCAGCGAACACGCCGGGACTGCACACGTCGCCCGCGCCGAAGGGCGGCAGGCCGTGTGACGGCAGCAGTGCGCCTGGAGATCGGAAAACATTGGTACTCTTCTTGCGTTTCTTCCACTTCGCACGACGGTTCTGGAACCACACCTACAAAGAAAAAAAATAGCATTCATTTACTGGGGTAGATGAGTTCTTAAGTGGAGACTGCGAATCGTTAAACGTAAGGTGGGACGCCCTCAGGCTAGATAGAGCAAAGGTCTTTACAAAGCTGCAGGTAGACGCTGGATGAGAGTTGCCGAGAATCGAGCTGAATGGCGTGCAAATGAATGAAATGAAAAATAAAAGTGTTTATTCACATAAATATTTTTTTTAAAAGACAAAGAAGCCAAACTGCAAAGCAGTTTGTTGGCAGACGTAGCTCCTTTTTGATTTATACATTTTTTTTTTAAATATTTATTGACACTTTTTCACATAAGGTAAACTATTCCTTCATTTCTTAAATTAAAAAAAAAACAGACATACAATTTTATTTCAGATAATCTCTTTAGTGAGGCTTGGACAAAAATATTAAAGAGGTACTTATGTATTTTATTTTTAAAGGCACTTTTGGTAATTCAACTGTTTATATCGACTGGAAGGTTATTAAAAATAGTTGGGACTAAAAAACTTCTACACCTTCGACCATAATAATAATTATTACAAGTGGGCACAACAAATCTTGTCATATTATTATTCCTTTGAGATCTTGTGCGTATAATATTGCTTTTAAATTCATTGCTACAATACTGTTCTAAAGCTACTGACAACATCTCATGAACCGGCAGCATTTTACATTCCAAAAATAATTCTTCGTAATCACTTCTTTTACAACGGTTTTTTGTGTTTTTATCAACTAACAGTTTCATGAATCTGATTTGCAGTTTTTTTATTTAATTTAAATATGTTTTAAAAGTGTTACCATAGCACGCCAGCCCATAAGAAAGTAGCGAGGCCACCAGCGCATAGTAGACCATGTACAATGTTGCCCTATCCAGCACAACACTAAGGTGGTGGAATTTCACAAGTACATACCCCACATAAGTGAATAATGTGTGTTTTCCATGAGAAGCTGTTGTCTATGACTAAACCCAAGTACCTGTATTCCTCCACCACCTCAATGTTTGCACACTCACACAACGTCAGTCCACCACGATGCAGACACTCATAGCTGTGCCCCACTATGCGCGGCAGACGAAGCTGGACCAACGGCTAAACGTGCTTGCCGAGACACGGAGGAATCTCGGTATGTAAAGATGGTCACCCATCCACGGCCAACCCTGGCAAGCGTTAATTGGCAAGCCTTAACCTGGTGGATCGACCTGTGCGGCTGTTAGTACTTAGCCACGAGCTTCTCCTGGTTAAAACGAACACATTAGATCGAAATCCTGCAAATTGACACTGGCGTTTCCAGAAAAAATCACCGCCAATCGCTGAAAGGTATCCCATAACTTAAATCACCCTTCGTCGATTATCATCTATCACTCGAAAAGCTTTGAGATCGGCGCGTCCACGTGGGGCTTGTCTTGATCGCGCGTCATTTGTCAGCGGCTCGCATCTTATTGATTCCGTTAATACACGGATGAGCCGAAGTTATTTATCATTCTTTGCTTAAGTTTGAGTTCTTTTTGCTGCAAATATGTACATTGTTTTTTTATATCCCACTAGCTGACCCGACAGACGTTGTCCTGTCTTAACTATGATACCTATCCTACCAGCTTAATTTTTTTTTAATGTAAGAACCTTTTCCTGACAATAACAAACACAACAAAAAAAGAATTAGAGAAATCGGTTCAGCTGCTCTCGAGATTTGCGCTTAGCAACACATTCAGCGATTCATTTTTATATTATAGAATAACTCTTGGATATATGAATGAAATCATATTATTTCAACGAATCATCTGGCATACATACATACTTATGTTTTTTTTTTAATTATAATTTTGTTTCTATCTTCCCTCTACAGAGGCCAGTACATCAAGCTAGCCCAATCTGTCAAATTTTTTCGATAGTTTTTCAACTTTATTACAAAAGCATAAGGTTCATGTTCATTGGGTATTCTACAGTTTGGGAGAGCTTCATGTACAGTCACGAGCAAAACTATGTATACACTTAGCTAATTTCATAAGCCGTTTTCTGCTTAATTATTTGTAGAGTTTATATGTTGTCACACGCATTGCATTTTCGAAACCATAGGTTTACCGTACATGTCGTATCTCATAGTTGAAATTTGTTATTTAACGAGGAAATCGGTTCTGAAAATTACTTGGTGTATACATAATTATTGGTGCTCGTGACTGTACAGGCGGCGTCTGTTCCTACTTTTTTTTTCCTCGTACACAACTGGCTTTTGCAAGGTTCCATTGATTGCTGGCTCGTTTTCACTTGTTTTAGTATTCAAATGCTGCACCACTTTACTTGTCACATTCATTGCCATCACCAGCCGACGCCTTTCATTTAATTTATCTCAAACTAGTTTTTGCCAGCGGCTTCGCTCGCGTGTATGTAGGAAATCATCCCACTGATACCGTACATTTTTCCGGGTTCAAAAGTAGATTAGGTATAAGCTATTGCAGACTATAATCTATCTTTGTGCCAAGTTTCATCCAGATCCGTTAAATAGTTTTTGAGTTCATTCGTTACAAACATACAGCTACATACAAATCTTTCCTCATTATTATATTATTATTTATCTCAAATGGAACCCGAAATGTAATGTAGCATGCAATTGGTGAGTAGCAGCATTTTTGAACTTTGAAATTATAAGTGGGAGGAATATCTACATTATTCTGTACCTACATTTAATGAAAATCAAGTCATGTACCCCGTCGAAATTATACCCGCAAAATGCCCGTTCTTCACAACTTCAGTATGCAACAGACACTAAATTAAATTATTTACCATTATGTCAGCGAGCACACGTCGATAATATCATTAGTTTATTTGTATTAAGCGAAAACAACTGTATATTTGATACAAGCTTGATGCAAGGCCAACCAATGCATCATGGAAGTGTGCATTACAACTTTAACAACGATACAACGAAACAAAAGTACACTCGCCACGTGAAAACGTCGGCCGCATTAAAAATTTAAATTATGATGGTTAGCTTGGTGATGAGCGGGAGCGATAAACTTAGGTATATTACGTTCCGTTTTAATTGAAATTCAGTATTTACACGGTATTTAAATCTATACTAATATTATAAAGCTGAAGAGTTGTTTGAACGCGCTAATCTCTGGAATTTCTGCGAATTGAAAAAATATTTTTGTGTTGGATAGTCCATTTATCGAGGAAGGCTATAAGCTATGTAGCATCACGCTACGACCAATAGGAGCCGAGCAACGGGTGAAAACGCGCGGTAGCAGCTACTTTTAATATATGAAAACCTTGAAGATACTATCGGTATGAATAGCTTTTAAAGGACCATCATTTCGAATTCGCTAAAAAAGAAGGAGCTTCATATGTGCTTGTCGCTTAGGCCATTTCACCTGTATTAATCACTAGTGTGACCTGCCCTGACTTCGTCCGGGTACCATGTAGATATTACCTGTCTGGCCGAAGCCGCAGGCGTAAGCTGGATAAACTATACGTATAATTCTTCTTTTTGTATCACTCTTATGATGAAAACCGCATTATTCAGTTCGTTGTTGCCTACTTTGCCTTACCTACTTATGGCAAATTTATGAAAATGTTTAAGAAATTGGCAGATGTGTTTCAAGTGCAGCAAGAGAGTTCATTTATTTCCGATAGATGTGTAGAATCAAGTTCTTCCAACTAAACAGTCAGCTGTGCTGCTGGGGAGTTTGTTGCGCCACTTCTTCCCAGCTAAAGCACTAGAGAGTGGTGGAGGGTGGTTGTTTTGGGGGGACTGTCTTATGTAACTTTGACCTTCAAAAAGTGCTGATTTTCAGCCTAGTTTGAATAAATGACTTTTGATTGATCCGATAGGAAACACTGATTTTGAACGAGGTCCTCTTATTACCAAAATTGCTCGCTTATTATGACAACGCTGGACAAGCATGGATTTACGCTAATTGAAAGTCTTAAAGTGACTAGTGCTAACAGTCCACTTCCAGAATGTCAATATTAGGACAGGCTATTTATGTTTATATAAAACTAGTCACACACGTCTTCGTCATCGTTTAATTATAATGTTCATAAAATATATCCTATGACTCGGAAATACTGTAGGTTTGCGGGGGGATACGGGCATTCGCTGTTCTCGAAATAAAATAAATAAAGGACTGTGATCCATAATAATTAGTTTTAATCTACTAAAAAACATATTGAATATAAATTATTATAATCGTACGGGAAAAAAGCAATTCCTTTTTTTTCACTGCCAAGTGTCACTTTTATCTGGTGCACGAGCTTTTAATCGCCACTCCTTCCTTAATTATCGTATGTGAAGGAATTAATGTGATCAGCAGTTCCAAAGATTACCCTCTACATGCAATCTCAAAAATTTTACCTCTTCAATTTATTATTAGCAATTGTCCTGGCACTTCGTCCTCATGGATTTTTTTCTAAGACAGCAGAGGTAATATACTTAGCTTCTCCCATCAGTGGAACAAAAATCAGAATCGGATCAATAGTTCCGAAGATAAACCCCTACTTGCAAAGTCACAAACCTATTTTACCTCTTTATAAAAATAGTGTCAATTAATAAATAGATCCATTTTATACAAAACCCATTCAATACAAATCAGTACATTTCACAAAACAGACTCCCACTACCTACCCGCTTCCGCTAAACCATCACCGCAACCTTAGTATTGCCTGCTAGCGAGACAGTAGACGTTAGAAAGAGAGAAACATACTCATTTGGCAACTGTCACCGGCAGGACTCTATTATTTATGGTGTCAGCGGTCGGGGAGCTTTGCAAACATTCAGGTTTTCCGGCGTTTTGTTTGTTTCAGAGTTCGCGGTAACACAAATGTAATGTACCTTTGGCGGAAATGGAGTTTTAGCTTGTCTTGCTAGTCGATACAATATAATTCATGTCGGCTAGATGAGAAAGTTTCGGTAATTTCTACTTCACTTTAAAACTACGCAATGGATTTTTTTTTTTATAGATAGAGTGATTCAAGAGTAAGGTTGATGTGTATAATTTGTTGACATATTATGCGGGCGAAGCCGCGTACGGAAGCTAGTGATAAATAAAACAAACGAGTGATTAGTTCAAATAATTCTATATCAAAGTCAAAGTCAAATAATTTATTTCATATAGGCACAAGTAAGGCACTTTTGAACGTCAAAATGAACAAGAAATAGAATTGATTCTAGTCGCCCCTTCCAAAGGGTAGGTACTTTCGTATGGAGAAGAATGGTCAAGAAACTCCACCGTTAATCTTTTAAAATGTTTTGTATACATGAATTATAACATTAACATTCCAAAATAGGCCTTAGATACTGTAGTGATATTCTGTGGAAATTTCACCTTGAAAAACTTCGGTGAAGTGAGCTGTCATTTCACCTGCCATGACAGCTCACTTCAAGCTCTGTGTGACTTTTACAGAATATATCGGCTTTTTTTTTTAAGGGAGTGTCAGACTCTTACTGACTAAAACCCATCCATGTTCCTTCCTTAGCCCTTTGTCGTTCGGACAATCCCGCTGTACAAGGCATAACTTTATTGTAATGAAAAAAAAAATTTAAGGAAAAGATAAACTTACATTTTGTCAAAATTTGAAACAGTCATTATGTTGATTTCCCACCCTCAATAAAAAACAGACCTACAGTTACGGTCTTGGCTCTACATTGGATCGGGTTATTGTAAACTCACCACAACGAAAATTCGCCACATTTAAAAATATTGGTTAACTTGCCACAGTGACAAAATAATTCACAACAGGTATAGTAAACTCGTCACAGGTAGGTCAAACTTGTTTTGGATGTACCGACAGTAAAACGATATTCGTTCAACATTATTGTTTAGTAAAAGTAATGTAGTTTCCGAATAAAGAAAAAGAAGAGAACTGTATCAAAAAACATGATCCATGGGCCATGTGGCCATGGCCATTAAACACTACTACTTCGTTTGCTATCGGTACTTTTAAAACTGTGGCAAGTTTTCGTGAGACAGATAAGACTGTGGCGAGTTTACTATAATTTTTACTTGTGGCAAATTTTCATTATGGCGAGTTTACAATAACCCATTGGATCTGGTAAGTTTTTAACCGTGAAAAAGTTATGTGAGTCTTAGCAACCTACTTTACATGAAAAGTTTTTGTGGGGTTATATTATTCCACCATTGCTTTATTATAACTCGTTTTGATTAGTTCTGTTTATGCCTTATTATTGCAGTCGATTTTCGTCGAATCTAATCAGTGTGTAGGTACTATTTATGTAAACTTTATTCACGACCAAAATTTCAGAATCCATTCACAAAACCTGAACAAAAAGCGCCATTTTTTTTGCAGACAGCCTCGACCTTTGATTTCTCAACCAAACCATCTATACACGGTTAAATTTAAGTCGTTTTAATCCCCTTAAGGGGTTATTGTACTCATTATAACGAGCAACTTTTACTATGGGACCGAACCTGAAATCGCGAAAAAAAAATCAGCTGTTCAGTACATTTTGACGAGTTAGGCGAACATAAATGTACTGAACAGCTGATTTTTTAAAACAAAATAAACTTTAAAATACATATTTCTAAGTTCGAGTTTCGTAATGGTTAGCAAAACTAACGCAACATTTCCCCCGACTCCGTATGTTTGAATGTTAGGGCAATACAATGAAATTCATAAAACGGGCGTTGCCTCTAATTGGGCGTACGGTATACATAGTTTCCCCAGCGTGAGCCGATAAGTCGTGAACCCGCAGTTAGCGGCCCGTGTTTGTATGTCGTGAACTCGTGGCCAGCCCCGAGAGCGGCTAGCAGACAAAGCTTGCACCTTTCGCAGACAAGTGCTGCAAAGTATACCAGCTAGCGGGCGCGGAAATCTTGACCGTGTTTCATGTAGTGTAACAGCATGACAAGGTTAAAAAATAAAAGTTAAAAAAAACTTAAAAAAACACGCTTTTTATAGAAAACCGAACTAAAGAATAGAAAATAAATTTAGTAAATAAGAAAAAAAAATATATTTTCGTTTTTAAAAGCGGAAACTATTATTTATTTCCTACTTTTTAGTTCGGTTTATTTAAAAAAGCGTGTTTTAAAAAAAATGAATAATTTTATGGAAATAATGTATAGTCATTAGTCCTCGATAGATCTGCAAAGTTTGAACGAAATCTGGCAGTTTAAACTAGGTCAAAATCGCGCTCAAAGGAATCGGTTACAAACATACAGGTGTAGCTAATATGTAGCGTGTTAAAAGGAGACATATTATACTTATTGACTACTAGCTTCTGTCAGCGACTTGGCTCGCGTGGATGTCGAAAATACCATACGAACGAACTACCGGGACAAAAATTGTGTTGTCAAGGTTATAAACCATCTGTGAGCCAAATTTGATCCTTATCGGCACAGTAGTTTTTGCGTGATAGAGTAACAAACATCCATACATCCTTATAAACTTTCACGTTTATAATGTTAGTAGAATTAATATAGATTATTATACTTATACTACTATAGGTAGAGGGATTGAAATTTGGACAGGACAACCTCTGACGGGTCAACTAGTATACAAAAGTAGTAGTTGTGTACTCGTTTAGTCATCCTCACTTAGTTGCTAGATACACAACAGGTACTGTACGTGTGAAAAAAATATGCAAATGTAAAGGAAATCATTTATACTAATATTATAAATGGGAAAGTTTGGATGGATGTTTGTTACTCAATCATGCCAGAATGGCAGAACGGATCTCGATGAAATTGGCACACAGATAGTTGTTTATAACCTGGATTAACACGGGACAGAACAATTGGAAAATTCTGGATCCTTTTTTTTGAATTTTTCAAATAAAAAATCGCAACTGTCAGACTATCACGAACATTTTAAAACGAAAAAAAAATCCAAGTCGGTCGTTCGTAGTTTGTTCCCATGGGGTAATTTCCGACAACCACGCGGGCGAAACCGCTAGCAGACGGTAGTCTCAAATTAGAACCTACATAATATTGTCTGAACCGAACACTCCAGTCTAAGTTGTTTTCTAAGAACCGCCTGTTGTTCAAGTTCTATTTTCAAAGTATTTTTGAGATGAGCTCAAATTAAGAAAGACATTCAACTTATTGGATAATTAGTCCGATAAGTTTCTTAGAAATTAAGAAACACATAATAAAGAAAACGTGCAATCGGGTATTAGTTATAATAACCTAAACGTTGCACCTATGTACGGTCGCTAGCGCAAGTCCATAGCAAACTGTCAAATGTATCCAAATGATTTTAAACCTTAAAACGTTTGTTGTTAAGTTAAAAATCGATTGAGACATTAATACATTCTTATATTTGAAAATATTACGAAGACTGCACCAATCATGCTATACGATTAAGCGTGATTGTCCGAAAGGGTTACCGCTACCCCGGAACATAAAGGGCTACGGAAGGAACATGGATGGGTTTTAGTCAGTAAGAGTCTGACACTCCCTTCCGCTCCACCCAGAACGGGAGAAGTCATAGGATGATTTCCCAGTCTTAAAAAAAAAAACTATAACCTATACGATAGTATACCTGACTACGACTAGTATATGTACACAATTTTTTTGAACGGTGAGTCAGCTAGCCAAGGCTATAATGAATGTAGCACGCGAGCCTGGCGCCTGTCGATTGCGCCAGCGCTGCGCCACGGGTTCTAACTTGAAGAACAAACATGTAGTCACGGTAGCAGTTTGTTGCTACCAGAAGAAGATACAATAAAATACTAGCTACGGTAATGATCCATTTCAAAAGTAAAAATGCTGATGCTCGATTGATAACCATTTAGAAACGTGAAATAAACGGCTTACAATGTTCCCACTGCTGGGAATGTTCCCACATGCCTGCTCTGTGAGAAAGAAAGAAAGAAATAATTTATTTGCTGATAATTTAGGTAAACATAGGTACATAAGTTGGAATATTTATTAATTGTCCCGATACAGTGTACCTTATGGCGTGCAAAATATTATGTTTGAATTATATACATACGAGTACAGGGAGTTACAGATCAGACTAAAAAAAAAACAAAATATATAAATCTCTCGCAAATCACACAATGAAGAATATATCTGTCGTAATGTGTAGTAACAAAAAGCTTTTTTTTTTTATTTAGCCTACACTGTCTCACTGCTGAGCAATCTGCATGCGGCTAACGTGACCCGCCCAATCCCATTTTAGCTTGGCACCCTTTTTGCTAACGTCAACGATCCCAGTTTTGGAGCGCAGCGTGGCATTTCGTATTCGGTCAGTTCGTTTATTGCCCAAAACGCTGCGCTCCATAGCTCTTTGGCAAACCCCAAGGCGGAACTATTGCGATTCGGTGAGCGACCAAGTCTGAGCACCGTAAGTCAGGACGGGCAGGACACACATATCGATAAGTTTTCGCTTCAGGGAAATCGGTAGATCACCCTTCATTAGCGTCTAATGTCAAAATATTCCGAGAATTAGGGGGCCGTACCTAATCCACCACGCGGGCCCAGTGCGGCTTGGTAAATGTCTTTGAATTTTTGGTTCTAGGACATGCCGGTTTCCTAACAATGTTTTCTTTTACCGAAAGCAGTGGTGATGAAATAATTTACACACTGACTTAGAGCACGTAAGTCGAGGCCGTTACCACTGGGCTATCACTGCTCCATTTAGAAACATTGTGACAAAGGAACGCAATAAACAAACCCGAAATCGCGAAAGCAAAAGCTGTTCAGTACATTTATGTTCGCCTAACTCGTCAAAATGTACTAAATTAAATTAAATTAAATTCATTTATTTCAGGTAACATGAACCCATATTAAAATTAAAAAAGAATTTTACATTAGCCATGCTTGCACTATAAATGTTACAATACTTATTAATAAATATAAAATAATATTACTAATACATTAATTAATTTGAATTGAATTGAATTTAGAATTAGAAGTCAAATACAAAATACAAAATATTAAAAAATGTCCAAAAAATAATTAAAAATAAATAAAATGTCACAATATGTCCAAAGAAAAAAGTCAAAGATATATATATGTGCAGGCACTGGGCATGCAGCCGCAACCATCTCCGCAAGAAAGGAGAATCCCACCGCTCGGACAACACGCTCAGGATCCCGTTCGAGCTGCCCCTACAGCGACGCAGAAGCGATGCACTCCTTTTCCGGATTATTCCGTAGAAGTCATCGGTAGTAGCATCAGCGAACATCGCCGATGCGCTACAAAACCGGGGCAGCCCCAACAGAATCCTGAACGCGTTGTTGTACTGGACACGAAGTGCATTGTACGCCCGCCGTGTGAAGTTGGTCCACAGGCTGCACGTGTAAAAAGTCTGGCAGTATGCTTTGAAGAAAGTTATTTTAACTCGTGAAGAACAACGTGCAAACCTGCGAGCCAACTAGTTGCACCGGACAGACAACGCCCTTCGCTCCCTCTCGATATCCAGTACTGCACAGCTGATTTTTTTTAGCGATTTCAGGTTCGGTCCCGCAGTAAAAGTTGCTCGTTATCATGAGTAGGTACAATGACCCCTTAAGAGGAATTAAACGACTTAAATTTAACCGTAAATTTATTGCATTCTACAATGTGAACTTAGAAGATATGATCATTGTGGACCCTGTCGGTACAATGTTGTACAAGTAGGAAAGAGAGGGCTCTCAGCGGTCCGAGTGCTAATCGAGTTTCGGGATATCGTCAAACGGTTCGCCTTGGTTCGGTTTGGTTTGTCTGTCTCGTTGGTCTTGTGGTCGCAAGCCCTACAGTGCTGAGCATTGTGGACCCTGTCGGTACAATGTTGTACAAGTAGGAAAGAGAGGGCTCTCAGCGGTCCGAGTGCTAATCGAGTTTCGGGATATCGTCAAACGGTTCGCCTTGGTTCGGTTTGGTTTGTCTGTCTCGTTGGTCTTGTGGTCGCAAGCCCTACAGTGCTGAGCATTGTGGACCCTGTCGGTACTATGTTGTACAAGTAGGAAAGAGAGGGCTCTCAGCGGTCCGAGTGCTAATCGAGTTTCGGGATATCGTCAAACGGTTCGCCTTGGTTCGGTTTGGTTTGTCTGTCTCGTTGGTCTTGTGGTCGCAAGCCCTACAGTGCTGAGCATAAAATCTCGGATTCGATCGGTGGGGCTGTGTTATTGGGTTTTTAGATCTGGAATTTCTCAGTAGCATACCGGAGTTTGGATTTGTGCCCGTTTGATGGCCTCTTTACATGACACAAACATACTTGACGAAATTTGGGTGTATATAATATATACTACACACATCAAAAGTGTCTAGGGATCAACATATATTTTTGCAATAACTTTTCTCTTGATTGATATTAATTTAAATTTTCTTTAAGGATTCATCAAATAAAGTGTTTTCGTTTGTCACAGTAACGATAAACCAAGTCACCTTTGCATTAATAAAGAAATTTGCCATTTTCCTAATAAAGGGATTTTTGACATTTGAACCACTAACATTAAAGTTCGAAAAAAAGACTGAAATAACAGTTTTCTTTAAAATTTTATTGGGTAACTTAAACAATTAATAATCCGTGTTTCTACCGCGAACACTAACAACACAAGAACATCGGTTTGGCATACTCAAAATGAGTTCATCCAAATCACGCTGTGGAATGGCCGCCCATGTTCGTTGCAACAACAAAAAAAGGTGTTATCAGTCGACTTTGGACACGTTACCGAAGCACTGGTACCGTGGCTGAGCGCCATGAAGGACGGTATCGCTGCACCACACGGAGACAAGACCGATACATTCAAATCTTAACTCGAAGAGCTCCAACAATAACCGCCATGATGTTAGCCGTGAGGCTTCATCACTCTTCAGGGAACTTAATTAGCGACCAAACAGTCAGAAACCGCTTGCATGAAGTGAACCTTCATTCCCGAAGACCGCTACGGGTACCACCTATAGCAATGCACAATCGTAGGATTCGATATCAATGGGCTCTTGAACACAGAAATTGGGCAGAAGAACAATGGCGTTTCGTGTGCTTTTCTGATGAGTCTCGTTTTGGTATGAGACCGGATACAAGACGTATACGACACTGGAGAACCCCTGGACGCCAACAGCGATTAAAATCCTGCCAGGAAGTCCATCCTTATAGTGGTGGAACCATCATGGTATGGGCGGGTATTTGGATCGGCGGAAGAACTGAGTTGATTTGGATCAGAGGCAACCTCAACGCTCAAATTTATGCTGAGACGATTGTATCTGACGTCATCGTTCCTCTACAAGTGCAAATCGGTCCCTTATTTCAGTTAATGCATGATAATGCACGACCGCACACCGCAAGAGTTGTAAGACAGACTCTCGCCGCAGCTAACATCAATGTCCTGCCCTGGCCTGCTCAGTTGCCAGACTTGAACCCGATTGAGCATGCATGGGATATGCTACAGAGAAGAGCTCTGCCGAATATGGAGGGTATCCAGTTGCAAGAAGACCTTTTTTTGTTGTTGCAACGAACATGGGCGGCCATTCCACAGCGTGATTTGGATGAACTCATTTTGAGTATGCCAA